>OY292453.1:10755000-12072404 GCA_958496255.1 Camptogramma bilineatum
TATAACTTCGATGTCTGTTTTTGAAAGACATTTGAGAAAAACTATTTTTAGGGGCACATATTAACGCAATAGAATAGAATGTTTTTTGTTTGTCTGTTTGCACAGAGAGTTCGCGCTAATCTCAGAAACGGCTTAACCGATTTGGATGCAGTTTTCATTGTTGTATTGTGGTAAACCAGGATCATTTTACAGTGTTTGTTTTGTCAAAATTCGTTCGCAAATAAAAAAAATTGTCCAAAACATAAATTAAAAGTAGATTAGTCAATAAGTACATTCATATCCTTTATGAAGTTAAAAAAAAATATTTTGTTTCTGATAACAAAAAATTATTCCGGACGGTAAACAGCTACAGTGAGCAGTCAAATACCATCAAATGTATTCCAGTCCTCTTATGTAGAAACTATGAGTATCCTACGTCCGACCAGGCACTGCTCTAAAACTCTGAAAATAAAACGGAATGACCAAAAAGTTTTATAGAGCAGCCACTATGACCCACACGAGTAATTACAAGTTTTTAACAGTTTAGCCTAAATACCTACTCGTACTGATGTAGCACATTAAAATTTGTTTGACTATAACTACAGACCTACAGGGCGATTCACACTTTATTTGACTGCATTCTATTCGAATACCTATCTTCTTCGAAAAGTGACGTTTTTTTAGCGAAGAATCGCCTGCCTTTTTTAAAAGTATTTTGTCAGAAACCGAATACTTTCTTGGTAAAGTCCAGAAGTTGGTCTCTCTACGATTGCAAGTCTGCAACAAGACAGTATTGAAGGCAATATACCTACATTGTTGCTTAGAACTTAGTGCTTGATTTATATACGGAAATCTGAACGCTAGTAAAGTAACTTACCTACTTGGAAATTAAACCTGAACCGACGCCAACGTAGAGTTAAATGTAGGTGGGGCTCCGCGTATTACAAACTTAGCGTTCATTGGGGGAAACCTGACTAAGGTAGCGCTTAAACGATCCCAAACTACCGTAAAATGGAATCTGTGTAAGAAACTTAGGCTTAGACAGTTTCTAGTACATAAACTTTTTATGCGACCTAAAAAATTCAGGATCACAACGCAAGTGAAGCTAATTTTGCTCTTCTACTTAATGAGGCATCAATTGTCGGTCCCGGCTTTTAAGTTATACGTTAAGCCATGACGAAGACCTTCAGGCGACCTAAAAACTCTGTCACAAGAGCCACTAGCTCACACGAACATTAGGTAATACATAGGTAATGAATAAATATAATCTAGTCAAAGGGGTATAAGGTGGCAGAGTGAACTAAGCTCTAACTAACTGTATTAGTCCATATAATACAAAAACAAGTACGCTTAGAACCTAGCTGTGAACCTAGTTGAACCCCAAACTCAAAATATCCTATTTAGTATGAAAGCATAATGTTATTGCGAAGCTTTTTAAAACAAAAGCTTATTTGATAACAGTCCTTCGATGTTTTCTTCAAAATATCACATCCGCGACGTTGCTTATTGGGTAAATAGTTTTACCGTGATGAAAGGAAGCGCCAATCAAGGTTTGCGCTGGGAGGAGACTGGCTGATTTACTGTCGGGTCGGGAAACCTATTTAACTGCATTACCGGTTCCATCTATAGGCGGATCTTAACAGCCACCAAGAATACATAACATATTCACAAAGTAACTACCTAGTAGAAAAACTGTAAATGATAAATAAACCACTCAAGTTAGGTAGGTATGAATAATTAGGTCGTTTAAAGAACGTAAGATTAATTATGTTCTTTACTTACTTACATTTTTTATTTATTTCATGCTTGCTGATTTTCCTAATAGAGCAGGGAAGAAGGAATGCTTAATTTTCTAAAACCATTATTTTATTTTTCCCAAGCAGTAAAATCCATTAAAACAGTTATAGTCGTATTGCTCATTATACGGACTAAAATCGGACTAAAATTGAAGGAACAAATGTCATTTTTCATATATTTTTAGTCCGTATAATGAGCAATACGACTATAGGTAGACATTTCCCATCGCATCTCACGTAGACTACGCTACGCCGCTACGCCGTAGAGGGTCTACGCCTCCGCTTGTCGGGTCGGAATAGTATAGAAATTCGTTTACAAGCTAAAAGCTTTCCATTTGCGGGAAAAGCGGTAAGTTCGAAGCTACATCCGTCGCTTGAACGTTTTAGTTGACACTGTCGCACGAACCATTACATGTATCATACATCACATTATTGAATTATATTTTGAGTTTAGACTTTATAAGATGCTGCTCACATAACTATCTCGAGATAGAAGTAAAAAGTTCGTTGATTTGTATGGAAACCGACCGTGTAACATTTTGCGTAGGTACTTTGACGAACGCAGTTGACGGTTCGGATTGCTTTTTTTTACATTGCTAGTTTTCAATGCTCGCCAAGTCTGGCGCGTCAAATTAAAGCCTCAATGGAATGAATTCGGAATGAACTTCGCGGCGAGCAAAAAAGTCCTCAGCCCTTCTTTTCGGCTCGCGAGGTACATACAACACTCTTTGCTTCTATCTCGATATAATTCTGTGATGCTGCTAAATATTATTTTGTGTAACTTACAAATATAAAAGAGACTGAAAGAATTTTGAAAAAGGCTATTCGAATAGCCTTTCCCATCACGCTATTCATCCATATAAATTGGGTTTCCTTACAGAATCTCGGGCCTCAATGTTCAGATTATTTAATTAGGATTTGTCCGGGCTTACACAATTAGTTCGGCCTGAAACATCATCCTTATCTACCGGCATCTATTCAATATGTAGAGGGTGTATAAGACAGATCCCGGAATCTGAAAAAGTACATTCATACTGAATCTCATTTATATTTTATTTTGAAAGTGGCTCAAAGATAGATGGAACAATAAATAACTAAAGATAAAGTTGTACCTTTTATACTTACTTGTATTTAAATGTGAAAGTTTGTAAGTTTGGATGTTTAGATGTTTGAATGTTTAGGTGTTTGTTACTCAATAACGCAAAACGCTAAACGGATTTGGAAGAAATTTGGCATAATATGATTAGTAAAATTGTTGATATAGGTACTATGATAATGCGCGGTCCGAGGGGGTGGGTCATGGGGGTCATGACCCCCCCCCCCAAATCCTTGACAAACTTCAAACCTCCTGCAAAAAAAATAGGTAGGTATGTACTAGCATAAAGCGTGACCCCCCAAAATCAAAGTCTGCGACCGCCCCTGTACTATTATGGTCAATAGCGGCATTTAAACGGTAGAGTTTTTACCATGAATCAGCTGGGCAATTCTACTAGATGACAACCGCTGCGTTTTGGTTCGATCTCTTAAATGTCAGCCATTTAGTGAAATAGTAGAATAGCTTTTCAAAAATTTGTTCTGCCAAAGTTCAAACCTTAGCTAAAACCTCACCACAACTGAGTCGTTTGTTATTAGTAGTCATGGAAACAGTCGCTTTAGTTGAGGTTTTGGTTGAGGTTGATAAAAAGTTCGGTACTAGAATTGACGCCCTGGACTGTAAAGATATCTTTAGGTACAGATATCCGTACAGATATCTTTACAGATAACCGCGGATAAAACTGTCAAAGGTTGGAATGGCGCGTGCTATTTCCCGCGGCATCTGGACTGTACAGATATCTTTACAGATATCCGCATCTCTGCGTTTTAATGCTCTCGCCTCTGGACTGTAAATATATATTTACAGATATCCGCACAGACATCTCTGCGTGTAAATGCTGCTAATTTATTTTTACTTTTACTACAGACGATTGATCAGAAATATGATTCGAAGCTTCCTTTCGAATGCCCTAGCTAGAGTACATAGGCTTATGACACCCAGTACACACTCTAGAGCAGAAGGTACTTTGCGAAAGGTAGTCTTTTGTGTTAATTCAATCCCGGCAAAATTCAGGCACTGTCCTCTGGGTGTTAGAGATATTGAATTTTAATTTTCCTAATTATGTTGTTTCCATGCTGTTATTCCAACCCAAATCAAATTTTAGTAAAGTTTTACTTTCTTGAAAGGTTTCATTATTAATTGTTTCAAATACATCTCAAGCGATCACGTTTCATTCGTATTGAAGGAACTGTAAATATTCTATCTGCGAGAAATATAACACAAGTTCATAATTTAATTAGTGTAGTATAAAATTTCCTTTCAAATTAACGGTTCAACCGATGCGTGAATAAACTACAAAGATATTCAAACACAAACATTCTCGCCCAGGATTGTTATGAACGCAATGTTCATAACAATCCTGAAATGTGCAACTGTAATAAACTTATTAAAATATAATACGTACCTAAGTATATAAATAGAGTAAAACCAACCCGGCCCGGCCCGGCCACAAGGGGTATGTATGCAGCAGAGCAAATGACGGCACGTGTGCAGCCGAACCACAACTTGTCCGGAAGGTAGTGATTTACTGCCGGTAAATTTTAATTAAACGCGAATAAAGCCGCTTTCGACGCTGTCTAACAAACTGCCTTATTTATACCGATGAAGTTAGCTTGAAACTATGGAGCTTTGTATTTTAGTTGGCAAATTATTGTTTAACTTTGTAAAGAAACTCGTTTCGAATTCCCACTCAAAGTCAAAACTGCACTCAATTTCAATCATAAATCACACATCTCATCACATCACACTAATTAATCACACTTCACACTAATATTATCACACTAACCACACATGCGAAAGTTTGGATGTTTGGATGGATGGATGTTTGGATGTTTGGATGGATGGATGTTTGGATGTATGTTTGTTCCTCTATAACTCGACAACCACTGAACCGATTTGGCTGAAATTTGAAACATAGAAAGATAATGACCGGGAATAGGACATAGGACAGACTTTTTATCCCGAAAAAATGCACGGTTCCGCGTGGGATAAACAAAATAGTAGTCCACGCGGGCGAAGCCGCGGGCGTCAGCTAGTATGTAATAAATTAGTACTCGCACAGATCGCAGTGTCTATACCTGTAATGTTTATAATCATTTGAGGGATTGATTGAACAATCAACGCACACTAGATCAGAAACCCTAGAAACCCATGCCAGTGCATTCAACTGAGAAAAATCATTTGAAAATGGCATTGAGTTAACAAAATTCTGCATAAATTGGAAAATTCTCTAGATTTATTGATTGCGTAAATCCTTTGTGACATAATTATAATGCTTGTACCTTCGAGGCCTTGTAGATTCTTATTGATATCCACTGCTTGCCGCAAATACCAACGAAAAAACGGTGATTTACTTTGCAGATTGCAAACCATCAACTCTGGAAATAACTTAATATTTTACCTCTAATATCTATCGTATGATGTAAGCGGTACTTCCTCGTAACAAAACAGCGGCCGGCGTGAAATATAGGAGATTCATTCATTATTTATTCATATAAAAACCCGGAGGAATTTCATTTTGAGGGCCGTGATAAATGATGGCGTATCAAAGGCAAGCGATTTATTAGGAAGAAAGTTGGGCAATTAGCGTTGAAAACACAAAAAGCAGACGCGAAGAGAGCGTTATCGATTACATCATCCATTCCGAAGTCCCATTAGCCGCGGCGGTTATGTGCGGACCTCTTGCTTTCGTAGAACCGCTAATCTATTTTGTACTCTAGCTCTCTCAAAAATCCGTACCCATACCACAGAATACTAGTACTACGTACCCACATTACAAATGTGAAAGTGTTTATTTGTTTGTTTATTTGTCCTGCTTTCACGTCAAAACAGAGCGACAAATTGACGTGATTTTTTGTGTGGAGATAGTTGGAGGGCTAGAGAGTAACATAGGCTACTTTTTATCCGAGTACCACGCGAGCGAAGCCGCGGGCAGCAACTAGTATACAATTAATAAAGTATCCAACAGCATTTACCAACTTAATAGGGAGAGAGACACCGCAATGACAACTTGGTTAATTTAATATTCAAATGAAGTTTTCAGACTAATTGGCGAGCGGAAAGTAGGTAGGAAATAATGAGAATTGCCCGCCGCGTCACCGGCTCCTTCGTGTAGGTGTCATAAATTCCAATGAATTATTTGGTTGAATTTGCATAAATATCGAATTAACATTGTTCCGCTTCCAGCTGGAATCATTTTAATGAGGGAAGTGTCCCCGCTTTTCTCTTGGATCCTTTTTTTACGACTGCCTTGGCTGCTTATTACAGAATAAATTTTAAAGAAGTGGGCTACGAAATTAAATTCGGCGCAGAGCTTTTTAATTGTACGTCGTAATTGATACTCAGAAGCGTTTCATTGCGTCTGAATATTCTTGATTTTATGATTTGAAATACGCAGTAGTATTTTACTCTTGTAGGTATAGCTGTTTGAAAGTGAATAACAAGCGAAACGAAAAACAATTGTATATAGGTAGGTATAACGAATTATTGATAAAAGCTTAGAAAAATATTAATTCTGTTTATCATTAGATGGCTAGGGCCAAGTTTTAAAATGTCTATTATAGTATGTATCTTAGTGAAATTATTTTGAATCTCTTGAAAAGGGTAAATAAAAATATTTTTTAAAACGAAATTTTATTCATTTAGGCAATAATTATACATTTGTATTTTACTTTCAAATAATTTTTACTATCTAATATAGCACCAAGATTTAAATTAACGTTTTCTCGGAAATATTAAAGTAAAAATTATTTACATAAACACTGTACAAGTTACACAAGATGTTTTGTTGTTTATTATGACATTGTAAAACAGGCAGGCACTTTAGCATAATATAAGTACAATTTTCCATTCTAGGCACAGTTGTCTAGACTTTTTTAGGTTTCTATAGAGGTATCACATTTATACCTAAGATTATTTTGTATTTTAAAATACCTTACCTAATATGAGGTCTTCAAAAAATCGTTTCGATTTTTTAATGGTGTTTTTAGAAACTTACATTACACTGTACAAAATTTACCTTAGATCAATTAAGTAAAAAATATCCTACTATAGTTTGAAGATTTAAATGATTTAAAGAACACAGTCTCAGTTGCTACATTTTTGCTCCAGAACAGATAAGCTGGTGGCTTTATACAGAAGTGCCGGAAACCAAAATAGATCACTCTATTTTCGGAATGGTGGATAGGTTTATCGAAGGCGATACACAAAAATAGATTTGGATCTTGAGTCAACCGTCTAGACTAGACATATATGTGATGTTGCTTACTGGAAGTTAGGTATTTAACATTACTTCGATACTAATAATTTCAAATATTAGTAAGCAAATCCACAGATAGATAGAATATTTAATCTGATCGTAGACCGAAAGCTTCTAGAAATTCGAAGATGATTAAATTATTACATTGTTTGTACGACTGAGGGGATATTAATTACCGTAAGGTACTGTCAAAGAGATGAATTACCGATACGAATCACTATAGGAATTGTAAATTTTGTGATTTCTAATACGAAGATCTCGCTATGAACCATATTGTGAATCTGCTATAACCTATACGCGCAGTACTACCTGTCGCGCAGTCTAAACCAAACATCTTGCCGGTCCGGGGACATAGGTCTTTAAGTCATAAGTGCAGGTAAGTCAAGTTACCGACCTGCAATTATGACTTTATGTTAAAATAGCAACATACCATATAATCTGAAAGTCAAAATGCCTGAAATTCATATCGGCTCTTTTATCTAATGGCTGAATTACTATATGTATACCTGTGGTGTTTCATACAATCGACAAGAAAAGTATGTAAGTATGTAAAAATAGATTTCATAATAGATATTTCTTGGTCATGCCTAATAGGTAAGATACTTCTTGGTTACAGATACAGATAAATAATTTATGTTAAGTATATTTTAGTTAAATAAGAAAATAAAGTTTTTTTTTCTGTGCACGACTGTACATTGATGTTCATTTTCTTAATCAGTCTTATAAACATTCAGGCATAATAAATTTCAGGCATTTTGGGGTCTAAGGCATTTTGACTTTCAGATGATATGGTATGTTGCTATTTTAACATAAAGTCATAAGTGCAGGTCCGTAATTTGACTTAAAGACCTATGTCCCCGGACCGCATCTTGCTTCTAAACATTCCCTGCAATCATTATGTACGACAAACAACGAACAATCTGAAAACCTCGATTCCTTTGGTCCGATTTGAGCCAACACTAGGTTAAGGATTTACGGACTCTACCGGCAATCATCACTTCAAAAGTGGTCTAGGTCAATAATGACCCGAATCTTATATAAAATCACGATTTTCTTTATGTAAACCCAAGACTTTAAAAATCGTTTTTTATGACTAAATGTAAAAATCTGCTGAATTCAGTAATATTACAATTCAAATTCCGACTGAATTGTTAAAATTCTCAAAAATCAAATAAAAAACTTATAGCTATTTATTTTCTTCAAGTTATGCTTACATTGAACTAGGTGTATCATTAGTCGTCACCGATTGGCGCGGCATCGCCTCGCGTAGTCTGGTGCGACTTGGAGCAGCCACTGCGGTTGTATCGCCGATACTGTCACCATATACGACCGACGTGTGTGTAATAGCTCCGTATATAGTACTGCGGGGGGCGACGGTCGGACGGCGTGTAATACACCAGCTGGGTGTAATGTAGCGGCGCTTCCAGCCGCGGTCACGTACCTTCCAGAACCTTCGACGCCGCGGGACCACGCGCAGTTCGTGAACAAACCGCTTAGAAGGCATTTTAAAAGCTGAAAGAAACAGTTAGATAAAGTGCGCCGCAAACTTTATGGCGGCTGAAGTGCGCGGCAGATTCGACTTTGCGCAGGTACAGTCAATTGCGGGGAGGTGAAAGCGGTGAGGGGCGGGGCCAGGCGGACTATGTAGATAAAGTTTTGTCTATTCTGTTGAGTTGACTGTACCTAAGCAAAGTCGAATCTGCCGCGCACTTCAGCCGCCATAAAGTTTGCGGCGCACTATACCTATCTATTACAAACACAAATACAGACTATTTATTTCGAAAAAGGGTACATAGTTAAACAGTTTTACACTTTTACTTACACACTTCCAACGGATCTTGGCATTCGTGAAGTTAGCCGTTTCGATGCGCAGTGCCACTTTTTCATACAAAAATTTCTACTGCTCAGCGAAAAGCTTAACTTCACGAATGCCTAGATCCATTGTAACAACTGTACTAGGGAGGTACAGAGGTATGTATTTGATGAAAAAATACAGAAGGAAACGAAGTAAACAGCCGGTTCGATACGAAGCGCTAGTAATTTGGCTAGGGCAATTGATTAGTACACTGGCCTCCAAAAAAATCGACCCACCTTGTATTTTGCTTAAAAAAAGTTAAAATAAGGAAAAATACTTATAATTTTTATATTTTTTATAATTTCTGGGATAGGAAATGTAATTATGCGTCACATTTGTCATAATTTATGCCACTTGATGGTACTTATCGATATTTTGTAACAAGAATACCCATAAGTGCAAAATTTGCTAAAACTGGTGTTGACCGGTTCGAGACGTGTACTTCGTTATTACAGCACTTTTGTTTTATTGTTTGTTTTGTGTGTTATGTTTAATTATTGAAGATGCATTTTTGTTAACTTTTGCATACAAATAATGGATCCAACTGAAACTGAGGCTACGCGTTTTGTGGCTTTAATTCAAAAGGGTTAAGTCAACGTTTTGTGGCCAGAACAGTAAATTTTAGCCGTTCATCAGTGCCTCGCGTATACAAAAAGTTTCAAAAGACTGGTCTGTATCAACGAAGATATGAATCAGAAAGAAATCGTGTCACATCGGAGAGAGATGATCACTTTCTTGTGCTAGCGTCTCTACGAAATCGGCATCTCTCTGGTGTTGATCTTCAGTGACGTCTACAGGAAGTACGCGAAGTTACCATAAGTGAGAGTACGGTGAGAAGAAGGCTTAAGGATGAAAATGTAATACCACATAGGCCAGCAAAGGGACCTAAATTAACCACATCCCATCGCCAAGTTAGACTTTAGTTTGCTAGGGATCACGTGAACTGGACAGTTCAGCAATGGGAGTCTGTTCTCTTTAGTGACGAGTGCCGAATGACTTTATTTGGCTCAGGTGGCTGTCGTAATGTCATGAGACACTCTGGAGAACGACATGCTCAATGTTGCTTTAAAAAAACCTTGACTGACGAGGGAGGTTCGTTTATGTTCTGGGCTGGCATATCTTTGACCGGACGTATGGACGTGGCTTTTATAGAGAGAGGCGTTTTAAATGCTCAGAGATACGTCTTAGGAATCTTAGAAGAATATGTTGTGCCTTACGGAGGTTATTTTGGAGAAAATTTTGAGTAGATGGATGATAATGCACGGCCCCACGTAGCTAGGATTGTCACACAGTACTTAGAGGAGGTCGGTATTCGCGTTATGAAGTAGCCAGCCAGGAGTTCAAACGTGAACCCAATAGAGCACCTGTGGGACCAGCTGAAACAAAAGGTTAGAGCCCCAAATCCAGCTCAAGTAACAATAAGTGACTTAAAGACTGCCATCAAAGAAGAATGGGAAAGGGTTCCCCAAGAAAGCATAAAAACTCTCATTAGGTCGCTGAAACAGCGAATGATGGCCATCATAAAGGCAAGAGGGGGCAACACGCAATATTGAATAATTGATTATTGTTCTAAAAAACGTTGTGTCACTTCAAAATCTTAATGAAACAAACCGGAGAACAAAGATTTATTTTTCGCTTTTTGTTAAAGTTGTTTTTTTTATTATTTTTATTGATAAACCATGTTATTTATGTCATAAAATTGCTGCCATTAAACAGATTCAGCAAGATAATCCACAAGTTTAATCAATTTATGTCATGTTTAAACAAAAATGCTAAGTTTTACGAAAAAATCCAAGTGGGTCGATTTTTTTGGAGGCCAGTGTATTTATTAAAAATCAGTAGAACCATCGAAGATATTTCTTCTCTATCGGCAATTTCTGAATAAAGTATCTAGTTGACAAAACAATTTGTGAAACCTACCTGATCTGTAGCTGGCCCGCAACTGGAGATGTTCAGGTTCTGCCTCTGACATATTGATAACAACTGTTGTCGGATGTCCGCCGCATGCGACAAGTTTTTGTGATTCAAATAGTTTTCTTTACACCATTGCTGCAAGCAAAGTTGTAAATAAGTGTTAAATGTTAAAAACACTCACGCAAGCACATTTCATAATGTATCTCCTTTTAACCAGGGGGTCTCATTATGCGAGCTGAATTGTACTGTGTTGCGTCGCAGCAAGAGTCGCTATTTATATAATTTTTTTGCGAAGTGAGCCTTAACATAGTTATTTGCTCTTTTCCGATCGTCAGGGTTCTACACGCTGCATACGTGAAATAAATAATTGCACGTATTTTTAAGCTCATTGCGAGGACGGAGCAGTGTGAGATTTCGCATAGTTGAAATTAATTATGGAGAAGTAATGCAAAAAGACAAAATTTATGAACTTACAACACAGAAGGCTGCATAAGCAGATCCACTTTTGTCTATTTCAAGCACTGCCTTGAAATATTTGTGTTGTCCAAGTGTTGTCAGTCGTTTTTTTGAAAAATCGATTTCTGAAAGAAAACTAGTTCAATTTCGTACTGTAATTATTAACTTACCTTTTTTAATGTCGCTTTACAAAAAGCCTTGAAGACGTTCAGTAAGGTTAGATGGTCTCCCACTGACGATATAAACTTCTGTTTCACTTTTATAGCTTCCTCTCTTTTGTGCATTGGCGTATGGAATATATTCTCACTTGATAACACTGCTACTAAACTGAGGGCCTGAAAATAAACAAAAAATTATTTAGGAAATGCTAATCTTTGGTTGTCATTTTTCTTAATTGAAAATAAATATAAAATAAGATCATAAATCATTTTTCGTTTGTGACCCTAAGGTACATACATAAACGTGTTTAGGTTTAATATCTTAGGCCTCTAGATTCTGGCGGTAGGCCATTCAAAACATTTTACAAAATATCACAACTGTTCATTTTCAATATCGATTACTATGTCATCAAAACTGATTTGTGAGTAGAAAGATTTTTATTATTGAGACCGATATACAACCAATTCTGGTAAAACATGAATATAACAATTCGATAAAAAAAAAACAATTTGAAACCAAGTCTAACCTAATTTCATTGCTAATTTAAACTGTAAATCCGTACCCATATTATAAATGTGAAAGTGTGTTTATTTGTTTGTTTATTTGTCCTGCTTTCACGTCAAAACAGAGCGACGGATTGAGGTGATTTTTTGTTTGGAGATAGTTGGAGGGCTGGAGAGTAACACAGGCTACTTTTTATCCGGGTACCACGCGAGCGAAGCCGCGGGCAGCAGCTAGTATAGGATATTACCACAGAATACTAGTACTACGTACAGAAGGGTCACTTCGCGAGTAAATTTGTTTAAATAGAGACTCTCGCGGCGAAGCTTTAAAGTGCAATTCAACTCGCCTATGGGCCTATTACCTATCGAGATATTTGCCTAAACATTCCCATCCTGCTCTAATGCGTAACTGTGTCACTGTCTGGCGCGGTGTAACGCGACTCGTAAGGGTTGTCGAATTTTCGCTTGCGACAACACAAATAAATTAATTTATTTTATCTGTCACAAAAACAGTACCTACCTAGACATCGATCAGACACACACAATCATCATCATCAGTGGCGGCCTTTGGGGGTGGCGAGCAGGGCACTCGCCCGGGGCCTCGCGCTTGTAGGGGCCTCGCGCAGCAGGCCGACTACAGAAAATCTTTTATACCTAGGCATTAGTAAACCTATCAGCAAATTCCATTTTGGGCTTTTCTGTACATGTACTTACCTATAAAATAATAATAATAATATAAAATGCCTTCCTACATTATTTTGTTTATATCTCAAAAGGTTTAGGCAGCTTTTTCTATGAAAACTCCCAGTCGGCTATATTTTTTCGACATTTTCAACAATCTTCCGTCATATTTCAACCAATTTACACAAAAACTTAACGAATTATACACCTAAACCTTCCTCATGAATCACTCTGTCTGTCCATTGGTGAAAACCAAATGAAAATCCGTTCAGTAGTTTAGAGTTTATCGCGAACAAACAAACAGAGACAGACGCTGAGCTGGGGGCGAATTACTTTTGTAACGTTTTAAAATTTGAAGCTACCTAACCGGGGAGGAATGATGAAGAGAAAAAAACACAAATATTTAAATGACAGACATTTATTAAAAAGAAATAAGAAAGTAGTAAGAAAGTTGGGCGCCTTTAAGAAAGATAGGTTAGGTAAATAAGATGCTACGGCTAGCTCACATGAGCATCTAAATAAATCTAGGGTCTACAGGGTTCGTGGAGAGCCAACACGATCAGACTTGTACCAGCAACCAGTTTAACGTTGAAATTTAAGATTGAATGGATACTGCAGAAGGCAGTATCAAAGGTGTGTAGACTGTTTTGAGGGTTAGAGGTTGACGACACAGAAGTAATGGAACTCAGCCGAGAGAGAACGCTCGGAGACTGAGGGTACCGTGGAGGGGATCGCAGCGGCCGGTCTCGAAGGAAGGGGGCCAGCTCACTGCGAAGACAGCACCGCTCCAGGTGAGATCCCGTCAGCGAGGCCTCGGCTGGTGACTCGAGATGTTGAGACAAGAAGGGGGTAAATAAAAAAAACCCCGAACGGGGTTTTTGTCCACCGAGACAAGAGCTGAATCCTCAGCTGGACTCGGTCGCCGCGTCTTCGCCGGGAAGGCACTCTCCTGGGCTTCCGTCCGCTCGTGGGTGAATGATAGAAAAGTTGGTCTTATCTGAGAGTACACCACGAGAAAGGCCCTGCGCACGCGCCGACACGTGTCCAGCTGAGATGAAATTAAAATTCACGGATTCTTATTAAAAAATTTAGAACTACAGGAACGCCGACCCGACAAGACCACGCCAGATCGAAAATGAAAGGAATCGGAGTTTCCAGCGCAGGAATCCCTGGATTCGCTAGAAAACTATCGAGATTTGAATATTTTGAATTTGTTTACAACTAAATTTCACAAAGAAGGTTCAATGAACTCTGCTCAAGCACAGCCAAAATATTTGGAATGTGAATTTGACAATTCTAAAGATCTGACACTGAAACTAACCTGAAACTATGAAAAAAAACAAAATTGATGCTGGCTGGAAATAATAAAAAAAAGCTACTTTCAAGCAGTGTGCGTTCACTATGGCAACACTAAATAAAAAAAATTAAACTTCCTGCGGAACGTAGACAGGAGACATGGCGGAATGTCACTGTCAGACTGACGGCGTGTCAGATGACATTCCGCGCCAGCACTCAAGTCCTATGGCAAGAGCAAAAACTATCGATTAAATATTTACCGGCGGGACAATTCAAAAAGACCATTACAATACTTCCCACGCCGGGCAGAATTTTTCTTCGATGAAGTCGGAGAAAAATTCCCGGATGACCACATCCGTATAACATGAACAACCCAACTTCCAGAAATGAGAAAGTTAAGACAAACAAAAAGGAAAAGAAACTCCAGAAACGTGAAAACTAAGTTACGCAAAAAGGAAAAATTTATGAGTCATGGGTGCTACCAAAGATAGACAGGAATAGACACCAGACAGAAACAGAATACCTAAACTAAAGCTTACGCTAATGTTAGACCAGGTAGTTAGATACAAACGGCTTGGGGACTAGTTCCCTAGGATTGAAGATCCTAAGCAGTTTCAGACATTCTCACACAAACACACAGTACCTATCGTTATCTTACACTACCCTCTTTCATACTCATCTTCATACATCCACATTCGCATAAGTACAGTAACCTCTCCAACGATCGAGGATACTGAAACCAACACACTAGAGTTCCTTCCAAAATACCCAGTGTTGGCTTATTTGAATAGTCACGACCCGCTATCAGCAATTGGGGAACTACTAGTGGAACCTTACATACATTATCGAGAGAATTCCCACCAAATACCCAGTGTAGGCTTATTGAATAGTCACGACCCGCTATTATTAGGTAATGGGGAACCTCCTTTTGAAAAAGAACTGCAGAACAAGAAAAATCCCATTGAAAATTGAAGCCCTACCTACCTACTTCCTAACTACCAACCAACAAACTAAACTACCTAACAAGAACCTAAACTAACATGAACTTAACCTAACTATCCACGTGCAGACCGGCGTGAAGTGAAGGGTGGCGGTCAGAAAAGAGCCGAACCACGCGACACTCCAACAAGGTAGCGGGTCTGCACCAACCAACAGAGAAAAGAAAACAACTAACACCAGCAAAACAAACCAAAGAAAAGCCAACAACCCAGGACAAGATGATACGTAGCCAACCTACGGTCCGGGGGAAGAAACTCCCCCACATGTTACGCCTGAACTCCCGAACTGTCCTTATGACAGAGAGAGGATGAATGTTTTCCAGTGAATCTCTGGTAAAACACGAAGACCTACAGATTCTTGGAAGCTTTTGATAAAACTCCCAAGACCGAGAAAGGTCAAGATGACGCCTTTTGAGCGTCGATGATTTCACCACCTCCACTGAAAATTAGAAGTGGAGGAGTGATGATGACATGTTATGTCCGAACTCCCGAACTGTCTGCAAGACAGAGAGAGAATGATTGTTTTCCAGTGAATCTCTGGTAAAACAAGAAGACCTACAGATTCTTGGAAGCTTTTGATAAAAACTCCCAAGACCGAGAAAGGTCAAGATAACGCCTTTTGAGCGCTGACGAATTCACCACCTCCACTGAAAATAAGAAGTGGAGGAGTGAGAATGACATGATGATAAGTACAAGATAAGAATGTACCTACTTACCTTTACAACTAACCTTTAACGTTACAGTGGCCCCACGTTGGGCGCCACTGTAACGTTTTAAAATTTGAAGCTACCTAACCGGGGAGGAATGATGAAGAGAAAAAAACACAAATATTTAAATGACAGACATTTATTAAAAAGAAATAAGAAAGTAGTAAGAAAGTTGGGCGCCTTTAAGAAAGATAGGTTAGGTAAATAAGATGCTACGGCTAGCTCACATGAGCATCTAAATAAATCTAGGGTCTACAGGGTTCGTGGAGAGCCAACACGATCAGACTTGTACCAGCAACCAGTTTAACGTTGAAATTTAAGATTGAATGGATACTGCAGAAGGCAGTATCAAAGGTGTGTAGACTGTTTTGAGGGTTAGAGGTTGACGACACAGAAGTAATGGAACTCAGCCGAGAGAGAACGCTCGGAGACTGAGGGTACCGTGGAGGGGATCGCAGCGGCCGGTCTCGAAGGAAGGGGGCCAGCTCACTGCGAAGACAGCACCGCTCCAGGTGAGATCCCGTCAGCGAGGCCTCGGCTGGTGACTCGAGATGTTGAGACAAGAAGGGGGTAAATAAAAAAAACCCCGAACGGGGTTTTTGTCCACCGAGACAAGAGCTGAATCCTCAGCTGGACTCGGTCGCCGCGTCTTCGCCGGGAAGGCACTCTCCTGGGCTTCCGTCCGCTCGTGGGTGAATGATAGAAAAGTTGGTCTTATCTGAGAGTACACCACGAGAAAGGCCCTGCGCACGCGCCGACACGTGTCCAGCTGAGATGAAATTAAAATTCACGGATTCTTATTAAAAAATTTAGAACTACAGGAACGCCGACCCGACAAGACCACGCCAGATCGAAAATGAAAGGAATCGGAGTTTCCAGCGCAGGAATCCCTGGATTCGCTAGAAAACTATCGAGATTTGAATATTTTGAATTTGTTTACAACTAAATTTCACAAAGAAGGTTCAATGAACTCTGCTCAAGCACAGCCAAAATATTTGGAATGTGAATTTGACAATTCTAAAGATCTGACACTGAAACTAACCTGAAACTATGAAAAAAAACAAAATTGATGCTGGCTGGAAATAATAAAAAAAAGCTACTTTCAAGCAGTGTGCGTTCACTATGGCAACACTAAATAAAAAAAATTAAACTTCCTGCGGAACGTAGACAGGAGACATGGCGGAATGTCACTGTCAGACTGACGGCGTGTCAGATGACATTCCGCGCCAGCACTCAAGTCCTATGGCAAGAGCAAAAACTATCGATTAAATATTTACCGGCGGGACAATTCAAAAAGACCATTACACTTTGTTTTATAATATGCGGGCGGCTCTGACTTTTTTTCATCAAAATTTCAATACCTATAGGAACCTACTTTGGTAGGGCCTCGCAATGACTAGGCAGGCTCGATCCCAGGGCCATGACCCTCCCTCTCCAAATCTTTGTATGGGAACTTTATAACGAGTGGTGCGGTTGGCTCGAAACTTGGTTACAATACTTTAAATACTAAATAAATGAACACTTATTTCAGGGTTTTTAAAATAACCCTCGGAAAGGGGTAAAATGGTGTGACAAAGTGACTCGCTTCGCTCGCATATTAGCTTTATGAGTATTACCAAACAACTAATTGTCAGGAACCGACAACAACCCCTCTTTTTATTAGAACACCGTTAGCATAATCGAGTGTCGTAATGTTGTAATTGTATAAAAAATTTGGGTTCACTTCGCTCGCTAACCTCGATGCTCGCTTCGCTCGCATATTAGTTTCATGAATATTTTGCAAGCAAATGGTTTTACAGTTAGGAACCAACAACCATCCATCTTTTTCTTAGAGAACCGTTAGCAAAATCAAGTGTCACATGTTTTTGTCTAAAAAATTTCCGCTCGCTTCGCGAGCTGGGGAAGATCACTTCGCTCGCTAAACTCGATGCTCGCTTCGCTCGCATATTACTTTCATGAGTATTTTGCGAGCAAATTAATTTACTGTTTGGAACCGACAACCATCCGTCTTTTTCTTAGAGAACCGTTAGCAAAATCAAGTGTCACAATCATGTTAGATTTGTCTAAAAAAATTCCGCTCGCTTCGCAAGCTGAGGTATCGAGGAAGCTCGCTTCGCTCGCATAATTACTTTCATGAGTTTTTTGGGAGCAAAATAATTCAATGTTAGGAACCGACAACCATCCATCTTTTTCGTTGAGCACCGTTAGCAAAATCAAGTGTAACATGTTGTATTTGTCAAAAATAATTCGGCTCGCTTCGCTCGCATAGTATTTGCATGAGTATTTTGCGAGAAAAAGAATTTAATGTTAGGAACCGACAACCATCCATGTTTTTCTTCGAGCACCGTTATCAAAATCAAGTGTCGCATGTTGAATTTCTCTAAAAAAATCAGCTCCCACCGCGGGTAACACCGCGGGGCACAGCTAGTATATTATCATAATGTGTTAAATGCTTAAATGCTAAATTTGGAATTCTAAATTTTTCATACAAACATTTTTAGCCTTTAGCCATCAACGTGTAATTTATTTCAAAAAAATTAGCTGTCATCAACCATTTTAGCTTCATGTGTATTTTGCGAATGAAGCTTGAATGAAGTGAGCTTTGGCTGACCGCAGAATAGAAACCGACAAGCAGCCAGCCTTTTTTTTTGAGCACCGTAAGCAAAATCAAGTGTCATTATGTTGCATTTATCTTTAAAAATTTGGCTTGCTTCGCTCGCATTTTAGCTTCATGCGTTTTTTGCGAATAGAGTGTGTTTATATCTGATCGCAGAATAGAAACCGACAATCAGCCACCCTTTTCTTTGAGCACCGTAAGCAAAATAAAGTGTCACATTTTACAATTTTCTTTAAAAAATTCGGCTCGCATTTTGATTCAAAGGTATTTTGCGAGTGTAGGGAGCTCGCTTTGCTCGCATATTAGCCTTATTATTTTGCTAGCAAAGAGAGTTATGTTGCATTCATCGTACAAAAAATCGGCTCGCTTCGCTCGCATATTAGCTTGATGAGTAGGTATTTTTCTGCCCCCCCCTCCCTCAACATAATATCGTGTGACCCTCCCCCCCCCCCCCAAAGTCTAGATCCCGCGCCCGTCATCAGGGGCCTCGCAAAGATCTACCGCCCGGGGCCTCGCGATAGCTAAGGCCGCCCCTGATCATCATCACACAACTAGACCGGGAGCCGTTATCCGATAATCACCCTTTTAATGTTAGGTTTGCAATCACATTTGCAATTTAATGCACGGCCAGGACTCGAACCCACGACCTTCGTCTCGAAAGTTGAGGTACTAATCACTTCGACCAACATGGCTCTATGAATGTAATGTAACTTCTAAACACTTACATTTATTATATTAAGTAGGTTAGGTACCTACTTAATGGATAAGTTACTTTTAGGTACGTAAATAAACAAAACTGTAGGTACCTACCTACCTACAGTTTTGTAGGTAGGTAGTTTTGTAGGTGTATTATGTTTGTTTATTTGTAAACAGGTACCTATTCAATCAAAAAGGAATCGAATAGGTACCTATAAAATCTCGTTTTCATTATGCACCTACAGTTACAGAGTAAAAGTAAGTACCTACCTAGGTATTTATTGATGATTTATTTAAATAGGTACTTACAACAAATTATAGAAAAGCTTAGTAGGTACCTACCACCCTTTCAATATCTTCCGGAATATTTTGTGGAATGTTAATGTCCATTCATTGCTTTTCCTTTTGTTTAGACACCCGTAGACACAGCAGTATCTTTTATACGGATTAGATCGTTTAGTCATCGTGCAAAAATCACAAGAAACGATGTATACGAGATCACGATAATTACGCACAATGCGTCTAGTCCGCGAGCCGAGCGAGCGGCAAGTGGCGACCTATGTCGCGCGCCGCCTCAGGCGGCGCGCGTCCGATAAATACCTAAAGTGAGGAGTGAAACAGGCCTGATATTACTTACCTCTTCTAAACAATTGTATTCAGGCGCACACAGCAGTACTTTTGAATATTTGGGATCGATTGGGAACGCCGACATTTTCTTGCCGAGAACCGTTAGTTTAGGACTGGCGTCGCTCTCGATGGCACCTTAAATAAAAGTTATTATTACAATAATCATTTAGTAATTCGATTAAATAGGTATTTAATACAAAGATAAGTTATTTTTATTATCAAAATTCAAACTGGCCGTATGTCTTAGATTCTTACCTAATTCTTTCAGTAAAGTCAATGAAGACTTTATGGATTCTGCCGGCGGTGCATCGATAAGCGGGAAGGTGCTGGGTTCCATTCCTGCCGCGATAAGCAACAGTATCGTCGGCGCAAGTGGACATCTAGAAAAAGAAAACCCAGTCATACTATAAATTACTTCTATACAATATCAAGATGTATACTGTACGTCGATTGCCCGGTAGCTCTATTATTTTAGGGCACGGCTACAGTCAGCTCGGCGTTGCGGGTTCAGATGCGGTCTGGGTGATATTTTTCAAACGTATTACCTGAGTATCTCCGGCGTGGTGTGGTGCGGCCGGCTCGCGAACTCGGCCGCGGTGTAGAGACGGTAGGCGGCGCCGGCGTGCGTGCGGCCGGCGCGGCCCGCGCGCTGCCAGCCCGCCGCCTGCGCGCACGACACCACGCGGAGACGCTCCGCGCCAGTCCGAGTGCACCACGTTCTGAGAGAATTATTATTGTAACATTTATTTGTTGTGGACTAGCCTTGCTCAGCTTTTATACTCTGTATGCTGTGAATGCGATCTCGGAACAACCATTTGTGTGAATAATCTAGATTTTTGTTTTGTCTAGATGTTTTTGATTATACTCGTTCGTCTGTTTAGTAAAGGCCATTTTTCAAAATTTTACTGATTTAATAAATAAACTGAGGTAGTTGTATATTCAGCGTATTCTATCGTCTATGTGTGAAATGTCACTAAATTTTTATTTTTTAATTGTATGTCAAACGTCACATACTGGTACAGCCTGAGATATATTGACGGCACTTTAACTCAGGGTACAGCAGAGCACGCATTCAGCGGTCATTGCAATCGCAGAATAATGCAATCGTGGAAACCCGCGTCGCGTCGTTTAGTGTGAGCTTTGCGCTTCAATGAGTCATAATAAAACCCATCCCAGTATGATGCACGAACTACAGGGTAATAAGCGAGAAAAATGTACTAATAAGCGAGTAAAGCTATTTGTATGTAGATACACAACAGATGAATATTTACAAATTCAGTTTATGAATCAGAAGAAGTAAAGTGAGTCCTATTTTTTTGTCTATTACAAAATTAACCTAATTTCGTAAACATCACCAACTGAAAACAAACAATAAAACACATTTTTGTACATTTTTTACCTTTCAAAAGAACACACCTTTCCTTTACAACACCAGTGTCGATCACGTATTTTATCCTTGGGATAGTGACGGATGCTTCAGCTATGTTTGTAGACAGTATGACCTTTCTGGTGCCGGGCGGGGCGTCTTTCCACACTTGTAACTGTTTAGCAGGGGGCAGACCTGCGTATAGCGGACATACCCGGATTTGAGGACCAGGAGCTTCCTGCAAATTGGTGTTTTTTTAAACTCAAAAAGCAAAATGGCATGTCAAGAGGCAATCTTTGTCTACACTTATCGGGACACTGTAGTGCCTGGGAAAGTGGTGAGATGGAGTAGGTAGATCATCGTCCAGAGCGCTACCTTTGTTTTTTTGTCTGGGTTGGTACACAAAAGAACACAAAAACTATAAATAGGTGCTTGAAAGAGGTTTGGTCTTTCTTGTAAGACATGTCTTATGTGCTTAACTTTATGGCCGCTGGTTAAATTTTATATAAAAGATAGTTATTATTTAGAGCGCCTTTTTTTAACCTATATTTTCCCACTGCTGGGCAAAGACCTCCCCCAATTGTTTTCATCTCTCTCGGTCTTTTATATCCCACCAATCGGAGGGATTGGTGGGATATAAAAGAAAGGTGTCTAGGCCATCCCGCCAACGTTTTCTCGGCCTGCCCCGGCTTCGTCGCGCATCAGGCACCCATGGCGTGACAATCCCTTCCCACCTGTCACCAATACGACTCAAGTGTCCCGCCCAGCCTCATTTCAACTTGGCAGTCTTTTCACCGATCCTGCCCCCCTAGCCATATTACACTATCTACCGTCGCGATCGCTGTAGAACACTTCAAAATGTATAGGAATTGACGTTTAAAAGTGATGAGTCATTTTGAAGTGTTCTACAGCGATCGCGAAAGTAGACAGTGTAATATGGCTAGGGCGCCTGGTCTTTGCGCGAAGATATTCCTGACTTTGTCGTTTCTCTTCACCCCTAGCACGCTCAACCGATTTTGATAAATGATACGTCATTAGATACATCTTGATGGCACAAGTGTTACTGGCCACATACAATTCTTAAAAAATCAATGTGGCGGATCTTAGGCGTTTTAATGTGAGGGCTAAAAAAAGTTCCGATATGGGAAAAGCAATTATTGCAATCAGGTAAAAATTTAACTCACTTTAGCAATCTGTTTTATGTTGTACATCACAGTTTCAATTTCTTCTTGACCCGTAAGGAATACGAGGAAGTCGTGACTGAAACATTAATTTAAAACCTTTACATAAATAAAATAATCTGCTTAGGTATTAAAACATATACATTCTAAAACACATAGCAAAATGTTATTGATTTTAGATCTTTGTTTTTTCATGAAAAATATTTAAAGTCATAGATATTAATCCTAAACACGCCCAAATTATTATAATTAACCCATGGCTTATTTTTTTTTAAAGATCACTGTCAAAAAACAATACATATATCAACATTATTTTAATAATTTATGTGTGTAATGTGTGAACTCTTTTACGATAATACCATTTCCACGCAGTCGTCTAAGGCGGTTTTCACACTGCAACGCATCGTTGTGCGACGCAGTCGCTGCAGATTTTAACATTGTATGAAAGTATCTCAATTTGTATAGAAAACACGCATAGTATAGTTCGCGTCATGTAAAAAGAACACTGGCTGTCAAGCTGCACAGTAAGCAATTTATAAAAAGTAGTCAAATTAACACCATCGCGCACAAAAGTTTTTAATTACGAAATGGTTTTCCATAGAAAAAAACAAACAATAAAAAAAAACAATAGGCCTAGTACTTTCGTGTGCAAGTGTACCCATGCGCACACATACCCCCTCCACTGTCTTCCAGCGTTCTTTTTACGTGACGCGAACTATACAAGACACTGACAACGCATCGACGTGCGTGATTTACAATGATAAAATTTGCAGATCTGCACAATGCAGCGGGGTGCATTGCCAGTGTGAAAACCGCCTTAAGATACCAGTGCATTTAGTGATTTATTTATTGGGAAATATATCAATGTTTACTTAAACTTACTCAGCAGGTGCTGATGCATGGAGTTGAAAGATGGTGCATACAGCTGCATATTGGTAATCATCCTGCTTTATCTTTGAATGGTAAATGGTGACCGGATGAGCTCTTCCTTCTAGATATATCACTTGGCAGTTATCAAAATAGCTCCTAAACGAATCTACATCCATAGTCGCAGACATTATTATAATCTGAAATTAGTTATTACACTTTTATGGTTTTTATTTAAACAAATTATTTACTAATGAAAATGATTAATGTTTCATCTTTATGTACAGTACAATGACCCTATAAAATAATATACATCAAATGTGATAGCTTAAGCTTTTTCTTGAAGAGTGTGTGAGGAAGTACAAATGTTAATTTAATTCATGAAAAACATAGTAAAATATAAAGGATACCTTAAGTGGGTTCAATTTCTTGTCTTTCCTCTCTCTCTGTGCCAACTTCACAATACCAAAGAGCACATCAGTACTGACGGTGCGCTCATGAGCCTCATCTAATATGATGATGGAATACTTCTTCAATAAAGGATCTAATATGGCTTCTCTTAACAGCATTCCATCCGTCAAATACTTAACTTTAGTTCTCTGACTAGTAACATCTTCAAATCTCACAGAATACCTGAAAAAATAAAAAATTGTATTCTTAAATACATATAAAAATCTGGTGTGTCTGTGTTCTTAATTCCTCTCCATACTTGAGTCTGTAAGACCATGTTCTCTTGCTTGAGTTTACAGAGAGACCTAGTTATTATAAGGAACACTTTAACAGTGGAGCATCAAAAATAAACAAATGACTGGAATGGGCTGGTTGTAAAGAAACTTACCCCACAATAGTGCCTACTTCACAACTCATCTCATTAGCAACCCTGAGTGCAATAGTGATGGCTGCGACCCTACGAGGTTGTGTGATAGCGATAGCACCTGTACCTTCCAGCCTCTGCTCGTGTATCAGCTGTGGTATCTGTGTAGTCTTGCCACTACCAGTCTCGCCTATCAGTATCATTGTCTCATTTTTCCTTATCTCTTCAAGAAGCCTGTAAAATAAATTATATTTGTATTATATTGGTATCTCAAACCTATGAAATGTAAACGTTAGATTAAGTTGATGAAATAAACATTTTTGTATTGTATTTGTATTTGTTTGTTTTCTATCCTGAAAAAATTTTGAAAAACTTTTCATGTTTGTGAGTATGTAAAAACAGTAGGTAGGTACCTATGTAATAATGTACCTATGTAAAAACAGTAGATTTATGATTATAACTATTAATATTGATGTGCCATATAAACTAGTTTTGCTTAATTTGAGGCAGGATAATGCATTTTCAGGTTGCTGGATAATTATGTTTATAATCCATTTGAATTTACATACCTTCCCTTTACCAAATATACAGGTAATTGTTTTCTGCTCTTCAGTAAATCCTCACTGGATTCCTTTACATTTTTCTCTATATTACTTCCATTTGTACCAGCCTGTATGTTAGGTGTCTTATTATCGGAGAGCTTCAGCTTCTTTGCATTTGCATTGTCAATACCAATTTTCTTTCTTTTCAAGTTATCTATTTTTTTGAACCCATTTGCTACTCCAATAGCAGTATACTTGGAATCCATTATAATCTCCAACAGAATGAGTAAAGTAAATTTTACACTGATGTAAGTAAGAGTAACATAGGTACCACAGTCATCACATCAATCCATCAATCCCTTCCTTAGAAATGCTGCGCTGGCTGTGGCTCAGCCACTGCTCAAAGGCAAAATAAAAGTTAGTTGATCATTGTGGTTTCACAACATGTAAGCTGCCTTCCTGCTTCCTCGTTCCATACAAACTCAACGTCACAAAATCTACTAACGATAATACATTCCTTTTTGTAGAATAAAATTGATTGTGTGTGTTGATTGAATTCTCTTCAGCTCTTCGGAGTTCGGTCGCTCGAGTAAAAAAACACGTGCGGTGCGACTGTATTCAATTCAATCTTCCTAGTTCCTTTCCTAGCGTGGCAGTGCTGCCAACTCCAATAAATCCAAGACGCTAGATTCATTCTGAAAAGTCGCCAAAAAGTGGCTAAAAACTGATTCTAACCAGGAGCGCCAGGGTGGTGGGGGGGTGTAAAAAACAATAATTTGTTGATATTAAAAATCCCAAACGTTAGGGTTTTTTATTCCAAATAATGATGTTTTAATCCTAATTTGCCATTTTGATTTTTTTTTTGTTTTGTACAAATAATGTAACAAAAAATAAATATTCTCATAAATCTATTGTACCTACATCCATACCATACCCTACATGAATGAAAATTAGACTTCTTTAATTACTTTTTCAAGTTGACTTTTGGTTTTTTCACCTTTCCATTACTTGCCCTAATGCTTTTTTGGTGTGTCGGTTGAAGTCGAAAAGTCGCTAGATAAGTCGCTAAATATATTTTGTCGCTAAAACTGATTTAAGTCGCTTACGCTAACACCACAGCAAAAGTCGCTATTTCTAGCGACAAAGTCGCTAAATTGGCAACACTGCAAGGAAGGAACGACGAAAGAGAATCTATTTGTTTGATCTTTGACTGCGATGACACTCGGTGACAGTGACACTAACACTGCACTGACTTGACTGACTACATTCGTACACACTTGGTACTCCACTACACTAGTATCGCTTACCAATCGATAGTCGACTATCGATATTTAAACCAACAACAAACAATCAATTTTATTTTAGAAAAAGCAGATACTCCTAAAGAAAAGAAAAGAAAGCGATATATAATTATAGGACAGTGCTAACTATGTCGCTTTCAAGAGTAGGAATTCGTGCAGCTCATGCAGATTTTAGCTCATTTTTTTATGCCGTCAGCGTCATGGAACTGCACTGCACCACAGAACAGATATTATTAATAACCGTTGAGGTGCCCCGCCCCCCGGACCGATTGCCTGCCTAGCCAAACCAACGCCCGCGCAACTGTTGCCAGCGGTTTAACTTTTTTTGCCAGTGATTTTATTCCTGGACTAAACCTGTTTGTGGTATCATTGGAATCGGAATTTAACAAGCTTATTAACTACTTACTTACCTGCTCAAGGGGATTACATTGTCACCACCAAATAAATTGTTTATTCCATTCCGTAAACATGTTTGGCACCTTGCAAAATAAAAACTCACAATTGTTCAAAATTGGTAGCAAATATCTGCGTCAACATGGTGCACACACTTAGTACACTACACACCTTTATTATTTAACACAAAACATATACACATCGACATTAAAAGGAATTATCTATTCGCGTTTGCAAAAGGCCAAATTACGCCATTTTGTTCCGCGCGCGACGAGCGGGAGGGCGCTCACGGCAAATAAAAATTCAATACTACTTCATTTTTCATCCTATAGCCTTGTCTGAAGTCTTTCTGATTGGTAGAAATATGTAGTTAGCCAACAAAACGAACAAAACAAACCTCATTCACTTCAGTCCTATACATCAATCACAATAGCCAACCTTCAAAAAGAAAATTCACCCGCAACATTCAAAATGTTGATCAAATTCAAATTTTTTAATGTAAAACGGGGTTTTAATGGTTCAGTAATTATCCTAAATACCTGTCAGATTTAATTAATGCAAAACATGTATAGGTCATCGCTGAAAATCTTATTTGAACCTTCTTTCAAAAATAAAGTTTTTTTCGTATTTTTCTCTTCCGGTATTTTGACACATTGTAGAAATATTATATATTATCTATGACTTTTAGTGTTACCAGTAGTGGGACAATAATGTTACCAACAAATAAAGACACTTTCCACGTATGGGGAAGCCCTAACACCATAGAAATCGTGATTTTAATCGGCGAACGACTCAAATAGAGCTCGGGCCAGTACAGTGGCCTAAGGCACTTTGGCGGCTATGCATGTGTAAGGAGAGATACCTACCTTTTTAAGAAAAATGATAATAATCATAAAAATAAATAGTCTTAAAATCAAAATCATTGTATTTTATTATAGTGATACACTTCTTTGAAGAACTACCTTTCTTTAAAACTAGGTAAATCTTATATTAAAGTTTATTACTTTAATCTAGGATAGCCAAATAACCTTCTAAATAAAATATTTGAATGTAGCGAACAGCAATGAAAAATATAGCTATAAAAATTACTTATCTTGTTTTAAGATGGGTAGGTAGGTACTCAGAGCCGGACAAAGCACCGACAGGGTGCAAAACAAGTATTCCCAGGTACTGCCTTTCTCGTGTCTTCCAACCAACTCTCTCCAACAGAGTCCAACTGAGCCAAACTGCGCCGAACCGAACCAAACTGACAAAACTGACGAACTGAACCCCCTATCGACTTTGATACCGTTTATATAGTACCCTACTTGTTCTGCACCACCTCTGACTACCAATAACAATTTATTTATTGAAATAAATTGTTATTATTATTGAAATACACTTTAATAATTATATTACGAATTTTGACACATATTATCACATTTTAAACAATTAATTAAAATATAATTTTAATTAAACGGATGTCCGTTAAAAGATATCAAAATAAATTGTTATGAAGTTGAATTACATTCTAAAAATCATAGATATTATTAATTATAAATACCTATACGAAATTAAGTTTCTTTTCAACAGTTATTATTTATTCAATAAAAATAACAACGGAAATGAGTCTAATTTCAAACAATAAATACGAAATACTGATTCAATATTCACTTTACAATTACCAAGGTATCTAAAAAAATTACGAATTGATTTAAATTATTTACCAATATATATAAAGAATCTAACACATGCACAAAATAAATTGTTTTTCAATCGATTTTTCTTCTATCGATTCACAGTCTTAATATTTTACAACACTATTTCATTGACATTGACAAATTTGACGCACCAAACAAACCAACCAAACCAAACCAAGCAAGCTCGCCCCAGCCAGCAGTGTTGCCATATATACAGATTTATCTGTATTGGTACAGATTTTTGGCTCCAGATACAGATGCCAGATTTCACTTTAGGTTTATACAGATTTTTTAAATTCAAATTTTCATGTGTGAATCAGTGTTGGATTTCGTAGTATAATTATACCATTTGTACCATATTTTCATGATTATGTAGTATGTAGTATCGTAATATAAGTTTATTACGTGAAAATACCATAATTTTATATGCCTATCCCACTCCAGTGCAACAGTAGAAAGAATATTTTCTTCAATTAATTTGATAAAAACGAAAACTCGCAACCATTTAGGTACAGACACTATGGAAGGATTACTCTTGACCAAACAATTATTAAAAAACGAGCCATGTTTCAAGGTAAGTGTTAGTAGAAATATGATTAATAAAATGAATAAAAGTATGTATCAACAATAAATATGTTTTTCACTTGTCTACTACTTTATAAAAAGTTTAATTAATACAGATTTTATACAGATTTTAGCTTTTTCGTCGTATACAGATAAAATACAGATTTTCAGACTTAGCGATTCAGATTTCAAGGTTTAAGATATGGCAACACTGCTTGCCAGCTTGGCTGATCAATTTTGTTGATTTGTGCGGATTTCTTTAATTTTAAAGAATTCAGGATTTATTTCATGCTCATGCTCCGCACATTAGAGCATTAGTTAGTTATCTACGTTTTAATTCTTCTCAGATGAAATAGCTAAGAAGTTTATAAAATAAATTATGGCTATGGCATTGCAGAGGGCAGTAAACACCGGTCTAAGTTTCTCAAAAAAGGTTTTCTATTCACGTTATTGTTCAAATCATGTAAATCCAGCTACAAAAACGTGGAATTTACTCACGAAAGAAGTTCCTGCTTCTTTAGGTATTGGTAATAGGGATATTGTTTATCCTGAACATGCTGATATTGTCATCATTGGCGGTGGCTTTATTGGGGCTTCAGCGGCGTACTGGTTGAAAACTAGAGCTGTTCATGGTCTTGATGTGGTTATCATAGATAAAAATACCACGGTGAGTAAATAATTAATCTGTTGGTAGCTAGGTGCCTACACTTACATTTTCTTTGTTCATTTATAAATACCTAGGTACCTAGGTACTATGAGTAACCTTCGGGTCATAAACTATGTATATTCCAAGTTTCATTAAAATCCGTTCAGTAGATTGTGCATGAAAGAGTATTAAACTTCTATACTTACCTATATCCACACTAGGTATCCTCACAAACTTTCACATTTAAAATATTAGTAGAATAGTAGGATGTAATCTAACTATTATCTCTTCATTTTCAGTACAAAGATGTGCAATCAAATCTTACACTGGGTACTCTGACTCAGCATTTTTCTTTGCCTGAAAATATTCAACTTTCACAATACAGTTCAGAGTTCTTTCGTAATGTTAAAGAACACCTTACAAGTGATGTGGACCTACAATATATCCCGACTGGATCATTAGTGCTGGCCAGTGAAAAATATGCAGACAAGTTAGATTACAATGTAACTTTGCTAAAGGAACAGGGTTCCAGATTAGATTTATTGCAAAGTGAAGATATAAAGCAGAGATATCCTTGGTTAAATACAAATGATGTTAAGCTTGGTATGTACCTACTGTAAAGAAATATATCTATGTAGCTTATTTTTTGTTTAAAATTCAAACTACATAAGGCACTTTCTAATTTCACATTATGTTTTCCAGGATGTATTGGTTATGAATCAGAAGGTATATTTAATGCATGGGCGCTACTAAAAGGATATTTGCAGAAATCTATAGAACTTGGAGCCAATTATGTTGAAGCAGAAGTAACTGGCTTTGAATTTCAACTTTTAAGAGATCTGCTGATGGAAGGCGTTGCTCCAGGGTCGTTTGAAAAAATAAACAAAGTTAAATATAAAACTCCTGATGGAGTTGAGCATTCAATCAAATTTGCAGCATGCATTCTAGCAGCCGGAGATGAATCAACTAAAGTAGCTGAACTTGCCAGGATTGGTACAGTAGATGGTCTCCTAAAAATACCACTGCCTATATCTAAGAGGTACTTCTACTTAAAAAATGTTTACCATGGTATTTATTTTGATGCACAAAATCTTCAATTTATCTATATCTCCTTGTTATTTCAATATTCTGTCTTTATCTATATGACAGAGATAGCAACTTTTATATTTATGTCAAATTAGGTATAGCCTAGGCTAGGGCCTAGACCTAATTTGATATAGACTAGGAAAATCTGTAAGGTTTAGGAATCAATGTAGACATCCTACATTGAATCCTAAACCTTCCAGACTGTTTTACTTCAAGGATGTATGTAATGGTAAGAATAAACACTTCTCCCATATTATTCTTCTTTTACAGAGATTACAAAGTATATTCTATTGAAAATAAAGCATTAGAATTAGGTCTCTGCACACCACATGTTACGGACACCAGCGGCCTTTGGCTCAGACGAAATGGTTTTGATAATGATTTATTATTTGGCATGACTCCTCTCTCCGATGATTATAATATGTCAGAAGAAGAATATTATAACAAAATCATATTACCTTCACTTATGAACAGATTACCCAGTTGCAAAGCGGAAAACGTAAGCTATTTATGTATCTCCTTTTAAACAACATCCTCTCTATTGTAAATTAGGACCTCAATAATATTTATCTTCCAGATTAAATGTGTAACAGCAGAAAAGCAAGACTGCAACAACTATGATGACACTGGAATATTGGGTCCTCATCCATACCACAATAATTTATACATAGCATCAGGATTTGGCAGATTAGGTGAGATTAGTTGTCATTTGAACAAGTGACTAAATTAAGGTTTATAAAACTGACTTCAATGTTATTTAAGCTAAGCAATTTTCCGCACTCTTGAGGTGCATTTCTATTCATAACTCCGAAGATCCTCGACAGATCCTCACCAAATATTTATGGGACCAATCGGAAAGTATACCCTTTCAGACAAAAAAATAATTTTCCAAATTGGTGCAGGCGTCTTCGAGTAATCGAAATTCCAACGAATTGAGAATCTCCTACTTTTTTGAAGTCTGTTAAAAATAGGATTAAGTAGATATTTTAATTTTTATTTATTATACCAGCTGCAGTACAGGGTAAGACCTAGATGCAAAAGGCCCAGAATAGAACGTTTTGGCGGGTAGGGAAGGAGGCTTATGCCCAGCAGTTGGTCGTTAAAAGTTGATGATGATACTAGCTGCTGCCCGCGGCTTCGCTCGCTTGGTACCCGGATAAAAAGTAGCCTATGTTACTTTCCAGCCCCCCAACTATCTCCACACAAAAAACCACGTCAATCCGACGCTCTGTTTTGACGTGAAAGCAGGACAAATAAACACACTCACATTTACCTATAATTATGGGCACAGATTTATTATACTAACAATACAGACACTGACATATTTTCGGGCATCATTAAAAGCTTTCTGACATTTATTTATTTATTTAATACAGTTATGACCAGGGATCGGAATAGGGTGTGTGAAAATACCTAAAGTTTGCAGCGGGACATAATATGGAGCTGTTACAACCACTTAATTTAAACCGGTTTTGGATTTTACCGGTTTAGTTTCGTTTTTAGGGTTCCGTACCTTAAAAGGTAAAAAAAGGAACCCTTATAAGATCACTTTCTTGTCCGTCTGTCTGTCTGTCTGTCCGTCTGTCCGTGTGTCACCATCGATTATCTCAGGAACGGGTAGAGCTAGCAAGTTGAAATTTATACCATATACTAAGGTCTATAGTCCCTATTGTGAGTATAAAAATCAAGGTCCTGAGTCAACACTATAAAAAGATATAGGCAAATTTAGGTTTTCGTGAAAACTTGTGAGTACCAAAACTTACCTTAATTTTCAACTTTTTTTATTTTTCGGAATTTTTCCTTTACTTGTGCTGTAAGACCTTGCTTGTAACCAAAATTGACAATTCTAGGTCAACCGGAAGTACCCTAGAGGTTTTGGGTCGAAAACCTAAATGGTAGTTCCCGTTGACCTAGAATAACGAAATTTGGCAAAAAGCAAGGTCTTACAGCACAAATAAAGGAAAAATTCCAAAAAGTTAAAAAAGTTGAAAATTAAAGGGTGAAAATTAAAGGGTGTTCCCATACATACATAGTTGACGCCAATTAAAATTGTCCTCCGAGTTGTATGGGCGCTCATACAATTAAGCGGACTAGCTTAATTGGCACCATGGCTAGGTACGGAACCCTCGGCGTACGAGTTCGACTCGCACTTGACCGGTTTTATTTTTGTTTTACATGTTCCTTACCTTTGAAATACCGAACTATAAACATTTACAAGCTGCTAATACAGTTCTAAATTAATTTTTGTTTTTTACTTTTTCGGTTAAAATTCGGTTTTTTAGTCCCTTTAGCAGCTTGTAAATGTTTAGCAGCTTTAGCAGCTTGTAGTTCAGTGTTTCAAAGGTAAGGAACATGTAAAAATAAACGGAAACTAAACCGGCAAAATCCAAAACCGGCTTAACTTACCTAAGTGGTTGTAACAGCTCCATATTATGTCCCGCTGCAAACTTTAGGTATTTTCACACACCCAATTCCGATCTCTGGTTATGACAGAAAGCTTACAGTAAAAACCAAAGTGCTATCTATCTTAATTAAAACTTAAATACATTCTCAGGGAGTTAAAAATAGCGGAAGGACTGTCATTATAGATGTCTTTATGTTGGACCTTGCGTACAAATGCATTCAGTAGAGTAAGCGCCCTCAGAGTTGTACATTGTTTAATTCTAGTATAATATAGAAAATATAGTTATGTGCAGTTAAAAATCTTGATATTTTTTAGGGTTCCGTACCTTAAAAGGTAGAAAAAGGAACCCTTATAAGATCACTTTCTTGTCCGTCTGTCTGTCTGTCTGTCTGTCCGTCTGTCTGTCCGTCTGTCCGTGTGTCACCATCGATTATCTCAGGAACGGGTGGAGCTAGCAAGTTGAAATTTATACCATAAAATGAAGGCTATAGTTCCTATAGTAAGTATAAAAATCAAGGTCCTGAGTCAACACTATAAAAAGATATAGGCAAATTTAGGTTTTCGTGAACAAGTTGAAATTTATACCATAAAATGAAGGCTATAGTTCCTATAGTAAGTATAAAAATCAAGGTCCTGAGTCAACACTATAAAAAGATATAGGCAAATTTAGGTTTTCGTGAAAACTTGTAAGTACCAAAACTTACCTTAATTATCAACTTTTTTTATTTTTCGGAATTTTTCCTTTACTTGTGCTGGAAGACCTTGCTTGTAACCAAAATTGACAATTCTAGGTCAACCGGAAGTACCCTAGAGGTTTTGGGTCGAAAACATAAATGGTAGTTCCCGTTGACCTAGAATAACGAAATTTGGCAAAAAGCAAGGTCTTATAGCACAAATAAAGGAAAAATTCCAAAAAGTTAAAAAAGTTTAAAATTAAAGGGTGTTCCCATACATACATAGTTGACGCCAATTAAGATTGTCCTCTGAGTTGTATGGGCGCTCATACAATTAAGCGGACTAGCTTAATTGGCACCATCCTCAAATAAGGTAAATAAATAAAATTGTGCTATTTTGTGAAAGAAAATAAAAGAAAAAAAATATTGCAATATTATGCTCGTGTGCGCAGAACATTTGCGGTGCGCTGCTATCGCAGAACTAGGATATGTAAAAAAATTACTAATTTTCCAATAACTTAATGGGTATAACGGGTAGGACCTACGGAACCCTCGGCGTACGAGTTCAACTCGCACTTGACCGGTTTTTATTTTTTCAGGTTGTCAGCATTCTCCAGGCATTGGAAGAGCCTTAGCAGAGTTGATTATTGATGGTCGGTTTACCACAATAGATTTCACAAGAGCTGGATTTGACAGATTTTTAACATCTCAACCACTAGTAGAGTTCAATATTTACTAGGAATAGGTAAAGATGAAATAACTGCGGGTTCGAATCCCGTCGGAATTGAAAATTTTGATAAGATTTTTCAGTTTAAAATGTAAATACCCAAGTGTGGATTAACACTATAACAAAAATAAAATTATGAAATAAATAGGTTACAGGAAATTTTATTTATAAAAAAATTAAATGAAACAGAAAATACAATCAAGCCCTTTATTGTAAGATACATAAATAAATTATTAAGTCTAATGAAATAGTGGCACTTAACTAAGGATAATTTTGAAATAACCTTGAATCGACTTGAAACTTTCTTCAATCACTCTTGAATTCTTGCCATAGAGGTTAGCTAAAAAAATAAAAATAACCTTGGTAAATAAATAAACTTTAAGTAGTAACATGAAATCCATGAACAATTTAATTCAGTGGTCGTCACACTTTTCTGGTCAAGGGCCGCATAGGACAATGTGAGGTATCTCTGCGGGCCGCACATTCTTGAATTATTTAGTTGTCGATTTTTCGAAATTCTTACACGTGATAAAATCCTAGTAGGTACCTACTAACGAACTGGAAACTTAGCAGCATAAGTTCGCAGTGCTCAAAGACTCGCTGCTTGTCGGTTCGTATTCTGCGGTCTGACATAGCTCACTTTGCTCGCAATATACCTTACTCAAGAAGCTAAATGCGAGCGAAGCGAGCCGAATTTTTTAAGATAAATGCAACATGTGACACTAGATTTTGTTTGCGGTGATCAAAGAAAAAACTCGCTGTTTATAGGTTCTTATTCTGTGGTTATACTTTACTCGTAATATACCTTACTCATGAAGTTAAATGCGAGCGAAGCGAGCCAAATTTTTTGAGAGAAGCGCAACATGTGACACTTGATTTTGTTTGCGGTGATCAAAGAAAAAGCTCGCTGCTTATAGGTTCTTATTCTGTGGTTAGACTTTACTCACTTTACGCGCAATATACCTTACTCATGATGTTAAAGGCGAGTGAAGCGAGCCGAATTTTTGAAGACATGCAACATGTGACACTAGATTTTGTTTGCGGTGATCAAAGAAAAACTCGCTGCTTATAGGTTCTTATTCTGTAGTTAGACTTTACTCATTTTACTCGTAATATACCTTACTCATGAAGTTAAAGGCGAGCGAAGCGAGCCGAATTTTTTAAGAGCAACGCAACATGTGACACTTGATTTTGTTTGCGGTGATCAAAGAAAAAACTCGCTGCTATAGGTTCGTGGTTCGACTTTACCCACTTTACTCGCAATATACCCCACTCATGAAGTAACTGCGAGCGAAGCGAGCTGAATTTTTTAAAACAAACGCAACATTGTGACACTATATTTTGTTTGCGGTGAGCAAAGAAAAACTTGCTGCTTCTAGGTTCTTATTATGTGGTTAGACTTTACTCACTTTATTCGCAATATACCTTACTTATGAAGTTAAATGCGAGCGAAATATCGTCCGCGGGCCGCATGCGGCCCGCGGGCCGCACTTTGACGACCACTGATTTAATCCATTACCAAGCAATATAAATAAGTTATTTTCTTACTTAAATTGTGCTGGTGGGGCACCAAACAAAGCTCCACCCTGTTTGGAAGCTGCACGCGATGGTGCAAATCCCAGTAGCTTCTGTATGTTTTGTCTGAAATTAATAATTAAACTTAAATAAAATATAATAGGACCCCGCACTCAGCGCCATCTAGCCTCAATATAAGCAAAGCTTGTATTTTGGAACAAGCTTGCTGACAGCCAGCCTGCCTAACATGTGCAACATCGAGAAAGATATCTCGATCGGACGAACTGCTCTAACGCATACGGAAGAGCAGTTTAACCGATCGAGAAGTCTCTTTTCTCGACTCTCGACGTTGCACATGTTAGGCCTACAGATGTTTCTCCTAGATGGGAATCAAACCCACAACCTACAGCTCGAAAGGCAGAGAACTGATATATTATGGACCGTAAGACCAGTCCTGATGGTCCTGATTATTGCCTATACAGCCTTGTTGCTGTCTCTGGTTTCTAATATCATCAATACAGCAAATTTTAAAGATATTATCAAGCATAAAATTATTAGGGATATAAAATTAGACTAGCTTCCGCCCGTGGCTTAGCTAAATATAAATAACATTTTAAAGATGAACGCGCCGCATCAAGCGGATATCTGGTTCTTCCAGATTCGAACGATTTGATGATGTGCGAGTTTCATAGCGATATTAGAAGAAAATGAAACCAGCAGGCTTAAAAAGGTCGCTATAGCAGAATCACAATAAGAATTGAACTATATGCCGTCTCTTTTCACTGAGAGTGAAAAGAGACGGCATATAATTCAATTCCTATTCCTATTGTGATTCTGCTTTAGCAACCTTTTTAAGCCCGCAGCTCAAAGTAAACTATGTGTGATTGATTAACCCATGAGACCAGCAGGGCTATTTTAATTCACTCGTAAATTCGGATTACGGTTGTAGGAATACAACTAGATTTTTTACATGCTAACAAGTGAATTAAAATATTCACACTGAACTTCATAGCATAATAGGTACCTAATATTAATTCTTTAAAAATAAAGCTATACATACCTAATGCTCATTGTACACAAAATGTACAAAAATATGAAAGAGCAATCAGTATAATTGTCCCCAGGCAAGTTTCTATGACTTAGGCCTTGAATCCAAGAAATAGGGTAAAATGGTAATTTTGCTACCACTCTGCCATCAAATCTAAAACAATGAACACAGTTTTATCAGATTATAGATGGAATTTATTCTCTGCCTTTTGTAAGGGCCGCCGCCCCTTAGAAAAGGCAGAGACCCACTTATGCGGGCCGGCATGAATCAGCACTGCTTAGCGGCACATGTATACAGATGATTACTCTTAGCCAGGCAACAGCAGCTTGGCATTAATCGGCACTGCTGGGCGGCACAATCGAATTCATATTATGTAGGTAGACGAATGTTTGGGAAAAAAGTCGCCCGGCTTATGCCAGTCAGGTTTTGGTGATCAATATTTAGTTGTACTAGAATGCGGGATGAAGATGACGTGTTTCTGCAGCTGTCGCGATTTTCGCAGCTTTTGTGGTCAACTCTTTACAAAGACCTTGAAGATTTTAGGTGTGATGTGGTCTTCAAAACCGAATTGTGCCTAATACAATAATGAGTGGCTAGGTGGGCCAACCTTGACATTAAAGAAAATACTGTTGAACGAAATGTGCAGACTCGTTTATGCGTAGATACCATATGAGAAAGTGCTGTGATTTAGAATAGAATAGAATATAACTTTATTATACACCTTAAAAAAAATCATGACTGCTCCACAATACCACCGTCAATACCCGCCAGTGGTAGGGTGAGTAATTATTTTTACCTACAGTATGCATGACATGAATGATGATCTATGTATAATATGTCTAATGAGGATTACTTACATGCTATTGAACATACTAAGCAAGGCAGTGAAAGCAAAACCAATAGCAAACATGGACTTCATTTTGACTAATGAAAGATCTCTGTTATTGTTTTTCAGACGTTCTTCCTCCCTCTCTATTTTTTTCTTGTGTTGTTTGTCTAATGAATCTCCATGGGCTTCTTTGCGTTTTTCCACTACAAAAATAACAGAGAAGTTAATTTACAGAGGCACATTTCAAAACAAAATATATTTATAATAGGAACTAACATTTTTTGCTTTGTCTTTCCACTTCTACTTTCAGTTTTTGATATTTTTCTGTTCTGTAAACTAGGATCCATGTTAAACCTGAAACATTTAAAAGTGAGGAAAATGTAACTTCTTTAATAGGTACATAAAAATAAAAAATGTCTCAATGTTTTCTTATTTCTTACCTTCACCAAGGAAAGCGGTGCACACAGATATAAATACGATCAACAGAGAATCGCTCCACATAATAGGTACCTACTAGATCAGATTTCTGGGTTCTAAAATTTCTTCTTTGTGGCAGTGTTCTCGAACGGAAATGAGCCAAATCGGTAGATTTGCCTACAAAAATCGGTATATTTGGACCTAAAATCGGTAGATGAAAAAAAAAAACGATATTGAATCAAATAAGTATTATATTATATTATATTAATAAGAAAAAACATACAGTAGGTACTACAGGTTCACTTACTTAAATCAAACACAAATAAAGGTATATTAAACTTACTACCTACCTAAATATAATTATTTTGGGGACTAATGGTAATGAGACAAGCTGCAGAATGTTTTTTTAGCCACAGAACCTAACTTCTGATTTTTTATCTAAGCAACGGGAAAATGAGAAAGCTTCTGATAAAATAACTCTCCTTTTTTACAACACCAACTAAATATTTGGAATATTTAGTTAGAGTTGGATTCAGCACTGAAGTCCGATAGACGCAGCGATGTTATCACAGAACTAGGTTATGTAAAAAATTACTAATTGTCCAAATAAGTCTTGAACAATAATAATTATGCTAGTTTGTACGTTCGTTAGCTCTACACACCAGAACAACTGAACGACCTTGACTAAAAGAGCATAATAAAGTGAATAAAACAATTATTTCCCGCTTTTGCCGTAGGACTTGAGTGCTGAATCTTACTCTAGAGTAGGCATTCAGCACTCAAGTCCTACGGAATAATTGGGAACTATATATATATAGAACCGAGTTGCATGACACAAGGGTACTCCCCGAAATATATCGCTAAACTATTAGTAGGTATTGAAGACCCCTAGGGGATTCCCCGTACCGTAAAACATAAATGAAAAGGGTTGCCAACTTAAAACTGTAAAATTGGTAAAATGTCGGGAAATTTTCCATGTATTCTTTGAAATCGGTAGAAAATCGTTGTGTTTCGGTATTTCGGTAGGACAGACCCCATTTCGGTAGAAATACCGAAAAATCGGTAGGTTCGAGACCACTGCTTTGTGGTCAAAAAGTCAAAACCGTAAATCCCTCCTGGGAACAAACTGGAACAAACAAAACAAACCAAACCTAACCATCAAAAACGTTCATCACACACATCACACACAGACCCCCTTACTTATGAAAGATGTTTAAAGTTGAACACTGGTTAAACAACGTCCCGTCTCTGTTCGTCACTATCAAAAAATAAAGACAGGACGTTGTTTAGCCAGGGCCTTACTTATGAAAGATGTTTAAAGTTGAACACTGGTTAAACAACGTCCTGTCTTTATTTGTGGATAGTGACAAACAGAGACAGGACGTTGTTTAACCAGTGTTCAACTTTAAACATCTTTCATAAGTAAGGGGGCCAGTGTTTAACTTTAAACACCTTTCATAAGTAAGGCCCAGAATCAGTGTTGCCAATTCCAAAAAATAAAAGTCGCTAGATTGAGTGCGAAAAGTCGCTAGAAAGTCGCTAAAAGGGGCAAAGGACTTAGGGGGGGGGGGGGGGTGCACCCAATAGAAAAAAATCTTATTTTTTTACGTTGTCTGCATATTTTTACGTAGGTAAACTCAAAAAAAAGTTTTATTTTAAAATCTTCGTCAGCATTCATTGAGCATAGTTCGATAGACTTTGATAGTTATAGGTTGATACGCGATACGATTGACATACTTACACTGTGTACAAGTGATCACGCACATGAAGTTCCGTATTTTTATTCCGTCAAAATGTACACAAGACAATATCAAACTTGGTGTCTGTCACCCAGTGACAGTGACAGCCAACCAAGCCTAGAACCAAGCCCACCAGTAAAAATGAAATATGTTCACGACTGTATCCCCAGGCGCGGTAGACATTATCACAGATCTATTTAGTCATCTTTATGATCCTTTGAAGATGTCTATATCCACCAATAAAAATACTTTTAATTTCTTGGTTGAAGTCCAAAAGTCGCTAGATAAGTCGCTAAATATATTTTGTCGCTAAAACCGATTTTTTGTCGCTAACACAGGTCCAAAAGTCGCTATTTCTAGCGACAAAGTCGCTAAATTGGCAACACTGCCCAGAATCACTGATACTTTTTTTTTATTGTTTCTAGGGATGTTCTATTCGATCCGATACTTGCATGTTTCGATACAATGGCATACGATACGGGGCGGGGCGGATCGATACAACCATCAGAAATATAAATTAATTATTTTTAATAATAATAACTCAATTATAAATGCCTTTGCTATCCATCTCCTTGGCTCTTCTAATTTTAGAGGCAAAAAAATAGATCTCATTGGTCCTTGTTGCAAAGAAATTATTCTCCAAGAACTTCATGCCTGAGTCTCTACCAATTATTAAACAATCGATTCAGTCGATTTTTCAATCGAGACAATTTAATGCAACAGGAAATAGGAGCAGCCCTTCTTCACTTACTACTTTGTTGGCTATATCAGTGTTACCCATAAAAAATAATTTACCTGATTTATGAGTAGGTTTATGAGTAGCAGCAAGCGGAATCCTTATAGGGCCTCCAGACTCTGCGAGATTCCCCGAGAACACCCGAGAAGCGTGAGTGTGAGGAGCTTCTCGCCTTCTCGTTCTCGGGCTCGCCTGTTCTCCGATCGCTGTCGGTATTTTTGGCCGAGCCAAAGGATTTCAAACATCACGACTGAGAAAAATTGAGAGTGTGGATAGCTTGTTTGTTCTTCGAGAAGTCTCGGCGAGACTTCTCGCCGAGCCTTCTCTCGAGAGTCTGGGGGGGCTATTAAGAGTTCATATTATCAAAAATATATGGGCAACCAAGCTCTGCTCGGGTGCAAATAGAGAAAAATTAAAAAAGAAAGAAAAAGAACAGATTTTTTTTACAAAAAATAAACTTTCATTGGCTGAGATTCGAACTCGAAACCTTCGGCCGGAAGCTGGAAGGTGGACATCCTAACACTTAGCCACTTTGGTGGCAACAAATCCTGTGAAATAACGAACCACATTGCACTGGTAAATCTTTTTGCATGAAAATGCCGAGAAAACGAATTTTCCTAGATAGATCGATTTTTCGCCCCCGTAAACGCCCGTACCGGTAATTTCATCGAAATCGTTAGAGCCGTTTTTGAGGACGTGAGTACAAATACACAATCATATATTGCTCGTTTAATAGAATAGGGTTATGTGAGGGAAGTGCTTGAAGCCACAAACCTAACTCCCATTTTGAAACTGCTAAAGGCTCAAACACACGCTGGCCCAGGCTCGCCGAGTGAACGCGTTGCCTCTCTCTCGCTCTCACTTTGCATCGATTCGCCTTCTCGCTCGCACTCGCATAGGCTCACCTAGGCTGGTCCAGCGTGTGTTTGAGCCATTTGGGACAGGCACGATCTGAGGAGGTTGTATTGAACACGTCTGTAGGAGACAATTCCATGTCAACTCACACAGATACGCCGTTGTGTTCCGTGTCCCCGTCCTGCCCTATAACAATCCCTCCCCATGAATAGTTTTTGGGAATAGTGCCATTATTCTCCACTATTTTTTATCATGTGTTTCCATGGGTATATAATACAAGCACAATTATTATTATTTTAATTACATTTGCATTTTTTAGAAACAAATTATATTGTAGGTAGGTACTTTCCTTACTATATTTTCCTAAAGACACAGGAAAGAAAGAAACTTGGATTTAGACTTAATAATTTAATATTTGACAAATGCTCGAAGGAAAGGAACGTAATACATAGGTAAATGTGCGTTTTTCCACTAGCCGGCACGGCACCGGCACTGGCATTGGCACCGGCGCCGGTGGTGGGGATGCAAAAATGTATGAAAATCTGCCGGTGCCGGCGCCGGCAAGTGGAAAAACGAGCAGTACATTTTCATACATTTTTGCGTCGCCGGCGCCGGTGCCAATGCTGGTGGTCCACTAGCCCGGCACGGCACCGGCACCGGCACCGGCACCGGCACCGGCAGATTTTCATACATTTTTGCATCCCCACCACCGGTGCCGGTACCGGTGCCGGTGCCGTGCCGGCTAGTGGAAAAACGCCCATTGTGTACCTAGTCTATCAACGACCCTCGCTATGTCAAAGAATTTAGAAAAATGTCATTTATGTTTGAGAACGTCATAGTTGATTCATCAGTAAGGACAAAGAAAAAAATTATTGACTTATTAGGATCGGGTAATTTTTTTATGGCGTTGGCAGCACCGACTTTGTGACGTGACTCTAGTCTACCGATTCAATTTCCGTTTTCATCATTCATTTCTGCTTCTGCCAGCCGCGCGTTCACCAGGCTCTGAAATAGCGTCACTCTGTTGACCTTCGCCTGGAAATTTAGAAAAGCTTTTGGAAAGCTGAAGCTGACCCAGTGTATTTATAACAAGACCATTGTAAAATAAATTAAATGGACTAAGAGATCGATGAGTCTTGTTTGATCAGAATACATAAATAGGTTACCTATCCGTCTAGGTTGAAATCGTAGATCGGTCACAACTTGTGATTTAGGATTCAAATCTAGAGACTAAGGTGTTAATTATAAGTAAAGAACAATATTTAAAATAGTAATAGTGCTCTTCTATCGTGAAACAACTGTAAATTGAATGCCACACGACATGAGGCGCCATGTTGTATCAATTGCGTCGTAAGGCGTGGTCATTCTGCGCTGCCTGTTTCGTCTTTCCTTTGTATTGGATTTCTAAACAATTATGGTAAGTTGATTTTTTACGCATTGATAGATATTAAATATATTTGTAAATTATAAGAGTTGAGGAACAGTTGTTTCGACGTTGGTTCGACGTTATGTCGAAACAACTGGTTCGTTTTCACAAGTCGCTTAGGTCACCTGACCTACCTACCTATACCTACCTACTATTTTACTAATTTCGACTAAAATGCAATCCTACCCTGGTTGGCATACACATTTTTATATTATTCAGTTCATGACCTGGAGGGCATTATTTTCGCAGAAATTTAGAAGTAATTATGTAGGTCGGCCATTTTGGTTTGCTGATTCAATGCTTGAACATGGACTTTGCACCTTACCAACTTTACAATGATCGTCCCGTAATATTTTCTATTATTAAACCGGAAACTCGAGCTTTGTCTATCAGTTGTTAGTCGCGTTCGGTCTCCTTGAGATATAGCTCTGTCCCTCTCATTTCAAGGCGACCGAACGCGGCAGAGGATAATGGCCCGTTGAATCAGTTTGCACGCGAGCGTCTAACCCCGCATCCACACGTTGGGGCCAACGTTGGTCCCAATGCCTCTCACCAACGTGTGGTGCTGACAAAATAGCTTGGCGCCAACGTTGGGGCCAACGTTGGGGCTTGGCCGTGCCGTGTCGGTTTTATCAAAGGAAGTTGGCGCGCCAACGTTGGGGATCCGTCCACACGTTGGCGCTATGCTCAGTCCCGTTTCGACGCGCATCGTGAGCGCACGTGTCGACTGACGAGCGAGAATGTCATCGTATTCCTTATTTATTGTGTTTGTAGGACTATCGGGCTGAAATTTTGCACACTTATAGATTCTCGGTGACAATGAAATATTATGGTATCAACAAGCTGATCTGATGATGGAGTCAAGAGCTGTTCAACAGAACTCCTCAGTAAATAAGCCGATTGAGTTGAAACTCGGCATATTTGTCAAGTTCTGACTACAATGTAATAATATGGTGACAGCGAGCTGATCTGATGATGGAGTCTACTATTTTTTTTTTATGTTACGGGAACCGTGCAATTTTTTGGGATAAAAAGTAGCCTATGTCCTATTTCCGGTTATTATCTATCTATATTTTAAATATCACCCATATCGGTTAAGTGGTTGTCGTGTTAGAGAGGAACAAACATACATCCAAACATCCAAACTTTCGCTTTTATAATATAGTGTGTTATGTGAAGTGTGATAGTGACATGATGTGATGTGATTGTGATAAAATTGGTATTCAGTAATGTAAAATCACTTAGAGAAATTTCAATTTCTGTATCGGGCGCGCAGACATCGGACGTCTGCACGTTGGCTCTGACGGAACAAGACTGGTGTATCGCCAACGTGTGGATGGTTCACGAAATCTTGGCCCCAACGTTGGGACCAACGTTGGTCCCAACGTATGGAGCCGGCGTAAATCAGTGGTTCTTCACCGGTGGTCCGCGGACCACTGGTGGTCCCTGGAGCCACCCGAAGTGGTCCGCGGAGCTATCCGAAAAAATTAAGCAAGTGACAACGGATCAAAGTTAAAAGAGAAAACTTTTCTGCTTTTAATACGTTTTGAATCAAATTATTGGCTGACTGTGTGTTGAGCAGGTGCGGTCCCATGGGGAGGGTCATGGAGGTCATGCATGATGTTGCATTTGTCTTAAAAAAATCGGCTCGTTTCGGTTGCGTTTTAGTTTCATGCGTATTTTGTGAACAAAGTGAGTTATGCTTTGTTTGTCCGCAGACTAGAAATCGGCAGCAGCCAGCCTTTTAAAAAAAAGTGAGCTAAGTCTGACTGCAAATTAGGAATCGACCAGCAGCCTTTTCTTTGAGCACCGTAAGCAAAATAAAGAGGCACGCATTGCATAATGTCTTAAAAAAATTCGGCTCGCTTCGCTCGCATTTTAGCTTCATGAGTATTTTGCAAACAAATTGAGTTATGTCTGATCGCAGAATAGAAACTGATAAGCAGCCTGCCTTTCTTTGTAAACCGTAAGCAAAATAAAGTGTAAATGTTGCATTGGTTTCGCTTCGCGGATTAGGGAGCTCGCTTCGGTCGCTGGATTTGAAGCTCACTCGCTTTGCTCGCATATTAGCTTCATGAGTATTTTGTGACCAAAGTGAGCTACGTTGAATTTGACTTAAAAAAAATCGGCTCGCTTCGCTCGCATATTCATGAGTAGATATTTTGCGAGAGTGCAAAGTATTATGTACCTAATTCTCTTCTGATTTGCCTGACGAACTACAACATTATAGAACTTGAAAGATACACCCCCCCCCCTCCCCTTCTACCCTCCTATAAAACGGGTCCTACGGATTGGTGGTCCGCGGCAAGAAAAAAGTTTACCAAATGGTCCCCCATCACTAAAAGGTTAAGAACCACTGGTCTAAATAAACCCACAGTAACCCACCCACTATCACATTATCCAATTTACCGTATGCTAGCTACTGCGCGTAAACGCACCATAATGTCGCGTTTACACGCTTCCGAGCAAACAATCAACGAGACAGGTTTAAAATCAAAGCGAGTAGAACCTACGCTACGCTGTTTTTTGTCGCGTTCGGTCTCGTTGAGATGAGAGTGACAGAGCTACTGCGCGTAAACGCACCATAATGTCGCATTTAGTTTATGGTGCGTTTACACGCTCGCGTTCAAACAGTGGGTGTATCGCGAGTTTACTATTCTATACGTGACTAGAGTAATGGCTGGTTTACACGGGCTTAGTAGCCAAGTGCTTAGTACTTGTCACTAATCCCAATGTGTAAACTGTGAGATTAATGCTTAGTATTTAGGTCGCTGCATACGTAACGGGATAAAACCTCGGACGGGACGGAGACGTCGTCCTTATCACAGAACATTAGGGTCCTTATTGATGACACTACTTTACAAGGTTTTTTACCCATAGATGAAACTTATGTGAATCGGTAGAGTAGTAAACCCTATGTTAGATACTGAAGTGGAAAAAAAATTAGGACGTCAAGTTTTTTAAATATTTACTATATTTGTTTTTAACAATTTTTTATATGTGAGCTACAAAAAAATCAAAAATGACACAGATTACTTCTTCTTTTATACTGATTAGCATCAGTTTCTCTTAATATAGACTGGCAGTAATCACCTGACATATTTTTATCATAGAAACCTTGGTACCTCCTTCGTAAATCTTCAAATCTTGATGAAAATGTTCACCATTTTCATCGCTTGCGCTTCCCAGGTTCTCAGGAAAAAAATCCAGGTGCGAATGTAAAAAATGAATTTTTAATGACATATTCACCCCCTTCTTATGGTAATTCTTCAACAAATTGGAAATAATTTCTTCATAATCTTTTGATTTATGGTTGCCCAAGAATGTTTTTACTACTGCTTTAAATAAATACCAAGCACCTTTTTTGACACAGGATAAATGACCATCAAAATTTTTATCTTGTAATATTTTTCTTATTTGGGGGCCCACAAAGATTCCTTCTTTGACTTTGGCATCAGAAAGATTAGAAAAAAGGGTTTTTTAAGTACTTAAACGTAAGGCAAAAGTAACAGTCAGTAGCGTGATTTGTTGGTTACCTCCACAACATTATGGGACGCCAAATTGCAAGTATTTTCTTCTTCCTGCAGACCAGTTCATTAAAATACTTCTATAATTTTCTTATACCACTCGAGGAACCCAATTTTTATTAAGATTTGTCACCGAGATTTGGAAATATTGGAGATAGGCTCGTTTAACGGCTTCAGTAATATATCTTTTGTTTTTTGATAAGATAATTTGACCACAAACATAGCAAAACTTATTTAGATTTAATTTACACTGCCTTGAGGCCATTTTAAAACCAATAAAAATGTCTAATTATAAGATTAATACAACAAAAGCGAACAATAACTCAGCACCTGTAACAAGTTGGCGAAATAACTTAATGAGGGTATATTAAAAAACTTGACGTGATAAAAATCTAAAACTTATATTTTTGTAATAAGAGGGTATGTAGCAACAACATTCAGTATTAATTGTATTTGGGTAAAAGAAAAAACATTTTTTTGTAAAGTAGTGTGATTAATTACCTACCGTCCCAAACGTCAAAAACGGAAAACACATCAATAAGGACCTTAGTGTTCTGTGATAAGGACGACGTCTCCGTCCCGTCCGAGGTTTTATCACGTTACGTATGCAGCGACCTTTAGTGTTTATGAATAGTGCAAGTGAATATAAATCGATCCTAGTTACTAAGCGACAAGTATTAAGCACTTAGCTACTAAACCCGTGTAAACCAGCCATAAAGTATGGACAATTGAAGTTCCCGCTAGAGGCGCTGCACTAAATTCCATGCAATTGAGATACTTTACTATAGTCATGTCATGGATAGAATAGTAAACTCGCGATACACCCCGATCACGTTATCTTTTGTCGCGTTCGAGATTTAGATGAGAGTGACAGAGCTACCTCGTGCTCGCTCTGATTATACCTACATCTGTCTCGATGAATGTCTTTGCTCGGAAGCGTGTGAACGCGGTATTACACGCTTCCGAGCAAACAGACATTCAACGAGACAGGTATATTTTCAGAGCGAGCATGTTATCTTTTGTCACGTTCGGTCTCGTTAAGATGAGAGTGACGGAGCTACTGCGCGGTCACTGAACTGGTTGAATGTCTGTTTGCTAGGAAGCAATGATATTATATACCCCAGATAATTATGTAACGTTCATAGTTACCGACGACGCCGACGTTTAAAATCTGTTCCCACTGGTATACATGTCGCAGCCGGTTACGTATTTATGTCACGAAAAATACAAGACAGATTTTTGAAATCCATAGGAACGTTTGACAGATTTTTGATTTCTTTTTTTTCATAATACAGGAATTCGAATTCCATAAATTCTTAAGCCAGATTTTCATTTGTTTTTTTTTTTACAAGACAGAAATACAAAATACATCTAAACATTTTCCAGAAATTTTAACATCCAGATAATTCACTTTACCGCATGTTTGTTTTACCGCGGCATGGTGCCGCGTTTTGTCACAGCGGGCGGGGGCTGCATCTCCCTTCGCGCCTCCGAGTTCATAAAAACACTCTAGGGTAGGACAGACAAGACTACGTGGAAGTCGGGGTGGGCAGATTCGGTTCTGAGACCGATAATAACCTAAAAACGTTTCGTTTTACGGTAAGACAGACGCAATATAAAAAGTAACACAAATTACGTAAATAATATAGGTAATTGAGTAAGATGGAAAAGGTTTTATATGGCTGGAAATTTTCTGGTAAGCGTTACTTCTGTCTTTTAAAATAAGGTATAAGGATATTGTTGTCGAATGTAAAAAAAACGAACTGATAATCTGGCATTAGTGTTTCTGTCATATGAGACTTCTGTGAAACGTTTTATCGAAGTAATAAAATTATGTAAAACATAGTATCTGGATTTTGAGTTTCTATCAAACGTTTTATGGATTTCAAAATTCGGTGTATCGTTTTTCGAAAGATTGATAGGTTACCGTCGCAGCCAACTGGTTGAATTAGCCATTCAATTAAATGCCTAGGCATTTCATTGAGTGCCGCCATTCAACTAAATGCCTAGGCGGATAGTTGAATCATTGAAGAGTTTGAAACGTTCAACACTCTGCCTGATTGAAAGGCCGCCATATCATTGAATTAGTATGTTTTTCTGCCACCGCGGCGCTACTTTCGCTTTGTTCACAAGATGGCGTCTACAGCTGGTGTTTCTTGAATGTTTTGTGTTGTTTTGTCGTGAAAAATAAACAAAATAAGTTCCCAGTGTTATTCGTATGCCACAAAATAATGAATGCCGCGGTGGCAGAAAAACATATCGCACCTCCGGCAGGACAAGGTCTCAACTGCACATTTTGTGATTTTACAGGAGAGCCATTTTAAATATTTTTATTCATTCAACGTCGTATCATTCTGTATAAACTGCTCTGAAGAGATTGTTCTTTGCACAAAATATACTTTAAACTTTTATGAATCGGTGCATGTTTCATAAATGAGTGAAATATTTTTTATTTGTTTTATAGAAGGTTTTTTAAAAAAAGGGGTCACATTTATGCCCTTGTCCTCCAAAAATTAAATAACTTTGTAATTAGGGTTGCATATACAACATAAAATAAGTACTAAATATGACTTTGTTCCTCCACAAACTTAAACAAAAAACAAAAATATGTGGTCTTTGAATATGCCCTATAATAACCTTTATGGCGTTGTCGCGCCAGAATTGACGAAAAATCGCAATAATCTGACAAAGACACTGTTGCCCTATAGCGAAATAAAGCCAAACTAAGAAAGAATCTCTGTCGTTTCAGATAAAAGGCTGTTTTTTAGGCCCTTGGGCATACTCAACTCATTTTTGGAAATTTTGACAGTTACGACCTTGTCCTGCCGAAGGTGCGATATTAATTCAATGATATGGCGGCCTTTCAATCAGGCAGAGTGTTGAACGTTTCCAACTCTTCAATGATTCAACTATCCGCCTAGGCATTTAGTTGAATGACGGCACTCAATGAAATGCCTAGGCATTTAATTGAATGGCTAATTCAACCAGTTGGCTGCGACATATGTATTATTCATTTGCGGAACTTCTCAACATAGTGTGCACTATATCGGTAGGTAATGTATGTCGCAGCCAACTGGTTGAGTTAGCCATTCAATTAAATGCCTAGCCATTTCATTGAGTGCCGCCATTCAACTAAATGGCTAGGCGGATAGTTGAATCATTGAAGCGTTTGAAACGTTCAACATTCTGCCTGATCGAAAGGCCGCCATTTCATTGAATTAGCCACCGCGGCGCTACTTTCGCTTTGTTCACAAGATGGCGTCTACAGCTGGTGTTTCTTGAATGTTGTGTGTTGTTTTGTCGTGAAAAATAAACAAAATAAGTTCCCAGTGTTATTCGTATGCCACAAAATAATGGATTTACCTTCGAGCAGCCTTTTTGCGTGGGTGTGATACGCGTGCTATAAAAAAAAACCAAAACCTACTTACTTTTTCTGTGTGCAAGTGAACCACCTAGTCATTTCATTGAGCGCCGCCATTCAGTTAAATGGCTGACCTTCGTTTAGCCGTAGTGTGGAACGTTGTGTTCAACACTACGCCTAAACGAAGGTCAGCCATTCAATTGAATGGCTGCGCTCAATGAAATGGCTAGGCATTTAATTGAATAGCTAATTCAACCAGTTGCCTGCGACACATACATTACATTAATTGAACTTATTTAAAATGTAAAAATGTGTCTTAGAATATCTTCATTCTTCATAGTTTCATTAACAGTATATGAAATGGTATGACTTATACGCTCATTACCTACACCATGCTTAATTTAGTAAAATTAGGATGCACAATATGCAATTCTTAGGCCAAAGAGCAAGACAGCGCTAATTTGTAAGTAAATGAACTAGCATTTAGTGCACTTAATTCAGCAAGGTGTAATGAGCGCTTTACAGTCTGATCAGATCAATACTGGTAATGTTGCCGGACAGAAGGTTCTACAACGCAGACGCAGTGGCGCTATTTTTCCTACTAATTCTTTCATATTCCCCCCTCCCCTTCCTTACCGCACCCGCTAAACATTAACAACTAGCGCCGCCATTCGACAGGTGGCTGCTTGCTGGCAACTTCCTATTACGGTGATTTGATCATCTTGGTTTATTTTAGCGCGGTCAATCCACCATCTGACTATGCAATGTGGTGATATTTTATTTAGTAGTTCCAAAGACTACAACTACGTAAAATTCGACAAAACAACTAATATTAATTTTAGTATTCCATGGCTATTTCTTCCAATTGTTATGTAACTGGGCACTAAGCGTTTTCACGCTTTTGCGTGAATAAGTGAGCAGTTAGTATCTGTTTCCTCGAATGTTGTTTTGCGAGTTGCTGCGTTGTCTGTCTACTACGGATTTTGGTCACTGTAAAGGAGTCTGAATGATAGGAACCGTTCCTGTTCAATGCTGTGCTGTGGCATCTCTGCGCGCATTATCTTCACTCATTTTTATTTAATCAATGTCTACCAAGCTAAGAACTGTGCTTTTGTTTGCTAAGGTGCCACATATTTTTATTCTGTGCGACGCCATTTTTTGTAGGTACCTACCAAGTTTCTCGATGTGAGTTGGATCTTAAAACGAGTCGCCTGAATTTGAGAATTCTATTAATGTGGGTTGAGGGGGTTCGTCCCCAGCCTCCCAATTCGATTTTAGCTGCCGAAGCACGGTCAAAATATATGAAAGTAATTAAAACAAAATAATTAAATGAAAACATTCAAGAACGCGCGAAGTGAAAGTAATTTGTGTTACTTTTGACATTATTTTAAAGGTACTTTTGTCTAACGCTTTTTACGCAGTTAGACCTTTTTAGGTTATTATCGGTCTCGGAACAAAATCTGCCCACCACGACTTCCACGATCTATCTTACACTATGGCTCTAGTCACGGATAGAATAGTAAACTCGCGATACACCCATGTTTGCACGCGAGCGTGTAAACGCGCCATGAACGCGCAAGCTTTCACTGTCACATTGTGACGAAATTACGAAGCATATTGAGGCGGGGAAACATATTTGCGTGGAAATATGGAGAAAACTAATTTTTCAGATAGGTATGAGACCTAGCTAGATCCATTTTTACCCCCGTTAACTCCTACATTGCAAAACTTAGGTCCATTGAAATCGTTAGAGCCGTTTTCAAGAACGCGAATACAAATGTTGCTCGTTAAATAGATAAATAATAGATACGATAGGATCTGCTCAATCAGGACGCATATTTATTTACCTAGTCCTTTCGCTTTTCCAAACCCTTTCAGAACTCGTTTTTCTGTAGCAACTGATATTCAAAACGGCTAAGTTGAGAAATTAATTGGTAACCTAATTTCTACTACTTATATAGTAAGTTGCAATCAATTAGGTACCTACGTTAAATACATCATTTCATTTTCAAAAATCGCTACCTAAATTTTGGATTGTAAAAACGAAAAAAAAAAAAGACATTTACCCACTGGTTACAAGTCAAATGCAGAAAGAATTTTTCAAATCGGACTAGTAGTTTTTGAGATTAGCGCGTTCAAACAAACAAACACACTGCCGCTCTATTACACTGGCCAACAAAACAAACATTTTTGGGTTTTTCCTCCGATTTTTTTTTTGTTTCTAGCTCAGTTTGGGATTCTTATTTTAAATATGAAAACAGTTTTTCTCTAACAGCTTTTGTTTTTGCGTTACAGCTAATAAAAAAAATTATCGCCATTTTCCGATTTTATTCAGATTTTTATGTTTTGACGGACACTATAATATAATTTGCTGTTGTTTTTGTTAGGGATTCGTCAAGAAAACGTTGTTTGCATAATCCACATTGTTTTTGCTATATTTGTGGCTATAAATCTTTGAAAAATATCGGAAAACTATATAAAACTTCGTAAAAACTGCGTATTTTCATCACCTTCTTTAGAATGACATTGTGCTTTGAAGACAAACCATGGGTACCTCATTATTGTGTGCCAAAAATATGTTTTTTGCCTGCGACTGTGGTCTTATGGAGAAAAAAATGCTTCAAAGTTCGGAAAACCCATGATTTGGCGAGAACCTCAATTTGTTTTGGTTAAAATTAACTTTCTTGGAAACAAGAAGTCTAACAAATTTTCATGAGCTGGGATGGACCATGAGCATAAAAATTAACTTCTTACACTCACAGGAGGAAGGGCATAGTGAGTTTTTCTCACTCTATTCAAAAAACCTGACTGGGGAAGTGCCTCCGCCTTACAGAATATCGCAGCCAAATAACATCATTGTTATCGAATGGTGTTGTGTTTCTGCGGTGAGTAAAGTTACCAGAGCTCTGCGAGGAAGCGCTGCGGTGACAACTGGTAGACCGGTCTTGTCCATTGGGTTTGTCGGCGCAGTGGTTCCTCTTTTAAAGGGACAGCAGCACGAGTATGACGTCCTCTGGTTTCGCAGGCGTCCATAGGCTACGGTAATCGCTCACCATCAGGTCCGTCAGGACCGTATGCTTGTCTGCTATCTTAGTAGTATAAAAAAAACCTCCAGAAAATCTGGGCGATTTTAGTAAAGAGCAGGATGAAAGATTTCATCAAGACATAAGTACGGTCAATAAAAAAGCTTTACCAAGGAAGGTGGGACTCATACATGATGGCCGACTACTGTTGGAGCTTGCAACGAGATTACCCTGAAGTCGTTCATGCAAGGAAACCATAAAAAGATCATTTGCTAGTGTTAAAATGGATATTTTACTCGAATATGTCGTAATTTTCTAGTAATTTTTAGTAAAATAAAAAAACTGTATATTTCAAAAACTAAAGCTGTTAGCAATCATCCAGTATTTTTTTGTTAATCAGGGTCCTATAAATAATCAATAACAGTAAAAAAAATCATGGAAAAAAAAATAGTGTTGACCAGTGTTATCGATCGAGCGAGCGAAGATCTTTATGGCAAGTTAGGCGATTTTGCTTTGTATGTTTGTATGTTTCACTGCCGAACCGCTTATCAAATCTGCATGAAACTTGATAGGTCAATAGGTTGTGCTATGGAAATTTGCTGTGGAGCATATTAAGAGCGTAATCGATGAAGTGGTTGTAAAGATATTGGGTTCCCAAGGGGGTAAAAAAAAAAAAAGTTACACAAATATATTGAGTGGGGTGTCATATGAAAGGACTTAATTTGTACGTTCCAAAAGGGTTTTTATTTTTAATCTAGGATGTATAGTTTTAGAAATACGACGAAAGAAGAAAAATTAAGCAACCACTCAGGTTAGAGCTCCCGTTTCTTAGAGTTTCGATGTCTTCGTAGTTCATTAACTGGTCGGTATTAGAAAGAGAGTGGCATTGTTGCGGTTTGGTTTGCAATGATTTTAGTTGCTAAGTAGGTAGGTACCTATAGTCGTATTGCTCATTATACGGACTAAAAGTGAAGGAAAAAATGTCATTTTTCCTTCAATTTTGACATAAAACGTATCAAAACTAATCAAAATTGAAGGAAAAATGACATTTTTTCCTTCACTTTTAGTCCGTATAATGAGCAATACGACTATACTTGAATTTTTTTATGATAAATGAAAATAATTGTCCGGGAACCTGAAAATAAACTACGTACGGTACGTAGGTTACGTTAGGTGCCTACCTAATTGAAAATAAACAAAATAGACACGACTATATAATATATATATTATATTAATATATATATTGCATGCATGTATGTAATTTTTACCATACTGAGCTAGCGTATTAGACATCATTGCGTAGTGAGTGAACTCAGCAAACGTAGCCCAAATCTAGGCTATCAGCAACGGTGCGCGAGATCTCAGTTCGGGGCGAACTACTAGTATTAGTACAGACAGGTGAAATATTACCTAAATGTGGATTAACACTATAAAAATTAAAATTTTAGTGTACCTAGGTAATCAAATTAAGCGCCAGGCGAATGAGCGGTAGAGAAAGTAATTTATACGTCAGTTGCCAGTTGGTTTTGCGCGCTGATAGCGTTTGTATATCATAACATATATCTATATTATTTTTAGGAACATCTATGAACGCAATAGAACCCATATCAATGTTTATCTGTTTATATGGTTATCTGTGCGTTTGTTCCCGCTAATCTCGGAAACGGCTCAACCGATTTGGATATAGTTTTCTCTGTTGAATTGTGGTAAACCGGGAATAAAATAGAAAAGAAGTTATTCTATCAAAATTGGTTCACAAATAAAAATAAATATGTCCATTTAAAGAATTCCGTCTGTATACATAGTTTTTCCTAAAGAAAAGATTACGATAAAATTTGGCATGGATATACCTAGATTACATCCCAGGAAAGGCTACTTTTTTTTTCAAAAATAGTCATGGTTGAAAATAAGGGTTAAAAGTTTGTATGGGGAACAAAAAAGTTAAGCATCGCTGGGCGCGGTCAGTTTTGTGATAGGTGACCGCCGAGTGATTGTCTATGTTGATTTTGTAACCGCGGGTAGCACCGCGGGGCGCAGCTAGTCCGGAAATGAACTCACTCGGTACCCTGGTCTGTTAATGTTATGTACCTTTTCTTATTTTACTTGCAATTTATAATATTTTCTTTTGTTACAGCCCCGCATAGACCCTATACAGCTGCTGAACTGTCTCAGCGTGCTGTTGTCGCCGAATGGTGGGATCAAAAGCAGGGACGAAGTTCAGAGGCTTGCTAGGTAAGAATGTGGTTGAATGTTTACATGTTTATTAAGTTTCTATAATTAATATGTACATACTAGATATTATATCCTATCCGATTTATAATATCGTATCTTAGGCCCAGGCCAGACAGAACAGACGTTAAGCCGGGTCCAGATTTGTATCATTTGCCCGATCCGATCAGCGTATCACGTATCAAGTGTTGTGGACGCCTCGATTTGCTCCGTATCCGTATCTTCACAATAGTCTTTGATGATCGGACAAAAACCAACACGACATGGGTCTGGCCGTATCATAACGGCGTATCGAGATCCAGTATCATGATACGCGTATCACCACCCGTTTACATATGCGATCATGATACGCATCGGCGATACGGATACTCTTCTGTATGTTTTGCATCACGACGCTTCTATACATTTTCTATGAAAGGGATGCGGAAGAGACAAATGTCCGCGCCCCGTCTGCGTCTTACGTCTTTTCTGTGTGTCCCGCGCCTTGAGCTCATTATCGAAATATGAAGAAAAATGTTTAATTATCTCGCTGGTTCCTAAATGGAGGTTTTTATTGCTACATTACGAAATTTCACGAGATTTTGAAATACTTACGAAATATTTTCAAACGCTATCTATATCTTGCGTAAGAAAGAGAGTGATAAATAATTGAAGTTGATTTTCTTACTGATAAATTATTCCAGCAATTTCATACTTGATACCTCAATAAAATACGATTATTCAACAATTATACCATCTACGTGGCCATCTTTCTCGGCTGTTAACTTTGTTACTGACCTCTCATGAATATTAATAGAGAAAGTAAGTAAACCTTATTTAATCCGTACCAATTTCTTTGTTTCAGTTTGATGACAAAGTTCTCTAAGAAACTGGTTTCTAAATGTATTTACATACAGATACTAAAATGCACCGAAACAGAATTGCTGGGATTATTCATGGGATCCGGAGGTTGGCTGTTAGTGCACATGTGGCTAACAGAGAGTATTGTGACCAAAAATTGGCCATTGGTCAGAGAACTTTTGCAGCTGCTTCTGCTATGTCCTGTTGACATAGAACGCCTAAAAACAAATAACTGTCCCAAGTTAGTGAAGGAACTATCCAAGGATGGAAACCAATTTGGTAAGTTCTTTTATACCTATACAATTTTACTGCCCAATAGTTTTATTTTGTTTCGTTGTTTAAATATAAATATTTATATCCTATTTTTTGCTTTTTTTTTAGATATCAGGGCCTTAGCGTCTAAACTCGTGGAACAGTGGTTGAAGACTGTTAAGGGAGAACAGGTGGTGCCTATTCATGTTTCTGAGTTTTCAAAAATTGTATCTGATGCTCACAACTCAGTGAATGATACTATCAAAACAGAGATCTCAGATGAAAACATTTTAGAAAATAAGATTGATATAGAAAAGCATATTCAATCTGTTGATGTCAAAAATGAGACTGAAATTAAAGTTGAAAAGCAATCTCCATCAAATAAGGATGAAGATTGTGATAAAAAAGATTCATTGCCAGTGTTAAAAATAAGCCTTAAAGATGGGAAAAAAGTAGTTTCTCAAGTTGACGAAAATGACAAAAAAACTCAAGAAGACTTAGAGGATGAAATTAAAGAACATCATAAAAGTAGAAGCAAAGATAAATCAAGAGAAAAAAGCAGTAGCTCGAAGTCCAGTAGCTCTTCTAAACATTCAAGCAAATCTCATTCGTCATCAAGTGATAAACACAAAAGTAGCCATAAAAATAATAGTAGTAGTAGCAGTAGTTCTAGTCGTCGCAGTAGTAAGGATGAAACAAAAGACAAGGACAAACACAGTTCCAGATCAAAAAGTGACAGTAGATCTAAAAAATCTGACAGATCAAGTTCATCAAGCGGTAAATCTAAAGATGAGCGAAGTAAATCGTCATCAGATAAAGATAAAAGTAATAAAGAAAAAGAAGTGAAAAATGATAAATACAAAGATGGTTCTCAAAAGATTAGTGAAAAGTCTAATGAAGATAAATCACAATCTCCTTCTATTCATAAATTGGGTAAAATACCCAAGTTGAGCGATGTCAAGAAAGAAAAGCCCTCCATTTCAATAGAAGTTAGAAAACCTGATGAACCAAAGCCCAAAACTGTTAAAACATTTCATTCTAGATTTAGGAAACATGGGTTAGAAGAAGAGGTCAAACCACCACCATCTCGCGCAGCGTTGCTCAATAAGAAACCTCCACCTGTTTTGCCCCCCTCAGTACCAATACCTAAGCGACCATCTCCCGTACACAACGAACCTCCACCTGAGAAGAAACCTAAAATTTTAGAAACCATTGATAAACCTGGAGCTATTAAATTAATCCCTCCCAAACCAAAGCGTGAGTATATTTACTTAATCTTTATCTCTTATGTTTATCTAATATATTATATTTTTTCAGATTCGTGTCATCTTCTGCTTGATTCTACTCAAAGTGTACAGAATTGTTTAGGTCGTTTTTTCTTCAGTGGTAAGTCGAAAATGTGTAACATTATGGGTTCCAAAGTGATATTTCCTCTAGTTAAGTATTTATCACTAATAAATTCTCATATTCTACTCAGTATGTTTGCATTAAATTAATTTTAAAACTGTACCTCAACGGTTTCTCGCAAGATGGCTTGAAGTGACCCACCTACCAGCTCACTCGACCTTCCTGACGACTTCGCTGCGGGATTGTGGTCTACGAAGGAGTCGGCTACTCCAGAAGCGATTTCACTTCTATGTTAAGGGTTGACCGGTCTTGTCCGGTCGTTATTGTGAGAGCTGTTCTAATCTACATTATTTTATTGATTTTATAACAACGACTTATTTTTAAAGCCACCATAGGTAAATAATGAATAATTATTATTGATACACATGCTTACATACCTACAACCTATATTTGCAAAAAAGTTGATATATCCATGTCTTAGCGATTGTAAATAGGTTGCCATCTTTTATAATGATGTAACAGGTGTCTAACACACGGACCTACTTACTATTTGAAATATGTACCTACCTAATAATCGTTTCAAGCATAGAACCGATATTTTTCGTAAAATGCATCTAAGTTGTAAATTAATAAGTACCTGCAAATGCATTAAACAATTACGAAGACGAGTACTCGACTTCCCATACACACCAACTGCCTAATTAATGATGCATACGAATAGTGATTTCATTTCGAAAATATAAAATAATTTTAACATGTAACAATCAGAAACAATCGAAGTCATTTAAATAAATCTATGTGACTCAGAACAGGAAAAAATCTAATTACCTTACAGTAGAGTAGCCGGCTACTGCACGCCGGTGTACCGAATATACCACTCATAACCCATTTGACCTCTGATGTGTGCCTATGGTGCAATTCTAATATATTTTCCATGCGTAGTTCCATAGTTTAATTTTTTTTTATCACACTACCTACACGTAAGCCGGTACACCTACACTATGTAGGTAGAAATGTGTTTCAAGTTAAATAGCTCAGCTCACTTAATGTGGTTTTGGCTGTGCTCCCGACACCTCAGACTCTAAATAAGGAGTCGGGAGCAGAGCCGAAGGCTGTCACTAATGCTTAAGACTCTAAAGTACTAATCCTAAGCAATAGTGACAGCCACAATACCAGTCGGTAACCAGTAGAGCTCAAATATTGGAGATAGAACTTCAGGTTAGGAGTTATAGAGTTTAAGGAAGATTTTTTAGATATCGTTTATAAAGTGACTTTCTTCGGAGGATTGGACAGAAGTAGGCTTAGATGTTATACACATTACTAATTCGGTTACTTCATTGTACTTTAATATTCTATCTTGAGAGTTTCACCACAAAGTTTTTCATTCAGAACTGTATTTTCCTAAATGAACTTAGCTAATAAATCCGCGTTAAAAATCTCCATACAAATGTATAAACCATATAAAACAAGATTCGTTACGTACTAACATCACCTTGATATCGTTATTTAGTCCAACCTAAATGGACTAGCTCATCAGAATGGAAAATGACACTACTGGTAAGTAAGTACCAATTTTTTCATATTATTGGAAAGTGAGACAGTCGTCACTAATAAAAAGATAAGCAAATGAAAAAGCGAACCAAAATGTGCATACAAAATTAATTAGGTGCCTTACCTGGGTGAGTACGTGCCTATTTGTATGTAGTATGTATAACTCTCGAAAACTGAACTGATAAATCTTTACGAAACACTCATAGACACTAAAGTCGCTGTCCCAGCTAGTAAAAAATACTGCTTCCACGGGCGCGCTTACCTACTCACAGTGTGGGATTTGACGTGATTTTCGGACATGGTCTTTTTATTGCAGAATTCGTTAGTATTAACGATTTAAAACGTTAGAGTAGAACTCCCGTGTTTCAGTTAAGTTTATTTTCAGAGATATGAATTTTTGAAAATACCTATATTTTTAGTGCCAAAAAATTTTAAAGTGTTGGTGCGCCTACATTATAGGATTATTTAATAATTTGATTTCTGTATACCTAAGAATATCTAAAGCTGCAATTTTAGAAATTATTTTGAATCTTCTATATGCTATAAAACGCGAGTAATTAATTATTTTATATTTTTGGTTTTTATTTTTTTACTCCGAATTTAGGTCGTAGTAGCACATAATTTCTTCACAACACATAGCCCCAGATCGTAAGCAACAATGTGGTAAAAAACGGAAAGCTAATCTCGCGTGGATTGGAAGTTATTAAATAATAATGTTTTTGCCGAAAAATTTACAGTCGGGGTTGTCACTTTTTAAATCATAATTTTTTTTCCAAAAATAAAGGACCTTATTCTTTTTTTTACTTTCCTTTAGATCGTTTACAACGATCCTTAGATTATGCTATCCTCAATTACTTTATATTATTGTGCATATTATTGAGGATAACACTTTTTTTACATTTAGAATCGCTATATCTCAGAAATGGTGAATCTTAGGAAAAAGAATAAACGGCAAATTTTGTGGAAAATAGTATGATCTACATTTATATTAATAAATAAATCTGTTTTTCATAAATACCTCGTTTCGTTCTATTACCCCAAAAAAATAAAAATTACCCTGCAGGGGTAAATAAATATCCACAGACACGGTATCACTGAGATTTTCAGCTCTATCAATTTTTTTAAATTTACGGCCAAAAGCGTTCAAAATTTGACCAAATATTTGTGACAACCATAACGGAAAAACTTAAATCACTGTAACTTCCAATCCACGCGAGATTAGCTTTCCGTTTTTTTACCACATTGTTGCTTATGGTCTGGGGCTATGTGTTGTGAAGAAATTATGTGCTACTACGACCTAAATTCGGAGTAAAAAAATAAAAACCAAAAATATAAAATAATTAATTACTCGCGTTTTACAGCATATAGAAGATTCAAAATAATTTCTAAAATTGCAGCTTGAGACATTCTTAGGTATACAGAAATCAAATTATTAAATAATCCTATAATGTAGGCGCACCAACACTTTAAAATTTTTTGGCACTAAAAATATAGGTATTTTCAAAAATTCATATCTCTGAAACTAAACTTAACTGAAACACGGGAGTTCTACTCTAACGTTTTAAATCGTTAATACTAACGAATTCTGCAATAAAAAGACCATGTCCGAAAATCACGTCAAATCCCACACTGTGCTACTGTGTAAAGATTGCACAGACTTTGATTTTTCATGTTGCATTGGAATGCGTAAGGAATAAAGTTTTTTCTAAGAGGGTTTTGGTTCACTACTGACCCACTAAGTAGTTCCTAAAACTTTGCGCTGAAGCTACTTTTAAAAAACGCTAATTGTATCATGATCCAGTTTGGTGTTTTGAATGTTTCGCAAGTTTTCGTGAGAAATTACATCCTACAACACGTTGCACATGTTCGCAATCAGTGATTGATCCAAAGTGGCTCTTTCTTTTCTATAGAAAAGCATTTTTTATTGGCAGCAATTGATGAAACACCTACTTTTCTTCATGAGTCCACTGATTTCTCATGTTTTCAAACTAAGAATACTAACCTATGAAAGAAAGCTTGCCCACCACAATGACTTCTCTCATTAGTGATTCTACTGGGTCTAGTAACACTACTCCATATAAATTAAATCAAAGTAGGTACCTACCTACTTAATGCTTTCAAATTACAGTTTTATGTTTTTGCACAGAAAGGTAGGTACCTACTTACATAGTCCACTTGTATTAAAAAAGCTATTTTTTAAATGCTGTTCCTGAAACGAAAGCACCTGATTATTTTTAATTAATTCTATAGGGTCCACTCTACCCTCATTAAACGCCCTAAGTCCCTACGTTAGTTTCGAGCAAATTTCCTACCGATCGATGTTTCGTACCTACTACCTACACTAAAATATTAAAACTAACTAAAGCTCTTCATGAATAGATACCTACTTGATGATAGAGTAGTGTTGTTACACCCATGTCTAATTTGAATACTTCCTAATTTTGCATACCTAGTCCCTTTCATCACTTGGTTTTATCAATGGAACTGGTCTTCCACGAGTAACTTTACTCGTCATTCATATTTAGAACTTATTCATATTTGGATATTTAAAACCACTGCTTTGAAAATAATATTTAGGTAGGTACCTAAAGAAAATTACTATTGTACCTAAGTGCTTTCTCTCCTTGTGAGATTATCATAAATAACAACCCCTGCCCCGGCTATGAGACTGCGCCGACGACCGCAGGTCAGCCTGCATACAGGCGACATGTGCGTCACGGTCACGGGCATTGATGTCACAGTTCATCGATAGCGACATCCACACTTCCGGTTATTAGGTACCTACACTTCTCATAATGAATCTAGTCATTCGTGAAGTTAGACGTTTCGCTGCGCAGTAGAATTTTTTGTATGAAAAAGCTGCACTGCGCATCGAAATCGAAGCGGCCAGCTTTACGAATGCCTAGATCCGTTGTGAGAAGTGTATCATACATACCAAGTAGGAGTTGTACGAGACTTTGTCTTTCATGAAAACTCTCACTCGCTTATTTATAATAGTTTAGGTACCTACATATTAATAGAACTACCTAAAGCTTTCAAAATTATGTTCAAATCAAAAGCCTACCTATTACAAATAAATGCTTCATTCCTTACGATATTGTCAATTAGGTATAAGTACCTAAGTATGTAGTTTATTCGAAACGATAACCACACTTTCGGGTGCTTTCGGTTACAATACCGTAACAATAAATTATGATAAAGCAGGATTTTATTTTGTTACATGGTTTGCGTGAAGCAATACTTTTTGCTGAAAGATTATAATTAATAATGTCGGCATTTTAAGAATTATTATAATTAAGACATAAGTAGGTAAGTAAGTACCTAACAATAATAATTAAACATTCGCTCTCTAATTTACATGAAGTTAGTTGAAGTGTTAAAACGCTAAATCTCTTAAAGTTCATTATAACTATTGAAACATCGGAAAAATTTATGAAATCAAGGTCAAGCATGCTTCAAAACCCTTCTTTTGCGTCGCGCAGTCGGGTAGAAAGATGAGACTACTGACGTGCGCGACAGACCGTCGCGTCGGTTGCGTCTCGGTGCTCCATGTACCATTAATAATTGGTCTACATAATGGGGAAATTTACATGTTTCCGGCGTCCAAAAATACCAGCTGGCCAAAAGTTTCGCTGGCCAGTTTAATAGTAGGCATAGTAAAGCCTTGCCCGATTAAAAAAAAATATCAAAACAAAAATTTAAACTGCCAATCATTAATTGAATAACCACGACAGAACAATTCATTGGTACAAAGATTCGCAATATCCCGTGGCAATCTTAGCCTCATCTCGGAGACATTACCGATCGAGCGAGCGAAGCGAGCAAAGATCTTAGTGGCAAGTTGGGCGATTTGCATTGTATGTTTCACGAATTCTTGTTCTCGCATAACTGTCGAATCGTTCATCCAATCTGCATGACACTTGATAGGTCAATAGGTTGTGCTATAGAGCATAATTTTGAGCTTAATCGATGAAGGGGTTGTCAAGATATTGGGTTCCCAGTTCCCAAGGGTGTAAAAAAAAGTTAAAGTGGGGTCTCAAGAAAGGTCTTTATTTGTACTTACATTCCAAAATAGTTAAGTACCTTCTTATTATTTTTATTCTAGGATGTACCTATACTTTTTGAAATACGACGAAAATTAATAAAAATTTAATAAAAAATTAGACGACATTATGTTGTATTGCACGCATGCCAGTATTTTTTACCATGACGAGCTAGCGCAGTAGACATGCTCGGCAGTAGTAGCACTTTAAAGTGTAAGAGTAGTCAGAAGAAAGTCCAAATGTAATCCATCTACGATGCGCGAGATCTAAGTTCGGGGTGGGTGAACTACTACATAGTTATAGCTAGCATTATACTTACCTATTGTATAATTATCGCAACTTGGGTGGCAACATTATACCTACTTATTGTATAACTATCGCAACCAACTTGGGTGATTTCGCTTTGTATGTATGTGGGTTTGTATGTTTCACGAATTCTTGTTCTCGCATAAAATGCCCTACTCACACACCTGCCGTTGGGGCAATCTAGGGTGTAGGAGTGGGGATGACCCTTAATTGCATCCTTAATTGTGATGTGTTTAGGCATGCAGGGGCAATTTGGCAATACTCCCGATATTGCCACAACCGCCACGCACCTAGATTGCCACCTAGATTGCCCCTGCGGCAGGTGTGTGAGTAGCGCCCTTAACTCTCGAACCGTTAATCCAATCTGCATGAAACTTGGTATGGTGGGTAGTTTGTGCTTTGGAGCTGGGGAGCATAGGTACCTAATAATAAAGTTAATCGATAAAGGGTTTCCCAAGGGGGAAAAAAATAAAAGTTATAAGTAGAAATATATTAACTGGGTTGTCATAGGAAAGGGCTTATGATGATGATGATGATGAAAAGTAGCCTCACTTAACCTTCCTCAAGAGTTAAGCATTCACATGCAGAAAGAATTTTTCAAACCCGACTGTTAGTTCCCGAGATTAGCGCGTTCAAACAAACTCATCCACATTACTGTATTAGTAGATTTATATATGAAACCGCTGAGCTGCCGTTTGTTACGCCGGCTCCATACGTTGGGGCCAACGTTGGTCCCAACGTTGGGACCAAGATTTCGTGAACCATCCACACGTTGGCGATACACCAGTCTTGTTCCGTCAGAGCCAACGTGCAGACGTCCGATGTCTGCGCGTCCGATACAGAAATTGAAATTTCTCTAAGTGATTTTACATTACTGAATACCAATTTTATCACAATCACATCACATCATGTCACTATCACACTTCACACAACACACTATATTATAAAAGCGAAAGTTTGGATGTTTGGATGTATGTTTGTTCCTCTCTAACACGACAACCACTTAACCGATATGGGTGATATTTAAAATATAGATAGATAATAACCGGAAATAGGACATAGGCTACTTTTTATCCCAAAAAATTGCACGGTTCCCGTAACATAAAAAAAAAATAGTAGACTCCATCATCAGATCAGCTCGCTGTCACCATATTATTACATTGTAGTCAGAACTTGACAAATATGCCGAGTTTCAACTCAATCGGCTTATTTACTGAGGAGTTCTGTTGAACAGCTCTTGACTCCATCATCAGATCAGCTTGTTGATACCATAATATTTCATTGTCACCGAGAATCTATAAGTGTGCAAAATTTCAGCCCGATAGTCCTACAAACACAATAAATAAGGAATACGATGACATTCTCGCTCGTCAGTCGACACGTGCGCTCACGATGCGCGTCGAAACGGGACTGAGCATAGCGCCAACGTGTGGACGGATCCCCAACGTTGGCGCGCCAACTTCCTTTGATAAAACCGACACGGCACGGCCAAGCCCCAACGTTGGCCCCAACGTTGGCGCCAAGCTATTTTGTCAGCACCACACGTTGGTGAGAGGCATTGGGACCAACGTTGGCCCCAACGTGTGGATGCGGGGTTAGGGTTTCGATGTGTTCGTAGTTCAGGTTAAGGTGGCCGCACACCTATCTGCGCCGAACGAATCGACCGAAACAAATTTTAGAATTTCTTTACATAAATCGACGGCCCCACCGAATAAACGTGCAAAGTCAAAACAGTAACTTTACAGGAGAGCCTAAAAACGAAAACTCATTATTGGTTAGATTTACGTCAATATAATGTTCTACCAAATTAAAGACAAAAAAAACAACCTTTATTTCTTCAAAAAAAAATTACGAAAATATTGATAGTTTACGAGAAATTAATAAAAAACCCCTTTTACACGTTTTTTCTGGTAACAAAACTTTGCCAGCTGTTCGTATTCAATGTTTGCACTATTATTCGTGGGAAAATATGTACCTAATTACCTAAAAGTGTATCTTGTTATTGCCCTGTTTTATTGTGGACATTAGGATTTGGCAATATTTATTATTAGATAGTTGCACGGTTATTCTTGTAATTAACGATGCATATTAAAAGTGCAAAATTGTTTTACAAATTTTAATTTCCGACGCATAGTACCTATTCCAAAGTAAGTTTGCATGAAATGTATGAGAGTTGATGGTGTGCCAATCACATTATTGCAATATTCGTGTGAGTTTGGTGTTCTTATTTTCCGTAGAATAAAAATTGGGAATACAATAAATTCAATATTAATTGGTAAGTAAAAAAATCTAAAAAAAATTGAGAAGGTGAATTTTAAGCCGATAAATCCAAAAATCGAAAAAAAAAATATTACGGCAAGAGCCTTTGCACGTTTATTCGGTGGGGCCGTCGAAATATGAAATCGTTTAAGAAACCTCGCACACCTGCCCGCGTCGAATCGCCCGATTCGACCGAATCTGGCAGTAGTTCGAGAATTCGGCGTGAATAGGTGTGCCCTCAGCCTTAACTGGTATTAGAAAGGGAGTGGTATTGTTGTGATTTGCAATGATTTTAGTTGCTACTTGATATTTTTTGGTAAATAATAAAAATAATTGTCCGGAAACCTTATAAATAAACAAATTGGAAATAAAAATTAGACACGACGACTTCGTGTAGCATTGCATGCATACCAATAATCTTTACCTTGAGTTAGCGCATTAGACATCATTAGTTGACTCGGCAGAATTAGGCACATAAACGTACCTATAGGTGTAGTCAGAAACAAGTCCAAATCTAGGCTTTCAACGCAACGGTGCGCAAGATCTCAGTTCGGGGTAGTATTATTATCTGTTCTGTGGTTCGAGGCGAACTTGTTTATTTATTGTCTTTTTAGATCTACGTCGTAGTTATACAGGGTGGAATTTTGTAATGCCACCTGAAGTAAAAGAACTCTTATTCCTTTACTTTTGAAAAGAAAGATAACTCCATTCAAAGATTTTCGAAAATTCGATTGCCACACCCGGGAATAGAACTGACTAAACCGACTAAAGCCCATTTTGAGCAACGACCATGTCTTGTAATTTAAATAATTTAAGATTTCATGGTTTTCCTTTCATTTAATTTATCAAGTTTTTTTAGAGACATTTCGTCCATATTATTGACCCAATAATCGATGATATCGATGCAATAAAAGTACAGGGTGTAATTTTTACAGATTTTAGTTGGATCGATTCCCGGGTGTGGCAAGCGAATTTTCGAAAATCTTTGAATGGAGTTTTCTTCTTTTCAAAAATAAAAGAATGTTTTATTTGAGTAAAATTTTCTATCTACAGTATTAGGAGTACTTTCCCTTCAAGTGGCATTACAGAATTCCAGTATCGACTTTTAGACAACCTGAAAGTAAAGTTGCGAAATCTATAAAAAAAATATTTAAAGTAAGTAACCTACCTAAGTAAAATATTTTAATTACCTAAGTAAGCTTATAAGCTGCATGTGCATTATTGATAACTCCGGAGATCATCGACAGATACTCACCAAAGTTTTGTGGCACCAATCGGAAAGTAGGTATTTCTCAAACAAAAAAAGAATTTTCAAATCGATCCAGGCGCCTTCGAGTAATCGGTGGACATGAACATACATACAAAAGCACAAGAAAAAATTACGACGATTTGAAAACCTCCTCCTTTTTTTGAAGTCGGATAAAAAGTAGTCTCAAGCTATTCCAGATTACGCACCTGTGTGACGCATCCCCCCCAGATATCCATTTCAAGTTTTATGCAAATTAGTCCCTTGAAGCGTTATTAAAATCTATGTTTTAATAAAACACAGAACTAACCACTTCACGACTAATAAAGTAATAAATAGTAGAATGTGGAATAGGGTTATGACGACATTACAAATTGGTCTTGGCCGGCTTACGTTACGACGCGCAACGGCCAATTTTGAAGATAGCGTGCTATGCTAGGTAGGACAGCATTCTTATACTTGTTGATGTATTTTTGTAATGTGTGACTGTGTAGTTTAATAATTTTTTGTCGATTGGATCCAATATGTTATGTACCTACTCAACCGAGACTAAGATATGGCTAGCGGCTGGTACGATTTTGATTATGTTTAACTGTTTATGTATAGTAGGTATGTGAATGTAAAATAATTATGAAATCAAGATATTTTAGATGGATTTAGAGTTTTTATATCCTTTTTAACCGACTTAAAAAAGAAGGAGGTTTAACGTAACATATCTACATTTTTTTATGGATTATGACTCGAAGACGCCTGGACCGATTTGGAAAAATCTTTTTTTTTTTTTTTAAACGTATACTTTCCTATTGGAGCCATAAAAACTTAGTGAGAATCTGTCGAGGATCTTCGGAGTTATAAACACAAAAGAAATGCACCTCGAGAGTGCAGAAAATTGCTCAGCTTATGTAACAATGAAATCGGTTTCATGTCAGCTGTCGTGTCGGCATCAAAAGTACCTAGATTAAAGAAAGTAGGTCGGTAAATAAGTTTTAGTGCATCTATCTCAAATATTAATAACCTACCTTTTAAAGACATTTAATAAAATCTTTATGCATAATTATGTTTTCACACAACACCTAAGTTGGTTTCCAATAAACAATCATCATCTACTTATGACGTTGACTGTACTAGGGCGAAAGTGAAGGTGTACCTATGTGCGTTTGTTTTCTATTATGAATGCGTAGCGTTTTGGCGCCTCTGTCACCGCCCCGTCTCGCATTGTCAATAGAGAACTTTTTTAAACGCGTGCTTAGGTACAGTCAACTTCAAAAATATCTAGCTAGAAAATATTTCATTTAAATTACCTACTATAATATAATAAATAATACAACCAAACCAACTAAAGTTTAATTATTTATTTACCTACACATCTTGGCTTTCGCGGGATGTTCATTGAGTCCGATATTGCTTAGCATTTCTGGGGCTGGCTGTCAAGGTTAGACGCAAAACATTGCATTGGATAAGTACAACCGGCCGCGGCCTACAGCCTATGGCCATAAGGTTTTAAATCGATAATAATGCGACAATAATATTCATCACTGATCTGATGAATGAAAATATTATTGAAAGACCCACCTGCTTATGGTATTTTAATCCTTTTAATTATTTACCTACAGCTAAAGTATTTACATCTAGTCTTGAATAGTCAGGTTTGTCTGACTCCGTGTCGTAAATAGGGTAAGCAGTTTTCATACTCTGTATAAAAACTACATTCACGATCAGATTACATGCAAGGTGCGCTACGCGGCGTGCAGTGTGGGTACACCACAGGTCAAAGTAGTTCGAATTAAATAATACCCATTGCCTTGCCACACTCCGAGGCTTCAATTTAATGTTAAGTTGAATTAATTAACCAGAATTTTACCCGGATTATTTTAATGACTATATGAATTGACGCCTTTGACTGTGGACTTTGATGTTAGATTCTAAAACTTAAAATAGTTGACATGTTTTTACCAACTGGAACCCATCAAGTCCTTCCACCATGCTAATTCTTTCAACATTGTTGGCGAAAATAATCTAAAGGTGAAGCAGGGAATATGTGAACCAACAGAGAAGAATTGTGCCGGTATTGGTCTACGTTATGACCTTTGGTGAAGGATATCGAGCAAAAGTAGTGAACTAAACAAATTATCCGAGACCTACAACGATTACATGTAGGTAGTCAAAATGACTTCATTCATCTAAAAAAGTAGGATTATTTCCAGATTATGAAAAGTGATGCAGGAAGCTTCACTTATTGTTTTCCTAAGTCACCAGAATTATATTATCTTGGCGACAATAGCCTGAAATAATGAATGGCTTACATTTTGGTAATGTTTCGCTTTAGTTTTGTGGTTTGATTTTACTACGGACCTCTCAATGTAGGTGCCAAGTTAATACTCAATATGAAAATGAAAGCTAAATTAAATACTATGCATAACCGCAGAGTGCCCAACTGAGATACCGTAAGATGAACTATTTGTTTCTAGATCACTTACCTAATTTATGCATAAGCAAGAAACACTTGTTATAGTTAAACTTCCGGTTTCTTACGTCCTTTGTTTATGCACTCTGCGGTTATGTATAGTCTGCATCTGCATAGTCTCTAGCTTTTATTCTCATCTCATTTTATCTCATTTTTATTTTGGTACATGGTAGGTTTTATTACACGTGATTACCATCTAGGTACTTACTATAAATTTGCATACCCCACTGATCTATATTTCTATAAGTAGGTAGGTAGGTACTTTACTTTTAAGAATAATTTGGAACCCTACGTTACACCTTTTTGCCTTATCTACTGCCTATAATTATTTTTTTTCAACATGTTTTGTGTAGCTTAGTTAATTTAATGTAGGAAACTTCCTGTACATAAGACTAATGTATATTTCGTTGTTACAGCTATGGTGTTGCTTGAAAGCGACATGTTCATGGATGCTCTCAACGCGTCGGCTACGAATAAGAAAGAGCCAAAGAAAAGGAAACGAAGAACGAGCGGTTCTAAAGACGGCAATCCGGCCAGCGACAGTTCACCACCGCATACGCCTAGCGCTTTGAACAGCCCTGACAGCAAGTCTGTACCGCCTAAGTTTTACCAAGACACACTTGAGACAGACGAAAACAAAGAAAAGTTAGAAGGAAACTCTGATAAAAATGAAACCTCCGAAGGTGATGCTGAAACAACTACTGAAAATGTAGAAACACCAGTACCACATACGTTGACTATCAATGGTTTAAAGGGAGTCCTCTGCTACCATAAGAAAAAAGGACCCAAGAAGAGCATCAAATGGAAGCCCGAGTCGGAACTCGAAGAAATTCAATATTTCGAACTTGATGAGACTGAGAGGGTTAACGTTACCAAAACATTTACCGACATGAAACACTTAGAAAGAATAAATGAAAGAGAAGCATTCCAGAAAGCCAGAAATCTCAGTACTGATGATGTAATGGAAGAAAAAACAAGCTGGAAGGCTTTGATTCCAATCGACTTAGATGGACAGGTCCAAGTCGATTATGGAAAGAACAGTAAAGAAAAAGATATTCAAGCAATTCGGCAAAAGGGAACTTTACAGCCTCTTTACTTTCACAAGTCTATGATACCTGACTCTGCATTTGAACCAGAACCTGAAACTCATCCGTACACGGAACCACAAATAATACCATTGGAAGATGTCACTGGAAATCAAGACAATGTGAGCGATTTCCGCAATATGCCTTGGCCAGAACCTAAGGGCAATGCACCTCCTGCAGGAACCGTGACCATGCCTGCTATGTTCCCTCCTAGCATAAACCAATACCCAAACGGATTCCCCAATCCTCAGTTCCCTGGTGTGCCCGGATTCCCAGGACCCAACATGATTGCTAGCGAATGGCCAGCTGGGATGCCTCCTGCCATGTTGGCGTCTATGGCAACCGGAAATATCGCACCTGGAGCAATGCCACCAGGTAGTATGCCGCCTGGTGGCATGCCGCCTGGAATGATGATGCCGAACGATGGAATGATGATGGCGCCTGATATGTTCGTGGGTGTAAATCCCATGTTCCCTGTGGGAGTACCCCCTGAAGGTTTTAACATGCAACCAAATATGTTCCCGGTTGACTTCAATATGGCGGGTCCCGCAGGGCCTCACGGACCCGAGGGGTTCAATGTGCCCGGCAATTTCCGCGGCGGGATGCGAGGTCGCGGCGGCAGTGGTGGCCACTGGCGCGGCAAGCAGGCCAGCAACTGGGATAATAACCAGAGAGGCCGAGGCGGACCTAGAGGTGGTCGTAAGACTGTTTGTATGTACTTCCAGAGGAAAGGGTATTGTAGACAAGGTGATAATTGTTCGTTCCTGCATCCTGGTGTTAATGGACCATATTAAGTTGTAAAAAAGCATGTAGGTTAATATCTGATAAGAAAACGTTGAAAGTTGTTATTTACTGTTAGTATTGTAAGTAATTAATTACAAAGAGTTAATTAGGTAGGTACTCTAAAAAGACTGCGTTATGTAAATAATCTTAGCAAGTAAAACGATGTACATATGTAATTAAAGAATTTATCATAATACTTACATAGTTTATACTTACGAAATTTAATAAAAAAAGTTAAATAAAAAAACTAAATGTTCTTATTTCATTCCTTGTCAGTAGATTAGATACTGCGTAGTGTAGGCCTGATATTTTGTAGGTAGGTATGTTGTAAGTTGAGAGTTTAGGTACTTTTTCTTATTACTATCGGACGCCCGCGGCTGCGCCCGCGTGGACTACTATTTTTTATCCCACGGAAACCGTGCATTTTTTCGGGATAAAAAGTAGCATTATGTCCTATTCCCGGTCATTATATCTATCTTATACTTAAGTATTTTAAATTTCAGCCAAATCGATTCAGTGGTTGTCGAGTTATAGAGCAGTGTTCCTCGATCTTGTGTTCAAGGTACCTACATCTAGGAAATCGGTTTAGTTGAGCCTAACTGAGATAGGTAGGTAGGTAGGTACCTACCTAACCTTATTTTTCCGAGGCACACTAACTAATGACCACTGGTAGGTACACCAGTGTGCCGCGCGCGGCACACCCTTTGCGGAACACTGTTATAGCATAGTTATAGACAATAGATGAATCCAAACTTTCGCATTTATAAAATTAGCGTTATGGCTGGATTCGACCAAAAGTGGATTAAGTTTTTACTCGAGACCATTAGTTAGCCGACATACTTACCTAATTCGAAATACCTACAATTGTTTAGAAAGCGCAACCGAACATTATTATGTCCATAAGGTCCATACAAATTATCCTGGGTATAAGGTGTAAAGTTTACAATGTCAAAATATTCAAACAAACAGTAGGTAGTTTACTTTCGAGACCCTATACGCTCGAAGGCCTAGTCACAGAGAAATGCCTAGTAGAGATTTTTAAAATTTTATAATGGATGAGAAGGGTACAGGTACGCCATCTGTTGAGCAGCGACGGAACCAATCTTCTCCATACAAAATAAAAATGAGTAGCTGTTAGGACTAGAGGTGAGCATTAAACGCCTTAACTTTTAATTTAACACACGATTTTTTTTTTAATTTTAAACTTTGTTCAAAAGTTTCAAGGAATACACGAAATGTTAAGATATTTATTTCACTAACATCTCGGTTCGATAGCTGGCAATCATTTACTAACGCCATCGCCAGATAACTCTGCGCGCGTAAATTACCAATAGGCTTGTGTAGTTCAGGAACGATGAACTTTAAAAAAAATACCTTATTCCTTTCACGTAAACTCGTTCCAAATAATACTCTAGAGTGCGCTCAAGATAGCTCTACGTGATTTTATTATTCTAATATAATGATTCTTTATCCAGTCACGCGCACACTTATCTGGCGAGCACTCTAGCTAGTGGTTTATGGTGCGACTGACACGCGCGACACGACACGAACTTTATTGAGACTCGCGTTTCGCGAAATAAGTGCACAGAGTTTCAAGTCTTATTTCAATAGGAATAAGGTCTGGCATTGATCTACCGGTGCTCAAATTAGCATTTTTAACGTTACTGGATGTGCCTCTATGTAGTCTTGAGTCTTATTACAATGAGCAAATGTCTTTAGTTCTTGTTTCATGTTCAAGGCGAAAAATAACTTTTTAATGTTTGCTAGTTTTAATGTTCCTTTCAATTAATTTTGTACAAAAAGCAAAAAAAAATCATGTTTGAAAACTATTTAATATCACTTCTCTCTAGCCTCAAAGGGTTTGCTGGAAGAGAACTCTTCGTAGGGTTAAGCTCGCCTTTGTACATGTCCTTACTTTATGTCGTTGTTCTATGTGTTTTATTTGTACAATAAAGAATTAAAGAATTTGATAAAATTGTAATGTTCGCTTGAATTGATTTGTATTTAACAAACAGCAACTTTTTCATGTTTGTTAAAATTAAATAGGTAATTTAAAATGTTCGGTTTAATACCGTTCGTTTTAATTTCGTGTTTGTTAAAAGATAGGTAGGTAGTTCGTTGCTTAGGTAATCTTGTAATGTATAGTATAGGTGAGTATGTTTGTTTTGGTCAAATCTTGCAAGTTAAATTTGACCCATTTCTCAGTGTCAGATTGAGCTGAAATTTTGCACACTTATAGATTCTCGGTGAAGTCGGTGACAATGCAATATTATGGTAGTTAGATACTTTGCCAGACTATACTTTATAATTTTAACTTTAACTTTTTAACAATTAGTTTTTTTTTAGCATTTAATCACAATCACACCTCTAGTTAGTTAGAATCGTATATCTGTCAATGTGATGTGACAGACAGTCTGTCACGTCACATCACATCACATCACAGCCACAGAACACAATTACTCGAGGAGAAGAACGCCGACTCAGTACAAAATAACAACTACGGAAGCTCACTATCGCCATCTATCGTCGACCCCCAAGAAGTTTTGAACAGCGGGAAATTTAAAAATTACAGCGGTAAATTTAAAGTGTAGTATGGTATTCCCGCTCGGTACTTTAGTTTCAATATTCTATCTATCTGTGATTTTGCTTACTGTAGTAGGATTTTTGACATTTTTAGTATAGAAATAATGTCAAAAATCTGACTACAGTAAGCAAAACCACAGACAGATAGGATATTGAAACTAAAGTACCGAGCAGGAATAAAACTACAGTAAGCAGAATCTTATCGTAGTTCTACTCTTTATTACTAGTAAAAATTAAAAATAAAACAACAAAATACAAGTTTTCAATACCTATTTATTGATCATTTCCTGGTTGGTTGTTCCTGTAATTGTGGCATCTATAACATTTGGTGCTGAGATTGGCTCTTCAGTTTTTTTGGTTGGAGCATCGGCAACACATTGAGTGTTTGTAACCTCCATAAGTGGCATCTTTAGTAGAGCATCAGATTCCCTGTTAAAGGGGGGCATATCGGGAGGCTGGACAATGTTTTCATTCTGGAAGAATGAAAAACTATGTTTTGAATTGATCCTATTATAATTGAGTATAGTATAGTTAGGTAGGTACAATAAAAATCTAGGTTTATAATGTAGGTACTTACAACTTTCAAAACATCAAATGGAACAGGATTTCTGACAAGATATTTCTTAGATGTCGATGAAATCTTCATTTTTAAAATGTTCTTGACACAGCATTCTATGCTCTGAAAAATAATTTTCTTTGCAGATCGATTGTTGATTGGGGTTTTGTCCGGGAAAATATATTTGGCCCATAATTCACACCTGAAATAAAAGGCCCAGATATTTAGTACATAAAATATTTACAGAAGCTCAATAAGTGGTTAGCAGTCAGGACTGTAGGAATGGTTACCTACAGTGCCACAGACCGGGGTAGGAAGGTACATACCGAATTAGGTTCCGTACAGCAGGTTTTGGAAACCAAACAATTTAACATTGTCAGCATTTGGGGATCGCCCGCATTTAAAACAAGTTCTTCTGCTTTCTTTCTCAGTCATGATGAGAAATGACTGATTGGATATAGCACTGCAGGCTGATTACGTAAAACTTTGCAGTAGTAGTAAGTAGTACTGAATTCACAAGAGTAACTATCTCAGAGTCCTTGTCTCGAAACACAAGATTCTTCACAAGCAATACAAATAAACGGAGGAACCGAAGCTCAACTCGACGTTGTAAAGGAGGAATATTAGGTAAGTATTGTAGCACAAAAACTGTAACCGCAACCGGCGAACACCAAAAACTTATACAACAGCAACACACGCCATTTTTATTTTCAATTTTGCTTGCGCGCGAGTTTATCTACGACTCAACAATCTTACAAAGACTATCAAAATGTTTCCATCTCTTACTGTGCAGACGACCCTAGAGTACGCGCGAAAGAAACAGAGATAATATGAAGCGCAAACTTAATTCGGTAGGATAATACAAAGACCGAACACTCGAACCATAGATGAAATCTATTTTTTATTTTTTATAGTGTTAATCCACACTTGGGTATTTACATTTGTAAATGAAAAATCTTATCAAAATTTTCAATTCCGACGGGGTTCGAATCCCGTCGGAATTGAAAATTTTGATAAGATTTTTCATTTTCAGAAGTCTATTTGTCTTTGACTCGAACACTCTTTCTCGATGTTGCCATACAACGTTTCAAGAATTGTGTTTTTTTTCTGCAATGGCAGCACAGAAACTCAACCCCCGTAGGTATTTCAAGTCTCCATACAAAGTCGACCCCCCCTGATCACAGCACAGCAGCACATCAAAGAGAACGAACGTGCTGCGCAGGCAGTGCGTGCAGTGCAGTGACAACAGACAAATTGAGACGCAATTTTATTTTGACAAAACTAATCAAATCAACCAATGCAACAGTGTGTGGTGTGTTGTGTTTTAATAAGGTTTTATTCAGAAGTCTTTGGTTTTATATAAAGGTAAGTATGTCTTTGTTTCATCCTTTCCGAACAAATTGTGGCGAATTTTTGAAATCTACTTTTTTACACAATGCAACGTTGGTTTTTTTTAGAAGATAGAAGAAAGCGAAAGCAAAAGCCCCCTCGAACAATGTCTGCAAAAGAACCCGAACCGAAACCTGAAATTCTTACTCAAGAATGGGTGTTTACTGTGTCTGCCCCAGACGTGATAGTACCTCGAGAAAAAGTTTTCTTAACGGGAAGTACTTCTGAACTTGGCGAATGGGATTACACCAAAATGATTACATTAGATAATGTGGAAGGCACTGACATATGGACTAAAACTATCATCATACCCAATACATGTGAAGTATATTATCGTTACGCCATATGTATGGTAGCTGAAGAGACAAATGACATTATAGTGAGACGGTGGGAAACCAATATCCACCCTCGAGTTATAAAGGAAGATATGTTGCACCCAATCACAGATGTGTTTGGAGACTATGATGGCAAGCATTGTGTCACCTCTGGCTGGCTAACAACACAAACCACAGTGCAGTTTAAGTTTTGTAACAATCCACTCAAATTAAAGACTCGTTTATCAGAAAGGCTCATGAGCATAAAGGTAACGCCAGTAAGATTATCTTTTGGGACTGAGGCGTACATGGAGGAATCTTCTCTCAGTATGGATACAATGGATGTGGACGCTCCTCAAGGTGTCTATGTCGAGGTGGCTACTCTTGACAATGACCCATCAATTTGTAAACTAAAGCCTCAAGAGCAATTTGGGAGAGAGTATAAACCTAACGACATATTAATTTTCAATGTCTCAGCACCAGCTCCTAAAGGACTTGCATATCTGATTGATTTCTACTCTTATAGTAGCCGTGCATCCGCTGAGGACCCACCTTGCCATGTGGGTTATACTTATGTGTTGCCAAATATGTTCAAACCATCAGAGGGCATTCTCGAGCTACCTGTCACTTGCAATATAAAACATCGTCCCCTAGGAACAGTGAATATTAATTACCTGATAATATCTCCAATGAAGGACAAACTGTGCAGTATGCAGGTGTCTTACGCCAAGCACTGGGACCCATCCTGGACCGGGCTAGAAGTGGGGCACCGTGGCCTCGGGGCTAGCTTCAAAACTAAAGAGTGAGTTCTGTTTTATAAATTCCTTTCTTTGATAATTAGCTGAATTTTTGGATAACATGTGATAATTTTCAGAGGAAATGCTATTCGTGAAAACACAATAGCTTCCCTTAAAAAAGCAGCTGCCAGCGGTGCAGACTTGCTTGAATTTGATGTTCAGCTAAGTAAAGATATGATACCTGTTATATATCATGATTTTTATGTATGTATATCAATGAAAAGAAAAAAGGAAATTGAGTTTACAGAAATGTTAGAGTTACCTGTGAAGGACTTGAGCTTGGAGCACCTACAGAAGCTAAAGGTACATTCAAGAATTTAAATGAAGGAAGGGTTTTTTATTTGATAGCTAAAATTTATACCACTTTCCGTAACATTTAAATAACTTAGTAAACATGCTCTTTTCCCATTATTTTTCAAATGTTTTATTCATTTTATCTTTATCAAATAAGTCACAGAGATAAATGAGATTATATACGGATTTCCAGTCAAATCAGAAAAAACAATATTGCTAACAAATGCTGTCATAGCACATATTTATAACTGATTCTTTTATAATTATTTTAGGTGTATCATTTAGTTGAAGGCCGTAGCCACGAAATTCTGTTTAACGACGAAGATTTGGAGGAGCACCAGCCATTTCCTACATTGGAGGATGCTCTGAAGACCATTGATGTCCATGTCGGGTTCAATGTGGAGTTGAAATGGACCATGGAGATGAATGATGGCACCTTCGAGCTCAATAATCCATTTGATATGAACACATATGTTGATAAGGTACCTATCTATACTGTTTATTTACCTTTTACTGGGCAATAACCTCTCCCTCCTTTGTATTTTGTTCCTTCCGTTGGCAGTTTGAGCAATAAGACCCACTTGCTATCTCTGTAAGGGATTATAATACTGAATGAAATTACACAACCCAAAAGTCCTTGCCAACGAGAAGCATAATTACAAGAGAATGGTTCGGGAAGCGATTGAGATTAAGAAGTATCCTAATTTCAAGTGAGGATGGTTTTAGACTCTCTGCTTTGTGGAATCCAGTGATAGCGAAGTGTAATCGTTATGTGAAATCGTCGCAGTGTATGGATACTGTTAGTGTAGTTTGCCGTACTAATGGGAACCGGCCCTTATAGTCATTTCTAACCTCGCATCCACACGTTGGGGCCAACGTTGGCCCCAATGCCTCTCACCAACGTGTGGAGCTGACAAAATTGCATTGGCCCCAACGTTGGGGCCAACGTTGGGGCTGTTTTTGCTAGATCCACACGTTGGCGAGTGACATTGGGACCAACGTTGGCCCCAACGTGTGGATGCGAGGTGAAGATAAGTGAGGGCAGTTCAACGAACGCCTTTGCTTTGCTGCGGTGCCTTCGACACTTCAAGGGGCCATTATACGACACTGCATGCAGGGTGCTAATCCTAACTGCTAGATTAGTGCTCTGTCTCGCTTTTTGGCCTAAGAATTGCGTATTGTGAATCCTACTCTTACTCTGAGACTAACTGCGGCTATCATGATGGTTTTTCAGGTGCTAGAAGTGGTGTTGCTGCACGCGGCTGAGCGGCGGATAGTGTTCTCCTGCTTCAACCCAGACATCTGCACCATGGTCCGGTACAAACAGAACAAGTACCCTGTTATGTTCCTGACTATTGTGAGTGTTTATACTGTTAGCATAAAATAGATAATACTACGTATAGAATGGCCACTGTCCTCCTCCCACAATTCGGGGCTCCTCACCGCGCGACCGAATTTGGGCTGGCGAGAGGCTAGGGACGCGCCACGCGCGCAGACGCGACGTCGCGTCGAGACCGAGACCACAGTGTACCTACATTAATTATTCATGTCACGCACACAAACGCGCGTGTACAAAAATGACATTGTGTAGTGTCTGTGTAAACAGCGGAGCTAAAAAGGTCGCTATTGCAGAATCGCATCAAAGGAACCGAACTATTGCCAACTCTTTTCACTCTTAGTCAATGAAAAGAGATGGCAATAGTTCAATCAAGAAGATTCTAAACTACGCAACTGGAGTGCTAACTGACATTTAATGTACAAAGGATTTTGAACCTTATCGCGACTGAACAACGATCTATTATCATTTAATCTTGGTTATAAGGATTGTTGGTCTTGTTGAGAGGCTTTCTTGGGTGCTTTGTCTCTTTCACACAGTTGCAAAAAGAAAGAGACACACCGCCCAAGTTTGATTTCAAGCGGACCTTGTTTTCTGTCTCAGTCAGCGTTCCGGGTACGTAGTATAGAAATTCCTTGAGTTCAATTCCTTCACCGCGACTCTGCAATAGCGACCTTTTTAGCTCAGCAGGTAGGTGTCCTGGATGGGAATCGAACCCACGACCTACAGCGCAGAAGCTACTTTGCTTGCTTTGGGGCTACATACATGATGCTGTGTGCAATGTCCAGCATTGTTTTATTAATAAGTATAATTTGTAGGTCGAGGTCAAAAAGCTTTTGCAACTATACATCATTATTTTGTACATTCTCTTTTCGCTGTCATACAAGTTTACGAGACCAACAATGGTCGGATAGTAATACCTACATACTTATTTTGGTTGATCTTTAGAAAACATTTGTTTATCAATATGGGGCGGTCATTCCCCTTTGGGGTCTTCAACCTCGGTAATTTATTTATAGGTACTCATATTTTATTTCTGTTTACGTGAAAGGTTTTTTTCTTTTCTTTTTAAATAAAAGCCTCTCGTGATTAGATCGTCACGTGTATCAGATCGTGTTTTCCATTTTATCTTTAGTTGCCAAAAAAATAGACTTTATTTTATTAGAATCTAAGTTCTCTGTCATGCTCTACATCTAATTAATTTGGTAAACCGTACTCAGCCGATAACAATTCTAAGGAACCGGCGAAATGCAATACGTACGGGATGCGGGGTCAGTGTCATTCGATAACCCCGGTGCGTCATACCACTAGTATTCTGTGGTCATACGTAGTAGGAGTTTATTGTTGTGAGTAATGTTAACTAGAAATATGGATATCTATTTACTATACGGTATCAGGTAATTTTTATGAAATCCCGGCGTGTATCCATTTAGCGTGCCTGATTTATTCAATGCTTTCCAAAACCCTTCTTGGACTACTAAATGGACAGATCACGCACGCCACTCAATAACTGAAACTTTTGAAATTGCTAGTAGGTAGATTCCAAACATGTTTCCTGACTACTACTAAAAAAATATGAATCCTACTAATATTATAAAGGCGAAACTCCGTGTGTGTGTGTGTGTGAATGTTTGTTACCATGTATCTCCATAACTACAAAAACGGTTTTATTGAAATTTGGAATGTAGATAGTTTAGATTCCGAAAGAACACATAGGCTACTTTTTATCCCGGAAAAATGTATGGTTCCCGTGGGATAAGAAAAAGTAGTCCACGCGAGCGTTCACTAGTTCATTAAAATTAAAATATAATTGTGTAAGTGTATAAAAGATAATCTCATCTTTTGTTGTAAATACTTCCAGGGTATTACAAACAAGTACCAACCGTACCGCGATCCAAGATGCCTGTCCATTCCGGCTGCCGTCCAGAACGCGATCAGCGCCGACATCCTTGGCATCGTAGTCCACACTGAGGACTTGCTTCGAGATCCGACGCAGGTATGTTTGTTTACTTACTTTTATGCCGAGCGCAGTTGAAAATAATACCCGATCTTCGACAGATGATGGTACCTAGAAACTTTGGTAGGTATTTCTGAAAATTAAATGTACTTTTACCAATGTCTATGTCAATGTCAATGCGGCTTAGTCAGCCCCACACGTATTGACATTGTGTTTCCTGTGGATATGGCCGGTAAGCTGAGAGGATGGTGTAGGTGCTGGGCAAGCCTACTCCATTTCAACATTGTCCCAGGCACTACAGTGTCCCGATAAGTGTAGGCAAAGATTGCCATCTAGTAAAGATGAATCATCTAGTAAAGATGTAAAGGCCTAAGTTTTTCTTTCTTTACCAATGTTGCGTTCGACAGAAATCAAAAAGTTCGTATATGCTACGAGCTATTTTCGATAAGCTTCTATACTCGTACCTCAAAGGCTGCTAAATCGATTACCTTGGTCTTTCATTGGCATAAGAGTGAAAAGGTAAAAGCCTTTTCTAAAGCTTTGCTACATTGGCAGGTGAATAATAACATTGATGTGCAATCTTGCTCATTTGGGGAGGCCTATCTCCAGCAGTGCACTGCTATAGGCTGATGATGATGATGATGATGTGCAATAGGGCATGCCAATATCTTATAATTGTCTGCAAACTTCTCGCTTTACATTGAAACATTGTTTCGTAAACATTTCCAGGTGAAACTTGCGACGGACGCCGGTCTAGTCATATTCTGTTGGGGCGATGATAACAATGATAAGAACACGATCAAGAAGTTGAAGGAGATGGGCTTGCACGCCGTCATATACGACAAACTTGATCAGTATACTACTAAGGAAGTCAAGGTATATATTTGTAGTTTAGCTACCTAGCCGAAAATATATTTGCTGTTTAGGAATGGGAATTGGAAAAAGATTTAGATATGCCCCTGCAATGTTTTTAATTGCAAATAAATTAATTAATTTGGTGCAGTTTTGTTTATTGGTGTCTTTGTATTTTTTTTTTGGTTCTGTTCTGCCATTTTTATTGTCAAAAGATAATTCACGTCGGTTTAGTCCATCTATACCAGTGATTCCCAAAGTGGTCCAGGTGGACCCCCAGGGGTCCACGGGAGACTCGAAAGGGGTTCACGTTGGCGAGAAACAAAAATGGGGGTACACTAGTTTTTTGGGAATATGGTAGAAATGTAGCAGCAGGGGGTCCACCGAAACCAGTAAAATTTTGAAAGGGGTCCATGAGAAAAAAAGTTTAGGAACCTATGATCTATACCAAGTACAATATCTCGCTGCAGTTTGGGTCATAAAACAAGTGAGCACTTGAGCAGAGCAAAGAAATTACTTGCTCACTCGCTTTACGCCGGCTCCATACGTTGGGACCAACGTTGGTCCCAACGTTGGGGCCAAGATTTCGTGAACCATCCACACGTTGGCGATACACCAGTCTTGTTCCGTCAGAGCCAACGTGCAGACGTCCGATGTCTGCGCGTCTGATACAGAAATTGAAATTTCTCTAAGTGATTTTACATTACTGAATACCAATTTTATCACAATCACATCACATAATGTCACTATCACACTTCACACAACACACTATATTATAAAAGCGAAAGTTTGGATGTTTGGATGTATGTTTGTTCCTCTCTAACACGACAACCACTTAACCGATATGGGTGATATTTAAAATATAGATAGATAATAACCGGAAATAGGACATAGGCTACTTTTTATCCCAAAAAATTGCACGGTTCCCGTAACATAAAAAAAAATAGTAGACTCCATCATCAGATCAGCTCGCTGTCACCATATTATTACATTGTAGTCAGAACTTGACAAATATGCCGAGTTTCAACTCAATCGGCTTATTTACTGAGGAGTTCTGTTGAACAGCTCTTGACTCCATCATCAGATCAGCTTGTTGATACCATAATATTTCATTGTCACCGAGAATCTATAAGTGTGCAAAATTTCAGCCCGATAGTCTACAAACACAATAAATAAGGAATACGATGACATTCTCGCTCGTCAGTCGGCACGTGCGCTCACGATGCGCGTCGAAACGGGACTGAGCATAGCGCCAACGTGTGGACGGATCCCCAACGTTGGCGCGCCAACTTCCTTTGATAAAACCGACACGGCACGGCCAAGCCCCAACGTTGGCCCCAACGTTGGCGCCAAGCTATTTTGTCAGCACCACACGTTGGTGAGAGGCATTGGGACCAACGTTGGCCCCAACGTGTGGATGCGGGGTTAAAAACGCAGCGCGCGTAGTAATGTACAGTCGTCTGCACAGAATTGAGAATAAGACTAGAAATAGTAAGTAGGCGGGGCCCGCGTAGCACCAAGTAAGCGCATTGCGCGCACTTCAAGCTCCGCATACTTTAGTCGTGTTTGAAGTCTGTCAGAGGAAACGTAACTCGAAAAAATCACAAAAAAATATAAAAATGCCGTATTGCGCTGTTTTGGAGTGCAAAAACGATAGCCGAACAAAAACATTAATAACAGGGGGCATATCATATAACCTTTTAATATTATTTATTTGTTTTTAAACGGTTTTGTTTAGTTTGTTTAAAATGCAAAACCGTCAAACAAAACTAGCCTGTGATTCACACTACTTAAGGTCGCGTTTCTCTTAAACCTCAACTTTCGCTACTCAATTAGGGATGTGACCATATATACTGATGAATGTGCTATCGATAACTTTAATGGTTATGATTAGAAATCAGATTATAATATGCAACACAAAAAGCTTGAAATATGCCCCTATTTAGTCAGAAACAAGGATCGTTCGCGGTTCATCTAATACCTAACATGTCTTAAAAGTAATTGAATTGAATTGAATTGAAAATTTGTAATTTTTAAATTTGTAATTTTTTACCTAATCTGTCATTTTTGACATTATCTGTCATAAGTACATCTAGTGTCATTTTTGACATGATCTGTTATGTTTGACATTATCTGTCATTTTTGACAGAAACAAGATCAAATCTAGGCTCTCAACGCAACGGTGCGCGCCGTGCGCTATATCTTATTTCGGGGCAAACTACCTACTAGTTTTTACCGAAACTGATGCTTAGCTACGTCAAACAAACTTGCTTCCGCCCGCGGCTTCGCTCGGGTGATACCTGGATAGAAAGAAGCCTATGTCCTATTCCCGGTCTTTATCTATCTATTCTATATTTTAAATTTCAGCCAAATCGGTTCAGTGGTTGTCGAGCGGAACAAAAATATATCCAAACATCCATCCATCCAAACATCCAAACTTTTGCATTTATAATATTAGTGTGATGATAATCAATAAACTTGATAAAATTAAGAAACAAAATCGCCTAACTTACACTAAGATCTTCGCTCACTTCGCTCGCTCGATCACTAATATTTTCCAAGTATTTAGAATACATAGAATATAACTTTATTGTACGAGTACTGTACCTATACCTACACCATAAAAAGAAAACACAAGAAAAAGAACCATTATTTTAAACAGTGATACAATTTACGAGTTTTAAACCTTTGATTGTGTAAATTAGGAAAGAAAGAAGCTTTTTATTTCGGCCACCACAAATATAACCTGACGTGCTACCGATCGTTACACATCATTTGGTAAACAATAATCGATTTCGATACATTCATCTTGTATCCTCATTGGCATTGGCACAACACTAAGCGAGTAGCTATGTTGTCAAGTATTTAGCCATTGTAATATCAATCTTAAATCTTGTTGGTAAAGACTATTAACAGAATTAACAGCGATAACGCCATCTCGCGTCAAGTAGCTTAGTTTTTTGGTAAACCTCGTAACAGCCATTGCATTATCAATCTTATTACTACTTGTTAGAGACTAATTAAGGAAAATCCAGAATGAAAATCGCCATCTCGTGACAAGTAGACAATCATATTATTTTATTATTATTTTATTAAGTTTAGAACCATGTTCCTATGACGTTATGGTTTATTATCTATAAAATTAGTTTTATGGTTTTAGGTCCTTTTTAACGTTCTCTTTCGACCAATTGTAACTTTTATTTCTAAGTGTGTTTTTTTTTACGTGTATGAGTTTGGCGACACTGGTTCTCTTAGTAATAAGTCAACATGCTGCTTCTACTTGCGTAAGCGAGCGATTCTCTTTTCTGTGGTCGTCTGCAATAAGATGTACTTAGTACACAATACCTCCTTTTTAAAATCATGTCACAGAAAAACCAACAGATATAAGTGCCTACACAGCAAAAACTGAAACATGATTTCGCAATCAACTAGTGCCGTAATCAAAAGAAATAACTGTTACCTAATAGTTATGTTATGTTTACTGTTACATTCGTTTAAAAGTCATTTAATTGTAGGCGACTGTATACCGCACTAGTCGAAAATAAAATAATAACACTATGCGCTTTATTCGAGCCTTTTATTATTTAAGTAAGGTCGTCATTGAAAGTGTGTGATTTACCTTTAGGTCCTAAGGTTTAGGGGCATAAATAATGATTTATGTCCCCGCGTGCAACGAGATATTGTGACGACCAATAGTCATGAATACAATTTCTAAATGAAGTAAGATATTAATAAATCCTTTATTTCAAAAAACGCCAGACCCCATTTAATTGGAAATGCGCTGGTCTCGAATAAAGGTAAAATAGTTAGTTGCATGTCAAACTAATATTTTCTATACGCTTTTAACCATACATAAACATTTTACTTCAGTATTACACAGTATAAATCTACCAATTTATCTAGGTCGTCCTAAGCGTAGCATGTAGGTACTCTAAAAATGGCTTGCTCTCGTGTTCTAATAATTGTTTGAATAACGAAACTTATACTTAACGTTACTTTCACAATTTATGTTGTGCGATACTTGAAAATTATAATGATTTCGAACATTTTTAGAGTACCGTACTGCCGAATGATATAAAAACTGAAATAACCCTTTTCAAGTATACATAAGCAAATAAATCTATGTTTAAAAACTTAAAACTTATTTCTTATATAAGTAAATTAAATTATCCAACAAACCATTAGGACGGCCTAGTCATAACAGCAGAACTGCCCTATTATCGGCTTACCTACATGAATCACTCTAAAAAATATGCAACAAAGAGCTTTGCATTTAGCTTACATTACATACATACATACATAGAGAACAATGATTATTACAATATGCATTATTTGCACAAGAATCTCATGCTAAACTTGGAACATTTCACTCTTTTTTCGCTTTAATCCGCTGGACTTATATGATATTTGTTTACTTATTGTTGTTACGTACACAGGAAAGCATATTCCTGGTGGAAGCTCGCGAGTCACAGCGCGACTTCATAAGAGTCGCCGCGTTAGACGAACTCCCTCCTACCGAAAGTTCGTCTTCGACCCACACCGGCGGCGCCGGCGCAGACTCAGCCAAACCTTACCTCGACCTCAGCTTGCGACACAAAGTTCAAAAACGATCCACCGTCACCTCCCTAGAATCACTCGCCTCGTCCATAGATCTCAGGGAAGAAGATAGAAATCTCATCACTTCTATCGACAAAGAATCCCAAGTTAAAGAACAAAGGCATTCATTCCGCGGACTGTTCCCTTCCGGGGACAGTTCTAAGGGGAGCTCTAAGAAATCCCGCCGAGACGATTCTAAGTAATCATGTCATCGAATTAATTTTTCTAAACAAATTGTATTACATAAGTAGTTTAATTTTCGTATGCTCAAAATGTATGTAATGTAGCAAATATTTAGGTAATACCCAAGGGCGGATTTAGGGGTGGGCACGGGGGCACATACTGTGATATTCCATCACAGTATTACTTTTTTTTTTTTTTTTATTTATTTATACATATAAAAAACTCTTAAAAAACAGTGTAAACAAAATGTGTGATTTTGATTTGAATGTGACTTTTTTGCCCGTCGGCCATTTGCGCCCCTCCTAGAAAAATTTTTGGATGCGCCCTTGGTAGTCCCTGGTAATGTAACCCGTATCTTTATTTATCTTATTTTTACAAATCAGTATCATTAAAAAAGAATATCATTAAGAGCGATGCCACACGGATGCGTTACGTCAGCGTTGCGACATACAATTCCATACAAATCGGAACAACATGCCACACGGTGCGTTAAGCCGACGCGCTTTGACAGAACACTTTGTCATAGCACTGCGACGACGCAACGGATCGGCAACGCCCGTTTTGCATCGCTCTAACTGGTGATTCATCAGTTCAGCACAATTATTTTTAAACCTTTTACAAATAAAACGGTCTTAATAGACAAATAAACGTATTAAAAGGAAAGAAATACTTCACGTTATTTTTGACAAGGCCTTTATTCCACCATGTGTGACTGCGACAATGAACGTGCTAAGTTCGGCCGCAGAGCACGAAGAATTTCGTACATTTAGCCAGGCCACATAAGTCAGACTTTTTGTCTGACCGGTCGTCGACCGTCCCCGTGATACATTTGCTTTCGACTGTCGTATAGGACGTGTGTTGCATGTTCAAACAAATGTATGGCACCAACGTACGCCTTCCGACAATCGGATCGACGAAAAATCGGACGTCTATGGCCGGCCTTAACCTTGCTATACCTGTCTCTGTTGCTCCCGCTTAAATATACTGCCTTCGCGCTCGCTCATTTGCATCTGTGCAAGCAGGGGACCGCTTCTACTAACAAACTTTTTATCAACTAAAGCAAAACGTCAACTAATAACTAATATTTCGTTTTGTTTCCTAATCTACTAGATTCCGCGCCAGCACTCAAGTCCTACGGCAAAAGCGGGAACTAATTGTTTTATTTACTCTAATATGCTCTTTTAGTCAAGGTCGTTCAGTTGTTCTGGTGTGTAGAATTAACGATCGTACAAACTTTCATAACTGTTCAAGCCTTATTAGGACAATTTGTAATTTTTTACTTAACCTACTTCTGCGATAACAGCGCCGCGTCTATCGGACTTCAGTGGTGGCACGTACTCTAATGACCAACGACTCCGTTGTGGTGACGTTTTCAAACAAATTACTGACATTTTGGAGAACGAAACAAAACGCAGCGGTAAAGATAACGGAATGGTTGACGTTGTAAATTAGTAGAATTGGGGCCCTGGTGATAATGTACGAAATTCTTCTTGCTACGTCATAAATTCAAGAAATAAGAATTGTTTAGAAACTTTGTCAAACCATCACCTTATTTCTTTCCACCAAAATTTCTCGTAGTTGGGGTTTTTTGGAGTTTAAAAAATCCCAATATCAAAACAAAATTAGTATTTTATTTATAACTAAGAAGGTACTTACTTACTTTATGTACCTAGATATCTATGTAGGTATTAGCACGTATAAGTTATTATGTTATGCTCATGTTCTTATATTCTAAATGTAATGTATTCAATTTTCCATAGTGTAGGTAATGGAAAGAAGTCATAAAGATGATCAATCATTTTTAAATGCAAAGGGAATGTTTTATTTGTGGGTACATTTATTTTAATGCTATGTAAGTATATTTTTTTATTGAAAATCCTCATGCTTGTTACCATTGTTTACGTAGGTATTACATTTCATTCGTATTTTATTTTCTGTGATAAAATATTTAAGTATAATTAAATTACTTTTATTTTTAGTTTACAAATTGCACGTGAATTCATACTGTTTGTAATAAAATTGACTGTGATAAAACTGTTTTTTTTTTTTTTTGTGACAAGTTAAGTATTTATACTTGACTGCCCTCTCGTGTTACTGGAGATCTAAGACCTTTCATCCAAAGTTTTAAAAACAGATTATAGATTTATTACTTACTGAACGCGTTCAAGTTCCGGAAACTGTGATGTCGCAGCGACTGTAGTAGACGCCCAGTTTTCGAGGTCACTTAAGATGGAATCAGACCTTTAGGGTGACAAATCTACATCGAGCTATGCTGCGCTGTACTGCGCTGTGCTATGGTTACGTCAAACAAAACGTCGTAAACAGAGCGTAGCCTCACACAGCGCAGCACAGCATGGTTTGTTTGTAACGTCATTGAAATATTAGACGAGCGAATTGACCAAACATAGCACAGCGCAGTACAGCGCAGCATAGCTCGATGTAGATTTGTCACCCTTATAAGGCATATTCAAAGGATTTTTTTTATACTAAAATAATAAATATATTAATTTCCTTGGGCATGTTACAGTCAAGATTTTTCTATCTACCTACGAGTATCCATCTGTCTTTTAGATTTCAAAAAATGTACAATACTTGTCCGATTAATTCATGAAAGATCCTGTGTGAATCAGTCTGAGTTCTTATTAGAATAAGAAACAAGACTATCGAACCGTGATCAAACCTATGTAAAGTAAAATGCGACTAGGCCTTTCCTAGGAGAATGATAAATAAAAAGTCAATAAACATTGTTAAATAAGATTATAATGTACATTTCAACAAAAATTACACAAAATGTGTAAGTAAATAAGTAGGTAAGGTAGGTATATATTTTATAAAAATCTTATGTGACTAATACAATACTTGCAATACAGATAAGTTCACTATTCGGACGGAATGTTTTATGTTCAATCACAACAATCTTACAGTTATAAACCGCATTACTTACTTAGATTTTATAAGAAATAATAGTTATTTTCATTAGTACAGTGAGCTGTATTTCTAAACAGTTTAAAAAACAAATTACCTTATCGGGTAACTATTAGTTGTTACCCTAACCACAGAACATAGATAATAATAATTCTACATCCCTTACCAATAACTAGGGAACATCTAAGATATTGCGTGTATAGCTATCCTTTACAACATGGATCACTAACAAACTCTTTTTGAGCATTAAAATAAATTCAAAAAGTACAATGAAATTCAGTTTTGCAATTCTAAAGTAAAGTTAAAGTTTACAACAAAACCCATATAGTTCTTGATAGATTGCAGAAGTTATGGGAGGTTTTATTACGATCGCAAAATGGATGGAAGACCGCTCTGATGGCATTAATAATGAAGGCTTCCATGCTTGGAAGGCACGTTTAATTGACAGTCCCTTCTATAGAATGACATACCTACATGACATGACTAAGGCCTTTACTTGGCCTAAAAACAACCCCCATTTTTCATAAGCAGCTGCCATTTTAGCAAAAATTTGAAGATTTTTTTTTTCTTGTTACTCAAGTGTCTTTGAAAAGAGGCGGCAAGTCTATTATGAATAACAGGGTAAGTCAACAGAGCTGACTACTCGGTGATGAGCCCATAAAATGAACTGACTTTATACATTAAAATTATAGGTTTTTACAATATTGTTACTTAGTAAGTAGTATCCTATTAGGATTGGTGGAATGTTAATGTAGGAGGAATCTGTTGGAATAAGTACATTGAGAGTTGATGACAATAAAAATAGTTTTTCATAACTATTATGGAACCAGTAGAGTTTTAACCGTAATTTTTGACCCTTAGCTATTTGAAATTAAAAATGATCTTTTTATATTAAATCCGACGTGGTTTTGAAATCTAAAGATGTAAATTTACTTTTGTGTTTGACTGTGCTGTACTAAAAGTAGTCATAGGTACTTAGATAATGTTTACTTAAATAAGTAGGTAAGTACTTTTTACTATTTTTATATTTTAGTAATTTAGTCTTTAGATGTGAAAAAAAGTGTCAAAATTATAAAATCTGCAGCAGAAAAAATAAATTTTATAAAATATACTCTTCAATTTGTATTATGCGGTTATTATTAAGTAAGTAGTTATAGGATCTAAAATTATGTTAACAATATGTCTTACCTACCTAATTATCTTAGATCTAATGTTTAAAATAAAATATTTTATTTCATGCTTTATCTTATGAATATTAAAAAGTTGGTGTATATGTATATTTCTCTTTGTTTTATAAAATATTCTTCACTTAATAATTACAGATATCGTTACAATTTATGAATAAGACGAAACTACAATTTGACCAGTTTTTCTTTGTGTTATTGTCTTTACAAATATCTTACAGTCAAAAGTACTTACATATTTTTTTTTACAGGGTATTATTTATTACATATATGTAGTTTTAAAGTGTGCACAAATGTTACTAAAAATAAATCTGTATCTTATCAGCATTGTAATATGTAGGTAAAATATATTAAAGACGAAACAAAATCATAAAATTTAGATGGGTAAGTAAGTACAACAAAATTAAGAGAATATTAATGTAAGATCAAAAAATAATACTTTTGTAATTTATGGCCACTAAAGTATAGTTCTTAGCTAGATCTATTTAAATAAATAACAATTGGACATTCTAATTTAAGGAAGTGAGCACACATCGTAGCGCGTTTGTATTGATACGAACGCGCTAGTGTGCCCACTAACTACATCCTAACTAAAAATCGAATGTGTTATGGGCTTTGTTTTTTAAATATTTTTTAGAGAAACTCTTTCAAAAATATTTTAATAAATAAAATTGTAGGTAAGAATGTTAGAGCTGCTGCTTTTTTTGTAAAATAAAAGCTTTGTATTCAAGAAAATATCTCAAATATTAATAATGGTATAATAGGTACGGTCTACATTTAATATTAATAGCAACAAACTGAACGCTACAATAACTTAAGGCACGTAAATTCATTTCACATTGTATAACTATACAAAGTTTACTGTCCAAAGAATATAGGTAATAATGATCTTTATTATACAAACATTTTTTATGGACGGATTTAAAATACGTATTAAACTAGAGTACTATTTTGGGTATAACCACTTTGATTTAGTTGTGGTTTAAAACACATATTTAATAACGTTTAGGTATACGAGTATAATAAGATATGATGATGAGCAGACGTATGCGAACTTTTTGATGTGATGTGTGTAACATACAAGTTGGTAATATTGGTACTTCATAACCATATTTATCATTATCAATACAGCTGTATAACGTTGTTTTGATTAGGCAATATGAAAAACTTAGCAATACCCGACGGGGGCTTTATTTGGAGGTGCTCTTCTATGTACTGACAAGGACAAACATATTTCTCACCGTGTCGGCCGGGCACAGAGCTGCTGAGATTCAGTCTATTCTTAACAGCATGCGCGCCCCAGCGCCCGACGTAACGCAGATATAGAAGGGCTGCTCTCTCCTGTAACAATTTATTTAAATTAAAATACTGAACTATTAAACACTGCTTTAGTTATATCATGAGCCGTGTTGGCCGAGGGGACCTGGCCGTGCATCAATGGAGTTTTGCGCATTAACACGAGCTCTAAACGGTGAAAGAAAACATCGTGAGGAAATCGCGGCTTAGTCAGCCCCACACGTATTGATCATGTCTTTCCCTTTTCATATTATGGATATAGTCCATTATATCACCAGATTTATGAGACCATAACATAGTTAAAACAGAAGGTCGTACGTGGTACCCACGATGGGCCGGCCACAGACGTTCGGTCCGACTATCCGATCCGATTTTCTGAAGGATTTGTTTGAACACGCAACACACATCGGACGTCCGGTCCGACCGATAGTCGGAAGCTAATGTATGGCGGAGACAGTCGTGTCGGATGACCGACAAAAAGTCTGACGTATGTGGCCGGCCTTGTTGGTCAAATTGACACATTAATAGGGGGTGTTGACACAAACGAAGAGAGGCCGAATGAGATGAGACGAAAATCCATGATAATATGTTAAAAATACTGAATATGTATTAATAAAGGGTAGGTATACCTACCTTATTACACATTAGCCGCTTGGAAATAAAATAAATGAATTTTTAATCCGGTGAAGATGAAAATCAAGAAAATGTGTAAAAGATGACTTGCCAAGCTTAAAGCAATTTGGTCAGTCGAGACCGCGTCGCCTGAGCCAGTTGTTGCAGAGCGGACAACAGGCTCGCGTGTCTCTGGGTTCTTTGTTGCGCAATATCTCTTCAGCGTACTGACACGGGCAGAAGGCATGCGTCAGATGTCTGGGCGCGGCAGGGTTGCCACCCTCCTCGTCTAGAGTCCAGTCCAGCCGGCGACGCAAGAAGTCCTTGCCCCACCGCTGAAGGTATCGGAGGTACACTTGCTCCGCCATACCCTGCACATTCGTACCACCATTACCCATCAACATTGTTAATGCTACATCTACATGTTATGCAAACTACGATTCTACTGAACACAAACACTTACACAATTACTATTTCATCACATGTTAAGGCTTGAAAGACAAGACAGTAAAAAGATTCACAGTAGTAGGTAGTGTGAGAAATTGGGGAATGAATCAAAAATGCTAAGCCAATGTGTCATAATGTTTCTAATATAGGCAAACAAAATTTCGTTACATGAACAATTTTAAATTAAACAGAATTTTATAATTTAGGTACCTACCTAAATTATAAAATTTGGTAGGTATTTTTTTACCTACCAAATAGGTACACACGAGTAACAGAAAAAAGGTAGCTTCAGTATTTGCTACAGCAGTACAAAAACTGCTGAAGCACTGGATCTCATTTTCTATCATTATATTAAACCTAAGCCCTATAGTGGGAAACATTAGGCTCATAAATAAATAAATAATATAACACCTACACCATACCCTGTACTTATGACTGTCACGTTTCAAGACAATGAATCATGCATGAGGCAGTGGGGAAAATGTATAGCATTTTCCTTGTTTATTTTATTAGCCAGATTATTACCCATTTCAAATAGTCTTTGTTAGTAAAATAAAAATACCTACTGGTATTCCAAAGGTAAAGTAGGTATTTTAAACATGCCCTGCACCTTAGCCATTTATTCACATGCACAATTTTTTATATTATTAATGTGCTTTGTTTTTTACTACCTAGGGTTAATTGCATGCTATATTAGTTTTAGTAAAAAATAAGTAGATGGCAGAGATGAAGAGAAGGGAGCAATAAGTATTCTATTAGAGCACTAAAATAAAATCTACATTATTCTGTTAATAAATTTAAAACTGAATTCGATAGTTACTTCTGCTCAGAGTTCTTGCTAGTCCCATAAGAATAAAAGTATTACCAATCCATGTTTAGTACAAATAGTTACCTAACAATTTTCCATAATAGAACCATATTACACAATATTTGTTGATTTGTTTCAGCTCAAATTTATTTAAATCAAGCAAAAAAAACAAGTATTGTGTAACTTCTAGAATATGTAAGGTATGGCATTATTACATTTAAAACTGGACAAGTGCAGCTTGGACCTGGACAATCTAGACTTCATGGAGGATAACATACCAAGAGCATAATTAAATAGGTAATTAAAAATTGTATCTTGTTCTACAATGTATAAGCATACGGAAAAGGATTTATAATCCTTCATGATATAGATTTCAAGCTTCATGTTTACCACAACTATCAAGCATTGAAGCAAAATATTTGTTTAGTACATAAATATGAATGGCAATTGAAAAATATTTACCTGTTTACGGGACAACCTTGTTGACTGGCTCCCTTGGATAACAATATCACTAGCAACCACATCTAGTCTCTGTTCCCAGCCTTGCATTATAGTTTTCCCTTCTTCACTATCTATGAATTGCTGCAAATGAGCTATACAAGGCTCTGAATCAAAATATATAAAACATAAATTAACTTTGTGGCATGATATCTTTCCTCTATCATCAAGTGCCAAGATTAACTTGTGTTTGTTCAATAGTTTATTTACTCGAGCCATACATTGCTCCAACCCTTTTGAAAGCCTAAGCTTTATCCACATGCAGAGGAATATAGCTGCTGCATTTAGTACCAGCCACAGAACCCCCAACGAGAACAAAGTGAGTCCTGTGAGTCCAGAGAATAGAAGGGCCAGAAGTACAAGGAATGCAAGTGTTATCCAGCAGACAAGAACTCTCTTGTAACAAATATTGTAGAGGGTGAATCGAGCATCATTTACTAGAAGTTCCATTGCATGAACATATTCTTCAACAGTAAGCTGTAACAAAACATACGTTAGAACTTAGAATAGAAAGCTAAGTAACTCACCAAAATACACATCAACTACAGGGAAAGTGTACAAATACAGGTAAGTAGCTCATGGCCCTATATAGTTTTTTCAGAGTAATAAACGGCAAAAACAACTTCTTATTCTACTCACAGTTAAGCCTTGTGCCATCAATTCCTCCGGCACCAGCTCAGGTCGAAATTGTGCAGCAGTGACCCAAGGCCATCTTGTATTCACTGGCAGAACAGTCACTATTATATCACCATTGCCTGTAAACATAAAGTAAAATAAATTCTAGTGAAACTGGTGACTATCGACGGCATAATATTATAATTAATTAGCACACAGGTAATACTTACAAAATCCTTGACGTATTGTGACGAACTCAACATTCTTCGACAATGTATTTTGTGAAACTTCAACATTTCTGTCCCCTCTATCGAAATTAACTTGGACTGTTTCTGTATTTAATACGGCAGGTAGTCGTGGTGATGACTGAACAGACGTACTTGCCACCACGGCAGCGGTCGTAGTTTCTTGTGATGATTCAGAAGGCTGTGAAGGTTTAGGAGTTTCTTCGTCAAACTTTACCCATCCAGGACGTGTTTTATCTTCATTTAGTTTCCCGTTTGCTTCGCCCACGTTGTGCAGTTCTGTCTTATTTTCCATATTACTCATAACTACACTATAAGCAATATGAAATCTATGTAAAAATAAATAAAACTCTAGGACGAGACTTTTTTCATTGCTCTCGTTCACTGCACGCACACACACTATTGTAATGAATGATTGATTTCGCATTAATAAGTTGACATTGACATTTGCCTGAAACATTGTCGTGTCACCAAAGAATGTTGCCAGCTCATTGTAGAGTACGCGCCACCACTGAAGTCCGATAGACGCGGCGCTGCTATCGCAGAACTAGGTAGGTAAAAAATTACTAATTGTCCAACTGAGGCTTGAGCATTAATAATTACATAAGCAAGTTTACGTTCGTTAATTCTACACACTGAACAACTGAACGACCGTGACTAAAAGAGCATATTATAGTAGATAATATAATTAGTTCCCGCTTTTGCCGTAGGACTTGAGTGCTGGCGCGGACTCTACCCTATTCTGCCTGATTTTACTTTGATTTGATTTTATTAACGATTTTTTAGAGCTCATGCGCAATGCATTTAAATTTTTCGAAACGAAAAATCCATTGACGAGCACGGCCAGGATTCGTACTCACAACCTTCGAATCGAAAAGTCGAGCACTCGGCTTTTATTTTCATTATTTAATTTATCAAGAAAATATATCAAGTACTTACCTAACAACTAAAATCATCGTAAACCCACAGAGTTTGTTCTCAATTCTGTGAGCAAACCAAACCGCAACGATGTCACTCTCTTTCCAAGAGACTTTAAGACCGACAGTTATTGAAGACATCGAAACTCTATCAAACGGCAGCTCTGGCAGCTCTGGTTTCTTATTTTTTTTCTTTCGTCGTATTTCAAAAATATTATGAGTACCTACCTACCTATAGGTAACCAAATAGTAACATTAAAAACCGGTCAAGTGCGAGTCGAACTCGTACGCCGAGGGTTCCGTACCTAGCCATGGTGCCAATTAAGCTAGTCCGCTTAATTGTATGAGCGCCCATACAACTCGGAGGACAATTTTAATTGGCGTCAACTATGTATGGGAACACCCTTTAATTTTCAACTTTTTTAACTTTTTGGAATTTTTCCTTTATTTGTGCTATAAGACCTTGCTTTTTGCCAAATTTTGTTATTCTAGGTCAGTGGTTCCCAAACTTTTTTTTCTCATGGACCCCTTCCAAAATTTTACTGGTTTCGGTGGACCCCCTGCTGCTACATTTCTACTATATTCCCAAAACTCGTCAGAAAATGAGAACCATCGTGGACCCCTTTCGAGTCTCCCGTGGACCCTTGGGGGTCCACCTGGACCACTTTGGGAATCACTGTTCTAGGTCAACGGGAACTACCATTTAGGTTTTCGACCCAAAACCTCTAGGGTACTTCCGGTTGACCTAGAATTGTCAATTTTGGTTACAAGCAAGGTCTTCCAGCACAAGTAAAGGAAAAATTCCGAAAAATAAAAAAAGTTGATAATTAAGGTAAGTTTTGGTACTCACAAGTTTTCACGAAAACCTAAATTTGCCTATATCTTTTTATAGTGTTGATTCAGGACCTTGATTTTTATACTCACAATAGGGACTATAGACCTTAGTATATGGTATAAATTTCAACCTGCTAGCTCTACCCGTTCCTGAGATAATCGATGGTGACACACGGACAGACAGACAGACGGACAGACAGACAGACAGACAGACAGACAGACAGACGGGCAAGAAAGTGATCTTATAAGGGTTCCTTTTTTTACCTTTTAAGGTACGGAACCCTAAAAACCATTTTGGAATGTACAAATGAAGTCCTTTCATATGACTCACTATATTTGGGTAGGTACCTAACTTTCATATTTTTTTACCCTCTTGGGAACTCAATATCTTTACAACCCCTTCATCGATTACGCTCATTATTATGTTCCACAGCCAAATCCACAGCAAATGGCCATGCCGATTTTGTATGGGAGGTTGGTACTTATATCGCGCGGCCATCAACCAAGCGTAAGTAAAAATATAAAATCTTAGGAGTCTATCAAACAGTATTTGTGAAAGCAGTAGCGGATGGTATAATAATACCTACAGATTTTTTTTTGAACCAATAGGTTCAATTCCTGGCCGGGAAAATTATTATTTTTAAAATCTAATGATGCAGTTTTACATTTAATCAAAATCGGTTACGAGACTCCTTTGAGTGTTTTTCGCTATGGCTAATAGTTTCAGATTTAGCCCTAGAGGCACTCTTGAAAAACTCACCCTGTATAACTCGGTTCCGTACTTACCTAACCTACCTACTACCTATTAAGTTGAAATATCAATTTATGAAAACAGATATTAAGTTACCTACCTAAATTCACCTACATACTAGGTATCCTACCTGTTATTTAACAAAAAGGAGTAGGTACTACCTACTCCTTTTTGTTAAATAACTTACCTGCTGAATCTAATGTTTTGAAATGATGACCGCAAGTTTAGAACTACTAGGTACCTAATGTAGGCCGCAGACGTCCTTCGCCTACCTGCTTGAAACCTCGACGCCCGACCCGCCCGGCCGCCGACCGCACCGAAGTGGCCGAAATGTGGTCTGACCGGTTCCCCCTCTCGCACACACCACGTTCGCGAATTGCCTCCCGCTAGTCAATAGGTGTGCCCACGACCCAGCAGAGCATACATCTACCGTTCCGCAGCCAGATTTGTGTCCTCATAATGTGAACGATGTGATTCCGTTAACTCGTTTCATGAAGGTTCGAGTGACTTTGTGTCAATGGGAAACTGTAACCGTGATCGGACTGTGTTATATGTGGTGACTATTAGATTGTAATGATTTTTAATTGTCCTCTTAAAAGTTAAATCTCCGGGCAATGACCAGTAAACATTTTGGTCACTAGTTCGAATAACGAACAACGTTAAGAAATATTATGATCATGAGCCAACTAACACTATTCAATATGGAATCTTTACCGAAGCAGTTTGTATCGGCAATGAGAACATTGTTTGATATCATGGATGATAAGCGTACAGGGTACGTTAAAGTTACAGATATCGAAAACCGATGGCGAGATGATCGCACCAAAGGACTGCCTCGCGGTGTTATTGAGAGCTTACAAAAAGTCGCCTCTCACGACGGTTTGTTAACGTTTGAACGGTTCTGCTCAGGACTCCGAATATGTCTTTTGCGCAATCAAGCAGAACATGCTTCAAATAAAGTGGTTCGACTGAACGACGATACAGAAATACACAAGCAAATAACAAGCGCACAAGTTCATCGCCCCCCTTCAGCTCCTTTATTGGATTCAAACGACGGGCCGAACCTAAACAGAAATTGGAATATATTGAAAAATTCAGAAAACTCATCACAACACCGAACAATAAGTATGCCACAGCTAATAGGGCAAAAGGAAACAATCGTTCAGGAACCGCCACAACATAGTTCAATTGTTCCACTGAAGCAAGAAAATGCTCATAGAATTTATGGACCTCCAAAACCTCCTCGACTCGAAAAACAGTCGATTGAGAGAAAAGAACCAAGTAGGAAAAGTTACAAATCCGTTGATGAAATCGTATTTGATTCCACAATGGAGTTAGGAATTAAGATGAATTATGAGGGTCTATCGGACGCCATGGAAGAGCAAGGACGGGGACTTGGGGATGGAAGATCTTCGAACGAGACTCAATCTCAATATCGTCGTACATCTCGTCGTAGAGAGCCACGACGCCACACCTTACATAATGGAGTTGATTACAATCTTCTAAAACGAATGAAACAGATCGAACAAGAGAAGGACGTTTTATTGCAAGGCTTATCAGCAGTAGAAGAAGCGCGAGAGTGGTATCTAAAGCAACTAGCAGAAGTTCAGGACAAAATGCGGTATGCCGGTCGAATGGGCGCTTATGTGGTGAGTTTTTTAGATCGTTTAGGAATATTTGTAAATCATCCGTAGACTTCAGAGTTCGAAAAAAACTAACATTTGACATGCTTTGCGACAGGAGAGCAACAAAGGCTTGGTGTGGTAATATTATAGGAGTTTTTTTATCTTTCCACCACTAGGTAAAATAGGTAGGTTTTCCATTGTTTTCGCGTGATCATTACAACTTGAGGCGGGGGACACGGAAGTTGTTGACAAGGGTAACAAAGAGCACAGATAAAATATAGGTAGGTACGTACTTAGTTCAAGAGTAGGTTACAAAGCAATAGCGAGAGAGAGTTAATTCATCTTACTTCCAGGAGCCATGGAGTGAAGCACACCAGGAGCGTCTGGAGTTGTTGCGAGCTCGGGTGTGCGAGCTGAACCGACAACTGGGCGCTTTGGCCACGGGTTGGCGGCACGGACCGTTGTCTCTGCATATGAACCTGGCGCTGCCGTCAGCTTCCCTTTCAGGAGCCCCAGCTACGCCTAACGCGTCGGGACTCCGTTCGCAGAACCGCTTGTTGACTGAGGTGTGTTAAGCATGTTTACTTTGCCCGGCGGTTTCACCCGCTAATTAATAGATAGCTTATAACCTCCCTCAAGAAATGAGCATCAAATGCAGAAATATTTTTGAAATCAGACTTTACGTTCAAACAAGCAAACTCTTAATATATTAGTAGTTATATTACAGGTGCATTGTTTATTACCTACAGTACCTATTCATAGTTACGTAGATTGGGTCGCACGCGTTCGCGTCGCACAGTGTGGGATTTGATGTGATTTTCGGACATGGTCTTTTTATTGCAGAATTCGTTAGTATTAACGATTTAAAACGTTAGAGTAGAACTCCCGTGTTTCAGTTAAGTTTAGTTTCAGAGATGTGAATTTTTGAAAATACCTATATTTTTTGTGCCAAAAAAATTTAAAGCGTTGGTGTGCCTACATTATAGGATTATTTAATAATTTGATTTCTGTATACCTAAGGATGTTTCAAGCTGCAATTTTAGAAATTATTTTGAATCTTCTATATGCTGTAAAACGCGAGTAATTAATTATTTTATATTTTTGGTTTTTATTTTTTTACTCCGAATTTAGGTAGTTGTAGCACATAATTTCTTCATAACACATAGCCCCAGATCCTAAGCAACAATGTGGTAAAAAAACGGAAAGCTAATCTCGCGTGGATTGGAAGTTATTAAATAATAACGTTTTTGCCGAAAACTTTACAGTCGGGGTTGTCACTTTTTAAATAATAATTTTTTTGCCAAAAATAAAGGAACTTATTTTTTTTTAATTTTCCTTTAGATCGTTTACAACGATCCTTAGATTATGCTATTCTCAATTACATTATATTATTGTGCATATTATTGAGGATAACACTTTTTTTACATTTAGAATCGCTATATCTCAGAAATGGTGAATCTTAGGAAAAAGAATATACGGCAAATTTTGTGGAAAATAGCATGATCTACATTTTATATTAATAAATAAATATGTTTTTCATAAATACCTCGTTTCGTTCTATTACCCAAAAAAAAACAAAATTACCCTGCAGGGGTAAATAAATATCCACAGGCACGGTATCACTGAGATTTTCAGCTCTATCAATTTTTTTAATTTTTTTGCCAAAAACGTTCAAAATTTGACCAAATATTTGTGACAACCATAACGAAAAAACTTAAGTCACTGTAACTTCCAATCCACGCGAGATTAGCTTTCCGTTTTTTTACCACATTGTTGCTTAGGATCTGGGGCTATGTGTTATGAAGAAATTATGTGCTACAACTACCTAAATTCGGAGTAAAAAAATAAAAACCAAAAATATAAAATAATTAATTACTCGCGTTTTACAGCATATAGAAGATTCAAAATAATTTCTAAAATTGCAGCTTGAAACATCCTTAGGTATACAGAAATCAAATTATTAAATAATCCTATAATGTAGGCGCACCAACGCTTTAAAATTTTTTGGCACAAAAAATATAGGTATTTTCAAAAATTCACATCTCTGAAACTAAACTTAACTGAAACACGGGAGTTCTACTCTAACGTTTTAAATCGTTACTACTAACGAATTCTGCAATAAAAAGACCATGTCCGAAAATCACGTCAAATCCCACACTGTGCGTCGTCGTCGAGTGTTAGGTACCTAGGTAGATAGATACTTCTTAGGACAAATTGTAGGCCATCTAGGCCTACAATATTTAGCTATTAAACTTGTTGTATGTAAAAATGATAGAGCTAAATATCCTCTGTAAATACTTCACTACCAACATTTTTTTTCAGGAGGTTAACCGGAAAAACGAGAGAATTACTATTTTGGAGAGAGAAAAATCCTCACTTATTGGAGAGTTACTTCTGCAAAGAAACAGAACAAAAATAATGGATAACTTTACATAAACTCATACTAGTCTAATGCAAATGCAGTCTTCCTTGATGCCATGAAAAGGTTGTGTTTAATATTGTATTGTTATGAAAAATATTTTTTATGTATTTGGTGCATTATTACATGGTGGGGGATGATTAGCTTTAAAGAATAATACTTTTATTTACTTGCATATTTCATCTACATTAATTAAAAAAAACTATGTGGCATTATAATGTGCCATAAATATTATGTTATGTGCAAAATTATATAAATGATTATTTATATTATTATTTATTCTTTCTATTTCACTTTCTAAGCTTTCGTAAGTTCTAGGATTTAGACATAAGTATTAACAAACCGGTACCTACTCACATGAAATATCACACTCGGAAAATTAGTGAGATGAGGTAGTCAGTTTACCATGAGTCTCTGACGGAAGATTGAGAAGATCCAAAATTGGGATAAATGAAGGTTAAACAAACTTACCTTAAGTTAAGTTTGACCATAATTATGGGACGGCGCTGGATCCAAACAGTGCCCTGTACATTAAGCAATAGACTACTTGGTGATTATAAAATACCGAGGATGCAGCGACGTCATAATAACAAAACATTTAAATCAATTTAAGTGAATTTCTAATCTCTCTAGTATTCGCTTTCTCTTCTCTTTTTAGTAGCTTTTAATCCTATAGCAGTACCATTTTATCTGTTTTTGGGTCAATTTTATTACTTAAATTTTAATTTATGGCAAGGGCTTCAAAAATTTAAGGCTACTAAGTTGGACATGTACTATATTAACAATACTAATAGCTACTAAAAATGATTACACCGACTTGTTATACAATGAATAGTCATATTCCCTGAATGGCACATCATATGTTAGGAGGCCCTGGTCCCATGCTCTTTCAATGGCCACCAGGAGTTCTTTGTGCTTCTTTTGACAGAGACCAGTTTTGAAGGGGTCCAGGATCTGTAAAAAAAAGGTACATTAAATAATGAAAATTAATACAGTAACTGTCTGTGGTACAAATAAATCTGACATAAAGTGTTATTGCAGAATAACCTATTTTTAAGCCAAATAAACTCGAAACAACTTAAAACCTTAGTAGGTATGCAGTGGAGCATAACTGTTCTAATTATGTTATTCCAGTGTAAATCTACCTTAGTGTAAGTCTGGCATAGCCTCCTAAATCATATTGTTTACAAGTCTCATTAACAATTATTAATGTTTTGTACGACAGAGAGACCTATTAATAAGGATAGTAGGTGTATAAGGCTGGTTTTAGTGTCACGCGTACCGTCGGTGCTGATAGGCGAGTGATCTTTATTACATTGAAACAAGGATACTGATTGTTTAGCAAAAATGGCAACGCTGATTGCTCTCGTCAGTGCTGAACAATCAGTATCCCTATTTCATTGTAATAAAGATCACTCGCCTATCAGCGCCGACGGTACGCGTGACACTAAAACCAGCCTAAGTTTTTAACAATTTGTATAAGGTTGTTTCTTGTTATACTTAAATAAACAGTAATATTTATAGAAATAATAAATTGAGAGGAAGTAAATAAACTGTTGCTTTATACCTGTCCTGTGTATTGTGATATGAACTGTTCAAGTAGTTTGGTATTCTTATGATCCAACACTAAGTATTCATCACGGCAGATAGGGCACGGATTACCAGTTGATATCATTCCATTTCTTACACAAGATCTTCTAGTTTTTCGTGGGGCGAAACCACCTTTGTGATTGCGGCGATACAAAACCCACACTGGATTTTCGCCGTACGTTTGCTGGTAGGCCTTACTTTGCAAATACTTCATACTGGTTTCCACAGGTATGACTTTGGTTCTATCTTTAGCTGGATCAATGTTTTTTTCATCTTCATTTGTTTCTCCATCAGCAGAATCGGCATAAAAACGCACGCCGGGTCTGAGGTCTGCGAGAACTATTTTACTAATCAAGGAGCGGATGTTAAACGTTAGTGCCATAATCAAACACTACATTTATCTAGAATTCAACCACCAAACTATTTTGATTTGATTTTTTTTACAGAAATTATAATTTCAGAGACCACACACGAAAGTCCTTCCTTTTTTCTTAAAATTTATTTTCTTTAAAATGTAGGTATGTATTTTGTTTGCATTGTTGCATTGCATTGCACAGGTTAGGTTATCTGTCATGTGTCAGTCAAATCAAGGTTTTAGTTGTCAAAGTCAACTTACTTCTCTTTTGATGTCAAAAAAATATCAACTGTCAATGTCTAAAAGCTCGAAGCTGCCAATTGCACAACAAGCAACCAAGCAACCAAGCAACAACTTCGTTCAGCAACTGTCATGAACTGTCTGTCATGTCATCAAACAAATTAAATTCGTGTCAGTCGGTCGGTTGCAATTTGAAATTTTTTGAAACCTTGTTTTATTCTGTGTTGTGTTGAGTTCTAGTTTTCGTAGAGGTACGTTGAATTTGTGTTCTTTGTTGGTTGTGTTATGTTGAGTTTTTTTGATTAGTCCGTTGGCTTTTAATGATATTCCACCTACACTTCTTGTTAGTCTTGCCCGACGAACTTTTATGTGAGCACTAGCATCGCCCTCGCCCGTAGGGATGGTATCCGGTGATGATGATGAAAATTAGCTTATAACCTTCCTCAAGACTGGTAGTTCCTGAGATTAGCGCGTTCAATTCAAACAAACAAACTAGTCCGCTTTATCTAATGGTACTAGCAGCGCCCTCGCGGCGTTGCCCCCGTAGGTAGTGATTGTATACGGTGATGATGATAATGATGAAAAGTGACCTAGCCTATAACCTTCCTAGAGTTTAGCTATCAAATGCAGAAAGAATTTTTTAAATCCGACTGGTAGTTCCTGTGATTAGAGCGTTCAAACTAACAAACAAACTCTTCCGCTTTATATACCTATTGGTTTAGAAATATTGGTATATATAGATATCTTTGAACTTGTTTGATTGCAAGCAAAGCTTCTAAGCTTATTTATAACTAGCAGCGCCCTCGCAGCGTTGTCCCCGTAGTGATGGTATAATGGTAATGATGATGATAATAAAAAGTAGCCTATAGCCTTCATCAAGAATTTAGCTATCAAAATGCAGAAAAAATTTTTCAAATCCGACTGAGTACTCTTCTGCACTCTATCACAATTTGTTTTGTGGATTCATACAGAGCTGTTTTTCCCGAATCATGTTTTATTTTGACCATGCCCAAATTTATCTGGAAGTACTGTGCAATAATGTAAAATTGGGAGTGAATGTTTGCACTTGCCTTTACCTCACTTGTACAGCTATTTATTTGTTGTTGAGCGCAAGAAGATCAAGACTTGATTATATTTTTACAGATTGACTAAAAAAAGCTTGTTCTGCATTTTGATTGAAAACACAACATGGCTGAATATGCTGACTCCACTAACATCATGATGTAAGTTAGTTATCTACAAGTTTATAAATCAGTGGTGGTCTGTCGTGTCAGTCCGCCGAAGCTCCAGCAGTCATAGGGTCATACCTAGTGATTTACAGCATAAAAATCAATCTAGCTGCTCAGACATTCGACGCAGCTATCATGCTCTACTGACAGACACTCAGATTGTTTGCAGAATAATTTAGTTAAATATGAGAGACCTATGGGACCGACATGATCGACATTCAACCCAGGTCTCTAAATTAGCATATTATTTCAAAACACCTTTTTAGGGTTCCGTACCTTAAAAGGTAAAAAAAGGAACCCTTATAAGATCACTTTCTTGTCCGTCTGTCCGTCTGTCCGTGTGTCACCATCGATTATCTCAGGAACGGGTAGAGCTAGCAAGTTGAAATTTATACCATATACTAAGGTCTATAGTCCCTATTGTGAGTATAAAAATCAAGGTCCTGAGTCAACACTATAAAAAGATATAGGCAAATTTAGGTTTTCGTGGAAACTTGTAAGTACCAAAACTTACCTTAATTATCAACTTTTTTTATTTTTCGGAATTTTTCCTTTACTTGTGCTGTAAGACCTTGCTTGTAACCAAAATTGACAATTGACAAATTTATTGATCTTAATGAATCAATAAATGTAAACTGGTTGGATGTAGGCTTGTTTCAGGACATTCTAGCGGAGCCGACCTCGGACACCGCTAGAATGCTCTATGAGTCTATAAGCCGGTTAGTCGATGAGTAGTATAAAATAAAGTAGAAGACTTTATGGAACTGGCATAGTCGGACACCAACAAAAGTTCCTTAAAAAAAATAGATTAAAAAAAAAAAAAAAATATTGACAATTCTAGGTCAACCGGAAGTACCCTAGAGGTTTTGGGTCGAAAACCTAAATGGTAGTTCCCGTTGACCTAGAATAACGAAATTTGGCAAAAAGCAAGGTCTTATAGCACAAATAAAGGAAAAATTCCAAAAAGTTAAAAAAGTTGAAAATTAAAGGGTGTTCCCATACATACATAGTTGACGCCAGTTAAAATTGTCCTCCGAGTTGTATGGGCGCTCATACAATTAAGCGGACTAGCTTAATGGCACCGTGGCTAGGTACGGAACCCTCGGCGTACGAGTTCGACTCGCACTTGACCGGTTTTTTATTTTGACTGTTCTCTATACATAGGTACCTACTATAGAATCCATTTTACCCAATTCTATAGAGAACTGTAAAAAAAGATGTTTTGAAAAATGTATTCATGAAGCATACCTACATAATATCACAGAATAGGTACTAGTACTAGTACTACGTACTATAATATGAAGTTTTTATGAAGCATAATATTATGAAACATCAGTGTTTCATAACATTGATGTTTCATCAAAAGTGGCGAAATTTCGAACCACATTGCACTGGTAAATCTTTTTTCGTGAAAATGCCGAGAAAATAAATTTTCCCATAGACCTAACTAGATCGATTCTTCGCCCCCGTTAACATCCGTGTTGGTACCTAGGTACCGCAAATTTTCATCCAAGCGTTAGCCGTTTTCGAGAACGTGAATACAAACAAGTAAAATAAACAAATAAGTATTGCTCGTTTAATTAAACGAGCAATATTTGTTTATTTTACCTGTACATTTACTATTAGGTAGGTAAGTATATATTTACTTGTACTTTTTACGTGTGTTGTACAGGTTGTACTATGATATATAGGATATGTTGTGTGTTGTACTATGATAACTATAAGGATCTCGTCGAGATTATGAGTTATCATATCATCATCGAAGACGAGACGGCATGTGGCATAATTGACATTTATTTATTTTATTTATTTATTACATATTATAACATAACATCATAACAGCATGTAGCCAAAGCGACGTTATATTAACACTATAAGAACCTACTTAATTAATTTAGTGTCCAATTATTGTAGATCTAAGTAGATAAATATAAATGACATGAGTGAGAGATTAGGTTTGGTCATCTGTTTGAGTATCATCATTTTGTATGAGTAGGTAAGATGAATAAGATAGATGCTAATACTATTTTTTCGATCTATTTAAACTTTAATAAGAAAAGTTACCTATCTACCCATCAAGATAAGAATAAATTTTAATTAGAAAACAAGTAGGCCCATATTTTAATATAATCGACTGCTTTCGTTTAAAGTAGCAGGAAGTAACACATAAATCGAAAATGTAGAACAGCTACAAGGCGAGGCGACACGCGCGGTTCATTTTCTATTTCTGTTTGGCATTAAACAGCATCCGTCTCATCCCGAGCCCCTCAACTCAACGCTTCGTCGCTGCCCCTTGTTGTGTGTACCTTTTTTATCTCTCTCGTAACTCAGTGTGTTTCTGTCCTACTACACGCTATTCCCGTGAAATAGATTTCACCTAAATATCGTCAGTATCTCGCCCGCTTGAGTAACCGAGTTTGAGCGAGTGTTCCCGAACATTATTACGAAGTCTCACGTCCCGTCCTAATTAATTCAATCGCAGACGTTGTGTGAGTTACTCTAAATATCAACAATACCGTGCCTTATCTAAATGTGATTGTTTACAACTGTTCTAAAACGTAGACGATTTAATATTTTATACTTACGTGAAAAAATATTAATATTACAATTTGAAAAAGTGATAGTGATATTCTTAGAACGTTCGTTGAAGCAATGGTTTATTCCTTCACAAAGACGTCCCGTCTTATCAGTTGTTTTGTTGTGATTGTGTCGCTGATGCAAAAGTGAATCAAATTGAACTCTATTGTGCTTAATAATGGCAACGTTACCCAGAGTGCACAGCTCTAAACATGGTGCAAGTGCTTTAACGTCCCCATTTAGGTGAGTTATTAATAGTTGTAGTAAGAAAAGATGTAAATTCATAAGTATACACACTAAAGATGTAAATTCATAATAGTACCACCTACCTATACGACATTATGGAGTTTTTCATCATAGGTATTTGCAGCTAAAGTATTACTTCTTTACCCCCTTATCTAGATTAATTTTGCAGCGTCAAGAGGTAAACAACCATATAACGGGACTCTATAGTGCCTTGGATATTATTAAGACCAGCACTAAACCACCCTTAATCGGCTTTAAAGCTTAACTGCGAGTTTTCTCACGACCTTTTCCTTTACCGTTTAGAGTTCTTTTTAATGCACATTTAAAATATCTGGAATTCCAAAACCATTGATGTACGGCCGGGATTCTAAACCACTGAGTACCTACCTTAGAATCGAAAATACGGCTCTTACAAGCGATGAGATAGCGTCTCACTCATGTGTAAGATACGCAGCGCGCGTGCACAATTCGGTAGGTACCTACGCCCGACGCATCTTCTGTCAAATGTGGGCCGGCCGACCCATGACAAAAATGAAAGTTAAAAGTAGGAAATCGTTATTCGAACGAAGAATCGAATAATCTTCATAAACAACTGATTAAAAACTGTTTCTATTAACTGAGTCTTGCTTGGAAATCTGATCTAAGGGCTTACAAACTAGCATACGCACCCGTTACCTATTTATGGTACTAAATGTGTCCTTTTCTTTTCAGTACTAGTCCGCGAAAACTGCAGGAAATGGCCTTACCGATAGGAGATGGTCATGGTATGCATTAATCTAAGTTTAAGGGCGCCGCACATATGGCGGCCAGGTCGCGGCACGGCGGCAGTCTTCTTAGCGACCCGCGTCTAGCGGTCAAGGTGGCCTCAACAATCACCGGTCGCCGCACCTGGCTGCCAATGCAGCGGCGCCCTAAAGGGCGCTACTCACACACCTGCCGCAGGGGCAATCTAGGTGGCAATCTAGGTGCGTGGCGGTTGTCGCGATATCGGGAATATCTCTACTCCCGATATCGCGACAACCGCCACGCACCTAGATTGCCACCTAGATTGCCCCTGCGGCAGGTGTGTGAGTAGCGCCCATAAGGGTGACAAGCGTTTAACGCGCGTTATCAAAACGCTTATTTACATAAGTAAATGTTATTCAAGGCGTACTGTACGCCTTGAATAACTGTTGTCTAATTCTGTCAGTATACGTAGTATTATGATAATGTTATGTGCTATCATCCTAACGCACGCTTTGAAGACATTGGTTTGCCATATTGCCGCCCGCCAGGGTGGCGCGATGCTGGCGCCCGTTTTGTTGAGAGCGAGTTCAACACGCGTTTATCGCTTGTCATCTGAACGTACCCTTAAAATACCTCTATTTATTTATTTCTTATTTGTGGTTTAAATAATTAAAATAATTAAATATTATAATGAACATTGTGCTGTTATAGACGTGACGACTGCAAGCGGCATCAGCATGAAACAATACGAGGAGCAGTTAAATGGTCTCCGCAAAGAAAACTTTCATTTGAAACTACGGATTTACTTCCTGGAAGAAAAACTGGGGAGTGGATCGCCACCTGCCGTTCAAGTAAGTAAGACACATTGGCCATTCACATTCATTCATTTTATTGAAGAAATTTTCTAAATAATTCAGATTTTAAGGACACTTAGAATTTAGAAAATTCCTTAATAATTAAATTTTATTAAGGAATTTTCTAAAGACTTTTCTATTATAGGGGCTATTGGAACATAATGTAAGGCTGCAAGTAGAAGTGGAAGAGCTTAGAAGACAGTTATCCGACAAACAAGAGCTGCTCGCCGCGGCCGCGGAGGCTATTGACGTGCTGGAGCAACAGGTAATCATAAAAAATAAATTTATTAAATTACATTTAACTAGATAATACTAAAATAAAAAAATTAATGAAATAACCCCCAACATAATCATCCCTTCATCAACTAGAAAACAGCTGATGATCTTCAAACGGCTGAACAGCGGGCTTAAAAAGGTCGCTAAAGCAGAATCATAATGAAATGAACTATAATGCCATCTCTTTTCACTCTCAGTCAATGAAAAGAGATGCAAATAGTTCAATTCTTATTGCGATTCTGCAATAGAGACTTGCTTGGATCATATACCATAATAATGTAAAATAAAAAATATAAAAGAGTTCAAAATAATTAGATCTCTGACTACGCTCCTATGTACGTTTTCTGCTGTGCACCACAATCGGCATTTGTTTAGATTAGACACTCATTAGAATGTTCTATTAATTTTGTTTTTATGTTTTAGCACAAATATTTTTATATTTCAGGGTTCAATTTCAACAGATAGCGTTGAAAATATGTCGATGAACAACAGTGTTGCACAGACGAAAGATCAGAATCCGGTAATTAACTAAATTCACTTTTATAGTAGCATAATAATAGTGTAAAATTTTGGATTTGAGCATGTTTTTTAAAGAGTTGATAAACAAAAACGAATCGTAACTTATTTTTCTTAAAATTCAGGATCGTAAGGACGTGACGGACGATACTTGCGCAGAATCTGAATCGGCAGGGTAAGTAAGCACTATAAATATTTTTAACAGATTTAAAAAAAAAGGAAGTAGTTCTAAATTCGTTTTTTCGTTTTTTTTTTATGTATGTACCCGGAGACGCCTGGTCTGATTTAGAAAAATCTTTTTTTACATTCTCATTGGTACCTACCATAATATTTTGGTGAGGATCTGTCGAGAATGTCTATGAGCAGAAATGCACCTTGAGAGTGCAAAAAATTGCTCAGCTTATAACATTGAAGTCGGTTTTTTTTTTATTTTAATTTTATCGCTGATTCCATCAAAATAAAAATGACGGACGACACGATAAATGATTAAATCTTTGGTAAGTGGGAAACTGCTGCAGTCTCCTTGAGTATCATAGTTCAAGCATTGCTTGGTGACTTTAGTGGTACCACGAGCGTGAGCAAATCCGTGAAAGTTAGTTACTCATTGTCATCTGTCAATTTAGAAAATACTTATTGTTGTTTTCATAAACATCTTAAATGTTTTGGAATTTGAACTAACATCAGGGGGGTCTCACTCCGCAGTTTAGGGTTCCCACTTTCCGCTCGGCTCGCATGCTAGCCGCCCACGTCGATCACCTATTTATGTGACAAGTCGACAACCCCTCCGCGCCAGACAGCGACAGAGTTATGCGTTAGAAAGAGAGGCAATGTTTAGGTGAATAGCATTAAGCGCTCATGCGAGCTGAATTACACTTTGTTGCGTCGCAGCAAGAGTCCCTATTTATATAATTCTTTTCGCGAAGTGAGCCTTCTGTACCTATTTCTTCTGTGCTAATATCAAAGGCTTCACCGTGGCATGTTTTTCTTGTTCTTTTTTTTTCACTCTTACATCGATAAAAAGAGACGGCAATATAACTAAGTAGATTTGAGCTATAGCCTTATGAATAACAGGGATACTTCTTTATTTCAGGGATTATCTGGCAGTAACAGTCAACAACGATGATTTGGTAACTATTTACTAAACCTTATTTAATGTAGTCTTAATATAAATGAGTTTCTAAGTAAACATTGTTTTAGGACGAGTTAATGCGACTGCGTAAGGAGAACCGCAAAGCACTACTTATGATAAAGGGCTGCATGAAGAAGATTCAGCAACAGGACAAAGAAATAAAGAAAATTAAACTGGTAAAGTCAACCAATGGTTTATCCTAAAATTCTAACTTAGGTATCTTAGTAAATTAAACCCCGAATAACGGTCTAATGGTCTAAAGAGGTTCCGGGTCCCATAAAGTCTACACAAAAATAACAGAAACGGAATCGTGATATCACAAATGTATCCCTAAGCCGCGGTAGACATTCTCTCAGATCTTAGTCTAACTAAAGACTTGAATCTTATCTTAAATGTCTATTCAAAATCCCTTGAAGATATATAGAAAAAGAGGTAATCAGAATCACGTGCAAATACACGGTATCAAAGAATAACGCACTAAGTTGGTAACAAGAATTGCCTTTTCTCAGGATAAGGAGCTAACATACGCGCAAGTCAGTGACTCTCAATTGGAAAAATATCAGGAAATTTTGAAATGCAAAGATGAACATATCAAGGATTTGGAGAGCAAAGTACGTGACCTTCAGAAGAATGTCGAAAGTGTCCAAGATACAGAAGAAGCTGGGTAAATATTTGTAGTTTAAAATTATTTAAAATTTATTGTACCTATCTCTTCATTTTCTTTATAGTAATTTGGGACAAACTACGTATTTGGCTTACTGTACATTCTTATTACAGAAACCTCCAGCAGCTATTGACTCGTCGTTTACAAGGACTCGCTTATTTTCTGGATAAACTCCTCTCGCACAAGTAAGTTTTCGGTCCTAATGGAAAATATTTACATATTACGTAACCTTTTTCATCATCAGTCCAAAAATTGAAAGGTTGAAAGTAAACCTTACCTAACTTTACAGGTGTGTTCTTGGCGAAGACAAAAAGAGGTTGGCTGAAAGCATTTTAGAGCAGAGCTTGGCATTACCAGTCGGGCTGGAACTGGACGAGTCGATGGCGCCCGAGGAGCTGACAATGGACGAGAGCAACCTCGAGATATCGCACTCACTCAGGATGGAAGATCTGACCATGATGTTCGGCCATCACGCCATCTGCGCCGACGATCTCAACAGATACTCCCTGCGAAAACCTATGAAGAACTTCCCGATGGCTGATTTCATTTCAGAGTCCGAGTGCTGGTCGGAGCCTGACAGGAATGTGTCCCTCGCTCGCGTAGGCCTCTGCGATACCGGCGTCAGCGCCCGAGACTCTGTCTCGGACGGTAACAAGTACGGCCGCGCGCGCCGCGCTAAACTCTCCTACGGCTCCCGCTCCGAAGACAACAAGCCGACTCAAACGGACTCCGTTTTCGACGAACTCAACACCCGCTGTGAGAGTCTAGAACGAGAGAAACTCGACCTCAACGCAAAATTAGAGTTCAACATCAAAGAGATAGAAGAGCTCGCTGCTGCAAACGGTAAACTGAAAGAGACATTGGATACCGAACGCGCGAACGCTATCGAGGCCGATAAACACGTGGAAGCTTTGAGAAGTACAATTTTGAGTCTAGAATCGCGACTTAAAGAAGTGGAACAGAAGCTTGCGGACTCTGTGAAGATGATCGACGTGATGAGGACGGAGAGACATGAATTAGAAGCGACTTTCTTGGAGAAGGAACGCTCGTTGAGGCGAGCGGCCGACGAAGCCACGTTGCAAGCATCACAAGTTGCGCTCGAAAGAGCCCGCGCACAACACGATAGACTTCGCATCGAGAAGGAGTTAGAAGAGACCCGCGACAAACTTTCCTCAGTTATGGAGTTCAATTCGCAGCTAGAAATCGAGGTCACTCGCAGAGTTGCTCAGGATGTTGACGATAAAATGTTACAAATTCATGAGGGCCTGCCGTCTGAAGAAGATCGTCCCACTTCACCTGATCAGGGCATCGACAGCGATAGATTGTCTAGCTTAGAACAAAACGATGCTGTTGCTTTATCACCACGTAAGTGTTTTATAAATTTTAAGAACTAGTTGCCATTACAGACGTTGTCCTGCTCAAATAAAAAAAAAAAATGTCTTTAAATTTTATTTTCTTTGTTTTAGGATCATTGTACGAAGAGAACATTACACTGAAGCAGAAATTAGCAAGAACGAAGGCGACTCTCGCAGAAACTCTCACACAGCTGAACGCTGCAAATCTGCGTAAAAGAAGCGTCCAGCGCGCTATTTGTAGGGAAATACATAAGACACAAGGCGTTCTTCGGAAGGCACGCGATCAGTTTGAAAACCAAAATTAGTCGTAAGTTTTGTGTTTGACTTGCTTTTACCGCCTAATACAATTGCTATAAACGAGGACTGACATTATGATCAAAGAAACCTTATATTGCTATCTTTTTATAGCTTCATTGTGTAGCAGGGGAGCCCAAGGTGCTAAATGGGAATTTACTTGAGCGTCGTAGGGACTTATTCGATTTCGAAGAATAGATTGTGTTGATCTGCGGCTGGTATGGCGGGGGTGGCTGTACGGAAGGGTAGAAAATAATATAAAAAAAAATAACAAATAAGAAGCTGAACAACTAATCGTCATTTGTTGATTCTGACAATATTTTTAAGATATCCCTAATATCTTCTGTCACATTCGCTCACTTTTTTATTTATGGATTTTTAACTAATTATCCACTTTTCCGTTTAATTTTTAACCCATTCTTTCATAGATTAGATAGAGTAATATAGCTAGGGCCTCAGATTATTGAAATACACACTTTTCAGCATGTAACCCACCTTACCTTATCTCACGCTCGAGTAGGTATTGAACTGAGGTATTTAACGATCGCTTTTTTGTTATTAATCTGATCGGCTGTCCTAAATGCGCGATCTTATTTAGAGGGTTTTATAAAATTTATATGGTGGAGGTACTCAACAGGGTGCAAAGTAATCCCCCATAAGTTAATCTGCCACGCTCAAGTAAATCCCAAAATCCTCTCTTGGGCTTCCCTACTATTGAAAGCAATTTTTTATACAATGCCGGTAGGTGGTATTTCTACAAAATTACTGACTCTGTGATTAAATTTAACTTTGTTTAATTATTTTATTATTCGTAATGGTATCTTTTTAATTAGTATTAATATAGTCTTACAAATAAGAACCTATAAAATGTTTTGCGGTACGAGTAGGTACGTAGCATACACATCAACTCAAGCAGGTACTTATTGGGTGTCGATTCTGCTGTTTTCACATGAACCAGTAGGTAAATTATGTTTTGAAAAACATTTTCAGCGGGTAAATAAAACTAGCAAATAATATGCGGAATCAATATCCATTAATTACGTAGCGACATTAAAGTACCTTCTATACCTAAAACCGTTTCACTTGTTAGTAATTTAGTATGTACTAAATACTAAAACAAATAGGGTTAAGTTTTGTAAAATACTTTTACCATAATTAATAGTAAGAAATATTGGGTTCAGTTTTGTGCCGAATTCATTTCAATAAATCTTAAAACTTGATTTTGATATTTTCATTTTTATTATTTAATATCAGGGTTCGCCGATATATATCAGCGGATATATATCATGATATATATCACGATATATATCAATTGATTTTTATCTTGATATATATCAATGGATTTTTTCCCGTCTTCTGAACTAAAAATTTTGGAGATTAATGTTAACCCTGGCAACACGTAGCGAAAAACTACAATTCCAAATAATTTAGATTGTTTTTAAATGTTTTTTTCATTAAAAAATATTTTGAAAATGAAAAATCTTATCAAAATTTTCAATTCCGACGGGATTCGAACCCGCAATGATACATAAATGTAAATACCTAAGTGTGGTGTAACACTATAACAAATAAAAAATTATAAAAAAATCTTTCTCAAATAAACACTAATTCTTTTGATACCTTTATTAAGTTTTTTAAATAAAAAATGTGGTAATTTGACACTTATAATATCATTAATTATTTTACAAATTACTTTCACATTTTAAAGTGTTTAATCCCCTTACAGAATGAAATTCGCTTCTTTTTCTTAGCCTGGATATATATCCGATATATATCGGATAAATATCAAAAAATCGGATTTTTGATATTTATTATAAAAATCGGATTTTTTCGAACCCTGTTTAATATCGTTTGAAAAATTTTGTCACTATGGTGGTAGAGGTTTAGACTGCAGCTGCAGGCACAAAAATGAATAAAAAAAAACAACTACAATACAAAAGGCGCGAAACTTAGTAGCGGTGCGGGCTGCAGGAATATTTTGAATTTGTTTTTGTAATAAAAACTTGGACGCTAAATAATAGTGAGAGAAAAAATAGTAGGTAAATTAACTTAAAAATGCAAAGTGCCTATAGATGCAACATCAAGAACCCTAATTTAAGATCTCTAGGTTACCTAATTGCAAAAGCTAACACACAAGATAAACATGACCGATCGGCACCTTCACACTATCATTGGAAAATTCTAAAATGCAGGCAAGTGCAATGGATTTGCGTTAATTAGGTATTACAAGCCATTATCGTATGTATGTATGTAGCCCGGTATCCGATTGGGCTGCAATTTGCCACAATTATTGATTCTCGTTGATAGTCGTGATATTGTAACATTAGGGCCACAGTGAGCTTCGGGCCTATAAAGGTCGCTATTGCAGAATCGCATTATAGGAATTGAACTATTGCCATCTCTTTTCATTGACTGAGAGTGAAAAGAGACGGCATTATAGTTCATTTCTTATCGTGATTCAGTATTAGCGACCTTTTTAGGTCCGCTGGTCTGATGATGGAGTCAAGAGCTGTTCAACGGAACTCCATAGGAATAAAGACGGATTCATTTGAATCACCAGACCTTTCAAAATCTTACGTTATTAGACCTATGTCTAAGTGTGTTTAGTTTTTTTATTTTTTTATAATCGTATGAGCAAGTGGCCAACTCTCATGTATAAGCATAGAATAAATAATAATGTATTAGCTACTTATTTAATTGAAACTGAAAAGGTCAACAAAATTTTCGATAAGTAGGTAATTAGGTAGGTACCTAATTATTGTTGCCTTCATTTCAGAATGATAATATTCTCAAATTCTTCGATACTAGCTTGTCCAGACAAAAAAGAAATGCAACAAGTACACATCGTTTTCAACAAAATGAGCGACGACTATGATAAACTGGTTTCATTATTTTTGAAATTCTCTCTTGTACATGTGAGTACAATGATAATCGTGTACATACCTACCTTATTAATCAGATACATTTAAATTGAAAACACGTTGACACGTTTGTAAAACTATTACTAATTAAGGACCTAAAGCACTTTTTAACAGGATGGAATAATCGAGACTCCCAAACCTGAAGTATTCCAAATGTGCTTCAGTTACACGCTGACAGCTAAATTAGCTCCTCTATGGAACACTTTGGGCAATGATTATCTGATCAACAACAGGGATTTTCTGACCAGCAGAGGCCCTCAAGAAGGAATCAATTATCACATTTGGAGCAATGGTTTGTCCATTTGTATTCTTAAAAGCGTACTGTAGGTAATTCAAGTTATTGATACAACATTTATATACTTAGTTAGGTAGGTACCTACTTCAGTAGTTTACTAAAAACACTTGGCGATATTATCGCTAATCGAGAACCGTTGCTTTAATTTTTCAATTCCCGCCTCTCGGTTCTTTTACAGATGATGAGACTGTGATACAGTTGAAGCCTGTAAAGATAAATTTCATTGCAACTGATGAAAAAATGTTACCTGGAGAATTGATTCGAGTTCTGCCGAGGTACCTATTCGCTTATATTCCACAACTTAGCTATAGTCGTATTGCTCATTATACGGACTAAAAGTGAAGGAAAAAATGTCATTATTCCTTCAATTTTGACATAAATCGTATCAAAACTAATCAAAATTGAAGGAAAAATGACATTTTTTCCTTCAATTTTAGTCCGTATAATGAGCAATACGACTATAGTATTACTCGATCCCACTTGGATATACAGAACCGAACAAAGTAATATGACTTATATCATTTATCAGAATTTGAAATTACAGCTGTCACAATGGATCTAAGCATTAGTGAAGTTTTGGCTTTTCGCTGCGCAGTAGAATTTTTTGTATGAAAAAGTTGCACTGCGCATCGAAACGGCTAACTTCACGTATGCCAAGATCCCTTGGAAGAAGTGTACCTACTTGACGTTTGTATTTTTAAGTTTGAACAAAGCCACCATTGAAGAGTATTGTGAAACGTTACCAAAATCGGCCAACTTTAAATGCTACAAAGATTTACGCCGTCACTGGAAAAATATTGTGAGTCCGTTAAAATTACAAACCAAATAAGTAAAAATAACATACTATTCTCCACCCTTTTTTTTACCACACAGCATGGATATCGCCTACCTGAAGAGGAGTGCGATTATTTCACAGTGAGATTTTGGCGCGGAGAACCACTAACTTACCCTAAAATATGTGTAACCAGAAACTTTCCGATCGTGACGCCCGTGCCGAAACCAACTAAGGTAGGAACAATTACATCTATAATCGTATTGCTCATTATACAGACTAAAATCGGACTAAAATTGAAGGAACAAATGTCATTTTTCATATATTTTTAGTCCGTATAATGAGCAATACGACTATAAGCCGAGGCCATGGCGAGGGTCATCAGGCGGCCTAATAGGTAAATAGCTCCCGCCATCAGAGTTTACTATAATTCGTGTATTATTGTACCTACTTTACTTTTAGCTTCGTTAGTTTTAGACTTTTAGTCCGTTAGTTTTATATACCTACTTACTTAACATTTTGTTTAATATTGTTGCAGAATAAAGTGCTGGCGAATTTTATAAACGGTTTGAAATCACGAATGCCCCATTTTCTTGGCACACCGTTGATTATTCAATGCATTGATAGCGATAATATAGATTCATGTCAGGTAAATTGGGTTATTATCTTGGCATCTACTTACTCAGCTCTGCATAACATAACATAAATAGAAGTAAATTTTACTGTACCTACGTACTCTTTATTCCGTGCTGCGTAGGTACTAAGACATGTAGGTACCTACTATACTACAGTGCCTTGCCTAGTACATTCATTCATAGGTACATGTTTTATACTTAGTTGATTTTTGTTACAGACTCAAGCAGTAAAAAATATTTCTGAAACCCAAGCAATAAGTCTCTGCACGCAAACACAACGTTAAAATATTTACAGTACCTATCCTCTCCTGCCCTGATTACGAAAGTGAAAAAAAAACTAATTAAAACCTACATTCTCAAATTATTTTTATTATCAAAATAAGTCAAAAAAATATTTTTAATTTGATAACTTGCCATATTTTTATTTATTTCATTGAAACTTGATTAGATTCCTCGTAATAAAGATAAGCATAACTAAGTCGAAAGAATAAGTGAAATTCTAAATTAAGTAGGTAGTTATGAAGGTCCTTAGCTACCTACAGTCAAGCAATACTGATGAATACTGCATCAATCCACCCATATTCAATACATTAATTCGACAAGTAAGCAGATGTCGGCGAAGAAGCATCTATGAATCTCCGTGGTGATGAAAGGGAAGGCTGGCCTGACGTCTGTTGAAAGAATCTTGCTACCGATGGAGACAGATTTCTATGCGTTGGTTGAGGCGTTAATGTGATTCTCATTTCCTGAAAAATAAGGAATAAGTTATGAATAAACTATATAGGAAGGTACCTCTATCAGTCTATTAGGTAAGGTACAATCGGACAAGTTATTTTATTCGGGATAGTCAAGTCGTAGTTACCGATCTCGCTGGTCTTGCCGTCCTAGCTAATGGTTGATCTTCATCTGTTTGTCTATTTGGTGTTCTTATTGTTGGTGTACTCAAGAAATGGATTAGTTTATATCCTTTCGCTAATTGTTCCACCGTTTTACCTAAACAAAGAAGGTGAGTAGGTACTTAGGTAAGTATAAGTATTAATTAATACCTACCTATTTTACTTCTTTATAAGCCGTTTCGCTGCGCAGTAGAAAATGTATGAAAAAGCTACACTGCGCCGAAACGGCTAACTTCACGAATGCCTAGATCTATTGGGAGTACTGTAGGAACGTGGTAGGTAGGTACTTAGGTTCGTAATTATTGAAGTAAGTACCTACCTCCTTTATTCATATTAGATTAGATGATTATAGTCGAGTGCAGGCACAGTGTGGGATATCTACCTGTCAGGGTGGTAGGTATGTGAGCATTGCAACGTCCTGTTTCGAGAATCCTTATTAAAGCGGCTGTTATATTAAAAATGATAGCAACTGCTGCAGCGTCAGCTAATTGTGAAGAGTCGCAGCACGATAAAAGAAAAGTCCAGCGGCGGTTTTCCCAATGCTCTCCGGAAAATACCGCTAATTGCAATGTTGACGCTCCTGAAAATAAGACAACGTAAACGATAGCCCCTGCACTTCACGGGGCCTCTAAATAACATAGCGACAAGTAACTTACCGGATTCGCTCAATAAATGTGGATTGGCACCATGTTGAATTAATGTTTCCACAATAGAGACACACCCATAACGAGCTGCTAGCCTAATAGGCCATCCTCCTTCAGAATTAGGATCCCAACCAGAGTTTATTAACTCTAACAGTTCTCTAACATTCTTATACATAATTAATTTTTTTATGAATGCTTTGTCCATTTCCATTATGACCTAATGCTTCAGACGGTCGGTTGGTAGTACTCCTAAAACTTAGGACTTTGAACACTTTTAAAACTTTATTAATGTGTCGTCGTCACTTCTTCGTTAAAACTAGGATTGAACAGGTGAAACAACTTATAATAACACTAAACACAGGTACTTATCAATAAATTACTCAAGGAAAAAGCACCTACCGTCTTCGCAGGTAAAAAAATAATACAAACGTACCCACAACACAAAATACTTACCTAGAACTAGGAAGGTAGATATTATAAAACGTAGTACCTACGAATATTAATTTCTCTGTGGTAGTTATTGGCCGTGCCGATTTTGTATGTATGGGAGGTTGGTGACTTTTTTTTCGCGCAGCCATCAACCCATCTACTATAGCGAAAAACGCTCAAACGAGGCTCGTAAAGATATTGGTAAAAAAAGTAAATCTGCATCATTAAGTATATTTTAAAAATAATAATCTTCTTGGCCAGGAATCGAACATGTAGCACAGAATACTAGTACTACGTAATGTAGGTAGGTATGGTACTGGTAGGTACGTAATGTACGAGACACTATTAAAAATCAACACTTTCTTAGTTTGGCTAAAAATCCAATACTTAATGCAGTTTTACTTTTTATACCTACCAACTTCCTTTTTAAAATTATGTCACATAAAAACCTATATCTGGGCGACCGAGCTATGCTCGGGTGCAAATAGAGAAAATATAAAAAAAAAAATTCACTGGCTGAGATTCGAACTCGAAGCCTTCGGCTGAAAGGCGGACACCCAATCCACTCGGCCACTTTGGTCCCAACAAATTTCGCTGAAATTACGAACCACATTGCACTGGTAAATATTTTTGTGTGAAAATGTCGAGAAAACAAATTTTCCCAGATATGAGACCTAGCTAGATCGATTTTTCGCCCCCTCATCGAAATCGTTAGATCCGTTTTCGAGAACGTGAGTGGGTACAGACAAACAAACAAATATGGCTCGTTTAAAATATAGATAGAGAATGACCGGGAATAGGACATAGGCATTTATCCCGAAAAAATGCAAGGTTCCCGTGGGAACCACGCGGGCGTCAGCTAGTTTATAATAAAGCAAAAACAGAAACCATAGAATGCTATTACAATAATTTTATTCGTTAAACTGACCTACCTACTTACTTCACAAATTCACAAGGATGCTTAGTAGGTACCTATCTAGTGTTTATCAGACTTTCGTCTTTTAGATCTCCTGCGTCCACTGTCTTCGTCGTGTTTTTTGCTAACACTTTTGTGTTTTTTACCATCACCGTTCTGGCTATCGCCACCTCGTTTTCTTCTTTCCTTGTCTCTATGTCTATCTTTACTTCTTGGTCTCTTTGGAATATCTGGTTCTGGTGACTCTGACCACCTCCACGATCTTGATGGTGTGGATGTTCTGAAAATAACGCAAGTACCTAATTATCTTTAGGGACCCTTTTGTTAACCTACCTAATTTTATTTCAAAAGTAGGTACCTACCTAAGTATTTGTGTTTTGCAATAAGGGATAAGGCGCATCGCTCGATTCTTTTACGTCCTCTACTTTGACAACGGATTTGCGAAGCACGTAGGCCCGTCTTCATAGGGGGTATCGCGACTACACGAATTAGGCTTTTTAGAAAAAATCCATATCAAGACTTAAGAACTTACTTGTCATTTTCCATTTCGCCTGTATCATATCGCACAAACATTTTGTTGGGATTTTTGAAAACATGCAGAAAATTACAAGCGCGGCCCTTTGGACACTTCTGGAATTGTTGCCCTGAAATTAAAAGTTTTTGCTTAAAATTTTATATTTGCATTTTACAGTGCTTTATCCGCACTACATTATCTCTAAAATTCCATTTTAGACCATAGAAGCAGCGACAAATGTTTCACTTCATAGTTCATACACATAGTAGCCATGGAGTCGGCGCAACTAATTTTACTCTCTCTCGCTCATTCTTTGGTGCAGGGGTGGTCGCAGACTTTGCATTTTCCAATGCTAAGGGGGGGTCCGGACCCCCTAAACCCCCCCGCCCTTATGTACGTCCATGCTGCCCAGTATAAAAAATATCTTAAAAACTGTTAAAAAAAGAATTATGCTGTACCGCATATAGCATTTTTCCACGACTTGACACATGTGAACTGCAGCGAAAGTTGCCTGCCGCCGTACCAGCGAGTGTGCAGCGCGCGGTACGCAGCTACGGCACAACGCAACTCTGCGTACTCCACATAGACATTCCCACGGAGATGCTTCTCAAAGTTATTGCACACCTGTGGACAGTCATTTCATTTATCTTCAAGAATTTCGATAAAGCCGCGGTGACACGATCAGAGTGCGCTCGGACCGAGTGCACTCGGATACCTACTCGGACGTGTAGAACGCGGTCCCAGTTAACTCTGATTGGACGCCGTCGTCGTGTGGGTTGCCACAATCCGTGTTAAGTCCGAGTATGTATCGGAGTGCGCTCGGTTTGAGCGTACTCTGATCGTGGCTTAACAGAAGAGGGATCCATGAATTCTCGCAATAAATCTATCAGACCATAGAGCGGGTACGTAGAATTCGCAAAGATATTGCGTTAAAGACGATATATGAAAAATTAAGAGATATTTCCCTAGAAATTTTAAAAGAATATTTGTTTTTTGTCTTTGGTAAATCCCATCAGACATAATATCTTCCGCCCGCGGCTTCTTATGTGTTATTCCAGGTCAACGTATATTCCAAGTTTCATTAAAATCCGTTTAGTAGTTTTTGCGTGAAAGAGTAACAGCATCCTTACAAACTTTCGCATTTATAATATTAGTAGGATTTTATACCACTGATTTGACAACATTCCAAAGAGGTGAATCCCGCGTCAGATTTGGTTTTGTTTGTCCGACTGAATCCACTGAATAAGGTCCACGTAAGCTGACGCGAATGGCGTGAGTTTAATTGATCTTTAATTTATTTTGAGTGCAACCTTCGATTTATATGATTACTTTGAGATATAAGTACATTTTACAAACCTTTAGAGATCAGCTCCATGTGGACTATGGAACATTGGTCCTGGTGACCTCTGGATTATTGGTTAAGGCGTTATTTCGCCCATGACTATCTATCAATTTGATTATTTTTATAAAGGATACACCTCTAACAGTACAAGTGTGAGTACATACTGGGCTTGTAGGTATAACCTGATAGTCTTGAAGTTGGTTGTATTGAATCTTACCTTAAACATGACAACTTTACCAAACTTTTCAAATTCATCCAGAACATCATAGAAAAACTCTTTGAATTGTTTGTAAGTTTCAATTTCTTCATACTCTAGCATTATATCAGTGTCATATTCAGAGGGAGTTGCATTATCCATGCCAAAATGAACAAAGAAGTTAGTTGCTAGTAACACCTGAAAAAATACCCAAGTATTATTCATATAATAATGTAACTAAGTTGTTGATAATGACTTAAAGTTGCAAATCAGTGACAGAGTTCCCATGTCGAAATCCCTTGAAGGATTATTTATGGCGTTTTGTATAGAATAGGGCAAAACTTTTTTTTTTTAAATAAGATTGTCAAAACCCCAGAGGTTGACATGACAAGTAGAACACGAGAAAGTTATAAAGCTCTTATTAGCTACGAAAAGTTGGCTGACAATAAATAATACCTTGCTGATTCCAGGGTGTTGGTGGTTCCTGGAACATAAGTCTCCAAACCTGCAGCAACCAGTCTTACAGAAAAATGGGCATATAGCAGCATGTGGCTTAGTTTCTCGTGATATTATTAATTCACTTGGAGGATCACTTGAATCTCCAGAAATAAACTCTTCCAGATTTCTCATGAATTTTTCATGTTTCAATCTATTTTCTTCTTCAATAGCTTTCCGTCGTTCTTCTTCTGCTTTCTTCTTTTTTTGTTCCACCTCCCATTCCTGTAATTTGAATTAAAAAATTTTAAAAATTAAAATACCTACTCTACAGCTCAGACAATATAACTATCACCAACTAGCTGTGAGTTCAGTCTGTTTTCTTACCTAATTAGGTACTCTACATCAGTACTATTAAATTCTGTGTAAAATATCAAACTTACTAATTTCATCTTTGCCTCTTTTTCTAAAAGTTCTTGTTGCAAAATTTTCTTCTGTTCTTGTAACAACCTCCATTGTTCTATAGCGATGCTCTCTGCTCGAAGCCATTTTTCATTTTCTTCTGAATTGGCCTGTTCTATCATTTCTAACTCCTTTGTAAAAAGTATTTGTTCTTCCTTAATGTATTCTTTGTTATTAAGAATCATATCTGGAATCAATATTTTGATACTTATTCTGGGTTTTTAATTTTAAGATCCTTCACTCAATTAATACACACAAGACAAAAAATGCAGTGCCTAATACATAAGACAGCAAAAGGTTACAACGCAGCACTGTGAGCGCAGATTGGAAACATTGATTTATGCTATCTCCATCAGTCTTTGTTTTTACTGAACTTACTTTCAGATTTTTCTTCAATTATGTTTTCAAAAGAGGAAGGTAGGTGACTCACAAAAATGCCTGGTCCTACAAAACTGAGTCCAGTACCCCGATCGCGAGTATGCACAGAGTCTACTATTCGATCCGTGACAGTAGTATAGTCTCTCAAATGTATTGGAATTATAGTTCAGTCAAGTTACCACTGGAGGCGCTGCACCAGAATCCCATACATTTGAGAGACTGTACTACAGTCACTCTGTGCATACTAGCGATCGGGGTACTGAGGACAAACCTACCTTTAGTGCCGCACAGAATATAGTCTAAAACGCACCTTGAAGTTGCTACGATACAAGGATAGAGAGCAACAAAGGCAGTCGTGCGAGCAAGACAGCATTGCATAGTGGCCGGGCTCTATCATATTATCAGCTCCATTCGGCCATAGCCGGACAGAACCCGGCCGCTAGCAATAAAGCCATAGCCATGTAAACGCACCATAAAATGGAGCAATGTGTGTATTTTGGTGTATGGTACCTAAATACAACAAGTGTAACAAGCCCAAGTTTTGCAGGCGATGTTAGTGTGTCACCAAGGTATCTCGCTTTTTGAAAACTTCATTTTTTTTATTAGTTTTTCATTAACATCATTTTTTAGATTGTAAACCTAGATACAAACCTCTTTCTTTTGCGAGTTGTGTTCGAATTCTCCGGCGCCTTTCTCGCTTCACCAGCTTTCTCCATTGTTTGTGCCTAAAAAATAATTAGGAGCACGACAAATGAGACATTATAGGTACGGTATCGGTATTATTCTCTTTTAAATAACTTTTTTCTTTGAAGTTTTACTCACATTCATTTAATAATTAGAAGTGCCTACATATATTATACTTACTTTCCCATTTCATAATATTCCTAATTCAGTAAATAAAAGATAGATATGTGTAATTGCCTGTTCACTCACACTACGTACCTAATAAAAATAAAATAACTAAGTTATTTACAATTTACACACTAATCTGTGAATTTACAAACGAAATGATTCTAAAAACAAAGCCAAAAACATTTTGACTGCGCGACCGAGCTGCCAACTCCAATAAATCCGAGTCGCTAGATTCAATCTAAAAAAAAAATCAATCCAAAAAAAAAGTCGCTAGAAAGACGCTAAAAACTGATTCTAGGGGGGGGGGTTGTTCAGTACAAAAGTCATAAAAAAATAAAATATCAACTTCAAAAAAACAGTTTTCTTTAGAAGGCCTCGGTGTAAACGGCCGGCCCACCGATCACAGCCACATGATAAAGGAACAAAACTTTATAACTACAAGAGAAAAGGTTCAGTTCACCCTTCAGTGACCAAGAATTTGCCACTGTATTAGGAAATAATAATTATGCAAAAGTCGCTATCGCTGGCCACCCCGTTGGCACCTGTATGAAAAGTATGAAAATTAACATCTCATCTCATTAATTTTTTTTTTTTTTTTCAAGTTGATTTTTTGTCCTTTCCATCTTTGTTCATTACTTGCCATAGAACTATTTTGATCTGCAGGTTGAAGTCCAAAAGTCGCTAAATAAGTCGCTAAAACTGATTTTAAGTCGCTAACACATAGGTAGGCAAAAGTCGCTATTTCTAGCGACAAAATCGCTAAATCGGCAACACTGCTGCGCGAGACGAAATAAAAAGTATAGATGTGTGTCATGTCATGTCAGTGTCAGTCTTAATCCACAGAACCAAAAATAAAGAAAGTATCGTCGTTCTTTCCTGCACAGAATATTAATTACCAAAGGTACTATGTAACCTCGATCAATTTCAAAAATGACAAATATGGGAAGTTTCGCAGTATACGGACCATGTGTATTTCGGAGAGGGAGGGGAGGGGGGGGGAGGGGGGGGGGGGGGTAGGACCCCCCCGGGGGAGGGGGTTGTATTGGTGAAAAAAAAAAAAAAAAAAAATTAAAATTTTTATTAATTTTTTTTAATTAATTAAGGTTTTTTTGAGGGGTGGGGTAGCTGAAAGGGGGTCCACCCCCCCTAACTTGAAGAATTGTAAAATAGAATTGGAAAACTAAAGTGCTCTGTATCGAATCTGTCACTTATTTTGAACCTAACCTACTCAAGCCTTTCTGGGATGGGCTCCCGCCAGAACTCTCGCGAAGTCGCCTCTGAGTGGAGCAAGCCCCCTCAACCTTCGCTGCGCTACGGAGGTCGCCGGCTCGCTTCGCTCGCCACCTCCCCCCTTCGCTTAGCTCGGTTGAGAGGGCTTGCTCCACTCAGAACCTCCCACGCGAGCTTCTGGCTCCGCGTTTTTTATATACACTCTAGGGGTGTGACGCACAAGACCACGTGGGGTCGGGGTGCTCTGTGTCGGATCTGTCACTCATTTAGAACCTAACCTACTCAAGTCGGGGTGCTCTGTGTCGGATCTGTCACTCATTTAGAACCTAACCTACTCAAGTCGGGGTGCTCTGTGTCACGTCGTCTAGTTACAGGAGTACTCAACAAGATCTCAACTGTAACGGGCACAAACACAATGACTGAAAATAGTAATTCTTGACATTGACAACACAAAATTCCGCGCTTTTTATTGACAGTGACAACTCAAAATGGTGTAATTACGTCAAAAACGTCTAATCAAGTGTCAAAAATGCGTTCAATAAGTGATCCAAGGCAAAATTTTTCAAAATATTTTAAAATTTCAAAAATTAATTTCAGAAAAACTAGGAGGCCTTACAAAATAAAACTTTGCAGGAAGCCCTTCCAGGTCACTACCTTTCTACCATAAAAATTTGGCTGCAATACACAAAGGTCCGTAAAATGCGCTCAAGCCCAAATATGTCAATGTCAGCAGTGTCAAAGTCAAAAGGTTAAGTATATGGTGTGGGTCGTGTAAATATGTACACAAAATAGAGAAAAATGAATCCAAATAAATGAAATATTGGAAAGAAACAGGACGTCTACTTGCTTTCCACGAACGAAAGATATTTAAACGAACGATATTGAAACGAAATTTCGTTAGTAATCCTACCCTATTTCTTTTTCGGACGCGCACTAGAATTTCGGATTCATGGACAATTTTCGTGAACGAATGAAATGAACAATATTCTGTAGGTGCTTTTTGATGTCACTTGCGGAAATTATCGGTTTTTACTTATACTTAAATTTATTCAACTATTTCGTCTTGAATAATATTTTTACATACAAGATGTGGTTCATTATGCATTTCTTGTAATATTTATGCAGGAAATATATTTAAACAAATAAAATTACATTTTTGACAAAATTCATCGAGACACTATAAAACACCCTTTCACGGACATTGATATCCGACCAATTAAAAGAGTTCTAGATAATGTAAACGATGGGTACAAAACGTATGACAACCAAAAATATCCGTCTATTCACATGCAATCTTATGAAGATTGTCATCATAACTTACGATTTTTTGTCTGATTTCTTTGAAAAGTTTTCTGAAGTTAGTTTCTCAAGTGTTGTGTTAATAAATCATGTTTCCAAGTGCTTTTTTACATCCATCGCAATCGCGATACACATTCCGTAAGAAACTTTTAGGCAGTGTTGACGTAGCCCGCATTTTGATTCGTCACAAGTTCTTTGTTTTGGAAACTTTGTAAGTAAAAATCACAAATCCTAAGTACATAATTATTTATCTCAAAATCGTTGTAAAAGAAATAACCAATTATGATTACTTTTCAGTTATAAATGGCTCCTCACACGGGTTCGGCTACTCCAGAGCAAATCACTACACTCCTCAATTTCTTGGACGAGCATAAGGATCTAGCTCGCGGGAGATTGAGGAGTGTCGAAGGAAAAGTCCAAGCAAAGAGGCTGTGGGAAGAATTGTGCAACATGCTCAATTCCATGGGCGGTTGCATAAAAACAGTTCAGCAGTGGCAAAAGGTACTACTATAACCTAATATCTTGTTTTAGTAACGTAAGTAGGTAGGTATAGGTCTAAATAGTGACATCCATAATCTTATTATAATACTTTTATATTTTACAGGTATGGTTTGATAGAAAACATTTAGCCAAGAAAGCTGCTGCTGAATCTCGAAGGTTGGCTTCAGCGACTGGAGGTGGACCATCCACGGCAACCCCACTCTCCCATTGGGAGTTAAAGATCTTATCCATAATGGGAGATGGGTTTGGTGAACGCCAAACTGGTGCCAGAGTGCCAGCCTTCAGTGAGGTAGTCATTATTTTTATTTTAATTATTTACTTACAATTTTTGTTGTGTTCTAATATTTATTTCAACAACAATCCTTGTACATACTTGCATTTTAATCAAATGTAATGTTAGTTTTAGTATTTTCTGTTTTGTATTAAATCTATGTATTTCATTTTCAGTCCAATGAACCAATTCCGTCCACCTCCAGTCAAGCAAGCCAACCACTTTCACAGCCTCTATGTTTGGATTTGCCTGAGGAAGTTGTGGAGTATGCCGAACTCGACCAAGAAGGCAGTCAGCGCCAACAGCCTACGAGTCCACTGCCAGTGTCACAAGAACCCCTGACTTCCAGACTTCGTAAGTATTTGTTATTGTATTATTTAAAGCAATTCTATCATACAAATTTTAGTGCTTAGGTACATGATAGAACACAAATACATAATAACATAATGGCTTCCGCACGTGGTTTCGCTCACGTGGTACCCGAATAAAAAGTAGCCTATGCCCTTCCCGGGGGTTCACACCATGAAGATAGTGTGAACCTGACTGAATTTCTGAATTTCATCAGTTTAGCAGCTTATCCGTAAAAAGGTAACAGACAGAGTGACTTTGAAGTTTGGATTTTGCAAACAAAATACAGATTATACTAATATTGCAGGGCACTAGCTAGATATTTCTTTTGTATTTTAGAAACAATTTTTCTTTAGCAATAATAATTATTTACTTTGTCTTAGTAAAAGATAACATTATTAATCAAACCCATTCAAGTGCCAAGCATTTTTGTCAAGGTATTTACCTAAATTGGAAAAAAATTGTTTTGTTTTGCAGCCTCACAACCTACACGTCCCAGAAGGAGACAATCTGCTGCTGGCTCTGATGTGAGAAGCAGATTGTTTCAATTTGAAGAGGGACGTGCAGAGAGAGAAACAGTCAGGAACACCGAGCTTGCAGGCATTAGGGCTGCCTTGTTACAGCTGTGTGGGCTGCTTAGAGAATATTTAGACTCAAGACAATAGTTATTTGTTTATCTAATTAGAAACAAATAACTATTGTCTTGAGTATAAATATTCTCTAAGCAGCCCACACAGCTGTAACAAGGCAAAAAATTATTTTACACTAACTCCTATCCGACCTTAGACTCAAGACAGTGGACTTATTAGGGCTGCCTTGTTACAGCTGTGTGGGCTGCTTAGTTTCTAATTAGAGAAACAAATAACTATTGTCTTGAGTCTAAATATTCTCTAAGGCCCACACAGCTGTAACAAGGCAGCCCTAATAAGTCCACTGTCTTGAGTCTAAGGTAGGATAGGAGTTAGTGTAAAATAATTAAATGTTGGCTTTATTTTTGATAGGTACCTATTGTTTCTAGATAGGAGTTCGTTTTAAATAATAGTAATAATGGTTGCCTGTTTTTTAATATTTATATCTAACTAGGTAGGAGTTAAGTAAATAAAACTTTATTTTATGTTATACGACATCACTGTAATTTTTCTATGCAACAACGTACATACACATAAACATTAAAATAATAACAACTTGGCTTACAGAAGATAATTTAAGTAAAACTAGACAGTTCAAACCAAATCATAAACCCTGAGGATGGGTAATCTCAAATACTTACAACAATTATTGTGATTTGACATTGGTAATGTACACTAAACTGGAAGTTGTTAAATAATAAATGTTAAATAAATGAATTGAATTGAATAGACCCACATATTATTAAAATTGTTAAATAATATACCCGGAATATACCTACATGTCTATTAAAATGTATAACACAATACCCCAAGCAATCAAAAATATTGAAAATAACACATTTAAAAATAAACTAAAATCCTACATAATAAACAAAAGTTTCTACGGTTTAAATGAATATTTAGTTAGATGATCAAATTAATAAAACAAAAAACAGGTGTATAAATAAATTAAATAGCTACTAACACTAACAAAATGATTACATACCCAAATAAAAACCCAAAGAAGAGCCAAATAAAGAAATTACTATTTATAATATATCTAGATAGATAAAATTGTTTAGTACCTAATACAATAGTAATTACCTTAGGTACTTCAGTTAATTAATTTTTACTTAGTTGCTAATTATTTACCTTTGTAAAGTTACAATCAAATAAATTTTACTTAACTAAATTTTGCAGTTTTGCAGGGTTTTTGTTGCGGAAAAAATATCTAAAAAACCTTGGAAAACCAACTTGAAGCAATAAAATGTTAAGTATATTGAATTGAATAAATTTTATAACATACTGTCTTATTTATTACTCTCACTACGTGGCTAGGGTAGAGCTTTATTTTACCTATTCCTTTCCAACATTTGCACTAACAGAGCTCTTGCCCTTCGACCCGCCTGTAGAGCTTGAGCTGAAGAAGCGGCTGTTTGAGAGGGAACCTGCCTGCTTCTTTCAACTTGGAGTTCATCTTCTGTCAACTCGGGAACATCAATACCAGCCCTTATACATAAGTTATGTAAAACACAGCAGGCTAATATAATTTTACCTGCTGTTTGAGGACTGTAATGCAGTTCCCGAGCTGACAAAAGACATCTCCATCTCCCTTTCAGAATGCCAAATGTGCGTTCTATGGTGGAGCGTGCTCGCTTTTGAATGGAGTTGTATCTTCCTTCAGGAGAGTTCTCAACAGCATTGTCTATTGGTGTCATCATATGCTCCCTCAGAGCATAACCAGAATCACCTAAAAGTTTTAAAGTACATTGTAGGTAGGTACTTACAGTATAATAAATTATAATAAAATTGAAATGAAAAAAAAAAAGAAATAAGTATGATCACGACGGTATCCCCAAGGCGCGGTAAGCATTCTCTCAGATCTTTTTTAGGCATTTAAAGATCCTTTGAAGATGTCTAAGGGGGTAGTCAGAGAGTTGGTAACAAAATTACCAGTTAAATATGCAAACATACCTAATAGATCCGTGGCACGCGTGAATACGTTGACATGTATAAAACACCAACTTTTCAGGGCGGCCGTTTGAAAGTTTGACCTCTTCTGGTTTCTCGGTAAATTAGTTTACAGTATTTGTGTTAATTGTTTCTATGGTTATTTTATGCCCTCTTTCGAATGATGACAATAAATAACCAAAATTCCCCATAGTTTCCATGATATAAGACATGTCAACAAAAAAATTGATGAGATTTAGGTTACGTCTCGAGATGTCCAGTTATGCCGCAAAAGATATCAACTTATTCACCTTTAATGTATGGAATATTGGTAGGTAAACAATGCTATATTATCGGATTGCAAACAGATAGAGACTATAAAACCGGTTTTTTGAGTTGCTGAATTACCTACTTATTACTCAGAACCATTCATACCGTTTAGAAATGAGATTTAACATAGTAAGGGTAAGCTGATTTTAAATGAGCCCAAACACGGATGCTCTACTGTTAATCACTGAGAATTTGAATGGAATACAACCAGATTTTATCAGCACATCTGCTCATTGTCACCATATTATTACAATGTATTCGGAACTAGAAAAAAATGTAAAGTTTCACCTCAATCGAAAAATTTACTGAGGAGTTTTGTTGAATAACTCCTGACTCCAGCAACAGATCAGCTTGTTGTTATCATAATATTACATTCTCATCTAGAGTCTATAAGTGTGCCAAATTTTAGCTCAATGAGACACTGGAAAGTGGGTGAAATTAAACTTGCAAGAATTCACTAAAAAAAATATGAGTTTTGTTGAACAGGTCCTGGCTCCATCATCAGATCAGCTCGTTGTTACAATAATATTGCATTGTCACCAAGAATCCATAAGTGTGCCAAATTTCAGCTCAATCAGACACTGGGAAGTGGGTCAAATTAAACTTGAAAGATTTGACCCGAACACAATATTGAGTTTTGTTGAACAGCTCCTGACACCAGCATCAGATCAGCTTATTGTTAACATAATATTGCATTGTTATCTAGAATCTATAAGTGTGCCAAATTTTAGCTCAATCAAACACTGGAAAGTGGGTCAAATTGAACTTGCAAGATTTCACTAAAAAAAAAGTGAGTTCTGTTGAACAGCTCCTGGCTCCATCATCAGATCAGGTCGCTGTTACAATAGTATTGCATCGTCATCGAGAATCTATAAGTGTGCCAAATTTCAGCTCAATCAGATGCTGGGAAGTGGGTCAAATTGAATTTGCAAGATTTAATCCAAACAAATATTGAGGTTTGTTGAACAGCTCCTGACTCCAGCATCAGATTAGCTTATTGTTAACATAATATTACATTGTTATCTAGAATCTATAAGTGTGCCAAATTTTAGCTCAATCAAACACTGGAAAGTGGGTCAAATTGAACTTGCAACATTTCACTTAAAAAAAAGTGAGTTCTGTTGAACAGCTCCTGGCTCCATCATCAGATCAGCTCGTTGTTAAAATAATATTGCATTGTCACCAAGAACCTATAGGTATTCCAAATTTCAGCTTAATCAGACACTGGGAAGTCAGTCAAATTTAATTTTCAAAAGTAGACCCGAACAAAAATCGCAAGTTAATAATAAAAGCTTGTAAAAATCAAGCAATGTCATTATAGTTTAACAAATAATTAAAATCTATCAGTTTTCCATGTAAAAGCAATACTTAAAAAAAAAAGATTTCTGAACTGACGTTTTGTTTGCCAATACGAGTGACATGTTCGGTTATGCCAGCGCGAGAGCGCGCGGGCATAACTGAACAACTCAATGTATCACAATTTAAACGGAATACTTTGGTTAGCCATAACCTGACATTTTAATTTGTTAAAAGTTAATCAAAAATATCATATGTAAATGTCGAGATATCATGTAACAAATATAATTTTGGCGAATGAGTAGGTTGATAAATCGAAATATCTACAAAAACATGTATGTGTTAGTGGCTTGAAAAATTGACAAGTAGTTATGTCAACTAAAATACGAAAAATGGAGGAGTTGGCAAGGCCATAACTCGAAAACTTGTCTAGCTAGGGAGCTGTCAATTTTTTTATAGATACTTCATAGGCGTAGATATCGTTTAAGCCAATAAAAAAAAAAATTGACATCTCGACATATCAACGTATTCACGCGAGCCACGGAGATAAACTGTTTCATTTTGGAGACTCTCCATGTGGCTTCTTATGTCACACTCCCTCCAAATATAAGCATCATGCGTTGCTCCACCATAAGAAGCATCCACATTTGTTATATAGCAATCATTATCGCATATCTGGAAAAGAATAATATCCAATGGTTGATACATAAAGAGATTTATGCGAATTATTTACTTATGTGTTTAATTTTATTGTGACATTTATAAAATAATAGCAAATGTCACAATAAAATAATTAATTTAAGTTAAATTTATAAACTCACAACTTGGGTGTTAATCGAATGAAAATGTTTTCGATTAAAATATTGTTCCTCGTGCTGCGAAGGTCTAATGATTGCAATATGAGTGCAATCGATGCACCCAATAACACCAGAAAGCCCATATTTGTCATAAAATCTGAAAAATTAGTGTTTTACATTACCTAATTAAAAAAAAAACTTAACTATGTAAGTTTTTTTTACGGCTTTTCTACGGCCACACCACGGGGATATGGCAAATTTTATTTGCCGGATTTCTTACGGCCACTATACAGAATTATTCACTCACGGGTGTAGTAAAAATTGCTTACCTACCTACCTACTTATTTTATTGTTGGTTTATTTAAAGTAAAGGTCATCTCGGGGCTCTAACTTATTCTCAAAACAACCGAGCACATGTTTGTTTCTTAGAGAAAACAAAGGGCCCTTTTTTCGGACACTCGATACAAAAAAAATCAACAGTGAAGCCACTTCATTCAGCTTTTTTGTACGTTCATAAAAACTAATGGCAGAGCCCCAAATATTTTGCTGCTATTGGTGTTGTAAAGACATAAGTAACTGCTAATCGGTTTACAGAAAATGCACCCTTAAGGTGGAAAGGCGCTGGCTTAGTCGATAGTACATGTTAGGTATGTAGGTAACTACTCACCGCCGCTTAATAAGATTCCTTTCATTTCTATTCTGTGGGAATTTTATGTACTTTCTTAATATATGGGGTGCATTGAGGGCAGTAGTGACTTCCTGCAAGCAACGAGAAACAGTCTGTTGTGCCATGGGGCTGTCCATGTTATGCCCAACAGACCCTTGGTAACTACCTCGGGCATAAAAATTCAAGGCTGTAAGGATCTGAAAAAGATGAAGATTTTATACAGTGAAATGCAAATGTTTAAGAATTTAAAGTACGGTAAGTAAGTACCTACCTACTATCACCAAAAAAGCCACTTATCACCATAGGTAAGGGTGTACTAAGTTAAGTTTATTGTAGCTTTGGAACAACAATGGAAGCTGAGTATTTCAAGATTGTTATAGGTAAGTAAAGTTATTTTGAACAAGAGCGACATAATAGTTTGTTTTTGTGATGAAGGCCAGTCATTAGATGAAAAAGGACCCTTTTGTTTCTTTAACAATGAAACAAGTGGTCAGCTGTTTTGTGAAGTGAAGTTTTGTGAAGTCAAATTTTGGACAATAGGCAATATTATTATGTAGGCAATAATCAAAATAAAAAACAGACAAAGAAAAGGCAGAGTCAGCTAGTTAAACTGCTTGCGAGCGAAACAGTTTCAAAATTGTTAAGGCGGAACTATTGGTGATAGTAGGTAGGTACATCATACCTACCGTAACAAGATTTATAGTAAAATAATATGTACTACCTTAACTGTGGGCTCGATTCCATGGCTTCTTGCCTTTGGAGGTAATAGAGGCACTATTTCCAGGCACAACTCTTCAAATAACTCTCGACTAAGCCTATAATTTCCTCTGAACTCTAAATCGGGTATTACACTTAAACTAAGTTGATTGCGCAGGCGGCGCCGGTTCCTTCTACGCTCTAAACGTTCTTCACGTAGAGCAGCCTCGATTAAAAGCATTCTTGCAGCCATTTCAATTAAAATTATCACCAAATCCAAACTTCCGAAAATGAAAAGGTAACACTTTTGGTTTCGTCGATTTGAGGTTAGAATTCCGCACAAAGATCTGTCAGATTCTATTTTTCGTTCGGACCATTTGCGCATTAGAGTAAGTTTAGAGAATTTTAATGTCAAACAATTTTCGGGCGGACGAAATTCGGAACGAATAAGAACCGTGGTAGGTAACTTGCGTAATTTCGGTTAATTATCGTTCGTTCGTCGTAAGCGGGTAGAGCCCCTGGACTTGTTCATTTACAAGGCAAAGAGATTGAAAAAATTTTGACATAGCTGTTACTCTATTAACATACCTTTTTCTCGAGCTTAATATAAAGTATGAGCAAAAACAAAGGTTTGTTGCGAAAACCATTTTTTTATTGGACTGTTAGTTTTCGAGAAATTAAATAAATTAGCTAAGTCACTGAGACATTTATCATCGATTTTCTCAAAAACTACAAGTCGGACAAAAAAAACTTATACGGTGAAAAATCTTTATTTTTACGAGATCTATAAGAAAAGTCAATAATATGAAAAAAAAATATTTTTTGTGAAAAATTTTCTAAGTCTCGGCTGCCTACTAAACTGCACACCCTAAACTACACCCCGACCACAGGGCTACCTAGTATTTATCTGGTTTGAATGACGTATCAGGATTGTAAATGTGTTCTATTATAACGCCGGCTCCATACGTTGGGGCCAACGTTGGTCCCAACGTTGGGACCAAGATTTCGTGAACCATCCACACGTTGGCGATACACCAGTCTTGTTCCGTCAGAGCCAACGTGCAGACGTCCGATGTCTGCGCGTCCGATACAGAAATTGAAATTTCTCTAAGTGATTTTACATTACTGAATACCAATTTTATCACAATCACATCACATCATGTCACTATCACACTTCACACAACACACTATATTATAAAAGCGAAAGTTTGGATGTTTGGATGTATGTTTGTTCCTCTATAACACGACAACCACTTAACCGATATGGGTGATATTTAAAATATAGATAGATAATAACCGGAAATAGGACATAGGCTACTTTTTATCCCAAAAAATTGCACGTTTCCCGTAACATAAAAAAAAAATAGTAGACTCCATCATCAGATCAGCTCGCTGTCACCATATTATTACATTGTAGTCAGAACTTGACAAATATGCCGAGTTTCAACTCAATCGGCTTATTTACTGAGGAGTTCTGTTGAACAGCTCTTGACTCCATCATCAGATCAGCTTGTTGATACCATAATATTTCATTGTCACCGAGAATCTATAAGTGTGCAAAATTTCAGCCCGATAGTCCTACAAACACAATAAATAAGGAATACGATGACATTCTCGCTCGTCAGTCGACACGTGCGCTCACGATGCGCGTCGAAACGGGACTGAGCATAGCGCCAACGTGTGGACGGATCCCCAACGTTGGCGCGCCAACTTCCTTTGATAAAACCGACACGGCACGGCCAAGCCCCAACGTTGGCCCCAACGTTGGCGCCAAGCTATTTTGTCAGCACCACACGTTGGTGAGAGGCATTGGGACCAACGTTGGCCCCAACGTGTGGATGCGGGGTAAGCGTTGTGATACATTCTGGAACCAGAACCTATCCTAATAAAAAGTCTAACATGATTTGTTGGAATTTCTTGTCCACCTTTGTTAGGATAAAACCAGCCGGAGTACCTTTTAATATCTTTGGAAAAACAGGATTAGAACTGCTCCCTTGTTTATTCAATGTTCGTAATAGACTGTCGACAACATCGATCCAATTCCGAAAAGAGCGCGAAAATTCAGAAGGTAATGTAATAGTGGTAATAGTCAAGTCTTACATTGGTAAGTAGGTAACTATTTAATTATGAAGGTGAATTACAAATCCCTCCCATTTGATTTGTAGCGTGACATTATTGACTGAACAATATAATTACATAGAGTTAGCAAACTACCTACCTACTAAGAGATATACCTACCTATAGAATCATATCAGGCTTCATTTTTACCATTTTGCTATGTAATTTCATGAGCTAAGTCTCTAGTGAAGGAGTTATGCCTTCGATGAAGACCTTGATTATATACCTGTTGACGAAGAGTTTATTTATTATTATTAACATCACTTTATACTAAATATTTTATTTCCAGGTTTCAATCAACTGAAATCCAAGATAATTTTGTCATTAAATTTCAAGTCACCTGATGATTGTCTGCCCTTTTATAAATTACCCATCAAAAAGCTAGTTGCCATTCAGAAAATAACTAAAAATGATGAAAGGAAAAAGTTTTGTGGAAATAGGCTGTATTATATATCTTCTAAAATTAAGGTAAATTAATTTATTATAAAGTCACTTGCAATTACAAAGACTTACACCTTGTAAATAGTACCTACTAATTTACTGACTTGTTTTTAATCTTTATTATTACAGTGTCCACCAGCACTAGTTAGTGAAAAACTAGCCAGGAGAACCTTTGTATATGATTTATCATTTGAGTGGTTGGAAAAATCTTTGGACTGTCTGTTAGGTATGAGCAGGTTTTTACATTAAGTACATACATAATATTTACTGATGTCTATGTCAAATGATAATAATAACTTTAAAATAAAGATAGTAAAATAATATCAAAACTTAGATTAGATTTTTTTATTACAGAAAAAGGTGTAACTGGAGATCGGATATTGCGAGATTTGTGGGTGCTGAAATATAGCCATAAAACAATCAGTGGGAGGCTGCAGAAGATCAGGGACATGGGAGTTGATGTCTTGTACCCATGGATGGTCAGATGCACACCAGAAATACTTGAAAAGTACCATTACATATTTTTATATTTGCTTTTTTAATTTCCTTCCTTAACGGTATTTTAAGTAAACCTAAACATTTAGTAAACATTCATAAAATCACACCCCTTTTCACAGATACACCCCTTTTCACAGATTTGCAATTGCTACGACCCGACACATTTTTCACCTTATCCACTCTGCATTCTTCACCACAGTTTTAGGGCACTTTCGACCTGACCTTTTTCCAAAATTTTTGATTTTGCTATTAAAAATAAGTAATTGATTTCAGATACATAAACCTAACACAAGAAACCAAAAATATTTTAGGAGAAAATAAATCTACACAAATATATCTGGCTAATCGTTTAAACATTTCTGTCGATGCTGTTGAAGACATATGGGAGAAAATGCCTGCTCTAAGAACAATACGAGTAACAAAGGTTAATATATTATGTTCTTTACATTATTTCTTATGCTTTAATTAAGCATTTAATTTTTAGAGCAATCCTATTTATTTTATAAAGATAGTTTGTAGGTATGTTTGTGTCAATCAAGCCTTAACTAGTGGACCCATTTGGATGAAACTTTGAATAGTTCTAGTCTAGATGGTGGCCTGGAATAAAATATTTAAAATTAATGCGCCACCAAATTCACGGGCGGAAACTAGTAGAGGTATAATATACCTATAATGATTTTACTTCTTTTTATAAGTACCTACTTAAGTATATATTATTATAATTTTCAGATAAAGAAATTTTTGGACTTCCTAATGGATGAAGGTTTTAGTGAAGAAGATATTGCTAAAAAACTACGAATTTTGGCATCATCACAAAAAACTATAAAATGTAGACTGGACAAACTTCATAAGTTAGGCCTAACTGATATCAATCTGAACACACTTTGTAGAAGTAGAAAGAATTTCCAAAAGTATTATGAATCATTAGAAGCTGTTTTAAAAGAAAATGTAAGTAAAAGCATGAAGTAAAAGTAATCAAGTTAAAAAAGAAAAGAATGTGCTATATCATTTTATTGTTGTAAAAAAATAAGAATAAAACTTTTTTACTACATCAAGCAATTTACAAAAACCGTTTAGTGGTTGTACCACAATGACAAGTAAATCAAAATAAAGCAATGATGATTAAAATATTAAGTAGTAACAGGAGAAAATATTATGTATTAGGTATAGTGCATTTTACATGAAATTAATTTTTAATTTTTTTCAGAAAATTCAAGCTAGTTCTGAATGCTCTCAAAATGATATGGAGAGGGAGAGTAGAGAGACATCATTAGCAAAATAAATTGGTATTATTATAAGTTAATTGTGTTATGTATTTATATTTAAATAAAACACATTATTATCAATGATTGTTTACCATGTCCAATGATAAAATGACCCTTGGAATGAACTAGGTATATATTTATTACAAACTCTTACACATCAATAACACAAAAAATACAGCCATATCATGGTGAATGAAGGGTTTGATATTGTTGTGACTTGTGATCATTCGCTGTATCTAACCAGCACCTTCTAAAAACTAGCAAGTTTAGCAGTACACTTTTATTGAGTAGGAGACTCCAAAGTGGGCACATAATGAAGCTCATTACATTTAAACTGTGTACTATGCAAATAATGCTTTATATAATGCTACATTTTATGTAAAACCTGACCCATAACTACAAGTTAAATGGTTCCGATAGTTTGGAACCTCTTGCCTACCTACAATATGTTGCTAAGATTTTTGGTTTGATTAATATGTGCATGCAGTACTATATTCTTACTGATTGTTATAAGTGTTGTATGTGGATTCATATAATCACAACTCAGTTTAATAGGTCACCACAACAACATACAAGCCATTTGCAATTTGGTGTTATATTAAAAGCTTGCATTTTATAATCTAGGTAATACTACAGAATAGTATTCTTTATGAACTGAATAAGTGACTTGCTGACTAAAAGTGGCCATGCAAGGGTACAAAACACTGTTCTTATCATGCTGATAACTATTGATATGATAGATTTGATTACAATGAATATTAGTTTTTTTTTATTTGAACAATAATAGGTGAGCCAAGTTTGTTACATTATCTAAAACAATACTGAACCCATAATGAATTTAATGTTCATGAGATACATTAAAAATTGGTCAAATATACAGCACATATTGTCAAATAATTTTAGCAGAAGTGTATGTACCTAATGTTTTAACATTTTGAGTGCAGACAACACAGAACTCCACTACCAACTTGAATGTCTAGCGCGAGGAGGGTCCACATTCAAATTGTTAATAGCAAAGTTTATATTTATAAACTACCTATGATTAAATTAGGGTATGTATGTAGCGTAGTGAGGTTTGAGTAAAGTCATCAGAGGACTAATTGAACTACTGGTGCACACATTGTGCTCCTGGCCCTGCATGCATGTGTTCCTCATCATCACTAGCGTAGGCCTCCTCGCGCCCACCTCGGCCTCCAGCACTAGCAGTGTAGTCCATTAGAGTCACCTCTTCTACATCATCACCAGTTGGCATCACAAAAGCTGGCTTCGGAGGAAGTACACTTTCCAGATTTTTCAACTGCTCCTCTGTAGCAAAGTTATTCTCAGGGAAAACAACATCAAACTTTATATAAAGGTTACCTTTTTCAAAAGGATTCTTGTACTGAGGCATCCCTTCACCTTGAATACCCTTGGTGTCGCCTGGCTTGATCACTTCACCAGCATTGTGTTTAATGAGTAAGTCTCTCCCATCTAAATGTTTGATCACAAATTCAAATCCACACAAGGCCTCTGTCAAAGTTATCTCATGTTTAATGTGCAGATCATCTCCATTCCTTTGGAATACATCATGAGGTTTCTGCTGTACCACAATGATGACATCACCAGGCTGTGTGTCAGGTTGCTGATCTCCCTCACCTCTGAAGAATATTCTCTGATTGTCTCTCATTCCCTTTTCAACATGTACTTCCAAGATCTTGCATTCATTCAGAACCTTCTTACCTTTGCATTTAGGGCACTTATCTTTTTCATTGATGATTTCCCCTTGACCATGACAAGTTGGGCAGCGGGACTGCAACTGCCGTGTCATGTGAGGTGCAATCTGCTGATAAGACACTTTTAAACCCTGTCCATGGCAATCCTTGCATGTTTGAACAGCTCCTGGTTTACCTCCAATACCCTTGCAACCACCACAAATAACATTTTTACTCAACTGTAGCTTTGTGGTTTTGCCAACATACATGTCTTCTAAAGTGACTTTGAGCGGATGCGCGGTATCTTCACCTCGGGCAGGGCCTCGGCCTCGACTGCCTCCCATGCCAAAGAAGTCTCCAAATATGTGCCCTAATAGATCATCCGGCGCGAAGTTACTGCCTTGAGAACCTTCCTGAAGACCTTTCAACCCATACTTATCATAAATTTGCCTTTTCTTAGGATCAGACAAAACTTCGTAGGCAAAGCTGATTTCTTTGAATTTATCACCAGCTGCTGGGTTTTTATCAGGGTGAAACTCCTTAGCCAGTTTATGATAATTCTGAAAACATAAAATGCTATTTTATTACCTCCAAACCAAGTTGAGGACAATGGGTTGAACCATGCAACGATTAATGACATTGCCTACTTCAGTACTACCAAACATGTGGGTTCGCTTGATTGAAAAAGTAGTGTAATCAGTACTTACTCTTTTAATTTCAGAGTCACTGGCACTTCTGGAAACCCCTATCACATCGTACAATTTATTATCAGCCATTTTTCCTAGAAAAATTACAGAAAGAAAGAAGGAACGAACGAGGAAGTCACTGAGGTGGGGAAAGATTTTTTTTCTCAAACAAACATGTCTACCTGTCACGTAATAGCAAGTCAATGTCAAAACTAGCTATGTCATGGAATGGAAATTGGAAACACAAAATTGTCTTTGGAATAGTTCAGTGGTTTTTCATGTCATGGCGCATCTACACATACGGCATTGTTAGAGACGTTGACACGCATGATCGTGGCAACACTCTTCACGATTGTGTTTTGAGGCTGTTTGAGGGCTTAATCCGCTGAGGGGCCGCGCGCTAGAATTTTTTGTTCTCACTTCGCATTTCAATTTTCAACTTTTTTTATTTACCTACTTAGGTAGCTAGTGGAATTTTTCCTTAATTGTGCTGTAAGACTTGCTTTTGCTTTTCGTGATTCTAGGTCAACGGGAACTACCTACCATACATAGAGGTTTTCGACCCAAAACCTATAGGCCTCTACTAATTTATACTCGTATTAATTTTTGTCAAAGTTGCACCACGGATTAAACTATTGCCATCCTTTTTTGCTAAACAGTGACAAATAAGGATGGCAATAGTTTAATCCGTGGTGCAACTTTGACAGAAGTTAATACGAGTTTATTATTAGAGGCCATAGGGTACTTCCGGTTGACTTGACCTACAATAGGGAACATGCGTCTGATTCAAAAGCGGGTTAAATGTATTTTATTATGAACATTGTTGCTTTAGAGCAGTGGTTCTTAACCTTTTAGTGATGGGGGACCATTTGTTAAACTTTTTTCTTGCCGCGGACCACTAACCCGTATCACGATGGTGGGGGGGGGATGTATCTTTAGCAAATAATCAGAAGGGGGTCACATGACTTTGCACTCTCGCAAAATATCTACTCATGAATATGCGAGCGAAGCGAGCCGATTTTTTTTAAGTCAAATGCAATGTAGCTCATTTTGGTCGCAAAATACTCATGAAGCTAATATGCGAGCAAAGCGAGTGAGCTTCAAACCAAGCGACTGAAGCGAGCTCCCTAATCCGCGAAGCGAAACAAATGCAACATTTACGCTTTATTCTGCTTACGGTTCTCAAAGAAAAGCTGGCTGCTTGTTAGTTTCTATTCTGCGATCAGACGTAATTCAATTTGTTCGCAAAAAACGCATGAAGCTAAAGTGCGAGCGAAGCGAGCCGAATTTTTTAAAGAAAAATGCAGCATGTGCATTTGACACTTAATTTTGCTTACCATGCTCAAAGAAAAAGCTGGCTGCTTGTCAGTTTCTATTCTGCGATCAGACATAACTCAATTTGTTCGCAAAATACTCATGAAGCTAAAATGCGAGCGAAGCGAGCCGATTTTTTTAAAGACAAATGCAATGCGTGCTTCTTTATTTTGCTTACGGTGCTCAAAGAAAAGGCTGGCCGCTGGTCAATTCCTATTTTGCGGTCAGACATAGCTCACTTTGCTCGCAAAATACGCATGAAGCTAAAGTTAAATAAAATGCGAGCGAAGCGAGCCGAATTTTTTAAAGGCAAATGCAGCATGTGGCTATTTATTTTGCTTACGGTGCTCAAAGAAAAGGCTGGCTGCTGCCGATTTCTAGTCTGCGGACAGACATAGCGTAACTCACTTTGTTCGCAAAATACACATGAAACTAAAATGCGACCGAAGCGAGCCGATTTTTTTAAGACAAATGACCCCCATGACCCTCCCTATGGGACTGCGCCTGCTCAACACACAGTCAACCAATAATTTAATTCAAAACGTATCAAAAGCGGAAAAGTTTTCTCTTTTAACTTTGATCCGTTGTCACTTGCTTAATTTTTTCGGATAGCTTCGCGGACCACTTCGGGTGGCTCCAGGGACCACCAGTGGTCCGCGGACCACCGGTTAAGAACCACTGCTTTAGAGGTATGTGTGTGTAATTATTTTTTAATATTAAACCGTTTTCGATTAGAAAATAAATTTTAAAAATTGCAAAAAATAGTAGGAATTTCAAAATACTTAAAAAGGATGTGAAAGGATGTGACGACACGAGTTCATAAGACGAGTCAAGGACGAGTCAGATATAACGATCCATAGATAAGTTTTTTTTTTAATTTTCACAATAAGCAATATGCATCAATTTTTTTTATGGTTTTAAACGATAGGTTATATCGTCAATTAACCGTAACAAAAATTCCAGCGCCGAAAAACTAAAATTTTATAACAAAAATAATTTTTAAAATTTATCAACATTTTCATGCACTTGAAACGGACGTGACGTCACAAGTCACCAAAATTACACGCGCTTGTAGGTAGAAAAAAAAACTTTCTGTCGAGTTTGAAGGAGTGTGACGTCACAGCATACGTGACAAATAGCGTTGCGTTTCAAGTCTTATGAAATTCCCACTATATTTTTGCACTTTTTAATTATTAATTTCTAAGCGAAAATGAAATAATATTAAAAAATAATTACACACACATAATTCTAAAGCCATAATGTTCATAGAAAAATACGTTTAACCCGCTTTTGAATCAGACGCATATTGCCTATTCCTAAACTCGAACTTATTGTTGTCACAGATTACTGTTGTACTTAGTATCAATTTGACGTCTCGCGTCAAAGTTCACAAATTGTTACTACAACAGTAATCTGTGACAACAATAATAATCGTGTTGGTTTCAGATGCGTGAAAATGTTCGTAAATTTTAAAAAATATTTTTGTTATAAAATTTTAGTTTTTCGGCGCTGGAATTTTTATTACGGTTATTTGACGATATAACCTATCGTATATAATCATAAAAAAAAATTGTGGGAGTTCCCTATTGTCAATTTTGGTTAAAAGCAAGGTCTTACAGCAAAAGTAATGTACCTAGGTACTTAAATTAAAAATTCCGAAAAACAAAAAAAAGTGGGTTACCTAGGTATCTACCTACCAAATAAAATAAAACTTAAGCTTATGCTTATAAACAGTGCGCCGACCAGCAGAGGCATTCAGTAGGCGCATTCTGTAAACTCACTTCGAACGTCGAAGAGCTGAATCCGCTGTGAGGCTGTGAGATATCAAATTTCGTATTCGAAATTTGAATCTTACTACAAATACTTACAATACCTACATTCTTTCGTATTCAGTGAGCTCGGTCACTTGAGTGAATTCGAAGTGAGTCTAGTACAGAATGCCTCTGCTGTACTAGACTCACTTCGAATTCACTCAAGTGACCGAGCTCACTAAATACGTAAAATTTATTTTCAATAAAAAGTACATTTTCATAGTGATTCTAGACTAGAAGTATAAAACTTTTGAAATTATCATGGTTACGAACATAAATATTGTTATCAACGGGATAATTACCATGATTATTGAGTTTTGTTGCTTCCCGATATTTATCCCGTTAATAATCCGGTAATTATCCCGTTGATAACAATATTTATAGAAGTATAAAATTCCATAGATACTTAGTACTTATAGGATTTTTTCGGGTAGATAGGTACCTAGGTAATAAGTAGGTACCTACAAGTAAAGAGAAACCTAACAAAGGCTAAGGGAAACAAATCTAGCTAGATTAGCACCATGGGGCTTCGGATATACCTACTTCCCGTGCTAGTTAATTGTAGGTAATCATTTTTCCCGTGATCCGTCTGTCCGACTGAATATTTTAGTAAATCAGTGAATGAAATCTGTTGAACACCCGTCATGTACCTATGTCGTAAACCAAATTTGCTTAAGATGAAAGTGATAGGAAAGTGTTTTTTTAAATGCGTAGGTAATCAATTATTTCTATAGGTACTTAGTTACTTACTTATTTTTCAATCGTAGTTACGTAAGTTCAGAAGTGGTGCATAATGAAGTACTTACCTCATTGGTAGTATCGATCTTTCTTGCATCAACGACATGATATTAGATACCGTAGCTACCTACAGTTCAAGTAGACAACAAGTAGCTACATTTTTGTAAAGCTCTATTCGAAATATGAATCGAGTAGGAAATTTTGGGTTCAAAAACTATAAAAATATCAAAAAAAAAATACTCAACCGGCTTCAAAAAATAAGAATATAAGTAAACAGATTTATTTCATTACCTACTAATTATATTATTTTTTGTTATAATGTTGAAATCGGTGTGCATAAAATTTAATATTCTTAAGTCATTGTTTTACTTACACCGACTTCAACATTATAACAAAAAATAATATAATAGGCAATATGCGTCTGATTCAAAAGCGGGTTAAATGTATTTTATCATGAACATTGTTGCTTTAGAGGTATGTGTGTGTAATTATTTTTTAATATTAAACCATTTTCGATTAGAAAATAAATTTTAAAAATTGCAAAAAATAGTAGGAATTTCAAAATACTTGAAAAGGATGTGAAAGGATGTGACGACACGAGTTCATAAGAAAAGTCAAGGACGAGTCAGATATGACGATCCATAGATAAGTTTTTTTTTTAATTTTCACAATTCCTATACTCGAACTTATTGTTGTCACAGATTACTGTTGTACTTAGTATCAATTTGACGTCACACGTCAAAGTTCACAAATTGTTACTACAACAGTAATCTGTGACAACAATAATAATCGTGTTTCAGATGCGTGAAAATGTTGGTAAATTTCAAAAATTATTTTTGTTATAAAATTTTAGTATTTCGGCGCTGGAATTTTTATGACGGTTATTTGACGATATAACCTATCGTATAAAATCATAAAAAAAAATTGTGGGAGTTCCCTATTAGTACTTACCTAGGTAATTAAATAAATCTGTTTAAGTACTTACTTACCTACTTCTATTCTTATTTTTTGCTTTTCAGTGCAAGATGTTTTGAAGTCGGTTGAGTATTTTTTTTTTTAATTTTTTTTAATTTTCCTTTTCTAGTGTTTATTTTTTATTTAGAATGACGTCACCTTACTTATTAGCATTTAGTTTCATCATCGTCGACCTCGTCAAAACTGAAAAGTTCATTATTGGATTGCAAAAGGACGTGGAGGTTTGCAGCTTAGGTACCTAATTATAACTACTACCTAGGTAACTATGTTGTACATTAGCATTAGCTTAGACTCTTCGAGACTAGTCGTCAAGTTGCATAACGTTAATTTACTGCTGGGTTAAGATAAGAGCGGTTATGTTACATTTGAAAGAAAAACATAATATCGGATTACCTACTTCATTAGTAAACTTGAATATGTACTTAAGTAATTATGAAATAATTAGGATTTCAGGTCTAACCCACATAGTGGGACAAGGGCAAGAAGAAGATTTCAAAAGTGGATGATACTTTGAGGTAGGTGAGGAACTTTGTAAGGAACTCGCCTACTTAAAAAAGCACCAATTAATTTCTACCATGTTAGGATCAGTGAAACAGGCCCTGTCTCAACTCGGTGATACCTGACATTATTATGTGAATCAGATTTGTTTTTAAAAGTACCTACAACCTGCCTGTAGGTATTTAGGTATTTAGAGTAGGTACCTACCTAGAGCTGTTTGGCAAGTAGGCACTCCATGCATTTGCGGCATAGGTCATATTAAAGTAGATAATTATGCTCAGTTAGGTCAGGTTTGTGGTGAATAATTATGAAGTTATCCAGCGGGGCTAAAAAGGCCGATATAGCAGATTCACAACATGATTCATAGCGAGATTTTCGTATTAGAAATTCAAAAAATTACAATTCCTCTTAAGAACCTATGTGTACAAAACACAAACCTACCGAAACGAGTTCAATCAACAAAATACATCAACGCATTTCTTTCATACTTAGAGAACTGTACGAATAAATTACACGAGCACACTACATTGATACAAACAAAGGATACAAATTACCTACGATAATTTCACCAACAAAAGAACGCGCTACACTCTGCTATAAAATACTCTACAAAAAAAAACATCATAATGATACACTCAACCAACAAAAGACATCAACGCGCTATGCACTGCTACGAGGAACGGTATGAACACAAGCTACAAAGATAAACTCAACGACCAAAAGATCTCAACGCGCTACGCATTGCTACGATGATCTCCATGAAAACTCGCGGCTAGGGTAGACTACAGTAAGTATAGCAACAACAACAAACTTTTTTGGTACAATTAAAATAGGTAGAACTAAAGTTATCTAAAGCCTCATTTTAGATAATTCTGAAAAACATTTTCAGAATCCCTTTAGTTTTCAGAGAAGTTTTTTTAGATAAGGTGTTCCCAGGTGCTCCATTAATCTCTGCCTAGTAGTAAAAAGGCCGATCCCACTGGTAGAAATCTAAGTGAGCAATTTAGGTACTTACTGTTACATTTTTAAATAAATAAATAAACATTTATTGATCCAACCAGAATACAATTTACATGTAGTCCTGACTCCTGATTTTGAGGAGCTATTCTGCTCAATAGGAGATATTAGCGTCGATGGGCAAAACGTGGGCATGTACCAAATATATATTTAGACATACCTCTGACTACCTCCTTAGACTCGAAAGATCTTAAAAAATGCCTGAAAAGATCTGAGAGAATGTCTATCGCGCCTTGGGGATATAGGTAGTCGTGATCATATTTCATTTATTCTGCTCATCATGCTGAAGATCCTCATCAGATCTTCACGAAATGTTTATGAGACCAACGAACCATCAAAATCGGATATCATAAGGCGGAGATATTCAGTAGCCCCCGTAATGGAAGAAGTACCCCTCCAATCAAAAATCCCCGACGACAAAAAAATTTAAAAAGTTGTGAAACCTGTTTACCAAGTTTTGTTGTGAAATACGACGAGGAGTACCAACAAACAGACTGAGGAAAGCAAATTTTGCCGACTTGATGCAGATACGCTTTACTCGCTCCGTCAAAAAGACTTCAACGCGTTACGCACAGCTACAACGAACTCCATGAACACACGCTGCTGACTCTCAACCAACAAAAGACATCGTCTTTATTTACAATGTATTTCAAAACACACGCTGTTGAGATAAATTGAACTATCGAACATATCAAAAATACAAGAAATCTCTGAAACTTCTATATCTATGATACAACCACCAAAAGACATCAACGCGCTACGCACACAAAAAACTGCGTGAACACACGGTTCTGAGGTAGACTTAACCGCCAAAAGACTACAACGCGCTAGGCACTGCTATGATGAACACCACGAAAAAAAAAACAATGAGCTACACATTATTAATTCTACGAACAGAATAGACAACGCGCTACACACTGCCGCGATATTTGCAAAACCACTAAATACATAATAATATCTCCGACTATGCTTGACTTTCACCTTCCTGCTATTATCACTATTATCTCGAAGTGGCATCATTGTACGACCCCGCGTTGCATTCGTTAATCTGTCTGATGATTGCACTCCTACCTTACAAGTAGTGTAAATACAGGGTGTAAAATTTAACACATTTGAAAACTCAAATTTTACTTTGTTTCGAGAGAAAAATAGGTCTCAGATAGTCGTCGTCCCACACTAGTCCAACTTTAGGGATATTTAGGTAGGACAGACTTCAGGCCTCGGTGTTATTTTACATCCAATATACTTAGATAACAAGTAGTCTTTGATTCTACTCTAAGATTATCTGCATCGTAGGTATCGAAAATTTCAAGTACCATAGTAACATTTGTTCTGCCGCCAGAATCAAAATTCAAACTTCTTCTATTTTAGCCACGCACGCAACAATCGTCAAAAATCTAAGATTGATTCGTTTTTTATTCGTCCGAGATTTTTTAGGATAATAGTCTTTTACGTCCTATGTAATTAAACCTTCGTGGAACGATATATGCAGCTACAAATAATATACTTAGTTTCAGATTGCAAAACGCTAAAATGCAAGGTAAGAGACGAGTGGACCTTGATGCTCCGTCTAAAAACCGTCCGAAATGAGCTTTAATTTATTTAAAGCTTGCGATGTTTTTATGTCGAAAAGCTTGGAAAAAAATGTTAGAAACCCAGAGCATACTTCCGTAATTTATTTAGAACTAAGAACTCTTGACTCGCTGAGCTGAGACTACAAGTAGGTACTTATACAGTAAACATGTTTCTTGTTGAAAAAGTATTTTTCATAAAGTTCCTATGGACTCAAGGTGTGGGGTCAAGGGGACCTATGTCAAGGGGTCTAACTTGTAAGATCTGCACCCTGATTCCAAACTAGCATCCGATTCGATGATTTCAGTCGGAAAGTTAACGTTTTTTCAGCGAAGAAACGTCACTTTCCGAATTTAGAATACATTCCGAGAAGTTGGTCTGAATCGCGCCTCTGATTACACACCCACTGACAGACACGAGGAGGACAGATGAAGACAGGGTCAAACTAAATAAAAGCTTGTAAAAAGTACAAGTAGATAAAAGTGTTAAGGTGGAGTGCCGTAATTGCAACTATCCGGTAATTGCAACTGGAGTCAATAACTCCCTCTAGGATCACTTTTTTGAACATCGATAGATGTGGTATTGAACTTCTTCTAAAAGTCTCAGTCTAAAAATATAGATGGTGTTGATAGGACCAAAACTGAGCAAATGACAGGTCTTTTTGTAAAATTGCCAATTTTTCGGAAGTGACGCCGCTCGGACGCTTCGTAATTTGTTGAAAAAAATTGTTTTTCGTGGTTTTTCGCCGGTGTGTTCACAGTGAGAGTGATTATAAGACACAGTAAGTTGTTTTTTATGTGTTTGTTGTATTCTACGATAAATCTACTCAGAGTTATGGATACAGTTACATTTGCCAGACAAAAAGTGCAGAGTCTTGTAATTGAAACTATTTTGTTTCTTTTTTGTATGAAGTTTGAAAAACCTAGTGATGTAACAATGACGATGACTATGTCGATACGTAATATTTTATTGAAAGGGATACTATCTACTTCCATACTATGCTATGAGTTCTTAGCAATTAGTTTGAGTGATTGAGTCTCTTCATTATGTTGGCGCTAGCGGAGCCCTTTCAAAAGTCGTGAAATATATGAAACGAATATAAAAAGGCTGTTTTACTTCTAAAATATTACTTATTGCGATTGAAATAAAGTTAGAAAAAATAATTAGTAATAGATAATAGAAGACTTTAAAGATAAGAGTAAAAGAAGCTGTTTCATAACTAAAAGATTACTGTGATTAAAATAAACATCGAGTCGATAAAAATCACGATAAGGTTCCCATCACTATTCGTAGTAATCCATCACTATTAAGGGAGTGTCCACATTGCGTTTTCTGCAGCGCGTTTTTGAGCTGCGCGTTTGTATCGATACAAACGCGCGTTCGCAACGCGTATTTTTCCATACAAAAGCGAACCGGGAGGGGCTGCGCGGGGGGCTGCGCGTTCGCATCGCGTTCGAATCGCGTTTGTATCGATACAAACGCGCTGCAAAAAACGCAATGTGGACACTCCCTAATAGTTGCAATTACCGGATTCTTTGCTGAAAAGTGTTTTCGCGCAAAATTTGACATTAGTTGCGAGGGCATAGCTATTTAAATCTAAAGAACTATATTCAAGGCATGTGTTCTGTAAATCCCAGTAGTAAGCGCCATAGAAAAAAAAGGAGTAAAAGTAAGTAATTGCAATTACCCGCCAAAACGGGTAATTGCAACTATTGCTCCCTCTGTCATGAATTTATGCAATAGAATTTTATTTTTTATCGCTTTACTTTATTCATAACAATGATATAAATCTACATAAAATTTACTATAAAACAGATCTTTCAAAAAATACATTTCTGATATAAAATATAGAATTAGCAAGCGATGAAGTTAGGACTCCACTTTTTCCACCTTATACTTACTTGATAATATTTATAAATACATACATGCTCAGACAAAAGTAAACTGTTGTAGGTAAATATACAAATAAAAAAGAATAAGAATAGATCGTAAAGGATTTCAGCATCCACCCTAAGCTAAGATTCATAATCAACGATATTTTCAACGCTCTCCTTATAAGAGTTGTGCTACAATGGAAATAATCGAGTTAAGATTCTAATCAGAGACATGTTCAGATAAGCATCCCTGGTTTACTTATTTGTTTGTGTTTATTAAGTACTTATAAAAGTAAATGCAGAAGATAAATAGATGATTCCTCGTTAAGTCACTGAAAAATTAATTTGTGTAATATTTTTTATCTGTCTAGGTCAGCAGTCGTTTATGAAAGTACCTGTACACTTGCACAGGGTCCATCGTAATTGTTAAACGATGTTTAGATACCATAATAATCCTATTACGTAAACTCGTTCCGGTATCCGGCTACGACCTCCAGAAGGTCTTTAGATTCTGTTTTGAAGAGGTGCGGAGGAGCGGGCGGGTCTTCTCTCATATTGGAAGTGAAAGTGAATGAATGTCGGAGGCTTAATTAGAGAGGAGACCTGCGGCTGCGCCAGTCCCTCGAACGCCGTCGCTAGCCGCAGTCGCGTACCGAGTGTAGCTACACATACGACACACGACAAGTGCATCGAACGCCACGCCTGAACCGCACCGCGCATCACCACCATCGAGGTACGCGCATCACACATCACACAGTGAAACCGACTCTTCATAATACAAATGTGCGTACTTTCCATCACGAAGTTTTCAAAAGCTGTATGATATTACATTTATATTTTTTGGTGACTGAAACAGGCTAAATAAGTTCAGATTTTTATATTCTAGCGTAGGAGTGCATAAAACAGTGCTTTGGTACATATTTGGTTCATTTTTGGTGGCAAGTTTTAATATTATTTTTGATTAGTTTTGTAATTAGTGAGATAAGTTTTATAGCATTTATTTCATGAAATATATTAGGTATCTTATGATGAAATGGTGCTATAGAAATATTTGATTTTGGTCTTCAATTTTAGAAAAAAATTAATCCTGAAATGTCTGAGTAACCCTATGTATAAGATTATCTTAGCACTTCGAATGTTTCTTTCATAACTGCTCTTCTTTTTAAAATTAGGAAGTTTTGGGTAAATTTATATTTCTTAAAGGCAATTGACTATAGGACCAATTAGAAATAATTATAGACCACCGGACTAAGTATACAATGAAGGGCTATTTGACTACATAACCACTGACCAACGAACATCGTTCAAACCCACCAGTAACTTCACTCACTATGTTTACAGCAAAGAGGCCAGAGAGCCGGGTTGGCTTTCACAAAACAAAATAAATTCATCTCACGTATCGATTGTCCTCGAGCATCGAGGTCTGCATTAATAAAAGAAAGCGAACTTGGAATACAGACTGGCCCGTGACCACTTTCGTCAACTGCGGGCGTGTCCAGCCGACACCTCACCTCGAACTGCTTGATAAGCGACCCCCTTTTTGCACAAAAACATGTTTGTAATGATGACGGAACAACTAATACGAAGTCTGTAGTCAATTTCCGAAAATTGCAATTTTATTAGCTAAGTAAGTAATTATTTTATTGTTATCTTAGTAAATCACCATAAAAGATTTAGTTTTTTCATGCGAACCTATGAAGCAATTCTATAGATTGTTAACAATAGGGTTCCATGAAAACACCTAAGTATATTAAACAGAAGACTGAAATCTTTTGTTGCCATTTTCTTAAACGCTGTGAGAGAACGAGAGAAATGAAGATTCCCCATTAAAATTAAAACGTTGAATAAAGAGTAGATGCAAATCAGGCGACAAGTGGCAAAATTATGTAGATTATCGCATTGAGAGAAAGCGATTCAAATAGAATCGGACGAGCTTAACGAAAACATCCGACGTTTTCTAATATTGTAGGTAATTTCGGTACTTCCGTGACTAATGTCTTCGTAACCATGGAGTGCTCAGTTTATCTCGCTAGCTTTATTTTAGGCAACATAAATAATGGGAACAGATTGTTTGCTAGACTTAAAGTTGGGTCTGAATTCCCGTTTAAGTTTCTTCGATAGAACATCGATATGGATATATGCATTGCATATTTGCATATTATCTAAAAGTAGTAATACACAGTAGAATAGCCATATCGAATAATTAATTGATCGAGCGAGCAAATGTTTGCATGTTTCACGAAATGTTTGTTCTCGCATAACTATCGAACCGTTCGTTAATCCAATTTGCATGAAACTTTGTAGGTAGGTCAATAGTTTGTGCTTTGAAAATTTACTGTACACTGAGTTGGAAAAATATTGGGTTCCCAAGCGGGAAAATGGAATGTATGGAGTGGGGTGTCAATATAATTGAAATTTATGAACGGGTGTCTTTTTTTGTACATTCCAATGGTTTTTATTTTTATTGTAGGTACTGTATAGTTTTCGAAATACGACGATAAAAGAAAACCTGCCGTTTGTTGTCTTCGTGGTTCAGGTTAGACTGCAAATAAGATAGATAGCGCTATCGTTCCGACTTGTAGTACTTAATTTGAAAACAAAAAAATAATGTATTGCATGCATGACATTATTTTCCATGTAAGCTAGCGCAGTAGACAGAAGCAAGTACAAATATAAGCGGTGCCCGAGATCTCAGTTCGGGGCGAAAGATGATACTTACTTATAAAAAAAAAAATATTAAATGTTTTCACAGCAGTTATTTTTGTTGTTCACAGATGAGTCGGCATTTCTGCTTAGCAGGCCTCGCCTTGCTGGCTGCTCTCTGCGTAGCTAATGCTCAAAGACGCCTAGCACTTCCAGACCCCAAGAGCTGTGCAAACAGTAAGTAGTATTCATACAACACCCGGAGGGAACTAACTGACCCCTACTACTCTACTTGATCTATAGGTCGATAGGTCAAATCCAGTAGTTGAGCACAAATTGATGTCTAGCAATGATGAAAGAAAATAAAAAACAAACAGTGTTGTTTTCTTATCTAAAATTCAAGTGTTACATTACAAGTAAGTAATAATAAAATCAATATTCCTTTGAGACGTGAAGAATTTCGTCTATTAAAAACCTAGTTATCAGTGAAAATCAGAACAGGAGCGGCTACTAACCAAATAGTTCTTTATAAAGCAAAGGGTGTGCCGCGGCACACTGGTGAACCGTGGTCATTTAGTTGGTGTGCCTCGGAAAAATAAGGTTAGGTAGGTACCCATAATGCTAGCCGCATTTATGGTCAAATAAACAAGTTTATGTTTCGTATAAAAAAAACTGATTTTGCATTTATGATTACTTACTACCTCCAAATTTTTCCGATTTCCTAGATGTACCTTGAACACAAAAAGTTTGCGGAACACTGCTTTATAGTATGTTCAGTACGGAATAAAAAAATAAATCATTACCTACCTATCTAAGATTATATTATCAGTCAGGATAAAGAGAATGGATTTTTAGACATTTTTTTTATTAAGCTAGTAGAAACAAAAGCTCATGGCGTTTAGTTATTTTTCGTGGAACTTTGTTATTGATTGTACTCTACCCCTACCACAGTAAATGTAATGGAGTCAGATAGATTAGCAGCAACCAATCTTGCATAACCGAAGCGACCCATGGCCGCAAGCGCAGCCGTGTTACGACCTCCATTATCCATTATATCAAGCTGCCAATAAAATATTTATTGCAGAGTCACTTACCTTATTCAAAACCACGAACGTTCTAGCAATCACAATTCAAAGCATTTGACTTGTATCAAGTTGTATCCGAGGTTCAATGCGACTTGCATTTGTCGTTCAATAAGATGCGACAATTCCAAGTACTTCAAGTGTCGGTGGTTTACCTTGCTCAAGTAATTGCTTGACCTAAAATGTTTTGATGATCCCTTTGTGTGGTAGACCTAGAAATCTAGGTCGATGTCTGTAACGAGTCTAAGTTTCTACTTATTAAAATCTTGTGTCTGTCATCTTGTAACATTTGGTTTTTAGTTTAATATGTGTGATGTTTTTTTTTTCTGGGTCAAAATCATGCTTTAAGTACATAGATATTAGGTAAGTATAGAAGTTAGCAATGTTATGTTTCAAAGACGATCGAGAACTCAATAATTTTTTGATGAGAGTGGGCATGAACGCATTATGCTGTTCAACAATATCAGCGTCAAGTCGGAGAATTTTACGTGTTTACACAACTTTGGGTTGTTATTGAAATCCACGCATTACTTTTAGGATGTCATTTATGCTTTCGCAATGAAGAGCCCGTATGAAGGTGCGGCACCTCCCATGCGATGTGATGTGGGAGCGCACTTGCGATCACAATTGACCGACATTCAGGTCATGTACTCGCTACAAAGCGAACAAAGAATCTTTGTGTGATATAGCCATGCATACTCCTCTGACATACCAACTTCATGGACGTCCTTTAGATTCAAATAGTTTCCAACGACTCTACAATTTGTTGAGGCAAATAACTTTACAATACAATAACGAGACATTGAAGAGAAATATTGTTTGACAGCTTTCTCTTCGGAATTGAGAAGTAACGACGATGTTTACCTCACGCACTTTACATACGTAACAGTCGATTACTTTCTTATGGTAGGTTAGGTGCCAAACCGGTGCCGGTGGCGGGAAACGAGTTTTATATGTTGCATAATTCGTATTTCCACGGGTTATAACAATAACTCATAATTCGATGAGAAACGTCTCTATTAAATACACTTTATCCATTCACGCTACGCCATTCACTATTATCGCTATTACGTAAAATACGTTTGAAAAGTAACGCCATTTTACCGAATTCTTCTTAGTTACTTCCGACATCGTGAATAGCTAATGGGTTTGAAAGTGTTAGCGCATGTTTTCTGAAAGGATAATTAAAATAATTTATAAGACAATGCATGATAAGGGCAGTTTTTAAGACAGTCATGGTAATAGATATACGTTAAAGGTTGTACTTACATATACTATACACTTTCTAGTTACGAAAGAATCGCTTCATTTAACGACCTGACGATGGGCTCGTTCTGATTGCACATGGTGCGAAAGGTAATGCCTCACATTAAGGCGAGAGTTTTATCGACACTCTCCTACCCTGATGGCAACTACCTCTCACCTACATAGCATCAATTAAACGCATGCGTTCTATTTGCTCCGTGGTCTTTAAAGAAGCCTTATCTATGAAATTGCAATGACTACGAACAGTTGAAAAGATAGAAAGAAAAGAGATAAAATGTTACGCCATGGGTATAAGAAATGCACTAGTTAGTCGTATTACTTGCAACTGAAATGTGAGAATCAGTACATCACACAAGATACTCGCGCTGTTGTGCAAAGCTAAACGTCAAGCTGTTGGAAGACGTAATTTCGAAATCTGTGACTATAGTTACACACTAAGCTAGGTCTGTAACGTTTCTTCGTACTGTCGGCATGGTTATCAATAGGTACCTACCTATTAGGCTATTTTACGAGCCAAAACCGACTTTTTGTATAACAGTGATTCCGCGGTCAGAGTGACTTACTAGTTACGAGATTTAAATGCTAGTGGTGTAATATTAAAGATTAGTGGTTTTACCTACCTAAAACTGTAGATATTTCGAGACTACGAGTGAAGATAAATCAACAGGACTCGTACGTATAGCTATGTAGTGTGTTTTTGTTATTGTCGATAGCAGACGAAAAATGCTGGTTCCAATAACGGTCCTAATTATAAAATGCAAAAAAGAAAATGAAATATGATCACGACTAGCGGTAGACATATTCTCTCAGATCTTTAGGCATTTTTAGATCCTTCGAAGATGTTTAAAGGGGTAGTCAGAGGTATGTCCAAACACTCCAAGCACATTGCCACATTTTTGCAGAAGTTAACATTCCATACGTGACAGTTTGCAAGCCCATCGACGATTGACGCATTTTAAATTGACTAATTTTAAATTGAGAGATTCACTATAATTCCTATGAAATAATCAATAACATTAGCACGCTTAGGAAGTACTTACGGTTTTGGTGTTCCACAGGGGTTCGTCATTCAACATACCGCGATGCCCGCGGCATCCTCCACTCGTACTTTTTCAGTTGGGAGCACGCCCCAACGAGGAGCCTTGAAGTAGACTGGTTGGACGCCAGGAACATCTGCCGTCGCCATTGCATGGACGCCGTCTCGCTGGAAACACCTCAGGTATGTGCAATAAAAATGTATCATAATTCGCAACTACGGAAATGTTTTGCGTTTTCTCTTGTCTCTGGACAGTTCTTCGTCTGAAAGTATAATGAACGTTATTTGGAGTATCGATAAATAACTCACGGTATCTATTTGAAAGTGCTATTTATGAAATAGTAAATGCCTATTTTATTTGATAACAAAATATTATGTTTGTTATGATATTTAAACTTTGAATTAAGCACAGGTGGCCTTACTTTGTCATAAATTTTCGAATAAGTGTTTAGGTATGTACCAACTTGAGCGTAATGACGATGATAATCTCGACTTCCAATTCACGTTTCTCAGACAGCAATCCCATTGAAATTGCAATTAGGTAGGATTTCGTAAGGATCAAATAAATTGCTCCGAGATCGCACTCATGTCTTTCGCAACTGTACGGCCGAGGTCGAGAGATTGTGTACACAAACACCGGACCCTAGGTGATGCATCCGTTGCATGATGAGACTAATGTTCTCATCACGAATTAAATCACCGCTTCATTGCAAAACGACCTTACTTTAGTCGCTAAGTTTCAACCGGATGTACCTACAGTAAATAGAATTAATGTAGCGTAGGTATTCACCTAATCACCTACTGAACATGGCAAAAACAAAATCTCAATAGCACAATAGGTTTGAATAACTACCGCAAGCACAAGATACAATCAATTCACACTTTTTTTAAGAATGAGGAACACATTTGTTCCTCTGCCCGACCACCTATTGACATCACTAATTATTCAAAGAGTGCAAAAACTCATGCTCACTTTGTAATGAAAGTTCATCCTATTGTTCAGTTGTTACGTACCCGTTGATTATATAACTTTTTTTTCCTATTAATAGAAGAATGTAACTGGGTAAACAAATTTCTAGGTTTTCTCCGAAGTTATTAATGTCAAACAAAAGCGCAATGCAAATGTTGTTCATTGTTATGCGAGTAGGCATAGGTGACTTGTTTACGAGGTCTCTAGTTACCATAAAATCCCGAATGACCTAAACACTTCACGTTTTGATGCATGAGTTTAGGCTCTCACATCCGGAATTCCGCGCCGATTGTTTCAAGCATTCAACGTGTTGCTCGTTATCGCAGGCATCAATATTCATTAGTATCTACTATCTATAGTTCGATTAGATTGATTCGGTTTGTAGAGCGTTGAGTCGCGTGAAAGGGGTGCAACGGCCGAGCGCGTCTCGGCGGCTATGGGTGATGATGGGGCCGGACAAGTAGCACGCGGCACAAATACCTGCAGCCGGCCATTGCCCACTTCTCGCGCGCTGCCGGACGCAGCCGGCGGACGCGCTTCCCGCGATACACATGACATGCTGCCCCAGCCACGTCTCAAGGAACTGCCGACTGCCAACACAATACACGCCGCGCATCGCAGATAACAAAACAACACTCCGGAAACCTGTCCAATATAGGTACAATAAGTTGTTGCGCTCTAAGTGAAGACGTATTTTAGATGAGCTCGCGGTTGAGGCGAGATTGTAACACGTAACTGGTAGGCGTTTCCGAGAAAAGTCGTTGCCCGCGGCCGTGACACTTACCTATGTTTCCTTTTGAGGCAGCAGATAATCAGGCTAGATTTCCATTTATGCTCTACATTTCTCACGGCTCGCATAAGCTGTGAAAATCAGGTCTTTTTTAAATGTGTGCACATTGATCGTGATTTTAATGGTAAATCTTAAAATCACGATCAATGTGCACAGAAATTATGGACTCTAGAAATTGACATACAAAGTTCTCGTAACCGTGTTAGAGCAGCTGCTGTTCGATATAAATCTTTAAAAACGTAAGTACTCATAACAGTTCTCTTTTTTGCAGGAGAACGAGTTCATAAAGCAGAGGATTGCTCGCGGCAACGTCCGCTACATCTGGACCTCAGGCCGCAAGTGCAACTTCGCCGGCTGCGACCGCCCCGACCTTCAGCCCCCGAATGTCAACGGCTGGTTCTGGTCCGGCTCTGGCGCCAAAATCGGACCCACCGCACAACGAAACACTGGTGACTGGTCCTACACCGGAGGATACGGCCAGGCACAGCCCGACAACCGTGAAGCCGCTCAGGTAAGAAAGTCTTCTCAATAATGACCAGTCTCATTAAATCCTCCTCAGATCATTCAAACTGAGTACAGGGACTGACCATTCTCTTGCATTGCAAGTTTTATTTATTAGCACTTTCCTTTTGAAACACCGATTAGCAATGCGGAACTTAAACCCTCGACCTATACGTACGACCTTCTGCAAATAAGGAAGTGTACTTCATACTCTATAGGGCAAGAGATCTACCCGATTAAGTCATCATCGTTTAAAATAACTGAGACACATTTTCATGAAAATGATTTTATTGTCTTTGCTTTTGTAAAAAACCCTTGGATTAGTACAATAATTACATTACCATCGATTATGTCAGAGCTATTATGTATGAGCGTCATTCGGACTCGTAATAAGATTATCGAATTGGATTAAAATCTGTACTTAATGATAATTTTTATTAAATAAATAATTGTCTAATTGGTCTAATTTTTATTTATTTACACTTTCAAATCGGAAAATTTTCAATTTCTTCGTCAAGCAAACAAGACGTGAAAGTTGTTTCGCAGAATTAAGTCGTGATTCACGGAAGTAGAATTTTGTTGCTTCAAGTTCGCATCTCGGGGAATCGAGTTTGGCGAGCTTCGTTGACATACCGAAAGCGCATTTGATTCCATCTAATATGTCGATAATTATAAAGATCTTATCTATATTGACGTTTACAAGCCGATTTAAAGAAATTGACTAGGTAATGAGAGAGAAGTTTTTATTCGGAAGCACATAAGTACCTAGTGGTACTTTACCTACTTCCCTTTATTGCAACGAGTAGAACCTACGACACGAGTATTTACATCGAGAATAACTTTTTAGGTCACTGTTTGTTAGTAATGACTTTTACAGAACAGAATAGGTATACCAACTGACACCGATCTTAAAATCACATAACCGGGTGCGTTAAAATTTATTAAATCTAGTTGATTTTAGCTCTATTCTCAAGATGTTTTTTTTTCACAGGGCAACGACGAGTCTTGTCTATCAATCCTCAACAATTTCTACAACGACGGCATCAAATGGCACGATGTGGCATGTCACCACGTGAAGCCTTTCGTCTGCGAGGACAGCGACGAATTATTAAATTTCGTGCGCTCGCGCAACCCGTCGCTCCGTATCTGAGACCTCTAATATCGCCGGGCTTGTAGCCAGAGGAGACTAACATTGCTGGGCATAGCACCTTACAGTTTTCTTTCTACAGAAGGAAAAAGCCACATTCATGCCAAGAGTGTTGTAATTGTAACAACATAGCTAGCTAGTTTTAAACATTTGTCGACTTTGTAAATCTGTAAATTTTGCACTGAAAATGAGACATGGGAGGTAACTGATTTGACTCTATATACGCTTCGGATATCCAGAGCAAAATTAAAATTTACTAAAAATCAAGCACAGATGTAACTTGATTATTTTCTACCAAAAATTATCCATGCTAGGATTGGAGAATTGTAGTTTGAATTTTTTTCTAGATTTAAGAAAGTCTCCCTGGCTACTGAGGCGGCGTAAGGCACACCTTCTAGTATTTTAGATGGCTGACATTGTACAAAACTCAGTGGCTATCTACTTAAGCTAAGTTATTTATATTTAACACTTCACTTGTATACCTGATTCAAACTAGTGTCATAGGGTTTCAGACGGTAGACAGTAATAGTTTACTATTACGCAGGTTAAAAAGAACAAAAAAAAAACTATTTACTAATATAATTTATATTAAAAGGTACTTAATTTCTAATTGACAGTCAGTCATCCTTTGGGAGTACATGCCTAGTATGTACTTTCTTCACATAATTTATAAATTGTAAAAAGTTTGTCTGCACACATAGGATTAACTTATAAGAATTAGATGTAATAAAAGTTATTACTATAATAAGTTGTTTTCAATTCCTCCCCAAAGACATCTCAACAAAGTAGTGAATAATGTTAGGGAGTGTACACATTGCGTTTTTTGCAGCGCGTTTGTATCGATACAAACGCGATTCGAACGCGATGCGAACGCGCAGCCCCCCTCCCGGTTCGCTTTTGTATGGAAAAAAACGCGTTGCGAACGCGCGTTTGTATCGATACAAACGGGCAGCTCAAAAACGCGCTGCAGAAAACGCAATGTGTACACTCCCTTAGGGGTGGCATCAAAATACTAATCAATTTTAAGTAGATTCAATAAAACAGACATGATTTGATTTTAATTCTAACAAAACACTTAAAAACTGATGATTTTAACAAGACTAACCAAACCAATTATTACTGAAAGGCACTTGTTATAAACAATTTTAGCAAAACAACACTAATTAATAGCAAAAAAACATTTAAAAAAAAAACAAGTCATAACTAATGGCAGTGTTAAACGCAAATTATACAAAGAAACAAAAAAAAACACATTACACTATCACATAAATCACACAAAAATTCATACAAAATGTCTACTTTCAAAAGCGTAATATTAAAATTAAATTGGGTAACTAACCTAAAACAATGGGGTCTGTACACATTCACTTTCGGTTCACGACTTGACTCTAGCTTTGAACTACGCCACCTTTAAGGTGTCCGCACACCTATCAGCGCCGAATTAATCGAATTTTAGAATTCTTTAATCGATCGAGCGAGCGAAGCGAGCGAAGATCTTAGTGGTAAGTTGGGCGATTTTGCTTTGTATGTTTGTATGTTTGTATGTTTCACGAATTGTTGTTCGAGCATAACTGTCGAACCGTTCATCCAATCTGCATGAAACTTGGTAGGTCAATAGGTTGTGGTAAGGAAATTTACGGTGGAGCATATGAGCTTAATCGATGAAGGGGTTGTGAAGATATTGGGTTCCCAAGGGGGTAAAAAATTATGAAAGTTACACAAATATATTGAGTAAGGTGTCATACGAAAGGGCTTATTTTATACATTCCAAAATGGTTTTTATTTTTAATCTAGGATGTATAGTTTTTGAAATACGACCAAAGACCAAAAACTACGAAACCAGAGCTGCAAGAGCTCCCGTTTCATAGAGTTTCGATGTCTTCGTAGCTCATTGACTGGTCGGTCTTAAAAAGAGAGTGGCATCGTTGCGGTTTGGTTTGCAATGATTTTAGATGCTACTTTATTTATTTCCATGATAAAAAAAATTTTGATAAAAAATGAAAATAATTGGGGTAAAAAAAGTTAAGTAAACAAATATATTGAGTGCGGTGTCAAATGAAAGGTCTTTATTTGTACATTCTAAAATAGTTATTATTTTTATTCTAGGACGTATACTTTTAAAAATACGACGAGAATTCATAAATATGAAATAAATGAAAAATTAGACACGCCATTATGTATTGCATGCATGCTAGTATTTTTTACCATGAAGAGCTAGCGCAATAGGCATACCCGGCAGTAGTAGCACTTGAAATTATAGGGGTAGTCAGAAGAAAGTCCAAATGTTGGCCATCTACGGTGCGCGAGATCTCAGTTCGGGGCGAACTACTAGTTATAAAATCGTATGAAACCTCGCACACCTGCTCGCCGAATCTGGCAGTACCTACATCGAGAATTCGTGAGATAGGTGTGCGCTCAGCCTTATGGATAATCTACACTAGACCGAACCGGGGTCGGACCGAGAAACAATTGGTAAAATCATTTTTTTAACCTATGCCTGTGATCTTATTGAATAAATGAATTTGACTTCTTAAGCCATGCCGGAGGCATAGAACATAATACTACGTACCAAATGCCTAAAAACTCCCCGTCACCAGAGTAAGCCACTAGCGCTTACGAACTTGTCTAGTCTACTCCATTCCGAATCTTAAATTCACTTAGGTTTATGACCGAATTTATAGGATTTGACTCTTGAATGTTAACGCAAAAGCGAATGATCACTTTTATTCCAAAATTCGAGTCTATTCGAGGCAAAATACCAAGTGAATTTAGGATTGGGATCGATTCCAGTGTCGGTACTAAACCCCCCTCGACTCAAAAGCGGCAAGAGAAAAGATACCGCGTGAAAATAGGAAAATTTACGTCATTGAAATACCATGTCTGTTGCTCGAAGTCTCTGTTAGAACATTTCCGATCGCGACCCGGTCTAGCGTGAATAATCTCTTATTACCTATCTCAGTTAGTAAATAGTAATCGACCCCAGCTTAAATGTCAAATCATTGAGTTAGGTTACACTTGTGGATTACAAGTTGAGTAATCTTTACATCTAATATTCAAAGTAGTCATAGTGGTGTACTATCAATCCGTAAGTAAACTGTTTAAGGATCCAGGCATAAAACAATTTCAAATAGAGGGCTTACTGGTCTAAAGCATAAAGGTTCTAGGGTTCTAGGTAAGGAGGCAAAGGTTTAGAAATAAAGTCCTTGTATAAATGCTAGCTTAGAATATAAACATAATAACTAAAAATGCTGGGAATCTTACTTTACCTAAAGATGTTTTTGGTTTACCTAATCACGTAAATGCATTACCTTTTATTTTTCAAAATCCCATCCATTACTAATGCTAAAAAGTAATAAATAATTAAGTCTGTATTCTGTTTCATTTAAAATAACAACAACTTTGTTTCAGAAACAATTAAACATAAGTTCATGTTAAAAATGACAATTTTGACTTATAAAGCGATCTAAACAAACTTCCGCCCACGACTGCGTCGTCGTAACGAAAGCCAAAGTAGCAATTACATGCTATTCTAAGTCACCGAACTGTATCAAATCCAAGCTATTATTCAAAGGTTCATTCAATCGGTTCACTTGTTATGTTATTGAACTACAAACTTTCAGAGATCGTCACTTTCGTTAAATCATTATTTAATAAAACGATGACATCATCAAAGATAAAGTATCGTTCCTTCCTGATCATCATCTCCAAACATGATGCAAGACCTATTTGTTTAATGGTGCTGGCCTTTACATATCTCTTTGAATCAATATAACTGTCAATATGTGTAAAAGCCTCGACCTTGTGAACAACTATTGCATGCCGGGGTCATCAATACTTTAACTGAATCAATCAATTATAAGTTAAGTTCAGTGGAGGTCAAGAAATCTTCTAGAAACAACTTATCTATGTGAAGACGTTCATAAGTATGTAACATTTGACTTCCTAGTCTTACTTACAAGGTGTATAAGCGTACTCATGAAAATTCAAACGAAAGGATTTTGCTTGCTGATTGATTTCTACTGAAATACCTACATTACTATCCGAACACTTCATGAATGTTTTTTTTTTCATTAGGTACTAAATTGAGGTTGATGATTGATGACATGTTCTATGCTAGTTTCTGCGTTATCAATATTTCAAAGTTATTTCATTTCGGCTAGACGTCTTGGGACCATTGTTAAAAGTCTGCTTCGGACTACAACAATTTTCTCTCGGCTTATTGAATTTAGCATGGCAATTTAGCAGATCTTCGAAACATCCGTGAAAAGCCCATCCGCTAACAAATAGCTGCCGGAAAACTTTCCGAGAAACATCAGCTGTTATTTAGAATTGAAATGTCAAAAGTTTCCGACCCGATCCTATGAATCGCGAAAAAACTTTCAATTTTCGGAAACTTTTCGAAAAAGATCTACGAATAGAATGCACGCGAAATAAGTGTGAATCGCCATGCAGAGTCACTCTGTAAACACACTTAGAACGTCGAAGAACTGAATCCGCTGTGAGATTTCAAATTTCGTATTCAAAATTTGAATCTTACAATACATTCTTGTGTATTTAGTGAGCTCGGTCACTTGAGTGAATTCGAAGTGAGTCTATACAATGACGCTGCTGGTCTGTCTACGATGTTTTTCAGGAATTGTCTTATTACACCCAGTATTATAAATACGGAAGTTTGCAAGGATGTTTGTGATTCAATCACGCCATAACAGTGAAACCAATTTAGAATTAAGATGCAACTTGGAATATCAAATTAATTCATCTCGATCTTGTCAATAAATATTACGTAAAAATATCGTCCATTTAAAAATAATTAGTTTCCTGTCGAAAAAATAGTTTTCCATGTTTCTATGATCGATCCTCTCGCTGTCAACATAATGTTTATGCATTCTGACCGAGAATAAATGCATTGTCGCCGAGAATCTGCGACACCGAGAAGTGTCTTTCAGCTCAATACAGTAAGATTTATTTGCATACCAAACAAAATAAAAATAAATCAATCGGTTGAGGATAACTGATCCTAACAAACATACATAGCAAAGCAAGTGAATTGTAAGCTTGTAAAAGTTTGGTGGATAGATTTAGATTCTGTTTCGGTTCATCAAAAAAAAAACTTCATCTATACAGGGTGTGGCAAATTCTTGGTTACTGAAGGGTTTTTTCTTCAAAATAAAACAATAGTTTCCTAAGAACAAAACTTTCTAACTACAAGAGAAAAGGTAGCTACCCTTCAGTGACCAAGAAGTTGCCACGCCCTGTAGGTATAGATAAGAGATGGACCAGCGGTAAGGTCACACTTCGCGGTTGCGTTTCACACATTTTAATGTTATCAGCTAGCTTGTTACAGGCTACTTTTTATCCCTATTACAACTTTTTTTTAATTGTTACGAGTAATACTACTTGCCCAGCAGTGGACAACAACAATACTACTATAATAATATTACAGGCATAAGTGCATAACGGTTCAAAGTCGTAACCGGAAGTAAGAGCCATAAAACTTGAACATTTTCAGAATTTCGTCAGCTGGAACAGACTGGGTCAATCTGTTATGAAATCTGCCATTTACGAATACTATTAAAAATAATTACTCGCGTCCGGCGATGATGACGATGATGAATATATACGAAGGTAAATGTCAGTTTGCGATGCAACGTAAGAAATTCGTTACTGACAATAAAACATTGACCTCCAGGTTACATTTCCACAAATTGGATAAACTTCACAATACTTTGGTAAAAGCATAGTATAGTATTAGCAATGATAAATAGTAATAAATAAACAATTAACGCTAAAGATGAAGGGTCAAGATGAGTAAAATGTGCACGCATAATGAGCTGTCGAGTTTTACTATTTTTTATGAATATTCTACATCTATCTCTGCACAATCTAAGGTCAACATTTAATTAAAAAGGAACATAATAACTAATTATATTTTTATGGTATACTCACCTACAATTAATTCTGATTTATTGATGTTCTAACCTAATTCTTAAGTTCCATACATCTTCAAGTATTTTGAACGAATCTATTATTATGTCAAAAATGTAAAATTAAAGTTTCCATTAGAGCTTGTTTGTTTCGAAGGAGATATTATCACAACTTTCAAAGTATGGGTTGTATCACTTTCGAAAAACGATAAAATAAATAAACAGAAACTAAGCGAGTATACAATACTGGCGAATATAGAAATCATAAATCCAATGAATTTGGGAGGAGCTGCCATTTCATTGGTATGAGAAAGTTTTATGAACCAGATCTTTTAATCTCAATTCGTGACGTCATCAGAGCGTGAGACATTAGCCAAGAGGAACTAGAGTTACGGGTTCATTTCCCGCTGAGGAACCAATGTTAATAATTAAAATCTCCGAAGAATTCTTAGGAGATTTGTAATACTCGATGTAAATGCTATTACTTCTTACCACGTAAAGTATATAAAGGTACGATTCCAAGACCGTCTAAAACTCAGGAAAAATTTATCGTATTAACTAGTCAGCCAACACAACAAAATAAGACAAATACAGCCGCTTTCGCTTATCAAAGCAGCCGTTCTTGAAATCACACCTTTATAATCCTAAGGGTGAAGCCAGACAAGCGTAATTTTTTGAGTTGTGAGACGCGTAATTTCTGCTACAATCGGTTGTTTTTGTTCAAAGTAGATTACTCGACTCATTTTACGCGACTCACAACTCAAAAAATTACATATGCGTTTCAACTGAGTGAGCATGTGCTGAAGACAAGATTAAAGTATGCAGACCTTTAGTGGAAGTTCTAAAACAATTGTAAAACCAATCTCGCCATTTGTAAAAAGACAGAACAAGACATCCGACATGAAATGTATGCTCACTCAGTTCTCCCATACGACAAGCCAAATATCGTACGCTAAATATCGTATACTCTCGTTTCGCTTCACCAAATGGGGTAAATAAGGCTAGGAGAGACAGTTGACATCATTGAGTATAGCAGATAGAAGTGGCTTATCTCTCAAGGCCGCGGCTAGTTCGGACTGGTCCCACTGAAGGCGCACTCGTCTCCCCCTCCCCCCCGCGGCCGCCGCCCCCGACACCCGCAGGGCTCCGCGGGACTCCAGCAATGAACAGGCGCCGGACATCTCACTCATGTCGAGGGGAGCTATGTTGCGAGCTGCTGCCACTCTGTTCAAAAGAAATAGTGGGAATTATAGACTGATGATATTTATAAATAAGAAGCGTAAGGCTGGAAGACGTAAGATGTCATGGCTCCGTAACATCAGGGAGTGGACGGGGATAAAGACGGTGGAACAACTGTTCAGACTTGCGCTGGACAAGGAGAATTTTAAGAAGCTGACTGCCGACCTCCATTAATGGAGAGGCACTGAGAGAAGAAGATATTTATATTGACGATCTCTGTGGCGCATGGGTGAAGGCCCGCCTGTAACGCAGGAGGTTGCGGTTCGATCCCCGCCGCGGGACGAATGTTTGTGTGATCTGCAAATATTTGTCTCGGGTCTAGGTGTTTTCTAAGCATATTAAGTATGTATTTACAAAAAAAAGTATTTAAGTAGTAAATCATTCATGTGGTTTCCATAACAAAAGCTCTGCTTAGCTTAGGGATGTTGTGTGAATGCCGAGCATTATTTGTTTATTTATTTTTATCAGCCTGCGGGGCTAAAAAGGCATGTTCAATGTTCATCGCCACATCTATGCAGGTGCTGAATTACATCAAAGCGAATGCATTCACATTGGTTATAGTATAGTCGTTTTAAATGTCGATGGTTATACAAGTGTCTTTTAAAATGTTGGTTTTCTTTGATCTCTTCATACAAGGGAAGAAATTGAATGCCATAACAGATCTCTACCTAGTGATACCACAGTGATACAGTAGGGAGTGGTAGCACAGAATACTAGTACCTACTGTGGTAGGGAGTCCCTAGATCTGTTATGGCATTATGGCATAGCTCCCTGGCATATGGCATATCTGTTATGGCATAGCTCCCTACTAAGGATCTACTTGGCTTTGGTGTTCTTCGAAATAACATTGAATAGTAGGTCTAAGGAGAGCTTCTTACGTAGTGTTCATAGTTTTGATTAGAGTAATTTTAAACTCTACGAAGTATTTAATGTTACTATCAGAACTCACAATCAGTAGCGGCGCTGTCACAATTGTTTGTGCAATCAATGAGGAATGTCGTTTTTATTCAAATAACAGGATTTTCAATTAACAGGACAACATACAGGATGTTTAGTTAGGTATTTAAAAAGCTTTTCTTCTCTCATTCGGTAAGATTTCGCAAGATGTCTTGCTACTTCAAACAATTGGTTTCGCACAAGTAATGTCATTTTCGTGCAAATAAACGACGTAACGAAACAGGGAAAGTTGGCGTATGAATATTTATCTTTTTCGGACGCAGAGAAGCAAACATACCATAATGACATTGGACCCATGTTCACGACGACGACGATGTTTTCACGCGCGTCAAAAATGCACTTAGTAATGGTTTTTTTTTAAACTTTCGCGATCAGAAGACAAAAATAAAAAATAAAAAGGTAAGTAATTTACTTGATAAATACCCGGATACATAAGTATTTATAATGCACTTCGTAAGTTAGTTTATTTTGCATTTTTAATTAATTCAAGTACGTTTTCGGATAGAAGTGTCATCAAACACTCTGTAAGTTGAAAATGATTGAGATAACAACGTCGGACTACATAAAAGTGTGTGTTTTTCGACTAAAAACTTACAAGTACCTAAACGGTTTTTTTTCAAGGTTGTTACGGACTAAAAATGAATGAACATTTTACGCCGCATGTGAAAAACTGATCCGAACTACTGAAAAAGTTTTTCATTAAATTTCTAACTAGAAAAAAGCTGATGATCTTCAAACGCCTGAACTGATCTTCATAAGTTATAGCTAAAAACCATCTCGATCTTGTCAGTTATTAAAAAAACCGCATTAAAAATAGGTTCATCCGTTCAGGAGCTATGATGCCAAAGACAGACACAGATACGTACTCTACAAATAAACTTACCTGTACCCTTTAAATCAGTGGTCGTCAAAGTGCGGCCCGCGGGCCGCATGCGGCCCGCGAGCGATATTGGTGCGGCCCGCGGACGATATTGGCCGGCGACCAAGCAAAAAATTTCAGTAGATATTGATTCTACCACGTTAGAGGAGAACATGTTGTGCCGACTCAACCTAGTGGGAAAAGGGCAAGGAAATGATGATGATGAATGATGCTACCTACGTTGCTTCAATAATAATTGTAATTGATTTAAAAACTTCGAGATAAGGAAGTTTTCTTTGTTTGCTTGGTTTGGAGCTCGCTTTGCTCGCATTTTAGTTTCATGAGTTGAGTAGGTATAATGAGAGCAAAGTGATTTATGTCCGACCACAAAATAGGAACCGACAAGCAGCGAGCCTTTCTATGAGCACCGCAAACAAAATCAAGGGCCACATGTTTAAATAAGTTAAATAAGTTGTCTTAAAAAATTTGGCTCGCTTCGCTCGCATTTATCTTCATAAGTAAGGTATATTGCGAATAAAGTAAGTTAAGTCTAACCACAGAATAAGAACCGATAAGCAGCGAGTTTTTTCTTTGATCACCGCAAACAAAATCAAGTGTCACATGTTGCATTAGTTTTAAAAAATTCGGCTCGCTTCGCTCGCATTTATCTTCATAAGTAAGGTAAATTGCGAATAAAGTAAGTTAAGTCTAACCACAGAATAAGAACCGATAAGCAGCGAGTTTTTTCTTTGATCACCGCAAACAAAATCAAGTGTCACATGTTGAATTTGTTTTACAAAATTCGGCTCGCTTCGCTCGCTTTTAACTTAATGAATAAGGTATATATTGTGAAGAAAGGGAGTGAAGTCTAGCCACAAAATAAGAACCGATAAGCAATGAGTTTGTTCTTTGATCATCGCAAACAAAATCAAGTGTCACAAAGAACGTTGCGACATTTTGGGCCCCTTTGTCCAACAGTGATGAAACATATGTCATATGAAAGCTCTTGGAACGTACTTTATTTCATTCTATTACAGCTAAGTTAAAATCGAGCGCGAAAATGGTGTTTTGGTGCAAAAATGGCGCGATGATGGTGGTTTCTTGAACGAAACTAGAAAGCTGAAACTTGGAATGTAGCTTTCTTTTCTAGTAAAATCACCCACTAAGGCATTTTATTTTCGAATTTCAACCCCTAAAGGGGTGAAAAGTAGTGAAAACGATTGTATTAAACTTTTTAACGCGTAGTATGATTTGCTTGAAACTCGGTTTGCATACTTAAAATGCAAAATAAATGGATACGTGTTTCAGGATTATTCAAAACAACCCTTAAAAAGGAGTGAAAAGGGGTGTCAAAGTTTTTATGGGTACTTTTTAACAGGTTGTGCGATTTGCTTGAATCTGGGTTTGAATACTATTGATGACAAATAAATGAACATATATTTCAGAATTTTTCGAAACAACCCTTAAAAAGGGGTAAAATGGGGTGTCAGAGTTTGAATAGAAACTTTTTAAGGGCGGTGCGATTGGCTTGAGACTCGGTTGTATATTATAAATGCAAAATAAACGGACATGGTGTTTCAGGACTTTTCGAAACTACCCTTAAAAAGGGGTGAAATGGTGTGTCGAAGTTTGTGCTGGAACTTTTTAAGGACAGGGCAGGCAAGTACCGGCGTCACTTCACCACCGGCTACCTGGCACTGGTTACCTGGTCCTTTGGTCCATTTTCGTAACTATTTTTCACAATCAGTTACGAAAGAAGATTTTTTTTTCACTGATTCTTAACTGGGTACATATTAAAAATAAATATTTATTCCTTGTACGTAAACATGTTTTATAGCCAGCTACGAATTTTATTAGTAAACTTTATACAGTACCTACTTCCAGATAAATACAGTGCCTCCAGTCAAAGAGGACATAAGCGCCTCTAGCCAAAAAGGACATAAGTCCTTTTTGACTTATGTCAAAAAGGACTTATGTCCTTTTTGACTGGAGGCACTGATAATGGGTATCGAAAAACATAAGAAATAATCGCATAATCGGCCATTATTCGGAACACACGAAATTAGCCAATGCCTATTATTTATCTGGAAGTAGTACATTATTTATTTTATTTTAGTTTTTCAATTTTAGGAAAACTTACAGCTAGACAACAGACATAGATACTTAAGGCTAATAACAAGTTTCTACTTATAATTATTTGAATAGTATAAACAAACCAGTATCTACCTATTATCATAGATGGTGATCGAGTAAAGAAAAAAAAAATAAACAAACTATAATTATATTGGTACATTTAGTACCTACTAATAGATACAGTTCAACATCGACATCATAATATCAATCGTCCTAAATGTTATAAAAAAAAGAAAAGAAGTATCCCTTTTTGTAGCTAGATAACTGTTACGAAAAATGAAAAAAACCATCCATTTTCATCACTGTTTACCAAAACATGAAAAAAAAAAATCATATCTGGCTATGAAACATGGTTACGTACATGGAATAAATATTTCTTTTTAATACCTACCCAGTTAAGAATCAGTGAAAAAAAATCTTATTCCGTAACTGGTTGTGAAAAATAGTTACGAAAATGGACCAAAGGACCGGGTAACCAGTGCCGGGTAGCTGGTGGCGAAGTGTATGCAAGTGACGCCGGTACTTGCCTGCCCTGTCCTTAAAAAGTTCCAGCACAAACTTCGACACACCATTTCACCCCTTTTTAAGGGTTGTTTCGAAAAGTCCTGAAACACCACGTCCGTTTATTTTTCATTTATAATATACCTACAACCCGAGTCTCAAGCCAATCTCACCGCCCTTAAAAAGTTTCAATTCAAACTCTGACACCCCATTTTACCCCTTTTTAAGGGTTGTTTCGAAAAATCCTGAAATATATGTTCATTTATTTGTCTTTTTAAACTGAAAAATCTTATCAAAATTTTCAATTCCGACGGGATTCGAACCCGCAATGATACAAGCGATCCTCCTTTAGCCGGAGTGCCTTTATAGTACGAGAGCCGACCGCAAAAAACCAACGTCACTTGATACTAAGATAAGCTCCATGGCACACGCTCAAAAAAGTGGTGCTAAGCTTGGATCAATTAGTCAATAGGCTCCGATTTGGCCGGAAGCACAAAAAAAGGGGCTACTTCCGGTGAAAAAAAACGTGTCAATTTACGTCATTTGATACTAATGGCAGACTTATGGCAGCAGTTACTAATTTATATGTAGAGACAGATAAATCTAGTCTGCCAGTTCCTGTATGGCCGGAAGTACTTGGCAGACTGTCTCAAAGCTGACGATTCGGACCCCTAATTTACGTCATCTGATACTAAGTTGAAAATAGTGCCAGATGTTAGATATCAACCCTACGTTTCAGTATAAATTAGTCTGCCAAGGCTATTATGGCCGGAACATCTTCAAAATGTCAATTTAGTGATGATACTAAGAAGAAAATTTTTCAATTTTTTTTGGTTTTATCAATGTTTAGACATTAGAATAAAATAATATTATGTATTTATTCATGTTAATATTATTATTATTACCTACTAGAAGCTGCCCGCGGCTTCGCTCACGTGGTACCCGGATTAAAAGTAACCTATGTCACTCTCCAGCCCTCCAACTATCTCCACACAAAAAATCACGTCAATTCGTCGCTCTGTTTTGACGTGAAAGCAGGACAAATAAACAAACAAATAAACACACTTTCACATTTATAATATGGGTAGGTACGAATGTTACTCGTTCGTTACATGTCACGTGTCAACATCGGCTCGGTACTTTTTCATTAATTTTCATAGATTAATAATTACTCTTATCTATCAAGAGAAGGTCGCAAATTCGCAATCCAAAATACAAATAAAATAGGTAATATAAAACCTTACACGATTCCCGTATATTTGCGGAAGACATTTTGTTTAAGTCACATTTTCGTCTTTCACTAGTAGGCTTTAGCAATAAAAGTAGGTAGGTAATAGAACGTAATCTTTCAATACTTTAATACCGCGTTCACACGCTTGAACGCTTCCAAGCAGTGTTGCCAACTCTAATCAATCCGAGTCGCTAGATTCAATCTGTAGTTGACGTTTTGCTTGTAGTTCATGAAAAGTCAGCGTGTCAGCGATTGACTGCCTTATAAGACGTAAAGGCGTTTCTTTGGTCGTTAACTCGCATGCGGGTATTCCCCACACACGGCGGCCTAACAATAACTAGTAGTTCGCCCCGAACTGAGATCTCGCGCACCGTAGATGGCCAACATTTGGACTTTCTTCTGACTACCCCTATAATTTCAAGTGCTACTACTGCCGGGTATGCCTATTGCGCTAGCTCTTCATGGTAAAAAATACTAGCATGCATGCAATACATAATGTCGTGTCTAATTTTTCATTTATTTCATATTTATGAATTCTCGTCGTATTTTTAAAAGTATACGTCCTAGAATAAAAATAATAACTATTTTAGAATGTACAAATAAAGACCTTTCATTTGACACCGCACTCAATATATTTGTTTACTTAACTTTTTTTACCCCAATTATTTTCATTTTTTATCAAAAATTTTTTTATCATGAAAATAAATCAAGTAGCATCTAAAATCATTGCAAACCAAACCGCAACGATGCCACTCTCTTTTTAAGACCGACCAGTCAATGAGCTACGAAGACATCGAAACTCTATGAAACGGGAGCTCTTGCAGCTCTGGTTTCGTAGTTTTTGGTCTTTGGTCGTATTTCAAAAACTATACATCCTAGATTAAAAATAAAAACCATTTTGGAATGTACAAAATAAGCCCTTTCGTATGACACCCCACTCAATATATTTGTGTAACTTTCATAATTTTTTACCCCCTTGGGAACCCAATATCTTCACAACCCCTTCATCGATTAAGCTCATATGCTCCACCGTAAATTTCCTTACCACAACCTATTGACCTACCAAGTTTCATGCAGATTAGATGAACGGTTCGACAGTTATGCTCGAACAACAATTCGTGAAACATACAAACATACAAACATACAAACATACAAAGCAAAATCGCCCAACTTACCACTAAGATCTTCGCTCGCTTCGCTCGCTCGATCGATAACCAATGAAATTCCTCGGTTGGTGTAAAGCAAGCGTGGCGCGGCGACTCAGTTTACGATAGGGATGTTCGATACGATACGATATTTGCGTGTATCGTTACAATGGCATACGATACGGGGCGCATCGATACAACACATGCAAGGTGTATCGGATCGAAAGTATCGTATCAAATTGTTTTGACTTCAAAATGAAACACAACAAAAGTCTAAATTAAATACCTGCCAACCTATTTATTTTATTTGTAATAAGTAAGTACCTACAGTCGGCGAAAAATAACTATTTTGAATTTTTCAAGTCTATTTTTCATCACGCTGTGCGAAATTGGCAACTTTTGTTTAAAATTAGTAGGTAATAGAGCAGGGTTTGTAAATAGGTAACTACCTACAATGTTATATCCAGTATTTTATTTATTTTTATTATAAGCCTTTTATTTCAGATACTTAAACAAATTTTTACATGACATAATACATTATTTTTATATCCAGTAGGTATTTATTTAAATAGTGTAGATTAATAAAGGTTTCAGTTAACTAAAAAGTTACATTTTTTTTATTTAAGTACATAAGTACCTACATACTTGACTTGATTCGATACTGTATCGATACAAAATATTGTATCAAATCCCTCGTATCAATACCTGCCCCCCAATTCTTCTAGATGACAACGTCAATCATTCCGCTGCGTTTTGGTTCGATCTCATAAATGTCAGCCATTTGGTGAATAGTAGAATAGCTTTTCAAAAATTTGTTCTGCCAAAGTCCAAACCTTAGCTAAAACCTCACCACAACTGAGTCGTTTGTCATTAGTAGAATAGGAAACAGTCGAAAATCTAAGGTTTAGTTGACGTTTTGCTTGAGGGTGATAAAAAGTTCGGTACTAGAATTGACACCCTGTACCGATACAATGCATTACGATACATTGCGATACGAAATATCGATACAATCTGAAATATGGAACATCCCTATTTACGAGTGTTATTGGACGTAGCCTAGGAGGCTAGCCTGTTTGTGATCGGAGGATGCCCCTTAAGCTTATATACAAAACGATCATCAGGCCTGTCGTATTGTATGGATCGGAGTTTTGGGCGACCAAAGCGACGGATGAAAGAAGAGTACATGTGACTGAGATGCGAATGTTGAGATGGATGTGTGAATGACGAAAATAGATAGGATAAAGAATGTGTATGTCAGGGGAAGTTTGAAAGCAGCGCCAGTGACTGATAAGTTGAGGAGTAAAAGGTTAGCGTGGTATGGGCATGTCATGAGGAGGAATGATAGCCACGTTACATGGAGAGCAGTTTTGTTAGAGTACTGTTTTTGTGAGAGAACAATAAATGAATAAACGAATTGAATTGAGAGCGATGAATATGAATGTGGATGGATACACCGGCAGGGGTAGGCCTAAGAAAAGATGGATGGACTGTGTGAATGCAGATATGTATGTGAAAGGAGTGAGCACTGAGATGACGAGTGATAGAATGAAGTGGAAGAGGGAAACATGTTGTGCCGACCCCACCTAGTGGGATAAGGGATGATTGGACGTAGCCTAGGTGGCGGTGCGGGGCAAGGTCAAAACCTTATCTTTTGTCACATTCGGTCTCCTGTGGCAGAGCTACTTCTTACTCTCTCTGATTATAGTATCTGCCTCGTTGAATGTCTGCTCAGATTAATGAATTGAATACAATCTTCCTAGAATGTCTGTTTACTTGGAAGCAGTGTTGCCAATTTAGCGACTTTGTCGCTAGAAATAGCGACTTAAAACCTATGTGTTAGCGACAAAATATATTTAGCGACTTATCTAGCGACTTATGGACTTCAACCTGCAGATTAAAACAGTTTTAGGGCAAGTAAGAAAATGTGGAAAGGACAAAAAGTTAACTTGAAAAAAATAATTAAAGATTGTTTATTTTTCATTTTATGTAAGGCTCGGCGCTAACGGGCCACCGACCACAGCCACCGTAACACCGGGGTGCCAGCGATAGCTACTTAGCACACTAGCACACTTTTCATAATTATATTTACCTATAAGATGTTTTTTTTATGTTGGTATTTTTTTTTGTGACATAATTTTTCTACTGAAAACCCCCCACCGTCCTGATTAGAATCAGTTTTAGTGACTTTATAGCTACTTTTAAGATTGAATCTAGCGACTCGGATTGATTAGAGTTGGCAACACTGCTTGAAAGCGTTCAAGCGTGTGAACGCGGTATTAAAGGTATTGAAAGATTACGTTCTATTACCTACCTACTTTTATTGCTAAAGCCTACTAGTGAAAGACGAAAATGTGACTTAAACAAAATGTCTTCCGTAAATATACGGGAATCGTGTAAGGTTTTATATTATTTTATTTGTATTTTGGATTGTGAATTTGCGACCTTCTCTTGATAGATGATAGTAATTAATCTATGAAAATTAATGAAAAAGTACCGAGCCGATGTTGACACGTGACATGTAACGAACGAGTAACATCCGTACCTACCCATATTATAAATGTGAAAGTGTGTTTATTTGTTTGTTTATTTGTCCTGCTTTCACTTCAAAACAGAGCGACGGATTGACGTGATTTTTTGTGTGGAGATAGTTGGAGGGCTGGAGAGTGACATAGGCTACTTTTAATCCGGGTACCACGTGAGCGAAGCCGCGGGCAGCTTCTAGTAGGTAATAATAATAATATTAACATGAATAAATACAGTTAGCTAATTCTTGTTGATTTAATGCAAATTGTTACGTCATCCGACCGACTTGTATAAATACAGCCGCACTAGCACCCCCGAGGTGATTCTTTCGGTGGACGTCGTAGAGAAAGGTTGTCTGGTTTGGTGTCGGTGCCATTTGCAGTAAGTCAGATTATTATTTTTCTTGTGTATTTTTGATGGTCAATTTGATAATTAATTGAGTGGCTGATATTTGAAAGTAACGATTGTTTGTTTCCTTTGTTATTTTGATCATTGTTTGTGTAAAATCGGAGTAAAACTGACTTCAACTGTACTTTTATGTTTTTTTTAATTAAATTCTACTTCTGCTCCTAAAATCAGAAGTGGGATAGGCCTAAGCTCACATTTATTGTTTTTCTCGGTTAAATTCTTATTGGATTAAAAACTAACAGCCGTTATTTCAAATCCGTGATGCCACGTTTATTTCGTTCACGAGAGAGGTTAACCGCCTCGCCGTAAGGCAAGGCGTAGCCATAGTAAATCGCACCGACACGACCATCTACCTCGCTCGCGTTCACGTCGTAGTAGGCTACGACCTCGTTCGCGCAGCGAGTCCAGGTATAAAAACGTCAAGGTGCAATCATAAGGTACCCTCGCGTTATAGATCTCGATCTAGTTCATCAAAAGTTCACCGCCATTATTATCGTTGGTCGCGTTCTCGCTGATCGCATGGTGATCGGGGACTAGAGGTGTCGATCGGCACTGCCGATAATGCCATCATGTCTCCGATCAGTCCCTGGCTCCCGGGCTATATTTTGATGAACTACATCACAGTGATCCTAATGAGGGTAGGTCGCACACATCTTTCCCAACTAACATGACGCCACCAGCGCTTTGTTTTCACTTCATTCTACTTATGTCATTATTACAAGCTTTTATTTGACTTGCTGTGTGTTGTTCGGGTGCGGTCTAGTGACTTAGTTTTGAAGGGTTGCTTGCTAAATTGTTGTGATTTGGATAATATTTTTCAACAAGAAACTTATCATCAGTCTACTCGTAATCCAACCTGATTCTTTTTCACTAAGCGCCTTCAAGCTACCCCACAGAAACGACTTCATGGTAAGATTGATTGATTGATTGATTGAACACTTTATTGCAAGCCCAGTAGTTATGATGATAAAATTTGCTACACTTGTAAAAAGAAAGGTCATGTAAGTACCTACGTAGCGGTTGTTCCAAGAAACTCATTTACAGTTCTTCAAGCTTTAGAATGGGCATCGGTTGTTTTCGTGTTTTTCAAATGTGTCCGGCAGCGGTGTAGTGGTTCCGCAGAGCGGAGTGCGATGGAGGTGCGCGTCATTATCAGCGCAGCTCGCATAGCTTGCAACTAGTTTGCTTTTCTTAAAAGTGGCACTGATGTTTGTTTGCGATAAAGTTGAAATTGTGAGTAATTTTCATTTCGAAATGACTTTTCGTCAATCGTTTTTATAATTTTGTGCGATTGTTTCCGATGTTTTACGAGACGCATTCTTTTTCTGGTTTTACTGTAAACGTATGTATGTATGTTCGTATGAGCTAAGTTAGATCTGATCGCGGGGTTTTTGAGCCGCCCAAGGGCCTCCGCAATGGCTTGGCGACTTGAGCCTGGATTGATAATTTAACGTGCCTTCTGAAGTACGAAGCGGTTATCTGTAGATTCCACTAGCGGTCACCCATCCTAATTGTGACCGCTGAGAACGTTGCTTAGCTTCAACGATCTTCCAACTCGCTTCCATCTAGAATGTGTAAGAAACGAAAATAATTTTACTTGGTTCCTGTCACCCATTCAAAGTCATTCTCTGAATTAAGATGTAAATAGCGAGTTAAGTAAGAGGTTTTGTTTTGCTTTTAATTGTTCATAAAGGTATCGAGCTACTCCATCGAGTGACATGTACACTGGAGCTGGGTTTTCTGACCTGCGCAGACGTACCTTCCTTGTCGAGGTTGGATATCTTTGCAGAGTAGTAAGTCTATGTCAGGTGAAGCCGAGCCCTAGAATGGTAAGAAGCGTTTAAAATAATGATTTGCGTCGAAGCAAACCGTAAAGGTTCGTCGTGGTCTGAGGTCATGTGTAAACTTGCAACTAGTGATGAATATGTGAAATGTGTATGGGTTTGCATTTTATGACCTCTCATATGTAATAAAGTTTTCTCTGTGTACAGTTTGATCTGGTAATGCGTGCCCCTATAAGTCGGCATACCAGGCAGTCGCCGCGTGCTGATGCAGTTGAGCCACCGGCAGCTTTGGCGAGACGACGCCAGCAGCTGCACGGCGCTTGGTGCTCTGGCGTGGCGAGCGGTGTCTGAAGGCGTGTGCTGCGCTTTCAGCACAGAGTTTTTGACTTTTTGTCTTAATCCGGTAAAACGTTGTCTACGTCTCTGTTGGTTGCTATCCTTTTAACACAGAAGATTTTACTAAATTCATATACGTTTCACATCCGTAGGTACACAGTCACACTTACATGCACTCATACAGTTTATAGCTTTGGGGTTTTAGAAATATGACGATAGGTTAGTGGATAGCGATTAATAGTTTCGTGGGTGGTGGACGGATTAAGATAAAAGGTACGGTTGGTAAGATCTGTGGTCTGTGATTTTTAATCTGTAACCTGTGATCTAATCTGTGGCCTGTTATTTTTTATGTGACCTGTGATTTAATCTGAGGTGCCGCATTTTTTTTTTTAACGTAATTTTCTTATGTTAACAGTTGCTTGGATCACACATGCGTGACGTGACGTGGTGTGTGTGCGTGGTGGCTGCGTGAGGCGAGCCATCGCTTGCGCTGTCGGGCGAGCCTTCGCTTGCGCTGTCGGGCGAGCCTTCGCTTGCGCTGTCGGGCGAGCCTTCGCTTGCGCTGTCGGGCGAGCCTTCGCTTGCGCTGTCGGGCGAGCCGTCGCTTGCGCTGTCGGGCGAGCCTTCGCTTGCGCTGTCGGGCGAGCCTTCGCTTGCGCTGTCGGGCGAGCCTTCGCTTGCGCTGTCGGGCGAGCCATCGCTTGCGCTGTCGGGCGAGCCATCGCTTGCGCTGTCGGGCGAGCCATCGCTTGCGCTGTCGGGCGAGCCATCGCTTGCGCTGTCGGGCGAGCCATCGCTTGCGCTGTCGGGCGAGCCATCGCTTGCGCTGTCGGGCGAGCCATCGCTTGCGCTGTCGGGCGAGCCATCGCTTGCGCTCGCGCTCGCGCTCCTGTGCGGGCCGTCGTTCGCGCTGTCTGGCGAGCCGTTGCTTGCGCAACTGTGTGGGCTATCGTTCGAGCCGTCGTTTGCGAGTTGGGACGAGCACTGGTGGTGCAGGCGGGCTACCCGCTTCGCACGTTGCGTCCCTGGCGCCTGGGCACTGCACATCGAAAGACGTATGGTCACTGAAACAGAACGTGTGGTTCTGTGGGCGTATGGCCCTGGAGGGCGTGTGGTCCTCGCAGACAATGTGTACACCTGGTCCTGCAGACGCTTGATACTTGACCCTGAAAGACGCCGGGTCTCCTGTGATGACGCATGCTTACTGAAACGGAACGTGTGGTTCTGTGGGCGTATGGCCCTGGAGGGCGTGTGGTCCTCGCAGACAATGGGGACGCCTGTTGTCTGCTGCTCTGTTCACAGATCCTGTCCATGTCATCGGAAGCCTGTCAGTAAGGACACGCCACTATAGTCGTACCTGTTGTGGTAACGTATGGGGGTTTTATTCGATCGATCTGTACGTACAGGTGTGAGAATGAATGAGTTTATGTGACACGTGTCAGATGATGTATGTTGATGTGAAGTGCTCGTGAAGGTTAACAAATAGGTACCTAGCTGAGTGTGTTGTGTTTCTGAAAGAGGGCCTTGTATGAGTAATGGATGAAAGACTAGGCAATGTCTGTTGATTTTATGACTTAATTTGTCTCTCATCAACAGATACTGACAACGAAGGTGACGATGGTATCGACGGGCCTTCCTCTGGCCTCGTCTCTCATCGACAGATGCTGACAACGAAGATGACGATGGTATCGGCGGGCCTTCCTCTGGCCTCGTCTCTCATCGACAGATGCTGACAACGAAGATGACGATGGTATCGGCGGGCCTTCCTCTGGCCTCGTCTCTCATCGACAGATGCTGACAACGAAGATGACGATGGTATCGACGGGCTTTCCTCTGGCACCTGCTGACTTCAAGGGTTCTCGCAAATGCGTCCGAGGACGGCGCATGGTCAGGAGAGGCCGAGTTAGCTAATTCTTGTTGATTTAATGCAAATTGTTACGTCATCCGACCGACTTGTATAAATACAGCCGCACTAGCACCCCCGAGGTGATTCTTTCGGTGGACGTCGTAGAGAAAGGTTGTCTGGTTTGGTGTCGGTGCCATTTGCAGTAAGTCAGATTATTATTTTTCTTGTGTATTTTTGATGGTCAATTTGATAATTAATTGAGTGGCTGATATTTGAAAGTAACGATTGTTTGTTTCCTTTGTTATTTTGATCATTGTTTGTGTAAAATCGGAGTAAAACTGACTTCAACTGTACTTTTATGTTTTTTTTAATTAAATTCTACTTCTGCTCCTAAAAATACATAATATTATTTTATTCTAATGTCTAAACATTGATAAAACCAAAAAAAATCGAAAAATTTTCTTCTTAGTATCATCACTAAATTGACATTTTGAAGATGTTCCGGCCATAATAGCCTTGGCAGACTAATTTATACTGAAACGTAGGGTTGATATCTAACATCTGGCACTATTTTCAACTTAGTATCAGATGACGTAAATTAGGGGTCCGAATCGTCAGCTTTGAGACAGTCTGCCAAGTACTTCCGGCCATGCAGGAACTGGCAGACTAGATTTATCTGTCTCTACATATAAATTAGTAACTGCTGCCATAAGTCTGCCATTAGTATCAAATGACGTAAATTGACACGTTTTTTTTCACCGGAAGTAGCCCCTTTTTTTGTGCTTCCGGCCAAATCGGAGCCTATTGACTAATTGATCCAAGCTTAGCACCACTTTTTTGAGCGTGTGCCATGGAGCTTATCTTAGTATCAAGTGACGTTGGTTTTTTGCGGTCGGCTCTCGTACTATTACCAATTCGGCCACGGAACCTCTGACGCCAGAGTTGAAAATCATGATAAGACCATACTATCGATTATAGCATCGATGAGCGCCATCTACAGGATAACTGCTAAGTTAACTCACTGCTCATTGCCCGAAGTTACATTCAGGATCAAATGACGAGAGATGTCGCTTTTGCTAATTCTATAATTTTATTTTGTTATAGTGTTAATCCACACTTGGGTATTTACATTTTAAACTGAAAAATCTTATCAAAATTTTCAATTCCGACGGGATTCGAACCCGCAATGATACAAGCGATCCTCCTTTAGCCGGAGTGCCTTTACCAATTCGGCCACGGAACCTCTGACGCCAGAGTTGAAAATCATGATAAGACCATACTATCGATTATAGCATCGATGAGCGCCATCTACAGGATAACTGCTAAGTTAACTCACTGCTCATTGCCCGAAGTTACATTCAGGATCAAATGACGAGAGATGTCGCTTTTGCTAATTCTATAATTTTATTTTGTTATAGTGTTAATCCACACTTGGGTATTTACATTTTAAACTGAAAAATCTTATCAAAATTTTCAATTCCGACGGGATTCGAACCCGCAATGATACAACTGTAACTTCGGGCAATGAGCAGTGAGTTAACTTAGCAGTTATCCTGTAGATGGCGCTCATCGATGCTATAATCGATAGTATGGTCTTATCATGATTTTCAACTCTGGCGTCAGAGGTTCCGTGGCCGAATTGGTAAAGGCACTCCGGCTAAAGGAGGATCGCTTGTATCATTGCGGGTTCGAATCCCGTCGGAATTGAAAATTTTGATAAGATTTTTCAGTTTAAAATGTAAATACCCAAGTGTGGATTAACACTATAACAAAATAAAATTATAGAATTAGCAAAAGCGACATCTCTCGTCATTTGATCCTGAATGTAACTTCGGGCAATGAGCAGTGAGTTAACTTAGCAGTTATCCTGTAGATGGCGCTCATCGATGCTATAATCGATAGTATGGTCTTATCATGATTTTCAACTCTGGCGTCAGAGGTTCCGTGGCCGAATTGGTAAAGGCACTCCGGCTAAAGGAGGATCGCTTGTATCATTGCGGGTTCGAATCCCGTCGGAATTGAAAAAAAAAAAATTTTGATAAGATTTTTCAGTTTAAAATGTAAATACCCAAGTGTGGATTAACACTATAACAAAATAAAATTATAGAATTAGCAAAAGCGACATCTCTCGTCATTTGATCCTGAATGTAACTTCGGGCAATGAGCAGTGAGTTAACTTAGCAGTTATCCTGTAGATGGCGCTCATCGATGCTATAATCGATAGTATGGTCTTATCATGATTTTCAACTCTGGCGTCAGAGGTTCCGTGGCCGAATTGGTAAAGGCACTCCGGCTAAAGGAGGATCGCTTGTATCATTGCGGGTTCGAATCCCGTCGGAATTGAAAATTTTGATAAGATTTTTCAGTTTAAAATGTAAATACCCAAGTGTGGATTAACACTATAACAAAATAAAATTATAGAATTAGCAAAAGCGACATCTCTCGTCATTTGATCCTGAATGTAACTTCGGGCAATGAGCAGTGAGTTAACTTAGCAGTTATCCTGTAGATGGCGCTCATCGATGCTATAATCGATAGTATGGTCTTATCATGATTTTCAACTCTGGCGTCAGAGGTTCCGTGGCCGAATTGGTAAAGGCACTCCGGCTAAAGGAGGATCGCTTGTATCATTGCGGGTTCGAATCCCGTCGGAATTGAAAATTTTGATAAGATTTTTCAGTTTAAAATGTAAATACCCAAGTGTGGATTAACACTATAACAAAATAAAATTATAGAATTAGCAAAAGCGACATCTCTCGTCATTTGATCCTGAATGTAACTTCGGGCAATGAGCAGTGAGTTAACTTAGCAGTTATCCTGTAGATGGCGCTCATCGATGCTATAATCGATAGTATGGTCTTATCATGATTTTCAACTCTGGCGTCAGAGGTTCCGTGGCCGAATTGGTAAAGGCACTCCGGCTAAAGGAGGATCGCTTGTATCATTGCGGGTTCGAATCCCGTCGGAATTGAAAATTTTGATAAGATTTTTCAGTTTAAAATGTAAATACCCAAGTGTGGATTAACACTATAACAAAATAAAACATTTATTTGTCATCAATAGTATTCAAACCCAGATTCAAGCAAATCGCACAACCTGTTAAAAAGTACCCATAAAAACTTTGACACCCCATTTCACTCCTTTTTAAGGGTTGTTTTGAATAATCCTGAAATACGTGTCCATTTATTTTGCATTTTAAGTATGCAAACCGAGTTTCAAGCAAATCATACTACGCGTTAAAAAGTTTAATACAATCGTTTTCACTACTTTTCACCCCTTTAGGGGTTGAAATTCGAAAATAAAATGCCTTAGTGGGTGGTTTTACTAGAAAAGAAAGCTACATTCCAAGTTTCAGCTTTCTAGTTTCGTTCAAGAAACCACCATTATCGCGCCATTTTTGCACCAAAACACCATTTTCGCGCTCGATTTTAACTTAGCTGTACTAGAATGAAATAAAGTACACTTCAAGAGCTTTCATATGACATATGTTTCATCGCTGTTGGACGAAGCGGGTCCAGTGTTCAAGCAATGATGCCCATGGTTCTTTGCATTTGTCTTAAAAAATTCGGCTCGCTTGCTCGCATATAACTTCACGAGTAGGATATTTTGCGAGAAAAGTTAGTAAAGTCTAAGTAAAGTATAAGAACCTATAAGCAGCGGGTTTTTTCTTTGATCACCGCAAACAAAATCAAGTGTCACATGTTGCATTTGTTTTAAAAAATTCGGCTCGCTTCGCTCGCTTTTAACTATACAATTTATGTATCAAACACAGCTATTTGCCTCCAGACCTAATGCGGACCATAGTTGTACCAATTGTTAAAAACAAAACTGGTGATGTGTCTAATGCGAACAACTACAGACCAATATCACTGGCTACGGTAATCGCGAAGGTGTTAGACGGTCTCCTTGATAAACAACTTGGAAAACACATAAAGCTACACGATGCTCAATTTGGCTTTAGAGCGGGGCTCTCTACGGAGAGTGCCATTTTTTGCCTCAAGGAGACCGTCTCATACTACACCAGACGTAGGACACCAGTGTATGGATGCTTCCTCGATTTATCGAAGGCATTCGACCTGGTGTCTTATCGATTGCTGTGGGACAAGTTGTCGGCAACTGGGACACCCCACGAGGTCGTGAACTTGTTTAGGCATTGGTACGCACACCAGGACAACTCTGTAAGGTGGGCGGGGGAAGTCTCGGACACGTATAGGTTGGAATGCGGCGTTAGGCAAGGAGGCTTATCATCGCCGCGGCTTTTCTGCCTGTACGTGGACGAGCTCATCAGCGGGCTCAGCAGCATGCGTGCGGGATGCTCCATCGATGGTCAAATGATCAATAACATTAGCTACGCGGATGACATGGTGCTGCTGAGCCCGTCGGTGTGTGCGTTGAGGAGGCTGCTGCAGGTATGCGAGGACTATGCCAAGTGCCATGGGCTCAAATATAATAGCAGTAAGAGCGAGGTCATGGTCTTCGCTGCAGGTAGCTGGCCCCTTGAGTACGTTCCGCCTATTTTTCTTGAGGGTTGTGAACTATCTAGGGTAAATACATTTAAATATTTAGGTCATGTTGTCTCTGCTGACCTTAAAGATAACTGTGACATAGAGAGGGAACGTAGGGCGCTGGCGGTGAGGGGGAATATGTTGATCCGTAGGTTCGCACATTGCTCAGTGGAGGTTAAAGTGTCTTTATTTAAATCCTACTGCCAATCCTTTTATACTAGCGGCCTATGGGTCTCATATACCAAATCATCCATCAGCGCACTACGTGTCCTCTACAATAACTTGTTTAGAGCAATGGTAGGGCTACCCAGATTCTGCAGTGCCTCTGGAATGTTTGCTGACGCACATGTCAATGATTTCTACGCAATGATTCGCAATAAAATCAGTTCAATCAAACACAGGATACTGGGTAGCACTAACAAGCTGATCGGAGTCCTGGCTGGTAGGCACGACAGTAACCTGCAAAGGTACTGGGTGTCTAACCTGATCCACCCATTTGCCAAACAAATTTATTATCTTAATTGATTTTTGGGAGCCTACAAATTAGGAGTTTGCAAACTAATGAGAGCCAGATGACTGATAGAATGCCTATAATTTTCGTTGTGTGTGTATTTAATAAGTATACTTAATTCTAATTTAATTTAGGTTTTATTGTGTAGGTATATATTAATTAATTTTTGTGTGTATTGACATAGTGTTTGTGGATCCTTGTTATCTGAATAAATAATTTAAATTGAAATTAACTTAATGAATAAGGTACCTATATATTGTGAATAAAGGGAGTGAAGTCTAGCTACAAAATAAGAACCGATAAGCAATGAGTTTGTTCTTTGATCATCGCAATCAAAATCAAGTGTCACAATATTGCATTTGTTTTAAAAAATTCGGCTCGCTTTGCTCGCCTAAAACTTCATGAGTATGGAATATATTGCGAGTAAAGTACGTAGTCTAACCACAGAATTAGAACCGATAAGCAGCGAGTTTTTCTTTGATCACCGCAAAAAAAAATAAAGTGTCACATATTGCATTTGACTTGCAAAAATTCGGCTCGCTTCGCTCGCTTGGATTGGACCTCTATTCACTCGCATTATAACTTCATGAGTAGGTATATTGCGAGCAAAGTGAGTTATGTACTTAAGACCATAGAATAGGAACCAACAAGCTGCGAGTCTTTGAGCACCGCAAAACTATGCTAAGTTTCAAGTTCGTTAGTAGGTAGTTAAGTACTTACTAGGATTTTACCCCATAAGTACAGGAATTTCGAAAAATCGTCAAAAAGTAATTCAAGAATGTGCGGCCCGCAGTGATACCTCACATTGTCCTATGCGGCCCTTGGCCAGAAAAGTGTGACGACCACTGCTTTAAATTATTAACCTGAAACGAATCATAATTCTTATTTCTTAGTTACTTAAGGTAAGTTTACATAATTTCTTGGTTCCATTTAATACGTAAAACATGTTTATTAAATCCTACTAATATTATAAAGGCGAAAGTCCGTGTGTGTATGTGTATGTGTCTGTGTGTGTGTGAATGTCTGTTACCACGTATCTCCATAACTGCTGAAATGAAATTTCGAATGTAGATAGTTTAGGTTCTGGAACACATAGGCTAATTTTTATCCCGGTTAAAAGGTATGGTCCTGTGGGATACAAAATAGTAGTTCATGCGGGCGAAGCCGCGGGCGTTCACTAATAAATATATGAAGTTAACGTTTGTAAAAAATATCATCTACTCAAACGAAACCACGGGCGTTAGACCAGTCTAAACAAACATTTAACTTTGTCAAGATTACGTGACTCGTCTGGGGGGTCATTATTTAATTACCGCGCCAGAAGAAACTCCGAGAATTAAATAAATAAACAAATTGTTTGCGCCCCGTTCCTAAAATGCTGTTTGCTATAAACATGGCTATTAAGTCGTAATTGGTAAAAGGATTTGTGCACGCATCTTTTGTACGCAATCATTTTCAATAGCCTATTGCGTATATCCATAAATATCTTATATCGATACCGGCTTCACTGCCTTGCACTTACTAGGGTTAAGACAGCAGGTTAAGATGACTTTGAGTAAATAACAAGAAACTAAATTAAAAATTAAAAAAAAAAACCGGTCAAGTGCGAGTAGAACTCGTACGCCGAGGGTTCCGTACCTACCCATTATACCCATTATGTTATTGTAGCCCGCTTATTTGTATGAGCGCCCATACAACTCAGAGGACAATCTTAATGAGGAAGACTCACGATTTTAGTTGAGTATGCAGATTTGTAGATACCAAAAAAACAAAAAATACTGTGTTTTTGGTTTTTTAATCGGATCAAAAATGACCGAGTTACAGAGATTTTAATGCACCAATCTAAAAAACGCTCGCGAGAAGGCCGCGACTGGCTGTGACGTCACCAGGCGCCCGCGGCTCGCTCCACTAGTACAAAATCCCTAGTTATTTTCAAACTAATTTCCGCCCGCGGCATCGCTCGCATGGCACCTGGATAAAAAGTAGCCTATGTCCTATTCCCGCTCATTACCTAACTATATTTTAAATTTCAGCCAAATCGGTTCAGTAGTGTTCGAGTTATAGAGGAACAAACATGATGTATGTTTGTTAAAACATACATCATGTTTGTGTCAAACATCCAAACTTTCGAGGTCATTCACGTTTTTTGTTAAGTAAGTACTTATGCAGATTTGTAGATTTAAAAAAGTTATAAATGATTTCATTTTTATTTTTAAATATGATTACGACTGTATTCCCAAGGCACAGTAGACATAATATTCTATCAGATCTTTTAGGAATTTTTAGATCCGTTGAAAAAGTCTAAGCGGGTAGTCAGAGGTAGAGAAGCAGTTGGCCAAGTGCGCTAGTGCCTCGACTTTCAATCCGAAGGTTGTGGGTTGAAACCCAGCCGTGCATCAATGGATTTTTCGTTTCGAAAAATGTATAAGTAGGTACCTAAGTAGGTATGCGCTTTAACACGAGCTCTAAACGGTGAAGGAAAATATGGTGAAAGTGTGATAGTGTGATTTGAAAACCAAGTTTAGGTAGGTAGGTATGTGATTATTTTGACTCGTACATACAAATTATTAATTTTAGGTATTACGATTAAAAGTATGTATAAAAAATACCTATTCACTAAAAAGTTTAAAGGCGAAAATTATTTTTAAGTAGGTACCTACCTAGGTAAGTAGTAGGTAGGTAGGTACCTACTTAAAAATAATTTATGTAGGTAATAATTTAAGTAGGTAGGTAAATAATTTAGGTAGGTAAAGTTAATATTAGTGTGATTCGACTCCTGATTGTTAGTTTTGTTTGTTATTGTTTTCGGTAAGTACCGGTACCTACCTCAAATACCTATTCAGTAAAAAGTTTAACGGCGAAAATTATTTTTAAGTAGGTACCTACCTACCTACTTACTACTTACCTAGTACCTACTTAAAAATAATTTTCGACTTTAAACTTTTTACTGAATAGGTATTTTAGGTACGTACCGGTATTATTTTTAAGTAGGTACCTACCTACCTACTTACTACTTACCTAGGTAAGTAGTAAGTAGGTAGTACTACTTACTACTTGATGATTTTTTGGCTAGTAAGTTTTAATGTGACATTTTACTGTGTTGACATTTAAAATAATATTTATATTTTGACATACCTAATAAATTGACATGATGTGCTTATAAATCATCGACATTATTTCTTCAAGTCATAAATAATTATGTGTGTTAATAATAAGTGGTGTTATGGTTGGCTCAGGTATATATAGTTTCTATAACTTCATACAGTTTAGTCTACTTGAGTTTGGAACGTTAGTTTCAAGCCGGCGTTGCAATGACTCACTGGCGCATTGGTAGCAGTACCCGACTGAGAAGCTGCAGCCCCGTGTTCGCGCCCGGCAAAAGGTAAGAAGTTTTGTGCTCACCAAAAAGTTCCGAAACTTGTTCACTCAATTTGCGATCCCCGTCTGAAGACACTCTGAGGAGCCAAGAGATGAACCGAAGGCAGGGGCGAAGTCCGAGGGCTCCGGTCACCAGAAAACTAATTTATTAAATTTAACAATTTAAATCAGCAACACGTCCGTACTGTACGACGCCACGGATGATGTTTGTTCCTCTATAACTCAACAACCACTAAACCAATTTGGTTGAAATTTTAAATATAGATAGATAATGACCAGGAATAGGACATAGGCTACTTTTTATCTTTGTACCATGCGAACAAAGCCGCGGGCGGAAGCTAGTTAATATTAAAAATGCAAAAGTTTATATATTTGGATTTATGTTTGTTCCTCTATAACTCGACAACCACTGAACTGATTTGGCTGAAATTTAAAACATAGATAGTTCTTAACCTGAAATAGGACATAGGCTACTTTTTATCCAGGTGCCACGCGAGCGAAGCCGCGGGCGGAAGCTAGTTTGTAATTAACTAGCGATTTTGTACTAGTAGACCGAGCCGCGGGCGCCCGGTGACGTCTGACGCAGCGCGAAGCTCCGAGCGCGCGTTTTGAAATGGCCGAAAAGAAAACTTGAATAACTTCGTCATTTATTGATGGATTTTAATTATTTAAAAAACAGAATGCTCAGAATGCTAAAGAGTATACGCCCTCATACTTAGAAACCCAATATTTCGTTTAGTGATTGATTCTCATTGGCGTCAACTATGTATGTATGAGAACACCCTTTAATTTTCAACTTTTTTAATTTTTTGGAATTTTTCCTTTATTTGTGCTATAAGACCTTGCTTTTTGCCAAATTTCGTGATTCTAGGCCAACGGGAAATACCATTTAGGTTTTCAACCCAAAACCTCTAGGGTACTTCCGGTTGACCTAGAATTGTCAAATTTGGTTACAAGCAAGGTCTTACAGCACAAGTAAAGGAAAAATTCCGAAAAATAAAAAAAGTTAATACCTAATTAAGGTAAGTTTTGGTACTTACAAGTTTTCACGAAAACCTAAATTTGCCTATATCTTTTTATAGTGTTGACTCAGGACCTTGATTTTTATACTCACAATAGGGACTATAGACCTCAGTATATGGTATAAATTTCAATTTGCTAGCTCCACCCGTTCCTGAGATAATCGATGGTGACACACGGACAGACGGACAGACAGACGGACAAGAAAGTGATCTTATAAGGGTTCCTTTTTTTACCTTTTAAGGTACGGAACCCTAAAAACGACTTCAGTTAAAACTTGAGCAATTTTTTTGCACTCTCGAGGTGCATTTCTGTTCATTACTCCGAAGATCCTCGACAGATCCTCACCAAATTTTTATGACACTAACTAACTAGTAGTTCGCCCCGAACTGAGATCTCGCGCACCGTAGATGGCTTACATTTGGACTTTCTTCTGACTACCCCTATAATTTCAAGTGCTACTACTGCCGAGTATGCCTATTGCGCTAGCTCTTCATGGTAAAAAATACTAGCATGCATGCAATACAATAATGTCGTGTCTAATTTTTCATTTACTTATTTCATATTTATGAATTCTCGTCGTATTTCTAAAGTATACGTCCTAGAATGGAAATAATAACTATTTTGGAATGTACAAATTAAGACCTTTCATTTGACACCCCACTCAATATATTTGTTTATTTAACTTTTTTTACCCCAATTATTTTCATTCTTTATCAAAAATTTTTTTATCATGAAAATAAATCAAGTAGCATCTAAAATCATTGCAAACCAAACCGCAACGATGCCACTCTCTTTTTAAGACCGACCAGTCAATGAGCTACGAAGACATGGAAACTCTATGAAACGGGAGCTCTTGCAGCTCTGGTTTCGTAGTTTTTGTTCTTTGGTCGTATTTCAAAAACTATACATCCTAGATTAAAAATAAAAACCATTTTGGAATGTACAAAATAAGCCCTTTCGTATGACACCCCACTCAATATATTTGTGTAACTTTCATAATTTTTTACCCCCTTGGGAACCCCATATCTTTACAACCCCTTCATCGATTACGCTCATACGCTCCACAGCAAATTTCCATAGCACTACCTATTGACCTATCAAGTTTCATACAGATTGGATTAGCGGTTCGATAGTTATGCGAGAACATAAAAATGAAACATACAAACATACAAACATACAAACATACAAACATACAAAGCAAAATCGCCTAACTTGCCACTAAGATCTTCGCTCGCTTCGCTCGCTCGATCGATTATGTATAAAAAATAAAGAATTTTCAAATAAGGAATTTTCGAAATCGATCCAGGCGTCTTCTATAAACGTAACGTAATGCAGCGTTTTTTTAGTTTTGAATATCACACTAATATTATTTATGCGAAAGTTTAGATGTTTGGATGGATGGATGATTTGTTCCTCTATAACTCGACAACCACTGAACCGATTTGGCTGAAATTTAAAATATAGATAGATAATGACCGGGAATAGAACGTAGACATAAGCGACTTTATATCCGAGTAGAAGAATGGAAGGTAAAGAAGAAAGAAAGAAGCTTCAACGTCATTCCGCACTCTTCTTACAGTAAATGCATATTTTGTTACTCGCGGGATATTCTGGCTGAATATCCATTTGATGCAAGTGGAGATAAGGATTCAAGTCAATACGTATAAAACGACCACGAATACTATTCGAATGTTTACAGCATGGACCTTGTATACTTGGTCCATGGTTTATAGTAACATTTGAAAGTCTTCTTCATTGCAATACATTTATTAGTTCGATAATAAACTTCATGGCAAACCAGTATAGCTTTAGTGCACCAAGATAAATGTAAACATATTAAAGTCATCATTCCCATTTTCAATTACCTACTATGTACTAATAAACGATTGGAATACTCCATTATACGTATTTATATAATACTAGCGGAAGCCCGCGGCTTCGCCCGCGTGGACTACTACTTTTTTCGGAATAAAAAGTAGCCTATGTCACTCTCCAGCCCTCCAATTATCGCCACACAAAAAATCACGTCATTACGTCTGTCTGTTTTGACGTGAAAGCAGGACAAACAAACAAACACACTTTCACATTTATAATATGGGTATGGATTAGTATAGATATAGAAGTATAGATTAACTTACTTTTTATAAACGTCGTGCAGCTTTCCCATAACGATGTCTTTATTCTTTCCTTTTGACAGCATCAGCATCAAACTACACAGTATCAGTTTCTGCTGCATCGGAAATCCATCTTCCACGTCCGTCTCCATCTTCCTGGAGCCTCCATAGATGTTGTTAAGGACTTCTAGAACTTGCTTCAGTTCGACTGTGACTGAAGAATGTTGCATCATAGCGTCCACTGACTGGTGTTCGGAGAACTTGCTGCGTTTTGCTAGTTCGATCACTCGCCGGCCGATGTCGAGGGCTCGTCTCATGTCGCCTGACACCGCGGCGATTTTAGCTAGTATACAAAAGAAAAGAGGCCAAATTAAAAATTATAAAAAAATAGACTTCAATGTTATAAGCTGAGCCATTTTCTGCACTCTCGAGGTGCATTTCTGTTCATAACTCTGAAGATCCTCAACAGCAGAGTCATTCTGTACAAGACTCACTTCGAATTCACTCAAGTGACCGAGCTCACTAAATACGCAATAATGTATTGTAAGTGTTTGTAGTAAGATTCAAATTTCGAATACGATATTTGAAATCTCACAGCGGATTCAGCGCTCCGACGTTCGAAGTGAGTTTACAGAATGAGCCTACAGATCCTTACCAAATTTTTATGGCACCAATCGGAAAATAATTCCTTTCAAACAAAAAATTAATTTTCCAAATCGGTTCAGGTGCCTTCGAATAATCGGTGAACATGAACATACATCAAAAATAAATATATTCCGTCGAATTGAGCACCTCCTCCTTTTTTTGAAATCGGTTAAAAATGTGAATGCATTTATCACATCAGTCTTTTAGCTAGTTTAGAGTATGTCAGAAGAGTGAGGAATGTTCTGAATATAGGCTTATCGAATTTGCATGTCACTCGAGTAGAAATGAATGAAGTACCTACCTACTAAAAATAAAAAATTGTTCTTGTCCCAATATTACTTTGACTTTTATGGAAGTAACGTTGTGAGATTTACATTTAACTAGCCAGTTAAGGTGACATACAGACAGACAGACGGATAGACAGACAGACTGACAGACAGACTGACAGAGTTCCTTTCCCATTTACATATTAGTAGAATATTTTTTATTTTCACAAAACGCGCACAGTGCAGCTATGTTTGTGAATTCCAGAGTGCCCTTCACTCGCCGACCGATATACTTAACATACCTGCTAACATTTGAAGTGCGACAGGCGAAAAGACATTGCTCCGATCCTCACTCGCCAATACAGAGGTGAATATCTTTATAATCTGCTCCTTAGTGTAAGGCGCGAAATGCAACGTGTTGGGCCGAAGCGAGCACCTCGCCTGAAGCCGCGGCAACGTCCGCTCCGTCAGATCCAGAGCATTGGCGATGCCGATCAGAACAATACGCGATTTCGCCAGTGATGGCCACTCGAATATCGTGTACAGAACCGACTGTCGCTTGCTATCTAGTTGATCGATCTCATCCAAAACTAAAAGGCTGTGGAGAAAAATATACAGTTGTAGTCCTTCTCTTCCTCTCTCTCTTTTTCACTTTATAACAATTTGTGTTGTGTCCCGCGGATTCACCCGCACGTAGATTTTGGTTTTTAACCCCCGACGCAAAAAAGGGTGTTACAAGATTGACCGCTTTATGTTTGTGTCTGTGTGTCTGTGGTACCGTAGTTCTTAAACGTGAATTTAGTTAGAAGCTACTTACATCATTTTATGTTTTTTATTTAGATATTTTTCTATCGCACTACAGCAAGCCTTTTCTGTAGTGCCTGAAGTTTGCAATTGTAATTCTTTACATATTCTGCTGTAAATACTCGCTGCTGACTTCATCATAGTGCAGTTTACATACACCTGTTTGTATGCTTCTTTTACCTGTAAAAAAAGACAAAAAAATAGTATATTTTTTTATCCTCTCATGTGAAATACTTTTTCATTTCTCAATAGTAAAATAGATTGAAAATATATGACTAATTACACGAACGCCAATTCTAGAAATTTTCTGATTATGTTCTTGAATGTACAGTAAGTAAAACTATGGTTGGATATCCTTTTTCTAATAAATAAATACAAAAATACTCCGTCATGTTTCCGTTAATTTTAATCTGCCTTGCCTCGGTTATTAAAATTACATACATACATTAAAATAACGTACCCGTACTCTTTACCGTATGCAGTGATCACAGGACAGACTTTTACTAGCTACAATCTTGAACATCTTTCGCCATCATCCACTCTCATTACGTTCTTAATATTATAAGCTCGCCGGTTCAGAGTACTTTTGACCTATCAATATTATGTTCATTACACTGTCCATAAATGCTAAGTGAAACTCGTGGGTTGAACAAAACTGATACCTAACTTAGGCTGTGTCCCCAGTAGGCAATTTTGCGCTCACTGTACGCAGTTTGCAGCGTTACGCGCAAAACTAGCAAACTGTGGACACTCCATTTCAAATATATGGAAGAGCGTACTAAACCGATACCCGCAAACTCAGTCGGCCGCTCACAGTTTGCCTACTAGGAACACAGCCTTAACCAGGTACCTAGCTTCTATTACCTTTGGCATTTGCAGTATGTACGAGAGACTGGCAGTTTTGCCGGTGCCCGGCTGTCCAGATATATACAATGAGGCCGATTCTTCACTCTCAATGTGATCCATCAAAAACTTTTCCAACCATTCGATCTCCTTTTCTCTACTAGTTAGAGGCTTCGAGTTGTACATGCTGAAATAACACCAGAATTTATTTTATGCCTAACTAGTAAACATATAGGTTTTTTGGATACTCACAACTGTACTTTATGTAACTTTTTATTCAATAAATAAATAATAAGTAGTTAGGTACATCCCGTGTTTTCACCCGTTTAGAGATCCTCGCAGGTATTAATCACACTTTCTAGGATAATTCAGGATTCTATCAGTAAAATTAATTGTAGAATCGACAAAGTGGTTCCAAAGATTACTTCTTACAACTTACTTTAGTCATTGGTTTTACCTATTAGTATGTTTATTAGATAGATTCATTACAAAATGTAAAGGAACAATAAGAGGTTAATTGTCAAGACATTCATATTAGCGTGAAATGAGAGAATACTGAAAACGAATAACAAATGAACATGTGAAATAATGGCTTACTTTGCATTTTCTGTGTTTTCCTCTGTTTTTTCTTTGGGCTGCCTTCTTGCAACTTTAACAGCAGTGCAAGAATCTGAAAAAGGACAAATATGTAGGTTAGTAGATATTTGTAACACTTACCTACTAGTAGTTCGCCCCGAACTGAGATCTCGCGCACCGTAGATGGCCAACATTTGGACTTTCTTCTGACTACCCCTATAATTTCAAGTGCTACTACTGCCGGGTATGCCTATTGCGCTAGCTCTTCATGGTAAAAAATACTAGCATGCATGCAATACATAATGTCGTGTCTAATTTTTCATTTATTTCATATTTATGAATTCTCGTCGTATTTTTAAAAGTATACGTCCTAGAATAAAAATAATAACTATTTTAGAATGTACAAATAAATACCTTTCATTTGACACCGCACTCAATATATTTGTTTACTTAACTTTTTTTACCCCAATTATTTTCATTTTTTATCAAAAATTTTTTTATCATGAAAATAAATCAAGTAGCATCTAAAATCATTGCAAACCAAACCGCAACGATGCCACTCTCTTTTTAAGACCGACCAGTCAATGAGCTACGAAGACATCGAAACTCTATGAAACGGGAGCTCTTGCAGCTCTGGTTTCGTAGTTTTTGGTCTTTGGTCGTATATCAAAAACTATACATCCTAGATTAAAAATAAAAACCATTTTGGAATGTACAAACTAAGCCCTTTCGTATGACACCCCACTCAATATATTTGTGTAACTTTCATAATTTTTTACCCCCTTGGGAACCCAATATCTTCACAACCCCTTCATCGATTAAGCTCATATGCTCCACCGTAAATTTCCTTACCACAACCTATTGACTTACCAAGTTTCATGCAGATTGGATGAACGGTTCGACAGTTATGCTCGAACAACAATTCGTGAAACATACAAACATACAAACATACAAACATACAAACATACAAAGCAAAATCGCCCAACTTACCACTAAGATCTTCGCTCGCTTCGCTCGCTCGATCGATAAAAATCAGAATTAGAGACAGCAAAATGCTGACTAAACTACGCTTATTTAATGAGCAGTAAATTGACACGTGTAACTAAAACTCTTACCATTTTCTTGGTCTTCTGTTATATCACTTTTAATGCGTCTTTTTAATATTTTCCCTTTTAACGGCTCTAATGTGTTCAATATGTCTTTGTTCTCGTCCGATTTGCAATTGCTGCTTAAACCAGTCTTCTTGCGGGACCTAAAAGGAATAGTTGCCTGGACTGCCGCCATCTGAGAATAGAGGTACCAAAATAAGACTAGTTAGATAATAAGAATACTTACTACAAAAAAATATCGAAAGAAATAATAATATGTAGGTAAGTACCTGTATTCAGCAGTATCTATGTAAAATTAGGAATTACGTGGCGTAAATTAAAACCCATCAATAATTTAAAAACACCTTACAATTTTATTTCCAAAGTTACCTTTTTCACAAATCCTAACATTATATTATTTAAAATAAGTTATAAATAACAAAAAATAAACGATACCTCTCACAATCAATGCAAGCAGAGTTATGGTCAGATCATTTAAAATTAAATATAATACGAACTCAATTTGTTATTAGAAAATGATGCACCAGCATAAAATTTTCATAAAAATTTAAGATTGCATAAGCAATATTTTGTTTAGATTAGCAAGCAAACATATAATGATATTATACATAAAAAGTCAAACCTTAAGTTGCATTAAATCCTAGCTTACTATTAGTTTCAAACACCATAAAGATCATGATTTGCAAACATTGCTACTGAATAAGTAAACAAAAAATAGTCTAAAACGTTAGTATTTATTTACTAAAATATAAAAGTGTGAACAAAGTTAGCTTAGTGCCTAAGGTGAACATTTAAATAAATGTCCAGTTAGAGCATAATTAATTATGTAAAATGGTATTATCATGCATGATCACTATGAGGTGCCTCATTGCACTGTCAATCTTGTAATCACAAATAATTTCTACTACTAAGTAGAAACTCTTATATACTCTACTGTTTATCTCTTTCATTCTGCGCCTGTTGCGCCGCCATATTTGTCATATTTTTGAACAGGTCAAAATCGTATTGCCTCTGAGCTTTCATCCAAGCTGCACTCATTTCCATTTGATGTCGCATCATAGCTTGCTGGGCCATGATATGTGAAGGCCTAAGGTAATCAGCAGCATTCGGCATGGTTGGCGTACTCGGCCTCATAGTGGGAGTTATGGGCTGGCGACCCGGCAGCTTGCCTGTAGGAGTGAATGATTTCATAGACTTCATGCCAGGCTTTGATGGCCCAGGTACTGCAGTAGGAGACTCACATTTCGGAGCATTCATGCTCGATAGCTGCGTACTTGATATTTGGTTAGATTGATTGATACTTTGCTCATGAGGTGCGTTGCTCATTTGTTTTTCCTCCGCTATCACTAGTTTCGGGGAAGAGCTTGGTGAACGAGTCTGTCTTGGCGAAGGCTGTGCACTCGAAGAAGCGTGAGACATTTGATAACTAGCTGATGCAGTGGATGGAAGGGGACTACTTGATTGCTTCATTAGACTACTTTTATTAATAGTTTCCTGTCTTGCGATATTCATCTGGGATGCGGTAGGAATTACTTTGTCAAGTTTGATTTGATTTATGTTACTGGTTTTGGTAGTTGGAGTCTTTGTAGGAATTCTCAAAGGACTAATACCAGCTGGTACAGATCTTTTGGGGACATTGGTAAAGGGACTACCTTGTGACATTGGTGGTGGTGTCCCTTTGGATGGTAAGCTTTGTTTTTTTGCCAGATTAGCAATTGATTGCATGGCTTCGAAAGTTTTATCAAATGTCTGCTGGGTTGGCTGGGTTCCAGATGACCCTGCCATGCTATTGGGAGATGATAAGTCTAGAGCAGTACTACTTTTATTTTCTCCAGGTGCATTAGGTTTATTAACAAATGTAGCAGGTTTATTAGCAGCATTTAATAATTTTGGCGTTGCTAGTACCAAATTGGGAATTTGAGATTTATTTTTTGGTACCTTAGTTTTCTTATCACTTTGCATAGCTTGTAATTGTTGTTCAAAAGTTTGTTGAAACGTGATCGGTCCTATAAAGTTTGCATTAGGGGGTTGTTTGCTTGATTTAGTTTCAGCAATAGGTTTTAAATTAGGCACTGGTCCTTTAGCAGAAGGAGTATCAGAGGACTTGGCAGGTGGTTTTACTTGCTCTGTTGTATCTGTTTTATTTTGAGCAGGGGGTTTTGTTTCATTTCCATCTGCCTTGTTAGGTTTTTTTGCATCAGTGTCTGGTAGTTTCATAATTTCAATATAGTTAGGTACAGTGGGACCAGGTATTTTAATGTTACTACCTGATCCAGGAAGATTTTTATTGCCAAGATTATTTTTTGGATCAGAGTTGGCAGAATCACCTGGATTGTGTGGATCTAATTTTTGATCAAAAAGAGTTATGGACAGTGATGAAGGGATGTTGATTTTACATGAATCAAACAATGATTTCAGAGGGTCTCCCGATGTTGGTCCTGGGCTTGGGGTTTGGGGATTAGACATTGATGTTTTAACTTGGGATAATATTTTGCTCCTGTCCATAGTAGGATCACTGTTATTAGCAAAGAGATCCATTCTTACTTTGTTAATTGGAGTTTTATTTTGAAGTGAAATAGATGGAGGAACACCTGGCTTTAAATCTGGCATCTTTTTTACTGTAGGTTTTAGAACATCTGGGGTTTTGGTACTTGATGCTTCTGGTTTTGGAACTTGTATTTTAAGAGGAGATATGGTTTTAGCTGGAGAGGATTGCGGCATGGATGAAGAGGGCTGGGGCAGATTCTCAATTGGTTTTCGTTTGGTAGTGGGCACAGATTGGGGTGCAGTAACATTTCTTTTGATTCCTGGGCTGTCTGCCAGCTGTTGAACTACTGCAGTTGCTGAAGCTTTGATTTCTTTACTGGGCTGTGGTTTGGTTGTACTAATTGTACCTGATGTTCCCTGCACATTCTTAGCTGGTGTTTCGGTTTCCTTAGGCTTGGAGGCAGATTCACCTTTGTTCTGATTGGATGGTGGAGAATTTGCCAAAGCAGCAGAATTAGCATAATTGTTGAGAATCTGATTTATTTTTGTTTTTTCCAATTCAATCTTCAAGCGTTTATTTTCCATTACGTTAGCAGGTGACTGCTGTTTTCTCTTTTGAGGTTCGGGCTGTTTGTTTTCAGGCTTGGGTGTAATATCTGGAGTCTTTGAGGTAGAACCACTTGATGATTCACTTGTTGGTGCAACTTCACCAGCTTCATTGGTTGTTTTAGAAGGTGATGTTTTGGTCAAACATGTGCTTTTAGGTGCAAGTTCAAATGAGTTCAAAAATTGAGATTTTTCAACATCCTCCTCATTTTTCTTAGGAAATGAACTACTTCTATCTGCATTTAATTTCTCAAATGTTTCTTTACTTTGTTCAAATTTCTCGTTTTTCTTGTTTTCTTTAGCTTGTTTCAGACTGTTCTCATCAGGCATGGGACTGTTAGTCCCTGAAGAAGCCTCAGATGCTTGGTCATTGATAAGTGGTGCTGGACTACTTCTATTTGGGTCGTCGGTTGATGCAGGACTTGGCTTGTTTTCAGAAAACTTTGAACATTGCCTGTTTATTTCAAATATTCTATTTCTTATTGCAACATAATCTATTATTTGGTAAAAGAAGCGCATAGGTTCATTTCTTTTCCAGTTGTATATGTAAGCAATATCCATGAGGGTATAGTAATCAGGCAGTGGTACCCTCTTGTATAGGATGTCAATAGCATATTGAGTGCTATCAATATCAAACTTCATACTCAAAAACTTTTTTAGATGACTGATATTAACAACTGCAGGACATTGTAGATATCTTCTAGCACCTGCTGTTGAAGGGGGTTCATTACTATCAGACGACTTGCTAGATATGCTGTCAGAGTCAGTACCATCTGCATATTCTAAAGAAAATGATATCACATCTTCTGGACTGAATATAATCCTTTCGGTGTCTTCCCCTCTCTGTTCCGGGGTTGCTGAAGCAGCCGGCCCAGGCCTAGATGAGTAAAATGTTTGTCGTCTTTCCATTTCCTTCTGAAAGAGCCCTGGCACTAGTTTGTAAACAATATCTTGAAGTGCCTTGTCAGGTTTTATGTTGGGTTTTGCGGAGTTGATCATCATTTCACATACTGGACAATAGCTTTTTACTTTCAAGTGCTTTATTATACAACTCCTGCAGAAGGAGTGTAAACATTCCACAATGGTTGTCGCGTCAATGTAATAGCCCCGACATAGCGGGCATGTAATGTGTTCATTCACTTCGCCTAACAGCGTCCTTTGCGGCACCACCACACTGTTGTTGTTGTCAACCATTTTTACCACTTTCTTGTCGGGCACTTTATTAGAAGTAACCATTGTAAATATACAGAGTAACCAAGGATTATAGACGCTCAGCTGCTGGTATCTCGACTGGCGTCCTAGTAACCTTTTCCGAACTAAATTTCATAATCCATGCACTCTAGAGCTGGGGCGTACGCAGAACTTAATCAAAAGAGCCACAAATTAATGCGAACTAAAACATGGTCTCCGTTATTTCATACACCGAACGAGTTCCGCCATTGCAAGCAAACTAGATTATGTAGGATTAGTATGACTATGTTGGTACTCCTGTGAGAGCTCGCTATTTTGACTAAGTTTTCTTTGAAAATCAATAAAAATTAAGCCTAAATAATTAAAACATACGTAAATAGTAATACTTACTAGAACAGGAGTTTATATTTCGTAAAGTTTTGTAAGTTAATTCACATTTAACTGTAAATAAATTAATTTTGGCGCGAATCAAGACTTCGGCAGGGAAGGGAATAAACGTCATTTAATAATGTCAGTCAATTGTCAAACAAAAAACAGCTGGCTTGTTGGCTGACTGAAAGTTAACTTTGTTTTGTTGGCCCATTGCTCACAGAACTTGAGCATGCATGAGCATGAGCTAATAAACATTGTAATGGCTCTTCTACATATACGGCGTTGATAACGGCGCATTTGAATGGGCGTTTTTCCACTAGCCCGGCACGGCACCGGCATGGCACCGGCACCGGCACCGGCGGCCGGTACCGGTGCCGGTGCCGGTGCCATGCCGGCTAGTGGAAAAATGCCCATTGTCTGTAGGTACACGGCAAAGTATACGCCACGTTCAACGTGCAAGCATTCACACACTCGTAGGTACGTGATCATGATCATTAAACTTATTCATAGGTTACCTACATTAAGCCAAGTTTCAACTCAATTGGCCTATTTACTGAGGAGTTCCACTGAACAGCTCCTGACTCCAGCATCACAGGGTGGTCAATTCTACACAGTAAGTCAGCTACCATGGGGCTGGTCTGACCCTTTGGCTTAATATCCCTAACACTATCTGTCTCCAGCATCACAACAAAACAACGCCGCGACATCTTCGCTTATCGGCTGTGGGCACGCGCAGACACTGACAGGTGGATCCCTTTGATGCATGCCCAAAAATTCAACAGCTCGCGTGTTGCCGCGATGCACGCACGGCGTTGACTTTGGCGTGTACAGACGTTGATAGGGTAAACTGGGCCTCGAGCACGAGTATGCACAAAGTCTACTATTCGATCCGTGACTGTAGTATAGTCTCTCAAATGTATTGGGATTTTAGTTCAGTCAAGTTACCACTGGAGGCGCTGCACCGGAATCCCATACATTTGAGAGACTATACTACAGTCACGGATCGAATAGTAAACTTGTGCATACTCCTGCTAAAGGCTCAGGCGTATGCCCTCACACTTAAATACGTATCATCTATCGTTGTCATAATAATGTGAAGAGGGACCATTAGAGTTAGGGGCATAGACAAAGCCAAGAATTTTTTTTTAAATATTTTTTTATATAAATTCACTTTGCCATCTGGCAGCACTGGCAACTCTGGCAAGCATGCAAAGTAGGGATGTTCGATATTTCAGATTGTTTCAATTTTTCAGATCGCAACGGATCGTATTGATTGGATCAATACAGGTATCGATCTAGGTTCTAGGGGATTTGATTAGATTTATTGGATCAAAACAGTATCGAATCAAGTCAAGTATTTGTGACGTATTGTATTGATCCGGCGCACTATGGGGCCATACGGTGCGTTCCATCTCAAAATTCTGTAACTTCTTTGTTTAGAGACATTTTGAATTGAAATGTTGTTTAGGTATTCCTGAAATAATATAAACTATAGGATAATTAAAACACCGCCCCACTTCAAAAACTATAATTATTTAGTAAAAAAATTACAAAAATAAAATGTTGAAAATTTTTGTACAAATATCAAATTAAATTAATTTAAATTACATATTTTAAATTATTTTTTTGCTAACATTAGGTTAATTAAAATTATAATAGAGTTAAAAACTACGTAGAAAATCATCTATTATAGAAGTTTTCGAATTTTGAAAATAATATAGAATTTCTAGAATATTCATCTACGTAAAAATAATCATATGAAAATATTATTCCATATATTTTGTACCAACTTAATTGTCAAATAAAAGGTATACAAACAGTAACAAAGATGTGTCTCCTCAAATGCCATGAATAGGTAAAAATAACAACAAACGTCAATATACCTATTTTTTTCCCCTCGGTCGATACTTTTGCTAATAACTCGAAAAGGCGCAGTAATGAATGACACAGGTTTTTAACAAGGAAACCTCCAATTGAAAATAAAAAAAATGGAAAATTTCCTTATCACACTAAAACAGAAAAAATAAATAAAAATAAATATATTTCTTAAAGAAACATGACATATTTGTAAATTAGAAATCCTGATCAATTAAAAAAAGGTACTTATTTAAAACTTGTACCCCCAAGAATAACTTCGAAAATATCTTAAGATGAACTTCAATAATGAGTCATCATCATCATCATCCACAGCCCGACTTTACCCACTGCTGGATATAAGCCTCCCTAAGTTTGTGCCATCCACCACGATCCTGTGCTAGCTAGCAATAATGAGTAGGTAATCTAGTTAATATCCGCTGTAGCGCCTCACCCCGCGGACCGATTATGAAATTATCGAATTTCAATGTTTGGGTTTTATTTAATAAAAGTACCTAAAACTAATTATTATTATTTTTTTACTACTACAGCAGATAGTTCTATCATCTTAGAATATAAAACCATCAAAAAGGTTTCACTATTGTGACTTTGGTCCTAACCAATTTTGAGATGGAAAACACTAGCGTTGGGTATGACATGATTTTAGATTGACTTTTGTCAGAGTAGGCTCATTTTTATTTTGAGCCGGTACCGTGAGCCGATTCGTTTGAGCCGGTCATTTTCAGTTGACTGTTTATTATTTTGGCGAACTAGGTACTCACTCATTCTCATATGACATTCTGTCCGATCAGTTCAAAATTCTTTCTTGTCATTGTCAAGCGAGGTGTGATTGAAGATTGAATGAAGTTTGAGGAAAGAGTAACGTCAATTTTGTGATCAGCATGACAAAATCAGCTGATTTTGTCATATTGTGTACGGTCACATGACATGAATTGAAGCATGACATTTTTAGAAAATGAGCCTTTCACACAAAGTTGAATTTTGTACGGAACAAACGAGCCGCGTCAGTCACGTCATATTCAACACTAGAAAACACCGTTCGGCCCCACAGTGGGCGCCGAATCGTATGCTATTGTATCGATACAAATATCGGGTGTATCGTATGCCATTGTATCGATACACTAAAGTATCGGATCGTAACGAACATCCCTATAGCAGCAAAGCAAAGCGCTCTTTTCAATTCAGACCTTGTTCACGAGGAGTTATTTTCATCGCGGATTACCGAAATAATCAGAAAAGCTTTGGCTCTATACTCTATTTCGCTGCAGTAACCTCTCGACTATGAGAGCTAAGGTAATTTTATTTCTGTGCTGCTAGTGTATCAACAGTGAAAAAACTATGTGTGAACCGCGTTTCGTGTTTTAGTTCTATAGTAGGTAATGTAAATACTTAAAACCTGTTTATTTTTGTTTCAGTGGCGTAAGAAGCGTATGCGTAGGCTAAAGCGTAAAAGGAGGAAGATGCGTGCGAGGTCCAAATAAACTGGTAAGTTTAATGTAATTTTCAATGTAGGATCCAAATAAGTAGAGTTTTTCGATTTATTAAGTTATAGTCTGATCTTACTACTTAGCTCTAATTCGGTTCTGCCACAAGATTCATGTTTCAGTTATAAACAGGGTTATTCTGATGAAAGGCTCCATTTTAACCTTGCTGGGCACATGTGGCCATTATTTCTCTACCGAAGTTCTTCGTGCCATAATTGCCATAGGCACTTCTAACAGTTTTATGCTACCAAGACAATCATTGGTTTGAAGTTTGATCCACCACAGAACTCCGACAAAACTTGCCTTATCCCCTAAGTGTGCCCCCTACATCAGTAGGCTTCTAAATTTAAATAGGTACTTTTCTTACTAAAATTTAATTTATGTTTTCTGCACACATGTTGGTGGACTTCAGTCAAATTATGTTCACATATGTACAGTTGTCACAATGGATCTAGGCATTCGTGAAGTTTTGCTGCGCAGCAGAAAATGTATGAAAAAGATGCACTGAGCAGTTAAACGGCTAACTTCATGAATGCCAAGATCCTTTGGAAGAAGTGTACAAACTATCCCTCCTAGGCAGTCATTTTCTCATTATGAGAACAATGCAAAGAATCGGAGGGTATAATATTGAGCCTACTCCACCCCTGTTATGTAGAAATGTGTAACGGGGACTAATCAAGGCTAACATTAGAACAAAAATCTTCCTCTTCAATTAATAGCTGATAGTCTTGTTCTCACACAAACAATCATTTTTGACTAGTGTAGAATTAGTGGTAGTGTGTTGTGTACTGTAGTAATAGCATTCTATTACACCGGTTGTCTGTCGGACCACAGATCTGGTCGAGACACAATTGATTTACTATTGTGTCTGGAATCCTGACAGACTAAAGGCTAAAACAACTTAGTGATAGGTAAAATAATAATGTTTTTTTTTGCATTTGTTTCAGGTACACAAGTGGATTTAGTCTTAATCTAATACTACTTATGTCTCCCAAATAAAAATTTTAAAATCCATTTATTGTTATTCTGATTTCCACCTCACTTTCTCGAGTTATGAGTTTTCTAGATGCATTTATTAAGCTGGAGGTCCTCAAATCCGAAATACCCCGTTGCCAAAGAGAGTGCAATAAACCAGCCACAAGGTCAATGACCTGTTATGAATTCAAGACCCTTGATTTTTTTTTTACATCGGCATCGCAGCGCATTTTTTTTTAATATGTAGGTATTCTAGTACGTAGGACCAAGTACTACGAATACTCGAAATTGACTCGAAGAAGTAAAGTAAGCAGAGCTTGTGCTGGTGGGAACCACATGACTAGGTTGGTAGGTACGTACTAGAAAGGTTCTTGGTACCTACTAGATGACGGGTATAGAAACAAAGTGACCTCAATCCCAGAACATTGAAATTGAGTAAATCATGTTATTTTGTTTCGCTTAGCCGCCAAAGTGCCTTAGGCCACTGTACTGGCCCGAGCTCTATTTGAGTCGTTCGCCGATTAAAATCACGATTTCTATGGTGTTAGGGCTTCCCCATAAGTGGAAAGTGTCTTTATTTGTTGGTAACATTATTGTCCCACTACTGGTAACACTAAAAGTCATAGATAATATATAATATTTCTACAATGTGTCAAAATACCGGAAGAGAAAAATACGAAAAAAACTTTATTTTTGAAAGAAGGTTCAAATAAGATTTTCAGCGATGACCTATACATGTTTTGCATTAATTAAATCTGACAGGTATTTAGGATAATTACTGAACCATTAAAACCCCGTTTTACATTAAAAAATTTGAATTTGATCAACATTTTGAATGTTGCGGGTGAATTTTCTTTTTGAAGGTTGGCTATTGTGATTGATGTATAGGACTGAAGTGAATGAGGTTTGTTTTGTTCGTTTTGTTGGCTAACTACATATTTCTACCAATCAGAAAGACTTCAGACAAGGCTATAGGATGAAAAATGAAGTAGTATTGAATTTTTATTTGCCGTGAGCGCCCTCCCGCTCGTCGCGCGCGGAACAAAATGGCGTAATTTGGCCTTTTGCAAACGCGAATAGATAATTACTTTTAATGTCGATGTGTATATGTTTTGTGTTAAATAATAAAGGTGTGTAGTGTACTAAGTGTGTGCACCATGTTGACGCAGATATTTGCTACCAATTTTGAACAATTGTGAGTTTTTATTTTGCAAGGTGCCAAACATGTTTACGGAATGGAATAAACAATTTATTTGGTGGTGACAATGTAATCCCCTTGAGCAGGTAAGTAAGTAGTTAATAAGCTTGTTAAATTCCGATTCCAATGATACCACAAACAGGTTTAGTCCAGGAATAAAATCACTGGCAAAAAAAGTTAAACCGCTGGCAACAGTTGCGCGGGCGTTGGTTTGGCTAGGCAGGCAATCGGTCCGGGGGGCGGGGCACCTCAACGGTTAGTTATAATGTCTGCTTTATATTAAAATTAGGGACAATAGATCCGTAAAAAATGATGATCTCTAAAAAACTATACTTTTAAAATGACAGCTGATCAGAAATTAGCAAAATACACAAAATTATAATGGACTGAAGCGTCTTTGAATTTCATCAATGGATTGAGGTGTATTTGCATCTCACAGTTGTGTACGACATCCATTTTGCTTAGAGGTACTAACAGCAAAAAAAATCGATTTTGGCTCATTTGGAAAACAAGAAAACGAAATTATGAAAATTTTAATCTTATATTTAAATTTATTACACAGTCACAAATTCACCTTGAAAAACAACAGATCAGGCACGTTGAAAATTTAAAAATGCTGGTTTGTGATTGGTCGAAATGGATTGAGGTGATTTTGAACGTCACATTTTGAGGACTGAGGCGCCTTTGCTTGTAACGCTGATATATGCTATGCATTTACTCAGGCCTGATGCCGTTTTGATTGTAAATTTTTATTTGAATCAATTGACATTGACGAGATGCAGAAAATTACATTGATAGATTAAAAATATTCGAATTTGGACTGAGGTCACTTTGTTTCTACACCCGTCAGATAATACCTATTTATTCCTTTTTTTAGAAGGGCGACACTTACGTCCTACATACAGGTTGGTGTGCATCTGGCCGTTAATAATTTTTCATTGTAGGTAGGTCCGCTTGCCAAATATTGACACTTAATTCTGAAAGCTCCGGCTGCCAATTTTTTTACCTCCAAATTAATTCCCATAATTTTTAAAGAAAATGGGACGGATGGCGGGCATAAAGTGGGAGAAAGCTGCTCGGTGTGCTCCTGTTCATAATATCATTTCATCTGATTTTCCTAAATATAATCCTCAGCCGTGGAAATTCATGGTACGTTCAGTTGAATGCTAGTACCTAGCCGTTAGTAAGTCAAGAAGAACAAAAAAAGATAGCATAACAGCTGTACCTACCACTCCGCCCGTGCAGGTTCGATTCCACACAAATCTAAACACCTACCTATTGCAGGATGGAAAGTCACGCGTTGAATGGCTCCTGTCATACGAGTATCAAAGAATGTGGCTAGAAGAACGCGAAGCGTGGAAAAAACGTATGTATCCGGAAAATACTACGGTTAACGTTGATATCGTGAAACGCTACGTACTTACTTTCAAGACAAACAATCCGGCGCCAAAGCCTGAAAAAAAGAAGCCCTTCAAAATGAAGAAGTAAGTTCAATATTGTTGTTATTAGGAGGTATTCAGATGTAGGTCGATTGTCGATTGGTGGACTATCTTCCTACATAGGTACAATGTGCCCTTTTGCTAACTGCATGGCAGCACTTGCACTTTGATGAATCTATCATACCTAGGACCGAAAGAGTGGTTAGCTAGCATAGTGGGTGAAATCTGGCAATGGATAATGATAAACCAATGGGATGTTGTCTCTTCCTAAATTTCCTACTGAGTGAGCATCCTCCTTTTTAGTAGTTATTAGGTACACAGTTATAGGTAACTACTTGGTTATAGTATTTAGGCGCTTGCCAATGGAATAACTTTCTCGACACAATGCTAGGCATTTGTTCCTACATGAAGATTATTTCTCTGCCTACAGGAATGTAGTGTAGATTTTTGTGTAAATTGATTTGTGTACTCTCAGGTTCCAAGGAGTTGGGAGTAAGACATCTACTAAACGTGCCTCTGGCGATAAAGCCATGAGCTACGAGAAAGACCAAAAGAAAAAACAAGAAAAGGAAGCTAAGTGATGGAAATTACGTTCTCTACCCAATCTGTCGGAGGTTTCAGGAATAATGTTATTTTGTACAGTAATTATTAATGTTTTTTTTATCTACTAAGATAATATTGACGAAGCACGATTTAAAAATGTTTTACTCCAAACCTTGTCCATACCATAATACCATACAAAACTACACACGTCGGTCGTGTATTACGAAAGAAAAACTTTCTCTTATACACTTTATTTAGATAGGTACAACTAGATCTAAACAAATAATTACCTATAATCATTATTTAGGTACAATTAAAATTAACTTTCCTTCATTTGGCCAGAAGTACTTTCCCTATAATTTAAATTCTATGACAATAATCGATCGAGCGAGCGAAGCGAGCGAAGATCTTAGTGGCAAGTTAGGCGATTTTGCTTTGTATGTTTGTATGTTTGTATGTTTAATTTTTATGTTCTCGCATAACTATCGAACCGCTTATCCAATCTGTATGAAACTTGATAGGTCAATAGGTTGTGCTATGGAAATTTGCTGTGGAGCGTATGAGCGTAATCGATGAAGGGGTTGTAAAGATATGGGGTTCCCAAGGGGGTAAATTTTTTTCAAAGTTACCCAAATATATTGAGTGGGGTGTCATATGAAAGTACTCAATTTATACATTCCAAAATGGTTTTTAGTTTTCTTCTAGGTTCTATAGTTTTTGAAATACAGTCAAAAAGAAAAATGATGAAAACCAATTAACGGAAGTATGGAGAGAGCTCCCGTTTCATAGAGTTTCGATGTATTCGTAGGTCTGGTTAACGGACAAGGCATCGTTGTGGTTTGGTTTGCAATGATTTTAGTTGCTAAGTACTTGATATTTTTTCTTGAGATTGAAAATAAAAGCCGTGTTGGCCGATTGGAAGAGTGCTCGACTTTAGATTCATAAGTCGTAAGTTCGAACCCTGGCCGTGCTCATCAATGGATTTTTCGATTAGAAAAATTTAAATGAGCATTAACACGAGCTCTAAACGGTGAAAGAAAACATCGTGAGGAAACCAGTTAACGTTCTAATGGGCTTGCAACCTGTCACGTATGCAAATGCTAACTCCTGCAAATAGTGGGCTGGGCATGTACCAAAATTATAGAGGGAGGGGGAGGGTAGGGGGAGGGGGAGGGGAGGGGAGGGGAAGGGGAGGGGAGGAGGAGGGTGAGGGGGAGGGGAAGGGAGGGGGAGGAAGTGGAGGGGAGGGGATGGGAGGGGAGGGGGGGGAGGGAGGGGAGGGGGAGGGAATTGATTTTCTCATACATTTCGTATTGAACTGCTATTTTAATAATTTCTCGAACTAAGAGGCCTTCCCTGAGGCGCGGTACGAAGTTCGCGGGGTCAACTATTGAATATAAACACGACACGACTTAATGTATTGCATGCATGCCTATAATCTTTACTATACTGAGGTAGCGCATTAGATGTCATTCTGTGGTAAACACTAGAAGGAGCACTTAACGTAGGTATAGGGGTAGTCAGAAACAAGTCCAAATCTAGGCTACCAATACAACGGTGCGCGAGATCTCAGTTCGGGGCGAACTACTAGTTATTCCCATACACACTTATCGGTCTAGTGAAACAGTAGGTACACGAAATAACATCTCAAAAGAACAGCTTTAGTTAGAAACTGGTGGTATCCTTGGTTTGGCTTATGAGAATCTACTATTATTGCTGACACTGATCGAGTTGAAACAATAAAGACGCAGAATCGTAGCAAAGTAGGTTTGAGGATACTTTATAGCGTAATTTCGTAAAGAACTGCATAAAGGAGTAGTATGTAGTACGACTAACTTAAATAATTGTCGGCCGCAGCAAACGGAATCTGTCACGGCTTCTGCAAAACTTGTACGCAGATCTTATCACATCACTATACGGAAAGAGAGATTTTAGATTAGCGTTAAGCTCGTTTTTGTGCGCATGTATAATATTAGTTTATACGCCCGCCTTGCATCGCGTACAGTTGGGCCGACGGATCTAGGCGTGCGTGAAGTCAGGCTCTGCGCTGCGCAGTAGAAAAATTTGTATGAAAAAGTTGCACTGCGCATCTAAACGGCTAACTTCACGCACGCCGAGATCCGTTGGCCGTACTGTACGAGCGTAGACGCTTATAAGTTTTAAGTTACACGCAGAAAAAAAACGCTAATCTATAAAGGCTCTTAGCGATCAGTTCATTTTCAAGTAATCTAAAGTTACCTATTAGAGTCTAATAGGGCCTTTAAATTATTTCGAAATAAACTGGTCAGTCATACATAACATAAGCTTCAAAGCATTTAGCTGGGGTCGACATAACACCATTGCAACCGGGCTTATAGTAGTGGTGGTTAATATTTTAAGCCATTTACCAATACAGTGTCAGCATTACTGGTTAGTTGACAAACCGATGGAATCATGAACACAATCTCATCAATGATTTGTTTAATGTTCAACCAACTCATCCAGAGTAAATGAATTCTTAGTTTTGAAATCATTTCGCCGTCCCCGGGGAACAAAATGATAACTGCCATTATCTTAGTTTTAGTGTTATGCCATATTTGTAATCTTTGGGTGCTAATACATCTGCTCAATTTTTTTCGTAACTTTCATACAGTTATTCGCGAAGTTACAAAATATTACAATACTATTCCACGATTCGACCCATGCCTGAAGTTACAAGAATAAAGTTGTACTATAATCTTATCAAATTGTATTTACACCTGTTAATATGACAAACAATCATTATCATTATGTTCTCGTGAAAAATATTCGTCTAGATAATGATAACCGCATGTTATCATTTTATTCTCGTCAAAACTCGTCCTTGCATTTCGTATAATACACTATTATCATAATCGCTTCCACCCTGGTAAAGCGTCGAATAACATGATAGAACAGTGGTACAATATTAGGTTTTGCCTAGAAAATACGAGGAATAAAATGATAATCGACATAATAGAACTTAGATGGTGATTGATTTTGGATAACTTCTTATTTTTTAAATATCTCTATTTTGGCATTTCTTACGCGTGTGTTATTAAAACATTCCGAATGCATAAAAAATCAGCATTGCTTAAAATTAAAAATCATCTGTCTACGTCCAGTATTTGTGGAGTTATTAACGAAAACATGTTTTTTGCTTCTCCTGAAAAGTTACGTTTTTGTAGTTATCATTTTGTTCTCCGGGGACGGCGATTTGCTGGTGGCTTTTCTTTGAGATAACTTATCTATTTAACTTTTCTGCATTTGCAAAGAACTATTTTATTCTACACAAAATATAATCAAGTAATTAGTCTGAAATTACCTATAACGTTGCGTTAGTATGAAATTTTTAGATAGCTACACCCCCACACGCAAATCGGTCACGCCATTTCAAACATGGTTGTCACAACTGGAGAACAAATGTTTTTCTAGCTTTACAAAAGGCTAACATTGTAATCTGACGACTGTTGTAATTATATTGATTAAAATGGATCTATAAAAAGTATTTCACATACATTTTAAGAGAAGATTTGAAATTAATTATTTCATAGTTTCATATTAAATTAAAATTACTTAACCAAATCAGTCTAATTGAAATTAAAAGTGTTGGTATAAAAAAAAAATCAGCTGAATTTTTAAAATAATTTGGCTGTCCTCGTATACATTTTGAATGGATGTTACCAAAAACAACATTTTTACTTTGTTTTCGCAGTAAATGTATTTTTGGCGTGGAATGATAATTTGAGAACTATTTCAAAAATTACACAAAAATATAAGGTATTCTGTATGTGAAATTCTGAATGTTTGCTGTGTTTTTGGGGGATTAGCCAAACTGGAAACTGAATGCGGTTCCGGGGAAGGCGCCACCGCCGCCTCCGTTGAAGTCGAAGTGAGGCGGGCCGCGGTTGAAGAACGACTGGAATACTACGTTGGGGTCAATATCTGAAATAATAAAATAGGCACATGAGTTCAGCAACCCTGTGTACGATGTTTATTATGTGTGTTGTTTACACTCAAAGTAAACAACATAACTAAAATGATCACGACTGTAGGCGCGGTGATCTTTAAATATTTAAGATGAACGCGTCTAGTGAGAGGGTACACACATCAAAACAATAAAATTTTGCGATCACTTTTAAAAGGTAAAATATTTTTGTAGAAAATGATCAGTTCTTATGAAAATCTCCATGCGTATGAAACAGTAGGTCGAATCGCTCCATCAAAATCGAATCTCGTCGTAGAATTCATTAGAATTTTAATAGTACCTATTAATCTTAGGCTTATCAAGGTTTTCAACCCGATGAATGTGAATTCCGTGGCCGAGTTGGTTAAGGCACTCCGGCTTGAGGGGGATCGCTTGTATCAATGCGGGATTGAATCCCGTCGGAATCGAAAATTTCGATAAAGACTTTTCATGAGAATTGTTGAAATAGATAGTAACCTGACATGCCGGCGCCGTCGTCATCGATGTCCTGTCCGTGGTCGTAGCGGGCGCGTTTCTTGGGGTCGCTGAGGATGCCGTACGCCTCGCCCACCTCCTTGAACTTGCGCTCTTGCTCGCGCCGCTCCGTGTCCGGCGCGCCCGCGTGACGGTCCGGGTGGTGTACCAACGCGCGCTTTCTGAAAATGACACCAAATTACACTTTCAACGGATCTTGGCATTTGTGAAGTTAGCCGTTTTGATGCGAAGTGCAACTTTTTCATACAAAATTTTCTACTGCGCAGAGAAAAGCCTAACTTCACGAATGCCTAGATCCATTGTGACAACTGTAATTTGAATTACTCATCGAAATTATTAGGCAGACTTTGAAATTTAATTTAAAGCCTGCTCCACGTTTAGGACCATTACGTTGACTTCTCAAAATGTTGAATTCCTTTACGACAGGAAATCTATAGTATGCGCAAATCTTAGTTAGCGTAGAACACAAAAATTTAATTTTTTAACACTATTTTACAATTTGAAAATTATGATTTTTTGCTATTATTCTGGCAACAAAAAATAAAACGCGAAATAGCATGTGGGCAAATGTGTGAAAATGAAAAATGTTGTCGTGAAAGGTTGGATTTTGTGTTGTTTTTTTCAGCCTCTCATATCCACAGGACAGACATGATCAATACGTGGGGTCGACGCCGCGGGATTATCTACGCTTTATCTAACTAAATCGACATCTCTTGTCATTGTTTCATAAATAATAGATTGTTTATTACCAAATAAATTACCGGATTCATATTTTGCGACCAAAGCCACCTTGAACTTATGAATAGCCATGCATAGCGAATACGCGACAGCTGTAAACATAAAATACTCATCGATCTCTTAGTAAGAAAATAATTTATGTATAAGTATGTCTGGTTACCTGTAGGCTTTCTTGATGTCGTCTTCAGAAGCTGTTTTTTCGACTCCAAGAATCTTGTAATAGTCCTTGCGCTTTGATTTCTTCAGCGCCAGTTTAGCCTCATGCAGTAGGTGTTTGTTTTCCTTGCTCTTGTCAATTTTGTATAATTTTTCGTAGTCCTTGACGGCTTCTTCGTAATCCCCAAGTTCGGTGTAGCATCGGGCGCGTCTCAGCAAGGCTTTCACGTAGTTCTCGTCGAGTTCGAGCGCCGCCGTGCACGCTTGTGCGGCATCCCTGGTTTGGTTCAGCTTCGAGCAAACTGTAGCCTTGTTGAAGTAAAGCTTGGCATTCACTGCCTTATTGTTCTTGTCAATAGTCAATGCTTCGTTGTACAGGTTCAACGCTTGTTGCCATCTTCCCATTTTGAAAGCCTCATTTCCTGAAAACAACAAAAAATTGTGAGAAATAATTTGAATTTATGAAACAAAATGTCTTGTGGGAACGCTTTCGTCTGACAGTGGCTTGGATCAGTTGAGCTACTGATCAGTTAACTGGTTCTAATTGTATTCTGTAAAGTTAAGTAAATAGTAGTTAAGTTTCTGTAAATAAATATTTTTTTTCTCAAATTACAGATATAATATTGTATGCATATTTAAATTACCTTCTTCTTTTTTCTGTTTCAACAGTTTAGCCTTTTTGTATATTTCCATAGCTTTTTTGTGATCAGGGGCAAGGCGAAGTACTTGTTGAAAATGCTTGAACGCTTGCTCATCTTTGTCCTATGACAAAATAAATAACTTTAACTTATAAATTAGCATATTTTGTACTTAATTTAAAATTTAAATGTCTAACAAGACAATCACAATCATTGTTTGGAGGAAGTGGTATCCACACAACATTTCATTATGATAAAAATATTATTTGCAATTATTACCGCGCCATGCTCGGAATCTCACTCCTCGATCACATACCCAACCAGTGGCGTAACTATAGGGTGGCATGGCTGGCAAAATGCCACGGGCCCCCGACCCAAGAGGGCCCCGGCTCAAGAGGCCGCGAGCTCGTGATGATTTTTACTGATAGGGCCAGGGACGTATATAAGAGGGGGAGGGGGGTTTAGGGGGTCCAGACCCCCCCCCCCTTGGCAATAGCATAAAAAAAAAATTGGTGGAACAGGTATTTCCGTGCGTAAACAGATGGTTCATGACGTCCAAAGAAAAAAAAATTAAACTAGGTACACCCGATGTTTTGACAATTTTTTAAACTTATAAAAAAATTGGGAACTATAAAAAACCACAACTTCTTTTATTAAATACCCCTGGGCGTAATGTTAATCTTTATAGATTTTGGAACCAGTGGTGTATTTTATTTACCCTTGGGTCAAGAGGGCCATGGCCGGGGCAGGCTGCGAGGCTCTCAGCTTCATGCGCCTTTCTTTTTGTCCCTAAAATATCTAAAGAAATTTAAGAAAAGCCTACCTAACTATCAGCAACTAAAACAAACTCATTTGGTTGTAAGTTTGATAGACATCAAGACTTGTGTAATTTATTAGTAATCTAATGACTAATTGACAGACCATTTTCTGAGACTGGCCTTATGATTTTTAACTTTACAGGAAACTGTAGGTATTCTTTAAAACTCGAAGGGATAATCCGTTACAATAATTGGGATTCTGGGAATAAATCCTCGAGGCGATTTTAGGCAAACATTTCCTAGTGTCACATTTGTCTTAAAAAAAATTCAGCTCGCTTCGCTCGCATACAGCTTCATGAGTGTTTTGCGAGCAAAGTGCGTTATGTCTGACCGCAGAATAGGAACCGATCCTTTTCTTTGAGCACGTAAGCAAAATCAAGTGTCACTTGTTGCATTTGTGATAAAAAAAATCAGCTCGCTTCGCTCGCATAATAGAATAGGAACTGACAAGCCACCAGCCATTTCTTTGAGCAATATAAGAAAAATCGTGTGTCACTTGTTGCGTTTATCTTAAGAAAATTCAGCTCGCTTCGCTCGCATATTAGCTTCATAAGTGTTTTGCGAACAAAGTGAGTTATGTATGACCGCAGAATAGGAACCGACAAAAAGCCATCCTTTTCTTTGAGCACATAAGCAAAATCAAGTGTTAGGTACGTGTTGCATTTAAGATTGGAAATTGGTTCGCTCCGCTCGTATAATAAAATAGGAACCGACAAGCAGCTAGGCTTTATGGTGCTCAAAAGCATCATAAGAAAAATTAAAAATCACGTGTCATTTGTCTTTAAAAAATTTGGGCTCGCTTCGCTCGCATATAAGCTTGATGAGTATTTTGCGAGCGGAGAGTAAACCAAGTTTCAAGCCCGAGACAAGTATTTCCAGATTATACAAACATTTGTCCCGCGACAGGAATCGATGTCGTTAACGCGTTGCGTGCGAGTACGGTAGTCATAACGCGTACGAAGTCGCGGGTCACAATGTATTGAACCTATCTATGGGGTGGCAAAAGCCAGTGGCCCGGGGTTCTGAATTAACATACGCCACTACTTGGAACCCTTCAACCCCCCCCCCCCCCCCTTATCAAAGCTATAGCTACGTCCCAGGATAGGGCCCCATCAAAAGAATTTGCCACGGGCCCCAGACGGTATAGTTACGCCACTGTACCCAACGTCGAAATTCGACGTCGTACAAAGGTCGTGGACGTAGGTATGCGGATCGCGAGACTAAAGTGGAGATGGGCGGGACACTTGGCCAGAAGGGACGATGGAAGATGGACAAAGGCGATAACTGAATGGTGGCCCCGGGATGCTCAACGGCCAAGAGGCAGACCACCCGCCCGATGGTCGAATGATATTGTAAACGTGGTCGGGAATCAGTGGCTGAGACTCGCGAGGGATCGGAGAGAATGGCGTAATAAAGAGGAGGCCTATACCCAACAGTGGGTGGAAATGGGCTGAGATGATGATGATGATGATTACCTCAAAGTATAAGCAGAGCCCCCGAACGTAAATAGCGTCAGTATCGAAGCTGTTGAATCGTAATGTATCGTTGGCAATCTCTTGGGCTTCCTGGCATCTCCCAAGCATCGCCAAACATTCGGCTTTTATGAGTTTCGTCCTGAAAAACAAATAATAGCGCTCAATCTATCTCCCACGCACCAAATTACAGTTACCTACAACTGGTTTTATTTTAGTAAAGTAGTTTTTACCATTTAAATTCTACTGTTCTACTTCTTATAAATTGCAACGATCGTATGTTTGGATATCTGTAGATTGGGATTCAAATAGGCTTAAACATACGTCTTAAAAAAAATCGAGAAAGTCTCATTCTTATGGTTTGCAAACTAGTCTACCTATGTAGGTGTAATTCGCGTCATGTAATAAAAAAATATTTTAAAAAAACAAAAACCCGACTGCGTCAAAACTAAAAAGAAAAAAACAAGCCTGCAAAGAATTACTCACAGTCGGTACCCATTCATTTTATTACCAATCAAATCTTCCCAATGTTATGGGTCCCGACTGTGAGTAATTCTTTGCAGGCTTGTTTTTTTCTTTTTAGTTTTGACGCAGTCGGGTTTTTGTTTTTTTAAAATATTTTTTTATTTAACACTTTTTAGTTATGATAAAGTTGATTTTAAAATAGAACCGTTTTACCTGAAAATAAAACGATTATTAATTTACTTACCTTATTCGAAGCTTATTTAAATGAGACAGCTACTTGGTTTCCCGCCTTCCGGTTCAAGTAATTTCTGTACCTACTTCCTTCCGTCACAGCTACGTCACTTCCGCCTGGCAGGTGGGGCACTTTGCTTTAGCAGTTCTACCATTTTAAAAAATCATTGAGTCTTATGAATCACCAGGCAGAGATTATTCATAAGCTTCGAATAAGGTAAGTAAATTAATAATCGTTTTATTTTCAGGTAAAACGGTTCTATTAATTTGACTTGCCCTTATTCGAAGCTTATTTAAATGAGACTTGTTTGTTATCGCCTGGTGGAAGTGACGTAGACGCCAATGTGATAAGTACCTATAAAGTATCCAGAATTAGATTAAACTATGTAACGATAGAGTTAATTTACTGAAATTTACTCATGAGATAGTTAAAAATGTTACAAGGTAAGGAATATAAGAAAAAATACATAGAATGATGTAGGTAAACAACTGGTTTATATTCTCAGAATAAAATCAACAACTATTATTGATTAGGTACATTACCACAATATCAGGCTTAAATAGAATCAAAATACTAGGTAACAAAATAGCCTTAAGTAAAACATATCAAGATAAGCATTATAACCACAATATCAGGCTTAAACAGAATCAAAATACTAGGTAACAAAATGACCTTAAGTAAAACATATCAAGATAAACATTTTTACATTATGTAATCAGCATAATATATGTATTTCAATCGACTGGATTAAAGAGCGTAGTTACTGATGACGTATTGCAAGCAGGTTTGACTTCGCGTTTATAAAATTTACTAAAAGTATTCTGTGAACGCCAGTTTCCCCTAGCAAGAATCTCTTCTATGGGATAATTATCTAACCAATTTTTTGAGGCCACAGCAGACCTTATGCTTCCAGGAGACGCCTTAACGCCGGCACATAATAATAATGACTTAACCCACCCTGCTATGAGTGTTCGCGATGCAGACTTAGGCGCGCCTCTAACATTAATGAATAAATTATTAGTGTTGGCTGCAGCTCTACGATCTTTCAAGAGCGAGGTAGTATGTTTAACCCAGAACACAGGGTCTAATCTTTCTTTTTCTAAATTTACATACAATTTCCAACCTGACTGTCTATAACTTGCGGAATCTGTTTTTGATCCGAATGACGGCCATAAAATTAATGAATTAGCTTGAATAAAACAATTATTAGAGTCTACTGTGAGTAATGTTAAATCATGAATTCTTCTGCCAGAGCAAAGAAGCAGTAAAACAGCTGTGTGTCGTTGTACTTGAAAAATGTTATTTTTATCAATCTGATAATTCTCTAAATGAAGAGCTAAATCATCTATATTCCATACTGGAGACTTGGTATGGCAAACTGGCTTACGTAATGATATCGACTTAAGGATATGTTTAACAAGTACATGCGAACTTAATTGGCCGGACAATTCTGGATTACACAAAGTTGATACCACTGATTTGTGTAGCAATATAGAGCTGTATGAGAGCTTATGTATTAAAAAGAGATCGGATAAAAATCTAGCCAGGTCACATCCCTTTGGAATTGTAGGATTAATCTTGTGATCCTTACACCAGCCGAACCATCTGTTCCATGCGCTGCTATAAACTTTACGAGTAGATGGCCGCCAAGACTCCTCTAAAAGCTTTAATTGCCTACTATCCCATGTGGTTAGGAGCCCAGCCCACCCCCACATTTCCACACCTCCAGAGTCATTTCTGAGGCTTTCGGAGGTGGAAGTTCTGTCGTAGTGTCGATTAGGACTCTGTCTAGGTGACGTAGAGTGAATGGTGGGGCTAGGGCGCGTGATTTGATGTCTGGACGCCAAAACACTCGTTCCCATCGTGGGACTACCAACAGGTAAGTTCCCCGAGCTTGATTTAGGTGGCTCAGGACCCTGGGGATTAGATACGGAGGGGGAAAGACCCAGGCCAGGCTGTAATTCCACATCTGGGAAAAAGCGTCGTTGAATAGAGCACGACGGTCTGTCTGATCCAGAGATACATAATTGATCACGACGTGGGCTTGTCTGGATGCGAACAAGTCGATCACTGGAGTTCCCCATTTCGAAAAAACCTTGTGGGTGCATTCCGGGGAGAGATGCCATTCCGGAACCGGGCGTAGTCTCGAAAGGTGATCGGCATGACCGTTGTAAATTCCCGGAATGTGATAGATGTTGATGTGAATTTGAAATTCGTCTAAAATTTGAAAAACCTTGTAAGTTAAGTCCATCAGAGGAGTCGACTTGGTTCCTCCTTCGTGTCGTAGATATGCTATCACAGTCCTGTTGTCGCTCTGAATCAATACTGTACTGTGCCCCAGGAGCTGACAATGACCTTGAAAAACTTTTAGGATTGCCAACATCTCTTTTTGATTGCAATGCAAACCCTTCTCGGCATCGGACCATAGGCCTGTTAATGACAGATTGTTTAATCGAGCACCCCATGCAATATCCGACGCATCGGTCGTGAGAAAGTGAGATGGAGGTGGCCTGTGTATAGGAGTTGAACATCTGCAATTTTGAAGCCACCAAACCAAGTTCTGTATTGCTGCGGGAGGTATTACATGCATCTTTTTCGGATCTGAACTCAGAATTTGGTTTAGAAAGTTCAAAAGAGCCCTGTAGTTGAGCCTGCCTTTTGGTACTACAAAACTGGCAAAGTTGAAGAGACCTACAAGGCTCTGTAGATCTCTGAGCGTTGTGCACCTTTTTGACAGCATTTGATTTATTTTGGCTATCAGAACAGGAACTTTTTCTTCGGGTAGGCTCTTGTGGTTTGACCAAGGGTCCCAATGTATTCCTAGAAATGCTAGGTCTTTCGCCGGAGTAAGACGAGATTTCTCGTAGTTTATTAGCCATCCTAACTTTTCTAGCGTACTGATAACAATACTGACATGGTCGCGTAATATATTTTTTTCTTGATGAACTATCAAGAAATCGTCTAGATAGACTATTATTCTGATACCTTTCTGTCTGAACAGCTGGGCTACCCAGTTTGTGAGGGTGGCAAATGTTTTTGGACTTGTGCTCAGGCCAAATGGTAAACAAGTGATTTCCAGTAGTTCCTTGCGATATATTAGACGCAGGAACCTTCTGTGGCTGCGAGCCACTGGCAGATGAAAATACGCCTGTGAAAGATCGATCTTGCTTAGCCAATCGCTCGGTTGTAAAAAGTCTGGTATGCGATGTACGTTTATCAGCTTGAAATGATCTGTTATGACATACTGGTTCAGTGCCTTTAGGTTGAAAATTGGACGTACAGAACCGTCGCTTTTGGGGACAAGGAACATCGGTGAACAAAAACTTGGAGAAGCTACAGTTCGCTCTAGAACCCCCTGAGCCTTCAATTTGTTTATGACTGCTGTCATTTGAGTGGACTCTGGCACATGCAAGTTCGTTCCGATCGTATCGGGATGCACAAGCGGTGGTTTCTTGCGAAAAGGTATGCGATAGCCTGTTAATATTTTCAGGATGTATGCAGGTGCTCCCATTTGTTCCCACTGAGTTTGATACTGAGCGAGACGGCCGGCACTGAACGGTATCGAGTCAATTTTTACGGCGCTTATTGTCCTTGTTCTGGCGAACCGGGGACGACGCACGTTTCCTTCCGTAGTTCGACTGATTTTGGTATCTGGTATTTGATCGGGAAGAATTTCCTCGAAAGGTATTTTGATACCTATTATTATTCGGTGCGACCGAATTATGTTGGCACATATGGCCACAGCCACCTTGCGGAGGCGGAGCGTAAGCGTGATGAGCTTGCGTGTAATTGCGATTGCTCGCATTATGAAAACCCTGTGAGGGTTTCAAGTGGGATGTTGCCCGTGTAGGGCCTTGAGACTTTTTAGGTTGCTCTTGCGAGGCAAAGTTATTGTTAGTCTTTTGTATCGGCCAAAAACATTTTCGTACACCACCTGCCTTTTCAATAGCCGCTGTAAACTTCTCTGCATCAAAAAGATTCGTCGATGACGGCGGAATCTTTTTCAGGTTGCTTTTGATCAAAGGGTCCTTTGCGTTCTTTGTAACACAGTCTCTTCGCATATGGATTACTTCAGCACGATGACCACAGATAATCTGTAATAAGTCTGAGGAAATCTTATGAAAATCACCTGAAAACAGTTCACCAAGTTTTTGATGCAAGCTATCATAACTTAAGGCGCCACCTTCTCCATTGCGCGCCCATTCCATGAGGTCCTTTATAGCTTTTTGCAAGGCCTCGTTTTGTTTAAGGACGCACATAGTCAGTGCCGCATATGATCTGTCAGAGGCGACAAGGTGACGAGTGGAGTCGTATGCTTTAACTTCTACATTCATTTCCAGATCTGTAAATCCTGGTGTATGATTATAAGTTTTTTGAGCCTCGGAAAATCTGACTTCATCCCAATCGCTTTTATCTAAGTGTTGAAGTTCGCATAGTAACTTCAAGTAATGTTCAGAAGTCTTCTGCATCGCAGGCTCCTTCAATTTCGTTTCGATGTCAAAAGAAAATTCTTTATCATGTTGTAATGATTTGGTGGATACCTCAGCAGGGGTATCATGTACATGTACAGGGGTATCATCAGCAAGAATGTCGCTGTGAGCAGACATTAATGATATAGCATCATAATCAAAAGCGGCACTCACCTGAGAAGCGTTATTATTTGAACAAGCGATATGTTCGCGCAGACTGCGTATTTCTTTTTTCAATTTCCTGTTCTTACTTGATCGGTGATGTTTTCTTCTGCCCCCCCTTTTTTTGTGTCCATGATGTCTTCGCTTTGGGGATGTCGAACTTGCAGAGGAACTGCTGCTAGATGAGCTATCGCTTGAACTCGAGCTTTCCGATCGCGCACGTGGTCTCGGGGAGTTCTTCTTGGATCCCGATACTACATCTATAGCTGCTTTAGCGCTACTTGTATTGGGTTCATCCATTCTAAAATCAAATAAAAAGTTATAATAACACGAACAGCCAAAACCGTTGAACAGCAAAAAGTGTAGGTAGACAGAAATAAAATCGCAAGAAAAAAAAAAAAAATCGCAAGCAAAATATTTTAAAATTTTTAAAATAAAAATTATAAAATATCTAAACAAGAAATATTTTAAAATTAAAATATTTTAACACGATTAAACTGATAGTCCTTTAAAAACTAACATTTATTAAAGTACTAAAATAATAACTTTTATTTTAACGATTAATCGTAATGAAATATTTAAAATATACTTTTTAAAAAATTCCACAGAATATTAAAAGATTCATCACCAAAAACCAATCGTAATTGCAATAAAAGTATTCTATCCATACGAACGGAAAAAACCGTTAAATCAAATAAAAAATTACGAAAAATACCATGCTGTATTTTACTTCGTTATTTTTAGGAGTTTTATTTCGTACTGTAGGAAAGTGGATTTACTTACTTGCACAGGTCACTTTCTAACCTGAACTTTGCTCACTTTTTCCGAAATATCACCGCACTTTTTTCGATGCTATTATTAGATTAGTAGCAGGTAATTATTTTAAACTCCTGTTATGTCTTGTTGTAAGTGTCGAATGTCCGAACACTGCGGGAAACAAGACGCCAATGATTTTTTAAAATGGTAGAACTGCTAAAGCAAAGTGCCCCACCTGCCAGGCGGAAGTGACGTAGCTGTGACGGAAGGAAGTAGGTACAGAAATTACTTGAACCGGAAGGCGGGAAACCAAGTAGCTGTCTCATTTAAATAAGCTTCGAATAAGGGCAAGTCAAATTAATACCTTGATTAACTATTACCTACCCAACAAGAAATTAATAAACCAACTAAACTAAGTAACTTCGTATCGCCCTAATTATTTATTCAATTTTATTCTTCAAATCCATCCAATCCAATTCCCCATCAGCCAATAATTCAATCCAATCCAATAATATCAAAAACTTTCGATAATGGCCTTCAAAAATTGATAGAATAGGTAAACTTTTCAAAACGCAACGATAGCGCGATCTAGGATTGGTTCAGATTTAGCAGCGACATCTAGTTGTGTTTTTGGTAATTAATGTAAATAAAAAATAATACTGAGGGTTGCGATGTTTGTAACTTCTGAACTACAAAACCGATGACCTTGAAATTTTTACAGAACATTTTAAAGTAGGTACATACCTACTTTCTAACAAAATTACCCTTCCTTTGCGTTGCGCAGTCGGGTAAAAAGAATCAATAAAATCGTAGGTACTATGTGTTAATGAATTACAACCAGATACCTACCTACTCATTTTGATTTTCATTTCCTCTCCCAAGGGAACCGTCTTGAATTTCAGTAAGTAAGTAGGTATAGTAATCAAAAGTATCCTATTTATACCTCGTAGTAGTATAGTATGTATGCACTCAAATAATACCAAGTTTCATTTAAATCCGTCCAGTAGTTTCGTTCGACCGAGACGTGATGCGCGGCCAAGATACACACAAACAGAATTTTAAACCGTTATATTTCCTAAGCTATTATTTAAAATGAAAAATAGTAAAAGAAACCTAACATTGATTTTTAAATACCTATTCAACGATACCCCACTTGACATAGTTCGTCAATTTTGAGTTTTTCAATTTTGACAATATGGCGTCTGGTTGTAACACTGGTTAATTTTGATTACTTTCATGTCTTTAGTGACACTCGCAAGGTTGAGACAAATCGATTGACGTTAGAATCATCAAAATCGGTCCACGCGTTTGGCCTCTAGAGTGCCACATAGAAACATCCATAGCGAGAATAATTATTAATCAACTTTAAACCGTTATTTTTCCTAAACTATTACTTAAAATGAAAAATGGTAAAAGAAACATAAAGTTGATTTTAAAATACCTATTCAACGATACCCCACTTGACATGGTGTGACGATTTTGATTTTTTTAATTTTGACATTAAGGCGTCTGGTGGTGGCACTGGTGAATTTTGATTACTGTCATGCCTGTAACAACACTCCCAAGGTTCAGACGAATCGATTGACGTAAGAATCATCAAAATCGGTCCACGCGTTTGGCCTCTAGAATGCCACATAGAAACATCCAAACATACATACTTACATACATAGACTGATAAACACATTACCCTTCCTTTGCTTTGCGCAGTCGGGTAAAAAGAACGCTGGAAGAAAGTGGCAGGGGTGTGTTTTGTCTCGCATGGGTTACCTATTCGCAAACATCTTTATTAATCCTACAGTGATAATGATGAGTCATAGATCAATCAATGATAGAGCCGCAAAACATTCCTAGATTTTAAATTATTACATAAAATATTTGACGATTCTCAATTGCGCAGAATTATTAATCAAACAACTTAAAATACAAGCTTCTTCTCGTTTTCCTTGAAATGCCGCCTACAAGCTTTTCAACATGAATCAGGCACTACAATGGATTTTTCAAAAGTGATCATATTGGCATCACTGATGTGAGACTACCTAATTTCCAAGTTGATACTAAGTGAGCGAAAGCATAGGCAGAAGCCATAGGTTATTTATAATATAAGTTAGGTACAATAAATTTTTTATCTAATGTCTAATGTAGGTATATATCATTTAATGATATATTCATTATGGAGAAACAAGTTCTAACATTCAATGTGGGTGAACCTCTGAGTCATTTGGGTCAAAGCTAAAACGAGCAATGTAAAAAGCTCATTATTTTCAACAAATGACTTGGAACTTTCCATAAACCTACATTTTCTAATTGAGACAACAGATTAATCATTGTTCGGAACTTGTTCATTGGCGCGGTTTTCCGTAGGTATGTATGCGTCACGCGATCTTCAATAGAGATATATTCTAGTCTGACTTATAAATCATCACATACAGAAATCTGCCAAACTAGGCACAATGGTCAATACCAGACTCAGAGGAACTAGTTCTGATAAAATGTATTATTATTCGCCTAAAGAGATGGCAGGTGCTTGACCTGGACATGAGAAGCTGATCTTGACTAATGCTACGGCGCCTGAAAACAAACCCGACCAAGAACATATCTGATTATGGCTACAAAGCCAATGCCAGATGAAAAAGAATTTAAAAAAAAATTCTGCCAACAGCTCTGAACTCATGAGAGAGGTAAAATATAGCAGCTTATGTAAACATTTCCTTTCTTAGGAATCAAATTAACTTGCTGAGCACTTGGCCGATCATCAAAAATGAAAGTGAGTAATCCCTATTTACTCTCAACATGTAAAAAATATACTCACTTGGCACAAGAAGGGCTGTAATCCAAGCATCGGTCCATGCAGTAGACAACGCGGCGGTAATCATTCGCATCCATGGCTTTCTGGGCATCCTCGTGGAGTCTCCGGAGACCTTCGAATGCGCGGCGCTCGCCGTTCGCGATGTCTGCGCCGCCGAGCTCGGTGGCGCTCCGCACTGCTTGCTCTCCAGTTGCAATGTCCCCTAGGATATTTTGTAATTTGAATGCTTGCCTTGTGAAACTTGGCAGGTCATTATAATGATGATCATAATATTGACATTGATCAACAAAATTATAGTCAGCACATAAATGTTTGTCTGTTGATCTTAGATTATTGGACCATACTTTGGTTCACTATCTAAGATCAACAGAAGATCAACAGAATACAAGGCTAGAGGCCTTGACTCTGCTTGGGCATTTGAACTATTGTTTATTCCATGGCTTGGCTTCAATTAAAATGTGTTAACTTAAGTCTATTTGGAGTGCTGTTGAAATTTTAATTTTTCAATTAAGTAGGCATATCTACTACAGACACTTTTAAAATAACAATTATACATTGATTATGCGCATATTTAACAGTTACTATCAAGATTGTAAGCATGATGTTATTGCAAAATATACAAATAAAACAACAGTGCTCACCTAAAGCAAGACAGCATTTAGCAATACGGATATATCCCTTTGTGAATGTTGAGTCCAAAGCGACGGCTTTCTGAGCATCTTCTAGTGCCTTCTTGTACATTCCGAGCATCATGTAGGCAGCAGCTCGATTGCCGAGGTAAGCTGGGTTCTCTGGGCATAACTTCACTGCTTCCTCGTACATAGCAAGGGCTCCCTTGTAGTTTTTGAATTTATACATATGGTTACCACTTTCTTTTTTTTCTTCGGCCAATCTGCACAAAAGTAATGGGATGTTTAGATAAGTTTAAGCATAAAATATAGTTTTGCATAGTAACTGTCACTGAATAATGAATAGGAATAGCATGATAAAAATAATCGCAATACACAATAAACTACACAATAGATCCTGAGAGTAAACATTACCTAAATTATTTCATTTAAAAGTTAGTTTTCTTTACAAGTTACAAGTTACAACTCTACTGTAACAAATTTAAAAGTTTGAACATGATCAGATTTCAAAACAGATTTTGTTTTATCTTAGAATGAAGATACCTCTAGAGCTCTCCCCATTATTTTGATAATGCATGCGTGAAACTATGTATTAGTTAGAGTGAGTTTCCATAACACACAACAATAACTTTTTAAAGGGGTGCGTTAAAATGTATGGCTATAGTCGTATTTTTAATTATACGCACTAAAATTGAAGGTCATTTTTCATATATTTTTAGTTTGTATAATGAGCAATCAGACTATAAGTTAGAAGTATAGTGTAATTTTGTATGTTGATTCACTTTGCATGCTGTGGCATCCTATAATTGGTAAAACATTAATTTAAGTTATGCTGTTTACGATGTGCCTAGAGATTATCGTAAATAAATAAATTAGGGTTTCTAGAAAGGTAATTGAACTGTCTGAATATAGGTCAGATGTCAAGGTACGAATTTCACATAGCGATTTGCAGTAAATTAGCGTGACAAAACCTATCAGGAGCATCAGGAAGACCTAGATTTGTTATGAAATCAAACGTAACGCAATATTTTGCTCATACCTTTTGATGAATTATTTCGAATCAACACAACATACCTTTCAGGACTTTTTGGAACGAGATCGTCGATCGTCAAATCCAAATTGACCACGTCTGAATCTGCCATTTTACTGCTTTTGAATTTTTATTCGTATCCAACCAAATATTTTCAGCCCTTTTTGAGTCGGACGAAGGAATTCAATACAATTCAATTCACAAAAGAAAGAAAAGAAGTCTACAATCCTTCAAAATCCTTCAATCAATCAATCAAACTCAACTCAAGCCTTCATTCAACCTTTTTTTTTTTTTTTTTTTTCTTAATTTTGGCTTCGCACGGTTGTGCATTCAGCCAGTGTCAAGTAAATAAATAAACTTATACCCCCTTACTTATGAAAGATGTTTAAAGTTGAACACTGGTTGAACAACGTCCTGTCTCTGTTTGTCACTATCCACAAATAAAGACAGGACGTTGTTTAACCAGTGTTTCACGTTAAACATCTTTCATAAGTAAGGCCCTAAGTTTACAGATAAATAAGATAATAAATACATATAACAATACATAAATATAATATCCCACCCCTCCCCTTGTGCCTCAGTAAAGATGTGGGCCTTTACTGAAACATCAACACGGACTTTTTGGAAGAACTTGAAAAGCAATGATAACCAATTTTGTTTCACTTCCCCACACTTATGCACGTTCACGAACACTTAACGGTTAATAATCCACCATTATTACACATTAACATTCGAAGAAACACAAGTTTTGGAAAATAAAACAAAAATGAAACTTGACTTCTCAAATTCCCGCCAAAAAGCCCTCATTCAACCTTCCTTCATTCTTTCCTTTGACAGCTTGATTGAGTGATGTTTTTTTTTTTCTTTGAAATAGGGAGAGAAACTTGGGAGAAAGGAAGTGAGAAGCAAAGAGCAAGCAAGCAAGCAGGCAGTGCAAGTGTGTGTTTTTTTTGTGGTACGCTGTTGCCAAAAAAAAAAAAAAAAAACTTTAAACCTTCATGAAGTTTTCTCTGTTGTGTTCACCGATTGTCATTGTCAAAATAACGAAACAAATCATTCAGGATTTTAGACAGATGTCATTGTCAGTCAACTCCATGAATTGATCAAGGAATTTCTATACTCGGTCTTTGGAATTGATTGATTCGATTCGATGTTGTGTTGTGGGCTTTTTTCGTTCGTGTTTGCATTGCGTAAAATAAAATCGTAATCCAAGAGATTTGAAAATATGATATACCTAGTTAATTTTAATCTGTAAGTTTAATGCTTTATAATGGAAGATGAAACCGTAGCCACAAGTAATGGTTTGCATAGCGGAGACGTTGAGTGGCAGCCACTGTCGCTCACTCTTGTTGAGTATCCAAAAGGTAATTTACTACACGTTTGTTGTTTATTATTTGTAGAAATATCACTTGAAACAAATATCTACTTACCTACTTTGTATTTCAGGTGATTTACTTGGAAAATTCTTCGCATTTCTAAGTCTTTCTCCATTTGGAATTGGCGCGGGGTTTGTCACTCTTATTTTATTTAGGAGAGATTTACACACTGTAAGTATTTACTGTTAAGGTTTTTTATATTTCTATGTAAGTATATATTTACAAAAAAGTATAATTGGATGTACTTACAGTCATAATAATTGATAATTATAATATGACTAGCTTCCGTCCACGTCTTCGCCCGCGTGGTACCCGGATATAAAGTAGCCTATGTCCTATTCCCGGTTATTATCTATATATATTAAATTTCAATCAAATCCGTTCTGTGGTTGTTGAGTTATAGAGGAACAAACATCCAAACTTTCACATTTATAATAGTATAATAAGTCATGTAGAATAACAGAAGCTCTGCTTACTTGACTGGCCTCTTAGCTCAGTTGGTAGTAGCTCTGCCTTCTGCTCTGTTGTGGTTGTGGGTTCGATTCCCACCCAGGACAAACATTTATGTGATGAACATAGATGTTTGTTCTGTGTCTGGGTGTTATAAAGTATAGTAAGTATTTACAAAAAAAAATATATAAGTATTCTATCAGTTATCTGGTTCCCTTAGTACAACCTTTGCTTAGTTTGGGGCTAGATGGCGCTGTGTGAAATGTTCAGATTCAGTTTCAGTTCATTATTTGTAAATACATACTCATAATACTTTATAACACCCAGACACAGAACAAACATCTATGTTCATCACACAAATGTTTGTCCTGGGAATCGAACCCACAACCTACAGCGAATGAATGATGAATGAATGGTTTTTACATTTCGAATGAATATAAGCTTTAACACAAGCTCTAAACGGTGAAGGAAAACATTGTGTGGAAACCAGTTAGCTTTCTAATAGCATTGATGGGCTTGCAACCTGTCACATATGGTATGTTAACTTCTGCAAAATGTGGGAATGTACCAAATGTGTTTGGAAATACCTCTGACTACCCCCTTTGACATCTTCAAAGGATCTAAAAAAATATGTCTGCCGTACCTTGGGAATACATACGGGAAAAAAAATTGTTATCTTTCAAAGCTCCTTAAATTTTTGTTAGCAAATAAATCTTTCTAAACTATGTTTCTGATTCCAGATATCATTTTTTATTGGGACCTTAGTGAATGAGTTACTGAATATAATCCTGAAGCATACTATCTGTCAAGCCAGACCCTTAGCCAGAGGGCACTTGTATAATGAATATGGAATGCCATCATCACATGCTCAATTTATCTGGTTCTTTAGTATATATGTCCTATATTTTGTAGTTATCAGGTAAGCTCATTTAAATATAATCTATCTTTGTAAGACCAAATAAATCTAGACTTAGCTTTGATAGTTTCTCAACCTTATTTTGCTCACCACCCACTTTGAGAATATGTTTTTTTCTAGAGCCCCCATCTTAATTTTTCTTACCATCTGTCGCGATTTTAAAACAGCTTTATGGAGCAAGTGGTTATTACTTCTATAACTGCTGGTAAAATCTTCCCCAATAGTACTTTACTTTACTTTTTAGACTATATTTTTTCATCGCGCCTTCTGTGCTGTCCCAATGCTCCCTATGTTTTTCTGGGTTTTATACTGCCCCCCTCGCCCACAAGGAGGCGTCATCGCCCACGTTGAGAACCTATAGCTTAGTTAGAGGAATGTTTAAATTAAACTAAGTAATAGTTACTAATTTAATTGTAATAGCTGGATGAAACTTGCAAGGGACAAGAAATAGGTAATGACATAACAAAGAGGAGGCCTATTATACCCAACTGTATATTGAATAGTTGTTTATAATTTTTTTAGATTATTAGGACATGTCAACAATAAGAGAACCAAGAATGCCCTCACTTGTGGAAAGTTATTTTATGGCTTTATGCAATGCTCATTAGTTCTACTTATGGCATCATAAGACTATGAAAGGTGGAAAGTTGCCTTTGCCTAAAGTTGAAATGCCTCCTACAATAACTTTACAGATGTGGTAAAACAAATACTAAGGATAAAATACTAGCTGCGCCCTCGCGCGTTACCTGAGTAGTGGTATACGGTGATAATGAAAAGTAGCCTATATCCTTCCTCAAGAAGTAAGTTATCAAATGCAGAAAGAGTTTTTCAATTCTGACTGGTAGTTCCAGAGATCAACATGTTCAAACAAACAAACTCTTCCACTTTATTATATTGGTACAGTATCTTGGCCCAATGTTTATTCGTCAAAGTATGTTATACTTAGATGAGGGAGTAGTATAATAATTATCTTTTTTAAATTCCAGGTTACACCATATAAATAACAACAGTATAATATCTGCACTATGGCGAGTTATCATTGTAGGGGGTTGCTTGTCATTGTCGATTCTAGTCAGCATTGCCAGAGTGTATCTAAGTTACCACACAACCTCACAAGTTGTTGTAGGAAGCTTAGTTGGCTTTCTATTTGCAACAATTTGGTTTGCAATGGTGCATAAAGTATTCACTCCGCTATTCCCTCAATTAGTATCTTTGTAAGTATTTTAATTCCTTTGTTGAAGAATATAGGACCAGAAATAATGACATAGAAAGAGGAGGCCTATTATACCCAACAGTAATGAAAGGAGGAAAGATACCTTTTCCTAAAGTTTAAATGCCTACTCCAATAACTTTACTAGCTGCGCCCTCGCTGCGTTACCTGAGTGGTGATAATGAAAAGTAGCCTATAAGCCTTCCTCAAGAAGTAAGCTATCAAAGACCAGGTCAAGAGTACCCTAAACCGACGAGCTTGCATGAAGAATGTGATAAGAGTGAATGAAGCTAAAGAAGTGTGTCAGGATCATAGCAAGTGGCGATCTGTGGTCTCTGCCTATCCCTATGATGGGATACAGGCGTGAGTTTATGTTTGTATGTTGAAGGATATTCTGAATTATACAGAAACTTAGATAACATATTTTTGAACATAAACGGCAATTTGTAGTAACTTTTTTAAGCTTTTGCAATCAGTTTGTAGTAGCTGTGCCTTCTGGGTTCGATTCCCAACCAGGACAAACATTTGTGTGATGAACATAGATGTTTGTTCTGTTCTGTGTAAAGTATTATAAGTACCTACTTATGTATTTACAACAATATTTATTCTTTCAGTTATCTGGTTCCCATAAGCACCAAGTATCTGAAGCACATTCAACATCAGTACACACATTGACCTTCAATAGCATAAAGTTTACATCCAACACATTTACCACAGACAATTTATTACTTTCCAGAAAACTATGTGAAATGCTAATGATACGAGACACAACGCTCATCCCGAACGTGCTATGGTTCGAGTACACGACGTCACGACAAGAAGCCCGCGCTCGAGGCCGCAAGATGGCGGCGCTGAAGCCGACGCAATGACGTTGCGCCTACCCGCGCCCGCGGTCCCGCCCGCGGCCGCGCGCGTGACGCCTCCTCGCCGCCGCGGCCCTGGCGCTCGTCGGCGGCGTATTGCTCACTAAGCTAGAAGCCCTTACTTTCATCCCCTATGACATCCTTTCTAACTGATAAAAACTTTGATGCAGACGGTACAAAATCAAAATCAGTTGGACCTTTGAGATCACGAGCTTGATTCTACTCCTTCGCGATTAAGCAGTGTGATGGTAAACTTACACAACACATTACCGTTAAGTGAGTGAATCATCATCATTACAAAGTGATGTGGGCATGAAATTTGGGATAACATGGAAACCCTTATTTAATTAGTGTCTTTTCAGGGTGAACATAACCCTCCCATGATCCAAAGGGGTTAAAAGGTAGGTTAAAGTGTTAAAAAGAAATTGCTTTTGTGCACACTTCAGTCCTTATGGCATCTGTGTGGGCATCTGCCAAGGTCAATTTTATTTGCATGAGACAAATGTGAAGCTTTTGCGTGTAATGTGATAGTTTAGATTCCATATAACAGTGGCCGATCATTACAATAGTTTGCGCATTCTGCTGTAATATTTTTCAGCAGAATGTAGAGAATTAAGCGTTACTATGCACACTAATTGTGTCATGATCACAGAAGTCCTGAAACTTTTTAAATAACAATTTCAAATGCTCGTCAAACAGTGAGTTGAGCTAACACAGTTTTGTAACGTTGGTAATGCTCAAAATAAATCTTGTATTGTTACATTACACGTGAATTGGTTCCGTGAGCTTTTTTAGGTCAATTGCTATAAAAAATGCGTCTATATAAAATAAAACGCGGCTGCTTTATAATTTAACATTAGCTGAATGAAGACAAGGTAAAATAAAGTTGTAATATTGACACCAATGAAAAAAAATGTGAGTACTAATATTGGTAGGTACATTAGGTGACTATTCACACATTTCTGACAGTTTCAATACTTAGTAGATATTTTTATAGGCTATCTGCCTCGTCTTTGCGAGAATGTATTTGGTAATACAAATTAGATGATGCTAGAAATCTAGATTTGCTAAGTAATTAATGTTGTAAGATAATTTTAACGCCTTTTTTGGTGTACCAACTGACAATGCATCTTTTTATTTTAGTAATTGTTGTGTACAGTCACAGAATAAATAGGTATTATTCTGTGATACAGTACACTGTGTAGTGTGTACTGCAGTGTACTCTGTAAACTACGGTACTGAAAAATTAGAGTTCTTTATAAATAAATAAATTCACGAACTTTTGAGTGACCAAAAGTATAAGGTAGTGGGTCAAAATTGGCGTTGAAACTATTGACAGTGTATTTTAATGTAAAAATTTTGCAATAATTTTATAAATAGGTGCAAATGTTAAGATTCGACGCGTTTAGTACCTAGTAATATCATGAACCAAATAGGTAGGGTCCATGGTAATATTCATTGTTTTTTAGATACCTAAGTTTATAACTTGATAAAGTTTAATATACTTATATAATACATATTTTATTTCATTTTTGATTTGTAATATTGAGTCTTCAGTTCAGAATAAGCATTTTATTATTAAAATAATAAGTAAGTGTAAGTACCTGTCTGAAATTAGAATTATTCTTTTATGGATAACAATCATGGTTCTTGCGGTTGTGTCCTAGTAATAATTCGAATCACATTTGTGTAAATAAATACCTACGTGGAATAATGTAAAATATTAGCGCAAATGTTTAAAATTCAAATTTTTATAGATGTTTAGTAATTGAAGCGTGCAATAAGAAAAAATAGAGCAATCCTGTACATAAGATCATGTTTTGTACTGATTTTGTTTTTTGAGAGATGCTACCTTTCCTGATTTCGTGTGTGAAAATGGTATTTTATTAATATAAACCGTTTTATTATATTTTCTTAAAATAATTTAGATAATCCAGTACATCATTTAGATAATATGTAATATTAGAGGATTTATCAGGCAAGAGGGCGGAGCCATCGGACGATGACGCGATTGGTGGGGATAAAGTCGCCTGATCGGTGCGCGGCTGGCGGGAGCTCACTTTTGCTTGGGCGCTCGGGTGCGACGGACGTGTTATAGGGATCGTAGTGGTTAATCTATGCTGGATAGGTTATGCTTGTTTACGTTATAATAGGTCGTTAGTTAAGTTTTGTCGATTGTTATTTTTTTGCATTAATAATTAAAACGAATGTTTCTAGGGTAGTTTGGTATTTCTTTTTTAAAAATTAAAGTCTCATCTGTTTTATAAGATCAGAAGTGGGATAAATTGAACTGTTCACGCGACTTTGATCGTTCGCCATCTACTAAATATCAAACAGTGAAAAAGTGTGAATTTTGTTTGTGTTTTTGTGTTGTTTTGTTGCCGCCACGTAAGTAGATTAATTTATTTAAGTACTTAAGTTGTCGTTGCATATGCATTGCAATCATGTCGAGTCGCGAAGGTACGCCACGTGAAAATCAATCTAGGCGTAGATCTCGTGAGCACCGTAATGACTCGCATAGGTACATATCGCGATGTCAAAATGAGGCATCGACATCGTTCTTGTAGAACGTGTTAACCGATTGAACGCTTTAGAGGAACGGTTGCCTGCTAGCTTAATAAAGACGTCCACTCCTTTGTCGTCGCACCCGTGCCCCGAAAACAACACGCCATTGCCAGCTTCAGTGACCTCCGAGGCTTCCGTTACGACTACGGTAACACGTGCTACGGACGAGACCTCTGAGGCACCGCGTGAGGTTGACGCTGCGGACAGGATTGGCAGTGCTCTTTCTTATTAATGCAAGGGCTTTCAGATGAAATGAAAACCGCTATAGTAATCCGCGGCATTTCCGATCCTCAAGTGAAGGCCGCCACTACCAACGCTAAACTTGGGTCTAAGGATCTTGTCGAGTTTTTGTCAGTTTTGTCAGTCAAGTATGTAAAACCTAAAAATGCACCAACAATCCTGTTCGCCCGTCAAGCACAAAACTACCCACACGAAAAGAAAATTTTTGATGTCTGTTTGTGGTTATTTGTGTTGTGTTAATTCTCACGTAAGTACCATTGTTTTCTTTTGTAAAACGCCGCGAAGTACATCGCGTGGTCGTTCACAATGTCATTCGAAAAGTGGCATCGCGTTCCGTTCGTGTAACTTGTCGCGCAAAAGTTCGCGAGGTAGTTCACGTCCTAGTAGTCTACGACCTCATTTGCACAGCCAGTCCAGGTAAGGTAAAGGGCCATGGTGCAATCATAGAAATAGGGCACGCTCGCGTTATAGATTTCGACCTAGTTAATCAAAAGTTCACCGCCATTACTATCGTTGGTCGCGTTCTCGCTGATCGCATGGTAATCGGGGACTGGAGGTGTCGATAGCAGGAGTTCGTATAACTTACGGCACTGCCGATAATGCCATCATGTCTCCGATCAGTTCCTAATAAGGGTAGGTCGCACACATCTTTCCCTACTAACATGACACCACCAGCACGTTCGGTAGTTCAAAAGGTTTGCAGTCAGTCTTTCGAGTTAGTGCAGCGTTCTATCTGATACGTTCACTTTAGCTCAAGCTCTTCTTGAGGCTATGAATGCTGGTTTAGGTAAGTCACTTAACTACCTACTTTGTTTCTCATTTTGACACGATGCTTCATAACATTGACTGGCCCGTAGTGAGGGGAAGTGGATCTTGCTAAAGTCCAAAACAATTGAAGCAATCATTAATTTTGTTACGAGTGTTTTAATGTCTCAAAGGGGATGTCAAGGTATGGTTGCTGAGTGGGTTATGAACGATCACACGTAGTCAGGCTTTGACTGAGAGTTCGCGCCGATCGCTGTATGTCGGTAAGTTGAACTAGCTAACATATTATTGGAGACAGTGAAAATCTTGTCTGATAGGTATGCTACGTAGGTATGTTAAATAGGTTGTTACGCCTTAGAGTAGTTACGGGACTGAGTACCTAAGGAGCTGAGAACGTTGCTTAGCTTCAACGATCCTTTAAAAATATCAAGGCAAGGGCCACGAGCGCTTCCAACTCGCTTCCATCTAGAACGTGTAAGAACCAAAAGTTATTTTAAATGAAATTGGTTCCTGTCGCCTCTTCGAAATCACTCTCTGAATTACGCTGTAGGTACATAGCAAGTTAAGCAATCGTAAGAGGAGAACGTGTTTTAGATTTAGTGTACTTCATAGTCAAGTAGGTAACTAAAATAAAGTTAACCTAATGTTCTGATCTCTCCTCAGTAATGAAGGTAATGTTCTCGTCTGTGTCCATGATTTTGTTTTGCTTTTAATGTTCATAAAGGTATCGAGCTACTCCATCGAGTGACATGCACACTGGAGCTGGGTTTTCTAACCTGCGCAGACGTACCTTACTTGTCGAGGTTGGATATCTTTGCAGAGTACTAAGTCTAGGTCAGGTGAAGCCGAGCCCTAGAATGGTAAGTAAGAAGCGTTTGAAATAACGATTTGCATTGAAGCAAACAACAAAGGTTCGTTGTGGTCTGAGGTTCTGTGTAAACTTGCAACTACTTAGTATTGAACGTTACGAAACAAAAATTGACTCTCCTCTCTCTTAACCTCCTTATTAGTACAGAAGCTACCATGCCGGTAACTCGCGCGCTAATTTGGGATGGCGTGGCTGAAACTTCGAGGCCTACATTTTAATTGTGAGGCTCTGTGTGTAGTTACCTACTAGGAGCAGAACCAGATAGCTTCTTGAGGAGAATTAAAACCGCCAGGATGAGTATGTGAAATGTGTATGAGTTTGCACTTGATGACCTCTCATATGTAATAAAGTTTTCTCTGTGTACAGTTTGATCTGGAAATGCGTGGTCCGTATAAGGTCGTGCGAGCGTTATCACATTACCGATACGAGCTCGAGCTGTTAGCTGGCTCGTATGGAAAAAGACGCAGACCGCCGCAGAACACATGGTTCAGTGGCGTCACGAGTGGACTCCGGAGGCGTGTGGAGCGTTCTTCAGTAGTGATGAGTAATACGTGCAGCCCCGACATTGCGGCAGCATATTACTCACAAGCCCCGACATTGTGGCTCGTTTGCCCCGACATTGTGGCCGTTACTCACAAGCCCCGACATTGTGGCTCGTTTGCCCCGACATTGTGGCAGTTACTCGTAAGCCCCGACATTGTGGCTATCGCTTGCCCCGACATTGTGGCACCTCGTTGTTTGTAACCTCGACATTCTGGTTACCTCTTGTCCCGACATTGTGGCAGCGCGCTTTTTGTAGCTTTGACATTTTTGGCTAACTTTTTGTTTCAATAATAGTTTTAGGCGAGTTTTCCGTTGTTTTGGTAATGATTGAGATCCGGAACTCTTTCATTGGTAAAACAACTTGTAATCTGCAGCCTATTTTCGATGAAATTGCTTGAGAATACGCTTGAACTTTCTTTACGACAGGTAGTTAGAAATTTCCGTTGGTAACGCATTTGAAATGTTTCAGATAATGCTTCAGATGATGACCCACATTATGAGAACCCGACAATAATGTCAGTTCTCCTAGGCAAGACCAATCAACCACGGATCATACGACTGACCAGTCAGTGCCAGTAGCAAGTCAAGCTGACGAGGTCGTTCAGCTGTCAGGAGAGGCCGTATTAGAGGATTTATCAGGCAAGAGGGCGGAGCCATCGGACGATGACGCGATTGGTGGGGATAAAGTCGCCTGATCGGTGCGCGGCTGGCGGGAGCTCACTTTTGCTTGGGCGCTCGGGTGCGACGGACGTGTTATAGGGATCGTAGTGGTTAATCTATGCTGGATAGGTTATGCTTGTTTACGTTATAATAGGTCGTTAGTTAAGTTTTGTCGATTGTTATTTTTTTGCATTAATAATTAAAACGAATGTTTCTAGGGTAGTTTGGTATTTCTTTTTTAAAAATTAAAGTCTCATCTGTTTTATAAGAGTAAATTAATGAACTTGGTATGTTACGAAGTAAGTAGGTACCTAGTACTACATAAGTTTTTCATTCAGTAAAAATATTAATATGAATATTATATCTGGTAACTGTTACGCTCACAATGTACCTTTTCTAATTGTTATGTTATACCTACCTACATACGTATGGCACACATACGTATTGCGTCGCGTCGGCAAAATGTATGAGTAAAACGTCGCAGCGTCGGCGTCGCTGCGACGTTTTACTCATACATTTTGCCGACGCGACGCAACGCAACGCACTAATGGGGCCTCAGCCTATCACTAAACACGATTGATGCACAAAATCAAAACTGTTTGTACTTGAAACAAACTAAAGAAAAGAAGAGGTAAAATTATAATTAATAATTTTACGGAAACCAATGTCTTATTTGGATACTTGTAGAATTGAGTTGCAAAACGTACGCTTATGAAACAAATATTGTATTTTTTTAATAAAAATAATATAAGGTTTAGACTATAATACCATTGGTTTAGGAGTAGGCGTATGAAACATAACTATAAGATGTATTGATGAAGATTGAACGGAGTGAGAGCTGAGACTAACGTCTTTAATACGCTTATTTACTGACTGCCACAAATATAGAAATAAAATCTCAACTCTGTATTATATTTTGTGTGGATTAACTAAAGTGCCCGCGCTTCACAATACATTTTTGTCATGCCTCAGCATAGAAAAGTGAGAAAAATAACTTATAGATTTTTGAGCTTACCTACTCAATAAACGTGATTTGTGTAGAAAACTTTCAAAACTTAAATTAGCCTTTTACAGATTACTTTATAATATTTTTTGCCTAGGTTACTATTGCCCTCAAAAATTAATATAAAGTTAAGCTATTGTTTCTAAATATTTTAGTATGGTCACAGAATGTATGGTGTGATTTTCAGAATGTATGTATTTAATTTTGCTCATGATATTTTATATCTGCTTGTTACTTAAAAGTTTTATGATAATTGTTTTAGTGATCTCGTCTAATACCACTCACGAGTCGATGAAAATTGTCTAATTTGTACCTACATGACATGAACGAGGAATCGAAAATCATTTAGGTAGGTATTGTACTTTGTGAGTTATAGCTATTTAGTATTGAAATGTTTTACTTTGTTGTTAATTGGTATAGAAAATTAATACTTAGTGATATTATTACTTACATTTTGAAGCCCCTTTGTTTTACAAGCATAATAAATGTATTTATTATAAATAGTACCTATTTGTTTTATTTAAATAATAGCATAGGTTAGTTTTATGATGTAAATACATAATTTATTTGTCTGACTTAGATTTTAATAAACTCAAGCAACTGGTAAGCATTAGATTCAAGTCTGCATCATAGTTAGATTTTGTTTTTGCTTTCCTCGTTACTAGAATGGTTCTGTAACAAAAGTTTTAGAGAACTCGGGTCAACAATAAATGGTGCTTGCTTAAACTAATTCTACCAGCTACATCAAAAACCCTTACTATTTCCTTAAGAATTTGGTTCACTTGTTCCTGGTTATTCGGCTGAAGAGAAGCGTCGGGTTTCTTTTTAAGTCTAGTTTTAAGGTCCAATTCAGAATTTTCACCACTGGCCTGATAGCTGGAAAACCCTGTAGATAAAATGACCGATTGGTCCCGATGAAGTGGCTTCAAGCGTATATTCATCAATGCTAGAAGCTTTTGAGTACCTACCTATCGTTTGTACTAGGTAGGTATGCTTCTGTTAAGTTAAGAAATTAAATAGGTACCTAGGTAATTTCAACTCACCACTATACTGTCCAGAGAACATGGATGAAAATGAATTGCTATTTTCTGTCAAACTTTCCAACCATTTCTGTGAAGAAAATAGGTAAGTAATTTGTACCTTTCGTTTTAATACCTAGGTACAGGCTTTCAGGATCTATGCGTACCTGTAGGTAGGTACTTGGAAGTGACTATTTTATTTATTTATTTCACTTTAAAAAAACTACTTATGGTACAGTAGGTATAATATTGTGCCTTTAAACCCTGTTGGGTTTGTGTAGGACCAAAAAAAAAGACTTTTATAAAAAGTGTTAGTTGCTATAAACTACTGATTCCTATCTAAGAACAGAACCTAACCTACCCTAGGTTAGGTTAGGTTCTGTTATCCTTATCCTTACCTTATCTGGAGGAATAAGGCGATCTGCTTTTTTCATGAAACTAAAATTGGCTTTCTGACCAAGATCTACCAAATGTCTCGTTACTTCTGTCGTAGACATAGCCTTGTTCATCACACCTTGTAAAGTTTGAGGGTCTTTGTCTATCAAGCCAGGAAACATTATTGCTAGGGGTTTCATTTCTGGTCCATCTTCACATTCCACCTAGGAAAAGAACATGAAATAAAAAGACAGCGGGGCCTTGTCTTTTTGCAAGCGCCTGTTAGTATTGTCGTAGCAATGATTGCGACATGCCCATGCCTAAATATCAGGCGCTTAAATGAGAGTGGGATGAAATTTTCTTTTAAAATTTACACCTGTTGAATGTTATAAACTAAACTAGTCTCAAGGACTTGTATTAAAAATAAATAAGGTAGGTATGTTAAACATTTTACTAGTTGTAGTACTTCTTCTCCATCAGAGAAGTCGACGGGTTTGTTCGGATCTGCTTCATTTGTCTGCAAGATATCCACCCATTCGGAGTCTTTTGCAAGCAATGGTGTGGCTTGCGATTTGGTCTCATTAGTATAGCTTACATTGCGCGATGTCTGGAAGTAATTTTAATTAAACATTATAGATCCGAGCAAGACCAGCATTTTTCACGTGCACCCCCCAACCCTAAATCCGCCCTTGGTTACGCCATGCAACGCCATAGAGGCCATAATACACTAGTAAGTCTGTGAACGCCACTTACACTAGTTGTTTTATCGTCATCATCCTATTATTATTAGTCGAAGTTAGGTAGAGGTGGGATAACTATGTAAGAAATACTCAGTACTAATCTGCTACGTTGATTTTTCAATGCTCAAAATTTTTCAATGCTCCCGGTCTCGTGCCAGCCTCATTCATTTCCGTCCGACCACACTGATGATGTCGTCTACATGTAAAAATAATTAGGTAAGTATAGTTTTTTACAAACACATAGGATATTACACTGATGGTGATGTTACAATCTTCTTTTTAGGCCTCTTGTATTTCTTGTTTAGATCACTATTCATTTTGTTTTGTAGACATTGTAGGTAAGTACTATAGAACTGCTCTACAGCAGCATTTTGTAAGCAACAAATCAATTTGATTTTATAAACTTAATGACATTGATTACATTACATGACAGACACATTTAACAACATGACATAGGTACTAAAAAGGAGATTCTTTAGCTAGAAATTAAACTCAAAAGACAAACATAGGTAGGTATTTTTAATTTTATCTGAGAAATGCACAAAATAGCTTACATTATCTAATGCATTTTAGTAAACATAAAATAATTGATTTTAACTAGTCTTGAGACATTTAGAAATCAGAAATATTATGCTCATTAAACTGTTCTGTTGTAGTGTCAGTGAGAGATTTGTCTGGTAGCATAAGATACAAAGATACAAACAAGCAAATCTCTTATTCAAATTAATTATTTACACATTATAAAAATATTTTTTAACTATCATTTTGAAGTTGTATAAAATATTGTTTACGAATAATCATCATCCATGTCATCTTCTGCTTTGGGTGTTATTGGTGGTGGTACATAGGGCTGTGGAGCTCCATCGCCCCCCACCAGACTTTGTTGTTGCAGCAGTAGCCATTGATGTTGCTCTTGTTTAGCTTGTTCCTCTCTTGCCTGGAAAACAACATTTAGGCTGAGACTCCACCAAAGCAGAGAGGAGGGGAGATGTGTTTAGACAACCGATAGAATTTGTCAACCATGTCTTTACTGTGGATATGGCCGGTTAAGCTGAGAGGATGGTGTAGGTGCTGGGCAAGCCTACTCCGTCTCAACATTGTCCTAGGCACTACAGTGTCCTGATAAGCAAAGATCGTCTCCTGATACTGTATTAATCATGCAGTAAAGATGTAAAGGCCAAAATTTTTTTTTAACTATACTGATAGTCATAATAGACCAACGAGTAGAATAACCTAGCTGCTAGCTTATGTTAAAGTGATTTAGGTACATGAAAAAATACTTTTTGATTTTGAGTGTTTGAAACTGTGTCACAGCCAGTAATACCATCCTCTTGCTAGTCCTATCAAAAGGATGGTGTTATTGACTGTGATTATTATTCCAAAAGACTTATTATGTTAAAGTTACTGCTGGGCTAAATTTTTGCATTTATCATGCATGTTTATTTTGAAAGTTTGACTACCATACTATTTAGGAGTAACTGTTATAATTTTTTTAATAATATTCATAATATTCATTGTTATAAATTATTAACCTTAGCAAAGAGTTCCTGCTGCTGTCTAAGTAGTTCTTCTTCAGGTATCCCCAAGTTTTCAAGTCTAGTACTTTGTCTTCTTCTCTTGGCAGCTACAGCTTTGCAATCCTTCAACACAGCCTCTGCTTCCACTGTATAATCGCTGAAGCCCAATCTTTCCAGAGCTTAAACAAATAAGGTTTATAAATCTTCAGAAATTGAAATTAAGCATTAGGCAATCAATGAACTATTGAGCATAATAAAGTTACACCAAGTTGCACAGAGTGATTTGTAGCTTAATTGACAATGATTCTTAGCAGTACATGGGCATGCATTAGTGACAGTAATTCCAAATACAAAAAAAATTGTTGCACCTACTATTAAAGCAGACTGAATTATAAACAATTAAATTTAAAATTAGGTAATGAAAAACCCCCGACATATCCTTTCATCAGCTAGAAAAGAACTGATGATCTTCAAACACCTGAACAGATTTTCATAAATTATAACTAAGAACCATCTCGATCACATCAGTTTTCAAACAAAAAACCGCATTAGAATTGGTTGCTAGGAGCTATGATGCCACAGACAGACACAGATGCACACTGCAAACTCATTAGGTATCACCAGTATCACACCACTTTTTCATTAGGGGTTTTATTAGACAAATAAGTTTTTAAGCAAGTATAGATTTCATGAAGAAAGAATCGCAAAGTTTTCAGGAAAGCATTGTAAGAAGTTCACCTGTGAGAACATGTTCAGCATTAATAGTCTTCTTATTGCTTTGATTACACACTTCATTGGCTTCTGAACTGATCAAATGAATAAACTCTGTGCAGCAGTTTAATATAAGCTCTCTAGATTCATAGGCTACGCGCACAGAAGGTACTAATTCCTTGATCATCTTGTTGATGCTGGCTCTAGGTAAAGTTAATTCATCTTCTTCTGAAGGTGGTGGGCACAATTCTCGTTCTGGACTCCCCATAGTACGATACTGTTTAGGATCTTAGGGAGATTGTAATTATTGTTAGTAAGAACCACTGCAATGTACAGAAAGAATATCAACAAAGACCTAATTTAACACAGCTTGAAGAAATCACTATCATACACAGCCTTCGAGCTTATTACACAGCAGACAAAACCTCGGAAGAATTTTTTCTTCCAAGCGCAGAACAACATGACAAAGATCTGAAAACAAACATGTCAATGTCACACACACTTTTATTTGACGTTGAAAATGAAGCGTGTCAACGTCTTTCAATGGCGTATGTTTAGAGGCGCCATTACCTGACACGCTTAATCTAAAACATGCCAGGCCCAGGGTCTATTGCCTCTCTACTCTATCGCTCTCGCCTTGCGATGCAATCAATTAACCTTCTCGCTCGCACTTGCCTTAGTTGGCCAAGGCTGGCCCAACATGTTTGTGTTAGCGATTATACAATCTCTTCGAACCGGTTAAAAGAGCCAAATCCAAGGAATTTCTATACTACGTACCTGGAACACTGACTGAGACAGAAAACAAGGTCCGCTTGAGAAAGAAAACTTGGGCGGTGTGTCTCTTTCTAAAGGGTGACCATAAACTAAACATTCCTAGTCCATAAGGGGCCTTTTCCATCATTTTCTGATTTACGTGATGTTTCAGGGCATGATTTTTGAATTAAAATACTGATCCAATTTTGATCCTTCATTTTGATTCTTGAATCTTGAATCTTGATTCTTGAATCTGAAAACTGAAATTTTGAATCTTGAATCTTTGAAGTGACAGCTGTCAAACTTAAAACCGCCATATCTCGGGAACTACTCGTCCTAGACTCCCCGTTCTCAGTTCAAATGAAAGCTATGACCAAGATCTTCATTTGAAGTGACAGCTGTCAAACTTCAAATGGCCATATCTCGGGAACTACTCGTCCTAGACTCCCCGTTCTCAGTTCAAATGAAAGCTATGACCAAGATCTTCATTTGAAGTGACAGCTGTCAAACTTCAAATGGCCATATCTCGGGAACTACTCATCCTAGACTCCCCGTTCTCAGTTCAAATGAAAGCTATGACCAAGATCTTCATTTGAAGTGACAGCTGTCAAACTTCAAACGGCCATAATCTTGGAAACTACTCGTCCTAGACTCCCCGTTCCCAGTTCAAATGAAAGCTATGACCAAGATCTTCATTTGAAGTGACAGCTGTCAAACTTCAAATGGCCATATCTCGGGAACTACTCGTCCTAGACTCCCCGTTCTCAGTTCAAATGAAAGCTATTGAAGAGATCTTCATTTAAAGTGACAGATGTCAAACTTCAATCAGCCATATCTCGAAATCTACTCATCCTAGACTCTTCCTTTTTAGCTCAAATGAAAGCTATGACCAAGATCTACATTTTCAATAACAGCTGTCAAAATGACATCTGTCATCTGAAATGTAGGTCTTGGTCATAGCTTTCCAAGAAGATTCTAAACTACGTAACTGGAGTTCTTACTGACATTTAATGTACAAAGGATTTTGAACCTTATCACGACTACACAACGATCTATTATCATTTAATCTTGCTTATAAGGATTGTTGGTCTTGTTGAGAGGCTTTCTTGGGTGCTTTGTCTCTTTCACACTCGTTGTTGGATTAGTAGTGTGCCCATGTCATTTAAATTTCAGGATATTTTTACCTTATCGCGCTCGACAAAATCAGCGCTTGATTTCGATCCATGGTTTCGATCCTTGAATTAGATCCTTGATTTTGATCCTTGATTTTGATTTCGATCCTTGATTTCGATCCTTGGTTTCGATCTTGGATTTCGATCCTGGATTTCGATCCTTGATTCTTGAATTTTGAACCTTGAATCTGAAATCTTGAATCTTGAATCTTTGAAGTGACAGCTGTCAAACTTCAAACGACCATATCTCGGAAACTACTCGTCTTAGACTCCCCGTTCCCAGTTAAAATGAAAGCTATGACCAAGATCTTCATTTGAAGTGACAGCTGTCAAACTTCAAACCGTCATATCTCGAAAACTACTTGTCCTAGACTCCCCGTTCTCAGTTCAAATGAAAGCTATGACCAAGATCTTCATTTGAAGTGACAGCTGTCAAACTTCAAACGGCCATATCTTGGAAACTACTCGTCCTAGACTCCCCGTTCCCAGTTCAAATGAAAGCTATGACCAAGATCTTCATTTGAAGTGACAGCTGTCAAACTTCAAATGGCCATATCTCGGGAACTACTCGTCCTAGACTCCCCGTTCTCAGTTCAAATGAAAGCTATGACCAAGACCTACATTTCAGATGACAGATGTCATTTTGACAGCTGTTATTGGAAATGTAGATCTTGGTCATAGCTTTCATTTGAGCTAAAAAGGAAGAGTCTAGGATGAGTAGATTTCGAGATATGGCTGATTGAAGTTTGACATCTGTCACTTTAAATGAAGATCTCTTCAATAGCTTTCATTTGAACTGAGAATGGGGAGTCTAGGACGAGTAGTTCCCAAGATATGGCCATTTGAAGTTTGACAGCTGTCACTTCAAATGAAGATCTTGGTCTTAGCTTTCATTTGAACTGAGAACAGGGAGTCTAGGATGAGTAGTTCCCGAGATATGGCGGTTTTAAGTTGGACAGCTGTCACTTCAAAGATTCAAGATTCAAAATTTCAGTTTTCAGATTCAAGAATCAAGATTCAAGATTCAAGAATCAAAATGAAGGATCAAAATTGTATCAGTATTTTAATTCAAAAATCATGCCCTGAAACATCACGTAAATCAGAAAATGATGGAAAAGGCCCCTTAGGGACTAGGAATGTTTAGTTTATGGTCACCCTTTAGAAAGAGACACGCCGCCCAAGTTTTAACTCTCAAGCGGACCTTGTTTTCTGTCTCAGTCAGCATTCCAGGTACGTAGTATAGAAATTCCTTGTAGCTTTCATTTGAACTGAGAACGGGGAGTCTAGGACGAGTAGTTCCCGAGATATGGCCATTTGAAGTTTGACAGCTGTCACTTCAAATGAAGATCTTGGTCATAGCTTTCATTTGAACTGGGAACGGGGAGTCTAGGACGAGTAGTTTCCAAGATATGGCCGTTTGAAGTTTGACAGCTGTCACTTCAAATGAAGATCTTGGTCATAGCTTTCATTTGAACTGGGAACGGGGAGTCTAGGACGAGTAGTTTCTAAGATATAGCCATTTGAAGTTTGACAGCTGTCACTTCAAATGAAGATCTTGGTCATAGCTTTCATTTGAACTGAGAACGGGGAGTCTAGGACGAGTAGTTTTCGAGATATGGCGGTTTGAAGTTTGACAGCTGTCACTTCAAATGAAGATCATGGTCATAGCTTTCATTTGAACTGGGAACGGGGAGTCTAGGACGAGTAGTTCCCGAGATATGGTCATTTGAAGTTTGACAGCTGTCATTTCAAAGATTCAAGATTCAAGATTTCAGATTCAAGGTTCAAAATTCAAGAATCAAGGATCGAAATCCAGGATCGAAATCCAAGATCGAAACCAAGGATCGAAATCAAGGATCGAAATCAAAATCAAGGATCAAAATCAAGGATCTAATTCAAGGATCGAAACCATGGATCGAAATCAAGCGCTGATTTTGTCGAGCGCGATAAGGTAAAAATATCCTGAAATTTAAATGACATGGGCACACTACTAATCCAACAACGAGTGTGAAAGAGACAAAGCACCCAAGAAAGCCTCTCAACAAGACCAACAATCCTTATAATCAAGATTAAATGATAATAGATCGTTGTGTAGTCGTGATAAGGTTCAAAATCCTTTGTACATTAAATGTCAGTCAGCACTCCAGTTACGTAGTTTAGAATCTTCTTGGCCAAATCATATCATACCTCGTGTGGAGTGCCCCTTATGAAATAACGTTTGACTGGAAATTGTAAATGCTGTCATCTGTCAAAATAATGTAAATTGACATTGACAGATGACAGAAGCAGGCCGTGCCGATCAGTGCCGATTGCCGAGCAGGCTGTTCTGTTCTGTTGTGATTTTTATAATTTCTTAATTTTTGGTGTTTTTTTCTGCAAAAACTATCTAGTTTTAATGCTATGGTTTTCTATTTCACTAGTAATGTGGTGTCTCCATCGGTCACCCTGTTCATGGGGGCCGATAAACACGAAAGTAAGTTTATAACCAACCTCTACTTTTATAACTTCACTAGAACAGTTCTAAAGAAAATAAGAGTAATAATCAGTAAGTAATTATCTAATCAAGCTACTCCTGTATTTCAGATGAAGATCTCATAAAATGGGGTTGGCCGGAAGATGTATGGTTTCATGTTGATAAAGTTTCTTCTGCTCATGTTTACCTAAGACTAGGTCCTGTATGTACATTTTATTATATTTTTAAATAATTTATTACTTAGCTTTGTACTACAACTATATTTCTTTTCTAGGGCCAAACTATTGATGATATTCCAAATCTTGTGCTTGATGATGCATGCCAATTAGTAAAAGCCAATTCAATAATGGGTAACAAAATGAATGATATCGATATAGTATACACAATGTGGGCAAATCTCAAGAAGACTGCAGGAATGGAGGTAGGTTACCATAAAGTCATTATGTGTGTATTAGCTTCCATCCAAGGCTATGCTCAATGATACAAATATATTAAGTAACCTATTATGCTATTTAGGCAAGAATCTACACCTATTCCAATTTTTAAAATGTTTGGGGTTAAAAAGGCTGTTAAAGCAGAATCACAATTAGGAATATATATATATCATCTATATGCCATCTCTTTTATTTTATAGACCTATAGACCCCACCTAGTGGGATAAGGGCAGGGAGATGATGATGATGCCATCTCTTTTCATAGACTGAGAGTGACAAGAATGGCATATATTGCAATCCTATTGTGATTCAGCTATATTGGCCTTTTTAGCCCTGCTATTCACTGGTTAGGTACAATTGATACACCAAACATACTTATAAACTTTCAGATTTATATTTAGTGGGATATTGGTTATTTATAGATATAAAACTAATGAAAAACATCCATTTCAGGTAGGTCAGGTAGCATTTCACAAAGACAAGGAAGTTAGAAAAGTAAGGGTAGCCAAGAGAAATAATGATATTGTCAATAGATTAAACAAAACAAAAAAGGAATCATTTCCAGACTTGAGACAAGAGAGAGAAGGTCGAGACAGAGAGGAGCGTGAAGATAAAAAAAAACTACTACGAGAAAAGAAGGACAAGGAGAAAGATGAAGAGAAACGTAAAAAAGACGAAGCTGAACTCCGAAGCTACTCCACTCTTATGAAACCAGAAAATATGTCTACTAATTATGATGGAAATGACTCTGATGACTTTATGTAGCATTGTAAAATAAAAACTAATATTGATTATTATACCTGGATAATGTTGTTTTATAAAAAAAACTACTGATTAGCTTTCAGTTAGATTTATTCCCACTGAACCTAAGGAGTTAACAACCCATGCTGGGTATTTTTTGTCAGGATACACCTTCTCCGCAAAGTTTTGTACAAATTGTGGAAATGTGCCATTTTCTATGTTTTGTCTCATGGTTTTCATTAGATGCATCTGGAAGTGGAAAATCTTGGTTTCAATCTTTGCATCCTCATTTCACAGCCAAAATTTTGTGAAAACATATCACAATCATGTAATAGATGTTAAAAATTGTGATAAAATAGATGGCCTGCCACTGGCTTGCAACCAGTGGGTCTAAAAAGGCCACTTTAGCTGTATCATAATAAGAATTGTATTATAATGTACTCTCTTTTCATAGACATGAGGGTGGTAACAAAAAAACACAATTACAAATCTGATTAATATGATTCATAAAAGGAGTTGTGTTAGTAGCCATTTTAGCCTCCCTGTCACAAGGAATGAAATGTTAACTGCTTCCAAAATATGAGCATGTGCCAAACATGTGATTTTACTTGATTACTCAGGGGGGTAGTCAAGTAAAATCACATGTTTTATGAATCATATTAATCATGTCTAGGGAGACATTTTACAAATTTTGTAAATGCTTACACCCACATTAACCTGTTTATGCTTATAGTTACAAAAAAATTGTAAAATAAGAAAAAATAGCTATGGCTTACCTGGTATGCAATATTATGTACAGATATGAGATGGCAAGCAACAGTTTCTACTGTGACAATGGCATGTAAGTATGCTCTTGTGTAGGTTTTGCAAGTAGAGCAAGAGCAGTCTTTGTCAATTGGCATGAGGTCCGACTCATACTGCTTTTGTTTCAAGTTCAACTGCCCTTGGGTAACAAGGGCACATCCAAATCTCTGTAAACATTAGAAAACTTAAAAACCTACTCAATTGTAAATCAGAAATTAGATGTAACTTACACAACTAATACCTGTTTGATGTAAGGGCTTTAGGTTCTAGAAAGGGTTCCACTAGTCCAGCTGCTTAACTATTCAAAGAAAATAATAGGGGCCAAATATTAGCTCTAAAGTATTTACCCCACAGCCACACTAGAATTCCCTATGAGAATCAGAAACTATAAGTATCTTAGTAACAAAACACCTTAATCAGAAATTAATATTAGATCATACAAAAAATTGTCCTGCTAAAATAGAATAGAGCAGGTGGGTACCCCTAATCACCAAAGTCTTACACCAATACATATTTAAATTTATTTTTATGTACTTACAGCAGTTCGTGTGGGAAAGACACAGTCGAACATATCTACTCCCAAAGCTACACAGACTACCAAGTCTATAGCCAATCCAACACCCATTAGGTATCGAGGCCTGTTTTTATCCAGTATATCAGTGCTGAGTTTCACCATAGGCCAAAAATCATCTTTTGCTTCACCACCACTGAAATTTTTATGTCAAAGGTAGCAGGAAATTCAAAAATATATTTTTTAGATATCTTCAGATGGATCCCAATCAGGTTCTTATTTGAATACCAGTTCATAAATTACAGTTTTAAGTTTTAAATTTGGGTTAACAAGCCTTATACGTGCACATCAGCGAAATACATAGCTCATCCCAATAGCAAGATTAGCTGTCGACGGATTTTATTTTTGTTAATGCCAGTTTTAAGTTAAGTTTACCTCAAGCCACCAATAGCAAATCCATTAACATCTTTAGACATGTGCTCCCTAGCACTCTGCTCCCTCAAGTCAGCATTGAGCAATCCTTGTACAATAGGAAAAATACTTTGTTCAGTAGGCTTTTGGTGGGCTTGGAGACATCGATCTAGCCATCTACTGGTGCGTTCTGTTGCTTCCTTGATGCGATCATAGTCTTGGAATGTTGTCTGTACTACATCATCTAGCTGCATGATGATGTCAGCTCCTATAATAATGTACACATTTTGAAGGCATTTCTCAAAGAAAGAAATAAATTTAAAGGAAAATTTACTTAGTACCTACCTATGCAGTTTTGAATCTCTATAGATTTCTCAGGAGTCAGCATAATTTCGGAATCATCATAAGGTGATTTGAATTTAACACCCTCCTCTGTTATTTCAGCTAATTTCAACAAAGAAACCATTTGGAAGCCACCTGAGTCAGTCAATAATGCTCGGTTCCACCCCATAAATTTATGTAAACCACCAGCTTTCTCCAATACCTCTGTGCCAGGTCGGTTGCCTAAGTGATACGTGTTACCGAGTATAATCTCGCAGTCCAAACTTTCAAGTTGGTCTGGTAAAATTCCTTTCATGGTACCCTGAAAAAAGTATTATTAAAGTTTTAAAGGTAAGGTTAGTCCACACTAACAATCATGAAGCATTTGTTAAAGGACATAGATGGAAGACAAACCTGGGTGCCTACGGGCATGAAGACAGGTGTCTGAACATCATAGTGAGGCAGTTTCATAAGACCCGTACGAGCTCTGCTGACCATGCATTCTGTTCGTAAGTTAAACGTGAGAGCTTTCGGTCTAGCCATTCTAGGCCTTAAGTTAAACAGCACTATCTAACTTTTATATCGGCCTCCTGTAAATTTCTATTCTTTCGAAAGGAAGTAAACAAACACAGAACAAAACAGTGCAATTTTTACTTTTGAAATGACACTGACAGTGACAGTAGAAAACAAAACAGAGACTGCAAATGAAATGAAGTTGACAATACATCGAAGTCATGGATTTGACACTTGACAGATGGCTGACTGACACAAAGGTTAACCTAAAAAAATAAAATTGTAATGGATTGAAAAGTGAAGAGTGAGAATTTCACCAAGATTTTATCGAAAATCCTTCAGATTTGGATTGTTTTATCATTTTTTAAATTAATTTGAACACTTTATGGAAATGCGGCCAAAATTACTCATGTTCAATGTATTTGTGCTTGTGAATTAGTGTTATTTCTGGGTTTTCCAGGCTCAATAGAGCTTAGGTAAGTTTGTGCGTATCGTAAATGTCGCAATTGAAAATTTATTAATACCTAAGTAATAACTTTTTTAACGAATAGAACACAGTTTTTTCATTTAGTGCCGGTTTTCATTTTGTTGTTATGATAGATTCAATCAGAGTTTGCGGATTCCTTTTCGGCTATGTTGTGAACACGTGTGCTCTAGATTATGGAGGTGATGGTTCGATTCTAGTCTCGGGCCATAACTAGAGATTTCACATTTTATAGTTTTATCTTATTCACTGTACCATCCTACACTTAATTGAAAGTACATTATTTTTATCACATGCTTTTTATTTTGTGAATTTTATGTGTTTGTGACTTTTAAAATTAACAATACTTATTTTTTTTATTTTTGTTTAAAATTATAATTGGAAGTGTGTATTAGTTTCATCAAGATGTAAATTGGAGTTTTGGCTCAGCTGGAAATTAGGCACTTCTCCTGATCTTATAAGTTGCGGGTTCAAATCCCTGTAATGCTCATTTGATTTTTGCATCTTACTGATTATTTTTACTAAATATTTATAATCTTAAGGTAAATGTTGCAGAAAGTAAAAAAAATAAAAAATAGAATTAAATAGGAATGCAAAAAATGAAATTTAAAGTATTTTTTATTTCACAGAAAAGAGTAACTTTTTCTTGTAAATGAAGTTACCATGAAGAGACATAAAGAGCAACTAGATGCTCCTACGGGGAATGGTGATGCACAAGTTTTTGTTCTACCACCAGATCTATTGGAACAGTTAGGGATACAACTGTCAGGCATAACACCAGGAAATCTAACAGGCAATTCTGTAGTAGATCTTTGTAAGTACATACTTGTATAGTTTTAATTTCTTGACTCATGTATTGTAAAAAGTAAAAATAATAGTAACTATTAACTGCATACATATTGCATAATTTTAATAAAATAAAAATTAATAAATTTAATAGGTAGTAAAATTAAAAAGACCAAAGGTGATTATTTTTCTTAACTTAGATTGCTTGTTAGCGTTGTGAGTCAATCATTATAAATGTTGATTTTTAAAAGCAACTTGAGCCAAAAATAACAATTATTAAAAAATAAAAATAATGCATTATTTACTTATATTCAACTCTCAAACCTACAGCTTTAGATAATGTTTTTTTCTTGTCACTCACAAGTCATTGAAAAGAAATGACCACAGATTTAGGCCTGTTTTAACTATAACAAGCTTATTAGTCCATTAAATTAAAATATTAAATAAGATCACGACTGGTATTCTCAAGGTGTGGTAGACATTTCTTTCAGATCTTTAGGCATTTTTAGATCTTTTGAAGATGTCTAAGGGGGTAGACAGAGGTATGTCCAAACACATTTAGTACTGTGCATTCCCACATTTTGCAGAAGTTAAAATTCCAATGGGACAGGTTGCAAGCCTGTTATATGCTAATAGTGTCAATGACACTGCTAATAGTGCAAATGACACTATTAGAAAGCTAACTGGTTTACTTGCGATGTTTTCCTTCACCGTTTAGTTTAGAGCTCGTGTAAAGCGCATATAACTTTTTTAAAACGAAAAATCCATTGATGCACGGCTGGGTTTGAACCTACGACCTTAGGATTGAAAGTCGAGGCACTAACCCACTCGGCCAACACTGCTCTTTATTAGTCCATTTTGAGTAATGGCTGTAATGAGACAGTTTAGAATAAAACATACAGAAATCTCAATCGTAATCCCAAAAAAAAAAAAAAAAAATGATACCTAGTAATTTTTATTACTCGCTCACTAGCTGCACCCGCGGTGTTAGCCGCGGTTAAAAAGTCAGCTTGAAACAATGATAGGAACAAACTCACAGATTTTGTGTTTTTAGGGTTCCGTACCTTAAAAGGTAAAAAAAGGAACCCTTATAAGATCACTTTCTTGTCCGTCTGTCCGTCTGTCCGTCTGTCCGTCTGTCCGTCTGTCCGTCTGTCCGTCTGTCCGTCTGTCCGTCTGTCCGTCTGTCTGTCCGTGTGTCACCATCGATTATCTCAGGAACGGGTAGAGCTAGCAAGTTGAAATTTATACCATATACTAAGGTCTATAGTCCCTATTGTGAGTATAAAAATCAAGGTCCTGAGTCAACATTATAAAAAGATATAGGCAAATTTAGGTTTTCGTGAAAACTTGTGAGTACCAAAACTTACCTTAATTATCAACTTTTTTTATTTTTCGGAATTTTTTCTTTACTTGTGCTGAAAGACCTTGCTTGTAACCAAATTTGACAATTCTAGGTCAACCGGAAGTACCCTAGAGGTTTTGGGTCGAAAACCTAAATGGTAGTTCCCGTTGACCTAGAATAACGAAATTTGGCAAAAAGCAAGGTCTTATAGCACAAATAAAGGAAAAATTCCAAAAAATTAAAAAAGTTGAAAATTAAAGGGTGTTCCCATACATACATAGTTGACGCCTATTAAAAGTCCTCCGAGTTGTATGGGCGCTCATACAATTAAGCGGACTAGCTTAATTGGCACCATGGCTAGGTACGGAACCCTCGGCGTACGAGTTCGACTCGCACTTGACCGGTTTTTATTTTCAAGTCTCTTAGTAAAAAACAGAAAAAGTTTAAAAGTTCCATACAAAAGGGCTTGATTTTCTAAAATAAGATTACTTAGGTCCTAGCCTATGTGTTATTCCAGAACCTAAACTACCTACATTCCAAATTTCATCAAAATCTGTTTAGTAGTTATAGGGATACGTGGTGGTTAACTAGCTACCGCCTGTGGCTTCGCTCGCATGATAGGTACCTACCCGGTTAAAAAGTAGCCTGTGTGTTATTATTATTACAGGTCATAAACTGTGTAAGTATAAGTAGGTACCTATTCCAAGTTTTATTAAAATCCGTTCAATAGTTTTTGCGTGAAAGAGTAACAAACATCCATACATCCTCACAAACCTTCGCATTTATAATATGAGTAGGTAGGTAGAAAGAAGGATTCCATCAAAAACAAACCTACTTAGGTACCTTAACAATGTAAAAACAAAAATGCACAAGTCTCGCAACACAGTTTTTCTGCCGTAAAAAGTTGTGTAATCGAATGTAAACCAAGTCGGTTTAGAGTGACTTGGCAAACGCACTCGGCAAAAGAATCTGATGATGGAGTCAGGGTGTTCAATAGAACTTCTTAGTAAATAGGTAGCTAGATTTAGTGGAAACTTACCATAATTTGTCAAGATCTGACTACAATGTACTAATATGGTGACAGCAAGCTGATCTGATGATGGAGTCAAGAGCTGTGTAGTGAAACTCTTCAGTGAATAATAGTAAAATACCCGTGTTTGGGCTCATTTAAATCAGCTCACCCTTAGGGGAGTACCATCACCATTCATAGACTTTTTACTTAGCTATTAAATTCAGAAAAAAAAAATTGTAATCCTACTGGTAGTTCCTATGATTAGTGCGTTCAAACAAACTCTTCCGCTTTATAATAAACTAGCGACCCGCCCCAGCTTCGCAGGGGTCACATCACACAGCACATTAGAAACCTCTAAAATTATCAGTGTTTCTCTACTATAATATTATGCATGTATTATACATATAAACCTCCCTCTTGAATCACTCTATCTATTAAAAAAAACCGCATGAAAATCCGTTGCGTAGTTTTAAAGATCTAAGCATACATAGGGACAGACAGCGGGAAGCGACTTTGTTTTATATGATGTGTGTACTAGTATTAGTATCGATATAAATAAATAAATAATGCTGGACATGTCACACAGCATTAAGTAGCCCCAACAAAGTAAGCAGAGCTTGTGTCACCACATGACTGATAAACTACCTACATGCTTTTTAGTATCTACATGCTTTTTAGGGTTCCGTACCTTAAAAGGTAAAAAAAAGGAACCCTTATAAGATCACTTTCTTGTCTGTCTGTCTGTCTGTCTGTCTGTCTGTCTGTCTGTCTGTCCGTCTGTCTGTCTGTCCGTCTGTCTGTCTGTCCGTGTGTCACCATCGATTATCTCAGGAACGGGTAAAGCTAGCAAGTTGAAATTTATACCATATACTAAGGTCTATAGTCCCTATTGTGAGTATAAAAATCAAGGTCCTGAGTCAACACTATAAAAAGATATAGGCAAATTTAGGTTTTCGTGAAAACTTGTAAGTACCAAAACTTACCTTAATTATCAACTTTTTTATTTTTCGGAATTTTTCCTTTACTTGTGCTGTAAGGCCTTGCTTGTAATGTAACCAAAATTGACAATTCTAGGTCAATCGGAAGTACCCTAGAGGTTTTGGGTCGAAAACCTAAATGGTAGTTCCCGTTGACCTAGAATAACGAAATTTGGCAAAAAGCAAGGTCTTATAGCACAAATAAAGGAAAAATTCCAAAAAGTTAAAAAAGTTGAAAACTAAAGGGTGTTCCCATACATACATAGTTGACGCCAATTAAAATTGTCCTCCGAGTTGTATGGGCGCTCATACAATTAATACTAGCTTAATTGGCACCATGGCTAGGTACGGAACCCTCGGCGTACGAGTTCGACTCGCACTTGACCGGTTTTATTTTTTTGTAAATATACATACCTACATATTATACAAAGAAATCTTCCAGACCCGACACAAATATTTGTAGATCAATGTAAACCATTCGTGAAAAATTATCTAACTGATGGTGAAAATCGCATCAAAATCCGTTTTGTGGTTTTGGAGGAGTTAGCGGATATTACAGACAGACGCAGAAAGCGACCTTATTTTATACTATGTAGAGTAGAGATGTATTGTATATAACTAGATAGTAGATATTTGGAAATTCAATTTTTATTTAAATCTATTTGGTATATTTTTAGCCACTAAGGACAATGCAGAGGAAATGCCTTGTAGTGCTGAAGGACAATCTATTTTGGAAACGGCAAATCTGATGAAACAGTCTGTGCTTATGAGCCCTACCTTCATATCTACAAATGGTCCTGAAACTGCAAGCGAGCTGAATGAACCCGATATTGTGAGTGAATCTGACATATCTATTCAAGAAATCAATGATTTTATAGATAAAAACATTGCAGAAAAAACCAATGCAAATATAAAAGAAATCAACTATGACAGTAACCCCACTTATGATGTGACACTTAAATCTGAAGATCTTGTGCAATATCAATCATTCAATATCGAAGAATATGAAGTTGAGAATGGTAATATGGTCCGAACAAATGTAACCTTTCAAGCAGAAAATAATATGGATTTAGGTGTTTTAAATAAAACATCTAGTGTAGATGACCATGCAGATGAAGCTTATGCCTCAGATGCTAGTAACAGTAATCCTGTAACTGGCCTTACTATTACGAACAACAATAAGGAAGTATCTTCAAAACAAGAAAATACTGGTAGTAAAATTAAAATTTTATCAGAACAAATCATAAACCACTCAGACTTGAGCAGCATTCATAGTTCAAGAAATCAGAAGAGCAATGCTTGTTTCCTTATTCCTGTTAATACCATTGTAACAGGAAAAGCGTCTAAACAGCATACTAATATCCGTTTGCAAACTAAGATAGCTCAGAAAAAAGAATATGTCGCTCCAGTCATGGGTACAGATAATAAAACAAAAAAAGGGATAACTAACATGAATTCAGTGACTCTTACACATTGCACGCCAAAAGAATCAGGCGATACCTTAGATGACGCTGGTCACAAAGTTAAAACAGACAATATTAGTAATAATAAATATGAAAATATGGAAATACCTCTGAACAATGAAGACCATCTCAGTTGTTTAAATGAGAGCAAAATTAGAGAGTTAAAATTAAATATGGTTAATGATACCCTTAAAGAAATAGTATCGAATAATGAACAAAATCTAAGCAAGTCGAAACTATGTATTCAGGGTGTTGAAAAACCTGGTGGAATACATGAAAAAAAGACAAATACAGTGCTCAAAACATACCAAAGAACGAATGTACAGAAACATATTCCTGATTTACCACAAATGATTATCGATAATCCTGTGGACTCGAATGTTTTACCAACAGACATAACAGATCTGGATGACATCAACATAGGTGGTTACAAAAACGTAAATAAATTCTGTATATGTCGTGATTTTGGACACCTGGCAAACTATGAAAGTGATATTGATTATGAACATATACATTTTTGGGATAACAATAGTGTTGGCTGCAATGTGGAAACACTTTTTAGCATGTATGATGATAGTTATCTTTTGCGAGAATTTAATGTGACAGAAGATATTGACACTGTGACTGACAATAGAGAAACAGCACATCATAACATTTGTTGGCTGTCTTTAATAAGCGATATTAACGGTGATACTGAAGAACTAATTTTGCAGGCGAAGATTACAGATGAATCAACGTCGGACCAATTTAGAAGAAGCGTAGGTGTATTTTTTTGTTAATGTATGATGTCCCACTAATGTATGATGATGTTGGGCAAATGTCTCTCCCAAAATTCTCCACTGATTCCTGTCTTTGGCGATCTTCCACCATTTCTACTCGAACTTGTCGAGATTGTACCGTCAACGCCATCGCGGTAGATAAAAAAAAACATTCGTAGGATTCAAAACATTTTTTAGATAAATTTCTGTATTTTTCTACAGAATCGTAAGCGAAAGTCAACAGTATCGGAACAGGTGACTGAAAACTTTGAGCCGAATTCAAAAAAGACAGTTAAATGCGGTGTTTGTGGTTGTATGCTATCAGAAGCTGAATGGAACAAACACAGAGATTCGGAACACAATTCGATTGCATGGAAAGAAGGCCAAACTATTGTAAGTACCTATAGCTCGAAACATTGACAAGTTTATCAAAACTTTTAGATGACGAATATTAGTCAAGCCTTGTCATGAAAGAGCCAGTAAAGCCTTACATTTAACATTTGTTTTATTCTATACTGTCCTCAATTCTGCGCTTGAACTATCTACATCTTTGATTGTTTCTCAGGACATGAAAAATAAAGGTTTGTTAAAAAAGTTAGGACTGAGATTGAAAAAGCTCGGAGTACTAAAATGCACATTTTGCAAAACAGACATAAAATATTTGACGAAGTTTATCCAACATATAAAAGCGTGCATTAAACTAAAGGTTTGAACAATCAGGTTTTGTCTGCGCAGCTTCCTATGTGTTTTATAATTTTAATTTTCGTTTTTAGTTAGCTTATATTTTGTCTATTAGTTAAGCAACGAATGTCACAGAAAGCTTACCAACTTGTTTATCTTTTTTGAATTTTATTATTTTTTAATAGTGGGTTTGAATTTTGTACATATTATTGTTTAAAAATAAGTACCTACTTACATGAATGTATTTTTTTATCGCACACCAATAAAATTAGTATCGCTATTATTTCGAGTATCCAGGTAACCTATGTGTTATCGAGTATCCAGGTAACCCTTTAGCTAAAGGAATACTATTAAAATTACCTTATGCTCTGTAGTTGCCCCGCTCCAAATTACGCATGTGTTTATTCTCTGTGTAATTTCAGCACAAATGTATTGCGATTAAACAATTTTCATTTTATCAGGTAAAATATTTAATTTTCCAGGTCCAAAATACTTTCTCTACAAATGAGTATAAAACTCTACCTAGTGATGTACAACAACAAAAACACCCGTCTATACCAAAGAGAAAGTCTACAGAAAGTGCTTCTAAATCAGCTGAAAAAGATGACACTACCTCTAAATTTATTAAGAAACCAATAAATGTTTCGGCGAAAGTAATTACGAAAGATTCAGGGTCGGAAAATAAGCTATTGATAAATTATGTTCCCTGTTCAAAACCATTAGTAAAGTCTTTGGAGGTTGAAGTACCTGCAAAAAGCACGAGGCAGTCAAAAATTGAACACACAGATGAAAAAATTGCTCCAAACCCAAAGTCAAAAAGAAAGTCTCTTGATCTTAATTCTAAATCTACACAAATTAAGGACTGGTCAAATGCACAAGAAAAAGATACTCAAAAAATTATAAAATCTGAAAAAGATGATTCTCCTAAACCGACCAAACTCAAAGACTCTGTAAACGCAGAACCTACGACCATTTCAAAATCCAAGCGAATGTCTACTGAAGTATCTGAAAAATCGATTGATATTAAAAGCACGTCAAAGTCAGAAATCAAAGGGACATCAAAATTGATGAGGAAGTCGATGAAAGTCACCTCGGTACCGGTTGAAACTTCTGGATCAACTGTAAAATCGATTAGTGTTGAGGTTACACCCTCAAATTCAACTCAAAAAGATGTTTCTATGAAGACTACTAAAAAATCTATCGATAATGCTGGTCATTCAAAACAAAGTTCATCGAAAAGCAACTATAACACCACTCAAAAATCAGATATCTTTGATGATTCTAGTAAATCAGTAAAAAAATCTGAAGCTGGAATATCAGAAAAAGATATTCAAATAATTGATATACCAACGCGGAAGTTGAAAGAGATCGACTTGTTTTCGTCGCCTACGGCAGTAAAAAGTACCAAAGTCGATAGTCAAACCAAATCATCAAAAAAGTCTAAAGATGAAACAGCTTCTTCAAGACCAGAAAATATCGCGACTATTTCAAAATCTTCAATTTCAATTGATGCCTCTTCAAAGCGGGCAAGAAAATCATTGGAAATCTGGGACTCGAATAAACAAACAAAAAAGTCAATTGACACTGAAGCAAACAAAAAAGCTGTGAATGCTGCAGCAAAATGTGAAGAGCCTACAAAATCATTCAGTAAATCTGCTGCTGTTGAAGTGCCTAAAACGCTAAGGCAATATACTAGAAAAAATAATTCTCTCAAGACTGTTGATGTCACAACATCAAAAGAAACTAAAAATATGGACACTTCATCACAATTAAAAACAAGATCACAACATCCAACACTTAGTTCAAAAAGGAAATCGGCTGACAAGATTTTTAGTGAGACTGAAAATTGTAACAATCAAACATTTCGAAAACCGTTGGCACCGGTGGATTTATCACAAAAGTCTGATACTGTAGAAATTGAAATTCCTGTTTATTGTTCAGAAACAGCTACACCAGTTGAAAACGCCACGTCGATATCTAATACCTACACGAACAATCCACAAGCATCTGTAGTCTCGGTTAAGCAAGAAATAATTCCTAAATGTGGTGTGTGCAATCTACCAGTAGAAGAGACACAGTGGATCGAGCATATTTCTAAGGAGCATGATTATCTGGCATGGCGGGAGGACGAAACGCCTTTGGTAAGTTATTTCCATTTCTTAATGTAGGTAGGTATACATTACTTATACTAAGAGGACATTTTTGTTCGCTGATCTGATTCTGAAAGTTGTTTCACTAATAGGAAACTAAGTTATCCCTGCGTGCTTCTTTTCGTCCACATTAGCGAAGATACGGGCAGTAGCTAGTTTATATTACGTAAGAGACATTAAGTTTTAACTTATTTGATAAATTATGTTGCATAATAAATTCAATATTTTTTTGTTCCACAGAATTTAGAAGACGATGAGGCAGTTCGGGCACATCTGTATTCAATTGTGAAAACAAACGGAGGACTAACGTGCTCCAAGTGTAATTTAACCCGCAAATATGCCAAATCATTTCTTACACACATTCGTAGTTGCAAGGGATATGATGAAGAACAGGTAAATAAGGATGTTGTACTCAAACGCTATAAAAAAAAAATAGATTTTAAATATCAGTGTGTAACTTCATGTATAAATAAAATGTAAATACTCTATTCGCAGAGTGAAATGGATGCATCAACAGCTAGCGTGGACATGGATGCAACACAATATGATAGCGATGACGCTCCACTGAAAGCAAAATCTCGTAGTGCTAACAGAAGATCACTTCTCCATCGCTCCGTAGAATGTGGCGTTTGCAATGAAATAGTTTTGGAGAGCAAGTGGATTGACCACATAAGGATGGAGCACAAGTATTTGGCGTGGAAAAAAGGCGAACCTGCTTTGGTAAGTGTTAAATATATTTTTGAACTGATTCCGCCATCTTGTAAAAAAAAAACTGACATGAACTGAAGAAAAACCAGCCGAATATTTTTTCTCTTTCAGGATTTGGATGACGATGTGGCAATTAAGCATTTTCTCAAAAAGATATCCAGATATAACGGTGGATTAGTATGCAGCAAATGTGGTACCACTCGATCGTATGTCAAGTCATGGATGGACCACGTGGCCTCATGCACAGGGAATGAGGTGAGTTTCTTATGTATATACTATAATGTATTAGCAAGAAAATAGAAACCTGCCAAGTGCGATTAGAACGCTCATGGTTTCTGAGACATACGGGGTTAAGTCAGAATAAAGTACAAACTTTACTTTTCAATTGAAAAATGTTATTTCATACATGGGTATATCACACGCTCGATTCTCTAACTGCGAATATAAGTTCGTAATGCAAAAATAACTTATTGAAAATGGTTTTCTTTTATTTTCAGCCCGATGAATCTTCGTTAGTGGATGTCACCACCGAAGAATTAACATCGACAGAAACAGGACAATTAATTGAAATTGAGCTTTTAGGGGAGACTGTAAAATGCGGCAAGTGCAGTAAAGAAGTAGCGAGTAAGGCGTGGATAGATCATATAGAGAAGGAACATCATTATTTATCCTGGATCGAAGGAGAAACTACTCTTGTAAGTTTTCCATAAAAATGGTCGCAATACTAACACGGAACGCATTTTCCGGGGGATGAAACAATCGTTTATTTCTGATTGGCTCACAGAATTGCCATACTGTTTTATATCACTTCTGATTGGTTGTTTATAATGGCGCTAAAGTTTCCATAATCCTCCAAATAGTCAACTTATTTTGTAAACTAGCTGACCTAACAATGCCCGATGTAACGTCGTCCTGGGCCTGTATTCTACTAGATGACAACCGCTTTGGTTTGGTTCGATCTCTTAAATGTCAGCCATTTGGTGAAATAGTAGAATAGCTTTTCAAAAATTTGTTCTGCCAAAGTTCAAAACCTCACCACAACTGAGTCGTTTGTTATTAGTAGTCATGGAAACAGTCGCTTTAGTTGAGGTTTTGGTTGAGATTGATAAAAAGTTCGGTACCGGAATCGACGCCCTGTCCAAACCTTTCGGACTATTACAAACATTTAAAAAATAAAAATAGCCAACTTGATCCAGCCGTTCTCAAGTTATTCCGCACATACCAACGAATGCCAATTTATTTTTACTATACATAGATGTTCATAAATAAATAATATCGGATGACATTTCACACAGCGCCACCTAGCCCCAAACTAAGTAAAGCTTGAACGATGGGAGAATAATTCTCAACTAAATAAATTTCAGGATGAAAATGATCAAGAGGCCGTGAACGCATACTTGCATGCACTGGTCAAAAAACGCGGGTCGTTATATTGCGCAAAGTGCGGTGTGACTCGGAAATATCCTAAAGCGTTTTTGACTCATGTCAGCGCTTGCGAAATATCCGGATTCAAACGAGAAGATTTCTATGTCGAAGTATCCGCTCAATCCAAACCAGGTAAGATTGTTTTTGTTAAAGACTTGACTGTGGCAGACAAATTAATCTTGTTATATATGGGAAATAACTGGAATCAATGTTCTACAAATTTTCTGTATGTAATACGAATGAAGTTCTAAAGCATTGTTATCATTGTCACGAATGTATGTTAGGAATTTAGTACAAGAGTAATATTTTTATCATTTCAGGTGAATATGAATGTGCCGTGTGCAACGAGACTGGAAAACTGAAGGAGTGGAAAAATCATGCAATGAGTAAACATTATAATGTCGCTTGGATGGCTGGTGAAATTCCAATTGTAAGCATACCTCCATAATAATTCGCTATTTTTTATCCTAGAAAACCTATACCTAACAATAAAAGTGATATTTATCTACATTTTTAGTAGTGATTTAATTACTTATCTAACCCTTATGAATACAATTCAAATTATGCATTTTTTGTAGAATCTGAAAAATCCGTATGCCGTGGAAAAATATATCAAAGAGTATCGAAGAAAACACCACTTGATCTGTAAAGTGTGCGGCGCAACTCGAGCTTCGTGCTATGGATTCTATGCACATATACTGACATGCGGGAAAGATGAAGCTGTACGTATATTTAGTTTATTCATTTGAATATCTCAATATCATATTTGAAACTGTATTTTTTTAACAATGTGACTTTTCACTTTATCGTCGATGTAAATTACTTCAAAGAAGTCCAAGCTGAACCAGACTGATTGTAATAAATATAATTTCTAATCTTACTAAAACACGCAGGAATTAGAGCATCTAATGGAGATGTGCGATATTTGCAACAACAAATTCCTGTGCATTTATCGGAATCAACATAAGGCTATGCACAAAGAACAAATGATAAAGAAGGAAAAGAAAGAGCTAGATGCCATCAAAGTGGAAGAAGGGAACGCTGCGAGAGCGAGGGAGAAACTTGCGGAGGGAATGCCGATGGGGAAACGTCGAGCAGCTCAAAAGTAAGCATATTTATTTGTGATTTTTCAATCCCACTAATATCCTAACAACATTATAAATGCGAAAGTTTGTGAGGATGTATGGATGTTTGTTACTCTTCCACGCAAAAACTACTGAACCGATTTGGCTGAAACTTGAAATATACATACTTTACGACCAGGAATAACACATAGGCTACTTTTTATCCGGGTAAGTACCACGCAAGCGAAGCCGCGGGCGGATACTAGTAAGATATAAATCCAAAAACTTTCATTCAACTGTTGACATCAATTTCTGATCTACATTACACATCATCTACATTTAGTGTACTAACAAAAATGCATTTTTCGATATCGTGCTGACACGTTACAATGAAGATGAGTATATTATTTCCTTGGCGACATAAAAATTTCAGTAAGGTTCTTCGTGAATAAAACATCTATTATTTTTCCAGGGCAAAGAAAGTGATGGCAAAATACACATCGAAGTTGCAAGATGTAAGTGTGCTATCAATTGATGAGAATTAGTTTTATTCTTTTTCTTTTTATTAGACAGATGCGCTTACCGGCACTTTTTTGCTCGTTCAATCGTGCACCATAAATAATATACCTTATTATTTTTGAAAAAATTGCTACAAGTCTGATTCTGATTAAGTACCTATACACTTTTATATGTGAATTACAATAAACCTAAAATATATATCTTTTACTCCAGGGTTGCCATATGTGTCTCGCCTGTCATATAGAATTCGATAACGAAGCTCAATTGAAAAGCCACGAGTGCCAAGGCAATCTAGAAGAAGGTAGCGACTCCGACGTCTCAGTTAAGTTGGAAGGGCAAGAAGAGTCTGATGATGATATGGAAATCGTTGATTCAAGCATTTCCGATGAGGAAGAAGACCCTTCGAAGAGGAAGCGACAGGTAGTAGAGAGTAAGTTAACGCAGTCTTTTTAAATTATTATAATTAGGTCAAGTGGGCCGAAGCTCCCTTCTTTCGCTAAACTCGGAGTTCGCTTCGCTCTCTCTCTTGTGTAATTATCTTCAGAGTATTTTGCGAGCAAAGTGAGTTACGTCTGGCCACAGAATAAGAACCGACAAGCAGCCAGCCTTTTCTTTGAGCACCGTTAGCAAAATCAAGTGTCACATGTTGCATTTACCTAAAAAGAAATCGGCTCGCTTTGCTAAAAAAGTTACTTACTGCATTACGTAGGTACTTAAAAAAGTAATCTAAAGCATAAGAAGCAGCTATATAATAATATAAGGGAATTATAAGGATATTCGTGATTGATATACTTAGTAATTTTGTTTTTCAGCAATACCAAAGATAGTTTTGCCATTCAAAATACAGGACTTTAATTACCATTTATCAAAGAGCTTCCAGGACTTGTAAGTACTTGATTTTAAATACTAAATTGGTATGACTCGGTTTTTTGAAAATATGTAATAATGTAAAAAAACCTTCCGACGAAATCTTACAGTTTTATGAACATTTCAGCTGTCAATTGCATTATACAAGTGAGCGTCTGTTCAGTGAATGGCAAAGTGACGACTTTAAAATTTTATCCGAAGAAGAAAGTGGCGTATACTTACCATCATTGTTGGAGTCCTGTAAACTACGAGCTTTTGATGAAGATTGGGTTACTTTTGAACGTTTCGAAGCCCAGAAGAAAAAAGGTAAGCAGTATGAACGCATGTTTTATGGACACATTATCGGTTCACTTGCATCGTCTCTTTTTAATTTATCCAAATGACACCAGCGACATGTATTGCTTTCTATGCACTTTCTATGTAAAAAGTATGTTTTTTATAAGAAGTGGACCTAGCGGTCAAATGGCTGATAAATCTGTCACTCTCTCGTTTCACTGACATAAGAGTCAAGAGACAAGAAAATAATAAAACCGGTCAAGTGCGAGTAGAACTCGTACGCCGAGGGTTCCGTACCTACCCATTATACCCATTATGTTATTGTAGCCCGCTTATTTGTATGAGCGCCCATACAACTCAGAGGACAATCTTAATTGGCGTCAACTATGTATGTATGGGAACACCCTTTAATTTTCAACTTTTTTTAATTTTTTGGAATTTTTCCTTTATTTGTGCTATTTTATTTATTTTTTTACCTTGCTTTTTGCCAAATTTCGTGATTCTAGGTCAACGGAAAATACCATTTAGGTTTTCAACCCAAAACCTCTAGGGTACTTCCGGTTGACCTAGAATTGTCAAATTTGGTTACAAGCAAGGTCTTACAGTTGGGCTGACGGATCTAGGCGTTCGTGAAGTTAGGCTTTTCGCTGCGCAGTAGAAAATGTTGTATGAAAAAGTTGCACTGCGCATCGAAACGGCTAACTTCACGAACGCCGAGATCCGTTGGCCCTACTGTACAGCACAAGTAAAGGAAAAATTCCGAAAAATAGAAAAAGTTAATATTTAAGGTGTTTGCGCTCCTAATTTGAATTTTGGCGGCATCTCACTAATTGGAGACAGAAGTGTTTGCTTGGGCTAAGAAGCCGGCCAAGCAGCCAATCGCAGCGTTTGATCTCAAACAAACGCCGCATATCGGAAACAATCAAGATGGCTCCCTCTTGCCTTTTTCACGACCCTCGGACAACAGCGTGCGCGCAAGAAAATTATTGAAAACAAATACAATCTCGTTGTGTAGGCACCGGTGCCATTCTATAGTGGTTTCTATGGACAAATCCTCGTATGACAGACATTTTCGGACCTTGTGATAGTGTATTGGCGAAGATCTACGGCGGCGGCGGCAATACGTACTTTCCCAGCATCACGGAAGTCGAAGGTTGGTGTCTCAATTTCATTTTTAGGGGCGCAAACAGTTCAAATCATATGTTACATGAACATATTTATGGTCCTTCGAGCCGGATCGGGAATTTAGTGCATTTGGGTACAGTTTTAAGGCTAGGTATTGCGGGGGCCACCGCGTGGTCACGTGTTTTCACAATACCGATTGAGCGGCTTTATTCATTATTTCGGATTTTTGGGCATTATTTTGTGTATTTCTCTATTTGGTGATCAGTTTGAGAGCTCATTGCCACCATGGCACTCAAGGGTTATGAAAGTAAATTCAAAATTAAGTACGATTGGTTCGTAAACTCAATCGAAATGGCGGACGGAAAATCTAGATCGGCCAGCACGATGGCGGCTCGGTTTCAAAAATTAAACACGTATTTCGATTCATTAACGGATGCATACGAGGGCATTTTGACTACATGTACGGATGAGTCGGAGACCGATTTAGTAAAAAAGTACGAAAAATTGTACGCGGAAGTTACATTGATGTACAATAAACTAGAAGCGATATCGGCGGGATTCCCTAGCGTGGCGGGTACGTTCACGCCAACGGAAAGTGCTCCTACGGCTCGCTTGCCACGGATCAATCTTACTACGTTCGACGGTGACGTATTCTCATGGAGCAGTTTCATTAGCTTGTTTAGTTCTCTCGTGCTCACTCGGAAAGATATCTCGAAAACGGAAAAGTTTCACTATCTATTTTCTAATGTTGAAAAGGAGCCAAAATCATTGATTCAACATTTGCCGATGGTAGATGCCTCGTTAGATACGGCCATGGAACTTCTAAGAAGTAGGTACGAGAATACTCGGATGCTCGCAGATTCTCATATTTCTCGTGTATTGCATTTACCGGTTTTGAAACAAGCGTCCGGACTGAGAACTAAGATATTGAACCCGCTTCTAGAATCTACTAGGGCTTTGAAAAACCTAGGTCTACCTACGGATCAGTGGAGCTACCTACTATTCCACATAAGCGTGTCCAAATTGCCCAATGACATTAGAACGAGATTTGAACAATTACACGGCGGAAATCTAAACACGTTGCCTACGTTTGAACAATTAACGGAGTTCATAAATAATGAGTGCCGATTATTAGATACGGCTACGGAATCGGTTTGTTATTCGGATTCGGTAAACAAAGCTGAGCGTCCGCGCAAATACGAGCGCGCCGTTCATGTAGGTGAAATGAATCGTTGTTCATTCTGTGAGATTTCGGGACACAGAATTAATGATTGTTTTAAGTTTAGAAATTTAAATAATTCGGATCGTAAACATGCAGTACAGAGTAGAGGCTTGTGTTTCAAGTGTTTCGGATTTCACTCGGCGGCGGAGTGTACGCGTTCGATTCGTTGTTCGCAGTGCGGACACCTCGGACATGATAGTTTGATTTGTTTGAGTCAGTCGCGACCGATCAACGGTGATCAGAATTACGGCACACGGAACACACCGATTAACAACAATAACTATCCGCGTGATAGATGGAACGGTCCGGGGGGAACGATGGGTGACCGCGCATTCACTCGTACGCACGGGTTCCGCGGGGACTCGGGGCCCGGGGGCCCCGCCCTGCCTAGACGGTCGGATCCGCCACGTTTTTCGGCGTCAGCGATGCCCAGATCGGGGCAACAGGGGCAAGCTGAGCACAGCGGTGATGTGCGTAACGGTTGGAATCGCCGGGACGATCGCGATAATGAACCCATTCGGAGATGGGGGCCTCGTGGGCCGAGTCCTACGGAGGCTCGCCGCCCAGCAATATAGCAACTACAGCAGCTGTGTACTACCGCTTCACCGCCCACGTTTCCGTCTCACGTAATATTACCTACGGCAATCTTAGAAGTTCAATCATCAAGCGGAGATTTTGTACGGGCGCGTGCTTTATTAGATACCGGGGCGGAAGCTAGTGTTGTGCGTAGTGACTTGGTCACAACACTTCGATTGAAGCGGTATAATACACTCATACATATTAGTGGGGTAGGCGGTACCCACACCGGTAATTGTACACACATAGCGAATATACATTTTAGGCCTTTAGAAACACGGAAACCTTTACTATCGGTTACGGCGGTATTATTAAAAAATCCTACGGCATACTTAGCGCGAAAAATGGGTATTTCGTCGCGACAATTAAATTTAAAATTGAACCCTGCGGATGACGGAAATTCTCAGGTCGATTTGATTTTAGGTTCGGATATTCTCGGTCAGGTACTGACTCAGGCCGTTGAGTTAGGGGTCAACGGCCCTTATGCTTTAAACTCTATTTTTGACCATGTTGTTTTTGGTCCTACGGAAATTTCGGATGAATCGGGTGGGTCACCACAAATATCGGATCTTACAACGGGTGTCACGTTAGCTGACCAAGTCGAGCGGTTTTGGCGATCAGAGGAACCTCCTGGACGGCCAGTGAAGGATCCAGCGGACATTCAATGTGAACGGTTATTCAGCTCGACCGTGTCGCGCGGTTCGGACGGTAAATACACGGTGCGTTTACCTTTGATACCTAACCATCAGTTAGGTGATACAAGCCAGACTGCGTTGCGTAGGTTCTTGTCCATTGAACGCAGAATGGAACGGCAACCGGAATATAGGGAAAAGTATGTAGAATTTATGTCGGAATATATTAATCTCGGTCACATGCGGTTAACTAACTTTGAGCCTAACTCAAATGAACAATATTACATTCTTTCACATCACGGTGTTTTTAAGAAATCGGGGGACACTAATAAAATTCGGGTTGTTTTCGACGGTAGTGTTCGATCTAGTAACGGAGTGTCTTTGAACGAATGTCTTTATTCGGGCGAACGATTACAAAACGATATTACGGAAATTATTATTAATTTTCGGTTACTTCTTGTGGTGTTTACCACGGATGTAAAAATGATGTTTAGGATGACCTGGGTCGCGCCTGAGGATAGGAAATATCAGCTTATCTACTGGAGAGCATCGAAATCTGACCCAATTAGACTATACGAACTTACAACAAATACCTACGGTTTAAAGTCTAGTCCGTTTGTCGCGATTCGTTGTCTTCATCAACTAGCGAATGATGAGCGGGATAGGTATCCAAGGGCTGCTAAATTGTTAGTAAAAAATTCTTACGTTGATGACTTAAATGGTGGAGGGGATACTTTACAAGAAGCTACGGACTTACGGAATGAACTAACGGCTTTGATGAATTCGGCGGGTTACGAACTTAGAAAATGGTCATCTAACGATTCTCGGTTGCTTCACGATCTGCCCCCGGATCATTTAGAAACTCCTCGGATATTTGACGAACATACAAATGACGGTACCGGTTTTGTGAAAATATTAGGTATTCAATGGAATCCGAAACTTGATAATTTTACTTATAGGCTTGAACTGCCCCGTGAAGAAAAGGTTACGCGACGAATTATTCTATCTACGGTTGCTCGATTGTTTGATCCGCTCGGATGGATCTGCCCGGTTGTTTTTCGGATGAAACTTTTATTGCAGTCGTTGCTAACTAGCGTGAGTAATTCAAATAAGGTTGAATGGGATGCTCCCGCACCTTCGGATATCGTACGGCAATGGCTAGACATAGTTGCGGACCTACCTAATTTGCAGCGGCTATCGATTCCTCGATGTATTAAAATCGATAAGAATGTTCGTTACTCATTGCACGGTTTTTGTGACGGTTCGTCTTTAGGTTTCGCGGCTCCTGTTTATGTGCGCACGGAGCACTCGGACGGTACGGTTCTAGTTCGGTTAGTTATAGCTAAAACACGGGTAGCGCCCCTCAAGTCGAATAGAACCATTCCAAAGCTAGAATTGAGCGGTGCGACGTTGTTAGTTAAGTTGTTGAACCATGTCTATTCATCAACAGAATATAATATGGACTTTGATGACGTCACGGGTTGGTGCGATAGCACTATTGTTTTAGCGTGGCTTCGGACGCCGCCACACAAGCTTCAGGTGTTTGAGGGAAATCGTGTCGATCAAATTAATTCTTCTAAGGTACCTATTCAATGGAGGCACATACCGGGAACCATGAATAGTGCGGACGTTGCGTCGCGCGGTGCGACAGCGGCAGATTTGCTTACGGATAGGAGCTGGTGGGAGCCAGAATGGCTGTGTGCCCCGCCAGATCGGTGGCCTAACAATTGTGTGGAACTTCCTTCGGATTCATTACCTGGTTTAAAGGTCAAGTCGGTTAATGTCGGAAATGTAGATTCGGAATTTGATTTATTTGAAAGATTCAGTTCTTTTGAAAAATTGGTTAATGTCACGGCTTATATTTTGCGGTTCGGTAGTAAAATTCGGTGTAGGTATAACGGTTTAAATATTTCGGTTTCGGAACGGCGTAATGCCTTATCTTATTTAATTCGGTCGGTTCAAAATAAATTTTTCGGTGATGAAATTAAAGCTTTACGGTCAGGTTCACCTATTACGAACTCATTACGGAGATTACATTTATTTATAGATAAAGATAACATCATACGGGTCGGCGGTCGGATTGATTCGGCAAACTTGCCATACGATGCTAGGCATCAAATATTGTTACCAAACAAGTGTCACTTTACGGAATTATTGGTCATTAATTATCATCGGAACTATTGTCATTGCGGAGCCAACACACTTGCGGCTATATTATCTCGGTTTTATTGGATTATTTCGGTTCGGCGAATTACTCGGTTTATTACTTTTCGGTGCATACAATGTTATCGGTCTAAGGCTCGGCCTACACAGCCTTTCATGGCGGACTTACCGGCGGATAGAATCCGCCAGTCTCGTCCTTTCATCGGAGTCGGTACGGATTTTGCGGGACCGTTCTTTATAAAGACGAGTACCCTTCGGAATGCTAAAATTCAAAAATGTTACTTATGCGTATTTGTCTGTTTAAGTACTAAGGCGGTTCACTTAGAAATTGTTTCGGCTTTATCGGTAGAAGCTTTCGTAGCTACACTTACACGGTTTGTCTCGCGTCGGGGCTTACCTTCACTCATACGGTCGGACTGCGGCACTAATTTCACGGGTACGAACAGACATCTCAAGGAGATGTTCATATTTCTTCGTGACAATCATTCGGATATTGAACGTCATCTCGGTCGGCAAGAAATTACTTGGCGTTTCAACGCTCCGTCTAGTCCGAATCACGGCGGTCTATTTGAAGCAGCGGTAAAATCGGCAAAAACTCACGCACTCAGAGTGCTAGGAGAAACTCGGTTAACCTTTGAGGAATTAACAACGTTCTTTACCAAAGTTGAAGCGGTCATGAACTCTCGGCCTTTGTGCCCGCTTAGCTCGGATCCCGCTGATTTTGAAGTTCTGACACCCGGACATTTCTTGATCGGTCAATCTCTGGTAGCTTTGCCGGAATATCAGTACATGGATGTCAACATGACTCGGTTGTCTCGGTTTCAACAAATTCAAAAATTATCTCAACATTTCTGGTCACGATGGAATTCGGAATATTTACATACACTACAACAACGGTACAAATGGACTTCTCAAACTGATCCACCAAAGTTAGATGATTTAGTATTGATAAAAGAGGACAATCAGCCGCCCTCTTATTGGAAACGGGGTCGTTTAATAAAATTATTGCCGGGTAAAGACGGGGTTGTTAGAATAGCGGAAGTTAAAACTCAATCTGGGGTCCTTTTAAGGCCCATTTCTAAATTATGTAGATTACCTATCCGAAATTAGGAACCAAGGGGACCTTGGTTCGGGGGGAAGATGTTTGCGCTCCTAATTTGAATTTTGGCGGCATCTCACTAATTGGAGACAGAAGTGTTTGCTTGGGCTAAGAAGCCGGCCAAGCAGCCAATCGCAGCGTTTGATCTCAAACAAACGCCGCATATCGGAAACAATCAAGATGGCTCCCTCTTGCCTTTTTCACGACCCTCGGACAACAGCGTGCGCGCAAGAAAATTATTGAAAACAAATACAATCTCGTTGTGTAGGCACCGGTGCCATTCTATAGTGGTTTCTATGGACAAATCCTCGTATGACAGACATTTTCGGACCTTGTGATAGTGTATTGGCGAAGATCTACGGCGGCGGCGGCAATACGTACTTTCCCAGCATCACGGAAGTCGAAGGTTGGTGGTGTCTCAATTTCATTTTTAGGGGCGCAAACAGTTCAAATCATATGTTACATGAACATAAGGTAAGTTTTGGTACTTACAAGTTTTCACAAAAACCTAAATTTGCCTATATCTTTTTATAGTGTTGACTCAGGACCTTGATTTTTATAGTCACAATAGGGACTATAGACCTCAGTATATGGTATAAATTTCAACTTGCTAGCTCCACCCGTTCCTGAGATAATCGATGGTGACACACGGACAGACGGACAGACAGACAGACAGACAGACAGACAGACAGACAGACAGATAGACAGACAGACAGACGGACAAGAAAGTGATCTTATAAGGGTTCCTTTTTTTTACCTTTTAAGGTACGGAACCCTAAAAATGCTGAATTGGTCTCGAGTTTTACTTTGGCGCGTGGTACCTTAGCCGGATAAGGATATTATCTATTCTATGGCGCAGCGAAAAGCCTAACTTCACGAATGCCTAGATCCATTGTGACAACTGTACTTTGTGATTTCCAGACATCATAATATTTACCGGTGCGAGCATCCGCTGCATGCAATGGGTGCCGCATCGCTTGACCACGGAATCCCAGGACCATTACTTATCGGTGGCGTGTTTCCGCGACTCAGACTGCCCTCGATACGGGAAAGAGGACCTGCCTGAACACCCGGGGATGATTCAGTTTTGGAATATGGGACAGTTCACGTGAGTAATCCAACTTTATCAATGAAAAAAAAAAACATACGTAGGTACAGCCGAACATAGAACCTCCTCCTTTTTGGAAGTCGGTTAGGTATAGTTCGCGTCATGTAAAAAGAACGCTGGCTATCAATCTGCGCAGTAAGCTATTAATAAAAATTAGGCAAATTAATACTATCGCGAACAAAAGTTTTAAATTACGAAATAGTTTTCCATAGAAAAAACAAACAATAAAAAAAACAATAGGCCAGTACTTTACTGTGCAAGTGTACCCATGCGCAAACCCCCTCCACTGTCTTCCAGCGTTCTTTTTACGTGACGCTACCTATACTTAGATAAAAAAAAATCCAAAAACCACGTTTGTTTTATTTTTAGAATGCATTGTCATCAAGTGGCGAGCTTCCCTGAAAGTTTCAGCTAAGCTAGTCGGGAAGTGGTCGTTTGAGTTGCAAGATTCCACCCGGAACGACAGACAGACAGAGACAGACTGACAAACAAGAAAGTGACTTAATAAAAACGTTGTAAAATATGAGGATATTTGTGGTTCTATTACGCTCTTAATGCTGTGATGGGCTGTGTGGGGCATCATTACGCATGAATTGAAAAATTAGGTCCTAATCGGAAAAGCGGACCACCTTATTTACAAGTAGAAACTTTTGTTGGTTATTTATGGTTGTTTTATTGCGGATATTGTAAAGTATAATTGTTAGTGGCTTATGTAAATTTCCGATAAAACTGCAGCGGTCACAGGGACATAAAACATTATTAATTTTGTTTCGTTGAACAAATGCTTACTTATCAAAGCATTGAACATGGCCTGATATTATATTTTCCAGGACTACACCTAAGCTAGAGATGGGATTAGCTCACGATTACGGGACAATATGGGCAATGGATTGGTGTCCGTCTGGCGCCAGAGATGAGTCGACAGATGCGGAAGATAGCCGTCTGGGCTTACTCGCAATAGCTTGCTCCAACGGGTGTGCTTACGTACTCTCCGTGCCGAGGTTCCACAATATCACACAAACGTAAGTAGACATTTTTGTTTAAAAGTGACCATACACCACCGCTCTTATGCAATTAAGGCAAAGACAAAATTTAATTCAGTTAATATTTTGTTTGGGGGGGAGAGGCCTTTGCCCAGTAGTAAGACATATTAGGTTAGTAAAAAAAAAATTACTTTTTTATGTGGATTCAAGTCCCACGCGGCTAGTAGTAGTGAGCCACTAGTTCGTATGAACACACATTGGTATAATGTATGGTATATTAAAAAGTCTGTATTTTTAACTGACTTAAAAAAGGAGTAGGTTGGTTCTCAATTCGTCCGAATCTTTTTAATGTATGTTACCCGAGTACTCGATGACTTTCTGGACATTATACTTTCCAAATTGTCGAGGATCTTTGGAGTTATGGACAGAAATGCACGTCTAGAGGGCAGAAATTTGCTTAGTTTATAACATTGAAGTCGATTTTTTTAAATAGCCTTTGTACTATTTTTTACTTTGCAGTGAACCAATAATTTTCAAACTGAAACCTGCTGCTGAGTTACGCCTGTCGTTAGACTCTAAGGAACCTCCGTATAGAACTAGATATCAAGCTACTTCCATTTCCTGGTCTTCTGTAAGTATTCATTTTACTCGTATCGCCGCTCTTTTGAACATAAACTGGACAGCTGTTGTCAAAAAACTGTTATTTTTTTGCAGCAAAAAGGTCATGAAGTTGTGATGGTTGGATACGCGGACGGCACTACAGCGCTGTATGATTTGAATACCAAGTCTTCTTTTTTGAAAGAAACAGAGAAAGGCGTCGACATATTTTACCCATTCCAAGATGCGCTTGCAGAAAACTCAACTATAACAGGTATAAAATTAAAAGTAACGTGGTTTGGCTATTACTTATTTTAATCACACTCAGGACTCTCTCTCTCGATGGACATCTATTCAAATATTCAGACATTTGAGATATTCCTTTATCCTAGAGAAAAAGTCTAGTGGAATAGTCAGAGTCCAGCTTCATTATCATCATCATATCAGCAAGTTTTCGTAGAAAAAAGACAAGGCCCACCACTGTTGTAAAACAATAAAATCGAATGGTTTGTTCTGATTAGTTACAGTACAGTGAGTAAAAAATTGCTTTACCCAATAGGGGTCATCCATAAGTCACACTAATTTCGTGATTTTTTTTACCCCTCCCCCGTCCTTGTCACACTTGGTCACATTTGTGAGACAACCCCCCCCCCTCCCTAGTGTAAAGTCACATAATTATCGTACAATTTTGTATCTAGAAAATATGATCAAATTAAAAAAGTTTTTCGTTAACAGTTCAATTTTGACATTTTAAGTACCTAACAGATATATTAAGATTTTGAAATGTGATGTCATAAAACTTAGGACCCCTCCCACCCTTGTCACACAATGTCACACTTCGTCGACCCCCCCCCCCCCCCTTAACGTGTGATGTACTTTATGGATGATCCCATAACCTTAATACTGTTGGGATGTTGTAAAAACAAAGTAACAATCGTTTTAGGCGTAGCATTATGCGCGTCAGCGGACCTGAGTCGCGCGGTGTGCGGCACGGCGAGTAGTTCGGTGACGGGCGCGACCATGTCTGCGTGGCCTCGCGGGCCCGCCGTGCGCTCTCATATCGCGGCCAGCAGTGTAGCGTACACACCCAATTGGCCCGCGGCTCTGCTGTGCAGCGACGATGTACTCAGTAAGTATGCTCTTCTTTTGTTTTACACTGTATGAGATTTAAAAAAAAGTAAGTTCGTATGAGCAAGTGGCCAACTCTGGTGACGGAGTTTTTAGGACGCCTAAAGTTAAACTTAAGTAAAACTTTGAGTCTTTTTTCAGTTTTTCGTCGTCCCAAAAAAGTCGTAAAAATAATACGCGTCTGAGAAAATAATGGACATAAACTTAAGAAAAGATAAGAAATATCCGACTACCCTCATTGTAGAAAAAAAGAACGCTAGACGCGAACTCTAGTCAAAACAAAACAAATTGTTAGCATTGTGTTTGTTGCTTGATTACAACGTGAGTTGACTGTACTTTAGAATAAGTGTATAGTCATTAAAATCAGCATGAAACACACTTTCTGTAGGTATAACTTTCATGATTGGAAGTTTTATACTTTTTGAGAAAACCGAATCAGAGTTCCAAGGTAGCGCGAGTGGCCCGGTTTATTTGCTGTCAAGTGTAGTTTGTTTTGTTGTAGCTATGAAGTCAACAAATGAGATGGAGTGGTGGGGTGGCGGGCGGCGTCTGGGCGGGGCTTGCGCGGCGGGCGCATGCGCGCGTTGCGGTCGCATCTGTCTCACCGCGCCGCCTTTTGTGAGAATACTGCGAGCTCATCCTGTCTACCCGGAGCTTAAGAAACAGGTCACTACTAATCATAGACCTAGATATAGACATAGACCTAGATATAGATAGAGATATAGACTACTCACTACAGTATGGGGTTCTTCTAAGAGGGCGTTTTGAAATTTTTAAAGGGTCAGCAGCGCGAGTGTGACTCCTCTGGTGTCGCAGGCGTCCATAGGCTACGGTAACTACTTACTATCAGGTGGGCCGTATGCTTGTCTGCTACCTTAGTAGTGTAAAAAAAGACTCCAGCAGTCTTTCACGTTCCTTCTCACTAACACAAAAGTAGGATATATGCAAAATTCTTGTGAAAAAAAGGGACGAAGCGCAATATTTTTTGGTCCTTACCGCGTGCCGCCTTTTTTCTTCATAAGCTTCGAATTATGTACTACGAAACAATGGATTGACTTTATTTTTTGTTCCTTTCGGCGGCACGCTAACTGGTAGTCTAGTACTATATTAAGTCTATGCTACTAATAGGCTGACCAATAATTCCATTCACGGTTGAAATGGAAACTAATTTCCTTTGTAATAAGTTTCCTGTGTGCCAACATTCAACTCGTTTTTCTCCGTATTTTAGATCGTAGCTACAATGAAAATGGTACCGATCGCACGTAAAAGGAAGGTCAAGCTAGTCAACGATGACTTGGGAATGATATTGGAGCCCCTTACCTATGAAGCAGCCATCAAGAAATACGGACTTGACTTTAAAACAGTGCCTAAGAAAGATCAGGTAATACTTTTTATATGAAACTAGTTGCGCCCCGTTGTGTTACCCACGGTTAAAAATCGTTTAGATTAGCCTGTGTGTTATTCCAGAACCTATACTATCTACATTCCAAATTTCATCAAAATCGGTTTAGTACCTAATTATGGAGATACGTGGGTGGTAACAAACATTCGCATACAAACACACACATACACACACATACATATATACACATACATAAACACATACATACACACACATGCATACACACACACATTTAAACACACACACACATGGACATTCGCCTTTATAAAATTAGTAGGATTCATTCCTATTTCACATTGGTTCGCTCAATTTCGTTCCGTCAATGCAGAATGCTATCAAATTTCGATAGAAAATAAAATAATCTTTACTCCGTTTTCGCATTTGAGTTTCTAAACCGGGTTACCATTACTAAGGTGTGATTGACATGACAACTCTAGATTGTGGACATGATTTAATATCAATCTTTTGAATCAATGATCAATATCACACAGAGCCATATAGAGGTTGATAAAAATACACTGCTTCTGAAATGTGTTTTCCTGAAAATAATATTTTTTTTCTAAAAGGCCAGTTGAATCATAAATAAATAATGCTGGACATTTTCCACAGCACCATGTAGCCCCAAGTTAGCTGAGCTTGTGTTATGAGAACCGTGATTGATATACTTTTTTAACTGAATTTAAATAAAAATTCGTTGGAATCTTTTTTTTTTGTGTTTGTTCACCGATTACTCCAAGACACCTGAACCGATTAGGAAAATTCTTTTTTTGTTTGAAAGGGTATATTTCCGATTGGTGCCAAACATTTTGGTCGAGATATGTCGAGGATCTTCAGAGTTATGAACAGAAATGCACCACGAGAGTGCAGAAAATTGCTCAGCTTATGTCATTGAAGTCGGTTTTTTAAATTTTTAATTTAGTTACTTGTTTTTAAATGTTAATGTGATTGTTTATCACCGTTATATTAGCACGAGCTCTAAACGACGAAGGAAAACATAGTGAGGAAACCCGCGGCTTAGTCAGCCCCACACGTATTGACCATGTCTTTCCTGTGGATATGGCCGGTTAAGCTGAGAGGATGGTGTAGGTGCTGGGCAAGCCTACTCCATCTCAACATTGTCCCAGGCATTACATTGTCCCGTTAAGTGTAGGCAAAGATTGCCTCCTGACACTGTATAAATCATCTAGTAAAGATGTAAAGGCCTAAGTTTTTGTTTATCAGCATGTGGCGTCGAAGCTACGCGACATTCGCGACAACGCCGAACAATGCGCGCAGCGGTTTCCACTATCTGACATGCCGGCCGCCGCCTTTTGTCCTTCCGATGTTCACCATCACAAGCTCGCAGTCGCCTCACACGCCGGATTCCTATTCATTATATCTACCTAAAGGTACCACACTTATAATACCACGGAATACTACAGAAAGCTCACTCTGCTCTTGAGGCACAGAATAGGTACAGAAGCCTGACTTCGCGAAAATATTTATTTAAATAGCGACTCTTGCTGCGACGCAACAAAGTGCATTTCAGCTCGCTTAAGCTGTTAATGCCTATCGCAATATTCACCCAAACCACACCTAGACATGGCCTCTTTTTCGAATGCATAACTCTATCACTGTCTGGCGCGGAGTGACGCGGAAGGGTTGTCGACTTGTCGTGTGATAGGTATAACGCGCGAGCCGAGCGGCAAGCGGGAACCCTACCTGCCAAGGCCCGCCCGGGCGGGCCCGCCAATACCTGTAGCTTTGTACCTAAAGTGCGGAGTGCGCCTTCTGTGCCTATTCTATGACCATACTAATAATACCACAGAATACTACAGAAAACGCTCTCTGCACTTTAGGTGCAAAGCTACAAGGACATTGGAGGACTCCGCCCAGGGTTTTTTTCAGTTCAGTCCAAAAAGAAGACAGAGGCAGAGTTACGCGTTAGAAAAATAAGGTATAGGTAGGTATTCATAGCAGTAGGCACGAAGCGCTTGTGCAAGCTGAATTGAACATTGTTGCATCGTCGCCAAAGTCGTTATTTATTTAAATGTTTTCGCGAAAACTTCTGTACTTGTACTATTTATTTATTATGTGATAATACTCTACTTAAAGAATGAAAACTCCTCGTCTTGTCAAATCCGGACGTCCTCTCCAATGATAAAATGTATGTACCTATTGTAGAATACGAAAACATTATTGTTTTCTATTGAGTACTTATAGAATTCGCATTTTGCACTTCGCATCAGCCACAGATCTGATAAAAAAGGGGAAATAATAAATGTTCGACAATAACGGTTTTAGTCAGAAAAAAATGTATTGAAGTATGTAGTGCTGACGAAATGTATTTTTGTGTTTAATATCCATTTCATTACTTCCCAAAATAATACAACGAAGGTAAATATTAATACCTTGGAGAATTGACTTTACAGTCTTGCGCAGGTAAGCATTGGTTGATATGTGCAATTTTAACAGCTAAAATTTGACGGACTTTATGTCCGAATTCTGAAACGCTACTTAAATATTTGAGACGCACTTAACTATTTAAGACGTTCGTACTCTACAGAATCGTATACCTACAAAAACTTAGTGTCAAATAGAGACAGGGCGAATCTTGAGCATTATTATTATTATAATTTTTTTTAACGAAAATAGATTTGCGTTTGACCACATCCTGCCTGATGTAAAGCAACAGTGTGGTCTAAGATGGAGCACGCTTACCTAGAAGGAACCTATTGACTCTCGATTTGAAGAGACCCAAATTATACTTTTCTGGAAATACAGACCCCGGCAAGGAGTTTCACATTTTCGCCGTGCGTATGAGAAAAATGTAGACTCAAAGCGCTTAGTAAGAACACTGGGAATATCAACCATGTACAAATGGCGCTTTTATTTAGCCAGTGTTCAAGTTTATATGTAAGGCCCTTAGTCCGTACGTAGCTTAAGGACTGTCAGCAGTTCGCTGTGATAATGCATCTGCTGTCTGTTAATGAATTTAAACTAAAGAATATAAGTACGTATTTTATTTTGAAAAATTCGTCCAATAATAACAGTACAATATATCTGTTCGACGATAGCAGTGACTAATTCAGGTTAAAGAATTTAAGAGAATACATTTGTTGACACACACTTCGTTCACTTGAAAAATATAATCTTGATCAAGATTATAAAAATACATTCGTCATAATTCATAAAAATAGCACAAATAACAACGTATGATTTTTATAAACGCAAACTATTAACATTTTATAACTTGCAATTTTAATTTAAAACGAGAGCCTTTTTAATACTCTCGTAACACGTACGTAGCTAATTACTAAGTTTCTTAGTTCTAAAAGAATAACCAGTTGTATAAGTAGGGATTTGCTAATAAAGCATAATAGTGCATTAATTAAAATGTCTGCGTATGTATATTATGTAAAGTTGTGTAAGTAGAATTACTTAGTACTTACTTGATATAATTTGATTTACTTAAGTGCCTACTTAGAGCTATTTAATTAATGGTCTGATTTTTCAATCTTCAACGTATTTAGCGATTTTACAGCTATTGTATAGAAACTATGTCATAACGCCTAACGCTATACTTATTTTGAAAAATCTGCCTTTAATTATGCTAAAAGATGTACCTATGTGTATTATTAGGTTGTGATTTTTATTATGTATATTTGAGAATCGAATGTATGTTGTAAAATAGTGGAATACAATTTGTATTTTTTGTATATTATTTAGTACTAACTTGCCATTTGAATTTTTAAACAGAGTTGTATAGTCTATGCCTATCCCTATGAGAAAAATACGTGATTTAATGTATTTATAGCATAGTCAACATCGTTGCTGTAATGTACTAGTGTTATAGTAGCCTTAATTTGATTTCTTATCTAGGTAAACTGAAAACTATTTTCTTGACTTTATCTATTTTCCGATCTCTGAATAAATTAATCAACACTATAAGAAGGGACTTTAGCATACTTATCGTGCTATCGGGAGATTGAACTTACCTTTCTAAAGTTACTCAAAGGTTTAAAGGTTTAAATTAGCTCTAGTGTAAAGATGTTGATGTTAGTAAGTAAGTACCTATGTTTCTGTAAATTATTGGTAATAATTTAAATAGCATTATAAAAGTACTATAGCTTGGAGGTTATGTTTTTTATATTCATAGTTATATAAGAAAACATGAAAATAGTGGAATTATAATATCTCGCTTGCGGGTCTTAAAAGGCCGCTTTAGCTTAATCATAATAGGAATTGTATTAAATGCCGTCTCTCTTCATAGATATGAGAGTGACAAGAAAAAAACATTCTACGAATCATAATAATAAATTTATCATTCATAAAAGGAATTGCATTTATGGCCATTTTAACCTCCCTGAAATTTGTCATACAATTTAATGGTGACAGCGTGCTGATCTGATGATGAAAACAGGAGTTAATCTTTATAAAATAGTCCGATTTTTTACAACTAAAACTAATTTACAATACACAAGTAAAGTACACAATTACCTAAGTAAAGGCTCAAACACATGTTGGGCCAGCCTAGGCCTGCTTAGGCGAGTGTGAGCGAGAAGGCGAATCGATGCAAGGCGAGAGCGATAGAGAGGCAATGCGACCCTGGGCCAACATGATGTTAGCGCCTTAAGGTATTACCATCTACCCTACTATCCTTAATTAGCATCGGCAAAGCTATCTTTCAAATGTTGATGTGTTTATAAACATTCGGAAAGTATTTAAAAGTAGCAAAGACGCATGTTATATAAATATTAAAAAAAAAAAAACATTAAATATAGGTAAGTTCCTCTGTATATTATGTAAATTGTATTATTGTATCAGTAAAAGTAAGTTTGTTTTCGGACTTGTAAATAATTTAATATATTAAAAACCCCGTTATTCATAATGGTCTGACAAGCGTCCTAGATTTGTTCTGAATCAAGCCATCTCTTTTGATTGACATAAGAGTAACAGAAAGAAACGTTCTCAACTTGCTAAATTGACAAATTATTATGAATAATGGCGTAAATGTACAATAATTATGTTCTAGTTGTATAATAACTATTCCTGTGTAAATAGGCCTTTGCTTTGTCCTTATCTAGCGTAGAACAGATATAATAGAAATAATAGAATATAATAGAATATAGATATAGTGTTAGGTACTTGCATAAAAGCTGAGTAGGAAAAATAATATTTTAAATATTTATTAATTTTAAAGTACTAATTTAAAGTCACGCATTATTTACCACGAATCGACAACGATATGAAACAAAAGTGTAACGGCTTATGTATTTTAGAGTTCTTCTTTCATGCCATATTTTGCTCTGAATGTCTAGATTTATAAACATGTTAATAACATTCTGTTCAATTAATTGAAATCATAAAACGATGAAGGTTTATTTTCAAAAGAACATAAAAGTTCATCTGAACTGAGTTCAAGTTTGTTAAGGTCAAACTATAATACATGACGTTCATCATTTATATCAAGTCCGCGTCCTCGCGTCCTAGGTTAAAAAACTTTCATAGTACGGTGAAATTACTGCCTAAAAGTGCTGAAGGATGTGTCAATTGTAAAATATTTGGTGGTGAAGAACTAGTTTCTTAATTAACTTTTTACACTCATGGTTTTGATGATGAATGAGTTTAACGATTAAAAGAAAGTTTAAGACAAAAGTTTTTAAATAGGTAAAACCATGTAAGTACCTAAACGTCTAGTTTCTTTTACTAAAACTTGTTTTACTGTGTTTCAAACAATAGTTGAATAGAACGCTGTGGTTTTGAGTAATGTAATATTTCTATATAAAACTTAAGGTCACCATATTAATATATTTATTCTTAGAAATATGTGGATATATCGGATTCCAGTGTGATATTATAATACTTCTTCGTATATATTCGTTTATTTGTTGTATGCGCGATGTTCCAATCAAATAAACGATTTATGAAAATATTTTCTTTCATTTATTCAATCGAGGACCGGACAGAAGTGTACACGTGTATTTTCAGGGTTCTCCAATACCTACAGCCATAAATTTTCAGAGTGAAAAAAAAAAGTGTGTTTTGTCAGCGTTTATTTTGTCGTCTCGAGTAGCGTCTCGCTCGACAGCTGCGGCTGTTTTGCGACGCGAAGCGAAGCGAGCGAGCGCCTTCAGTGAGATTGAAGCCGCGTAGCGTAACGGTCGCACTGTCGCCTCAGCGCACCGCTCCCGCGCGCCTTACGATAACATTCACAATTTGAAAAATATTGCATATTCAGAACAAGAAACAAATTTTGCTTTAAACAACAAAAAAATAAAATTTTAATTCAATAAAGTAGACTAGAGAACTTTCTAAAACTGCAGTCGGTTTTAGTAAATTAAATTATGAACTGAAAGACAACGCTGAGGCAGTTTCTTAGCTGACAGAAAGAAGAAAGTGGACGTAAAAATGATGATGGCAAGTGCGAAGTTGGTGCGGGACTGCAGTTCTGAGCTGAGTGCCGATGTCCGGTCGCTGTCGGTGTCGTCTTCGATCGAGGAGCAGGACTCCACCACCACCGATTCCGAATACACAGAAGAGGAGAAAGAATATGAACTGGACGATCTCCAGATATTGAAAACTATTGGTGAGTATAATATTTGTTACCTTCCTTTTAGAACTCTATGTATCATCTCGTTTATTCGCACTCAAAGACGTTCAATGACTTGCCTCTGGTTTCATATTCTAAATATTAAATTCAGCTGGAGAAATGAGACAGACACTAAAATAGACAGGACTCACAATTTACTAATCCAAAGAAATACGTATTCGCGAACATGTTACCGATATAGTAAAAGTGATATGAATCATTTGCCGTTTCTGCCCACTCCGACGGCTAATAAGCTAGCGATTATTTATATGTATATTTTATTTATTTATTCTTGTTGCACAAATGAAACAGTTATAAAATGTTTAGATCTAGACAGGTAGAGGCAAAGGCTTTCTTTGCAGAATTTATATTTATATCTAAGTACTTACTAATTATAATAAAGTGGAAGAGCTTGTTTGTTTGTTTGAACGAGCTAATCTCAGAAACTACCATTCCGATTTGAAAAAATATTTCTGCATTTAATAGCTAAACTCTTGAGGAAGGTTATAGGCTACTTTTCATCATCATCATCAGCCGCTATAGGGCGCTGCTAGTATTTTTTATTTTTCAACATTGTACACTTCTCACAATGGATCTAGGCATTCGTAAAGTTAGCTGATTCGCTGCGCAGTAGAAAATTTTGTATGAAAAAGCTGCACTGCGCATCGAAAAGCCTAACTTCACGAATGCCTAGATTCATTGTGAGAAGTGTACAGTCACATACCTACCTAAGTAGTTTTAGATATCAAGGCTCTTTCACGTCGGATTCAATAAGATGGTAACTTAGGTTGGAAATAGTTACAAATCAGGCGACTCTAAATTAAAAATAAAACTAACTTAACCTATAATTATGATCGCAAGTTCACTAGTAGTCTCTCATTCGGAGTGCACCAAGTTTTAAGTTGGAGTTTTAAAAATTTAAAATGTTCATTGACTTTTGTTGTGGCTGACTGCACCAGTATTAGATATATTTAAACTTATCTAAATAACATCAGCATGCATCATCTTAAAGGGGATTCGATTTTCACGCGAAAGTGTATAATATTATCTCATTGAAAGATTAAGATTAGTATACACTGTATGATTGCGGACATTGACATTGGCAAGATTAACATGCAATTTTTACTTTTAAAACAATTTCACGATCTTTCTGATTGAATACGCAACAGTAGGAGAAAATAAAGCACTATATTTTGTTTAGACTTTTCGGCTGCCAAATGTCATTCAGGGTCAGTTGGGGTAACCAAATATCTGAAAAGAATACATAATCGCTACAGATCCTGCGGTGTAAAGCTTTATGATAAATAGTGTCACAACGCTAACAGTTAGTTACATTTTAATACCTTCAGTATTTGTTGTACATTATGGTAAAACCCTTGCCTATTGTTTGAAATGAAAATACTCGTTGGCCTAAACATACAAGTGTTACTTATTTGTTACGATAAGGAAATCTGAAGGAAACTGTTTTGTGTCGTGAGCGTATAGAGTGCAAACAAGTTTTATCGTAGCGAGAGATTTTACGAACTGCGTTAATTGTCACAAATTCGAAATTGTCTTCATAAATTACCGAGTTGGGTAACTGTTTTACGAAGCTTTATTTCGTAACTGGATTTATTTTTTTTAGATGCTGTGCAATTGTTTTGTATTTCTTGGCAGAAAGAGTGCACGTAGTATAATCTAAATGATATCATAATCTTGCGAATATTTTGGTATACCTACGCTATAAATGTTGCCAAGATTTATAGTTGGCAATTGGAAAGCTTTTACGATGCTTCCTTTTACCAGTTACAAGGCAATTTAAAGCTCATCGCGTAGTTACTGTCTGCCAGTTCGCGGTTTTAATGGCTTGTATTGTGCATATGAGAAAAGACTTAAAGTCTTTGGCAAACTTTCCCAGGCAGGATAAACTTCTGAAATAACTGTTTAATTTCCTGGTTGGTCCCAGTTCATGGCCGGTTGGTTAGCCTTAGACAAAAGCTTTTTTCATAGACTAGACGTCATCGTATCCTTTGTAGGTTCAAGTACTGGGTACTTTACCTAAGTAAAAATAAACTTAACTTCGTAATTTCGTATGAGCTAGTGGCTAACTCTGGTGACGGAGTTTTTAGACCGCGTGAAGGCCTCTGTCATGGCTTACAGACTTAAAAGCCGGAACCGACCACTTAACGTACCCTCCGAAGCATGAAAGCGCTTTCTGAGCGGTCACAATCTGGATGGGTGGTCCCATCCAAATTGTGACCGCTCAGAATGTGGCATTAAATTCAACGATCTACGAGTATCAAGAACATTTGTTCTCAGATACTTATCTTCAGGGAAAGCCTAAACATAACCACGCTGCTATGCAAATCTCGCATTTTTTATATGTGGTGGGAATCCAAGGTGAGAGAACATGAATAGTAGTAGGTAGTAGTTTATTTTATAATTTTACTTTAATTTTTAAAAAGCATGATACTTAATACTTTTATAGATTTAAGTTATTGTAGGTATGCTAGGAATACTATAATTATTACCCGATGCACAAGATTGCCAACATTTCCATGGTCTTCCAATAAATGTAGCACTATTAGTTATTTATTAGATAACAACACAATATTCACAAATAGATCAAGGACGTGCTCATAGGTGTGATGTGCTGCCTAATTATTGATATCATTATTATCAGCGATGTAGTGAGTGCATGGCGATTACGTCTGACCTGATTCTATGAGAGGCTGAATATGGGCCAAGGCCGATCGAGCCAGCTGACCCGGTAACCGATGCCGGCACAACAAGCGCATTGACATTTTCCTCAATATTTTATGTTATAACCTTCCCCGATATGTATGTACCTTCTTATAAACATTTTCTCCGCCGAGTGTTTATTGACATGATGTTTTCTTTACTGCCACGTTAGAAGACGATTAGGTACTTATTTATAAATCGTTTACTACTTACGAGGTAAAAGCTTTAGGAAAAGTTTCTACTGAGTCATGGTTACTTAATTAATTACAAGCTTAAACTGAAAAGTTTTTAGTAATCTGTACTATTCTGTACCATTATAATAAAGCAGAAGAGTTTGTTTTTTCAACGCGCTACCAGTCGTATTTGAAAAAATCTTTCTGCATTTGATAGCTTTCTTGAGGAAGGTTATAGGCTACTTTTCATCACCATCACCACATCACTACGAGCACGCGGGTAACGCCGCGAGAGCGCAGCTAGTGATTCAGTATCATCAAAGAAGTCTTTTATAGTTTCTTTTCATAAAATAATAGTTTCCCTTTCGCGTAGTGGGCCTTTTTGATTAGGATGATACCTCGACTTTGAATCAGAAGGTTGTGGGTTTGAATTAAGCTAGACAAAATTGGTTTCAGAAATGGCTAATTATTGAAGTTTCTGAAGAAGTTACAGCCTGTTTAATCTAGCATGTTTTACCGGCCATGGGATTCGTTATTAAAACATATTCCGGGATAAGTTACGTAGGTACCTAATGAAAAAGCCTAATCCTGAAACACAATCGTTCAGATCACATTAGATAACCTTAACGCCAAATTTTGTTATGCATGAGAAAATCTGATTTCTACTAATTTCCAAAGATTGGGTTAGCTTTAGGCCTTTAGCTGCGTCGGATAGCTTGAGTGAAACCTACGATGTTTTTCCAAAGACTACATTATAATCTAACATTTAAGTAGGTAGGTACTAAATTATAGGAAAGACTGAATAGTGTTAGTAAGTGATTTAACTTAAAGACATTGTAAACAATGACTAGTTTTTATGAGATAATAACAGTAGGTACCGCACAAACGATGCCACCTGCCTACTAATAGACTACGTAACAATGACTCGATTTAATTCAGTTTCCGTAATGCAGTGATAAAACTACAAATATCAGCGAAAGTTAGGAAAGTGATAGTGAAGTGCCAGACACATCTTAGTATTCTCTATGAGCGCTAGAATTTAGTGATGTTTGTTTTGAAAGTATTTTGCTACACTGTCTTGTGTGTCTTGTGTGTCCACACTGCTATAACTGGATTCCACAAGACAAAGAGTCTGAAGCCGTCCTCACGATTGAAATTAGGATGCTTCTAAATCTCAATTGCTTCTCGAACCATTCTCTTGTAATAATGCTTCTCGTCGGCAAGGACTGTTGGGTTGTGTAATTCCATCCAGTGGTTAGGTCCTGAGTCTATTATGTGCTCTGCTAGAAAGTCTGCTCTGCAGACTTTGTTCATTTGTCGACTTTTGACAGCTGCTATGTGTTCCTTGACACGTTCAGACACTGCGTTTTGTTTGGCCTATGTAAGAACGACCACAGTTTTGTAATGTTTGTACTTAAATGTATTCTTTACCTATTTTTCCATTTTTCTCGAGCCCACTTTATCTAAGTATTTGATCCAGTAAACCTAGATCAAATAGATAATAATGTTGAAGTATTGTCTACAGCGTTTATGTGAGTACCTAAAGACTGCTATTGTAAGGGAGAAACAGAGCACAAACTGTCTGCTCAGATCTAGTTTGTGCTTTATCCTCGCTGCTCCAGGTGCGCATCTAACGACATCGCGCACGACCCAACACTGTCACTTGTGCCAAATACTAGGCAAGGAAAGTATTTGACTTGCTACTTTTGTAAAGGCTTTCGACGAAACTAGACACAAAGAATATATTTAGGTAAGTATATAGGAAAACATGAAAACAAACGAATTTCTCCTGATGTTGCCTGTTCATCAACTTATAGAGGTAGAGATTCTTCGGATATATTAAAACCGAATATCATTTTAGGTATGTTTGATAGGTTCTTAAAAGACTATCTTTAACTTTTGAAGATAGTTCGATCTGCATTCAGAGATTTTGAAAAAATGTACAGTCAGCGAGAAAATGGGCAATTTACACAAAAACTTTTTTGATGCCTGACATTCTTTTTTAAATTTGTGAATGCAGGTTGAAACATCTTCAAAAGTTAAGGATAGTTTCCTAAGAACGTTTTCCTGTAGCTACAACGGTTAAGGTAGCTGCCCTTACTGCCCCGTCTCAAAAATACACCCTGTATAGCCGAGCTCACAAAACAATGTTCCACGATCCATTTCGAGAGAAAAGTATGAGAATGGTATCTAAGTATAATTTTCATTAAATGGCCCGTGGCAATGTTTACGCACGTTCAACGATAATGTTTTGTCACGCGTGATTGCCACTGCACTATTTGGGTTAGTGTGTCGTTGCTAGTGTAAATAGAATTTAATGTACTTACCTGTTGAAATGTGTTATAAATATTATAGAGAAGCATCTCAAGTAGGTGAGGTTATTTGATATGGTACCTACAAGTATTTCCAACATACTCACTTATTATGGCGTTCTGTCTATTGAAATGAAATCTTCGCTATTTTATATAGTTTAGCTGTCTTTCCGATTACCTACTATAGAAAGCGTTTAATTTGCCTTTAACTATAAACAACGTTTCTTTGTCTAAAAAAAATTGTAGGTATCATCTTTGATGGAGAAAAAAATAAATTCGGTTTATAAGGAGCTTTGGCGAGCGATGTTTTTGGGTAGAGTAAATACCTACCTGCCTGCGCCTTTTATTTCTCAAAATAGACATGCCAATAGGCATTATCGAGCTACGTAAGTACTCCGTTCGAAAACCCATTTGGGTTATTGTAGGTAAAATGTATTATTTTACTTCAGTTTTGTTTTTTAGACAGACGAATCATAGGGTTTCTTATTTATGACGCACATTATACGAGCTTCAATCCAAATTACAAAAAGATTTTTTTTTGACAAGGATGGGAACAATCATTGTATTCGTTTTTACGTAGATAGTCTGATTGGTGTTTTTGAATTAAGTTTCCTTAAAAAATGGAAAAGTAGAGTCGCAAAGTTAAATTTTCGTTATCTATGAAGTTTATTGCTATATTATTTGTTGTTCACATGCACATTTTAAGCTGTACAATTGAATACAAAGAAGAATTAAGAAAGGAAAGTTTTTGAACAATAATCACAAAGAGATGAGTTTCATTGTCCACGTAGAGCTGAATAGAGTTGATCTCACCGCAAATGATACACCTCTGACTTTAGGTAGGTAGGTACCTACTGTAATAAAATGCGGTTTGCTTCTGGGTAGATGGGTACTTCCTAGCCACATTATGACATTACACAAAGAATCAGAACCAAAGCAAATTGATTGCTAAATTATATTCGTCTTTCTCAGGTAGAGCTACACATTTCTCTATTATGAACCTTTGTGGTACCTACCTACTTATGTTTTTACCGAGGTTTTTACATACCATAAAGCAGTGGTCGTCACACTTTTCTGGCCAAGGGCCGCATAGGACAATGTGAGGTATCACTGCGGGCCGCACATTCTTGAATTACTTTTTGACGATTTTTCGAAATTCCTCTACTTATGGGGTAAAATCCTAGTAAGTACTTAACTACCTACTAACGAACTTGAAACTTAGCATAATTTTGCGGTGCTCAAAGACTCGCAGCTATTCTATTCTATGGTCTTATTTATGTACATAACTCACTTTGCTCGCAATATACCTACTCATGGAGTTATAATGCGAGCGAATAGAGCTCCAAACCAACCGAGCGAAGCGAGCCGAATTTTTGCAAGTCAAATGCAATATGTGACACTTTATTTTTTTTGCGGTGATCAAAGAAAAACTCGCTGCTTATCGGTTCTTATTCTGTGGTTAGACTACGTACTTTACTCGCAATACATTCCATACTCATGAAGTTTTAGGCGAGCGAAGCGAGCCGAAATTTTTAAAACAAATGCAATATTGTGACCCTTGATTTTGATTGCGATGATCAAAGAACAAACTCGCTGCTTATCGGTTCTTATTTTGTGGTTAGACTTTTCTCAATTTACTCGCTAAATATCTTACTCACGAAGTTAAATGGGAGCGAAGCGAGCCGAATTTTTGAAGACAAATGTTACATTGTGACACTTGATTTTGTTTGCGGTGATCAAAGAAAAAACTAGCTGCTTATAGGTTCTTATACTTTTCTTAGACTTTACTAACTTTTCTCGCAAAATATCTTACTGGTGAAGTTATATGCGAGCGAAGCAAGCCGAATTTTTTAAGACAAATGCAATATTGTGACACTTGATTTTGTTTGCGATGATCAAAGAACAAACTCATTGCTTATCGCTTCTTATTTTGTGGCTAGATTTCACTCCCTTTATTCACAATATATACCTTATTCATAAATTTAAAAGCGAGCGAAGCGAGCCGATTTTTTTTAAAACAAATGCAACATGTGACACTTGATTTTGTTTGCGGTGATCAAAGAAAAAACTCGCTGCTTATCGGTTCTTATTCTGTGGTTAGACATAACTTTTTATTCGCAATTTACCTTACTTATGAAGATAAATGCGAGCGAAGCGAGCCGAATTTTTTAAAACTAATGCAACATGTGACACTTGATTTTGTTTGCGGTGATCAAAGAAAAAACTCGCTGCTTATCGGTTCTTATTCTGTGGTTAGACTTAACTTTTTATTCGCAATTTACCTTACTTATGAAGATAAATGCGAGCGAAGCGAGCCGAATTTTTTAAAACTAATGCAACATGTGACACTTGATTTTGTTTGCGGTGATCAAAGAAAAAACTCGCTGCTTATCGGTTCTTATTCTGTGGTTAGACTTAACTTTTTATTCGCAATTTACCTTACTTATGAAGATAAATGCGAGCGAAGCGAGCCGAATTTTTTAAAACTAATGCAACATGTGACACTTGATTTTGTTTGCGGTGATCAAAGAAAAAACTCGCTGCTTATCGGTTCTTATTCTGTGGTTAGACTTAACTTTTTATTCGCAATATACCTTACTTATGAAGATAAATGCGAGCGAAGCGAGCTGAATTTTTTAAAACAAATGCAAAAGTCAAAAGTCAAAAGTCAAATTCGTTTATTCAATAAGATCACAAGTGTACCACTTTGAAACGTCTTAAGAGCTAGGTGATTCTACTCCTGTTCCTTCGCGACCAAGACCGTGAAGAACCAGGGCAACAAACACGGTTTGGGGCCTAACACTCTTTTCGGTGACACACTTTTTGTTTGTAATTTTTTTTTTTATATATTTTTTTTATGTAAGCAATTATTACAAATGTTACAATTATTTGTTACAATATTTTTATGATTTAATAATAACGGAGTTGGAGCATATTCAGTCCCAGGCGTTTTTGTCATCCAAGTAATCTGATATTTTATAATACGCTTTTTTATAGAGATGACGTTTAATTGATTTCTTAAATTTGTTGATTGATAAGTTTTGCAATTCGCCTGGGACTTTGTTGTAGAAGCGTACACATTGCCCTATAAATGATTTACTAACTTTCTCAAGCCTAATTGTGGGAACAGCGAGTTTATCTTTGTTTCTGGTATTAACATTATGATTATCACTTTTTTTCTTAAATAGTTTAATATTTTTTCGAACATACATTAGATTTTCATAGATAAACTGACAAGGCATAGTCATTATAAATATTTCTTTAAACTTATTCCTAAGTGACTCCCTGGGACCCATACAATAAATTGCTCGAACAGCCCTCTTCTGCAGCACAAACACGGTGTTAATATCTGCAGCACTCCCCCACAACAGAATGCCATAAGACATGATGCTGTGAAAGTAGCTGAAGTAGACTAGCCTAGCAGTATCTACGTCCGTGTATAGACGTATTTTTTTGACTGCGTATGCTGCAGAACTAAGTCTCTTCGACAATCCATCTATGTGCGGACCCCATTGAAGCTTATTATCTAAGGTTATGCCTAAAAATGTAGTGGTGTCCACGAGATTTATTTGTTCGTCTTTTATTGTGACTTTGCATTTTACTTCTTTAACATTTGGTAAAATAAATCGTATACATTTAGTTTTTTTCTCGTTAAGTAATAAATTGTTCACATTGAACCATTCTACAACCATAGAGATAGCATTGTTTACTTCGTCAAGGTTAACCTGTTGTCTTTTCAACTTGAATAAAAGTGAAGTGTCATCTAATGAATGCAACATGTGACACTTGATTTTGTTTGCGGTGATCAAAGAAATAACTCGCAGCTTATCGGTTCTTATTCTGTGGTTAGACTTAACTTACTTTATTCGCAATTTACCTTACTTATGAAGATAAATGTGAGCGAAGCGAGCCGAATTTTTTTTAAACAAATGCAACATGTGACACTTGATTTTGTTTGCGGTGATCAAAGAAAAAACTCGCTGCTTATCGGTTCTTATTCTGTGGTTAGACTTAACTTTTTATTCGCAATTTACCTTACTTATGAAGATAAATGCGAGCGAAGCGAGCCAAATTTTTTAAAACTAATGCAACATGTGACACTTGATTTTGTTTGCGGTGATCAAAGAAAAAACTCGCTGCTTATCGGTTCTTATTCTGTGGTTAGACTTAACTTTTTATTCGCAATTTACCTTACTTATGAAGATAAATGCGAGCGAAGCGAGCCAAATTTTTTAAGACAACTTATTTAAACATGTGGCACTTGACTTTGTTTGCGGTGCTCATAGAAAGGCTCGCTGCTTGTCGGTTCCTATTTTATGGTCGGACTTAAATCACTTTGCTCTCAATATACCTACTCAACTCATGAAACTAAAATGCGAGCAAAGCGAGCTCCAAACCAAGCAAACAAAGAAAGCTTCCTTATCTCGAAGTTTTTAAATCAATTACAATTATTATTGAAGCAACGTAGGTAGCATCATTCATCATCATCATTTCCTTGCCCTTTTCCCACTAGTTTGGGTCGGCACAACATGTTCTCCTCTAACGTGGTAGAATCAATATCTACTGAAATAGGCATGATGACAGTAATCAAGTATCGCCAAAATATTTATCTGATTTAATGAAATAGGATTCAAAGATTTTGAAAAATGTATTTATTCTCTTATTAATGTCGAGATTACTAATTTATTTGCTAAAATAAATCTACAAAATACAACAATCCGCCATGATTGCCAGAACGCTCGCCGGTGTCATGGCGTCTGTCATTGCGTCTCGTCTCGGTAAACATCCTTTTGTTTCTATAGTAACTATGTAGGCATCACTGGTTGATATACCGATCCGTGACGTAAAAACAGACGCCATGACACCGGCGAGCGTTTTGGCGTGAATTTGAAAATTTAAATTTAAATGTACTTTTATTGCACAAAAACCTTAATTTTCTACAGAAATATGATATATTTTAGACATAATAGATACTTCTGAATATCATAGAAGAGATTTTGAAAATTAGGATTCATGCCTATTGTTTGCTTGGTCGCGGGCCAATATCGTCCGCGGGCCGCACCAATATCGCTCGCGGGCCGCATGCGGCCCGCGGGCCGCACTTTGACGACCACTGCCATAAAGGCTCATGTTAGTAACGTCAGCGTCATAATCATAGTTACATATGCCAGTACTTAATTTGTAAGTATTTTCTACAAGAGTAAACACTAAGCGGACCAGCCCTCATCACAAACTGTGATGTTAGGCTGAATAAAACGAACGCCCTTGGCCGTTTTCCATACTCGCGATATTAGCCTGTCATTGTTATTAATATTCATGCGGGTACTTGAGGCCGGAAGGCATAGTAGCTGTAGGTACTTATAACTAATAGTATCAGGTTGGTGATGGCCAATGCACGTATATCCAGATTTTGGTTCCGGGGTGCCCTTAAAGAGGAAGCGAAAACGGATGCACGAACTGATTCAATTATTTTTCCACTGTTGATACGTTCCTTTTATTTCTTAAGTCCAAAAAATTACGTCATCAGAGTTGGCTACAGGCGCAGGAGCTAATTTACTGTACCTAGTACAACATGGCATCTTCTGTCTATTATTGAGATATTGTAAATAAGTATTATTAACCTGAAAAACAACTCCTGCTGACTGTATTTTTGTAGTAAAAATAGCTTTTAGATAATATTGGCGAAAGATTAGCTTTATAGCTAGACACAGACTTGCCAAAATAAGTTTTTGTTGAAAAATACTTCATCTTTCACATGCGGTTTGGAGTTTTGGACATTAATAGATAATGAATCTTCCGCTTGATAATACTGTCTACGAACCTCTAAAAGCTTAGTAATAAAATAAACAAAGATGATTGAGCGACTTCCTCTGCCAGACGCTCTTTCTTGGAACCAATATGTTGCGAATTCATCTTGTCTGAACACTAATGTTGTTGTCCACTCTACAAATGTAATGAAAACTTCTAAGAACTCATATAATTTTTTTTAAACTCTACCTGTCTTGTGCCTAGGTATCAAATTGATTGATTGACGGTATTCGTAATTACAAGTTCTCGGAGCCGCAGTCATATTTTCATCAATACAAAAGTAATTTCACAGTTTTTCCTTCTTCCGTGAAGTGAAGACGACCCACATTTTGGTCCCACGTCCGTACCCCGCTTCCCACGCTTCTGGGAAACGCTCATTTCACTTTTTTACAATTTAATAAATTTAAAAGTCATGCCCATCTTGATTGATGGTGTATAACCAAATAAGACCAAACTTAATCATATTTCTGCGAGACAGTCGACTTGTTCAAAGAGAGCTCCTTTTAATTTAGTTGTAATGTAGTCAAGCAGTGAATTAATATGTTACTGAGTGTTTTTTCTTTGTTTCTAAAATAAACTTCTGAATTTATCAAAATAATATCGTCCATCATTGCAAGACGGAAGTTAATTTGCAATGCCAAATGTTTCTTTGTCGATGATGGTTTTCACCAGGTCTATTGAATACAAAACATATTATTTTAAAAATTTATTTAGATAAAAAATACCTACCCTATTTGAAAATAAATTACTAAATTGTGAAAACGGTTTACAATTACAAACCCATTGAAAACAAATAAGATCCAATATTCCAATATAAACCAAAGGCAGAATACTAAATCATATTATTTGTTGATGCTAAAGATTAGGGGATTTTACCAACTTTATTATATACTTAGGTAACAATGTTACAAAAGATTATTGTTTCTAACGTTGCCAACACGTGCCTTCAAGCGGAAGAGAAAATAATAACTAGCAACCAGTAGGTAAATAGTTATTTGGTGGATTTGCACCCCTTGTTTACGTCATGCAAATCATAACAACCGGTTAATAAGCGTGTTTCGCATACTTTGTTGATCCAGTATTATTGCCAATGCATGTTTATTCCAACTGATGGAAGCTATTGATTGAATGATGCCCCAAGATAGCGAGCTGATGGTATCTTTGATGCGTTAAATAATTTTGACTCTGTATTTACCCCGATAGTAAGTATCACGACTAAGGCAGGAATTAGATTCGTGGTCGATACAATACCGCGACAGATATAAAACTAAGTAAAAAGGTTAAATTAACACTTAGGATGGGTTGCACCATCTTATGGGGCGTTTAAACCGCGCGCCAATACGCGAGCCGAGCCTGGCTCGGCTCGTGACTCGGCGCGCCACGCGCCGTTTAAACAGCTACGCTCGGCTCGGCTCGGCATCTTCACGGACGGCTCGGCTCGCGTTACCCCGCGTCGTGTAAACGATCAGGCTTGCGTTCGTATAGCCGAGCCGCGCCTCCACGGACGGCTCGGCTCGCGTAGGCTCGTGATATCCCGCGTCGTTTAAACGCACCAGGGCGTTTAAACGGCGCGCCAATGCGCGAGCCGAGCCTGGCTCGGCTCGTGACTCGGCGCGCCACGCGCCGTTTAAACAGCTACGCTCGGCTCGGCTCGGCATCTTCACGGACGGCTCGGCTCGCGTTACCCCGCGTCGTGTAAACGATCAGGCTTGCGTCCGTATTTAGCCAAGCCGCGCCTCCACAGACGGCTCGGCTCGCGTAGGCTCGTGATATCCCGCGTCGTTTAAACGCACCATTACTTATACAATAACAAAAATAACATCGAAAGTCGAAACTTCAGTTGAAGTACCGGTTAGACAAAAAGTTGGTTGCACCATTTGACAAATTGTTAGATGACGTTATGACTATGACGACTGCCCACGCTTCGCCGGATAATGTTAAAGTTTATGTTAAATAAATATCCAGCCATGAATCTGGGGTAAATAAGGTCCCATTTCACTTGCATTGCAATACATTGACACAAAGTCATAAACCTTTGTGCTTTAACTATAGGATGGTGCAAATCACCCTTATGTATCTTCTCGCCAAAGAACAAATTTACTCTACCGTGAGCGAACATTTAGTTAAATGTAGCTTATGTAACGTGGGTGAACGCAAAAAGGTTAAAGCGCAGCTTTGTGAGTGCTACGAACCATTCCGGCAATTAACTTGTAGGTAGGTACTTACTTGCTTTTAGATATAAAATTGCATAGCAACAAATAAACACGCAAATCAGATAAAAATAACTACAAATGAACAATAGCCATGTAAAACAGCAGATAGGTTTAAACATACCTGCCTACATGTTGATTTAAAATATGGTTCCGGTTAAAATTATTTATAGGTACTAGATATCGGCTGCGGCTTCACTCGCGTGGAAACTCTTTATCGCGGAAATTAGAATTTTTCCGATATAAAGAGTAGAGTAGCCTATGTCCTTCTCCAAGGTCCAATTTATCTATATACCAAAATTCATTAAAATTGGTTTAGTGGTTAAGGCATGACAAGGTAACATACAGACAGACAGAGTTACTTTGGGTTTTATAATATTAGTATGGAGTATGGAAGTATGGGTGCTAATAAGGGAACGTTCGACCTAAAAGTAAGAAGAGAACTAGATCATGGGCTTTCTTTGAAGTGCCAAATTTCATCTATGAATAACGGTGCAGTCCTCTACACTACAATGATGAGTCACTGGTTGGACTCTCATTACACATTAGGTAACGTCTGGTCTGTGTAATTTTCATTGTAATATTTTCGAGTTAAAATATTGTAAGTATCTGAATTAGAGTGCATATAACTAACTGGGAAAGAGACTATGCTAAAAAAGTTTTACTAAATGTTTGTTTCCTTATTATGTTCTTAATAATATTCGGATCAGGCTCAAAGTTTGTGATCTGATGCGCACACTTGTTATTTTCATCTCGATAAAAGAAGGCTTTTAAATTATAATCGTTCACGGAAATAAGTTTAGCTTTGCAATCCGTAAAACGCACTTGTGAAAATATAGGAAACATTTTCTGTATGGCCATGGTCGTTACTATGCGTTCCTAAGCATAAACAAAGCCAGTCATTAGTTTTGAATTCTTCGCGTTGCTGAGCATTTCACCCCGCACTCTTGTAGCGTTGCTCATAAATACCGGCCAGTGCAGTGGCTAAGTTGGTAGTCTTCGTCAGCGTCTGCGTTATCAATGCAATCAGATTATGAGAACGTATGGTGGCGAGAGTAATCTACATCAAAGATCTGACGTAACTGGCATGTTTTTTGATTCTGTGGTATCGATTTAAGTGGTACTGAGAAAAACAAGTAGGATATTTATAGGCGTATCTATAGGCGTATGTACGTATGAGATGTCGAATTTAGCTATAACATGAATTGTTGTTCTTTTCGTTGTAATCCGCAGATGCAGTCAGAGATTGTTAGCAGGTACTGTTACAGTTCTGATTGTTGATAACTTGATCAAAGAACGTTGAACCATCTGAACTCGGTCCTCATGAATATAAAACACCTTTTATGTTGACGTTCATTCAATATTCATCAGTTACCTGCAGGAAATTAGCATTTTGACTCGGCAAGAGTTCACCAAGACTGGTGGTTGACAGTTTTTACTTGAGGTTATGATTGCTGAATAGAGCTTTACTATCACTGCCCTAAATCGTCGATGGAATTTAAGTGCTACCACTTTAGAGCTGGTAGATTTTAAAAATACTGTTATATTTATTTTGATAAAAGTAACGAAAATATTTCATATAGGTATCAGCTAATAGGTACTTATGTTTCACCTAGTACAATACTTTGTGTATTCGATTTTATTAGAGTGTTTTGTTTGGAACCTTATCGTTGCAAGTAAGGGACCTTATGTTCAATGTTTGCCCTAATCCTGATGTCACGCGATCCAGACCTCTCGTGCTGAAATTAACTTGTGACGGTGTCACGAACACTACTTCCGCAAAGTCATTCAGTCTTACATTATCGATCCATTCACGGAAAATTGTAGAACATGGAAAAACACCTCTATATAAAAAGGTTCCATTCGTTCTTTATGCATTATCGTCATCGTCAATAGAAAACTATGTTTTGAAATAAAAAATAGAAAACGAAACATAATTATGACTCAAGGCGCTAGTAGACATACTCTCAAATCTTTATGCATTTAAGATCCTTTGAAGATGTTTTAGTTAGGGGATAGGCAGAGGTATATCTAAATTAAATACATATTTGGTACATGCCTGCCTACATTTTGCAGAAGTTAGTAGGTATCCTATACGTGAGAGGTTGCAAGCCCGTCGCCGCTATAAGAAAGCTAAACCTGGTTTCTTCACGATGTTTTCCTTCACCGTTAAGAGCTCGTATAAATACGCATAAAATTATTTTCGAAATAAAAATCCAGTGATATATGGCTGGGGTTCGAACCCACGACCTTCGGATCAAATCTCGATGCACTAAGCCAACATGGCTCTAATGTTACCTACATCTGTTTTATAATGTGTTATAATTTTAATTAAACCTCGCTTAACACGTCTAGTTTTACTATCCGTCTCGCCTGTTACATTATAAAGTTCCGGTTTCTTTGTGTGCAATGCAAACAATGGTTTGGTAATACAATAACGGAGACTTCAATTTTATAATGTTACTCAAGGATTAAATATCAACTCGAATCTAGGAAATTATGAGAAGCAATGTAGACAAGGTGTCATAAAAATGATATCAAAAAATATCATAAAAGCACAGTAAAATTGCATACTAGTAACAGCTAGTAACATTCTAGATTTTTCACACAGCACAGTGCCCATATTTTTTAGATAAATTCCCAGAGTGACTTTTTTGGAATGTTTTTGCATACTTAGGTACAGTAGGATCAAAGAAACCCATTTTAGAAGTTTGGGCCAATTTGCCCACCGGGGGGGCAAGTTGGCCCCCCACTGGGGGCAAGATGAAATTTTATGTGCCAAAAATTATATTAGGCTGCAGAGGTCTTATGGAACAAGTTTGGGTCAAATCGGTTGAAAATAGCCTGAGATATGGCCGTTCAAACTTCCAAAATATCGGAAAAAGGGTGAAAAATGGCCAAATTTGACCCCATATTGCTCAGAAGAGCACAACTATGCGCAAAATCTTTTTACACTCCTAGATTCAGCATAACGTGGGATTACTAGATCAATCAAAACCCCGATGGGTTTTGCCTAGAACCCGAGATATAAGACTTTGAAAATTTTCAAAAAAAACCCTAAAATCGAACCCATCTAAAGTGTTTTACATATGACAAAAATAATCAAATAGCTTTAGAAGTTTGGGCCAATTTGCCCCCCCGGTGGGCAAATTGGCCCAAACTTCTAAAATGGGTTTCTTTGACCCTATTGTACCTAAGTATGCAAAAACATTCCAAAAAAGTCACTCTGGGAATTTATCTAAAAAATATGGGCTTTTGATACACTGTGCACAGTAAAGATTTTGTTACATACGATCTTAGTCAAGTTGTGATAAAAAGTTCGTTCATCTTATGAGATAAGTAATGTTTTGTTATGTCATACATAACAGGTTTTTTAGCCGTGTATGTAGAACATGTAGGCAATTATATGTTGCCTGCAGGCAGTTCAGCTACACTTCCTATCGTAATCGATTTATAACTAAACTTGCTTAGAATTGATTACTATTAGTGTTATGTCATGTTTATGACCGTTTTGGACTTAGCGTTTAGTTTTGTAGTAAGGACTTGCATACCTACATAAGATAACAGCTTACAGTCACAAGACACAAACTAATATTAAAGGGAGTTGTGATAATTTCGCTATTTCTTTTATAAACGTAAAACTGGTTGATGTCATAGTCTCTCCTCATCTACATTTTGCTCGTGCTTCATTTATGAGACTGGTAAGCATAGAGGTTGTCTCTGTAATTCTTCGACAAATATAGGTAAAGTGTGTATTTTGTTCTGTCTGGTTATTTGCATTTGTTTTAGAGAGGCGGGTGATTGGAACGGTCTGCTCTCCAACTAACCTTCGGCCATGATCTATTCTCGCGTACCAACTTGATTAATGGTCCAGTAATTGTCAGTGGCAATAATTGCCTTCGGTTTGAACTACTTCTGTGCAAAAATAGTTCTAATCTGCGTTTTGGAAGGATGACTAATGTTCTTTTTAGTACAAGTATTTTTTGTGAGGAAACTCTAGTTTATTACTTGTAAACAATGATGCGAAAGCTCATATTATTTACCTAGCCTGTTTATTTATCCAGTTTATTAGCTTCATGATGAGTTTCTGGTAGCGTAAACAAAGGCCTGTATGAAACAGATGCCGGTCGTCCGAAACCTTTGTGAGTGCAAGTAGCTTTTTCATAATAGGGTTCATCAACTACGTTCATTCATAAATTAAACAAATTGAACCGGCGACAGTTTGGAGCTCATCCAAACATCACTCTTTGACTTTCATCCTTGACACGTGGTAGATGGTAACATTAAACAATAATGCTTACCTATATTATGATATTTTTGTAAATTATTGAAATGGGTTTTTAAAGTAGTCATTTCTCATAAGCTCTACACGCTCTACCTGTGTCGCAATCTTGATATCTTCCTCGGTGATCTAAGTACTTAGCCTCATTTATCAACTCCTAATGACCATGTTTCCCAGAAGCCATTAATGTTTCTATGTGTTACCTACATAAAATTATTTACGTTCTCAGGTCAAAGTAACCGAGTCATGTAATAATTTGAATAGGTATCGCATTCTGCTTTATTATACTTACCTAGTGTTGATATTGCTGGTAACAAGGATAACGAGTTGTTTGCAGACCATTACAGGTAGGTACACGCTTCGGTTGCCAATGTTCGAAGTTAACTTATGTTTCTGTTTTAGCCTAATTGTAGGAAAACAATGTTTCGTAGTCGTAATGTACCTACCTAGTCATCGAAGTACCTACTTAGAAAGTACAAGGATATTTCTATGGCACAAAATAGCTAGCACATTTCCGTTTTATTTGTAAATATTTATTTCCCTCTCTTTTACTGCTCTGCTGTATCGCAATGCACCTAGCTACGTACTATAAGATTGTGTTTTGTAGCATTCTAGGTCTTCCGATAACTGTACGAGAAATGTTTGTTATATTAAACAACCTTATTATTAGATCGCCTTGCAGTAACAATCTTGAACTTGGTTTTTATTTGAAATGCGATGTTTTATTTTGCCTTCACGTGAAGGTTGGCCTGGATCAGGTACCTACAGGGTGTCAACCGAACTGATGCTTTGTTTTGATTGTGAAGATTGCCGAAGATTAATGTTGTTAAAATGTTTTAAAACTTGTTAGGTTCTTGTCTTTGCCGACGGGCGGAACAGCTGTGACATGACGTCACGGTCTGGACACACGCCTACTCGCCCACCTTGTTTTCTAAAATGTTGATTTATTCCGTTTTGGAAAAGGATGTAAGTAAATTGGTACTGAAAGACAAGTCTGACGTAGAAATAAGTGCGTTTTACTTCGAAGCTTAAAATAATTATCAAGCTTTTTCAATTCATCTTGAGAATATTGAACGTACCTACCTACTTTTTTTAGATCTCTTCTAAACAGAATTACATTCCTATGATTGAATAAAGCTATCCAGAAGAAACCCACCTGCCCAGGTTTTAAATCAATGGACTTTTGCTCTGAAAAATTTAGCTTGCAACTTGTGAATACTTTACTTGCACAATGTGTCAAATGTAGGATAATTTGGATATGCCATTGACTAATCCAAAGATTTTTCATAGAATGCATGGTAGGTAGGCTGAAAATGTCAAATACTTAGTACCTACCTATATTTTTTTAGAGCTAAAAGAGTACTTACCTACCTACATATGGCTTTTTTCTAATTAAAAATAACATGAAACCATTTTACAACATTTAAATATCAATAAATAAGTTATAGGTAATGTATAGAATGTACACTGGGTTTGCTTGATACTTCATAGCAAAGAAGGTAAAATTCTTTGAGAAGAACAACCAAGTCTCCAAGAGGTAGAAGTCTTTGAAAAGAAGAGAGATTCTTTATCTCTACTTGGTAAAACATTTGAATGCCCGAAAGACTCGTTCTCATTCAATAACGCCGGCTCCATACGTTGGGACCAACGTTGGTCCCAACGTTGGGGCCAAGATTTCGTGAACCATCCACACGTTGGCGATACACCAGTCTTGCTCCGTCAGAGCCAACGTGCAGACGTCCGATGTCTGCGCGTCCGATACAGAAATTGAAATTTCTCTAAGTGATTTTACATTACTGAATACCAATTTTATCACAATCACATCACATCATGTCACTATCACACTTCACACAACACACTATATTATAAAAGCGAAAGTTTGGATGTTTGGATGTATGTTTGTTCCTCTCTAACACGACAACCACTTAACCGATATGGGTGATATTTAAAATATAGATAGATAATAACCGGAAATAGGACATAGGCTACTTTTTATCCCAAAAAATTGCACGGTTCCCGTAACATAAAAAAAAATAGTAGACTCCATCATCAGATCAGCTCGCTGTCACCATATTATTACATTGTAGTCAGAACTTGACAAATATGCCGAGTTTCAACTCAATCGGCTTATTTACTGAGGAGTTCTGTTGAACAGCTCTTGACTCCATCATCAGATCAGCTTGTTGATACCATAATATTTCATTGTCACCGAGAATCTATAAGTGTGCAAAATTTCAGCCCGATAGTTCTACAAACACAATAAATAAGGAATACGATGACATTCTCGCTCGTCAGTCGACACGTGCGCTCACGATGCGCGTCGAAACGGGACTGAGCATAGCGCCAACGTGTGGACGGATCCTCAACGTTGGCGCGCCAACTTCCTTTGATAAAACCGACACGGCACGGCCAAGCCCCAACGTTGGCCCCAACGTTGGCGCCAAGCTATTTTGTCAGCACCACACGTTGGTGAGAGGCATTGGGACCAACGTTGGCCCCAACGTGTGGATGCGGGGTTAGTCAAACAAACAAGACAGTGCTAATCGCTTAGGTAACCAAGTGAGCGTAAGTACTTCAAAGTTGACGTCCGGTTACTAAAATGTAAGTAACTAGTTTTCTCAGTGCATTTTTGTTGACACAATTTCTCTTTGTAAGTAGTAATTCAATGCTAGAACTGAGTACATGTAAATAAGATAATTCAAACAAAGCACGATACATCACAATGAAAGGACGACCGTCAGGGACTTAGTGTAGCAAAAATCGTTTAGGACATGCATGATGAAATTAGGCTAAGGTTCTTTCAAAAATAATCCTCATAAATGGCTACTAAAACGTACCAAAATATTTTCAACGACTCAACCAAAATAAACTTATTAACTTTAGTATTCGGGTTTAGTGGCCGTAAAGAAAACTCATCGTTCTAATTAATAATATCGAGTAATTTAATGAGCCTTCGGTAATATAGCAAGACATGTGTTTATATAATTAGTAAATGTGTGTTTTAGTAAGTAGGTCATAGTAACATGCATGACGCAGTTTCTTAGCAATTGACAGAAGCAACTTGCAATTAATAAACACAAGGGTGTTTCATGAGTCATTCAAACTAGATTTGTTAATTAGCTTACGACGAGTGTTTTTCAGTAGCTAGATATTAATTATATATTAATTTACTGTCGAGAATTTTAATTTAATTTTAGGTTAGCTTCATACACGGATGAGTTTTTTTGTTGATATAATTTATCTTTTTGACATTAACTCGTTTGCCAAAACATGATAATAAATGACTGTTATACGTTCGTTTGTTTCGATTTCGTTAAACTAACTTATATTATTTTTCAGGAAACAGGTTGTAAATAATAGCTTGGTAGGTGATTTATTATTATAATTGGATTTCGTATGACACACAACCTCATACTCTCACACTCAAGGACTCTTTGTAGTTCGGTAGGTACCTATTACAACGCAAGATGGTCTATTGTTTGCAAATTCAAAGGTTCACATTTATTTATATCGATTATTGTCGCCAACTGAACTTGTCTTTAATTCGACCGTGATATTGATAGGATGAAGTTATCGTGGCCGTGCGACGGGCCAAGGCTAAATCTCACTTTTTGTGCTTCGTCTGTTCGATGTTTTGTTTTGTATATTGTCATACGTAGGCATTAGTCATTGCATTGAGCGCTTACAACAGATTTGCTTTACTTATCTCTTTTTTCTTTGCAATTTCGATGTCCTAAATTATTAACTTCACTCTTCCAGAGCGGTTTGTTAGGGTATGGTGTGGGTGGTTGTTATTCTCAAAACTGATAAACTGCTTTAATTAAGACCACTGTCTTAATTCAAGTACTAACTGGTCCTTTTTGCGCTTGTGTCTATAAATAGGCATTTGTATTTATGGAACAATTAAACTCTGGTTCATAAGTCAAGTGATGAATTATGAAAACCTTTCAAATACCTATATTGTACGTTATTGTTCACCAAGGTTTTCTGATCTAATTTATATCATGATATTCTTTGAAGATTCTCTCGTTGAGTTTAGTTTGATGAAAGTTGAAGGTGTGTGACGTGATCGGAGACTTTTGAGGTCACATTTAGCGTCATTACATCAGGCGAGAGAGAACAGTATTTTAAACATGTTGAAGCTTCTAAGATAACACCTAGATACTAATCAAATATTATAATCGACTTTTATTTCTAGAAAATAGATTTAAACAGATTTCTAGATGTAACTTTAGAATCTAGAATCTAAACGATCGATCGTAATTTTTTTATTATACCTACCTACTTAATTATTTTATTATTTCCAATTAATGACTAGTTTTATTTATTAATCAATGGTGATAGACGTGTTAATGGCATGTGTATATTTTCCTGTGGTTTATGCGTCGCGTCGCTGTGTCGTCTCTCGTAGTGAAAGTGCCCCGTCTGGTTCATCGAGATTCGGTTCTCATTGCCCTTCACTGGTTCTTGAACCGATCCGCCGACGACGTAATTTAATAAACGGAATTCATTATGCAATCGGAAGGTCACAGTTTCGTAATTTGTTTGGTCGTAAACTTTCTTTTTTATCCTCTTGTCAAAGCAATGTTTACTCATTGCTATGGTTGTCAATAATAGATACTATACCAAACAAAAAAGGTATAATAAGACAGGATAGATTATAAAGAAAGTTAATAAATATTAAAGATTTGTTAGTATTATTTGCTTTTCTGAATGTAATGGTTTTAGGTGAGGTAGCCGTTTTCGTGTTTTAGTTATTAGATACAGTCGATAGTTATTAAAGTCCATAAATTTCGAAATTCAGCAAAAGTATATGGTTAATTAAACTAGCCTTCAGTTTTCGGTCGGTTAAGTTCATAGCATTTATATTTGTTTGTAACTAATGATGATAAAATAAGATTCCACATTTTCTGACAATCTCTACCTCAGTTATATTTTCCGATATAGTCAGTGTTGTAACAGTACGAAAAGCTCTTTCTAAATGAGTTTGAGAAATAAAAGTAGGACACGTAGCGTCAGGCTTAGAAGTGAGTGTCTAAGTAGATATACCGTGTTGTGCAGCCCTCATTGTATAAACGTAAAACAGAATTAGGCCAGCAAAGTTGGTAGTTACTGTCCTTAAAACCGACGACGGGTTTATGGTTTCTGTTCCCGATTCTTAGTGGCCATTTCCTTGCGCAAGAGCAAGCAGAAATAAAGTGTGTGGAAACACGAGCGGACTACCATGGGATATCTCGGTTCACCCGTGTTACGTAAATTATCATAAACTTCGTATTATAGGTCAGTCAGGTGACCTTCTTACCCAAATAGTGATACATAAAATAAATACCGAGTTTACAGTGTGAAACAAATAGTACCTTCTTACATAGTTCTTGTTTAAATGCAGATATATTTGATAAAAACAGTTAAGTATATAAGTAGGTACCTACTTCATATGTCTTGAAATGTGCGCCAATATTTATTTATATTTCTATGTATTTATACTTATAAGTATGTAGGTATTTTACACGTCTAGCTCAAATGAAAATGAGTTGGTATTTTCCAGAATTTCAATCTTCAACGTGAGAGATATTACTCGCATCAAAAGCACTTCAGACAAAATAAATAATTATGACTCGTCTATGATTCATGGTTCCAGAGGAAGTGGGTCAGACGCGCGCAGCGTTGTGCACGACCCTCGTCACGGTACACTTGCTGGACTAATTATGATAATCGATTGTTAGTATTGGCCGGATCTTTAGTCTTCTAATACCAACAAATACCATAGTGAACTTACGAACTAGGACTAGTCTAGACAGACGAAATTGTGGGTGAAAGCTGCGAAATCGAAAGCATCCATAGATAAACTTTAAATTGAACTGGGGACATGCTGTATCCGGATTTCAAAGGAGTTAGGCAATCGCATTCATAGGTGCCTAAGTAGGTTATCACGTCATCTAGCAAGCCTCCGGCTAATATCAACAAAGACACCTAAAATAACGAAGGGTTGAATTTCTAAATTGTAAACGATTCTTTGAACTTGTAAGTAATTCATTATGAAGAATATTGCCTTTTTGTTTGCACAGTTCATTGGTATTCAGCACCGTAGTTCATCGCAAGTTCAACCACTTAACCTTTTCAAGGTTTGGTGTTCTGCATGGAAAAAACAATTTTCATCACACACCAGCGCCGTTATTTAAATGATGTCGTTTAAAATATTCTGAGAATTATCTTACCATAATAATCTTAAACAAGTTGGAAATGGTTTTGAATCGTGCAGTTTTTATGTGCTATTCAGATTTCAGCGAAAGCAATGTATTTCCGTTGGCAATGGAAATTTTATGAAAAAAAGAAACATTTACATTATGTAGATCAATGTTAAACATTTTATGTAGGTACTTACATAAATCATAATTATAATATGATTAGCTATTGTCATATCTTAACTTTAACAATTTATAGTGTTGAATTAAGGCAGTGGAAACTACATAGGTGGCCATATTATTAGGGGCAGTACCTACTTACTCAGATACCTATAGTATTTTCTAGTTTGTAGTGTTCTAGTATTATTGTTTTTTTAATTGTATTTTGTATTCTAACGGGATCATAAAACCAAAAAAATATGCAGAAATATTTTATTTTTTGTAGGAGTAATTTTCAATACTTACCTACTGATTAATTTATCAGATTCTCTTCGGCGAACCGCCTCAGCCGTGTCCTTCCCGAAACCTTTACATTGTTGGTTCATCATCGTAGTCAAACGGGCAACGCTCTTTTTACAATTTTTGAAGCAGATGTTCCTGATTTTTCATTGGTATGAGAGGTGGTGATTCTTTTTCCGCCACATTGTCCTACACGATTTGTCTCGAGAGGTTTTTTATTGACAATATATTTAATTATTTTATTTTTTTAAATGCCCTGCAATAGCGCACGTATCCTGTGTTATTACTATAAAACAAATAGATACTTACTTAAGTAAAAAAAACACACTTTTTCATTTCATTCAGTTTTAGCTGGTTGCTTTACCGAGCTAAAAAGTAATATGATACTTAATGAAATATTAAGCTAAATGTATTTTTCGTATGACGACAGTTAACAATTAATTTTGTTTACGAAAAGTAAGAGCTAAGACGTAAGAAGCAGGAAACTCCAGTTGAATCACGGATACGAAGATTTCGTAGAAATATTTTGAACAACAATGTTTAGTTATTTTCAGCCAGGTACTATTATTATCCATGATTTTTTAACAACGTTTATGAGTTCATGTTAATGAGTACATAAAATTCAGGAACAAATTATTAATTGGCATACCTACTGCTTCAAGCCACAACCTTCAGATCGAAAACAGACCACCCACTAGAACAAAACAGCTCAAAATATGCGCCTTTGAATTATGTTTAAAAATTGTTTACTTAATTATTTATTGAAAAAATATACACCCAAATTAAGTAGATACTTACTTATAATTATGTTTTGAAAGACAAAAGCACCGTAAATTATATTGACAACGTTCGCAAGCCAAGACTAGGTAATCATTATTACACGCATTCTGTCACGAGTCAGAAGATCATCATAAGCGCGTCATTTATTCAAAGCTTTATTAATCATTTGAAATGTTTGTTTGTTTTAGGTACTGGCACATTTGGCAGAGTATGCCTGTGTCGAGACAAAGCGGCAGACGAGTACTTGGCGATGAAGATACTCTCCATGGCCGATGTGATCCGCTTAAAGCAAGTCGACCACGTCATGAATGAGAAGAACATCCTAGCTGAAATAAATCACCCCTTCATCGTCAATTTGTAAGTACCTACCTTCTTATTTCTTATGTCACTGTAAATGTAAAAGGGTTCGAATCCCGTCTGAATTGAAAATTTTGATAAGATTTTTCATTTTCATATGTCAACAAATAAAAAATAAGTCATTGACTTTACTCCATTCAAACATTATCTATTTATTTATTTACGACACCCAACAAAGAAATCACAATGTCAAAGTAATGGTAAAGTTTGTAATAGGTGTCAAGCGAATTTAATTAAGAAAACACGTTAGATCAGGGTTGGGCAAACTTTTTTAAAGGGGCCAAATGAACCTATGAATTGTAAGAAAAAATTGTGACGATTAGTATTCGATTGATGTTGGCGCGGCGGGAGGGGCGGGATTAAAACGGTTCTCGGGCCGGAGATGACCCACGAGCCATCACTGCGTTAGATTATACATAGGAACTTACAATTACATGTTTTCTATATACGTGTAACAGGCAGCAACCTTTCTAGTTAAGTTATAAGCAGCTTCCTGACGCTGTATCGATCATTTCGTATCTAAAGACATTTTATATTTAATTATGATATTAATTAGGTTTTGAAATAAAAGATTAGACTAATACATTTAAAATAGAATACCGTTGTTGTTTAAATGAAAGCTAAAAACATTTATAAGTAAACTTATGAGTAACGAGCAGAGTAAAGTAATTACTACGGTGCATACATCAATCACTACACGATTTAATTAGTTTGGTGCTCATCCAATGCATAACGTGATAATAGAATTACACCTGTTATAATTATAACAGAGAGAACAAATTTAAATTACCTAGGTAGGTACTTACCTTATAAGAAGATTATTTTTTGCTGTTAGGTTTAGGCCCTAAAGCTTGTTGTTGTTTTCTCGAATTTCGTCATTCGTTTCGTCATACTTTTGTTCCAGTAGGTACCCAGTACCCCAGTACCCAGTACCCTCTAAAAGCTAAACTGCTAGCTTAAAAAATCTGGAAAAAATCAGGATAATAGTGAATTTCATGAACTTTAAATGAAAATTATAGCGGTTAAGATAACTTTATTAGTTTCGCAGTAATAATTGTTGAACTTGGGTGTTGGATAATTTTGTACCAAATACAAAATTCTTAGAATAAATCCTTTAAAGTGACTAAGATGAAGTACCTAGTTGCTTTGTTGATGACTAATACTACGGAACTCTACCGGTTTTTTTTTGTAATATTCTGCTTTGTTTAGTGCATCCTTCTCACGTAGAGCAACACAAAACATAAAACAGTATGGCGTGGTGGTATTAAGCTGTGTAAATGTTTTGACAGCTGTTGTCAATTTTTATGACAATATTTTTGACAAGTAACGCATCACACATCTCCGACGAACGAATGTTGAATGAGACAATAACCTGTCAAAATCATAAAGCTGTCAAAATGCAAGTGACACTTGGCAGCTACGAACTGTGACACTGTTATGGCCACCCAAGAAAATTTATTTTGTAAAAAGTCGTCACATTTATACATTTGTCTGTAGAGAACTAAAAGTTGGAATATTTTTTGAAATTTACTGATTTTTTCACTATTCTGTCTGGTGGACAAAGACCAGGCCTGCTTTGGAACATCTCTTTTGGACAAATCTCAACAAATCTCTGAAAAAGTATACTTAGGAACGTCTCAAACTAAAACAATGCAAAGGGAATGGCTTTACAACTTAGTCTTACAACGTGAACCTTTATTTCCTCGCATATTTGGAATTCCTTGTAAAAGCATAAATGAACAAGTGTTGTTATTATCACACTATCACATCACATCACACTAATATTATAAATGCGAAATTTTGGATGTTTGAATGTTTGGAGTATGTTTGTTCCTCTATAACTCGACAACCACGAAATCGATTTGGCTGAAATTTAAAATATTAATAGATGATGACCGGGAATAGGACATAAGCTTCTTTTTATCTCGGAAAAATGCACGGTTCCCGTGGGACAAAAAAAAATAGTAGTCCTTGCGGGCGAAGCCGCGGGCGTCTTCTAGTCTACTATAATATTTCGCCTGGATCAAAGCAGTGTTTACCTCTACAGGGTACCGTTGTTTAATTAAACGCGCTTGAGCGCATGTGACGCACGTCATTTAACAAACTTCGGCAAAGAGCCAACTTTATTGCTACTATTGCACTTGAAATACGCTTCTATCCTACATACATTAGCCGTAAACAATGTAGTGGATCTAGTATGACAACCTATCACAATTTTACCTATTTTTCTTTTTTATTGCGTTGCATGGCAACTGAGTTCTAGCGCCTTTAGACCTAAGGTGAGATACTTATTTCAATGTATTTGGCACAAGTATTTTTTTCTAGTTTATGATAAACTAGCAGTGCCCTCGCGGCGTTGCCCCCGTAGTGTGGTATATGGTGATGATGATGATGATGATGATGAAAAGTAGCCTATAACCTTCCTCAATAGTTTAGCTACCAAATGCAGAATTTTTCAAATCAGACTGGTAGTTCCTGAGATAGCGCGTTCAAACAAATAAACTCTTCCGCTTTATTATGTTAGTATAGATAAGCGTCTCTTTTTGATGATTTTTGATAATTTTAACTCGACTTCGGACAATCAAAAAATGTATGAAAACATTTTTACACCGCAGTTGGGTTTTTTTTTTTTTTATAAACTGCCTTATGTTAACTTTACCTATAGTTTGAATGCGATTAATACATACTTGCAATGCAAGTACGTGTTCTACATAAAGATCGTTTCCCTCTGTATCCGTTACAGTTTAAAACAATCATGTGAAGCGTTATTTGAACGTGTCCATTATTCGTTTATACAAGGCTTATATCCAAGGCCACTTGACCTAAAATACTTTGATGGCTTTCTAGTTCGCGATAGCACTTCTTCCTTGTTATTTCCTGGCCTCATAACCTCTCTTCATCAATAGGCTAGTGATGACTCCTCAATTTTTCAAAGAACCTTTCTATAAAACGACTTCTAAATTATAAGGAGTTAAAACTAAGATGACAACCACTGGACAGTTCTAGCGATTGTCATCATGTTGGTGACAAATCTTGCAGTCAAGCTTTCACATCAACTTTGCTTTCTTTCGTCCGTATTCATCCAGATACTTAAGCTTACACTCATACGCATACCAAGAAACGACAAGAAAAAAAAAGAAAAGAAAGAACGCGTTTGGATATGATAAGTGATTATAAAGGACTCTACATAAGCAAACACCAGCCGATGAGGTCGGGTGCCATGCCATTGTGTCAAAAATTGATAGATTTATCTAATAATTGACAACCGAAATAACTGAATAATTATTTCCTGTACCTAATGTACCTAATTAGTACCTATAACTCTGTATCTGAAGATCAGTCCACGAACATGCACGTGTTGAGTGACTTATTATCTCAATTGGGCGCCAACTTGGTTCATTAGATCAAAAACTCCACTCATCATGTTGCTGATGTCTGATGATAGCACTACGATGATAGTTTATGATGACAGTCTTACAGTTCTCTCTAACTATTACAATTCCTGTATACACCTACAACATATGCTTCGCATACTGCATTTCTAAATCCTATTTTTGTACGACTTTGCCCACTTCTTTCATAGGTAGAGTTGCGTTATGCAACTAATGATGTTTTGAAAAAAGTGCGTTTCACATTTCCCACTTTGCGAATTTACGAGTTGGCAAGCTCGACTGGAGCTATTAACTCCACGATGTCATTACGTACGTGCAGTTCTTGAACTTGGCCTTCATAATTGACTACTTTAAACATACGACTTACATTACTTCGTACAGTGAGTACTTACTACGAAGTAATGTAAGTCGTACTACCGCTAGTAATAATACCTTGCCAGTATGTCGTGAAAGCTTGTTGATGATCAACTACATCAAAGAGAAATTTGTATGACTAACCATTTTATGTAAAACATAACATTATTAATGTATTAAATCAAAAGATTATAAAATAAACATTATCCCATAGAATTGGGTCATCAGTCTTTGAAAGCTTCGTACCAGCAGTCCCTTCTCCAACGTAATTTCTTTGGTATAGTTATTAAAAGACATGTAAACATGTCAAATTTTCCATGTTCACGCAACAAAGTGTATGACATGTACGATTGGTTGCAGGCGGTGGTGGACGCATGATGACACCTGCATCTACATGCTGTTTGACTATGTCTGCGGGGGAGAGCTGTTTTCGTACCTCAGGAATGCTGGCAGATTCAGCAACAGTATAGGTAAGTGCAAAGATCAACATCCGAATAAAAGCCGGCCTATGTAGCAAAGCGGACGATTGCCTGGTTGTGACGACAGGGAAAAGGTTCAAGCCCATAATTTGGGTGTTGTTGTAATAAAGATAATCGTAATTTCTTATGCTTTCACTGAGAATACAGGAATAGAATAATGTTTATTGCTGATTGTATATTTAGAGAGATTCCTGGGAGCCACTAGCTGTACTAGAACAATGGTTCTAGATATCTATAGATGAACTGATAATAGAATTATTTACTCGTATGTTCCTCTTTAAATTAAAATCAGGATTTTTATTTGATAAGGCGTAGGTATTGATAGTTAAAACCAACCATGACCTATATGTTTTCTAACAAAAAATAATTTGCTCACCAGATATGAGGTTACGATAATCAACAAATAAATCAAAGCAATTTGAGTCAACCTAAAATCACAGCACACCTTGACCAAATAAGATCGAAAATGCAATAATCTCTTTAATACTTACATACATGTATATTATAAATTGATGTAAATAAATAATCTGGAATAAATAAATAATCATGGTCTGGAGATCCGCCAACTCGGCGCAGGCGCAGCCCGCAGGCGATTTGTGCGCACGATCTGATCGCAATCTACGATATGTCCACTTTTGCTGGTTTTTATCAAGATTAGACGTATGGTTAATTTCTTTTTGTAAACCATTCTGTGACGCACATGCTCATCCGGAAATAGGAGATGCAAATAATGTGTAAAAGAGAATTGGGGATCGGCCTTTTTTTAAATTATGCAACGATTATGGTGCAGTACCTCCTTTTTTTTTTTTAAACTGTGTTCATGTATTAATTTAAATATTCATTATTGTAATTGAAATGTAACCAAGCATTGTATCACGTTCGAATACCACTGGGATTTCAAATGTTAAAACAGTCAATGTTTATAAATGTTTTGAAAATGTGGATATCACTCATAGTTATTAGGTAGTTGGTCTCTGCCTTTTTTATTTTCTCCGTGGTCAATATTTTGCCAATTTCATCACGGTTATTGCAAAAACTCGTAATCTCTTAGAATGTTCATAAACTTGGTTCTCTATAAATTTATCTCAAAAGAAGAACATGATCCTAAATAACTTGTATTCCTAAAATAGTAACACGTAGGTGGTTGATATATGAGGTAGATTATCTTTGCTCTATTTCCGTAAAAAATCAACATTTGATAAGCACGTGTATGTTTTAGTTACACCCCAGGTACACTATAAAATTAACATAAGGTAATATTGAAACATGAGAGAACCTTCGAAAGTAGTTGCATCATCTAGCTAGGTAATTATAAGCACTTGATCATCCAGTAAATCATGCAACAAGAGCTGACAGACTAAGACAAAAGTATGTTTGATAAATTCTGGCTTTTAAACAAAGAACAATCTAAGCATTTGCGAAACGTGAAAGAGTGAAGGCCTGATTATTATTTCTGGGGAAAACACGCGACGAAAATAGGGTGGCGAGTTCAGTGACGTCCAGTCTTTGAGATGGCTTCGGGTGCTGTGTGGGTTGTGCTCCATCTCCTATCGGACTCTGTACGACGATTGGTGACTATAAAAATGTGTCTGCCCGCGCCGCGTTCGGTAGACGTCGTGACGCCTCACTCGCTCCTTACCTACCTATTCTACACGTGCATTTTGCGTTATGCAAATCGATTGCAAAACAATCGTGGCGTGCACGGAAAGCTATTAATACCGCTGATAAGACTTATTGGTTCGTTATTATAAGAGTTCCAACAGGTGTGTGGGTCACAAGCTTAGAATTTTAAATGGATTTTGTAGGCCACAAGTTTTTGTACACACAAAATTGGAACATGATTTTTTTCGAAACCTATTTATCTAGACGAAATACAAAGAGAAAAGGAGTTAGGTACGTCGAACATTTTCGCTCTTCACCTACATACACATTATTTAGAAAACGACTATATGAAAGCTATAAATAAATCCTACGTGTTATGCGAAATACTAACATAATGTGTATAAACATAAAATTTAACAATCTGAGAGATGTTTTTATAAGTAAAAGAGGTTTTATGTTTCTACAGAAAACTTTCTTAGGGCCTCCAGACTCTCTTAGAGAACCCCCGAGAACACCCGAGAAGCGTGAGTGTGAAGAGCTTCTCGCCTTCTCGTTCTCTGGCTCGCCTGTTCTCCAATCAGTGTCGGTATTTTTGGCCGAGCCAAAGGATTTCTCGGGCGAGAAAAGAGAAGGGTCCTACACTCACGTTTTGTCTCATTGCACATTAATGAGCGGCGGTGGGCAGACATCCATATTGTTTGTTTTTTTCGAGAATTTTCTTTCGTAAAAATGTGGAATAATAAATAGAGTTTTTATCGATTTTTTTCAATCTGAGCCTATTTTATGGGATGCTAAATATCGAAACTACTAAGATAAAAGTTTTTTACATTAAGTATTTTTTTTTTTAACAATATTTTTAGTTAAAACATTCACAAAGTTACAGTAAGCACACAGAGCCAAACCGGGTGCAGTTTCAAAATCGACGTCCATACCGGATAAGCAACAGATCACGACTGAGAACAATTGAGAGTGTGGATAGCTTGTTTGTTCTTCGCGAAGTCTCGGGCGAGACTTCTCGCCGAGCCTTCTCTCGAGAGTCTGGAGGCCCTATCTAAGTACCTACATGGTTTCCTAATCTACTAAAACTATATACCTAAGTATGAAAGATCTTAATTTTTAAGCCAGTATCAGTAAAATAAACAAAAAGAAACCTAAGGCGCAGGCAAGATAGAAGAGACGGGGCGCAGACATTTGTCTCTTCCGCGTCTCTTTCATACAAAATGTGGCGGCCGGCGCCCCGTCTTTTCTGTATGTTTTGCGGCGCGACGCTTCTATACATTTTCTATGAAAGGGACGCGGAAGTGACATGTCTGCGACGCGTCCTCGTCTTACGTCTTTTCTGTATGTCCCGCGCCTTATGCCACTGTCACGAATCACGTGCAACATGAGAATGACCGGGTGTTTGAATCGTGAATATTTTAACAATTAAATCGTTATGAATACTGCAAACATACAATAATAAAAATGTTACTACAGTCTTGTCGACACACAGTACCTACAACAAATGAAATAGATGTGATCCAAATTAAACCACACGAAATTGTGTACATAATTTATGAAAATGAGTATTTATTTATGAATTCTAAGTGCGTTCTGGTTTACTAAGTATTTAGTTATAGGTTACAGAGTATGTAAACATTTTATCGAAAATGAAATCAACCCCAATTCAAGTTTTCCGGAGACTGATTTAGATTGAGGTTAATTTCGAAATACTTTCTTCACAAAACAATTGTTAAAAATAAAAATAATGGATCTTTCACTTCAATATAGTGCGTTTGTTGAGCTTTTTGCAGTTGAAAGTCCTACTTAAGAAATTATTGAACACTTTCAATAACGGAAAATTTGAAAATGAAGTACTTATTTGATGTACTTAGTGTTTTTTTATTGTAAAATACAAACAGAAAAAAATACTACTACCTATCTCAATTTCTTATGTATTTATTCCCTCCTTTGTACTTTCATGGGGGAATAGGTATTAGGTACCTACTTATTTTCCCTCATGGTTTTTTTTTAACCCCCGATGAAAAAGTGGGGTGTTTTAAGTTTGTAGTGTAGTGTGTGTCTGTGTGTCTGTCTGTAGCATCATTGCTGCAGAACGGATGAACCGATTTTAATGCGGTTTTTTGTTTGAAAACTGACATGATCGAGATGGTTCTTAACTATAATTTATGAAGGTCTGTTCAGGCGTTTGAAGATCATCAGCTCTTTTCAAGTTGATAAAGGGATATGTCGGACAATGTTGAGAGGGAGTAGGCTTGCCCAGCACTTACATCCTCTCAGCTTAACCGGCCATATCCACCGGAAAGACATGGTCAATACGTGTGGGCTGACTAAGCCGCGGGTTTCCTCACGATGTTTTCCTTTACCGTTTAAAGCTCGTGTTAATGCACATATACAAATTTTTCGAAACGAAAAAGCCATTGATGCACGGCCAGGATTCGAACCCACGGCCTTCGGATCGAAAGTCGAGGTACTACACGCCTCGGCCAACACGGCTCTAATGTGAAACATCTTTGAAAATCGCACGTACTTATAACATTTTTACTTCACTTACCTACCATGATCTGCCATAATAACTAAACCTTGTGATTGGATAGCCTTGTTGAGACATACGAAGGCGTCTCCGTCTCCAGTCATGGTGTGATGTCATGCCATGATGCCATGCTGCAGACGATTCCGCGCGGCATCTCATGTCGCCCACCCGTGCCGTCGACCTACAGCTTTGATGTCCAAATATAGCTTTATCAGTTAGAAGGATTTATTATATGACGGATCCGCGCAAAAGATACAAATCCTATTTGACTTGTTTAACATAGTTCGCTGCACTCAGAATGGGAAGCCATACGGTTCAACAGATTGGAACACTCGTCATGAGTCAAACACGCGTCCTCTACGAAGGTGTAAAATATGCTTGACTTTATTTTCAGTTCATAAACAAAATCAGAAAAAATATTTAAATGTTTAACCAATGCCACAGAACAGATAATAATACTCCAATGCGTAAACTGTGTCGCTAGTCTAATTTGACGCCTGAAAACTCTAAATAAACAACGACTTTTACTCATATTCGACAACAAATAGCATTACTGAAAAAAATTATAAAACCATAAAAAAAATTTTGAATGAAAAAAAAAAGGAAACTGTTTTTATAGTTACATTTGAGTTGAAATTGTGGTCAATGATGCTGTTTGCTAATTCGTTCTGATACAGTCATAGAATCATGGTTTGAATGTCCTGCTTCAGTTTTCGGGGAAATTCGTTCTTTTTTTGAGTAGTCTTATTACACCCATTATTAATGAAAGCCTACAAGTAATACTTACCAACTAGATTTTTTTTGTGGAGTACCTACAGGTGACCACGCTTTTCAGATTCTAAAGATACAGAAGTGCGATAAACAGTTATGTTGTAGAACAATGTTCTTTGGTAATATCTCATTGTTGTAGAAGCGATCGATAAATCATTTGTATGCTAACACACGTTAGACCCAGTCCAGACGACATAGATTGCGCACGATCCCGCCTAATAATACAACCGCAAGAGACGCTTCGGCCTATCCAGCTGGCATTGACTTTCCGAATACAAAAATAAACGTGATTTCTCTAATCCTGTACCAAGTGCTTGTATTTTTTGGTTGATTATGACGTCAGCTGCTTATAGTATGATGTATTACGAGTAAGGAAGTTTATGGAGTTTTGCTAGCGATGAACTGTTCTAGGTTCTCGAACTACCTAAATTACCAATGAAAAATAAAAAAAATGGTAACACTAATTCATGGAGATTTTAATACGACTCTACTTAAATCTTAGTTTTTTACTAACCTACATTTATGCATGTAGATTTCTTAGCAGTGAACAAAGGGCAGAGTCTGAGGTGGAAATAATTATTTGACGTCATGATTATGAAACATAAAATTAAAGCATAAAGTTTTCATAACCTTCGCATTATTCTCTGGTAGGTACCTATATTAATTTCTGTGAGCTCATTATTTAGTGACGTGTTCAATTATGACGTCAAGAAACTGTTTACATTATCTATGCATTGGACTCCCACATAAGTTTGTGGGATCGTTTTAGTTATCAAACTGATTTTTATTTCTACAATATTCATTTAATATAAAATAATAAAAACCGGTCAAGTGCGAGTCGAACTCGTACGTCGAGGGTTCCGTACCTAGCCATGGTGCCAATTAAGCTAGTCCGCTTAAGTGTATGAGCACCCATACAACTCGGAGGTCAATTTTAATTGGCGTCAACTATGTATGTATGGGAACACCCTTTAATTTTCAACTTTTTTAACTTTTTGGAATTTTTCCTTTTTGTGCTATAAGACCTTGCTTTTTGCCAAATTTCGTTATTCTAGGTCAACGGGAACTACCATTTAGGTTTTCGACCCAAAACCTCTAGGGTACTTCCGGTTGACCTAGAATTGTCAATTTTGGTTACAAGCAAGGTCTTCCAGCACAAGTAAAGGAAAAATTCCGAAAAATAAAAAAAGTTGATAATTAAGGTAAGTTTTGGTACTCACAAGTTTTCACGAAAACCTAAATTTGCCTATATCTTTTTATAGTGTTGACTCAGGACCTTGATTTTTATACTCACAGTAGGGACTATAGACCTTAGTATATGCTATAAATTTCAACTTGCTAGCTCTACCCGTTCCTGAGATAATCGATGGTGACACACGGACAGACGGACAGACGGACAGACAGACGGACAGACGGACAGACGGACAAGAAAGTGATCTTATAAGGGTTCCTTTTTTTACCTTTTAAGGTACGGAACCCTAAAAACCGGTCAAGTGCGAGTCGGACTCGTACGCCGAGGGTTCCGTACCTAGCCATGGTGCCAATTAAGCTAGTCCGCTTAATTGTATGAGCGCCTATACAACTCGGAGGACAATTTTAATTGGCGTCAACTATGTATGGGAACACCCTTTAATTTTTAACTTTTTTAACTTTTTGGAATTTTTCCTTTATTTGTGCTATAAGACCTTGCTTTTTCCCAAATTTCGTTATTCTAGGTCAACGGGAACTACCATTTAGGTTTTCGACCCAAAACCTCTAGGGTACTTCCGGTTGACCTAGAATTGTCAATTTTGGTTACAAGCAAGGTCTTCCAGCACAAGTAAAGGAAAAATTCCGAAAAATAAAAAAAGTTGATAATTAAGGTAAGTTTTGGTACTCACAAGTTTTCACGAAAACCTAAATTTGCCTATATCTTTTTATAGTGTTGACTCAGGACCTTGATTTTTATACTCACAATAGGGACTATAGACCTTAGTATATGATATAAATTTCAACTTGCTAGCTCTACCCGTTCCTGAGATAATCGATGGTGACACAAGGACAGACAGACGGACAGACGGACAGACGGACAAGAAAGTGATCTTATAAGGGTTCCTTTTTTTACCTTTTAAGGTACGGAACCCTAAAAAAGACACCCAACACAAGTTTACACTGTACTTACATTCAAAAACAAGTATACGTATCTTAGGTCTAGTGCTCCCTTAATTAAAGGGTATATCAAAATGCGTGAAGATAAGACAACTACAAATCATTACGTAGCTATATTATTATTGTATATTATTAGTAGGAAATAGTCTATTATAATGTAGGATGAAGGAAACTATTGAAACCTTTAATAATAGTCCACGCTACAGTAATAAAAGCTAAGTTTAATAGCGTTGTGGTTGTGATAAAATGGTTTACGACTTGTACTTATTTATCGATATTCGTTTTCAAATGTTCATCTACTATAATTGAATCGTTGAAAATACAGACATTTAAAATAAGTCCAAAAAATAAGTCATTCACATGAGATTTTGTTTTTCTCAAGTTTCTTGCACTGTCATGAATATTATAAATATATTATATAAATATAAGTAAGTATAAATAATCACTTAGATATATCTAGACTAGATATAATCTTATCTGTGGCCTGTGATGCAGTCGCATCAGAATGGCAGTTAATTAATTTAATTCAATGCAATAAAAATCTATCACATGACAAATAAAATAGAAAGTTGTATGTCCAAAAATATTATCTGTTGGATCAAAAGATGTATAAGAAGGTGCTTAATATGCTCGTTGAAATATTGAATAACAACATCAACAACAATATAAAAGCTATATTTGTTAGCTTCCGCCCGCTGCTTCGCTCGCGTGGTACCAACTTTTTAAATTGCTTAGATATATTCCGGGCCACGATCTGTAACCATTTAAAGTTTCATCCAAATCAGTCCACTGGTTGAGGCATAATTGGAAACACAAACAGACACTACACATTGGTAGCCTTGTCACTTTATTTGTAACATTTCTGATTTGTGTTTTGTAGTATCGTGGTGGCAAAAATAAAACTTTTTTCCATTCTATTCGATTCTACTCAGATACAATGTAATTCATTTACGAAAAACAAATAATAAATAACATTTCACTTCTTCATTGTGTTTCAGGAAACTTCTACGCCGCGGAAATAGTATCTGCGCTAGAGTACCTCCACGCTAGGAACATCGTGTACCGAGACATGAAACCTGAGAACCTTCTTTTAGCAAAAGACGGACATTTGAAGATCACTGACTTTGGCTTTGCGAAGAAACTGACGGATCGCACCTGGACGCTCTGCGGGACGCCGGAGTATCTCGCGCCAGAGATCATTCAGAGCAAGGGGCATAATAAAGCAGTCGACTGGTGGGCATTAGGTAAGTCACTATCACTACATTATACTATAAAACAAAGTCCCCCGCCGCGTATGTCTGTCTGTCATATTATTATGTCTGTCATATATTATCGTATGTCAGTCTGATTGTCTGAACGCGATAAACTTAAAAACTACGGTACAGAACTTATTTTAAGACTGTTTTCACCAATGGACGGAGTTATTCAAGAGGAAGCGTGCAATATAATTCATTAATAGTCCAGTCAGCTTAGCATAAAAATGGTCTAAACCTCGGAATGACAGATAATAAGCTGAATTTTCGTATGTAGCTTCATTTAGGCGTCCTAAAAGTTGTCTCAAAAGTCTCATAAAATCTCGTGTCTGCGTCTTAAGTTATTCAAGGTCAAAGGTAAAAAAAATTGTTTTTCGCGAATATCTCGGTTGCTATTGGTCCAATGATGTTAACATCTATTATAAAGTTGTAGAGCATACAATTTGCGACAAATTTTGTTTAAAACATTTTTTCATGCGCTCAACCGTTTTCGCGATAGAGGAGGGTGAGTGAGCAGCGCTCAACCATACGCGTAGGTACTGTAACGGAAAGTCAAACGTGAATATCTGTGAATACCTTGAATTTTGAATAATTTGTTTTATTTATCAGTTAGTTATCGACCAAGCGAGCAAAGCGAGCTAAGATCTTACGATTTTGCTTTGTATGTTTGTATGTGTAATTTTTATGTTATCGCATAACTATCGAACCGTTAATCCAATCTGCATGAAACTTGGTAGATAACTAGGTTGTGCTATGGAAATTTGATATATGACATTTGAGCGTAATCGATGGAGGGGTTGTAAAGATATTGAGATCTAAAGGGGGTGAAAAAGATAAAAGTTACACAGATATATTGAGTGGGGTGTCATATGAAAGGACTTAATTTGTACATTCCGAAATAGTTTTTATTTTTGTTCTAGGAAGTATAGTTTTTGAAATACACATACTGAACGCTTTGCGCTCACGGCCCTGTATCGCAAAAACGGTTGAGCGCATGGAATTTTTTTTTCAATGAATTGGTCGCAAATTTTAAGCTCTACAACTTCATAATAGATGTTAACATCACTGGACCAATAGCAACCGAGATATTCGCGAAAAACTATTTTTTTTACCTTTGACCTTGAATAACTTAAGACGCAGACACGAGATTTTATGAGACTTTTGAGACAACTTTTAGGGCGCCTAAATGAAGGTTTATACGAAAATTCAGCTTATTATCTCTCATTCCGAGGTTAATTCCTAATTTGACTGGGCTATAATGTTTTGTGTAAAATAGGTAGAAGTATGACGATAATTGTTGAAGATGATGCTAATCACGCTGCCTGAGATCCTTTGAGATAAAACAAAATAATGCATGGTGGAATTGTTACTCTTTTGTACTCTACAGATGGGGATGGAATTTGTCTATCTTTTAAGGATAGTCCTTGCTAATTTTAACTCTAAGTTTCAAAAAATGGTCACATATAATATTGTTCCAACCTACGTGAGCTGCTAATATCCTTGCGAAGCCGGGGCGGGTCACTAATCATAATCGTGAACATCATGCGTGCAGTGCAGCCCGCCTCAACCCACTACTGCATATGCCTCTCTTTGCTAGTGCCAACCTATCTTGCACCAGTCTGACCCATGTAGCAGGTGGACGACCTACTCTTTTGTATACCTATATTATTCAGTGTCTGATCCAATCCAACATATCCTTTTACACAAAACTTAACAAACTTTTTTGGAAACTTGCAATATAATTATGTATAATAGAGAAAGTTTCTAGTAAATTAGTTTGATAGTTTTGTGTTGAAGTTAAAGATGTCTTTCCTCTCTGTATTCGCATAATTATGATGAGTTTAGTCTAATTTAAAGACGTCTGCATGATATGATACCTCAGCAAGGTACAATATTTTTGGCTATCATTCAAAGCATTACATTAACCTAACGACGCGACGGGTGATTTGTATATATCTGCTACTTTCTATTTTTTATTCACTTCAAATTACTTAGTTTGATTTCACTACAGCATTTCGGTATCGCACAGAGATCATTCAGTCCAAGGGTCATGTCAAAATAATCGAGAATGCATGTTGCTTTCATATTTTATTGATTGACGCACTTTATAAGCCTTTTCTGTCCTATCAAAAGTCATATAACATAAAGATCTTTTACTTTCATAATCCAAATAACCTTTACAATGTTACCGTCTCCAATCCTAATAAATGACATGAATAATAAACTTTCCATTGCGATAAAGTATATTTCAAAGAGTCTAATCGGGTTTGTGTATAATAAATGTGTTCGAAAGGCTTTAATATCTACATACTTTTATAAAAATGTCGTGGCGATAAAATCGGCGATAGATGGACGTTACACACGCTACCGGAACTTCGTCGTAATGTCGTTGGTTCATTGCTCAGGCGAACTGCTGGGTCGCATTACCTTCAGTGGGGTCAAATGTACCATATTAGAATTTAATAAGGGTTCGTGCAGATATCAATCTTATTCCAAAATTACCTGCCTTGTTAATTAAAAGAGTAGAAATTTAAATAAAAAATTAATACCTCAGTTCATACTCACGACATTAATCATCAAAACATTAAACATCACTAAGAGAGAGCAGTAAAAAAGTAGTGTAAAAGTAAAATAAAGGCAGATCTGTGATTATAGAGATCAATATCAACGGTAAAGTTATATATTATTCTTTGGTAGAATCATAAGATACACATGTCAATCAACTAATCAACTCACGTATCGGATTGAGTTCGCATGAAATTATATGTCAATCTACGCTACGGGATTGATAACCGAATCCAATGCCAGATTTGTTGTTCCGTTCCAAAAACGTACTTTCCGCTCGGAAATTTCGGATCTTATTGCACCTTGTAGTCACGTCATTCGTTTTCATATCTGTTTACAAGTTCATGACTATCATCAGTGGCGTCCTTTCAATCTCTTCTGTTTACATTACAATTATTTTGCGTTCCATGATTTATTCGCGTCTCGAAAGACCCGTTTCGTGCCAATTTTCGAATTTATGGTCTTGTATAATTTATGTCGTCACGTCACCCTGTTGTTTTGTGTCTACTGCACTTGGCACTGGGCTTCTAGTAACGTGTGTATAAAGTTATACGTTAGAATTAAAACAAAGTATACTTTCTTTACTGACTGCAAGACGTGGAAGTTCAGAGTTTCATCCTCACATGTGTGCAAATCATCCGAAGACTACCTACACGTATTGTGTACCTACATTCCGATTATTGTATGTCATTTAACAAGTTTATATATTTATGAAGACACTATTAGAAAAAATAATTCATAGTAGTTAATTTGATACAGTTAAATAAATAAATAAATAAATATTGCTGGACATTTCACACAGCATCATGTAGTCCCAAGCTAAGCAGAGCTTGTGTTATGGCAACGTTAATGATTTTGTCTGTTGCTCTAATTTGTGCCGCCGTATGTAGAACTAGAAACAGCACTTTTATCTTATATATTTGACTCTACTCTTACGTGTACTGAATGCAAAGTATTACTAAATCGCTATCTGAAAACTTTGGCACATTCGTGGTATTTTATTATACCTTTATGTACGTATTATTCTGTGCAGATAGACGTGACTATTTTTAACTTATCGATGAAATCTTATTGCTCGCTATTAATTACAACTGCAGACATTTGGGTATGGCGCTTATGTTTACGATTATTATCAACTATTACAGAGTCATTGGTGATGTTTTATTGCCCATTTGTTGCTTTAGTGATTAAAAGTAATGTATGTCTTGTGGTAAGACGTATGTCGTGTCACATGTTAAATGCGTATTTAGTAAAAAGCAATGCGGGTTGACCTGTTTTGTTTACAAGCGTGCATAGAATCATTTATTGTACTGTCGCGACGTCACTCACAAGTCTAGCTTCCTGCTTCAGACTCAGATCTCAAAGATCGTTTCTGAGTAGCTTCTAAGCAGAGCTAAATTTTATTTAACACAAGCTCTGCTTAGCTTGGGGCTACATGATGCTGTGTGAAATGTCCAGCATATTTATTTATTTATTATTTACAGCGTGTCAACTAAGAAAATATTGCATGACTAAAAATTTGTATGCACACCCCGTATATCAGTCCTATCTTCTCAAATTTAATTAGATTTATATATTTCTGGCATGGGGAACAAGTAGGTACCTAAGCAGATTTTAGTCTGTCCTTCAATTAGTGTTTACCGGGATGAATGTCGATGAAAACACGATCTGTTTCCCTTCCAGGAGTGCTCATCTACGAGATGCTGGTTGGCTATCCGCCATTTTATGACGACAACCCGTTCGGAATATACGAAAAGATCCTCAATGGTCGCGTGGAGTGGCCGCGCCACCTGGACCCCGTCGCCAAAGACATTATAAAGAAGCTGCTGGTTCAAGACCGGACGAAACGCCTTGGGAATATGAAGGTAACTGATCTTTAGGTCCACAACTTTAATATTATTAGAGCATCCCGCATTCTCAATCCTTTTCTTACTTCCGTTTCAAAATCAGGATCAAATTAATGTAAAGCAAGGTAAGTATTTTAATCTCTTTTTGCCAAAGAATTGATGTTCGAGAAAAGATGACGTCTTCGTAAGTTTATAAACATAGGCATTGTCCCTTGTTGATAACTAAAACATTGAAATTAGGTTTTGGTGATAAAAATAATAGCTGGTGCTGAATTAAGTACTCTTGAGCTGTATGTCTACTGCAAATCATATTCATATTACATGTCAATTACAATGATTATTATAATACTTAATAATTTTATTCCTTAACAGCGAGCTATGATTTAAAACTTCGTCTTTATTTATTTTTTTAACAAATGACCTCACGGTCTATGAACGAATGACTTTAATATTGTCCTTCCCCTTCATTTCGTGACAAGGTAGGTTAGCCTTACCTCATTTTAAAATCTATATTAATCGGTTTTGGCTTGGATGATAAGGATGAATGAGGTAAACACCTGCGATTCAGTTTTTGTGCCAATGCGTGTTTATTACAAGGAGACTGGCGGACTATTTTTTACCACTAGAATTAAATCCCGGGTTAATCGAATAACAACGTCGAATCGTAATGTAAATCCCACTAAACTAATGAGATACGAATTAACCAGAGTCGCGACTAATGTGAAAAATGTACTAAGTAATTGTCGTGAATACCACTGACTCTACCCAACGCTTAAATTGCAAAGAAACATAAAATTAAATAAATAAATAAACATGTCATCGTAACTTGTTGATAATTTGCTCTAGATTTTCCAAAACGAAAAGTTCTTTTGCAAAACTATCTGGAGTAAAGTAGCCATTCAAATTAATCTTGTAAATAAAAGATTGTTTGAAAAGATCATTCGGATGGTATTATTTTGAACAAAGAAGTGGAATTCTACGCTTATATATAATATTTGCCAATGTAGTTATAGTTTGCGTCCTTGAATGTTTTTAGGATATGAATGATTTTGTATGTACAGGAACTGGCTCCAAAGTTAATGTCTAAATGAAACAATAGGGCAGTGTGCTATTATGAGCATGTTAAAGAGAAAATTAAAGTCGATGTAATGTTCTAACAGCTACGATAATTTACATTACATTGCCAATAAATTTTACCTAATGTTGGATTCACGTGCTCCGCCACATGTTTTTTTTTCACGTTGAGTGGCCAATATTTGGAATGACTTCTGGTATAAATGGATGACCACTGCTAAATGCTACAAAGAACGCGCGCGCTTTAATTTATTTCTACTCTACATATACAATCACCTCGAAATCTTTATCTATTGTATTTATTGAAACAGGTAGAAATGTATGGTTTAAAATCATAAGAAAATCGAATAAGATTGAAACAGAGTGAAAAAAGGAACAGAAAAACCAACAGTTCAATGGAAATGCATCATTTTCTGCTGTGATCTTGAGCCCTGTTGAAAGTGAATATTGAATAATAAACAAGCATTTTGTAGCAAACATTCACGAATCCTTGCCCTCACTTTTGTTCTGAATGTATTTATAGACATGGCTTCTTTTATGTAGGAAAGTAGTTATAATGAATATTAAACTTTATGCATATGTTTTAAAACTTATAATAACAAATTAGAGTCTAATAAAACATGAACTTCATTCATGTCGAAAGCGATTTCTTCTTTACATTTTTTAGGTTTCATATTAATAAAATGTGTTAGTTTATTGCACAGAATAACATCTGATTTGTAAGTATTGTTGGTTACGCTAGAATAATAACAAGTCTAGTATTTATTTTTCCATTCAACACGATGTTGGCGCCATTCCAGATTGTCTCTTAAATCCAATGACTTCATAGTAGGTAATTACATCTTATTTCGTTATTTGTCACTTTATTTTGGGCAGTGCTGTGATTATCTAATGAAAATTTTTGAGATTAGAAAAAAATATCGTGGAAAACTACAAATCCATAATTTGTAGATGCCAGGTTAATCCTCAACTGATACACAGTAATCCTACTAATATTTTAAATGTGAATGTTTGTGATGATGGATGGATGGATGTTTGTTACTCTTTCACGAAAAAACTACTGAACGGATTTCAATGAAACACAAGTCTACTTTTATCTGGGTAGGTACCACGCGGGCACAGCCGCGGGCGGAAACTAGTAATCTATAAACTAGGACCTAACCTAAATCTGACATCATCGTTCTCTTTGATTTTATTGCTCAGACGTAAATTATTGATCCAGTTTCGTGATATATCCGGACAATGAAATTATATCGAAATGCGATCAAACTGGTTTCCGATAATGTTTATTTTACTAAAGCTATTTACCAGAGACTGTGGTCTAGTAAATGCAATAAGTATAACTGCGGTCACTCTTAGCCATTTCAATACTTTGATAATTTTCATAATAGCTCTCAAGTTCGAATGTGCTAGTAATAAATTCGGGTGGCGGTGTTTTAAACTCAGGTCATTTATGTAATGTGTTAACTAAGTATTTAAAACATTGATTTAAGCGAAATAGACTTAAAATAGCAAGATACCTCAAAAAACCCAGTAAATGCAATGCCTTATTCATGGGCTAATATCGCTTATTGCACCTGCCTATGTTTTCATATTGAACCTGTCTTGTATGCCCATACGAGAAATCTTTAAGCAAGCTACCCGTTAAAGAGTAGAGAGTCGCCACGGGGAAATTTATTTTTAAACTGCAGTTAGCGGTTTGTTTTCACCGAGCTTTTTGCTGTGTCGCAGAGATGGTTAGAAAGCCATCCGTCAAGTGTCTGCCGGCGACATCAAAGGACGCGTTTACTCTGAAAACAGGGTATAGTATGTTTTCTTCAACGACTTGCACATTTTATGGTTTTCTATTATATAATTACAATATACATATAATTAAATATAAATTGATTTTATTGCTTTGATTAGCATTTAGCAGAAAAACTGATTCCATTGCCACAATTTGCGACATGCACTTAATGCGCGCTTTAAACATACCTACTATACTTATATTAATTTGCAATAAATGCTGGCCACATCATTACGTTGCGACAAAGATTTGACGTAGTCAGTCTTATAATGAATCATGTACCTACTCAGAATGATCATGTAGTACTTCACTTGGTATAACGCGCCGAAATTCAATACTAAACCCCAATATTCTAGTGTGGCTAAATAGCAAGAGAAAGCTATGAAGCAAACGTTTTTCCAAAAATCAAAGCAAGAAGCTTTCTCGTACGGGAAAAATTGACAGTGACGCCGAAAACCAGCTTTCTATAAACACAGTCCAAAGGTAGACTTATGGTGCGACGTAAATACACCAATATAACACGTCGAGCGATCGAGAAGCGGATGGTTAGATGCGGTGACTTGCAATACAGTTTTCCTATTGCAATGAGTGCAATATCATTTTCCATAATAACTGAAGCATAAACGTTCATCTAAACATCACATGCGGTTGCTCGCAAGTATGTATCTACTCGGACGGTTATCTGTTGCACTTTGTGTAATGATAGTAAAATTTCATGTACTTTTGTGCAATCATCGAATTTATTAATACAGATATGCAAAGTTATAACCTAGACGTTACGAATTACTGTCTAAGCGATTAGAAATTCTGAATTAGTGTTTGTAGAATCTGCACAAAATGTAAATGAAATGGATTAGAAGTTTGTTATTGTATAGATTAGTATATTTTTAATATTGATGTGTTACGTGCAAATCACTCTGATTTCATATACCTACTTAATTATTTAGATGATTCTAAAATTAAGTATAGATTATCCAAAGATACTAATAATTTTACTTCGATTATGCAAAATATGGTAATGAAGATAACAAGATGGTGTTTTCGACAAATAACAACATTCAGGAAAAGTTTAGAAAATGTAAATTTGTAAAAGACGACACAGTTACCTACTTAAGAGAGGTGTCTCTACTAACTCCCTAATACATAAAATTATTGAATCTCGCGCTTACCTGACACCATAGTGCCTGGAATACACATATTACGTAGTGGCACATAAGCACACTATTATGTGACATAAGTAAGCTAGTTTCGAGCAGTAGCATACAATTAGCACCTGTTGTAATACATAAGAAAAGGGTAAGCTAATGATGTAAGCACGCTAGGTAAAATACACATGCTACTGAAAAGCATGCTTGTTTGCTACTGCGTAACGTGCTTCTTCATAAGCACACTCTTTTCGTATGTAGGTATGCACGTGCTAATTGTGTGCTACTACTACTATACTCCGCTCAACCATTTATTTTACTTTTGACAGCTCGAGTACAGCCAGAGATAGCTAACCTATGTGGTGTATTCCAGCTCCAGGCGTAATGCCTTAAAATTTATGATGACATTTACACTGCATTTTTTCTGTTCTGTGCGTTTACCACTAGAGAAAAAGCTAAACTCAAGCAAAAACCTAAACAAAATCAGGCTCACGGCCATAATTAGACCGATAAAATAGAGGACTGCTGTATCACTCGCTCGGTTCTTTATTCAAGATCCTTACACATAAACATGTACTTACTCCAATTTTTTTTGCATCCCATGTTGCAAGCCTATCGTCTTCTTATAAATACTAACTGGTTAGTGGTTTTTTCATGTTTCCTTCACCGTTCACCGTTTCAAGCTCGTATCAATGCTATACACACATTTTTCGAAATTTAAAATTAATTGATGTTAGCCTTGGACACAGAACAGATAATTATACTACGTACTTGAATTCAAACCCACGACCGAAGATAGAAAGTCGAGACTCACTCGATCAACAAGACTCTTTATTTTTATTAGAGACATTTGAAAGGTACCTACGTTATTGTGTCAAGTTGAGTTGGTATAAATAAATAAATATTATTAATATACTAGCTGCCGCCCGCGGCTTCGCTTGCGTGGTACCCGGATAAAATGTAGCTTATGTCCTATTTCCTGTCATTATCTATCTATTTTTCAAATTTCAGTCAAATCGGTTCAGTGGTTGTCGAGCTATAGAGGAACAAACATACATCCATCCAAGCATCCAAACATCCAAACTTTCGCATTTATAATATTAGTGTGATTAAGTATAAATATATATGATGTAGGTCTTAAAATATATTATTTGTAGTGGGTAAATAAATCAATTCATCGCCGAATACGAATAAAATTAGCTCGGTTTAAGTGGGTGAGAGGTCATTTCAATGCAAACACATTAGATTGGACTGTTACTTTCTACTTGAAAGCTCGTTTTACATTCTGTGAAGTGTATCATCGAATGCGTAGGATGAATGAATAGAAAATAAAATCCTTATCTTATTTTAATGGTAAAATATACTTACTTTGATTTTTTGTAGAGTTCTCTGTCGAAAGTTTAAAAAAAACATGTGTCGATATCATAGTACCTACCTAGAGGGGTTTGTCATCCAACGCCGTTTAAAATAGTTTAGAATTAGGTATTTAGATTTAAGAAAACGGGTCACCGTAAGTTAGGCCTCAGGTCCTGTTGCCCTGACTCTTCACGTATTGGACGCGAAAGAACAGCAGTAGAAGACGTATCAAAGAGAAACTTGTGATCCCATTGAATAAATGCTTTTTGACTCTTACTTTATTCAATGGCTCTCGAAAACTGTCACAGATAATCCATTGATACTATTAATAAGACACCAATTATTGGTTATTGTGAACTAGATTCTCGCGGCTTGCTGGCACCTCTAACTGGTAGAACAATAAATTGTTCTCTATAATGCCTTCTGACTCTAAAACCTAACGTTTTATGACTGCAGAATAACGTCGCAGCCAATAATAACAAAGTTGTTCTAATTCTGGTTGCAACAAATGCGAACAGATTTGTATACAATCGTCGTGATGGCACAGAACAGATAATGATGGACCTGATTTAGAAAATAAAGGGTGACAAGATCAGAAATAAGATATAAGAATCAATTAGAAAATTAATAAGCCAACAAAAGATTTCACATTTTAAAGATTTCTAAATACAATTCATTTCCTAAAATTTCACCCGGTCGGGATCAAATTCTGTAACATCTCAAATAATGAGATCCAGGTCGGTTACCACTATATAAAGTAAAAAGTCTAGACCTTAAAATAGAATTTAGTATATAAGTTAAAGTCTTTGTTATATGCTCTGATCAAAACCTTCTTGTTTCAAAGTAATTTGAGTTTTAAAAAAATCTGATATGTTTTAACAACTTTTGTGAAATGTCCCGGATTGATTTAGTATTGGTAGTAACGTGTTCGATTTATGTTTATTTGTGTTGTTTATGTTTCAGTGCGGCTCGGAAGATGTGAAGAGGCACAGATGGTTCAAACATTTGGACTGGGCCGATGTCTTCATGAAGAAGCTACAGGTATATTTTTCCGGCTTTTCTGATGCAATGCCAGTTTTTTTCCGGGAAGTAGCACATCGACTTTGGCAGGATTTGTTTAAAAAAGGAATGTTGCAAGTCATTTTATTTAAAGAAGACAGATTGTCTTGTCAAATAAATTTATCTACGAATAAAGGGCTACCTATATAATTTTAAAAATAAATACTTGTGTATTCTTATTTTTATTCTTGGCGTATGTCTGAAAAAATTAATTCTTTAAAAATTTAGTTCAGCACAGAATCGACGATCTACCTAGAGGTCTGAGTAGGTAATAAATAAAGTAGTTTCAATAAGTAATAAATAAATAGTTTGTCTTTTTTATTATTAGACTTATTTTTTTATCAAACAGTAAATGTGTTGTAAAAATTCAGAAATTTTTGGGTAGCTTATTTCGTATTTTTCTTTTCAGCCACCGATCGTACCTTCAGTGTCATATGAAGGCGACACCTCAAACTTTGACGAGTATCCAGAAACCGACTGGAAAGCTGTCCGCGCCTTGGACCCTGATGAACTGAAGCTTTTCTCAAACTTTTGATCACCAAACCTACGTCTTGGTTTTTCGGCTACATATAATAATATTGCGAGGTAATGGGAAACCAATCTAGCTCGTAGAATAGAGTGAGAGTTTGAGGAATTTGTTTTTAGCAAATACTGTGTTGGTAACATAAGTTAGCTATGATAGTTTCAAACGTTTCCTACGAGTGTGTTGTGGAAAAATATAGCGCTAAGCATTTTCTAAAGACTTTGTAGATCATTGGCAGATAATGGTGAGCACTTTACTATTTATGATCGTTTGGTTCCTTCTATTAGATTTAGCTTTGCTACTTACACGTAGCAGGTAGCCATTTTGTCATCTATAGATTAATGTAATTACTTATACTTTTATTTTCAAAAAATATCAACGTGTTCCATATCCCAGCATTATTTTTTGACCCAATAAGTTTTCAGCGCTTATTTAAATTTACCGTGTTATTCTGTTGTCGCTTGATTGGCATATTATATTACCTATATTTTAATTATGTATGATAATAATTTAATTAAATAAATCACGCATAATTCCATGCTTTCTAGTGCAAATATTAGTTAGTTACGAGTACATACCTTAGTCGGAAATATTAATTATTTGTGATTTTTAATATTACTTTAAATATTATCCTATTAGGTATTTTATTTACATTAGAATAATTTATTGTTATAGGCTTAGGAGAATAGGTTAAACTTAAAACTAAATAATTTTAATCTCTAGACACGTAAAAGGGTTTCTTAAAAATATTTATAGAATTAAGACATTTAAATATTTGTGAAGAATAAAGTCATAATATAATTTCAAACCTTTGTATTAGCTCAATAAAAAAAAACTTTACAATCATTAATTCAAAACAAATAGCCCCTTAAGTCGTTAAGTCATAAAAGAGGCCTTTAAGCGGCCTAAAGACTTCGTCACCAGAGTTGGTCAGTAGCTCATACGAACTTACTTCTTTAATTCAAAACAAACAAGCCAAGTTAATTAATAAGAAAATTTGTAAAAGTGTTACAGTACGAGTAGGTAATTATTTTCACTAATGGGTACTTTGGACCATTAAATGTGATTATTATCAATTTATCTGATTACTAAATTAAATACTAAGGTGGTAATATTCTACTAAAATGAGAGTTTAAATTAAAGTATTTACAGTAGATAATTGTTTTTGAAATAATATAAATTAAATTAATCCAGATCGATGTTGTAGATGATAATTGTTTTACGATCTCATAACTTCTTGTAAAATTAATTCATATTTAACAAAAACAAAAAAACTTCTTATATGTGTAGGCTGAAATATAATAAGTTTATCCAACGGGTGTCCCTGGGAAAAAATAAAACGTAATTCGATTTGATCATGATGTTTGTTTGTCCAAACAAAAAAGCTAGAACATTCTGTATTGTGTCTAGAATATTTCAGCACTTCATTAGATCTAAGGATTTCTAATGCCTAAAATGTGTCTTTGTAAATTATATGCCTATACTATTAACAGGGTTGTAGGTATGAGTGGAAGAAAAGATATAAATACACATAAATAAATATTTTAAACAATTATTAGTGAACTTTTATTTTTATTTTTCTTTAAAATAGTGTTTAACTTTGCTTACCAAAGGTGACAACTGAGATTTATGAAGTAGTGGTGCACTCTATCCCCGGTACAACACACGGTTACAATTTTGTATTATCTTCATACAATTTTCGATCGATATTATATCGATAAATTATCTACATTGATCGTATTTAGCTGTGTTGAATCCTTAGTACTTTTGTAATATTATGTTTCTGTTTACTAGTTTTACACGTATCTATAGGTAATCAGGTATCTTACCATGAAGTATCTTACTGACTATTATACACGAGCACTTCAAAATAGAGAGACTAGTTATCGTATAAATCGCAGATAGCGAATCGTTGCTATCTATTTATCATCCAGTTTTATAGTAAGTTTGTAATAGGTTGGAAGTGTGATAATGTCTGTGAGGGCACTTCCTGCGGTGCTCGCTGAGAAGGCGAGGCTTGAGCTCAACGAGGACCCGAGGAGGCTGAACGATGACTTGCAACATCTCAAGGACTGGATTGCTAAGCAGCCCCATCTGCTCGCTAGAACAGGTTGGTCGAAACTTCATGATATTAGATCTGTACCTGCTTAATAATTTACATAGAGTGAATGAACACATGGGCTTCTCCAGGCAGCCTAACTACTTGAACTCGTACGAAGTCACGAGCTCCATACTTTTACTGAGAACTGTAAAACTTCAGTAAATTAATAGTTGCAATGGACTAGGGCAAAATCAAAATCAATCAATAAACATTCATTCATTAGGGCAGCTGGGATCAGATCGAATAGTCCAAAGAGCCAGGTGATTCTACTCCTGTTTCTTCGCAAAAAATACCGAGAAGAACCAAAATGCATGTAATTAATTGTCCGTATTTTGTTCTCGTACTTTTCCTATTTTTCAATGAATTCAACAAAGGCTGTGGTAGGGATTAAGGCTGTGCTAGGTACCTACTTATAAAATCAAATCAAAACAAAGTAGGTAGGTATAATATAGGCTGGTGATTAGCCTATGCTAAACTAAAAGAAAATGGCTACAAACTGTTGTTTAGTCTTTTTATTCACTCTTTTAAATTATGATGCAGAAAACGACCGACGAGTAGTTCTGTTGACCTCCATGCCTAAACGACAGTTCTTACGTTGAACAAGCATTTGTGCCTGCCTACTCAATTGTAAAAATTGTATCCTACAGCGCGCGCACCCCTGACTCTATTGTATTTTTTCTTTATTTCTTTCGAATTTGGTATGTAGGTAATTAAAGTTGCATGATTTCAGATGATCAATGGCTACTTGCATTTTTGCGCGGAACCAAGTTCAGTTTAGAAAGGGCGAAGGAAAAGCTGGACTTGTATTACACAGTGAAGACCACAGCACCCGAAATGTTCAGGATTAAACACACCGACCCGCAGTTCAACGAAATACTTAGCTCGGGGTATGTTTTCTGTACTGTAGAAACAAATCAAGTGTCAATCAGTGCCGTAACAAGCCTTTTTTGCACCCGGTGCAAGCATCTGCGTTCTCAAAAATGCTCTACCTTACTTAGCTTTGACAGTCATATAAAAATAACCCAAAACTCAATTGCGGTTTGGTTACTTTTAGTACCCCTTTAGGGGCGCGCAAACAAGGTGTTTCTGTCCTCAGTCACACACAGTCACACTCACAACAGTCCTCTTTCACAATAATTTATATTTTCAGATGCTTTCTTATATTACCCAAGTTGATGAGCCCTGATTCCCCGAGGGTAATGCTGTTTAGACCTGGCAAATACGATCCGGCCAAACTTCGCTTTGTGGACATAATATCCGTTACGAATATTTTACACACAGTTAGTGACATTTTTGTATTATTACCGCCAAAAACCTTAAAAAATTTACAAAAAGTATTTTTTTTTACTGCTTAGGTCATTCCTGAAGTGCTTGTTTTTCGTAAGATTTTTCATGGAGCTGTATTTTCAGATACTATTAATGGAAGATGATAATACTACTGTAGTAGGAAACTTGAATATTGGTGATTTGCAAGGTATGTCCATGGGGCATTTTCTACAAATGACTCCGCTATTGATGAAGAAAATGGTGGTGGTTGGTCAGGTTTGTGCCTTATTTGATTTATAAATTTTACTTTAAAAATAACATACCTTGACATGTTTTTCACTCATCTCACCACTCATCTCACCACTCATCTTTAACATTTTTATAGAATCAGCCATGAAGAAAATCTTAGAAAAATCGAATGAAGGGGTAAAATTCAACGGAGAAAAAATCAAATTTATAAGATTTGCAGACGACATAGCAGCTTTAGCAGAAACAGAAAATGGTCTACAGTCTCTACTCGATACCATGAATAATATTTTCAAAGAATTTTCTCTCAAAATAAATATCAGCAAAACCAAAATACTAACAGCATCCAAAACAGACAATTCAGTATTTAACACAGTAACTTTAGATAACACCAATTTAGAAAGAGTAAAGAAGTTCAGATATTTAGGCAGCCTTATAACTTCAAATTCAAGATGTACACCAGATATAAAATCAAGAATTGCAATAGCTAAGCAAGCATTTAATAACAGAAGAAACATTTTCACATCTAAAATATCTAAAAGGATCAAAAAGAAATTTATCAAAACATACGTTTGGAGTATAGCTCTGTATGGGTGTGAGACGTGGACAATGACTAAAAGGGACAAAGAAATATTGGAAGCTTTTGAGATGTGGTGTTGGCGTAGAATGGAGAGGATCAGCTGGACGGAAAGAGTCACCAACATTGAGGTGTTGCACAGAGTAGAGGAGGAAAGATCGTTGTTGCAAGTTGTCGAGAACAGAAGAGGGAAGATGATTGGCCATCTTATACGACATGACAGCTTCATTAAGAACATCATTGAAGGAAAAGTGGAAGGAAAGAGAGGAAGAGGAAGACCGAGGATAGGCTACATGAGCCAAGTGAAAGAGAAGGTTGCTGTCATGTCGTATAGGGAAGTCAAGGAGGCTGCCCTGGAAAGAGCTTCGTGGAGAAAGAAACATCAGTTATGCCGACAAGGGGCTACCCCTTAAATAAAAAGAAGAAGAAGACATGTTTTTAAGCAAACGAGAGTAAAAATCATAGGAAAACAGAGGACTTTTCTGGATATAGGTAGACATTGTTTCATATTACGAGTATAATGATAACAAGTGACTAAATAAGCATTAAAAAAAAAACTACTTCAACGAAAAAAAGTTTAGCAATTTCTGCACTAATGAGGTGCATTTCTTTTCATAACTCCGAAGATCTTTAACAGACCAGACCTTTATGGCACCAATCAGAAAGTATAAGTACCTACCCTTTCGAACAAAAAAAAAAAAACAAATTATCCAAATCTGTCCAGGCATCTTCGAGTAATCGGTGAACATATACATAAAAAAGCACAAAAAAAGATTCCGACAATTTGAGCACCTCCTCCTTTTTTAGAAGTCAGTTAAACATATAGGTCTTGTTTTGATGAAAGCGTTTTTATTTTAGGATGCAGCACCAATTAGAATGAAGGGTTCTCATCACATCAACGCTCCTCCCGGTTTTGAGACAGTATTTAATGTACTAAAAGGTTTCTTGAACGAGAAAAATAGAGCAAGAGTAAGTTATGGAATATTATAATAATATGGTAGGTATGTGGTGAATTTACCTCTATATTAAATGTCATAATAATTGTTTACAGGTTTTCGTGCACAGCTCGAACGAGGAACTATACAAACACATACCAAGGGATATATTGCCGATTGAATACGGTGGAACTGCTGGTACTACTGAGGAGATTTTGGGTATGATTTTATTCCTTCTGGATATTAATAACTGAGTAGAAGCCGATGGAGACAGATCATCCAAGCCAGATGCAGACCACCCAATGATGACCACGATCCTCAGTCATGAGGAGCCGACTACAGAGAGAGAGATTTAGTTGCATAAAATGCATCTTTTTACATACCCACCTACTGCATTTTAAAACTTTTAAACAGTTTAATTTTTTTTTTCTGAATCGCAAATAGGTACTATAATGTTAACGGAGAAAATATGCAATCTTAAACTTCAATAGCCGTAATTATGTTAACTATTCACTAGAATTGTTCTTTTAACAGATTACTGGAAGAAGAAGGTACAGGAATACAGTGCGTTCCTGGAAGAGGAGTATAAGTTGGGCACGGACGAGTCCAGGCGCCCTGGGAAACCCAAGACAGCGGAGAGCATGTTCGGAGCGGAGGGGTCCTTCAGAAAACTGGAGGTCGACTGAGTTACTGACGTCACGTTTTTTGTAATAAATGAATTTGTTATTATACTTACTTTCTTTTAATACGAAGCTAGCACACAGTGGGTTTGCTCCTACTATTTCTTTGGTTTCAAACCTATGACTTTCAAATAAAATGTTATGTAGCCACTAGACCAGCTAAGCTCTGAATTAAATAACAATAATTGATAATGCACTACTAATACTTCATGTCACTTAGCTAATTGTAGCGAATTAATTACAGATAGCTAATCGTTTATATCTCCTGTTTATCATCCAGTTTTATAGGAAGCTAGTAATTCGCTGGACGTGTGATAATGTCTGTGAGGGCACTTCCTGCGGTGCTCGCTGAGAAGGCGAGGCTTGAGCTCAACGAGGACCCGAGGAGGCTGAACGATGACTTGCAACATCTCAAGGACTGGATTGCTAAACAGCCCCATCTGCGCGCTAGAACAGGTTGGTCGAAACGTCGTGATATTAGATTTGTACCTGCTTAAAAAATTACACAGAGTGAATGAACACATGGGCTTCTCCAGGCAGCCTAACTACTTGAACTCGTACGAAGTTACGAGCTCCATAGTATACTTTTACTGAGAACTGTAAAACTTCAGTAGGTACCTAAATTAATAGTGGCAATGGACTAGGGCAAAACCAAAATCAATCAATAAACATTCATTCAGTAGGACAGCTGGGATCAGATAGAATAGTCCAAAGAGCTAGGTGATTCTACTCCTGTCTCTTCGCAACTAATACCGGGAAGAACCAAGATGCATGAATTCAACAAAACTGTGGTAGGGATTAAGAAACATAATACTTACATAGTATTGTTTTCATACTTGCATGAATCCTTCTTATCAGTCAATTCCTAAATTGACTGATAAGAAGGATTACCGGCTCCGGCGTAAGTATAACTTGAGAATTAACGCACAACATTTTATTAGACAAATGCTCTAGTATTCTGGGTTTTATGTTTTTAGTTAATAAATCTCCATTGATGAGAGGAAATCAGAGTGAAGGTAATGATAGTGAACTTCTGAATTCTACCTTATTATAAAAAATCAAATGAAAAAAAAGTACAATCTCGTAGCCTTTGCTAAACTAAAATAAATTTCCACAAACTGTTTTATATTATCTTTTCATTCTTTTCAATTTTAATGCAGAAAATGACCCTAGTAGTTTGGTTTACCTCTTAAAACGGTAGCCTAAACAGTTGTTCCGTTGAACAAAGATCTGTGCCTGCCTACTCAGTTGTAAAAATTGGTACAACGTGTGCACCCCTGACTCTATTGTATTTTTTCTTTTCGAATTTCGTGGCATATAAATAATGTTGCATGATTTCAGATGATCAATGGTTGCTTGCATTTTTGCGCGGAACCAAGTTCAGTTTAGAAAGGGCGAAAGAAAAGCTAGACTTGTATTATACAGTGAGGACCACAGCACCGGAATTGTTCAGGATTAAACACACCGATCCGCAGTTCAACGAAATACTTAGCTCGGGGTATGTGGGCTATTTTCTCATCTTTCAGGTTGAACTGTTACTATCTGTACTATAGAAACAAATCAAGTGTCAAGCAATCAGTGCCGTAACAAGCCTTTTTTGCACCCAGTGCTATCTTCTGCGTCATTAAAAATGCTCCACCTTACTTAGCTCTGACAGTCATTTAAAAATAACCCAAAACTTAATTGCGGTTTGTTTAATTTTGTACCCCTTTAGAAGACACAGGGTGTGCAAACATCGTGTTTCTGTCCTCAGTCATACACAGTCACAACAGGCCTCTTTGACAATGATTTTATTTTCAGATGCTTTCTTATATTACCCAGGTTGATGAGCCCTGATTCCCCGAGGGTAACGCTGTTTAGACCCGGCAAATATGATCCAAACAAACTTAGCTTTGTGGACATAATATCTGTAACGAATATTTTACACAAAGTTAGTAACATTTTTGTATTATTATCGCCTAAAACTTAAAAAAAAGTTTCAAAAAGTTACTTTTTTACTGCTTTGGTCATTTCTAAAAAGCTTGTTTTTCGTAAGATTTTCCATGGAGTTGTTTTTTCAGATACTATTAATGGAAGATGATAATACTACCGTAGTAGGAAACTTGAACATTGGTGATTTGCAAGGTATGTCCATGGGGCATTTTCTACAAATTACTCCGCTATTGATAAAGAAAATGGTGGTGGTTGGTCAGGTTTGTGCCTTATTTAATTTATTTTTAAAGGTAAAATATACCCTTTCAAACAAAAAAAAAAAAACAAATCTGTCCAGGTGTCTTTGAGTAATCGGTGAACATACCTACATAAAAATAACCGGCCAAGTGCGTGTTGGGCCACGCGCAGTGTAGGGTTCTGTAGTAGCCTGTTATCACAATATAGAGCGTATCTGTTGTTCTCTATTAGTCAATTTAAAGGATTTATTCTAAGAATTTTGTATTTGGTAAAAAAAAATTCCAACACCCAAGTTCAACGACTATTACAGCTAAACTAATAAAGTTATTTTAAAGACCTATTTAACGATTATCTCATGTCTACCTCATGTAGGGTCTACATCATGTAGACCCTACATGAGGTAGACGTCGAAAAAATTGTATCCCCACTTCACATGTCTGTCCTCCTACATGTACGTGAAGTGGGGATGAATTTTTTTTTGTTACTTCCCAAAAAAAAATTCCAAAATTATATTTTACCACTTTGTCGGCCTAATAGACATGTACGTACACAACCACCCTTCAAAATTACAGCTTTCTAGCACTAATGGTCCCTTAGCAAAACCTCGGACAGACAGACGGACATGACGAAACTATAAGGGTTCCTTGTCAAGACTACGGAACCCTAAAAAGCACAAAAAAGGATTCAGATGAATTGAGAACCTCCTCCTTTTTTAGAAGTCGGTTAAAACAAGTAGGTTTTGATGAAAGTGTTTTTATTTTAGGATGCAGCACCAAATAGAATGAAGGGTTCTCATCACATCAACGCTCCCCCCGGTTTTGAGACGTTATTTAATTTAATGAAAGGTTTCTTGAACGAGAAAAATAGAGCAAGAGTAAGTTATGGAATATTATAATAATGTGGTACTTATGTAGTTTTACCTCTATATTAAATGTCATAATAATTGTTTACAGGTTTTCGTGCACAGCTCGAACGAGGAACTATACAAACACATACCAAGGGATATATTGCCGATTGAATACGGTGGAACTGCTGGTACTACTGAGGAGATTTTGGGTATGATTTTATTCCTTCTGGACATTAATAACTGTTTTCTTAGTAAATTGGCAAACAGTGTCGCACTATGAATCTTCCTAATTTCTGAATAGGTACTGATTTAGTTGTAGAAAATGCACATTTTCACATAAGTACCTACCTACTGCATTTTAAAACGTTTTAATTTTTTTTTTAGCAAAATACATTTTTAAAATGTAATATTAATATTTTTATCCTGCACACTAGTGTGGTGGTTAGTAAAATTATTTCCTAACCGTAACACCAGTGTGACAGAGCAGTGTGAAGGTTAGTCGGGCGCGACTTAAACGGGGAAAATATACAATCTTAAACTTCAATAGCCGTAATTATGTTAACTATTCACTAGAATTGTTCTTTTAACAGATTACTGGAAGAAGAAAGTACAGGAATACAGTGCGTTCCTGGAAGAGGAGTATAAGTTGGGCACGGACGAGTCCAGGCGCCCTGGGAAACCCAAGACAGCGGAGAGCATGTTCGGAGCGGAGGGGTCCTTCAGAAAACTGGAGGTCGACTGAGTTACTGATGTCACGTTTTTACTAATAAATTAATTTGTTACTACACCTTCTTTTTATAAGAATTTTGACAATAAAGGGTTTCATGTTAGTATTAATGAGAATATGATGAAGTGAAAAGCGTGATCATATGATATTATTTCGCAAACAATATCGCAAAAAAAAGAACCAGGCAATAAACACGTGTTTCACCAGTTTAACGAACGCTTAGGACTTGTCAAACAAAGTGAGGTTTATCAGGCTCAGCAAATTAAAATATTACAATAAACTTCTCAGCGGCTGACATTTTTATACTGAAAGACATGAGAGTTTGTTAATATTTTCTTTGGTTTCAAACCTACGACATTCAAATAAAAAGTTATGTAGCCACTAGACCAGCACAGCTCTAAATTAAATAACAATAATTGATAAGTGCACTACTAACACTTCATGTCAGTTAGCTATTGTAGCGAATTAATCGCAGATAGCTAATCGTTGATATCTCCTGTTTATCATCCAGTTTTATAGGAAGCTAGTAATTCGCTGGACGTGTGATAATGTCTGTGAGGGCACTTCCTGCGGTGCTCGCTGAGAAGGCGAGGCTTGAGCTCAACGAGGACCCGAGGAGGCTGAACGATGACTTGCAACATCTCAAGGACTGGATTGCCAAGCAGCCCCATCTGCGCGCTAGAACAGGTTGGTCGATATTTGGCGATAGGTGACTGCTTATCTGTAATCCTTACATTTCGTGCACCACGACATAATAATACTTAGGTATATGATTATGATGACTACAGACCGACTGACTGACACGAAAAGGACTGTATTCCTACATGTACAATTTTACTGGTGTTACAGTTTTTTCTTGTCGTTACATGATATAATGATCATTATTAACGATGGATTCTATCGAGGCTAAAACAGTGCCGGAAAGTTTATCAAAAAACATTGTTATGATTTCTCCAAAACTGAAATATTGTCCCATGGAGAGTTTCAGGATCACAGGATCACAAGGCAATCATTATAAATTTGTCGTAAACACAAAATTTAAAATAATAAACATTACAAAAACAATTGAAAAAAAAACTGATGCCTGCAGTAGCATGCAGTAGACTCCGTAGAGTCACAGACACCAACGCAAAACCGGACGCAAATGTAAAAAAAAAATGTGGGAATGAAAATCAATCCAGCTGCAATTAGAATGTCTGCACTCAGCAGACATTGTAACTGCATCTAAAGAAATACCTGAACTTTCAATGCTTATTCACACTTCTCGGAATGTATGTACCTATTCCGAATTCGGAAAGAGACGTTTCTACGCTTAAAAAACCACAGCTTTTCGAAGAAAATCTTCGAATTCGCCTCGAAACGAATTGCTGGTCAAAAAGTTAAATACTTACTTATATGGAGTGCATACTTCATCTAAGTAGAAAGATAAAAATGTAATGTAATCTTCTTATCTATTAAATTAATAACACTTAGGTTTACATTTTTCTTTCAATCGGACTGATAATGTCTGATACCTAGAGACTGAAAACCTGCTGCACTTTGATCCCATGTTCTCACTTAGTTCCATCCTCGTGTTCATTTCATTCATCTTCATGTTCTTCAAAATTGTTCATGACCTTTTATCAGTTGTGGTATGGTACAGTCAATCATATTTAAAATCACAGAATTGAGTTGCGTAAGCGAGCGATTCTGTGTTCTGTGTTTAAAATCATATTAAAAAAACCAATCATATTCATACATTATTTAACACACGGGAACTACACACGTAAAAATATCGCCGATTTAGATACCGACAATGTTTCGATTAATCTGGAGAATCTTCATCTGGGTAAGGAGGGAGTTGCGGCAAGGTTACTCCTCGCGGTCGCGTTTCACAATTCACATATCTCACATATTCATATACCCAACCATTATTAAAAAACTGCCAATGTGCATTAAATTCAATATCAAAATCAAAATGCAGCTGAATCAAACTTTCAAAAATTTAATTGGGGAAAATTCAAAAGATTAAAAGTCAAATTAAATTCACAGCTGTTATTTCCACACACCTGTAAATTTGATTTTATTAAAACAATAATTCGAACTTTGGGCTCTATAGTAATTATTTTATGATTTCAGATGATCAATGGCTGCTTTCATTCCTGCGTGGAACAAAGTTCAGCTTAGAAAGGGCGAAAGAAAAGCTGGATTTGTATTATTCAGTTCATACCACAGCACCTGAAATGTTCAGGATTAAACACAATGACCCGAAATTCAATGAAATCTTTAGCATGGGGTACGTCCATATGAAATAATAAAAAATCTGTGGCATACTCATAATATTATTCTGCTACTTGATTAAGACCATAGTTTTAAAATTTAATGTAGGTATTTTACCATAGAGAAACGTTGTTTTATAATTATCAGTCTTTCTTAAACTTTCGTGATCACAATTCATTTTTAGAAATACAAATTATACATTATTAGAAGTAGTTTGCAAGGCGGTAGATCTGAAAGAATGTCAATAGGAGGATACAGTAACGCTTTATTCCATTTTCAGATCTTTACTTGTGTTACCCAAACTGAAAAGTCCTGATGCCCCGAGGGTGACGCTGGTGAGACCTGGCAAATATGATCCTGATAAATACAACATTCTTGATGTTATGTCAGTCACGAATGTTATACAGAAGGTTGGTATAATTTTAAAGCCTTTAGAGAAACTCCTAGCAATACAGTGTCTAAGGCGCGGGACATACAGAAAAGACGTAAGACGAGGACGCGTCGCAGACATATGTCTCTTCCGCGTCCCTTTCATAGAAAATGTATAGAAGCGTCGCGCCGCAAAACATACAGAAGAGACAGGGCACCATCACATTTTGTATGAAAGGGACGCGGAAGAGACAAATGTCTGCGCCCCGTCTGCGTCTTACGTCTTTTCTGTGTGTCCCGCGCCTAAGGGTGGGTTGCACTTGCACCATACCAAAGATTCTGTGACCATACCGCTGACTTTTGCGAACAATTGTCAAATGTTGCAACCAATGTTTTATTGTTAAAGTAAGATGGTTCAACCCAGCATCTGCTAAAAGATGTAGGTGTATGCAACGAGAAATAATTGATGCATGTTAGTAATAGCTCAATGCTTTCAAGGTCATCAAATAACTAAGTGCATTGATATTTTCAGATACTTTTAATGGAAGATGATAATATGACCATAGCAGGGGGTTTGACTATTTTAGATTTACAAGGGGTAACCATGGGACATTTTCTGCAAATGACTCCGACAACAATGAAGAAAATGGTTGTGACTGGTCAGGTTTGTATCCATAAATATTTTGGTAAGGATACTTAAGCGAAGAAACATTGAAAAGTGGGTTTAATAGTGTGGTGAGAGCAATAAATAGATCGCAGTCATGAACTCTATAGACATAATGTTTATTTTATGAGACACACTGCAATATTCACGAACAAAAACAATCTACATTTATTAAATTTCAGGACGCAACACCGTTCAGAATGAAAGGTGTTCATTACATCAATACTCCTACAGGATTCGAGACCATATTCAACGCTATGAAAAGTTTGTTGAACGAGAAAAACAAATCTAGAGTAAGTTAGTTATCGCTATGAATTCGTATATGGTATGGTATGTAGTAAAGTATTTGCCTTATTCATACGTATTTATTGTTCACAGCTGTTCGTGCACAACACGAACTATGAAGAAATGTACAAACACATTCCTAAAGACATTTTGCCGAATGAATACGGTGGAACTGCCGGTACCTCAGAAGAGATTTTGGGTATAAAAAATACTTCTTAATATAACTTACTATTCTCTACTAGATTTGGAAACCCTACTAGTTTTAAAGCAGCAATACGTTGGCAATAGTAATGAAGGCTAGGCTGCTTTCTGTTTTTACGAAATTTTGCAAAGATCTTATCGATTAACATTTTCACAGATTACTGGAAGAAGAAGGTTGAGGAATACAGCGAGTTCCTAGAAGAGGAAAATCAGTTCGGCACAGACGAGTCCAGGCGCCCAGGGAAACCCAGAACCGCTGAGGACATGTTTGGAGCAGAGGGGTCCTTTAGAAAATTGGAGGTCGACTGAGTTAGTCTACTTATACTAGTAGGTACCTACTAGTAGGTTTATTGAACAAATTTCAAACATAGAATAAGCTCTTGATTCCTGCATGGAATTTATAAGTAAAATGTACCTATCTACTTTTATTTTTTTGTAACATTACATTTTATTGAAACCATAATGTTTTGTTTTATTATGTTCATCAATTCAGGAGGACATTATCGACTATAATAACAATGTCAAAACATGGTTTTCCACAGAGACGACGTTGTTTTGTCCCGCATTATTTATTCTTTTTAATTTTAATTTAATAATATTAACTGACTTACACTTCTTCCAACGGATCTTGGCATTCGTAAAGTTAGCCGTTTCGGGGCGTTTACCAAATAAGACGTTTAGGTACCCTAAAAATGACCTGTCCTACGACTTTTTGACTGATATTCTGCAGACTATTGATATTTAAGCACGGGTTTTTAATTAAAACCCTGCAAAATAATTCAAAAATTGAATGATTAAATAGCAAAAAGCACGTAAATACATTTACTTAATAAATATTGACAAAAGAAGATGAAAAGAGGTGATTTTTTGAGTGTCCAACCCTACTTTTGCAAACTTCCAAAGGCAAAATCTTATTGTTAGCCTACTTCTTGCTTGACAAGTTTATGTGATTTAGGAATGTATTAGGATCCAAATGCATAATTATACCTTGTAAATGGCTAATTATAGTTCTAAATAATACAAAATACTGTTTTGTTACCGTTTCTCTCGGGCAACTTAGTGGGGTAACCCACTAAGTTTCTCCTGGGTATCCCGGGGTATAACTCGCTTGAGGTACGGCGTTCTAACGACTAATTGATCACAGTCTGCAAATTCCTCCACAATAAAATTGACGCATCAGATCTAGGTGACGTGCTGTGTCGGCTCTACGCTCCTAATAATTATTTCCGGACTCGGAAGCACAGGCTGTTTGCAGAGCCTTCGTGCCGGACGGTGGCTCGGGCCAGCTCTCCCATCCCGCGCGTTCTAACTGCACTCAACGCTCTTCTTGACCTTAACCCTGACTGTGACTTGTTCGATGATAGCTGGTCCAAAATTTTGACTGAATGTTTGTGAGCGTCTTTCTGATCTATGACATTTATGAATTTCTATTAATTGTGTTATTTAAATTGTGTTTAAGTAAGTATTTAAGTACCTACCTATATAATTTTATTAATAGGTTTTGACATTTCTATACATTATATACAAATCTCTTTAATTAGTGTAATTGATTTGTGCCGTGTTAATTAAAGTTTATAAATAAATAAATAAAGTCCCGAGCCTCAAAATTACGATGGTGGATAATATCGCATACGCTATGGAAATAAATAGATTTTTAACGAAAAACCGACCACTTTATCGGTTTGAAAGGTGTATTAGATTGTTTTTGATGAATAGCAACATTTTAGACCTTGAACATTAAAATTTTGAGTTTTTTATTCGCAGTTGCATCTGTAAAATGTATTAGAATAATCGTGCGTCACTTTGTGCTGTTTTTGGTTTCCACCACGAATTTGGTATTCTTTTGTAAGTAATAATAGTTTGATTAACAGTTTTTGAAGGCTAAGTAATTGCTATTTCATCTAGCTAATGTGATATTTAGTAAAATTGTGTTATACAACTGCAATATTTGAGTTTGTTTTAGTACCGGCATCAAACGTCACATCCTCAACGTGACGTAAAGTTAATACAAAAAACTTAAAAAAAAATTCTTGATATAATTCCATTACGCTAAGGTCAAACTTTTTGGTAAACGCCCTTCGATGCGCAGTGCAACTTTTTCATACAAAAATTTCTACTGCGCAGCGAAACGCCTAACTTCACGAATGCCTAGATCCATTGTTAGCCCAGTCAAATTAGGAATTAACCTCGGAATGAGAGATAACAAGCTGAATTTTCGTATATACCTTCATTTAGGCGCCCTAAAAGTTGTCTCAAAAGTCTCATAAAATCTCGTGTCTGCGTCTTAAGTTATTCAAGGTCAAAGGTAAAAAAAAATAGTTTTTCGCGAATATCTCGGTTGCTATTGGTCCAGTGATGTTGACATCTATTATGAAGTTGTAGAGTTTAAAATTTGCGACCAAATTCCATGCGCTCAACCGTTTTTGCGATATAGGGCCGTGAGCGCAAAGCGTTCAGTATGTGTATTTAGTATTTCAAAAACTATACTTCCTAGAACAAAAATAAAAACTATTTCAGAATGTACAAATTAAGTCCTTTCATATGACACCCCACTCAATATATCTGTGTAACTTTTATCTTTTTCACCCCCTTTAGATCCCAATATCTTTACAACCCCTCCATCGATTACGCTCATATGTCATATATCAAATTTCCATAGCACAACCTAGTTATCTACCAAGTTTCATGCAGATTGGATTAACGGTTCGATAGTTATGCGATAACATAAAAATTACACATACAAACATACAAAGCAAAATCGTAAGATCTTAGTTTGCTTTGCTCGCTTGGTCGATAATTAACTGATAAATAAAACAAATTATTCAAAATTCAAGGTATTCACAGATATTCACGTTTGACTTTGCGTTACAGTACTTACGCGTATGGTTGAGCGCTGCTCACTCACCCTCCTCTATCGCGAAAACGGTTGAGCGCATGAAAAAATGTTTTAAACAAAATTTGTCGCAAATTGTATGCTCTACAACTTTATAATAGATGTTAACATCATTGGACCAATAGCAACCGAGATATTCGCGAAAAACTATTTTTTTTACCTTTGACGTTGAATAACTTAAGACGCAGACACGAGATTTTATGAGACTTTTGAGACAATTTTTAGGACGCCTAAATGAAGCTACATACGAAAATTCAGCTTATTATCTGTCATTCCGAGGTTTAGACCATTTTTATGCTAAGCTGACTGGACTATGTGACAACTGTACAAGATATTTGAGTAGGTATTTTTTTAAGCAGGTTTATGAAACCTTTTCCGTAATAACTTTTCCGCATTAAAACAACTAATATAACAACTGAGACACTGTTACTGTCTCAAAAGGGCATGAAGTCTTAACTGCACTTAATAAAAGGTCATGGTCACTTTACTTAAAAACACTGTAGTCCAAAGGTTAGATAGATACGAGTATAATTGCTTCCTACTCAGGAAAATCAAGGTACCTACCTAACAGTTTTGTACATCATAGTTCTTAGTTGTTCACGAACGAGCAGGTGTGAAATGTCGGTCCTATCTGATTATCGCGATTGTACCTAGCTTTACTGCGAGTATATAAGTGACTGATAAAAGTCAAAGATAACCCATTGTTTAATCTAAATACGTATGACTAGTTGTGAGTGTGGCGAGGGAATCGGTGCAGTGCACTCGTCTGTGAATATGTCGGTGAGAGAACTTCCGCCACTCCTGGCGGAGAAGGCCAGACTAGAGTTGAACGAGAACCCAGGAAGGGTGAAGGATGGCTTGCAACTCATGAATGACTGGATCGCCAAGCAGCCTCATATTCGTGCTAGAACTGGTGAGTTTGAATAAATTAATTATTAAAGTAGATGTTCCAATCCAATATAATGACCCTATATTAATGGAGAGTAAAGTTTTTGTTTGGAAGCAGGAGGTAATCTCTTAGGTTACTCGAATTCGATTTCGTGGAAAGCTAACCCTGAGTGACATAAGCTATGTCGGTAATACTAAGGGCCTCTAGTTCTTTTAAAGTACTCCCAACGCGACTCTTTTTATATCAAGCAATAAAAGTTGCTGATAATTATAATGAACTCATTATATTTTCTAACATAATTAAGCAGTATAAAATTATCTACCACTGCATTTTTTGGCCGTTGATAACAAAGCATGATTGGTGTACCAACAAACTACTGAAAACAATGGAAAAATAATTATAAGTTCACATGAATCAAGTTATGTATTTACTTAAAATAATAATTATGTACTTATAAATAATTATATAAATTGATTGACCTCTGAGCTCAGCTCTGCCTTCTGCGCTGTAAGGTCGTGGGTTCGATTCCCATCCAGTACAACATTTGTGTGATGAATAAAGATGTTGGTTCTGTGTCTGGGTGTTATAAAGTGTCATAAGTATGATTTTACAAGTATGATTTTATGAGTATGATTTTATAAGTATGATTTCATGATTTTAAGTATGATTTTGAAAAGTTCCCATAGTGCAAGCTTTGCTTAGTTTGGGGCTAGATGGCGTTGTGTGAAATGTGAAGCAATTAATTTTTTTTATTTATAATTTCAGATACTACTTAGATTTATTATTTAAAACCGATAAAATAAAAGCTGTTATTTTATTTGTGTTTCGGATAGTGCGTGATAAAATATAGTACAGAGTCCATTCTGGTGGACAAGGTGCATGTATTAATTGTTTCATTCGATTTAATTTTCATTCCTATTATAGTTTTCAATATTTTAAATAAAAGTAATCAGGCTCACGACCTTTGGGCATAAGGCAAGGAAGGATCTTTGGGAATTGCATATTGCCTTTTTTGGTAAATAGTCTAGTTTGTAAATTGACTAAGTTGCCTTATTCTACATTACATTATGGTATTTTTAACCACAATCTACATCTATCCTAAGTTTCACCAAATCGGTCCATGAAACACAAACATACCATTTTTAGTTTTATATTATTAATAGAATAGAATAGAAAAAAGTTTTATTTTCCCCACTACGATACATACAACACAAATCGGAAATGTTACATTACAGTGACAAGAAAATAAGGCTACCCCTCAACATTTGCTCCAGCAGCAGCATTAAGTGTAGGATAAGATTCGAAGTAATAAGCTGCGCGTTTATTTCAGACGACCAATGGCTGATTGCGTTCCTGAGAGGGTGCAAGTACAGCATGGAAAAGGCAAAGGAAAAACTGGACTTGCATTACTCATTGCGAACCACTGCACCAGAGTTATACAAATTCAAGCACACAGACAAAACATTTATTGACATCTTCAATTTAGGGTAATTATAAATTTAAATTATAACAAATAAACAAATCATAATTGCAGCACCTCTGATAGAACAGTAGTTGTACTCCTGTTTCTTCGCAAACAATACAGTAGATAACAAAATATACTTACATATACTTAACGACATTTTTTACGCAATAAGTAAATAAAAAGATCTCTGTTTTCGATATAAAAACTATAGATAGAAACAATAGAGATCATCTCAGACTGGCGGCCTGTATTCTACTATATGACAACCGCTTTGGTTTGGTTCAATCTCTTAAATGTCAGCCATTTGGTGAAATAGTAGAATAGCTTTTCAAAAATTTGTTCTGCCAAAGTTCAAAACCTCACCACAACTGAGTCGTTTGTTATTAGTAGTCATGGAAACAGTCGCTTTAGTTGAGGTTTTGGTTAAGGTTGATAAAAAGTTCGGTACGAGAATCGACGCCCTGATAGTGTGCCCAGAAAACTGGCGGAGTGACCTTTTTGGATTGTTATGTTATCTTCTGTCCGAGGTAAGCATTAACTATTTCATTATTGGTCTCGTCAATCGACAACTTTGATAGTACGAGTATCTCTCCAAATATTCACCATAACCTGACATTCGTACCTACCCAATTATTTTTAATCGCATCGTATGTTAATTGGATGTTTTTTTTGCCATTCTCATATTGAGGAAAAGAGTGGTTTTGCAGCGGTTTGCGTTATAGCAAAGAATAAATATGTATATATTATATATGGTACAGAAGCCTGACTTGGCGAATACATTTATTTAAACAGCGACTCTTGCTGCGACGCAACAAAGCCACTCCCTATAAGTGGACATTTTAGCCGGGGGGGCTAAAGTGAACTCGACTGGAATGCCAAGTTTCCACAGTATTTCAATCGTCATAAAATGCAGTTAATAAAATAAGAAAGGAGGTTATATAAAAGCTTGTGTAGGTGATTACGAACAATGTAGCAAGAAATATACCTTTTTATAAACAAAAAATCTCTGAGAGTTAGCTAGTCATGATTGTTAATTTCCTAACCTGTGTTTTGTTTTTATACCTACGGTTTTGATGATTTGAGTTTTACTTTAGATATTATTGAAGGGGCCGGTAACAGACGGAGTGTCCATGATTTGAGCATAATTATCACTTTATCGATCGAGCGAGCGAAGCGAGCGAAGATCTTAGTGGTAAGTTGGGCGATTTTGCTTTGTATGTTTGTATGTTTCACGAATTGTTGTTCGCGCATAACTGTCGAACCGTTCATCCAATCTGCATGAAACTTGGTAAGTCAATAGGTAAGGAAATTTACGGTGGAGCATATGAGCTTAATCGATGAAGGGGTTGTGAAGATATTGGGTTCCCAAGGGGGTAAAAAATTATGAAAGTTACACAAATATATTGAGTGGGGTGTCATACGAAAGGGCTTATTTTGTACATTCCAAAATGGTTTTAATTTTTAATCTAGGATGTATAGTTTTTGAAATACGACCAAAGAACAAAAACTACGAAACCAGAGCTGTAAGAGCTCCCGTTTCATAGAGTTTCGATGTCTTTGTAGCTCATTGACTGGTCGGTCTTAAAAAGAGAGTGGCATCATTGCGGTTTGGTTTGCAATGATTTTAGATGCTACTCGATTTATTTTCATGATAAAAAAATTTTTGATAAAGAATGAAAATAATTGGGGTAAAAAAAGTTAAGTAAACAAATATATTGAGTGGGGTGTGAAATGAAAGGTCTTTATTTGTACATTCCAAAATAGTTATTATTTTTATTCTATGACGTATACTTTTAGAAATACGACGAAAATTCATAAATATGAAATAAATGAAAAATTAGACACGACATTATGTATTGCATGAATGCTAGTATTTTTTACCATGAAGAGCTAGCGCAATAGGCATACTTGGCAGTAGTAGCACTTGAAATTATAGGGGTAGTCAGAAGAAAGTCCAAATGTAAGCCATCTACGGTGCGCGAGATCTCAGTTCGGGGCGAACTACTAGTGTTATTATTAACTAGGTTCCTTTTACACTTTTGTTCCAAAAAAGTTCTAAGTACAGAACATATGAAAAGAAAACGTTACTTTTTGCTGTAAAAGTCTAAAAATTTAATTTATTTGCATTTCGTTTTGTAATTAGATATGTTTGTTTGGACATTCGTCTGTCCCCGGCCTCTTTGAGTAGATGCCGGTAAAGTACCTACCTATCGTCTTGTAGGTGCCTAGGTATAATTCGATAATTCTGTGTAGGTATGTTATATTGAAGTTTTTGCTCTGTTGCTTTGTTTTATTTTTTACTCTTGGTAATTCTTTATTGTAAAAACATTAGGCACGCTGTTTAATTCCCCCGACATATTCCTTCATAAATTATTAAAGTGCTGTTGATCTTCAAACTGCTGAACCGATTTTAATCAAACGGGCCTAATAAACATCGCTAGAAAATCAGCTTTCAAACAAAAACCCTGCATTGAAATCGGTTCACCCGTTTAAGAGCTACGGTGTAACAGAAACCCACACCCACAGATACACGGCGGTCAAACTGAAAACCCCCCCTCTTTTTGCCTCGGGGGTTTCAGGTCTCCCGCGAAACAGGTTGACCCCTCGTGCGGGAACCATTATGTAATAAGACTCTGTATATTTTTTCTTTTTGATATTAAATACATATTTTGTATATGTAAAGCTATAATTCCTAAATATTCTTCTAGAACAATATTATTCCTGCCGAATCTGGCGGGTCCTGACGCTCCGAGAGTGGCCCTCATAAGACCAGGCAGATACGACGCAAGCAAATACGACATCGTGGATATATTGTCTGTTGTTAATATTCTTCACAAGGTATGTTTATTTCACTAGTCATTGAACTGGTGACCTTCTTTCGTTCCGCATAATCAAGCAAAAACACAAAAAGGATTGTCTCTTCATTGTTTTTTGTTGTGAAACTCATTTTATCTTTCTGTTATCACACTAATCACACTAATATTATAAATGCGAAAGTTTGGATGTTTAGATGTTTGGATGTATGTTTGTTCCTCTATAACTCGACAACCACTGGACCGATTTACCTGAAATTTAAAATATAGATAGATAATAACCGGGAATAGGACATAGGCTACTGTTTATTCGAGTACCACGTGAGCGAAGCCGCGGGCAGCAACTAGTTAAATCATAATAATTTAACTCTTTATAATGTTGCTTATGTATGCCTAAACTTAGTTCTCAGTTGTTTAATTGTTAGTTTTAAAAGCTTTTATTTAACTTCACTTGTATCTTTGTAGTTTTGTATATCCAGTAATTTTGCAATTAATATTTCACCCACTTCCGCTGAAGCTATAGAGCCGAAAATGTTTTTTTTTTAATTTATTAAATTCAGACAACAATTGTTATTTTGTTGTAAATGATGTTTTTCCAAATAAATAAACAACAATAATAATTTGGGTGTTTTCAAATCGAGAGTCAATAGGTTCCTTCTAGGTAAGCGTGCTCCATCTTAGACCACACTGTTGCTTTACATCAGGCAGGGTGTGGTCAAACGCGAACCTATTTTCGAATATAAAAAAAAAATAAATTAATTATAGGTGGTGTTGATGGATGACGATAACGGCACTGTAGCAGGCAACATATCTATATTAGATCTGCAAGGAGTGACGCTTGGACACTTTCTGCAAATGACTCCACTTACCATGAAGAAAATGATCGTTGCCGCTCAGGTACATACTCATTCTGGTTATTTTATTAATCATAGATTAGGTAAGTACAGAAAGCGTCATTAATTGGTATCCCCCTAGTAAAAGGTCGGTTTGCAAGCCGTTGATCTCAACTTTTGTAAAAACTTCCTTGCTTACTTATGGATATCTAATTTCGCTCGAGTTCCTAAACGAGCCGATGCAATAGCTGATATAATACCCGACTGAAATCCAAGGTTGAAATGAAAAGGGTCTTTGTTCAAACCAATAGGGGGATACCGATTGATGACGCTTTCTGTACATCTAGGAAATCGGAAAATATTGGAGTTGAGCTTATGCAGTCCAAAGGAGTAGCTTAACTGATAGGTAGCCTTATTTTTCCGAGGCACACCAACTACTGACCACGGTACACCAGTGTGCCGCGGCACATCCTTTGCGGAACACTGGTTGTATACCCCTTTTTTGCTTGGGTGTATAATAATATTTATGTATTTATTCTCTAAGCTAGCTGTAAGTTTTCCTAAGATTTCGAAAATAAAATAAAATAAAATAATAAAATGTGAATGTCCTACTTTGTTTATTATCTCTACAAATGTCACTATCTCCATTTGCAGCTGCTAGGTCACTTGATAGTTCGTATGTCAACGACATTGTAGCAAACAGTTCATTGGTCAGCGGAGCTAAAAAGGTCACTACAGCAGAATCACAATAGGAATTGAACTATATGCCGTCTCTTTTCATTGACTGAGAGTGCCAAGAACGACATATCGCAACTCCAGAATAGAAGTGACTCAATTCAAATAATTGGGAAAATGACTTGAATATGTAGAAAGACTCAGAAAAAAAACTCTATCTGCTAGTTATTCAAAAACATACACTTTTTGGTTAGAACATAAAGAACACAATAGCTGTGTCTCTTTCATTTCGGCAGTTTCTCCTCCCTCTCCCGCGGAAAACGGCCATTTATCGCATTTCCCAAAAATCATAATTTTTGAATTGAGTCACTTCTATTCTGGAGGTGCGATATATTGAAATTCCTATTTTGATTCTGCTATAGCGACCTTTTTAGCTCAGCAGGTCACACTGCTGCAAAGATGCATGACATTTAATCTGAAAGATTGTGAGTAGGTATGTTTTGATGTCTGTATGTACATTGTACATACAGAAGTTAAATAAAAGCTTGTACAATGGTACAACCTTTTATTTAATTTGTGTTAGTTAGTATGTTAGTTTGGGTCAAATCTTGGAAGTTAAATTTAACCCACTTCTCAGTGTCCGATCGACCTGAAATTTGGCACACTTATAGCTATATAGGATATCTCGGTGATAATGCAATATCATGGTAACAGTGAGCTGATCTGATGATGGAGCCAGGAGCTGTTCAGTGGAATTTATCAGTGAATAACAGTAGAATTTATTTATGGTTCCAATTACGCCTTATCCAGAAAACCGATTGCGATGAAATTTGAAATATATGTAGATAATGGCCTGGAATAGCATAATTAAAGGCTATTAAAAATAATGGTACCACACGAACAAGGCCGCGGGCGATAGCTTGTATTATTATAATCCTTATTTATAATCTTTGAGTTATAAGTGTTTAAGTGTGAAGTTGTTCTTTTAATTAGAAAATTACTGATTCTATTTCAGGATGCAACGCCACTAAGAATGAAGGGACTTCACTTCATAAACGCACCCCCTGGAATAGAGACAATATTTAATGCGATGAAGAATTTACTAAACGAAAAAAACCGAAGTAGAGTAAGTTCTGAGATTTTTACCTCTACGGCTCTACCTACATATAAACTTCTCTCAACTTCTATCATAGTTAATCACCTTTTAAAATATTGATATCCTTTTTTGATAGAAAGTGACAAATAGTGACGGCGAATCTAAAGCAGTGTTTTATTTAGTTGAGAGGCGATTATAGGGATAGTCGAATTGCTCATTGTACGAACTAAAAATATATGAAAAATGACATTTTGACCATCAATTTTAGTGCGTATAATGAGCAATCCGACTATAGGCAAGGCCGATAATATTCAGAGCCATTAAACCAAACGACTGGTAAATTAATATTACATGATACTTTTTCAGTTGTATGTACATAATACGAAGTATGAAAAACTGTTCAAACATATCCCCAAAGAAATTTTACCTGAAGAGTATGGTGGAAAGGGTGGTACCACGGTTGAAATTCTAGGTTTGTATTTTATTACTTATATTTTTTTTGCGGATTTGAAGTTCTAAATAACATTAACTAAACAGTATTAACATTTAAAAATGTTGAAATTCCCGATTTGTGATATAATTTTGACCAAAGTTTGAATTGGCCTTGGTTATAAGTATTAGTTTAAAAGCATTTTTTTTCAACTCAGACACTATGAAAACCGTTCGTACAATGTTATAATCGGCTTACTTACAAGCATTAGTACCGACGGAATTACATGCTGATCAGCCTTATAATTTGTGATAGCGATTATAATAATCTCTATTTAAGCTAATAAGAATTGAAAACTGGCTGTTTTATCGTTAAATTCTGGGATTAGGGTTAAGAATGTTGCTTACTAACAGTAAGTAAGTATTTAATATTTTTAGGAAACAGATAAGTGTAGATATTTACTCTTTTTTATCCAAACATTTTGAACAAGAGTGTCTTTTTTAGAGTTAATCTTTTTAGACCTTGATTACTCTGTTGGAAAAAATCTAATGAATCACGGTCGGTATTGGAACGACCTTACGATCGAAAATCGGGAGACTCGGCCAACATGGCTTTTGTTTTTTTTATTTTATTTTTAAGCAATCGTTTTTACAGACCACTGGAGATTGAAGTTGGCTGAATACGATACTTTCCTAACAGAAGACTACCAGTATGGCACTGACGAGTCGCTACGAGCCGGCAAACCAAAGACTGCCCTAAGCTTGTTTGGACTTGATGGATCTTTCAGAAAGATTGACGTTGATTGACGATGTGCGACATAAAGTACGTTTTACTAAAGAAGTCCGGTTTGCTGAACTAAAGAAAACCCTATGGAAAATTAACTTTACACATAGACTAGAGCCGCTTTTAAGGGACTTCTTTCGAGAAACGGACTATGCTATAGCCTTAATATGAAGAGAGAAGATGTGCAAAATGAAACAAAAGAAACCCTAAGGATTTAAAATTGGAAAAACATAAATCTCTTTGTGTCACAAGTTTGCAATAGTAAATAGACAGTAGGTACTCTACTCAGACGAGGACCGCCCCGAAACTGTGACCGCGGTCCGGTTGCCTGATCAATTTATTAGGCGTGAGAAGGAGGGAAAGAAAAATTACAACCATCAGACTGTTCATAGTCAGACAGCTCTACTCTTAGGCGAAAATGTAATGAAATGATCAATTTTCAAAAAATTCTAAATAAAATCATCACTTACACTAATGCGTTCAGTGACCACGAGACCTACCATGTGATCGTCTTTTTTAAACTTTTGCGATCATTATTCAAATTAAAAAGTTTTATGGACACGGGATTTTATCGCGTAATTTACCTTATTTAACTATTGTAACATAGCCGAAACGTCGGGATAAATAAGGTAAATTACACGATAAAATCCCGTGTCCATAAAACTTTTCAATACCATGTGATCCGCAAGCAGGATTTCCTGCGGCGCTCACCTGCAGAGAGCACCGCAATGGCCAAGCACGTGTTAATGTTAAAGCACCTAAAATACCACCTTTGGTTTTTATAATTTCTCCTCTTTAATAAATTTTCTTCTTGTGAGTTTTGCACAAAACGTCTTATAATTGGGTCAAGTGCCGAATAAGGGTTTATTGTTTGAGTATTTGCTAATTTTTTATTGTATTTGATTTAAGTATTGAGCTTATGAATTAAACTATCTTTTTTAAGTACCTAGTATTTTGGTTAGACATCCTTTAGTTAGAGTAAGATGACTAGTTAAAATACCCACAGCGTGGCTTTCTGTACTTTTTGTTTGTATACTTTCATCCAAATCTTTTTACCTGTAGCTCTATTACTTCATTCAGAATTACTTTTAAAAGATACATTGTTAGTAAAAACAATGCTCTGTTGTGTTCGTAAAAATATGAATAAATTATCTACCGACCTAAACGAAAGTAAGCGGCTAAAAAGGAAAAAAAAACTCAATGTCACTAGAAACAGAATTTAAAACACAGTTCAGCATCAAGGACCATGCGTCATTTGTGACGAACAACCAAGTTTTATAGTTTTGAACCCTGAACGCGAGCGAAGGGTTGGATGAATATATAAAATAACAACAACAGTGGGTAATGAAACTTGCAACAGGTTTGGCGAAAGGCGGTCGCTAGACTTGTGCTTAAGTCTCTTCAAAGTTCAGTATTGAAAGTTTGTGAGATTTTAAATATTTTTTGAATATACAATACCAACTATACTTAGCGATCAATATATAGTCTTCAACCCGGCAACGAAGATAAATAAAGTGATTGATTTGTGAGTAGAAATAATAAATGTGAATAATTTACATACATCTAGTCGTACTGGTAAGTAAATCAAAACTTTTATAAAACAAAAGTGTTATATCGCAGAACGCATTTTTTTTTCTGCGCTAGATGTACCTTATAAACTGTAGAATGCTACAAATGAAGTAGATAAGTAGTTACCTGCTCAAAAATCGCAGAGTTTTTATGGATAAGTACCTACTCTAGTTTTTATGGATACCTTTTATGTTTTACCCAAACGAAGACCCCATGTACTTATAATATGCCTATGAATTAAAATATTTTCGGTTCTAAATCGACGATACTTTTTTACGTGAGTACGGATTCTCTTATGTTTATAATAACACTTTTTGTAATTATGTTTTTATGTGCTGTTATTTTCCTTAAAAATAAATCAATTATTGTTTACAATTCTCTAAAATTTTGAAAGTGAAATGTAAAATACACTTTCAAAATACATCTTACCTAACTAAATTGTTTTGTAGAACATAAACAATGCCAGAATCGACAATATCAGTGCGACCGCTTTGCTCTGAATTGGAGCAAAAAGCCAGAGACGAGCTGAATGAAACTCCAAAGAAACTGGAAGAGGGAATACAACATTTAAAGGCATGGATTTCTAAGCAGCCTCACTTGCGAGCCAGAACTGGTATTTTTTTGCATTTATAATAAAAACAATACTTTTAGAGGTAGTGTTGTTGTATACAATGTCTCGTTGAATGCAGCATAGGTTACCTGCAGGGCGATTCAGACTTCTCGGAATGTATTCCGAACTCGGAAAGTGAAGAAAATCTGCAAATCGGTTGCATTATGAGAAGTGTGAACCGCACTGCTGCACCCTGATTCAGACCCGATAAGCATCCGATTCGATGATTTCTGTTGGAAAGTTGACGTTTTTTCAGCGAAGAAACAGTTTCCGAATTTGGAATGCATTCAGAGGTCTGAATTGCGCCTCTGATCTTCTAATAAGAAGTAATGGCCTAAGTTTTTTTCAATGTTTTTGGGACTTGGGACCACTAGTTAAAAACATAATCAAAATCATAAATAAGATTAAATAAATAACAACTTTCACTGAATGTTAAATTTTTCTTACGAAAAATGGTCGGTCTGTGTCAAAATTATGAAAAAGTAGTAGACGACAAGTTTTTATATTTAAAACGCTTTTTCATATTAATAAATTAATCCGCGCTTTTAGCATTGATTTCTAGTAAGTAAATATAAAATGATGATAAAGTTAATGAGGATTAAATATTCTTTAGAATTCTTATCGATTCGAGGAAGAGATATTTTGTTGTGAATGAGTAGGTAATGTATCGATTCCTATTGTGTTATTGATAAAAACTGATAGAGACTAAACGTAGGTTAAGCGTATGTTTTTATTTATTTTTTGTTTCATAGATGATCAATGGCTAGCCGCTTTCCTAAGAGGCTGTAAGCACAGCGTTGAGAAAGCCAAAGAGAAGATAGACCTTTACTATTCTCTAAGGGTCATCGCTCCCGAAATGACTGCTCTAAAGTACACAGATCCTAAATTTATGGAACTCGCTAAGCTAGGGTAAGAACTAAGAATAACATTTTTCACAAAAACACATTTTTCGTACGTATTATTATAGTAGTTCCTTGTCCTACTAATTCAATGAATGTGAAAGTTTGTATACTTATATGAATGTTTTTTACCCAATCATTCTGAACGTTTTTAGTAGAACTTTGGAATAAGTGTAGTTTAATATCATAGACAATACTTTAATAGTATGTAAGCTTAAAAAAATTTGTTACTACGCTGGCGGAAGCTAGTTTATCATATTGCTGTATTAAAAAATAGGATTAAGCGTTTATTTGGAAATATGTTTTGTAATGTTGGTTTGGTCTGTTTGTTTTTAGAATCGGTGTAATACTTCCCAAAAGAGCTAAACCCACTGACCCAAGGGTTGTTTTAGTCAGAGCCTCGCAATACGATCCGAGCAAAATAGTACCCACAGAATTCATACCAGTCGCCTGGTTTGTGCAACAGGTTTGTGTAACTTTAGAATAAGTACAGAAGAATAAATTATGTTTTTAACCCCCAATAAAAAAGAGGGCTGTTTTAAGTTTGTAGTGTAGGTATATCAGTGTATTTGTGTAGGTGTGTATCTGTGTCTGTCTTTATCTCCTGAACGGCTGAATCGATTTTGATTTTTTTTGAAAGGTGTCATCATCGAGTGTTCTTAGCTATGTTTCAAGAAAATCTGTTTAGCCGTTTGAAGATCATAAGCTATTTTCTAGTTTATGAAGGAACATTCCGGGGGTTTTTTCATTAAATTTTTAATTTAATTGTTATTAAGTACATAAATACTACTAAAGTACATCTTAATCACACATCTTAATTCTATAAATCTTTTTTGTTCCCAAAGGCCTCTATTAATAAACTCCGCTCAACTTCTGTCAAAGTTGCACCACGGTTTTAACTATTGCCATCCTTTTTTGTTAGACAATAGTTAAATCCGTGGTGCAACTTAGACATATGTTGAGCGGAGTTTATTAATAGAGGCCAAAGTTTCTACCTAGGTATTAATAACATGAAATATTTTCAGATAGTCTACATGGAGGATGATCCATTTGTTATATCGGGAACCACCTGTATTTTTGATCTACGTGGGTTAAATAGAGGTCATTTTCTTCAAATCACACCAGCACAGATGAAAAAATTAGTAGTTGCTGGTCAGGTATAACAATTTTCTAATTAACATCATCATTATAAAAGGACAGAGAAAGAGATTTGTTTTTCATTGTGTTTTTAAATGAACCCATAAATGAATTATTTTACGTTTTTACATTAAAGTTTAATATTGGAGAAAACGTTGTCGATCAATATTTTTGATAGGGTGTTGAAACAAATTCGGATCAACTTCGACATAAGTTCTAGCCTTTATACATCAATGTGATCTCAGAATTATTTATGACACAAATCTTATGTTTTCAGGACGCTTCACCTATAAGACTAAAATCTGCACACTTCCTGGGTATGCCTGCATATTTCCAGACCTTCTTCAACATAGGGAAACAATTTTTGAACGAGAAAAACAGGAGCCGTGTAAGTAAATTTTGTAAAAAAAACGAAGCCTTTTATTATAAACGATAGGCTTATAAGATTTATGATCATACGTTTTATATAAAACAACTTTATGACCCTGCACTAGGATTTATGTGTAATGGGTATTAGGAACTTTTAGTCCCAAATCCGAAACGAAAATCATCAGTTCAACGGAAATCCAAAATCCGAAACAAAAATCAGCAGATCAACGGGAATCAAAACCCTTAACTTTTGCGTCTCAAGTAGTCTCAACCGAGCACTCACCCGCTACGCCATTAACCATGATGTAGTTGAATTACCACGTGTTTGTAGTAATATTGTGCTTTGGCAAATAATAAAGAAAGGAAGAATGATGAGGTTACTTCTTTTCAGATCCACGTTCATAACGACTTTAGCGAATTACATGAATACATTTCGAAGGACATTCTGCCAGAAGAGTACGGTGGAAATGGGGGCTCTATTCCAGAAATTATCGGTAGGCATTTAAATCTCTTAGGTTTTTGAGACTTGGTAGCTGCAGCCAAGGCAACTGGATACTTTTTGAAAAAATAGCACCACTTCGCCACAATATTATAAGAGCTCAAAATAATGAGCAATGTTGTACAATAAACCTAGTCATTTACAAGTCTAGGCTATCTATAAAAGCTTAAAAGCCAAATTATAACTTCATCCAGCCAGATCTAGCCCTTTCCAATGGAACCAAAACCCATTGGAAAGGGCTAGATCAAGTAAAAAAAAGTTTAAATCATTCACTTGGCCATTAGCAAGGCTTTAGAGAAGAATAGAATATTTCCTTATCCAGATTTAGCAGCAGCTTAAAGGTAAAAGTAAGGTTCCTATTATGAATAACAGTGTTAGATATGGACTAGATAATGATGAAGATTAAAAGGCACTTGTAGTGCTGTACATATTTCCTACCTGCAATCTGTTTTTTACCCTTGATTCGCATTTAATAAATGATTGATTGATTGATAGATTTTATCACAGACTTTGAATTCGACAGCTATGATCTAAGAGATTGTCAGAGAGATAGGAACATCTCTAAATAGTAATTTTTTTCTAAATATAATATTTTTACATTTCAGATCATTGGTTGAAGAAGTTCGAAGAATACCGTGACTGGTATGAAGAGGATGCTCAATTCGGCACCGATGAATCCAAAAGGAGTGGAAGACCCAAAACAGCAGAGAATTTATTCGGAGTAGAGGGTTCCTTTAGAAAGTTAGAAGTCGATTGATTAAATAAATACTTATAGCTAGAAAATAAATTATAGAATTGCAGATGAATTTACTTTATTATTTAAAACTAGCTGTGCCCGCGACTTCGTTCGCGTATGCTAATTCTACTAATTTGCGAAATGTGAAAGTTTGTGAGGATGGATGTATCGATGGATGTTTGTTACTCTTTCACACCAAAACTACTAAACGGATTTTATTGAAACTTGGAATAATTACTTACATAGATTATGACCTGGAATAACACATAGGCTAGGTTCTTTTTATTCAAATTTTTTAAAACTCATTAGGTAGGTATTGCACTGGTAAATCTTTTTGCATGAAAATGTTGAGAAAACGAATTTTCCCAGATAAAAGACCTAGCTAGATCGGCTTTTAGCCTCCGTAAGCCCCCGTACCTACCGCAAATTTCATCAAAATCGCATAGCTTGTACTATGGGAACCAGATAACTGATAGAATAGGTACTTACCTACTTCTATATTTTTTTGTAAATACTTTAGGTAGGTAGGGACTTAATACTTGAATATCTGGGCGACCGAACTATGCTCGGGTGCAAATAGATAAAAATTAAAAAAGAAAAAGAAATAAAACTTACAAAAAGTAAACTTTTACTGGCTGAGATTCGAACTCGAAGCCATCGGTTGAGTTGAGAGGCGGACACCTATTTCACTTGGCCACTTTAGTTTCAACAGAAATTGTAAAATTACGAACCACATTGCACTGGTAGGTAAACCTTTTTGCGTAAAAATGTCGAGAAAACGAATTTTCCCAGATATGAGACCTAGCCTAGGTAGATCGATTTTTCGTCCCCTTTAACCCCCGTACCGCAAATTTCATGGTCCCAACGTATGGTGTCGGCGTATACGTTGGGACCAACGTTGGTCCCAACGTTGGGGCCAAGATTTCGTGAACCATCCACACGTTGGCGATTACACCAGTCTTGTTCCGTGACGGAACTTCCGTCAGAGCCAACGCAACGTGAGGACGTCTGATGTCTGCGCGTCCGATACAGAAATTGAAATTTTTGTATCGGATGTATATGAAATAGATTTTTGAAGACTTCTATGTTCAAATTACGATTTAAATACTTGGCTATAATTTACTTTGGCGCTGCGCTGAATTGGGGAATTTGTTTTCTAAAATATTGAATTCATTTAAAGCTCTGATTTTTATATTTTCGAAAATTTAAGGAAGATTAATATTCAATTGAGGTTTTAATTATATAACATTTACAGATTTAAGTCTATTGCGCTGAAACAACATACGGTTTTGAAACGCAAAAATTTGTATATTCCTGCTTGTTTTCTAATAGCAAATCGCAAGAAGCTATTTCTGTTTCGTAAAAATAGCTTAGGCGTGCTATCTAGTTACCTATTTTTCCTATTTACAACTATCTACTTGGGGTTTGGGTGTTTTAATTTCTAATCTATCGTGATAAATACTTTTTAAATAAATACATAGGTATTTAACATAATAAATACACGGATAGAAAATTTGAATAAGTACTTGGAAATAATTTACTTTGGCGCTGCGCTGATTTGGGGAATTTGTTTTCTAAAATATTGAATTCATTTAAAGCTCTGATTTTTATATTATCGACAATTTAAGGAAGATTAATATTCAATTGAGGTTTTAATTATATAACATTTACAGATTTGAGTCTATTGCGCTGAAACAACATACGGTTTTGAAACGCTAAAATTTGTATATTCCTGCGTGTTTTCTAATAGCAAATCGCAAGAAGCTATCTCTGTTTCGTAAAAATAGCTTGGGCGTGCTATCTAGTTACCTATTTTTCCTATTTACAACTATCTACTTGGGGTTTGGGTGTTTTAATTTCTAATCTATCGTGATAAATACTTTTTAAATAAATACATAGGTATTTAACATAATAAATACACGGATAGAAAATTTGAATACTTGGAAATAATTTACTTTGGCGCTGCGCTGATTTGGGGAATTTGTTTTCTAAAATATTGAATTCATTTAAAGCTCTGATTTTTATATTTTCAACAATTTAAGGAAGATTAATATTCAATTGAGGTTTTAATTATATAACATTTACAGATTTGAGTCTATTGCGCTGAAACAACATACGGTTTTAAAACGCTAAAATTTGTATATTCCTGCGTGTTTTCTAATAGCAAATCGCAAGAAGCTATCTCTGTTTCGTAAAAATAGCTTAGGCGTGCTATCTAGTTACCTATTTTTCCTATTTACAACTATCTACTTGGGGTTTGGGTGTTTTAATTTCTAATCTATCGTGATAAATACTTTTTAAATAAATACACAGGTATTTAACATAATAAATACACGGATAGAAAATTTGAATACTTGGAAATAATTTACTTTGGCGCTGCGCTGATTTGGGGAATTTGTTTTCTAAAATATTGAATTCATTTAAAGCTCTGATTTTTATATTTTCAACAATTTAAGGAAGATTAATATTCAATTGAGGTTTTAATTATATAACATTTACAGATTTGAGTCTATTGCGCTGAAACAACAAACGGTTTTGAAACGCTAAAATTTGTATATTCCTGCGTGTTTTCTAATAGCAAATCGCAAGAAGCTATCTCTGTTCCGTAGAAATAGCTTAGGCGTGCTTTCTACTTACCCATTTTACCTATTTACAACTACTACTTCATGGTCATCACCTACCTAAAACCAATTTAAGTAATTATCATTAAGTAATTTTGAAATTCGTAGGTAATAAAAAAATGTTTAAAAATTTCCATGAGTGCAAAAAGAGGAGGTCAGACGGTCACCCATCCCAACATTTTGTTCCCCATACAAACTTTCAACCCTTATTTTTTTATCTCAACCATGATAACATATGAAAAAAGTAGCCTACGTCCTTTCCTGGGATATAATCTATATCCATGCCAAATTTTATCGTAATCTTTTCTTTAGAAAACAAAGTGTTTAGAAATTTAGATTGAATTCTTTAAATGTACATATCTTTTTTATTTGTGAACGGATTTTGATAAAAAACTTCTATTTTTTAATCCCAACTTACCATAATACAACAGTCAAAACTACATCCAATTCAGTAGAGCCGTTTTTGAGATTAGCAGCAATAAACACACAGAGAAACTAAAGTCACAGTAGAATTCTTTAAATAGATATATCTTTTTTATTTGTGAACGGATTTTGATAAAACAACCCCTATCTTTTAATCCCGGCTTACCATAATACAACAATGAAAACTGCAACCAAATCAGTTCAGTAGTTTCAGAGATCTTAGTGGTCAAACACACAGAGAAACGAAAATTTCAAAGTCACAGATTACCAACAGTTACTATGAAGTGTTTGCGTTCAAGGTCAACGTAGATCGCGCTTATGACATTTTTGGACGTGAAAAGGTTATATGGATCAAAAACTGACATCACTTAATTGAATACTTATAAGTTTGTTCTTAGACTTCATTCTTATTATATGTATAGATATAGAATATAGATGAGTTTTTTTCTCTTAAAATAAATCAATTTTTTTTTATTTTATAGTGTTCAACGACTTAAAAAATAAGATGCCTATCTGACAAAATGAGCTTAACAAGATTTTCGACCCAACGAATATGGATTCCGTAGCCGAGTCCCGCTTATAAGACTTTTCATTTTCAATAAAATAATTCTGACTTTAAACATGCTGAATCTTGCAAAGGGCTTTTCAATGAAAACAATTCAACTTTATAGTATAACTTATAGTTTGGCTCCCCACTGGAGCTTGAATATTTAGGTATAAGAGGATGGATCACAGAAAATAAAGATAGGCCTTAAACCCTGTTTGTTGCCCGGTTCTTCACAGTATTGGTCGCGAAGGAATGAGAGTAGAATCACTAAGTTCTTAAGACCTCATATTCAATGATTCCTTTCTTGACCCTTTCCTTGATTGTGACTTGTCACGTACCTATGGAATGCTTACTTCTGCAAAAAGTGGGCAATGTACCTTTGTATTTGGACATACCTTTTACTACCTCTTTAGACATCTTCAAAGAATCTAGAATGCCTAATAGATCTGAATAAATGTCTACCGTGCCTTGGAACTTATACTCAGTCGAGACCATAATTCATTTGTTTCATTTGATTGATCCCTTCTATTTTTGATTTTGACTTTTGAACAACAACAACTAAAGCTGGAAACATACTGTCGGACGCGGCTTACGGACGCGGCAGACGCAGCCGCGACTGAATAGGTATCTGGATATAGAACGAACATAGAACTGTGCACATTATCTGACGAAAGTCGCGGACGCGTCCTTGGACCTTCAGACGTCCGAAGGCAATCTGGCCCGCTGCGTGTTCGGACGGTGTGCACACAGATCAGTCGTGGCTAACAGCCGCGACTTATGGATGCGTCCGATAGTTTGTTTCCAGCTTGAGATTGTTCCAAGGTTGTTCAACAGTCAAAAATTCAAAATTGGAGCTTTCATTCAGCAACTTATTATTATAGAATTGGCTTTCATGAAGTTTTTTGATACAGGGCGTCGATTCTGGTACCGAACTTTTTATCAACCTCAACCAAAACCTCAACTAAAGCGACTGTTTCCATGACTACTAATAATAAACGACTCAGTTGTGGTGAGGTTTTGAACTTTGGCAGAACAAATTTTTGAAAAGCTATTCTACTATTTCACCAAATGGCTGACATTTAAGAGATCGAACCAAAACCAAAGCGGTTGTCATCTAGTAGAATTCAGGCCCTAGGCTGAATTGATTTGACTGGTTGGAATTGACCAGGATATGACGTATGTTCTGATGCTCCCAGTATTCAGCTCCAAGTATTCCGGAGAGATAACCTTGTATGGAGGTTACATCTTGAATTTTAACAAGACCATTTGAGGTTAATGACTACATTTAGTTGCACACAAACGATTATCATTCCGTTGCCCTTGTTGATAATCGGATAAGATGACAGTTTTAAAATATTTCATCATATTCATAGTAATTTTAATTAAATGGAAAAACGTGTGCAAGATTATTTTCACAAAAATAAATGGTACATTTATTTAATTTCATAGTTTTAAAGTATTAGTTTCGCAATAAATATTATATCAACCAATTATGGTAAAATATAATTAAGGTTTCGTGTGTATCAAACAAAAATATCGAGGAGAGAATGATATGCCGCTTTTTAACTGAGTATTGCATAGCAGTGGTTTTTTTTAGCGAATTATTTGGACAATCAGCTATTAGCCGTACCGCGTTATTCAGACAATTTGATTCTCATTGTGTTACCAAGGTGGAGTGGCGGTGTACCTACCTGTTACCTGATAATGATAACAGCGAACGCTATCAGTTAGTCGATACAGCGACGTCGGCGTCGGCAGCGCAAACACACGATTGGTAATTCTACTAAATAATTTGCTCCATTTCCCAAACCGAACTTTTACGTGTTCTCTACTTATTCGCATCTTTCAGACAAAATGATTCGCGAGCTACCACCTGAATTGGCTAAAATAGCTTCGGAAGAAGTTAATGAAAAACCGAGTCAGATTAAAGACGATCTGCAGTATTTGAAGGAATGGATCGCGAAACAACCTCACTTAAAAGCAAGGACAGGTGAGCAATATCTTATTCTAAGTCGAGAGCACTTCTGAGTTATGCCTTGACACAAGGCCTGTCTAGGCCACTGATATTAATGTCTATGGTTTATTAGCGATATTGATAGCGGTCGATACAGTTGATTTAAAGTAAACTCTACCAATTCATAAACAAACTCTACTTACCATGAGTTTCTCATTACAATCATATTTATCACGTCTGTAATTCACATGTCACTATGCTGTTACATTCAATACAGCCTTGAGTCTTGTCTATCTTCGGGTATATACTCATTTATTCGTTGGGAATTGGATATATGTATTTTTTACCCAGGCTTCTGTTGGATATTCTTTGACCACTGCTCAGTTTTCTTCTGACCATATTGCTTGGCCTTGTTATGTGCCAGAAATATTATTTAAAAAAAAAAATATTTAAATATAATATTACTTTTGAGCGCCAAAACTGTGATCTTCAGAGTGTTGGCATTAAATTCTTCTTAGGATTTCAACATTAGTTTACAGGTCAATTTGTGCATGTAGGTCTGTCTATGTTTCGTGTCGACATGTCATTGTTTGATGAATTTCAGGTTGATTTCATTTGATAATTCTATTCTATAAGGACGTTTAAAAATAATTTCAGATGATCAATGGCTAGTGGCTATGCTTAGAGGTTGCAAGTTCAGTATAGAGAGAGTTAAAAACAAACTGGATATGTATTACACTCTCAGGACCACAGCACCTGATGTCACACTGAGAATCTTGCCAAGTACATCAGCGTTTTTGGATTTCTTAAGAGTGGGGTAAGCGGTGAATAATATCAAATATTAATTACTTATCGTAAACGTAAATATCTATAACTTTATCGTAACAATTACATCTAAATATTATCAAGGTTTTGGTAGATAAATACCTTGATTAGGTACCTACTGTTTGAGTGAAAATCGGTTCCGGACTTGAGATTAAATTAAAACAGTAAATTAATCGTGATTTCGGTTGTATTACTTTTTGTGCAATCAGCTAAAACCACACACTGTAAACAGTTAAATTCAATTAGAGCTTGATGATGATGATAAGCACTGATAAAATGTACTTGAGTCAATCTTTAGAATCAGCGCACTGGTTGATCGCTATGGCGCCCCTTAAATATCGATATTATTGCTATTCTGCCCCTTCAGGAGCCAATATGAAAATGTGCTTATTTAGACACCTCCTCAAAATAAAAATACAGAAAAGCAATAATATCGATATTTAAAAAGCACCATAGCGATCAACCAAACACGCTGGTTCTGAAGATTGACCCACTTATTGCACTAAAGGTGGGTTATTGATTGCAGCACGGTGATGGTACTTCCCAAGCCCAAGGACAAGCTCTTCCCGCGGGTGATCCTCATCAGACCAGGAGTGTACGACCCGGCAATCAACAGCGTGGCAGATCTCTTGTGCATGTTGTATTTTTTAGTTCAGGTATGTGATACGATATTGATATATGAGATTGTAAACTTGACGCAGCCAACTGGCTGAATTAGCCATTCAATTGGACGGCTAGCCCTTTCATTGAACGACGCCATTCAATTAAACGGCTAGTTGTCTAGTTAAATCATTGTAGCGTTTGTAACGTTTGAAAACGTTTTCACTTTGGTGAAAAGCCGCTGTAACATTGAATTAAGAATCTACATAGTATTTTGTTCAAGTTTTGTCAATAAATCCATTTAATTTAGCAAAAAAAAATTAACGGCTAAATCAACCGATTGACTGCGACAAACATTCTCTTTTAACTTCTATTTTAATTTTTCAATCACATGCCCTTTTCTCGAAAAAAGTTGTGGGTTTACATCTTACTCGGTCGATACCTATTTTTGGGGACTTTTTCTTACTTAGTCTTTTGTTTTATGATATTTTCAATTAAAAATACAAACATTTATTTTAAAAATAGCCCTTTATAGTTGAATTTTATCTTGCTTCCTTACTTGTTTACACTATAAATTAGCCTTTTAACTTCGTCTTACACAAGAAAGACGACTAAAAAATTAGTTTATATCTTAGCTAAAGCCTTATAGCTGTTTCTTTAACTCAATGGAACATAATTTCAGATTTTAATAGTTGATGATGACGTAGCTTCTATATTGGGAACCAAGATCATGGTGGATTACACAGGATGTACAATGAACCACTTGGTCCAAGCAAGTCCGTCGATGATAAGGAAAATGATAGCCGTTTGTCAGGTATGAGTACAAACATTCAGATGCATCTTGCAAAAAGACTACCCTTTAATTGCCATCGGTGACGACAAGAGTATGGAATATTACACAGTGGTACATTGCTCTATCTCACGAAGTCCGTTTCGTCTTAACTGTGTGTGTGGATGCACATGCACGTTGTTTCTGTGTGCGTGAGCCGATTCGAGCGCTCCCGAGCTTACGCACACAGAAACAACGTGCATGTGAACACACACACAATTAAGACCAAACGGACTTCGTGAGATAGAACAACTGTACTTAGTGCATTTTAACACAATGAGGAGTTGTAAGATTTGTCTTGCTCGTGGGTGTTACATAGGCTATATAATTTTAATCAAAGCAATGAGGTTAAAGGATAAAAAAGATAAAAATATCTACGCAGCTGGGTTTTGTTTTTATATTCAATACTTGTTTACTTCCAATGGTCCCTTTGGTTATACTGTGGTTATACCAAGTTGCAGAATGCAGAGGCGTATTTTAAGATTCAGCGCCCTAGGCCAGTAAGGTTTGCCGCCCCCTGCAAATATTTGTCTCGGGCTTGAAACTTGGTTTGCACTCTGCTCGCAAAATAGTCATGAAGCTTATAATAAGCGAGCGAAGCGAGCCGATTTTTTTTTAAAGACAACAACAGACATTTGATTTTGCTCACGGTTCTCAAAGAAAAGGTTGGCTGCTTGTAGGTTCCTATTCTATTTGCGAGCGAAGCCAGCCGAATATCTTTATGAAAAATTCAACATGTGACACTTGATTTTGCTTACGGTTCTCAAAGAAAAGGTTGGCTCCTTGTCGGTTCCTAGTCTATATGCAAGCGAAGCTAGCCGAATTTTTTTATGACAAATGCAACATGTGACTTGATTTTGCTTACGGTTCTCAAAGAAAAAGTTGGCTGCTTGCCGGTTCCTATTCTATATGCGAGCGAAGCGAGCCGAATTTTTTTTATGATAAATTCAACATGTGACACTTGATTTTGCTTACGGTTCTCAAAGAAAAGGTTGGCTCCTTGTCGGTACCTATTCTATATGCGAGCGAAGCGAGCCGAATTTTTTTATGACAAATGCAACATGTGATACTTGATTTTGCTTACGGTTCTCAAAGAAAATGTTGCTTGCTTGTCGGTTCCTATTCTGTATGCGAGCGAAGGGAGCCGAATTTTTTATGACAAATTCAACATGTGACACTTGATTTTGCTTACGGTTCTCAAAGAAAAGGTTGGCTGCTTGTCGGTTCCTATTCTATATGCGAGCGAAGCGAGCCGAATTTTTTTATGACAAATGTAGCATGTGACACTTGATTTTGCTTACGTTTCTCAAAGAAAAGGTTAGCTGCTTGTCGGTTCCTATTCTATATGCGAGCGAAGCGAGCCGAATTTTTTTATGACAAATTCAACATGTGACACTTGATTTTGCTTACGGTTCTCAAAGAAAAGGTTGGCTGCTTGTCGGTTCCTATTTCGCTTTCAGACATAACTCAATTTGCTCGTAAAACACTGATGAAGCTAATATGCGAGCGAACGAACCGAATTTTTTGAAGTAAAATGCAACATGTGACACCCAAAGAAATGTTTTCCTAAAATCGTCTCGAGGATTTATTCCCAGAATACCAATTTATTGTAACGAATTATCCCTTCGAGCTTAAAAGAAAATCTACGTTTCCTGTTAAATGAAAATCTCTGAAAAACCACCAAATAAGTTTTTGTTTTTGTTCCTCGCTCTCAACCAAATAAGTTTTAGCTTTTGTTAATTAGGTACCTAGGCTTTTTTTTAATTTCTTCAGGCATATAAGGACTAAGAGAAAGGCGCATGAAACTGAAAGCGCGGGGCGGTGCAAGCCGCCCCTCGCTCCGAGCCAAATAAGTTTTAGATTTTGTTAGTTGGGTAAACTTTTTTTTACTTTCTTCAGGCGTTTAAGGACAAAAAGAAAGGCGCATGAAACTGAAAGCACGGGGCGGCGCAAGCCCCCCTCTCTCTCAACCAAATAAGTTTTACCTTTTTTTAGTTCGGTAGGCTTTTTTTTTAATTTCTTCTAGCATGTAAGGATAAAAAGAAAGGCTCATGAAGCTGAGAGCGAGGGGCGGCGCAAGCCGCCCCTCGCCAACCAAATTTTAGTTTTTGTTAATTAGGTAGTAGGTAAGCTTTTTTTAAAATCTCTTTTGGTATTATAAGGCCAAAGGCCAAAAAGAAAGGCGCAAGCTGAGAGCGAGGGGCGGCTTGCGCCGCCCCTCGTAGCCTGCCGCCCCGGGCCATGGCCCTCTTGGCCTAAGGGTAAATACGCCCCTGGCAGAATGTCAAAAGCAGAGCAACTGAAACTTATAATAACTGGTAGGACTGGTAGGAATAAAACGTTATCATGTTAATCGATGCGTGAGTTTTCCCCGGCTCTTATCTCTGTTATATTAATTATATTGATCACTTTGTACTCTAGATACATAAAACGACATCTATAAAACACTTTAGCCCACTAGGTAGGTACTATGACAGTATCGTTTGAGCCATAGCACAAACGAAATATTGTGCGAGGATACTCAATTACATTTATTTGATTGATGTTTTTTTCAGGATTCCATGCCATTGCGGTTAAAAGGGAGTCATCACGTAAACCTGCCATCAGGAATAGACAAAATATTTTCTCTAATATCTGGTTTCCTCAGCGAAAAGAGCAAAGAAAGGGTAAGTAATTAACAATATTTCATTTTGATTTTGACATAGAATAAAATTTTTCCGTGAGCAGTTTGTTTGGTCCCGAAAGAACCAGGAGTAGAATTTTGATCTACATGATGTTATTTTTGATTTTGATTTTGTCCCTGTGCTTCGGAGGGTCTTGCGATGTAATAAAACCATTTTTTTTTTGCTTCTTAGATGAGAATTCACAAAAACTACGACGAACTACGAGAATACATCCCTGAAGAAATAATTCCTAAGGAATATGGTGGTTCAGGAGATACTCTTGATAATACAATTGGTAAGGTCAACTCAATATTAGAAGATTACTGTCATTTTACTTTCGTTGCGCAGGTCATCTCATTTCGGATGAATGAAAATGAGTGTTAACATGAGCTGGAACGCCAAGGAAAATATCGTGATAAAACCAGTTAGCATTCTAATAGCGTCGATGTATTTACAACCTACAACTACAGTGTCCCGAAGATTGCCTCCTGACACAGTATCATCTAGTAAAATATGTAAAGGCCTAAGTTGCTTCCAACCTGTCATGTATTTGGAAAGATACCTAACTATTGCAAGATGTGGGCTGGGCATGTGACAGCATTTAGGCTGTGTCCCCAGTAGGCAAACTGTGAGCGGCCGACTGAGTTTGCGGCGTATCGGTTTAGTATACCGTTCCATATATTTGAAATGGAGTGTCCACAGTTTGCTAGTTTTGCGCTCACTGTACGCAGTTTGCAGCGTAACGCTGCAAACTAGCAAACTGTGGAAATTCCATTTCAAATATGGAAGAGCGTACTAAACCGATACGCCGCAAACTCAGTCGGCCGCTCACAGTTTGCCTACTGGGGACACAGCCTTAGATGTGTTTTTGACTAATCCCACATTATTGTTTAATTTTCAAATATGTTCCTTAACCTACTGTTTAAACTAATGTTTAATTATTAACTTGGGACACTGTTCGCATACCAATAAGGGATAATGCAACCTCTACTTTTTTATTATTTCTCTAATTGTTTACCAACTTAGTTGCACAATTGAATTATTAAATGTAGGCAAAGATTGCCTCCTGACATTGTATAAAATCATCTAGTAAAGATGTAAAGGCCTAAGTTTTTTAGTTCCACAAAAGGAAGGATTACTTATAGTGCATTTTAAACTACTTGTTGACTTGCTTATAAAAACATTAAACAAAAAAGCACTGTAACAAACATGATTTATACGCAAAAAAAATGTAGGTAAATGATGAATTGATTGGCCATCTTTCAGAACACTGGGTATCCAAGTTCAAAGAATACAACACCTGGATGAAGGAAGAGGAGCAATTGGGGACGGACGAGAGCAAACGAGTGGGACCTCCGATCAACCAAGACGGCCTTGACGGCTACTTTAGAAAACTGGAAATAGATTAACGCCAAGCTACCTATTTTTATCTTAGTACATTTTAACTAAATAAAATATCTTTATTACACCCTATTCATTATTCGGATGTCTTTTTCTCAATTTGAATTTTGAAAATCTAAATAAGTAGTCGTTTCATATTTATTTTCTTGTTTACCTGAGTTTTGTTCATTAGAGGCGTGTTAGCCGAGTTGTATAAGGTTCGAATTTTGGCGAATTTTTGGAATTTGGTTCGAATATTTGGTTTTGGAAAATTTATACTAGCATAAAACACTAAATCTAAGTTATAAAAGAAAACATCGTGAGGGAAGCAGCTATTATCCTAATAGGTTTGCAACATGCCACGTATGTCCTTTACTACCCTAACTTTAAATTGCAAAAGATGGACTGTTTTACTATCGATCGAGCGAGCGAAGCGAGCGAAGATCTTAGTGGCAAGTTAGGCGATTTTGCTTTGTATGTTTGTATGTTTGTTTGTTTGTATGTTTCATTTTTATGTTCTCGCATAACTATCGAACCGCTTATCCAATCTGTATGAAACTTGATAGGTCAATAGGTTGTGCTATGGAAATTTGCTGTGGAGCGTATGAGCGTAATCGATGAAGGGGTTGTAAAGATATGGGGTTCCCAAGGGGGTAAATTTTTTTCAAAGTTACCCAAATATATTGAGTGGGTTGTCATATGAAAGTACTCAATTTATACATTCCAAAATGGTTTTTAGTTTTCTTCTAGGTTCTATAGTTTTTGAAATACAGAGAAAAAGAAAAATGATGAAAACCAATTAACGGATGTATGGAGAGAGCTCCCGTTTCATAGAGTTTCGATGTATTCGTAGGTCTGGTTAACAGACAAAGAGTGTGGCATCGTTGTGGTTTGGTTTGCAATGATTTTAGTTGCTTCTTGATATTTTTCCTTGAGATTGAAAATAAAAGCCGTGTTGGCCGAGTGGAAGAGTGCTCGACTTTCGATTCATAGGTCGTAAGTTCGAACCCTGGCCGTGCTCATCAATGGATTTTTCGATTAGAAAAATTTAAATGCGCATTAACACGAGCTCTAAACGGTGAAAGAAAACATCGTGAGGAAACCAGTTAACGTTCTAATAGCGGCGATGGGCTTGCAACCTGTCACGTATGCAAATGCTAACTCCTGCAAATAGTGGGCTGGGCATGTACCAAAATTATAGAGGGAGACGGAGGGGGAAGGGAGGGGGAGGGGGAGGGGGAGGGGTGGGGAGGGGGAGGGGGAGGGGGAGGGGAGGGGAGGGGGAGGGGGAGGGGAGGGTGAGGGGAGGGGATGGGGAGGGGATGGGGAGGGGATGGGGAGGGGAGGGGAGGGGGAGGGGAGGGGGGAGAGGGAGGGGAGGGAGAGGGAGGGGGAGGGAATTGATTTTCTCATACATTTTGTATTGAACTGCTATTTTAATAATTTCTCGAACTAAGAGGCCTTCCCTGAGGCGCGGTACGAAGTTCGCGGGGTCAACTATTGAATATAAACACGACACGACTTAATGTATTGCATGCATGCCTATAATCTTTACCATACTGAGGTAGTGCATTATATATCATTGTGTGGTAAACACTAGAAGGAGCACTTAACGTAGGTATAGGGGTAGTCAGGAACAAGTCCAAATCTAGGCTATCAACACAACGGTGCGCGAGATCTCAGTTCGGGGCGAACTACTAGTAATAATTTATTTGGAAGTTTAGACGGTGGCCTACCCCGACATCTTTAGGGGTTTAAGTTCTCCATAGCTCTGAGAGAATATCTGCGTGTCTTGGGGATACAGTCATAATCCATTTCAGTTTTTTTTCCATTCAGGTAGGTAATACATTTTTCACACCTAAAGACTTAAGTACTAAAATAAAAATAAACTAAGACTGCCAACAACACCATCTAACCGATAATGTAATGCGCCGTTTGAACTTAGAGGTGGACTTCCCCCTTAGACAGCTTCAAAGGATTTAAGTTCCCTAAAACTCTGAGAGAACAGTTTAGTTTTTTTTTTCATTTCATCAGTTTTTTTAATGACCTTCTAAATAAAAATAAACTGCTGCTGATAACACCGTCAAAACGATAATATACTAGATATCATTTGAACTTTATATAAAATATACAACGAAATAAGATTAGGTATAAGTAGGTATAATTAGATTTATCATGGCCGAAACGATACTAAGAAAAGATTCTTTAAATAAATTTTTAATTTAGGCCGTGTCCCCAGTAGGCAAACTGTGAGCGGCCGACTGAGTTTGCGGCGTATCGGTTTAGTACGCTCTTCCATATTTGAAATGGAGTGTCCACAGTTTGCTAGTTTTGCGCTCACTGTACGCAATTTGCAGCGTAACGCTGCAAACTAGCAAACTGTGGACACTCCATTTCAAATATGGAATGGAAGAGCGTAGATACTAAACCGATACGCCGCGAACTCAGTCGGCCGCTCACAGTTTGCCTACTGGGGGACACAGCCTTATACTTACTTACCCATAAAGTTTTAGAATTGTTTTATGTAGGTACCTATGTTTTTACGTAACACAATCGTAGGTACCTACTTAATTTGGTTTAAGATTACAGTACCTACAAAAGAAAAATAGGTGAATAAAAACTAACAGATTTTTGTCTACCAGAGAGACAAACTTATAAGTACCTCTCTCTCCCTCTCTCTCTCCTAAGCCTTATCTGATGGTGGGATCTGCTTTCCTCGTCATCGTCTTCCACTTCGCTCTGTCTAAACGCCTCGTATAAACGTCGTCTAAACTTATAAGTACCTACCTACCTACCTAACGGAACAATAACAAAAAAAACATGTTTTTAAGAGATCATGTTTATTTATAAATAAACTAGTTTTCACCGATGCAGTGACGATCCAGACCACGATCTTCTCCTATTCCAAGATTGATCAAAATCGGTTTTCTATTTTTTTTATCGAAATACAAACAGACCAACTACAAACTTTTAGATACCTACAAATAGAGAGAGATTAGAAGTAGTATACTGAATAATATATAGCTAGTCTCTCTATGACAGAGTACCTATTAGTCGTATACTCAACACTCTCTCTTTATTAAAAGAGATCGTCTAGCTAGTCTCTTTAAGAGAGAGTGTTAGAAGTATACTTTAGGTATACTCTCTCTTTATTGTGATCCAAATTCACTTATGTTGCTTTCTACCCGTGAATTCAGTCAATAAATATGTTTATTGGTTTTCAATAACAACTCTGTATTCACTCTACGTAATCTGATTAGTGATTACATTACCCTTTTCAAGGTTACAGCACAAAGTCGTTTTAGTACCTGTATTCCACCGGTAGAGTTGTGATTAAAATTCATAATATCAGTGAAAATATGTACCTGTTTTCCTATATTTGTTTTATAATTAAGTAAATCAGTCTACAGAGTATTAGCAAGATTATAAAATAATAATACTAACTTTGGAATGCTTTGTTACATTGAGAATCCGACCAGACACGTGTTAGATGTTATCGCTTGTCGCTGCTCAGTTTGGTTTTTGGCGGTCGTGTGCAGCTGTATTTGTGTGTGCTAGTGATATAATGTTCACGTAATTATTGTAAGTAGCCTTCTACATATTCTATAATGTCAAAACTAAATGCTAATAATGCCCAAAGACTCGAAACAAGCAAACATTCGAAATCTTTTCATTTTATAAACTTCATTATTTCAAAATGGGTCGGAAAATTAAATTAATGTTTTGATTTGATTTGTAGAAACGCTATATTTAGTAATCTCCTACTTAGGAATTTTAAGAGGGTTCATGAGGGTCTGGTGAGTTAACAAAAATATGATAAACAATCTCTAGAAGAAAAAATTAAAATCTAGAAGTAGAAATAAAAAAGTGTTTAGGTATAGTGCTGTTTTTGTTTTATTTTCATTATTGCACACAGATATGGTATATACAGGTAGGTACATATTATTAAACATATACTATTTTTATATACTTACTATACTATTTACAGAAACATACACATTTATTATTTTTTCCAGTTTTCGCACAATGCAGATCAGACAGCTTTCGCCGGCCCTTCGTTTAAAGGCAGAGGAAGAGCTACATGAAACTCCATCACTTATAGCTACTAATATCAAAATAATAAGAAAATGGATGAAAGAACAACCACATTTACATTCTATTCAACCGAGTAAGTTTTATTGTTATGAAAACACGACTACATTTTTAATGAGAGCCATGAAAAACTAAAAATTCTTTAGTCACTCACTAAGATCGAATAATATATTACCTATTTATTACTATATTACCTACCTATATGAATATATTACCTATATATTTTATACATTTTTAATAATTTCAAATTAATAAGTACTTAAGTGGTAGATTATTCTGACCACAAGATATGCCACAAGGTATTATTTGTTCTTTGAAGATTTGAGTCCACATGAGAGCCTACCAAAATATTTTTTAAGAATAACAAAATATCTTTTGATGATGAATAAAATAGGTCGCTTTGGTCGTACCTAAATATGTAAGTACCTAGGTACTTATTTAATTTGTTAATAATAATAAGTAGGCAAGTATTGACTTGACGTTCTTTAAAATTATCATAGATATTTACTTAGATAAGTAACGTTATATATTTTAATACATGATCAATTATATCTATCTACTTATCAGAGATATTAGTAGGTATCATAATTGACCGTAGGTATTCATGAGGGTCATTTTTGAGAGCACTTGTAGTTTAGTAGTAGTAGTAACTCCTTTTTCAGAGAAATTCATGTAGAGTTACTGTAGGTAAATCTGCAAATAATATATTTAGGTAGAAATAAATAAAGTGTGAAGGAAACAATTAGAAACATTCCCTCACCACACCATAATGTACGTAGACATTATGAAATACTTAGGTCCTAAATATAGCATAGTAGTATTATCGTGTGCCTGTTTCTTTCGCTTACGTAGCTGGCGAATTGTAAATGTGTGTCAAAACCCCATAGGTAATGTTATTATTTTTAGAACGTGCTTACTTACGAACAAAGAAATCATATACTTGCTTGTTAGAGACATCTATGATGAAAGAGTAAAATTCCATAAAAACACACTGTCGTCTTTCGTTGAAAATTTATTTATATATTCAGTGTCTGTGCTAACGTTGTTGCGTTGAACTTTGTCTGTGTTTCGACTTCCTGAGTAAGCCAATAGATGACTCTGTTTCGAACTTAATTACTCCATGAAACTTTGCAAAACTGTTTTCTTATGATTAGGTGCAAAAATATTAACGCTTTCAATATCGTTTTATCAGCCATAATTTTTATAAGTATTCGTTGCATTTTTTTATCTACGTAGAAGTACTTAGCACATAAGCACTGTGACATAGATAAGCAAGCAATCTATGTGGCCTAGGCAAGCTATTATTATCTATACTTACTACTTATACTAATCTAATAAAGCGGAAGAGTTTGTTTGTTTGTTTGTTTGAACGCGCATATTCCAGGAAGTACCAGTCGGATTTATAATTTTTTTTCTCTGCATTTGATAGCTAAACTCTTGAGGAAGGTTATAGGCATTCATCATCATCATAATCACCATATAAAACACCGCGAGAGCGCTGCTAGTGTGATATATGCAAGCCTGCGTTTTTTGTTGGCCGAGGGGTAGGTATAGTACCTAGACTTTCGATCTGAAGGTCGTGGGTTCGAATCCTGGCCGTGCATCAATGGATTTTTCGTTTCGAAAAATTTAAATGCGCATTAACACGAGCTCTAAACGGTGAAGGAAAACATCGTGAGGAAACCCGCGGCTTAGTCAGCCCCACACGTTTTGACCATGTTTTTTCTGTGGATGTGGCCGGTTAAGCTGAGAGGATGGTGTAGGTGCTGGGCAAGGCTACTCCATCTCAACAATGTCCCAGGCACTACAGTGTCCCGTTAAGTGTAGGCAAGATTGCCTCCTGACACTGTATCTATAAATCATCTAGTAAAGATGTAAAGGCCTATGTTTTTTTTTTAAGAACGTGTATTACAATTGAAAAAAGTGTGCTAATGACGCAAGTACGCTACGTAGTAGAAGATAAGCATGCTTTTTACTAGCATGTGTATTCCAGGCTAACAGGGTTTTGGGTTTCATTTTGAGCTAGTGATATAATTATTTGCATTTTAGAATTGATTTTTATTATGGTTTTACGAATTTCAGCGGATCAATGGCTAATTGCATTTCTCCGTGGTTCCAAGCACAACATAGAAAAGTGCAAGGGAAAGATAGATATGTATTACACTTTGAAGGGATCTGCAACTGAGTTCTTCGAGAATAGAGACCCTTTTGACAAAAATATCCAGGAGATGTTAAAAATAGGGTAAGGTGGTAAAGTAGTCAAATAGTGTCAGTGTTGTATCAACACCACTGAAACGCAGACCTCACTCTACAGTAGGGCCAACGGATCTAGGCATTCGTGAAGATAGGCATTTCGCTGCGCAGTAGAAAATTTTGTATCAAAAAGTTGCACTGCGCATCGAAACGGCCAACTTCACGAATGCCGAGATCCGTTGGCCCAAGTGGACAGTCAAAAGCCTATGCCGGAAAGTGATGTGCTTGCTAAAAGTATTCATCAGCTTTCCATTAGTTTCGCGCATGTAGTTTCTTCTCAGAAATTAATACTCACTATCCACACTATCGGATGGTACAATAATACAGAAACTATTTTTTTTTATCAAACAGGTTCGATTCCTGGCCAGGAAAATTATTACTATTTTTAAAGTCTATTGATGCAGTTTTAATTTTTATCAAAATCGGTTACGAGACTCCTTGCAGTGTTTTTCCCTATTGCTTAATAGTTTCAGATTTGACCCACCCAATAACTAAAAAACTCTTAGTTAGTATTTTTATAATAAGCGTCCAGTTCATTGTATTCTACTGATTCTACCAAAATCTTATGTATTTAGATTTTAATCTTTTTCCAGAGTGTTCCTCCCAGTAAAGAAATCCTCCCGGCCTGATTCAGCAAGAATCTGCTTGGCAAGAGTAGGCCCCTTCAGCGCATCTGGGTTATCGTTAGTGGATTTCATCAAAGTTTCCTTCATGATCGTTGAAATTCTGTTACTAGAGGATGACAATTTCAGTGTTGCTGGAGAAGTAAGTACCTACGTAGTGCCGACAGCACAAAATAAAAAGAACATAATACCTAAGCAAAAAACACTTACCTACCCCGTTATTTCTTTACACCGTTATTCATATTCAACTGTCAATTTAGTATGAAGAATCTTTTTTTTACTGTCACTTGTATGTCAATGAAAAGGGATGGCAACAGGCTTAACAGCCGGTTGAGCCCTAGCCTAGAGAGCATGAATAACCGGGTTCAGCTTTACCCAAAAAATATCTTTTTCATTTCTCATACACGGAAAGTACGCTTGAAGTTACCTAAACAGAGGGATGAAAGTAGTACTTTTCAGCCCTGGGAAGCAATTTTCCCTGCTGTCAAATAAAAAAAAATCATTCTATTTTGACATTTTTATTGAGTCATGTTGAAACTTTTTACACAGCAAAAGTAATATTTGACATTTCGATTTTACCTTTTATTGAGAATTGCTGTAAAAAATATTTTCAACAATTTATTACATGAGTATTGTTATTAATAATTACTTTTCACTATATTATTATTATTTAAACAAGATTTTGAGCTTGAAATATTTACCATCTTCAATGACAAAAAATACTGGCTAAAAAAAAGGTAGGCGCCTTTTTTGTTTTTTTTTTCAGTGGCAAGCTACCAGCCAGTATTTTTTTTAAAGCACCAATTCGATTTTTATCTGTTTTGTCGATCGAGAGCAGAGATTTTTATAAAATGAGCTAATCAGGTTTATATTTACTTTCCTAATATTCGAAATGAAAAGCAGAGTGTTTACCTCGGGTGAAATACTTATTACGGCACTCGAACTATTAGCGCCCTCGCTACGCTCAGGCGCCAAACCATCTCGTGCCGCAATAGGTTACTTTCAATCCTCGTGCAACAATCTACTATTTCTCTCTCATAACATGACTATTCTGTTAGAGTTGAAGTTCAATCATAGCTGTTTCATTCAATATTATGAATATACCTACCTACTTGCCTTGTTATCCTAAAAACTAGACATGGTGATATTAGGTAATACTAACCAGAGACTGAAAGTCATTGCAAATTCAGAAAAGATAAAAAATGTCCTGGTTGAGCTACTCCAAGATGACCATTTATCTATAGAAAATACTGACACACTGCTGACGATGCATTAATCAAACATCCTTACTAGTAGTAGGTAATCACTTAATAGAGTATTTTACTTTTCAGGAAGTGATCGTGGATTTTATCGATTTCAAGCTAATGTCTTTGTTATGGCAATGGACTCCAGCTTTAGCCAGAAAGTGTACCACATATAGCGAAAAGGCATTGTCTGTTCGGATAAAAGGCATGCATTTATTGAATCCACCGTTCGGGATAAGTGGTGCGTTGGCTATCTTCAAAATGTTTGTAGCACCCAAAATAAAGAATAGAGTAAGTTGGCTTTTTTGTTGTTTTTTTTTTTTCATTTTTGTCGACGCTTGTAACGCATATAATATTATCTCTTCCTCTCCGAGCGAGCTTAACTTAAACAAAGAATGATCTAAATTTTTGGCCCCTTTCGGTCAAAGATTTTGATCACTCTTGGTGGCGGTTCATGTCCGAGACCGAGAGAGACCAGAGACAGGCTTTGTAAGGGTGCGGTGCGCGAAAGAGACATGAGACGGAGAACCGTCAGTTTATATGACAACAGTCTCCTGTCTCGCTCTCGGTCTCAGTCCCCTGTCTCGGTCTCGGGCGCTAATCTAAGTTTGAGCCCAGTATGAGTTTAGCGAATGGATAAGGGAAGGTATTAAGGTCTTACATTACACTTTTTTTTAATAAGTAGGTACTTGATTTGGACTTAAATTGCAAATCAATATAGGCTATTATGGCTTAGCTGAACATTGTTTTCATTTTGACAATCTACGTATCTACAACGTAACACTAGTTTATCAGTGGTAATAATAAGTTATCCAAGCGAGCAAGAATTTAAGCAAATGGTTCTTTTTTATCTTCTAATTCAATCACGGATTTTTACAGATTTTTTCGCACAGTAAGGACACATTATTTAACGAAATTGATAGATCCGTCCTCCCTGAAGAATACGGCGGGACTGACGGAAGTACTCAGGAACTTATTGGTAAGTTTTAAACAGATTGAACATCCAGCAGGTAACCTACACACTTTTTAGTAAAGAGTGTGTGTGAACGCGCTTATCTCTGGAACTGGTAGCACAGAATAATAGTAAGCAAATGATGTGAAATATGTTGCAAAATTCTTTGGACAAACAAAGGACATTCAAAGAACCAAGTCCTTTTGTGTAACTCCTAATTATATTTCAAAAGTAGTATATTTTTAAAGTTTACGTAAAATATTTGTTCATTTAAATAGCAAAAGAAATGCTGCTATTCCAATTAAAAGAAAATATTAATTTGAAGACTGGAAATAATGTTGGAGAAAAAGCAGTCTATAGCTTGTTTAGAAATTGGCATTTCAAATGTAATTTACTAAGTAAATGAAAATTTTCATCCTGTAAAATATAACATTTACGAAGCTTTTTTTCCTCTTTTAGATTACTGGAAAGCTAAAGTGGAAAGCTACCGTGATTGGTTCATGGATGAAACAACTTACGCAGACGAATCCAAACGGCCTGTGACCAAGCGAACTGGATTTTTCGGATGGTTTTAACATTAAAATTGGTGACTGTAATGTTGAGTTAGTGGACGAGTATATTTATATTGGACATTGTTTCCATTGGCCGACACTCTTACCACCAGCCCGTTGGTCGGACGACATCGTTAGCGTGGTCTGACGAGAAATGATGAGGCTGGCACGGCACCGGGAGGAGTGGCGTATAAGAGGTCTACACCCAGCTGTGGGCAATGCATGATGCATTGTGTGTAGGTACACTGGGTCAATGTATCATAGATAGCCCACGGCATGATGATGCGTCAACCGCGAATCAGTGGTAATCAAATGCAAAACATTATTAGGGGGTTACCCTGCAGTGAAAAAATAACGACGAAGATATTTTGTAGTTTTATTTTTTATTATTTTTTATTTATTTATAATTATAAATTAAAGCTTTTTTAAATTTATAAATATAAGTAATTATAATTATTAATTAAAAGTTATAAAATAAAGTTTAAGATTAAAAGCACTGCAAAAATCGTGTGACGGTTTGTCCGCATGCTTGTGACAACCGTAGGCGACAGTCTACACACTAACTAGCAAATCAAGTAAGAGGGAAGCAGCTCATTGATTAATTTTATCAGCAGCTAGAAGTCTTCCAAAGGTGTGCCTGGAAATTACATTTAAGTATATTTAATAGATCAATTTACTCTTAAATAAAATACATATAAGGTCAGCTGCACAAGCATTATCCTACTAATTTGGTAATATTAAAATGTTATACAACACAAAAATCTGTAATTGTTTTTATTTCAGTAACCTACACTGTAATCCAAAAATTAGGTGAAATAAATAAAATAATTGATTATTTGGCAAAAATTTTAAAATATCTTAGGCTGGATTCGACCAAACTGTCATCTTACTCCCAGAGTAGTTATTCCGTTAGCCGACAGAATTCGAAATACAATTGTTTAGAAAGCGCAACCAAACATTATTAGGTGCAGTCAAATTATCCTGGTTATAAGGTGTCAACTTTACAATGTCAAAATATTCGAACAAACAGCAGTTTAATCTGTGGTTTAATCTCCAGATAAAACTTAATCCAGTTTGGTAAAATCCAGCCTTAATCAAGTTGGGCCAACTAAACAAAGTAAGTAATAGTTTAGTTTCTGTAAATTTTGTATTGGATAGTATAATGTAATGATCACTAATTGTTATAAATTTTCCTGTTGGGTACATACAGTATACAAATAACACGTGAACATTGTGTGGTATCGTATAATCTTTAATTAATCTTCGCTAATTATCTATATGTAATCAGTATCACAGCCATGCTATCGGATCTAGTCGTGTACCTCTACTCTTGGTTGCTAATTAATTACGTATCTTCTGTCAAAGTGATATAGCTTATCTGTGGAAAGTACTAACTTACTTACTCAATCAACATTGCTCAGTTCGCGTCCAACTGTGTCTGTGAACATAATTATTATCAGAAATTTATCATTAGATGTATCATTATTTTACTTTGCCCCAGTACTGGTAATTTAAAATCCATTTTTGTCTTTGGAACTTTTAAATGCGGATAAGAATATGTAAGTGTCTGTATTAATAGAATGTAGATGTAGAGTAAAAAAATTAGACAGTTCTTTAAAAGATAATATTTGGGTAGATGACAACTAATTATGTAAACAAAGTAAGTAAGTACTCGCCTAAGTTATTTTCAAGTTATTATTTTGTTGTATGTTGCTTTGAGAGCGCTAATTAAAAGGTATCTAAGTATCTGGTAGGTATAATGTTCAAAATGTTAAAAGTAGATACGTTATAAGTACCTACTGTACCCATGAACTATTTTTTTTCTACTAAGTAGTTTATGCTTAAACTCTATGTACAGTCAGCATCGAAAGTTAATTAGCAATTGCAGTTTTATAAAACTATGCCTCATCGTATAAAATGATTGCAATTATATTTTAATTTCTTGAATACAGACTAAGGCGACTTCATATCTTGATAAAAATGTAGATCATAGATCTGAATTCTATACATATTTTAGTTTTAAAAAGTGAAATCGTTCATTGATTTTTGTTGCTAACTGTACCTACGTAAGCTTTTTGAAAAAGATTTTCCCCAGGAAAAAAGGTACCTACCAAAGAAGGTGCATATACAGGGTGAATTTTTGAGATGGGGCGGTAAGGGCAGCTACCTTAACCGTTGTAGCTAGGGGAAAACGTTCTTAGGAGACCATCCTTAATTTTTGAAAATATTTCGACCTGCATTCACAGATTTTGAAAAATATGTACAGTCAGCGAGAAAATGGGCCATTTACACAAAAACTTTTTTTGATGCCAATCGATCCTGTTTCATCTAAGGATAAAAAGGCTCTTTCAGACCAACTGAGGTTAGAGTACTAGAAAAGTCAGAAATCGCTAAAATGTATTTCTGAGACAAGACAGTAAGGGCTACCTTAACCGTTGTAGCTACAGGAAAACGTTTTTAGGAGGCTACCCTTAACTTTTGACGATATTTCAACCTGCATTCACAGATTTTGAAAAAAATTTACAGTCAGCGAGAAAATGGGCAATTTACATAAAAACTTTTTTTGATGCCAGTCGATCCTGTTTCATGTAAGGATTAAAAGACTCTATCGGACTAACTGAGGCAAGAGTACTAGAAAAGTCAGAAAACGCAAATAACTTTGATTATACATTTCGTACGAAATCATTTTGTCATTTGTCATAATTTTTCATCATTTTGTCGAAATATCTTCAAAAGTAAGGGTAGTCTCCTAAGAACGTTTTCCTGTAGCTACAACGGTTAACAAACTGCCTTTACTGCTCCGTCTCAAAAATACATTTTAGCAATTTCTGACTTTTCTAGTACTCTTACCTCAGTTGGTCCGAAAGAGCCTTTTAATCCTTAGATGAAACAGGATCGACTGGTATCAAAAAAAGTTTTTGTGTAAATTGCCCATTTTCTCGCTGACTGTACATTTTTTTCAAAATCTGTGAATGCAGGTTGAAATATCGTCAAAAGTTAAGGGTAGTCTCCTAAAAACGTTTTCCTGTAGCTACAACGGTTAAGGTAGCCCTTGCTGTCTTGTCTCAGAAATACATTTTAGCGATTTCTGACTTTTCTAGTACTCTAACCTCAGTTGGTCTGAAAGAGCCTTTTTATCCTTAGATGAAACAGGATCGATTGGCATCAAAAAAAGTTTTTGTGTAAATGGCCCATTTTCTCGCTGACTGTACATATTTTTCAAAATCTGTGAATGCAGGTCGAAATATTTTCAAAAATTAAGGATGGTCTTCTAAGAACGTTTTCCTCTAACTACAACGGTTAAGGTAGCTGCCCTTACTGCCCCATCTCAAAAATTCACCCTGTATAGGTAATAACAGTTTCATGGAATACAGATAATGATTATCACTTTTGTATTTAAAAATATTATTTCGATTGAGCGAGCGATTAAAAACGGTGTTATGATTAGCCTATTTAGTTTTCAGTTTATCAGCTACATTACTTTGCAAAACATTCACAATTTCAGAGTTTTAAAAATGACTGTAAGACAACTTTCCCCTGCACTGAAGAAAAAAGCCGAGAAGGAAGTTAATGAAAATCCTAAGAGACTTGCCGAGGACCTAAGGGCTTTCAAAGAATGGATGAGAAAACAACCGCATCTGCATTTAGTGCGACCATGTAAGTATCAACTTTAATACTATCATAATAGTTCGAATAACATAAAGATGTCAAACAAGTAGTAAAACAAGTCTACATAATAAAAAAATATCAAAAAATTCAAAATTAGTATTGTAGAATTAAACTGAGATCGATGACTATGCACGTCGCCGTCGGTATCATAGGGGCCAAAAGCTTGTTTGTGACTTCCTAGAGTCGTCCGTCGAGAAGTCCGTTCTTAATGGATTCATTCACTATCAAGTATTTGCTACTGCCCCCTCGGAGGGCACAAAGAAGCCTCAAAGGAAGTGGACGTGGTAAAGTCCCGACAATATGTATAACAAAAATTGAGAGCGACTTCAATATTACGGACAAAAAGTACCTACAAAAGGGATATATTCATGATCAGTGACGGATCACTGATGAGACTGACTATTAGAGCCATTTTATGTATCATCTGAGTAGGAACCGTCTGATGAAGTCCACGCTCCTACTTATCCACTCCAAACCATGGTGGGCTCAGAGTTTTTGGAAAGATGCTTCGAGATAAACTACCTATGCCTTCAAACCTATCGTAGAAGTAGACGACGGACGCCCCTATACAAAATCTGATCGAAACGGCGACCAAGGCAGTAAACTTTGCCAAACGCAGAAAAAGGCAAATAATCTCAAGTTTTTGAATAAAGCTTTGCGCTTTAAGACGAAATTTTATTTTATTTTCTTGCTTCCAAATAATCTTGATGGTAGAGTCGCAGAAAGAGCTGCTATGAATGCTAAACAGCTTAGTATTATGCTCAGAACTCAGACAGACAGGTCTCGGGGTAAAATGGTGCACATTGGGGAAGGTCTATGATGTTCACCAGTGGGTTCCTATGCGCTGATGATGATGATGAATGAAATATGACAACATCACTTGTTAGCTAAAACATAGCATTCTGAAAAGTACTTACCTACTCAGAAATGGTTTTAAAAGCAAGTTCAAAATTTTATGAAGTCCATGTGAAAATGAAAAATCTTATCAAAATTTTCAAAGAAGAATTCCATGTGCTTCGATAAATTGCAGGATTTAAAAGATTAAATGCGCACAGGTATTTTAAGTAGGAACCTACTTACCTTTTATTTCTTCTTTTGATTATAACGATAACCTTGGTTTAATTTGAGATTAGAACACCGCTGAAATACGACATCTACAGGCTAAGAATCAAACTACTGTGCTGCCCTGTTGTTGCTGTTGTTTACATTCATGTACGACCTAGTTTAGTTACGTACTGTAATGTAAGATGGCGCTTTTAATTTTTTTTAGTTTTAATAAACATTAGTGATGATTCTGTTGTCCACTGACTAATTAAATTATCACTAAAACCGAAAGCTCTTATTTCGTTCACGCTAAACCAAAACCAAACGATAGCCTGAGTGACATTTCAAAAATTTACGTGATATTTTAATAAGTAAGTACTTAGGTAATCAAATCAAATTTCAAAAATTTAAATATGTAAGTAAGTAATTAAAAAATCACGTAAATTTTTGAAATGTCACTCAGGCTATCGTTAGGTTTTGGTTTAGAGTGAACGAAATAAGAGCTTTCGGATTTAGTGAAAATTTAATTTAGTCAGTGTACAAAATAATCTTAGGGATTGACTTGCATTGTTTTATTATTACAGCGGATCAATGGATTTTGGCATTTTTAAGAGGGGGAAAATTCAGCTTAGAACGATGCAAAGAAAAATTCGATATGTACTACACAATGAAGACCATAGTTCCAGAATTATTTGGAAACAGAGATCCCATGGATCCTAAAATTCAAGAAATACTCAAGATGGGGTAAATATTTTACGACAAAGCTTGCTTCTCAATTTATTTAAAATTTTTGATTGTTTATTACGAAGAACAACCTGTCAGAATAATTTTACCTGATGGTTTTAGAGCTATGTATAACTGGTATAACTATAACGTAACCTTTACATTTATAACACGCAGGGATACCTAATGTAGCTTTCTATAGCAGTGAAAGAGCTTACCCAATAACAAAGTAATTTTACCTCTTTATAAATAGTAGATATAGGCACTTAACTATATTAGTAGGTATAGATAGACTGATCAGGTAAGTTTAGAACATTATTATCTCTAAATTCCAGGATATTTCTTCCACTAAGAAAATGTAGCAAAGTGGATTCACCACGAGCTTGTTTCATGCGACTTGGCGCACCGGGAGCCTCGAAGTGTGTTCTCACAGATATAATCAAGGTAGCTTTGATGACTACAGAGATCTTGATGATGGAGGATGACAACTTTACTATAGCTGGCGAGGTAAGATATCAAACACGAAATTAATCTGTCGTGCTTGGCTAGATTGACATGACTGACCTGAAAGTTTACCTAAGGTTTTGTGGAAAAAACATTGTTCATGACAAGCTTTTAGTAGGTAATCCTTAGCTGATTCAAATGAGCTTAGACAAAAATGCTTTATTTTTATTCACTGGAAGTTCCGTTCCGAAAAAACCAAATCTTCAGCGGTGAGCGGGAACTGCAGGAAGTGTGGGGAAGTAAAAAAAACTGACGTCTGATCAAGCCGCGTTCAAAATCTTGGCGGAGGGAAAGGAAAGCGCGAATCAGCGTGCTTTAGGTCGCGTTACCTTTACAATATTGAATTTTAATTCAATCATATACTTACCTACCAAGAAAAAAATATTTCAAAGTTAAAAGTGTTTTTAGGGATATTTAAAAAAAAAAAATGATCACTTCTGACAAGTCTTCAGATTCTAATATCTCTATTAACTTCTATATCTTTGTGCGTTTCAGGAAGTAGTAGTTGACATGAAAGATATTGGAGTGAGCACATTGAGCCAGTGGACCCCAGCACTTGCAAAGAAGACGATCACATGCTTTGAGAAAGCAATGCCCATACGCGTCAGAGGAAACCACTTCCTGAACATAATGTCGGGCTTCGAAACTGTATTTAGTATTTTCAAAATGTTTTTGGGAGAAAAACTAAAGAAGAGGGTAATTTGAATTATTCAATACTAGCGGCCAGCCCGCGGTTTCGTTTACATTATATAACATTGCATTACTTAGGACACTATAGGTATGATCACAGAATACTACAGTAGGGCCAACGGATCTCGGCGTTCGTGAAGTTAGCCGTTTCGATGCGCAGTGCAACTTTTTCATACAAAATTTTCTACTGCGCAGCGAAAAGCCTAACTTCACGAACACCTAGATCCGTCGGCCCAACTGTAATATCCTACCGTTCTGCCCCTTAAATAATTTTCGAAATCAGTTGAGTGGTTATATAGATTACATCATTCTTAAATTACAAGCTCTTTTTAATATTATTGTACAAATTGTGGAAGAATATCGTTATTAATACAAAAACGTGAGTAAAAATGAGAACAATAAAAAAGTCTCAGATTTAAATATTACAAATTTTACTGATTTAAATTCATTTTTAATTCCCTGGAAGATATTGCCTGCTTCTTCACAATTTCGATATTTTTACGGCCAAGGGCGGGTAGGTACTTAAAAAACTCGATAGCGAAAAGCTCATAAAACTGCTTTAGCCGTTATGCTTTAAACCCATTGGAGTTATTGTAATCTTTCCATTACAGCTTCACGTGCATAAAAAGGATTATAAAGGCTTATACAAAGTCGTACCGAAGACTATCCTACCGGCTGAATATGGTGGCGAAGATGGCACAGTACAAGACCTGATTGGTAAGCTATAAAACCAAATTTTTCGACTCACTGCAAAGGCATAAACTTATAATTATATAATTATCTCGTCTCGTCAACCATCTGAACAACATTCGAGATTTCCCTTCGAGTGTCCCTCCAAAAAAATTGTACTAGTAAAAGTTAGTTCGTATGAAGTAGTAAAATATTTAGGTGAAAGTGTTTAGGCGCCTGAAGGGTCATGGCCATAGAACTCCCCAAGATGACTAGATATTTTTATATTTGTTATTTGAATTGAACCTTAACAATAAATGTGAAATTACAGATCACTGGAAAGTCAAGATCGAGAGTTACCGCGACTGGTTTGTGCAAGAAGAAAATGTAAAATCTGATGAATCCAAGAGAGCAGACAATATACCAAAGAACTCAGCCATCGTTTTCGGAGTCGAAGGATCCTTTAGGAAACTTGAAGTGGATTAGTTTCACGTTATTGCTTCAAAGTAAAGCATTTTGTGGATAAGATTAATGTTAATTATTATACATAGGTACACTTGTACCTAAGATACGTACGTACTTAAGATACGTCAAAATAAAGCATTTTATAAAAGAATGTAAAAATAGATTTAAATAAGCATTAAAAAAATAAAACTGGAAATAAAACTTTTCAATTATTTTGTTTGCCTTTTTCTTTGCAGTTTAACTGAATCCAAAGTATTCAAATGTAAGGATTAGGAACTAAATTGAAAAATAATGTACCCCATTTATCAGAACATTTAAACATAATTATTTAATCTCTGAATTTCTTTTAAATAAATACCTATGTAACCTTAAGGTAAATTATGATGATAAGGGTTTTGATATTATAATAAAAAATAATCTACAGCTACTACTTGCAGGTTATTAAATTGCCTGTTTTTAAGTAAAATTACGATGAAATACCCAACTCCAATTATGAAGTAGGTAGGTTACTAGTTTATAAACATCCAGTAGTCCATTTGCGGATGAAGGTAGTTATTTAGGCCGTAGTTCATCATATTTTGCAGTGTTTTCGGAACTGTACGTTCCGTACCATTGTGTTATGCATAAGTAGTGGATAGCGGTAGTGGCAAGCGCGCGCGCCGTCAGTCGCGTTGAGATACCGCAGTCGTGCGCGTGTCTCATGCTATCGGTGCGCGGACATATTATGAGCTCGCCTGCTCAATCCCGCGGGCGTCTCCTCCACTGTTTGGACAACAAAACGGAACAATGACGCAGGAGGTCGACTTCACCCTCCACGATGATGAACAGCCGCTGTCGGCCGAGGAGGCTTCCGATGACGAGAACGTCGTCATCAGAAAGGACAGGACCAGTGTGCGCGATATGATAATGCGCTTCGAACAGACTAACGTCAAAAGCAGTTTTCACGAATCGAGCGAATCGCTCGCAAAATTCAAGGACCCTCTTTTGGGAAGTTTAACAAGTGTAGTGAATCCGATACAGGTCCATTTCCAACATTTGTATCCGGTGGTTAGATCTAATGATAGAAACTCTAACGTTTCAGTGAATTCAATATTATCAAACGCTTCCGAAAACAGTTGTGAATCTAGTTCCTCAGGTTTTGTATCTGATAGAAAATCAGGAGTTGATATTTTAGTACCTCACAGACCCGCACCACCACCTCCTACGCCGTCTATCGAAGATGATACTGTTCCCGAAGATAAAACTCCTCCATCCCCACCTGCAGAAAGTTCAAAGCCATTGGAGAGAAGGTTTTCATTCGCGACGCCAAGCACTTCCCCGATCGTGATGCGGCGAAATCGGCAGCCACCTGTTATGAGAAGAAAGTCCAATGCAGAAAGCCATGGACACAACAACCACAAAGGTGACACACATTGGTCGTACGGCGTTAAACAGAGTGATTTAGAAAGGTTACTTAGACTGAAAAGTTCTGAAGTATCTGACAACGAAGATGAAACGATTGTCGCAGATCAATCAGAAAACAACAGTAGCGATGACTCTGATAGCAGTGACGATAATTCAAGCAACGGGAGGGAATACGCTCTCAGTGCAGATGAAGGTAGAACAGACGCGGTGTCCACAGACCATTCCACAGACACCCTGATAAACGAAGAGGGCGAGGAGAACAATGATGGGGATGACGATATGTCAATGGCTTCTGCTGAATCTGGCGCTCCTAGTAACTATGATAATGTTAGCATTAAGTCCATATCCTCATTCGATATGATCCCGTACCAAAAGTACGACAGTATTACAGTATCATCGGATGAGTTTGGTTCTGAAGTTTGTCACGCTCCGGACAGTGAGTTCCTTACTGTGAGTGCAGTAAACGAGTGGTGCGTCTCCAAGTCCGCACAACAGGTATTGATACCTATAGAATCAAAAAAGGAGAAGTATCGCAGGTGAGCACACTCATTTTGTTCGTTACGGAGAAAAATATTTGCGATATCAGTACTTTGTCACTTATCGATAACGTTATCTTTTTACCTTGCGTGTAGATATGATTAGTTCTTTGTCTGTACATTTCTGCCGATAATAATATGAGATAGACCAGTTACTGACAAATAGGCTAAATATACGAGAACGATTAGGTACTTTACCTTACTAAGTTTTGACGCCTTGTTTGTGTCCAGATATTACACTATTAGTATGTGGGTCGCAGGTACATAATTTTTATGGTAAGCGTCCACATGTCGGTATCGTACGCTTCGGACGCATCGCACGCAACGGATCGTAGTATTATTTGTATAGAAACTCATACAAGTGCGTCCACATGTCCGCATCGTACGCATCGCATTTCACAGATAATCCGTTTGATGCGATCCGTCCGCTGCGTGCGATACCGACATGTGGACGCTTACCATTAATCAGATGTCAATGCCGTGCTTCTTTGTTACTTCGTTACCAATATATATGTACCTAGGTATATGCTACATGTATGGTTATATTGAAATTAAATAATTAGTGCTTATTAATGCAAGCGTCGCCGACGGTTTTACCTTGATGTTTATTCATATGGAGTATTGCAAGGTGGCTTTGAGCAAACCAGCCGAAGGTACTTATTCGAACTGGTTTCATAATAATAACTAAAAATAGCCCGGCTAAGTAGATTCAAGCTTTTCTATTTGTTTTATTTGTAATCTTATCTCTTGTACTGCCATATTTCAGACAATTCAACATTTGGGTTCAATTATAATAAGTTAGTTAAAGTATATTTAATTTGATATATCTACCTATATGATTTATATTTTTTAAATAGTTACATTTTAGATAGTGCTTAGATACTTATTAATCGAAAGCTGGCTCTATTGTTCATTTTTAACTTTTTTCTAAGAAACCAGTTTTTGTAAATTTCAGTGAGATAATTTATAATCAGTTTATAGTAATCAGGTTTGATTCATCTTAACCCATTGTAAATTTAAACAGATTTTAATGATTGATTTTAAAGTATTTCGAAGAACTTAATCTTCTAAAAGTGGGTAGAAAGGTCGTTTAGTTTGTTTTGTTTAAGTTTAGTTAATACATTTTAGTAACACAAGCTACAAAATAGATATACGACGAATAATGAGGTTACAGAAAATCTCTTCTGTTTTCTGTGAATGAGGTGCTAAAATATTCCGAAAACCGAATCAAATCTATATAAAAAATATAAGTAACCCACCAACTTAAGGCAAAAAAGTTCAATGAAACAACAATGACTTACCTACTAGAAATCGCTACCCAAGTGAACTAAATATGAAGTAAATTATACATGCTTAATACTTTAATGACGACAGTGCTAATAAGTAATTCTTCGTCATCAATTACTCTTTGGTAATTTGGTAATAGGTCTCTGTTAATAAGATATGAATTCTCCTAATTATCTAGGTAGTTGTAGGCAACATTATCCGGTGACGAATTATATTACTATCCAAACTATAATAACGGTATGAGGAGACATTAATATTCATTATAATTATGTACCAACATCACCAAATGACAAGGTCGTAAATGATGCATCTTTAAGTGAATATGATTCGGTTGACATTGTAATATTTAGAGGATGGCAAGCTAATTGTATGTGGTACCTACCAAAACTATAGTATGGTCTTAATAGTTACTTGGTCTACATATCAGTTGTGACGCAAACTAGTTTTAAATAAAAAAAAAATGCCATACTCATTGCATGGTGTTCATTCGTGCAAAATTAAAAAAAAAACGTAGGTAAATAAAATTATAAAATTACTAGCGGACGCCCGCGGCTTCGCCCGCGTGGACTACTATTTTTTTTATCCCACGGGAACCATGAATTTTTTCGGGATAAAAAGTAGCCTATGTCCTATTCCCGGTCATTATCTATCTACATTCCAAATTTTATCTAAATCGGTGAAGTAGTTATGGAGATACGTGGCAACAAACATTCACACACACACACGGACTTTCGCCTTTATAATATTAGTAGGAAGTAGGATAGTAGGATAGGATTGTAAAGATGTTTGTTTCTTGGATTAGGATGATAGACTTATTTAGATTAAAATTAGGACTAATAATCCGTGATCTGAAGTATCGACCATCAAAATAGCAAGGAATGAAGATAAAAACGGCTATCCACAGGTACAAACTTAAAATCGCGTGTCTATAACGAAATAGACTATTGTATAGACTCCAAACACATTGATGACAAAATTAATGAGTTCGTTCTATTTTGTGGTATTAAAGAATAGAAATAGAAATAGTATAAAAGTTTTATTTTCGCCAGTACGATACATACAACACAAATCAGAAATACTACATTACAGTGACAAGAAAATAAGGTTACCAGGCATTTGCTCCAGCAGCGCCATGGCTGTTAGAGCGCTGGTTTTCAGTGGCGCCGAAATTATAGAGGGCATTATCATCATAATTTTCAGCCGGTTTCAACCCACCCACTGCTGGATGTAGGCCTCCTCCATTCTTTGCCACTCCTTCCAGTGCTGGGCCGGTTGCATCCAGCAGTGCGATTCAGACTTCCAAAAATGCATTCGATTCGACGAAGAAACGTCAATTTCCGAATTCGGAATAGTTGAACATTCCGAGAAGGTCTGATTCGCACTGCAGGGGGCGTACCACCAAGTCTTAGAGCAATGTCAAAACAAGCTTAAAACAGGCGTACTGCTTTAGGAATGACATTCGTTGTCATGTTTCAAGCTTGTATTAACATTGCTCTAAGAGTTCATGGTACGGCTACAGGTCTTATTAGCAACCTTAACGATGTCATCTACCCGATATACCAGCGCTGCGTTTACTCTCCCTGGGATTCCATACGGCAGATATATTATATTAAATACATTAGAGAGGGCTTACTAGGCAAAATTGGGGTCAGTCTGGTATTTTTGATTGCAGAAATAAAAGTTTTAGAGTAACAAAAAAAAAAAAATTAAATTGAAAGCATTTGAGGTTCCAAAACCACTTTTTTATCAGATTTGATCACTAACTTGACAATGTTATTCTACTTTCGTATCGATACGATCGACTTTTCTTTCGATGCCGAATGTGTTTTTACTCAGATACCTAGTTCATCTCCAAGTTTAGCCGGTGTGTTGTGTGACGTCACATGTGTACATACCTACATCTATTTGTATGAAGATGCGCGGGCGGCGTGGATGCCAAGGTTAATTTTATATTTACGTTACGGCAGTGATATAACAATATTGATGATGCTACAATTAAAATAGTATTGAGTATTTAGAAATGCGTATAAACTAAAATAGATTATCGTTTAATACTTTGATATATGCATACCTATAGGTAGGTACTCAAGTTCTACACATGTGTAGTACATGTTTTCGGTAGAAGTTAAATAAGCGTGAACAGAAATAAGTGTGCTAAAAACATTATTTACAAGTTGGACTTGTTAGATATCTGCCAAGTATGTAATGTATAGAAGTAAAAAGTATTCTCTGTCTGCCTCAATTCAATGTTATTGTCGTTCTAACTAAATTGTCGTACGTAAGTTTAAAATAGTTTGCTTGCATATCAAAGTCATGATTGCATAATATCCAGCAAAAATGTTATCATCTGAATTTACTTAGTATTATGTATTCTGTGCTATTATTCAGTACCTTTAGTTGATTGTCATGAATATTTCTTGAGAATTATTAACATTCCGATGTACCTAGATTATGTGCAACGTTTAAATTAAAACACGTTACACAATCATCGTAAGCGGCGGAAAAGGCTCAAGGCCGTTTTTATTTTGGTGATTGCTTGAATAAACCAAAGAAATCACAAGCAATAAGTACAGTGTGAAGTAGTAAGATAATCGGCAGTTGAAATAACGAGGCGTGCGAAGCATTAGGATGCTTCACATTTTAAAGACAAATAATTTTACAAGCATTGCTTTAGCTTTATCTGTCTCGGTGACTGTATGTAATCAAATCTAGAAATAAAATTGACAAACTTGCGAGCTGAATATTTGAAGGCAAAGGCCATATAAATCAAAATATAATGCAATATTCCGTCATGAACTGGTCCGAAGATGAAGCCGGAAGGTGGCCATAAGAATTTTTGTAATCAGTAACTAAACAACAAAACCCCATCGAGTTTGGGCTCGTTTGATTTATGTTTCCAAGTACTCAGATCCTAGACGATGTCAGGGACCTATGGAGCCAGAAGGTCACAGGAATTATGTAACACAACGCGACGTAACCCTTCGCAGTTCTCAATAAAAGCTTATTATGAAAAATATTTCCCATAAAAAACATGTTTCAGCGTAATTTTGATTCAAAGGGCCAAGACCTTTCTTTATTAGTTAGAAAACGCAGATTATTCTAATGCTGCAAAGATTGGTGAGCTACTTGAATACTTATGTTCCATGTGACCTATCCGAGAAGAATCAAGCAATTTAGGATATCAACCATATTGGCGAAACAGATCCTTGTTGTCATAATACTCATTCATTCTCGTTATATTTTTACTTGTACTAGGATATAAAGGGCTGTCTAAGGTCTAATGTCACGTTCCGATCACTAATACAAAATCGGGAAATAAACAAAATCAGTCTTATTCACATTGCCCCAAAAGACCTTCTTGATTTCAAAGTCGGTTAAAAATGAAAAGAAATGTCTGACAAGATTCGGGAGTCTGTTGGAGTTTTTGTGTAAACAATTTGTCGAGCCTCGGGCAAGGAACATCGCCTCGGCGTTACAGCGAATTAACTTTAGTGTAATCCATTTATAAGCCTCTTTAACCACTTGTAAAGGATTGAATTGTCTGCTTATGTCGCTAGCTTGTTACCATTTTCCTAACTACTTAATAATAACAATGCGAATGTGAATTTGTTTGTTTCTTACGCTTTTACGCCTTAACTATTAAACCGATCATCATGAAAAGCATCCAGAAAATAAATACTGTTCTCAATGGATAGAAAAGTAACAAAACCTATATTAACGTGATCGAAGTGGGCAAAATCAAGTTTGCTTGTAATTTGATGGCCACATTTTGGCCTAGATTGATAAGAGATTATTTTATGTTTATCAGATTTTTGTTGGGTTGTAGGCTTGTAGGTCTGTCTTGAATGTCTATTATCGATTTGTAGGTATTTATTTCGAAAATATAAATAAGAGGATTCATACCACGATACGGAAAAATCATTCGTAAATGTGTGAATAAGTCTTAATATTTAAATGTATTTGTTTTCACTATTGATGACTGCCAGAGGCTCGGGCCAGAGGTTATTATGCCGTGAAATAATACAACCTCTTCTATTGATACTACTACAGCCATGCAATCTTGTAGATTTCCTTTATACTGTCCTTAAGAGGCCTGCGACAGGCAAATTTCCATAAAAACGTAATACCGAAATTATTTAAAATATAAACATTTTTATCAGTTTATGTTGTTAGATTAAGAGAGTAGGTATTTATTTAGGTTCCTGTTAAACTTTTGTTCCGAAAAACTTACCTAAAAAGAAATGTAAGCAAATTGAATTGAAATCTCTTTTCATTTGTTCTATAGTAAGTTTTTTGGAACAAAAGTGTAACAGGAACCTAGATAAATACCTACTGCCTTTATCCAAATAATAACTTAAAGTGACAAAAATAATAACATACCTAAAGTGACAAAAATATGCTCAAATTTTAAATTATGTTGGTATTACCTACGTTCTTAGGTACGTAGGTACGTTCGCCGGTCCCTTAAGAAACGTTATAGGAAAAGTATCTTACAAACTCCTATTAGGACTTAATGATTGTTAGTTGGAACTTAACTACTAGGTACTACTTTACTACTTGGCCCGCAAAGTTATTGTAGCGTTCTCTTATCTTGCATTTTACCTGTCCGTAATCAAAATTTGTAAGTTTTATCATATCAGATTTAGATAATGATATCTGTTAGATTGATATCTATCAATACATCTCAATCTTAATTTATCAACAAGCTCAAAAAAATAAGAAAAGTCGTGGCTAAGACAGGTCTTACAAAAAGCACTTAAAAGCAGGGTTCGCCGATATATATCATGATATATATCAATTGATTTTTTCCAGTCTTCTGAACTAAAAATTTTGGAGATTAATGTTTACCCTAGTAACACGTAGCGAAAAATTACAATTCCGAATAATTTAAATTGTTTTTAAGTGTTTTTTTTAAGTGTTAATTAAAACATTCTTTTGAAAATGAAAAATCTTATCAAAATTTTCAATTCCGACGGGATTCGAACCCGCAATGATACAAGCGATCCTCCTTTAGCCGGAGTGCCTTTACCAATTCGGCCACGGAACCTTTAGTCGCTTGTATCATTGCGGGTTCGAATCCCGTTGGAATTGAACATTTTGATAAGATTTTTCATTTTCAAATATAAATACCTAAGTGTGGTTTAATATATAACAAATAAAAAATTATACCTACTTAAAAAATTCTTTCTCAAATATACACTAATTCTTTTGATACTTTTTAAAAGTTTTTTTGATAAAAAATGTGGTAATTTGACACTTTTATTATTTCACAAATAACTTTCACAATATAAAGTGTTTAATCCTACTTTTATTAATTTACAGAATGAAATTCGCTTCTCTTTCTTAGCCTGGATATATATCCGATATACAGGGTGTGGCAAATTCTTGGTCACTGAAGGGTAGCTACCTTTTCTCTTGTAGTTAGAAAGTTTTGTTCTTAGGAAACTTCAGTTTTATTTTGAAGAAAAAAATAATTGCATTTTTAGATTTTTGAAAAAAAGTACAGTTAGCCTAAAAAATTACATTTCTCAAAAAAAACAAGTTGGTCTTAATCGACTCTATTTCCTACCAGGAACACTTCTCCCAAAGTAACTTATCAAATAAAATCGTAAGTTTTTGCAATAATTCAAAAAAACACATCCCATACTTTTTCTATGAAATTAGTAGTTGTAAACATTATAGTGCCACTTATTCGATGGTTATTAATTTAAATTCGTAACTGCTTCGGCATGCTGGGAGGCTATTGTAAAGCCTTAGACGCCTAAGACAGAGCCGCAAGAGAGAATGGTATGCATGGAGCATACCATTAGTACATCTGCAGGGAAGCACTTTGTTCTAAATTTAAATATGCGCTTTACAATAGCCTTCCAGCTTGCCGGAGCAGTTATGAAATTAAATTAAGAACGATCGAATAAGTGACACTATAATGTTTACAACTACTAATTTCATAGAAAAAGTATGGGATGTGTTTTTTTGAATTATTGCAAAAACTTACGATTTGATTTGATAAGTTACTTTAGGAGAAGTGTTCCTGGTAGGAAATAGAGTCGATTAAGACCAACTTGTTTTTTTTGAGAAATGTAATTTTTTAGGCTAACTGTACTTTTTTTCAAAAATCTAAAAATGCAATTATTTTTTTCTTCAAAATAAAACTGAAGTTTCCTAAGAACAAAACTCTCTAACTACAAGAGAAAAGGTAGCTACCCTTCAGTGACCAAGAATTTGCCACACCCTGTATATCGGATAAATATCAAAACATCGGATTTTTGATATTTATTATAAAAATCGGATTTTTTCGAACCCTGCTTAAAAGTATATATTATTGTGTGTAGGTATTTCCTGGGGGCTGTATAGCTCGATTTATTTATACACTAGCTACCCCTATAGACATTGTCCCGATCAAAATTAGAGAAAAGTTAATTTTTTCCTTTAAAAACCTTTAAAGTTTATTGCGTATATCCGTACTCACAATATTCTTCTTCCAGGCGACTAACAGAACGAGTGAACGAACTTCTCCACACAGAAAACGTGTACGTGGGTAGACTGAAGCGCATCGTAGAAGATTATATCCCCGAGATGTCCAACTCAGACCTACCACCAGGTTTCCGGGCTCTGAAGGCGGATATCTTTGGAAACATTGAGAGGATATTCCGTTTCCACTCTGAAGAATTCCTGCCTGCATTAAGGGACTGTGAGAACGATCTCAGGAAGCTGGGGCAGTGTTTTAGGCGATTTGTAAGTAGTTTAAGCTTATTAGTTAAGTACTTTTCTTTTAGAAATGCCAAGGCAGGGCTGTAATTCTATTACAAGCTTTTATTTAAAGATCCTATTTCTGGCGTTGTTTGTAAATCAAACGAGATTGTAACAGAAGAGTGATATTAACATTTTAATGTTCTCACTATATTCATCTTATACTTTATTACTGGTGTTGCCTGAAATTATTATTATTATAATGTACCTTCGTGATCGAATTGGACAGTACTTTCAATAAAACTATAACAATAACTTTAAACAGTTTTCCAATTGAGAAAACATGAAGGGAAATTGTAGATGGCTGAGTTTGCGGATGCGAACGGCGCGGCGCCAACACCAACTTTCTATCTATTAGCTTTTCAATTTCATAAGTCTAGCTAAAGAAATATCTAGAAATTCTCAGAACATCTTGTGGTCAAGGCTTAAGAGGGGAAATTGTACTTGTACTTCCAATACAAACAAGTAAATGAACGATTACGAACAAGATCTCTATAAAAACATTGGTGTCACGGACTACAGAGCGCGTGATTCTATACTTTATCAGCGTAGACCATTATAATTTGATCGTCTTTCCCCTGCAGTTACAATTCATTGATATGCCACGATCGTAGTCACTTCAATTGAGTGAAGCTCCATATAAAATGGACGGGTTATGGTTAAGTTATTTATTAGCAATGCACGATTCTTTCCAGCGCTACCAGTTAACGCTAGATTACCCTTGCTCATGAATACGAGTAGTTTTACATCGATTCTTGGTGAAAGTACGGGAATTTCACTAAAATAATGGCCACACCGGCAGCCAAATCAAATATGTACTCTGCCAGCGGTTATTGAACGTGATGTTTGATTGTTGAATGGAGCATTTACTCCGAACAACAATACCTAATATATTTCCGTTTGGTGAAATGAGCACGTTTTTGTTTCAGGAAAAAAGGTTCAATATGTACGTTATGTACTCTAGGAATAATAGGAGAGCCACAAGACTTGTATTCGAGCACAAATCGTTCTTTCAGGTGAGTTCCCCTCTTATTGAAAAATAACTTGGTTTATTATTTAAAAAATTGCATCGCAGAGACTAAAAAAAAATTTTTAAATAAGTTCTGGGAAAAATGCATTGGAGTAAGTACTTCAATGCATTACTACACCAAGGTGAATCCCTGACACTGTCCCGAACACAACAACATACTATCACATCACGACACTATGAACAGCACTATGACTAATCAATAAACTCAGTTAAATAGCTATTGTCATGAACAGAGCGTGTTTACAAACATTTGCTGGTGTAAACGCAAAATTATCAGGCAAATATTGCTGATAAATAGGAGTTAAAGTCTATTAAAACCATAGCCAGGTGTGCATTGCACTACATAATTCGAGCAATTAGTTCTTTCCCGTTCACATCATACATACATTCATCACCATAATATTTCCCATATCAGGACAAAGTAAACTATTCACAAAGCTGACTTACTCATGAAATATTGTGGGAACTTATAATACTACTATAAGATACATTATCATGTCAATCATGCATGTATCCTGATTCCACTTATACTGTGCGCTGCGTCTATTTTAACGAGCATGTCTTATCTGAATCAATATAAAATTATAGACAAGAGAATTATGCCAATAAACGGACGGTAATTTTCTTCGTTCATCAAAAATTACGGTAGAAAGAATATCGTCGTATGTTGCAAATTGATAGGCATTAGAGTATCGATATATGGTCATTATCGTCGCATAGATGTTTCCTTATTGTGATCATACGGCGTGCAATCACGAGGTGCAAAACCACTAACGGTATGCATGCACCGTTATTCCTGCAGAATATTATATGCGTATGCTCAAGGATTGTCTGATTATCACCGTTAATATACAACCAATTATAATTATCTCATGTTAGGTTGAGACACACTGCCAAAGACGTTAAAGAAATACGCGATCTCTAAACAAAAATACATTTCAAAAGACGATTTCTACACGCTTAAGAATGTAACACCTGTCTTTATATTTAATAGTCTCGCACTATTTCTTCCATTAACTTCTCAGTCTACTTGCTCGCACAAATTCTGCTCCAGTTATCCCACGCTCGGTGGCGATCACATATCACTCGACCCAAATTACGCACGAAAGCCGGAGAAAGGCTATAACATAATATTTCAATTATTTAGTAAACACTTGAGCCGATCGGATAAATCGATTTTGTCAAGGTTGATGGTTACATTATGAGTTCATTATTGCGATGCGTAGAAAGCCAAGACTCATTTTTTTTCTTGATAATAATTATCTTTATGAAATCTAACTTTAAAGATAGGTAATGCAAAAAATCAATCTCCACTTCTCTTATACACCTATTTACTTTTATTGTTGCGTTTTCAACTTATTGCCTTAAACTCCAATAGATTATAATATAACCTGATAGCATTGAACAATAAAGAAAAAATTGAATTGCATAATCAAGAAATAAAAACCTTTTATTTCCAGGAAATACAATTAGAATTAGAAGACAGATTAGACTTATCCAGCTACTTATTAGAACCAGTTCAAAGGATACCAAGGTACAAACTCTTCCTGGTCGATCTTGTGAAGACCTATTCAAACTACGAGAATGAAAAATGCGAGACCGACTCCCGGATATCCCAGCTCAGCATGGACAGCGACGAGACTGGGGGGAGCAATGGAGAGTCCTCTGACAACGAGGAAACGCCACTCGAAAGTTTGAAGCAAGCAAAAACTATGATCGAGTGCGTACTCACGGCCGTGGATGAAATTATGGCGCTGGAAAACATTACCGACTGTCCGGTAAGTGAGGTTTACATAACATTGTGACGTGAAAATGTGTTGTGAGATATTTGTCCTTGTATAGAATTCTATGGCCACCACTAATGTCCAAAATTAGTTTTTGGGTATCTATTGGTATGGTAACATAATAATTTTACATACAAATTATCGTCATAGGTACTAAATATTATACTTAGTCAACTTTCACGTCCCTATAGGCATATTATACCCCGTTGGATTTCGGTTAAAAATTAAATTACAATATTTTACAATTATTAGAGAAACAGGCTGATAATCTCAAAAACCAAACTTCCCATATTAAAATGAACATTTGGAAAACCGGCCTTATCATCAGAATTAAATTAAATTAGTTACCTACTGTTGATAAGACTTAATATTTTTTATATTTTGTTAAGTATTCTATAGTGGCTTTTAATGACTGCTGATTTTTATTGGCTTTTAGGCTATTATTCAAATAATGATAACTATATTTCAAAACATGTCAATAAAGTACCTACTGATGCTGACGCTGATCATTTCGAATTCATTGGTTGCTTGATTATGATTGTCCAGCAACGTTGTATACCTAGTCTCTGATTTTTATCTAGTTTTATTTCACTTTCAAATTCATTGGTAGATGTGACTTGAAACACTACCAGGTTACTTGACCACTATCGACAATGTGTTCAAATTACACTTTCTAATAAGTGCAAATGTACTCAACTCATTGGTCATCGGAGTGACAAATACGCGCCTACGTTGTCAAGTTGATAATTAATTTAAAAATAGAATCGTATGATTATAACTGGACATTATTAAAAAAAAAAAACGAATTGAACTATTCCATTATTAAAATAAAACGTCAATCCAGGAACATAAATTACGATAGAGCCAGTATAAAAACCTAGTATCTTCTAAATATAGATGCAAATAAAAATCATCTCTTAATGTAGGGTTTAGAAAACATTTTTTTTTAGAAATCAAGGAAACAATAATTGATCTGTATTTTGTCTTTCAGAATCATCTAAATCTGCTGAACCAAGGTCGTCTGCTGAAACAAAACGAATTCTACGCGATGGACCCAGCAAGAAGAAGAAAGCAGCTCATGAGAATATTCCTGTTTGACAAACTTGTGCTCATCACAGCTGTTTATAGAAAAGTAAGTAAAAATAAAATATAAAACAGAAGCAAAAATCAAGTAATATACGCATAACAGAATGCATCTATATCGATACACAGCCTATGGTAATCTAGTAAGTATAATGAAGTTTTCGACCTATGAAGTGTATTTTGAAATTGGTTAAGTAATTTCTGAATAAACTTCTCTATCTAAAGTTATTAACTTCCCATCTTTGTTTATCATAGATTTAAAATAGAGTCGTTTTGATCAGTTGTAAACGATTTACAGATAGCTCAATTAATTTTAAATCAGTGTCAGTCAAAAGTACATCCAAGACGCTACCAGCATTTCGATACTATTAATAAACACATTTTTCCCGATCTCTTATCATAATAAATTATTCAATAAATCCATTCATTTTTATGCTCTATTGCGTGAAACACAAAAAAAAAAGAAAAAGAAATAATAGATTTATTTGCGCACTAATTTTATTCATGTTATGCTAAGAGCTAATTTATGCTCTAATTAAACAAGCAATTCATTCAAAAATTAAAAAAACCCGGCTGAACTGAAAAGTTGGAAACAGCATTATCTCAATCACAAAATTAAATTACAATTTTATTATTAGGTAGGTAGGTAGGATCTAGGGTTCGATGCCGTGCGCTTTTTCCTAAACTTTGTTGTCACAGTTGACACACAGATGGCTCTGTCTGTTCTAAACGTTGCGTGTGACTAAATAGAAAGTTTTAGGTATGCGTTTTGTTTAGCAATAACATTAAGGGCGAAAAATAGATTTTCAAAAATTTTGGAAGTCGATTTAATTTTTGAAGATGTCATGTTAGATTTTTCAAAAAATTATATTTGATATCAATCCACCAACCTCTTGATTTTGACATGGATTTTGATATGATGGCATGATTTTTATTTTCTAAATTCACACATTGTTGCATTTTCTAGGCGCTCTATTTGATTTATCGAAATAAAAAGTATCCTAGAGCACAATCGACATAGAGACGATTCTAACGATACCTCATTCATCAAAATCCATTGAGCCGTTTAGGAGAAACGTGGTAATAAAGAATATTACTTACATACCCACCCACCCACATACATAGAAACGCGCGATCTACATAACCCTGTGACTTGACAGTCAGCCGGGTAAAAAACCCAGGGAAATGTTTATGATGTACTCAGGTTTCTTACTCATTTTACAAAGTTGAATGCATAAGCTATCTTTACATTTCAATAGTCCAAAGTCTGCGGATTAGTTCGATTAAATATTTATGAGGATCTTTGATAAGGTGTCTTTTTTCAATTTATTTTGCAGAATTTCAACTTTGAAAATCACTCTGCGCAAATGAGTCATTACTTGTGACTCATTGTTATCAGTCCGCCGACAAAGTTTATAAAATACAATAATAAGTAATTGTTTGGTCTCACAGCGATGTCTGATAATTGTATCTAGGTTATTTTTTATGTTTGTTGATTAATTTTATTCGCACTACTAATAATAATGACAGAAAAATCTCTGATATCAACTGACAGTGCTACTGCATTGAATTTGTGACTAAAATCAGACACGATAAACGTTTGAACAGTGCATTCATTTTGTATGGTTTACTGAAATGTGATATGCAACATTCGATTTTTAAACAGTGTATTCTTTATAAAATATAGTTATTTGATACGGTTTCAAAGACCGATCACTTTCCAGGATTGACTAAGCCTTTTTTATTAAGGAATCATGCCGTTTTCTCAATATATTTTGTAAGAATCGGATCAGTACGTTTTCTCTTATATTAAAAACAACAGAATTACAGATTTAAAAAACAAATGAGCATAATAGTTTTCATACTTACCTTGTTGCGATTGAGTTTAATAATATGTACAGAAACCACTATTAGGCTCAGACATTTTGCACTTAGGCACACCATCTCACACTAATATAAGGCAGTATCCATCATCATAAAATCAATTATATACGGGGATGTAATAAATCAACGATTCTAATTAAGCAGCAATGGCCCGGGTGAACTTGCAGTTTACACATAATGAGATATTGTGTAGGGTATTACCACAGCCCAAATAGCACAGCAATACATCTCCGTTTCCGGTGATAATATAATTGTTTCTGATTGTGTTACAGAATAACGTAGGTACGATGCTATATATTCGCCAAAAGCGTCTTTATGCAATGCTTACAATTACAAAAAAAACATCAGAATCACGACATCACCGCGGCATTATTCTTTTAGAGGCATTTGGAAATTTGGAGAGGTTTAAGGGGATAGTCAGAATTACACATTATGCAGGTGCTCAATGTGCAATCGAATGTGATTCTAAAGGTCATAGCTGACCAGTTGCCTCAGCACCGCATTACCTTTTTGGCGTTCGCTTGTTCCTTCACTCTTGGATTGCAATGCGGCGATCCGGTGACGTTACGAAGTTAACGTAGCGAGCATTGGTCTACAGAATTCGATACAAAGAATACCGAGGCGATGCGGTGAGGTTTGGGTGTGAAGGCGAATAGGCAGTTTTGACCTTAACCCTCATTTTGCAGTTGTTAAAGTTGTCTAATTGGTACCAACAATCCATACATTACAAATGTCAAGACCATCTCTACTTATTAGAATACTAACTTGTTTATTTGAGGCAGACCACCTGCCCTATGGTCAGACGACATTGTGAGGGCGATAGGAGAGTAATGGATCCGGCTGGCACAAAACCGCCAGGAGTGGCGTGATAGAGAAGAGGCCTTTACCCAGCAGTGGGTGTTACAGGCTGCTTATATAGATTTTATTTCAAATCGTGCATATATTTCTTCTGATAACAATTTTTTCTTTACGAGGATATACACCGCTGCGTCATAACTCGATAATCATCGGGTTTTATTATCACCAATTTTTACTGAAAAGATAAACGCCTATAAATGTGCCAAACACTCACTTATAATAATTTTTGACTTCCGTCTTAAATTATAAAATACGGTTTTTTTATCATAAAAATCTACAGAAATTAATCCACTAAGTACATTTTTACATAACTTATAAAATACATTCGATATAGTTGAGTACATTTAGAGAATTAATTACAATGGGCTATCGAAGTGTCTGAATGAGCTGGCTGTTTGTCTTGTCCTGTGGTATTACGCAAGTGGTTTATTGCGGCGATACGACGCGACATTGCGGCGTCTCGTCGCCAGCTCCAGCTACCCTCCATTTTACATGTACCATTAATTTAAAATAGAACCACTAGGACATAGAGTGCCTACAAAGCTACCCATTCTTTGCCCAAAACTAAATGTGACTTCGACTTGGTCAAAAGGCTAGAGAGTGCTTGTAGCACGTTGAGTTATATTTTAGCGTTAAGTATAGTAAAATGCTCTCTTACTATTTTCATTATTTATAAATATGTGATAATCTATTAATAACAGGCTGATTGTCTAACTTGTCTCAACCCTACAATTGGTCTCTGTCAAAACGATCGGTTAGGTATCTTTTGTCGCGTTCAGTCTGGTTAAGGTGAGAGTGACGGAGCTAGTTGCGTGGTCACTGAACTGTCATAATATTTAAGAGTTTGAGACCGATTTCAGGCGCTATCAAAGATAGACAATCAGCAGTCAGTTCTTACGCTGCTTAACAGATTCATACACAATACCTACACATTGTAGCAGACTTTAATTTTAACAGAAGAAAACTCAACTTTTTTGAACAGTTAGGACACAACAGTTGTTGGATTTGATATCTTTCATGAAAACTCAAGATAATGTTTATCTATTCTAGAATTATTTTGAATTATGATTATGAAAACTAAACGGCTAATCCTTAGATACCATATTGGAGATAAACTTGTTCATTCACTTGTATAAGGCATTTTGAATTCCATTTATATTTAAAGAAAATGCAATGTCAATTTAAATAATCGAATAAGCAGAATGATCTTTGTTGAATTTTTATAAAAGTATCAATGAAATAATTCTTAATACCTACTTACTTATATTTAAAAACTTGCAAGCAATGTTTCTAAAATAAATATCATTGAAATGAGAGTTTAATGACCTTGTCCATGACGGAACGGACAATTATCATGGTTCGGAGACTACAGCTGTTTGACGACAGGAAATAGTTAGGTGTTCATAATACGAACTTCGTATAAAAAAATTACTATAAATAACCATTATTTATGTATATCTAGCTTAAACAAAATTGATTGATTATAAAGCATTATCAGATAAAACGACAAAACATTCTATATAGGTACTTACATACAGTACAAATATAAATCTATAACTTTTTGTGGAATAAATTAGCAAGGTTGTGTCACACGTTATGTTATGACGTCTTAGATATATTCCCAACGACTCCACCAACCTTCCCCATCAGTGAGGTCATTGACATTTTAATTAAGTATAGGAATATTGGATATTATGCCGAATTGTTCCTTGAATTCAAGCAAAATTGACGTTAACGCTGCTATGTATTTTTAGGCCTATATTTTTTTTATCAAATATAAAAAAATATGTTTTTCCACCTCAATTAGAATATTTTCGAGCGAAGCTTTTTTCTTTACTTTTCAGCAACCACGGATAGAATACTTCATTTACAAAGATCACATCCCCGTTGACGATCTAGGCATCACGGCGAAAGAGCTAGACTCATACAAGTTCACAATTTGGTACAAGAAAAGAAACCTTAAGTCTTACAAGTTAGAGACTACCGACTCTGTCATCCGGAACGCTTGGGTGGAAGAGATCACTTCGCTGCTTTGGGAGCAAGCTATGCAGAAGAAGGGTAAGTTCTTTATACTTTATGTTTTTGTAGATTAAAACAAACGCTTCGAAAATATTTTTGAAAGAAACAAGTACCTAGATATGTTGAGATTAGAGAAGTAAAATTTAAAAAATGCCAATATATTGACAAATTAAATTCAAGAAAAGTTTACATTGTCTTGGTTTTGTTTACAAAAATGATGATCAAAGATACAGAGTTTCTATTCATCATTTTTGTTCATCAAGAAATCATTTGGTAAGTACACTCATTGTTTGTTTACAAAATGACTGACCTTGTTTTTGATTCATAATAAGTAAAAATATGTATTATCCTTGTTTTTGGCTCAAATAGTAACTTTATGTTATGACACATAAGTAACATCACAGAATAAATGTAATACTAGCTTCCGGTCTTATCTTCTTTCACAAAACAGTCTGCTATTATTTTATTCTAATGTTCATACGTAATGATCTGCTTACATGTTATATTTTAGCAGACTATTATTCTGTCACGTGGAATGCTAGGTAACTACTTGCAAAATGTGTCAATATGCCAATGTTTGATTGATCCCATATTTGCAACATAAACTGCTATAATTACTCTTACCCTTATCTTTCTTTTTCAAAAATTGAATTGGGAGATACTCAAGGAATTAGGTTATGAAATGACCCAAAATATATATTCTTCTGTAAAATATTGATATGTACTAAATTATGTATTTGGACATCCACCGGACAGCCCCCTTAGGCGCGGGACATACAGAAAAGACGTAAGACGCAGACGGGGCGCGGACATTTGTCTCTTCCGCGTCGCTTTCATGCAAAATGTATAGAAGCGTCGCGACGCAAAACATACAGAAGAGACGAGGTCGCGTCGCGGACAGGGCGCCAGCGAACACCCTGTCCGCGACGCGACCTCGTCTTACGTCTCTTCTGTCTGGCCCGCGCCTTAGACATTTTCTTAAAACTGCCTAAAGATCTGAGAGCTTGGGGATACAGCCCTGACCTTCTTCTTCAGCATAAATTCGCCCACTGCAGGGCATTTGCCTCTCCAATATTCTTCCACACTGCTCTATCACTGGTTTTCCTTGTCCAGTCTGTACCGGCATATGCAAAGCCCTGATCATCTTTCATTTTTTCATAGTTGAGTAATATGTACACAAACATGTGTTCAACTTTCACATATATAGCTTCTACATGTTTGAATAGGTAACAAATTAGTTGCACGTGTATGATTAACGCTTTCGTATAGAGTGGTGTTATCAAGAACTAGGTATTGCCGTATAATACATTTTGTACTACCGGTGTTGCATAACCGTCTAAGGTTATGCATTAAACGATGCACGCAATTTTAAGGTGGATATGGTCCGTTTGGTGTTTACTTATTTATGATCTTGTTAGGCGATTTATCACGTGGATTTACTTTTTAATAGAAGACCGGATTGTTACATATTCACCTCTAAACTATCCTCTATATATTTTATGTTGCAACATAAGAGTCAATATTTATACATTTTATATAACGATTTATTCTTTTTTAAGAATTATAGAATAGCTCAAAACAATATTTAATTCAAAATTTCAAGTTTGTCATTACCCATCACATTATGTGGGGTTTGAAAATCCTTAGCAAAAAAACATTTTTCCTATGTTCTGCGTGTGTGAAACCCATTTTGAACTTAGGAAACCAAACCTTACGAACCTAAGAGTAGAATAATAAAACAGGCCGTTCAACTCTATTTATACAAATTGACGGACTGATAAAAGTCCATCTGGCACGCAACCCGAACTAATTCCCGCATAGTTAATACGAACAAACTTTATAATTGTTCATCATCTGCGCCCTTGTATGAACGTGGTAACAGAGCAGTAAATACGAAATGTCGAAAGATACTCGTGACTAAAAAAGTGCGAGTATGAACATGGAACAGGAGTACCTACACTTTTGCTTACTAAATTGAACTTAATTGTAATAATAACACAGTTAACAAAAAATGTTTTACTCAAAACAGTTACAGTTGTTTATGCTGATAAATACTCTGTAGTTTGTTTGATATGAACAATAAACAAGGCGATGGGTTTTGTGTTTTGTAAAGTTATCACTTCTCTGAAATCGTGAACCGTGGCGTGGGTGTGATTTTGTTTTGTATTGCTCATTTACGTCAATATAGGAGTTTTGGGGGATTTTATATGTCGTCATTTTTATTTGTAAACAATAGAGTGAGGAGTAGAAGTGAATTTAAAAATAGGGATCGCTATCTTATTAACATAACATACTACTCCGAGGATGTGACGGAAGAAGTCGGCCCTTTATCATGGCTGACGCACGCGGGGTCGTCGACTCAAGTTTTTATTGGACACTCGTTGGCAACTTGCATGTGCTGCATTGTGTGGGAACGCCAGGAACTTCACATATTTCTTTTACAACGTCCCGATGTTGTTTTGTAAACGCAATCGCATATGCAACGCTTTGTTTGATACTATAAAGTGAATTTAACACTTCACACGCTCTATTCTTATCTTTTTCGTACAAACACATCCGTTCGAACGGCCTTTCGGATAATTAGATCGGGGGGATGTGTGATCGTTTTGAGGGCTCTCTGTTACGCCACATTCCGCGCTTTGATTGCGCGATAACATCTAAATGTTTAAATCCGCCGGTAACGTTTTTGTCACGATGCCGATGTTTAGCTATTCCTGTTTTTCCACACAATGGGCTTTTGTCTAACGCGTGCCTAGGTGTCTTCTTACTGAGTCACGCGTGTGTGACCGAGACATTAGCATTGTTGATTTGGAGTCCATTAGCTGTATCTAAACGACGTTCTGCGGTGGGAGTTAGAGTAAGTTCTAGCGACTGTTATTGTTTGTTCTGTGGTTGTCGGGTTTATAGCAATAATCTGTAGTTGAGCTGTCCGGCGACGACCGATGTCGCTATTGTAGCTCGGTTTATCAACAAAACCTCGCGTCGCTGACGCCACTTCTAAATATTTAATGTCTTTTGCAAAACATTTATCGTAGGTTTTTTGTTTTATTTATTGGAAAAATATTTTTGAGCTTGAATTTATTTCTTTTACGATTGATTTTATTAACATGTATGTATTTGTGTTCAATTTAACTATTTACCATTGTTGCGCACGTGTAACACTTAGAAAAAAGTGATGAATGCGTTTATTCCTGAATGAATTTGTAACTGATTGAAAAGAATTGTGTCTTTAAAAAATATTTGGTCTGAATTTGTACGCGTATTTTCAAGACATTTATAGGTTTTTATTTCTCTTAAAGAGTCAAATAGCTACATTTCTAAGCTTTTTATTGTTATTTTCAGAACTTCTCCTACAACAGAGAAACAAGAGGATATCAGTGGGTTCCATGAACAGCCAGGAATCGGGCGAATCAGAAAGAAACGACGACAAATGTAAGTTACTTACCTTCAAAAATCTTAATTTTATCATGATTGAAAGCCCACGGGCATTTTATAACTTTATGTCTACACTACAAAACTACAAATACTTAGGCATCCATTCTCTAAAATTGAAGTGAAAAAGAAGAAACTTATCGTGGATTAAGCAATAAAGGCCATGCCAAACAGTGCGATGCGTCGCAATGTTTTCAACGCGTTGAGAGGAACAAGTGCGGTACGGCGACAACAGCGTTCGCAGCTTTAATTGGAATTTATTGACAAAACATTAATTCGTCGTAGCGCACAGTGTGGCATGTCTTTATCAGTCACTCAACGATTTCATATATTTGGATAACATACGGTTCCATGAAGACACTAATCGCTCGTATCATTACATTGCATTTAGGTACTTTGACATACATTATTTAGCAGATAATAAACATTTGTAGCAGATTATGATTAGCCAGGTATTTCAACGGAAGTGATACCCTACTATCCGTTCTCTATACTCTACTAATTTTTGGCCGATTGTCAGTATGTTTTTGTAGGAAAACCCATTTCTTCAAAGCATCAAAAAGTAAAATTTTGTAATATACAATCACTTTTTAAAGAGCAAACCGTTTCTGAAGTACCTTGTACTTTAATTCAAGGTAAACAAGTACTTATGTCAAAAAATATTATATAACCACAGAACAGATAATAATATACTACGTATAGAATGAACACTGTGAGTTTGAGCTGGCGAGGAGCTGACTTTGAGCACGGAACGCACCACACGCGCAGACGCGACGACGAGACCACAGTGTACATTATTCATACGGTGACAACCTTACTGTGTACAAAACTGACATTGTGTAGTGTAAATATAGGTAGTTAGACGCCGCTTTTGCATAGTGATTTCGTCGAGTGTCCGGGGTGTGATATATGATTGATGTGTGCGTCAACATAAAGTATTTTTTAAGATCTCACATTCCCACATTGTGTGTTGTGCATATAAACATAGCAAACCTCTCTCCTCAGGTCTGTTAGAGGATTTCGTAATCGTCCAAGTGCACCAATCAATTGCTTTGTAGGTTAGTAACGTCAGCACAAGCACATGCTTTTTAATCTGTGGTCTTCTTTTCTTGGTGATGGATATCTGGGACTGTCTCTGTTAGAATGTATCTCTTCTTTGTAAGCAATATTTATTGGCCAATTGGATTTAATCCATTCAGAGCAGGCCCCGTTTCAATAGGTATCTTTTTAACAACGCACATGCGAAAGAGTCAACGTCGAAGACTGTAACTTTAAAAGAATGCTCGGGTGGTTGAGAAGATATTTGACTATATTTTTAACTTAAAAAAAATATATTTATATTTTGTTGCGAATATCTCCAATTTTGACGGAATATTTGGCAAATGGCGTGCCGTAAATACTTCGCCTAAATAACGTGCCTAATCTAAAAGCTTTTAAGACAAGACAAGTAATTATGTATGACCCGTTTCTTAATTTTTTGTTTTGCATGTCTCACATGTCTTTTGTTAAGATTTTTGTTTTTTAATTCATACTATTTACTTATTGAAACTCCTATACCTACTAGTCGAGTAGATTTGTGCCCCGCTTTTGCTTCATGTGATGTAGATTCTTCAACCACGCTGTTTCTTTTATTTTTTTCTTTTGATTTGCTTATAGCATTTATCAACAATTTTACGTATTGCAGTTGGAGAATGCAAAATATATTTAAGATTTTTTCAAAATTATTTTTAACCTGGGTGCACGGTTTTCAGTAGCTTTCAGTCTTGACTCTCGCTAGGTACAGGTTTCTATTATACTTAAATTTATTTAATTAAACTAAGGACTTGTTTTACCATCTTTAAAAAATCTTGTTTAGTTGCTGTCTATTTAGCCTGGCCGCATACGAACCACAAAACACCGCTACAAAACGCCTCTACCGACCTATTTCCTGTAGTTTTCATTATTTTCTATAGACGCGCCGCACACGTGTAGCCGGTGGCGGCTACTCGCTACAGCTACAAAAATATGAAAAGCCACTGGCGTTTTGTGGCTGTGGTCGGTGGCCCGTTTGCGCCGCGCTTTAAAGTTACTTGGCTATTAAAAGTAACCAATAACTCACAAAAATGACAGCTGATTAGTGCTACCCAGCGATGGTGAAAGCTGTGTGCAAAGTACTTGTCACTTTAAATGACAGTTAGCTTATTCGGGATCTAATGGGAGGTGAAACAAGCGCAAATTATTGAATACTTTCTGTTGCATCACTTCTATACAATGATTTGATTTTTTTTATCAAGTTACAATTACCTATTTTATTATTTCCAGATAATTCTCTTCGCGGTGTTCCGGGCGAAGTCCGAAGACCCAGCGAAAAGAAATTCCGACGAACGACATGGTACTGCGAATGAGCAGATCGAGACCACGACTTTGTAAATTGACATTCCTTAGTTGGAATCATAAAATACTAGTAGTTCGCCCCGAACTGAGATCTCGCGCACCGTAGATGGCTTACATTTGGACTTTCTTCTGACTACCCCTATAATTTACCCCCTACCAAGTGCTACTACTGCCGAGTATGCCTATTGCGCTAGCTCTTCATGGTAAAAAATATTAGCATGCATGCAATACATAATGTCGTGTCTAATTTTTCATTTATTTCATATTTATGAATTCTCGTCGTATTTTTAAAAGTATACGTCCTAGAATAAAAATAATAACTATTTTAGAATGTACAAATAAACACCTTTCATTTGACACCGCACTCAATATATTTGTTTACTTAACTTTTTTTACCCCAATTATTTTCATTTTTTATCAAAATTTTTTTATCATGAAAATAAATCAAGTAGCATCTAAAATCATTGCAAACCAAACCGCAACGATGCCACTCTCTTTTTAAGACCGACCAGTCAATGAGCTACGAAGACATCGAAACTCTATGAAACGGGAGCTCTTGCAGCCCTGGTTTCGTAGTTTTTGGTCTTTGGTCGTATTTCAAAAACTATACATCCTAGATTAAAAATAAAAACCATTTTGGAATGTACAAAATAAGCCCTTTCGTATGACACCCCACTCAATATATTTGTGTAACTTTCATAATTTTTTACCCCCTTGGGAACCCAATATCTTCACAACCCCTTCATCGATTAAGCTCATATGCTCCACCGTAAATTTCCTTACCACAACCTATTGACCTACCAAGTTTCATGCAGATTGGATGAACGGTTCGACAGTTATGCTCGAACAACAATTCGTGAAACATACAAACATACAAACATACAAAGCAAAATCGCCCAACTTACCACTAAGATCTTCGCTCGCTTCGCTCGCTCGATCGATTACAAGGACATTTATCTTAGGCACTAAAAAAGCCATTGAAATAGAGATTACTATATGATGACAGGGATAAAGACACTATAAGAGTATACCTACTATTTTATTATAACGCATTAAGCAACTAATGTTACTCGTAACCAAGTTAATGTAGAAAAGTTTAGATCTAATGTTTAAAATATCGGCCAGACCAAAAAAATATTATTGAGGATATTTCATGCATCAAATTACCATCAATGAAGCAAAGACAAACAAACTGATGAGGTTTTAGATCCTCATCTCTTCACTGTCGCAACGCAGTCTGCCGATTGCGGTTACTAAAATGCGTCTGTTTGAGCGAAGTGAACGAAGCTCTAGATCAGTGTTCCGCAAACTTTTTGTGTTCAAGGTACATCTATGAAATCGGAAAATTTTGGAGGTACACCATAAATGAAAAATCATTTTTTTTTATGCGAAACATGAGCTTGTTAAGTTGTGCATATGCGGTGCAAACTTGGAGTAGCTTAACTGAGATAGGTGACCTTATTTTTCCTCGGAACACCAACTAATGAACACGGTACACCACACCCTTTGCGGAACACTGTTCTAGATGTCGATTGATCATTGAAGTCAATTGGACACAAAAAACTTAAAAGCTAATATTGAAATCATGTTGAACGGCTCAATAGCAATCATACATTTAACAATTTATGAAATGTGCCTAAACTCTTTTATTTTAAGTAATCCAAAGATATTTTACAGAAATAAAAATAATGCTAAGAAATCAAACAAAACAATTTCATGCAATAGCAATATTGGTATAATTTCACGAGAATAATAAATATAATCAATGTAATCTAATCGTGATTTTAAACACTATTTATTTTGACTATGCAAAATAACCTTTAATGAGCTAAATATAAAATGCAAATATTTGAGTTACAACATTTAATGAGTCCTTTATATTAAGTCCTAAAAAATATTGAGATTGTAAGAGTTTCTTCCCTGTAAAAATATACTATTTTTATAAAAAGATTATGATTTTCTAGAATGTGATAAATTGAGTTTTGGAAAGCTTTATTGTGTTTAGTAATTTCAGTCATTATTTTATTACGTACCTAAGTATTAGTGTTATTTAGTATTTGAGTCTTTGTAAATAAGTATTACTTAATTCACTTTAATCTAATTTTAATTGTCATGAAGTAGCCTTTTAATAAATTATCAAAACAGTAAACTTTACATTTGTTTCTTATTTACTAGTTCCGCCTGTTTCAATCTTGGTACTTTCATAAAATGTTTCCATATTGCTTTTCCAGTGTATGAGCTATCTATGGCTTTTTCATGTTTCATTCAAACCTTTATTACCGAGATTTAGTTAAACATACTTTAAATGTTGTAAGCCGCGTGAGTCGAGTAGGATAGCATCTCGAGTTTCGATCCGAAGGTCGTGGGTTCGAATCCCAGGCGAACACGATACCTAAATGGTGAACGAAAACATGAGGAAACCAGTTAGCTATCTGATTCCGGCGATGGCTTGCAATCCATAGAACACTATTATCTTGCAACCGTCACTTAAGGAATGCTAACCACTACGAAATGTGGGTGACCGGTCCGTGACTGGAGACCGAGACCAGAGAGCGAGACAGGTGACCGTTGTCATATAAACTGACGGTTCTCTGTCTTATGTCACTTTCGCGTGCCCTTAGGCGCGGGACATACAGAAAAGACGTAAGACGAGGACGCGTCGCAGACATATTTATGTCTCTTCCGCGTCCCTTTCATAGAAAATGTATAGAAGCGTCGCGCCGCAAAACATACAGAAGAGACGGGGCGCGGGCGCAACACTGTTCGCTGGCGCCCTGTCCACGACGCGTCCTCGTCTTCGTCTCTTCTGTCTGGCCTGCGCCTTACAAAGCCTGTCTCTGGTCTCGGTCTCCGGTCTCGGGCGCGAACCGCCACATTTAGACATAAAAAAAAAAGAATTTTCATATTCGTTCGACAATTGACGGAGTAATCGATGAACATAACATACATAAAAAAGAAAATAAAAAAGAAAAAAAGTAAAAACAAAAACATACATACAGCCGAACATAAAACCTCCTCCTTTTTGGAAGTCGGTTAAAAAGATCTTAAATGCACTCAGATCTACTGCACATTGAGAATACAGTCGTGATCATATTTTTTTTTTAAATGTTATCGACGAGAAAAGATTTGCGGAACAGAAGGATGGAATTTGTGATGCGTTTGAAAGATTTCAACGAAGACAATCCTGAAAGTCGGGTCGTACGCGAGGCAAACGGTAATGCTGAGTGCATTTGCCATTTGTATCTGAGCAGGGACGCACTGGAACGTTTCATTTGGCTGGTTTCCTCTGGTTTCGTTTGAAATGAAGAATTCCTATGCAATTTCTTTTTCTGTTTTCCAATGAATTGAACTTCACCTTATTCTTTCATAGGTAGATAGATAACTATTTCACTTTCAAAACTTTCGTGAGTTTACTAGACATTATTTAACACACGGGAATTACTCACGTAAAAATATCGTCGATTTAGATACCGACAATGTTTCGATTCATCCGGAGAATCTTCATCTGGGTAAGGAGGGAGTTGCGGCAAGGTTACTCCTCGCGGTCGCGTCTCACACTGATTCACGTGTGTTAAATAATAGATAGATAACTATTTATTGTATCCAACTTAATACTATTACAAAAAATACAATAAACTAAAAAACAGAAGGCACAAAGTGGCCAAATCACTTATTCATAGTGCGTTTTAAAATAAAAAATTGTTTGTAGAGTTTTGAATTCTAATATTTCATATCCTTGACTTATCAAGTTGGAAAAACTTATCGATACAACATGCAAAATTCGCACTTTGTACTGTGTCTTAATTTTGAAGTAATTACTTACTAAAGTTGACCATTGCCAACGCATTGACGTCTCTATCCAATAATAATCAAAAACCCCCGAGTTAAACAATCATCAACTGGAAAAGAACTGATGATCTATAAACGCCTGAACAGATCTTCATAAATTATAGCTATGAACCATCTCGATTATATCAGTTTTCAAACAAAACAAATCGTATCAAAATCGGTTCATCCTTTCTGAAGCTATGAGCACAGACAGACACACTAATACGCAGATCCCCTCATTTTCGTTGGGGAGCTAAAAATACAATCTATAACTGTCTATGCATGAAACATAAAATAAAGCGCCGACCAAGCTTACTATAGAGCATTGTTTCCAAAAACAAAAGAGCTCTCCTAAGTGTCCGAGGGAAAACAATATGCGTATCCCTAGTTCTCCAAGTCAGTCTCTGTGCAGTACCTCAGACGGGGATCACGCGTTCAAGCTGTCACTAGCACTCCACGACCGTCCTTTTTGTCTCCTCTCGTATTGCGGTTTAAATGCAGTGCACCTTCAAATGAATCTGCCGTGTCTATTTTTGCTTTATTCTCGATTTCCTCTGAGCCAGCCTATGAATGTTTATAGATGTAAGGTATCCTAAGGGCTCTATTTCACTAGCACACCGGTGGTGCCACCATAGTCGCACCACTAACAAAATGTACGTAAATGATACCAGTGTCCGCTGGTGTCTGCTTGGTTGCGCAACCAAGCGAGACACCAGGGTACATTTTGTTTGTGGTGGCGTTGGCGCTGGCGCAACCATGGTGTCCTAGTGATACTATATCACTAATGTTATGTTATGACCCTATGGTCATAATCATAAGAGTACCTACCTTGTATCTTTTATTGAAATTAAAATACTTTGTTTTTAACCAGCTTCAAAAAACAGAGGTTATCTATTCGACACGTAGGTATGTATGTAATATTATTTGAACTAAAGTAAGTATATTCACAAACTAATAAAATCTTTTATAGCTTCCAAAGAAACAAATATCGAAATCAAAGGTGAGTGTACGTTTGTCCACGCATTCCATCGTAACTTTGAATTTGTGTGACCATTCCATTTTATTTGCTTACATTTACTTAAGGAATTCAGTGCAAGTTTCATTAAATTGGTTCAGTAATTTTCAAGGAATTGCGAGTTATGTGCGACAAGTGAAATCTAAGTTTTTAGTTTTTTGAAAATAATATCTTTTTTATACTTAGTCGTATTTTATTCTGTGCTGTCACCACGATCTACTAGGAGTCCTAGACTAGGACTTTTAGTAGCCCGATGGTCACACACACATGATACAATTTAGATCTTGGAACCGGTATTTTACGTGAATTATAATGGCAATTATACCGGTAACCATTAAAAATATCGATACTTTAGTACCGGTACCTATGGAGTTACCGGTTCCACGCTAAGTAGCTACACATACCGGTTCCGAAAAAATACCGGTACAATTTATATCGGTACTAAAGAAGTACCGGTATCATGTCAAGGTATTTTAAAATACCGGTATTCCAAGCCCTGACAAGGACAGAAAATGTAAGGGTAATTTTTGGCCTTGATGTTTAAATCAATTTGTGCAAAATGTGGACTTTCTAAATGTAGATGTTGTCATGCCCTAACTACTTCCATAAATATTGGTCTTGATACTTGAAGATCTGAGAAAACGTCTACAGAGCCTTGAGTGCCATTTATGTTATAAAGGAGCTGCTTCAGTTCATGTGCTCAGTGAGAACATCCAAAAAATACCAAGAATATATTTCTCTTTGGGCACAAGGCCACCGAGGTAATTCGAACGGACAACCTCGTCTCTGCTTTAAAATACTCTGTCGTAAAATAAACTAATCTACGTTTACTTGAAATCCGCAATGCGAAAAATTATTGCGACAGCGAAGTGGGGCGCAATATTCTACCTGAATAACACAGTCAGACTAAAATCAGGTTTCCTGCGCCTATCTTCTAAAATTTTCTAATAAATGTATCGCATCATCTTCTTGTCATTATTTCACAGAGCGGGGTCAGATGTTCCTTTTCCCAAATTGCCTTGTCAATTGCTAGTAGATACATATTGTGGTTTATAAACGTCTCGCTATTAAACTACTAGAACATAAAAATATGCTACCTCCATGCGCCCTTTCATAGTTACCAGGCTATAGAATGGTTTCGTGGTTGAACCTTACTCTGTTTTATTGTTTTTTTTTGTTTTTGTTTACTTGTTCGACTACTGTTCTATTGGGGTCTGATATGTAAATTCGAATGCCGTCGTTGCGACGAACGCTGTTTCGAAAAACATTTCAAGTGGTACGCCCTTTCGAAAAGTCGTCCTATCGAAATCCGCTGTTTCGAAAAACTTTTTAAATGGTGGTACGCTAGATCGAAAGTCACGGTATCGAAATACATGGTTGCTATTAGAGTGGTATATTATAACAATCAATACTTATAATAAAACTGTAACAGGTCCAATTCTGTACATCCTACTAATATTTTAAGGCGAAAGTCCGTGTGTGTGTGTGAATGTTTGTTACCACGTATCTCCATAACTACTTAACCGATTTAGCTAAAATTTAAAATAAAGATAGATAATGACCGGGAATAGGACATAAGCTACTTTTTATCCCGGAAAAATGCACAGTTCCCGTGGGATAACAAAAATAGTAGTCACAGGCGAAGCCGCAGGCGTCAGTTAGTTGAAGATATTTTGAAATATTTTGAGATATTAATATTAGTAGGATGTAATCTCTAATAGCAACAATGTATTTCGATACCGTGACTTTCGATCTAGCGTACCACCAGTTAAAACGTTTTTCGAAACAGCGGATTTCGATAGGACGACTTTTCGAAAGGGCGTAACACTTGAAATGTTTTTCGAAACAGCGTTCGTCGCAACGACGGCATTCGAATTTACATTTCAGACCCGTTCTATTGAACTGACTATTGAAGATATAGAGTGCTATCAATCGAATCTTACAAGTATGTTGTACCACCACCTATTATAGCAAGCTGTATTACTAATGCGCGTTTGGGTTTTTTGTGTACTGAACCAGTTTCGTAAGTGAATGCGCCATAAGGTAAAATTTTATAGCTTCGCCTTGTTTTCAAACAATTGCATTAATAGTGTATCAACGTAGCGCCTCACCAGTTTCTTTACGGCTATGGAGCGAGTCTCGGAATACAATTAAAGATTTAATATTTGAACGCCGACGTGCGCTAGATGCAATTACATTTCTAAGTACCTACCTACCAATGTAGATAATGGATTTCAGATTAAGAACTTTATTATTATGTCTAGAACTTTTGAGATGGATTGTAAAAATTCTTATTCTGTCTAAAAATATTAACTTCCAATCTTCCTAGCTGTATGTCAATATTAACAAAGTTTTGCAGGTAAAATAATAGTAGAACCATTAATTGTGGAGAGAATTAGGTTTTCCATGTTGCGCGACGTCGCATTTGATCCCTTATTTATTTTTTTTACACAATAAAATTCTCATTTTATTGGATTATTCATCCACATGACAAATATTTATTATTTTTTCTGTAACAAAATAGTTGTGTACAAAGAGCAAAATGACGTCTCAGCGGATGGGGAGGTTTACGGCGCCATTTCTCTGAGCCCGACTTGTTTCGACACGAGTTCTTTGGTGGCGTCTTTAACACTCCCTTGAGAGTTCATTTATATATTCGCAACACGGAGGCGGCAGTAAAACTGCGTTATCCCAGTCATTATTTAGTCATCGCCACCCGCGCCCGCCGCGTCATCCCGCTCCCCTTGCCGATGCCGCTGCCTACCTACGTACTTCTACTCTAATAAAATGCACCCAAATACTCCCGCGCATTCCCATTTTATGCACTCCACATAACATCTCTCTGTAAAAGCAGTAACTTTCTTTATGATATTTCTATTGAAAAGTTTTATACTTATATGGGGGCAAGTAAAAGCAAACTCACCTCTAAATAGAAAAATAAAAAGTTGTGCTGTTGTCTGAATATATTCAACCGGAAAAGTGCTTAGAAAGGTAATATTCTCGAGGATACTTATTTTCTTGAGCGTAACTGAAGTTTCGCTGGTTTGTTTTAAAAATAGAGTGAATTTTTTATTTATTATAATAAAAGTTTTCACTAGTAAAAACTAAATCTTTTTGATGTTTCTATGCATGAAAATAAATAGTGCTTTGGTGTTTTGTATAGGAATCGATTTAGAGAAACAAAGCTCCAAAGTAATATGACAATGTGTTTTTAAATAGTGCAGCGAGAGCCTTCCCTTGTAGTTCCAATGGGAGTTTGTGTCGGGGCCTGGCTGGTCACGGCGGGTTACGAGCTAGCCATTTTATGAGGCAGCTCGCGGCGTCGCCGGTAAATCTCCTTATTTATCCGGAAACATAAACCGTGGTCTCAGCAAAAATTAATTGGCTCCCACGGTCTTTCTTGTCGCACATTAAGTATTGGAGGGTTTATTGTTTAGGTGCTCGCTTTGTGGATATTACACCATTGAGCGCGCAGAGAGGAAAATATTTTGACCGTTATTTGATATTTTACTGCAAAACTGAAAGATTAGTTTTAAGCTGGGCTACAAAAATAAAAATTTGCGTCGCACCGTTTTTAGGATTTGGTGAAAATGTTGTGGCGAGAAATTGACCATGACCCAGAATCACATTAATAAAAATGTGACAACATTTTAACGCGTCCAATGGCCTTAGGTAATACTGATACTAATACTATTAATTTGAGCGCTTTAGAAATTTGAACGTTTATTTCAGAGTTCTAAAGCAGAGGAACACTATTTCTTATAGTATACACATTATATTTTATTCTTCTTAGCAAGCTTTAGTAACATTTTAACTCGGAATAACAAGACAATTCTTAAGGTACGTAAATAAGCTTCAGCATGTGAACCAGACTGCTTTTTATTTTTATGAAGGGACCAAATTTGGCATGTTTCTGAAACGACGGATCATAACCGTTGGACAGAGCAAGTGTTTACAATCCTATTCGTAAACCAGCGTTGTTTTGTTTAGAGAAAATCTCAAGTTAGACGTTGTTGGAAGGTGATAGAGTAGATTTTCGCAAGGTTATTTTGTGTGTTGTGGTTGCATCCATCGGCAATCCTCTGTTTCACGCGTAGCAGTTTTATTTTGGTCGCCATAAAAGTGCTCGCTCTCACCTGGCATATCTTAAAGCGTAGTCGTGGCTACGACCGGACACACTTCATTAGTGTGGTGGCATTATTGTGGAACAAAACTTTGTGCATTCAACTTCCAACATATGCACATAGAAGCCCAAGGTTCACAAAGACAAAGGTAGACGGTCTTCCAGACCAATTCGCATTCAAATTGGTTAAGCACTTCTGGAGTCAGACTATCTCCACAAAAATACCTTTGTTATACTAAGAACTAAGAGAGGCTTTTGTTCGGCTTTGGCTACAATTCTGCTTACACGACACGTTTTGAATAAGACTACAATGAGCGTAGAACAACAATCACACATGCGCCCGCTGCAATTGCCAACAACTTCAGTTTCTGATGAGATCGAGGTTTTCTAAGAATGCACCTGCTCTAACAATTCGCATACACAAATGGTTGCAGCAAAATAAAGAAAGATTTAATGTTGTGCTTATATTAAAAATACAAAACTTTTACGTGTACCTGCTGTACTGAGATGCACGTAAAATTGTTGTGAGTGTAATGTAGGTAAGTATCTCTAAAAGTAACGATGTCGCAATGGAGTTATCAGATTTTATTTGCCTAGCAAAAGTTCTAAGTAAATTCTGCGTGGAAAGGCAGGTAGGTGTTCAATTTTTTATGTCTACGATCGTAAACCTGAAGTATAGTTTTATGGACATGATTTTGAAAGTGCGTCGAGTTTAAGAGGGATTTATCTCTTTGATGGAACAAGGTGTCTGCAGAGCGTTATTTGTCCAAGGCCGAAGGCGGCGCTATAAAGTTTTGTAGCCTTTTTTCTGAAGTGCGGCCGAATAGTGTTATTACATCGGGGAGAGTTAGTCAGGTGCCGTTGTTTAGACTCCATATCACAGGCTGCAGTGATCCATTGCGATGGCCGAGTAATCCCGGCTAGAGGCTTTGTCTCACGTCCAGCTTACTTTTATTACCGTGCCTGCATCGCGAAATAAAACAAAATTGGCGGGAATTTATGGGCCACAGCCTCAGCATGGCTAGTGGGGCGGAAAGTTTTCAATTTGAAACGAATAACTTGTTTGTTTCGCGTAATAAGGAGGGCTTTGCTGCGGGTAATGTGGGCCGCAATGGCTGTCGCGGGCTTCCTTAAACTACTTTCTTGCTTTTATTACCTGAGTGCTATGGGTGGGCGTAACTACTATGGAGGTGTGTTTGTGTATGCGGACTAAACAAGTATGTTGGTCGTAGATATACATTGGGATTTTATAAGTTAAAAATCATTTTTGGTTTCCTCCTCATCAACGACTTCACTACTTCTGACACGTATAATAATAATACATATCTGCATCAAAATTATGATTACGAATCGAGCTTATTGTTTTTTTTTTATGTACTTATAACTTTTTTTCCTGTTCAAGGAATAAACCATGAAAAAAAATAAAACACATTTTGTCAGCCAGTTTAAAACGCACTCATTACTATTGGGTATTTCTTACTTTAATATCTGTCCCTCATATAAATTAGATTGACGATTCAATAGCAAGTTTAGTACGGTGTTTTACAACACTATAAAGGCCTCTTTCGACCAAGAACACCAGCAGTGCGATTCAAACTTCCGAAAATGCATCCTATTCGATGATTTTCTTCGGAAAGTTGAATTTTTTTCAACGAAGAAATGTCACTTTTCGAATAATAAGATGCCATGGTAAGTTTACGAGATTAGCTTGTGAATAATATAATGCGGCTTTGCATTTATCTCGCTTATACATTTTAAAAAGTACAAAAACAACTTTTCAAACCTCTAATAACCGACTTCAAAGGTTTCAATTTGACTGTATGTTTTTTGTACGTTTGTTAAAGCGATTATTCAGCTTATTATGAATAGGTTTTGATGATAATTTTTTGTTTGAAATGAAATGCTATACTCCCAATGTGGTCCCATATTTGGTGAGGATCTGACGAGGACCTTCGGAGTGATAACAGAAATGCACCTCGAAAGTGCAGCAAATTTTATCACTCAGCTTACAACATTAAAGTCTTGTTTGTTTTTGCTACGTTTTTTTACCTGTACATGAACATTTACGAATTGCAATCCAGCGTAGAGCAAGCTTACTAGTGTTAGCTTTAGTGGTTAGGTTGCTTTAGCTTCGTTTTACAGCAACATAACGTTTCTTCAGGTAGCAAATTGAATGTTAAAACGCGTTGCCCCTAACTGAATAAGTTATGAGCCCGGAGCTATTGGTAATGAAACATGAATGACCTCGGGCTTGTAAACAGTTTGCGGGTGGATCGCGCTTAAATCGTCGTTTATTCTGCAAGTGCCTGTACACATTGTGTGTCTGTCTGCTTATGACTGGCACTGAAATTTAGATGGAAGCTGCAAGAAAGTGTAGCATAATGGCAACGAAATAACTTGTTTTGTAAAACAACTCGAGAGAATTGTTTTATAAAATATTTTTTCATGGAATTTTTTAAAAGTTACAAATCAAAAAAATAAACCAGCAAGAGACTAAGTTTTTTATTTCTGTGGATAAAAAAAAAACGATTAAGAACATGAGTCTGAAACATCAATACAGGCTAAAACTTATTATTGAGATAGCAATGTTGTAACAAACTAAGCTGAGAGGATGAACAATGCCTACAGCTCCATCTCAGCAATGTCCTAGGCACTACAATGTCCCGTTTATTGAAGGCAGATATTGCCGCTTTACAAATCATCTGGAAAAGATGTAAAGACCCAAGTTTTTAACAAACTTACTTTTCAGAGCAACAATAGGATTGAATAAACAAACCAAACGAAATAAATTTCCAGAAGAGGCGAGTCTCACCTAAAGTTCGTGAAGAATACCAGTTACTCAGTTAGCCTCGATGCTAGAGGAACTTTCTATTTTCGATTGGCCGTGTTACTAAGTTCGCAAATGTAGTTTAGCGAATACTTTACACTGTCGCTCGGAACTGAATTTCATTTGTACCTCGAATGGCGGATACTCACCGAGTTCTGTAGTTCGTGACCAAATAACGCTTTTGGATTAATGTTTTATACAGTAAAGTTTTTATTTATTAATATAGAAAATAACTAAAACAGAAGCTTACAAAATGCATAGCTTGTTCTGTGATATCATTTTAGAAACATAAAAAAAAACGATGTAAAAAGTAGTCTTGTGTTCATACAATCACGAAAGTTTTGAAAGTGATATTGTCAATTTAAGTTAGTTATTATGTGCCTACATTTTAGGAAATTAAGAAAAGTATTCGGAGCATGATTTTGTTATCTTTCTTTATGCGTATGTCAAAAATCACATTTCTAGCTCTGTAGGTAGTTAGACCAAAGTATCAAGTGCTTTGTCTGTGTTAAAATAAGCAAATAACAAAGAGGAACGCCCTAATAATGTGTCTTGTTGGAAACAGTTCTGAGACAATGTTCTTGCGTCATTTGTAACGTCGCAGCCGGCGATTATCAAAGCAATCAGACGTTCTGCAAACTGTTACTGAGGGATGTGCTTGCTTTGCTGTGTTATCGATTTATCACAGATTTTATATTGTGATTTTATATATTGAGAAGATTAGGTTTTAGAAACGAAGTTTTTAACTCGGCTTGCGGTAGGAGTTGACAGGTAGAAATCGTAACATAACGAAAGAACGTTACGAGACGTCCGGTGTAGTTCGGATGTTATCGGAGTTGGAAAAAAGGTGCGCGGAATTTGCTCATGACTGATGGGTGCCACCGACCGAACACAGTTTTTTTTTATTCCAGCAAATACATAGTTTAAACGACAAAGTACTGCTTTCATTTTTTTGCAAGACTTACTCTGAAAAATAATAATTGAGGTTAAATTAACCATATTTTATGATAATTGAGGTTTCAACTATTGTTAACATTTTTTAGGAATTCTTACTTTGATGATTAACGCTTGAACTGTGTATCAGTTCAAGCGTTAATCATCAAAGTACTAATACAAAAAGAACTAATACTGAAAAGAACTAATGCAAAAAAAAAAAAAATTGAAAATAGACCTTTAAAACATGTTTGTATAGTCTGAGATAATGTCTATCGTTATAAATTATTGGTTTTAAAAATATCGATGTTATTCATCGATAAATAGACATCACTACGGCAATTGAAGAGTGTTTGCACGACTTTGGGCGGCTGCGGCGTTGGGCGGGCGGAAGTGGTCGAGGGCTGTTCCTAGTTTAACTGTTGCGTCGCTTGATTGTCGGTAAAGCTCGAGTAGCCTTAATAAACTGAATAGCGCCTGTTTTGATAGTCGTTTATTTTGTCACAAGAAATAGCTTAGAAAATTAAAAAGATAATTAATAATTTCAGAATTATTATAATCACAATATTGTGCTCCAGTAAATGATGTGAAAATAGGCAAACAAATATTTTTTTTTAGTAAAACTACAAAAAAGTAATATGACGTAGGTGTGAAATATTGTTTTGCCGGTTATTGCCTCAAAATTGAATTGAAAAAAAAAAAATAACTTTATGATTTTATTTATTTTAGAACTTTTTTTTGCTAGCTCTCAAAAAAATATAATGTTAAAAATATAGATATACATATAGAAATAGATGAAGATAAATATTTACAGTTGAAAATTATTTTGCATTCTTTAACACTTATTAAGGATTTATTTCCTTTTCAAGTAGACAATAACGAATAAAAGTAATCGAATTTACATTGCAAAAAGGCGATATTAGAAGATTAGAGAGGTAAGTGGTGAAAATCGGAACAGTAAAAGTGATTTACATTTAACTGAGAGCGAGGAATATACTAAATTGTTAGTTTCTAAGAAACTGTGACCGTTTGATAAAGTCGTTTTTTACGTAAATTGCAAATAAGATGTTTATGAACTATATTTTTTAGGGTTTTTGGGGAACAGGGTGGAGTAGTTACCCAAAGGCAGAGTAGGTGGTTCCTCTGCAACGGGCCAGCCCATCTGGCCCACTTGCCCATGGTCTTTCGACTGTCGGATAGTCCTAGTTATGTCTAAATGCGTTGAAAACTTTGCTTGCGAGTTCTAGACATGTTGATGTTGTGTGGCGCCATCAATAGTGCTTAGCATGTTTCTGTAGTTCATCTAGCTACAGGTAGATGTCGCTACAGGTTCAAGTTTACTGTTCTAGTTTTTAAATAAATTTCAAGTTCAACTCTGAAGTCGTTCCAGAGAAATAGACAAAGACAGACAACAAACTAAATTAAGTATATAAATATACAAGTCTATGTTTGGTTTAAAAAGTCAACTAGGATATATTTATTTAGTAGGCATCTTTACATAAAGTAGTCTTAAAGCTTGGAAATTCTACTCCTGTTCCTTCGCGACCAATATCGTGAAAAACCAGTGCAACAAACACGGTTTCGGGTCAAGATTTTTTTTAGTGATTCATCCCCTTATTTTTGAAAATCAAGGTTTATTAATACACGTCACTGTTTTTCATGAAACCACAGCTTTACTAAAGCAATTCGGTGCTTAATTCGTAGGCCAGCCAAGAAAGATGGGCGGGCAATGCTCCCGGCTGCCGACTCTCCCGAATCTCTCGACTTTAATTACAAACGCAGGTTTATTCACTCTAATTTCGGGAATTTTGCATTCCCGACGCGAACCGCGGAAGGGTCAGGGTAAAAGAAAATGACATTCGTTATTCTATTACGCTAAGCAAAGTGGGAAAGAAAAGCCCCCGATCCATAATTAGTTTTGTGATCTGTGTGCTGACGAATGTTCTCTAACCGAGCTCAACGTTTCATAAATAAAGCTACCCTTAAATTATAAAAAAGTATTTTATAATTTGCGGCCTGGTATAACATAAAAAAACTACATACATTTTTTTAAATACCTGGCATTTGGTAGAGCTCTCATGCTGAGGTGATTTTAAAATTATGTGACGATCAACATTGAAATAAAAAATTAACAAAACCGTGTATTCCCCTGATGATCCGTAAAAAGTGTATACATTTTTATTTCTTACCGACAGAACTAAAAAGTTGGTAGTAGGTACTGCACTAAATACGTGTACTTATAACGAGATTTTGTATTCAATAATGCAATAGAAAAGTAGGTAATTTCACTATATGTCTTTGAAATTTGCTCGGTCTTATGACATCATGGGAAACAATACAGTTTGTGTTTGACAAGTTCTTTTTACGCACATTATTATAATACACCGATACAGTGTAAAATGCAGCAGAAACAGGGCACATACTCAGTGGGCACAAAGCAGCCAAAGTAATCTATAAAACAAGTGGTAGTCTGCTATTGTTGTTCCCGCCATGCGTAAGCACAAGATTGCTTCGTTTGCGTCGTTATTCATGCCCCTGCAATCGCATGAGGGGCCTCGGCGATTTACAATTGTCTACGTGTCTTTTTGTTGGAGTTACATGAATATTTGAAACTATTCAACTTTGCTACTCAGAAAAAATGACAATACGGATTCACTCAAATAGATTTTATTTTTCTTTTATAAATCTTTAGCAGTTCATTTCTTTGTCATTTTCAAGGGTAATTTCATTTATATTAGATTTGAACAGTATCAAGTACAAAATGTTGCCCTCAAATAATTTACTACAATGTGAAAATAAAATCTTTATTTCGTCTTTTTATATTAATGATACTACGTACACGTGTATCTATTGGACTCAAACTAGCTAAAGATGTGTGTAAAAGTTACTAAGCAGAACTAATTTCAAAAAAGTTATTTCTTCAAAATAAAGAAACCAATACAAAATGCTTTTACTCAGATTTAAATTTTCAACAAAATTCATATGTTTACAGACTTGAGAACAAAAGTTTTACAGTAGGGCAAGGTTCGCGGCGCGTGCGACACCGGCCGCGCCGGCCGAAAGCCGTCTCCGCCGAAGCAGGGGTGTCTCGTGCTCTCAGCGCGAGTCATGAAGCTCCGTAACTGGCGAAGTTTTCTCCTCCCGGTCGTTACGAGGCGCGAATTACCCGCGTTACAATTACTGCGCGGCCATATTTATGCCAGCGGTAACCAAATTGCCCGATATTATTCCATCCCATTGAGTGCGAAAAGCGCAAATTAAACCGATTTTATATTGGACGATTTTCCCCGAGAGCGGGGGCGAGATATGTTCGCTGTTAGATAAGAGCCCGAGAAGATTGCGTTATGAAATAAGAAAGCGAATGAAAGAGTTGTTTTCGGATAAATAGCCGGGAGGCGAGGTTACGCTTCTGATTGCGATTAATTTTGTTGTTTTTGGTTAATTAGGCTGATGGAGTTGCTTTAATATTGGAATTAGTTCCTGGTGTTTCTGTTGCGAATTTCATGTTTGTTTATTTGGAGTTGTAAATGTATTTAGATGCAGCCTGTTTTGCTTGTAAATTAAACTTGGGCCAGTTCAGGGATGGTTTTATTAGTTTAATTTAATTAAATATCAAATCTCGACCAAATTGAAACATGACATGAAAATTGTTTTCAGAAGTGAATGTTTAACTTGGTCATAAACATGAGCTGATGATATTTTTTAAGTTAACGTTGTACCCCGCCGCTGGACAAATCGCGCAACACTTAAATTTAACAACTGCGCTGTTCCCGCCCTTCGCATAAGCTGACTGTTAAAAGAAAATGGAAAAGCAACCGAAAAGATATATCTCTGAGGGGCTCAGATATTTGGGAAACTATATAGCCTAATGAAAGCGAACGAGGGAGGCCCGGCGCTAACAACTAATTGGCTATTCCGAAAACTCGTTTGAACACAAAATGGATTCTGTATTTAAATTTCAACATTCCGTAAAACAACGGCGAAAGTTAAATGCATAAGGCATTTCGGCTGCCGTAGATTTACTCGCCATTTGGTTAATCTTAATAGGAATACGATCACGCTGTACCCCGTCACTAATTACGGAACTACGCCAAAAGAAAAATTGAGCCTCGAATCACGAACTTAATTTGCAAGAATTCACAAGAGGTCGGAGCTTTTAATGACGCGAAAATGTTTTGTCGCGGGCAGGTGCACTTCATAAGTTACTGCACCTTGTAATAACATTCATTATTCAATTCCAAGCTACTCTTTGTTCCTGTACTTTAAAACTAACCATTTTACGTTCCAACTTCAATTTACTCTGTTTTCCTCGAGGTCGAGCTAATCTAAAAAAATAGAACCTATAAAATTAAGTTTGAATCGAGTTTCCAATGTCATCATTATTCAGTAGGACTAGTGGTACAATCGTAGTGCTTCTGGGGAATCGAACGTCTGGCCCGGCTAATGACGGCTGCGCTCTGAATACTGAACGAAGAGCCTTCATATCGACCGATACCCCTATTAAATCCATAGACAATATTGCCCAAAAAGAAGCAACGATAAACAAAAGTTACAAAGTGCGCACTAAAAGTTAATAAATCAAATAGTTTCACTTTCCCTATCCGCTTAAATAGTGTTTTGTTTAAGTCGCTGGGTGTGCGTTTGGCCGGGCTCCGCGCGACATATTGTCTGCGAACTCCGCCGACGCCTCTCCAATAAATAAACAGGTCACATATTGAAGGAGGGAGGTGGGAGAATACAATTGTAACTTTCCTACTTCGGCTTACGGGAAGGCAAAAGTTTAAAAAATACAAGTTTCCTTGGCGGGGGCTCGCGGGAACGCATGACAACGTTCGCACGTACTCGCGACCCGGAGGGACCGTTCGCGACTCTGTATGCTCTGCGCCTACCCCCAACTCTAGCTAACTGTATTATTTTGACCAACTTGAGAAATTCAAATCCAAGAGATTGGTTGATCATTTGTATGCAGCTCAATGTCCACCAGTAATCTCAGAATAAGAATGAGAAAACCCATTAAACATCCAAAGATTCAGCGCATAGCGAGCGGCTACTTACTGAGTACCCTCCGAGTAAAATTCACTTCATATTTCGAAGTTCGGAATAAAAGCGGTTTGAAATTGGAGCTCATAAAAACGACGATGCTAAGTGATCGATCAGGGGTAAAAGTTGTTAATCTTGTCTCGCGCTGCCGAAGTTCCGCTCGGTAAATTCTGAATATTACGCGACACAACAAGCAATTAGTATGCAGCGAGGTCGCCTAACATTTTTTTACATTATGCTAAGTCCCAAAAAAAAAACTGTAGGAAGTCCGAGGGCGGAGGGGGCACTCCAGCGATTCCCAATAATTCATTAGAGCGGGCGTCGTCACGGGGTACGAATTAAAATTAATGATTCGCGAGGATAGCGGCCGCTTCGAAGGATCTCATTGTGTTATCCAGTCACTTTTTATGCTTAGGGATAATTTGAACGTGCTGGCTCACAGGTGGCACAGACACTTTTAAAGTCACCCAACCGAAAGAGATCTGAAAAACAACTTAGTTTAACTCGTAGGTACCTTAATAAAGTTCTTATTCCTAACTTTTGTTTTTCATTCGAATTTGCTATTATTAGTTTAGGGCAAAGGCAAAATTATGTCATTCAACATTTACCACAGAAATTAATCGTTTTCATTTAATCAGATGCAAAAGTTTTAGGTATTTTCCCCGACGTATTGCGACGCGCGCTGCGTATGGATGTCTACAAAATTGCAATTAGGTATCACCGTTCTTGACTTCAATTTGTCTCTAATATCTTTTGATCCCGTGTTGGGATTTGCAACGACATTGTCGCGGGATGATTTGATGAGAAATTCTGGGGAAGACACGACGCGACATACTAGGTATCAGTTGAGTTTCCACTTTCTCGTCACGCGCGCCTGGCTCAAATAAGGCTCACTACACCGCCTTGCCTGACGCGCTACTATAAAGCAGACTGTAGAATACCTAATGTGTCTATCCATTTTCTTCCAAGAGCCGCTAAAAATAAATTTAAATATTGATTATTAAAGTTTGAAAGTATCGGAACTTTTGAAAGCTGATTCTGTTTTTTATCTCATCAATAATTGACGTGACTGGTTATTAGCTTTAATATTTGTCCATAATAATACCTCTATGCTCATTAAAAAAATGTTTGTAAAGAAAAATAGGATGATAAGTTGCGGCTAATCGGCTGATATCTCAACTTAGTTGTTCTTATTGGCCGTGTGTTCATAAGCCGGGTGGGGCGCTTCCCGAATCCTAAGTAGCGTGCGACTTGCGAGTTACGTGCTAACAAATTGACGACAATATTTGCTGGCAGCTCCCTGTCAACCCGGGAGGTTATTAGTGTGGCCGGCTGGAACGCTTACTTCTAACGACTTATACAACTTTTTTCGGAAACTATGTTATGGGATACCTCAGGCGGGATAAAGTTTTGTTTTGTAAACTGGAAATTATCGTAACTTTCAGCAATGTTTTCGTTAGCTGGCAATATACTTTGTTCAAGTTGTGTATTAAGTTGGATTTGGGTTTTGATTTGGTTAGGTATAAATGCCGTTTTTGACTGTGGGTTGTAGATACAAGTTTAAGAACACTTATTTTGAAATCTTCATATTCAATATTATTGCTTTTAGAGCCGTGTTAGCCGAGGGGTATAGTACCTCAACTTTCGATCCGAAGGTCGTGCGTTCGAATCCTGGCCGTGCATCAATGGATTTTTCGATTCGAAAAATTTATATGCGCATTAACACGAGCTCTAAACGGTGAAGGAAAACTTCGTGAGGAAACCCGCGGCTTAGACCACACAATATTGACCATGTCTTTCCTGTGGATATAGCCGATTAAGCTGAGAGGATGGTGTAGGTGCTGGGCAAGCCTACTCCATCTCAACATTGGCCCAGGCACTACAGTGTCCCGATAAGTGTAGGCAAAGATTGCCTCCTGACACTGTATAAATCAAAAAGATGTAAAGGCCTAAGGATATTCAATGCGTACAACTTATTGCTTTTACGTTGTTTTTATTTGTACGTTGATCCCTCAAATGGAAATTAACAAATGTACAAACAGCTGTTCTAGCAAGTGCTTCATTACGAAGCTGTCACACAATGCAATAACAGCTGCAAATAACTTTTGTGTAGCAAATCAAAATGGGACGTTTTTAACTCGCAGTTTCATAAAAATGTTTCACAAGTTCACAATACCACCTAATCCTAAAAGCCTTTTATGCAGGCGAGCTGCAAACGAGCGGCGGAAAGTTGTAGGTACTAACTGCTACTGAGTTTCTAAGGCCAGACCAAATTGGTATTACATTTTATGGACATCGAAAATCGCTTAAATAAGTATGCAAATACTTCATTTGTTACTGACTTGTTTAGTATTGGGAAGTAGATTAAAAGCCACTTTAATTTTTAATACAAATGATTCCCATTAATTTTCGGGCTTGGGATCAAGAATAATCTAATTTTTTTCATCAGTGCTGTAGGGATATGGTAGATTGGAACAAGTGAAGAGAGGGCTGTGCCAAACTATGCGCTAAAACGGGCTGAGATGCTAATGACGACTGATATTAAACCAATTTCATCGTAATGTTGCAAGTACAAAATATTTTAGTAAGTAACAATATACATTCCACAGCTGTGAAACGAAAAACAGATGATAGAAGAAGGAAAGTATGGATAGAATAACTCAAAAAATGGTCAGATCTAACGAAAGTTAAATTCTCAATGTATTCATGTCATGTCCGTGGCTTATTACTCTATCTCGAATCCATTTCGAGCGTTCCTGTGTCCATTTTCGTTTTAATTGGTCACCAGATTTTCGCCCGTGTATTGTACAGTCACGTACGTATTGATTGCTCAAAGAGTTATGCAGTTCCATTGAGAGCGGCTGTAGAATTGTTAATGTTGTTTTGGCGTTACACTGACTGCATCGGTAGATTGCGGTTCCCTTGATCACAAGACTAGGATTTAGACCAGAGTTTTATGTTTATTTTCCTTGCTGTTATTACATTTGAGGTCATTTTTTCTGCAGGCCTAGCATGCGCAACGTGACAAAATTTTCTCGACACGTTTTCTCGTGCAAAATTGAGTAATCTCGTTATGTCAATCTGGCATGGCAGCACAAAGAACTCATCTCGTTCTGTCAAATGAAGACAGAATCACGAATGTTAGCATAGGATGACATAACGAGATAAGTGGGCGTCCACTAATTACGTGATTTTTCGACCCCCCCTCCCCCTTGGTGCAATGTCGTGAGATTTGGATCGACCCCCTCCCCCACTACTATTAAAATTCTTGACCCAATACAATTTTTAAGTAGGCAAGTACCTACTCAAATTCGTAAATTAGAATGTTAGATTTAGAATACTTATTTCAAAATTCAATTTACCACTGTGTACTATTCTATGGAGCATACCGTATGCACAACGTTAACGCGATTACAGATGTTTATAATAATTATAACCGAGCGATGATCTGAATGAAGACGAATGTGAGTACCTAGACAAACCTATTAAGGTTTCAAGGTACAATACATATTGTATCCCTGTATTTTCTAAGTAAAACAATAAAAAAAAAAAAAAAAAAACAATGTATATTTATTCTAAATCAGTCCACGGGGATTTCTATGTGGTCTCAGGAGTGATTAGAACCAATTTATCCATGTGATTTCAAATAAAATAGTCAGTTTTTCAAGTTTCTTGCGGTAAAAAAATATTACGTGATATTTGCCGAGACCCCCCCTCTCCCCCACGTGAGATTAGGTGAGATTTGGCTCGACCCCCTCCCCCCCTAAAAACATCTCGTAATCGATGCCCCCTAACTCGATTATGCACGAGAAAACTAGTTAAGAAAACTTTGTCACGACATTATTTAACAAACGGGAATTACTCACGTAAATTTTGAAAGTGAAACTTTGTCACGTTGCGCATGCTAGGCCTACAGAAAAAAAAATAAGCTTTTCAAGCGAGTTGTGTCTTGTCTTCGATTATTACTATAACAACATAATTCTAAGTTATCAAAAACATTAAAAAAGAAATAAGACACTTTAATGAAATGGAATAGTAGCATTAATTTCCCATTACGCAATTAAACAACCACAAATAGCTTTTGTGGTTGTAACGGTCAAAGGCCAACACTTTACGTAGGCCATTATGTCTATTTGTAAACAGAAATATGAGTGTGTTCTATTAACTGAACAAATTAAAGCGTAAAGAGCTTTTACGGCAACAAGATAAAAGTTTAAGCTACGTAATTTAAAAGCAAACTAACTAGCAGAATTTAGTATCAGACACGCTAAGTATCTTAATTGATCTCCAATACCATTAAGTAGGCAAAGTACCAGCAAATAGCAATATATTTTAAGGCTTCGAAAAATATATATCGTGACTAGGCAGGCGCCACGAGGGCGCCCCGGCCGTACAATTGTATAGTTCTAGAAAGGTAACCAGTTTACCTGGGCCTCTCGTCGTAAGCTGTTTTTCCCTTAGAACTCCTTATAAGAAATTTATGGCGGGGGTTGAAGAAGGTCTAGCCAGTCTGGTGGGTATATAAAGTGGCTAATATGAGCAGATCACGCGTATGGAAATTACAGTGGAATCAATCACGCACGAACCACCCAAACATTCCCTGAGCAAACAATGACTGCTCTTGTATAATGGCTTTCTATAAAAATTCATATCTTTTATTCTCTCTCGATATCTATTGGAATCTTCAGTTTTCATGACTTGTTTACGCTTTTCTTATTTGTTTGCGAATTTTTGATGTGATAAAGTGATGCTAAGACCATTAGGATTGTACTTAGGATCAGTAAATAAATTGTGAAAAGAGGTTAAGAAAGAGTGATTTATAGTTTATTTTATGAAAACGGTTTTTCATAAATTATTTTAAAAGTTAAATCTTCAAACAAAAGATTCTATCTAATTTAAATAAATCTTTCTTAGCATAAGAGGTTTTATATAGAGTCTATAGGCGAGGCTTAGGTAATTAGCAACGCAGACATAATGCATTTCAGACCTTTCGCTACTAAGACCTAACGCGATTTAGGTTTTTTTACAAATCAGACGTTATGCCTTTTAGGTAATAAGCTACTTTGACGTTTTGTTTCATCTAAAGAGATGAACTGCTGATGTGGGGAAATTCGTGTTAGGCATTTTGCCACAAAGGAAAATTACTCATGACCCCTAATAATTATCGTTCGATTGAAGTTGTGGTGTTCTGATGGTATTTGTATCATCAGAACACCAAAATGATCGAAAGATAATTATTAGCCTTACTATGGGTAAGATCAAACATGAAAATGATACCATATACTCACGTGTAAGTCACATTTCCATAGAGAAAGCCTTAGGATACGTGACCGTAATGTATTTCCTATGGTAATCCGTAGTCATATTGAGCACACATAAACTCAGATAATAAAATACACATCAGAAAATTCAAAATCACTTACGTCTGCGGTCGAAGCAGGCTGTGTCCTGGCATGCCAATAAAAATGTAAATACACAAATAAAAATCTTCTGAAGAAATACAGCCTTTGATGTGTACGCTATAATCAAGAACGTTATGGTACGAATCTGTTGTCAACTAAACAAAAAGCTGGCTCACTTCTAGTAAGCGAGACCGCGAAAATAATGTTTTTTTTATTCTTTTTTTTATTGTAGATAGACCTTTAGCCACATGTGGCTGACGATCGCTCACAAAGGTCTACAATTTCATCGTAGCAGAGTGAGCTCACACGTCATTTAATTATTTACGACATTTACGACTGGCCTATTAGCTCAGTTGGTAGTAGCTCTGCCTTCTGCGCTGTAGGTCGTGGGTTCGATTCCCATCCAGGACAAACATTTGTGTGATGAACATAGGTGTTTGTTCTGTGTCTGGGTGTTATAAAGTATTATAAGTATGTATTTACAAATATATAAGCATTCTATCAGTTATCTGGTTCCCATAGTACAAGCTTTGCTTAGTTTAGAGGGCTAGATGGCGCTGTGTCAAATGTCCAGCAATATTTTTTTTTATTTATAATTATCAGGGCTCGAATGTGCAAATGAGAAAATACTCGTAATGTTGTGATTGATGTGTGAGTTTTAGAAATCATAGGAGTTTCAAAACGTTCATGATGACTTCGTTTTGTAAAAGTGTTGGTGCTACGAGATGCTACGAGCTACGGTTTGCTACGAACATCACAAAGTTATTGTAAATTCAAAATCAAATTTTGGATTCAGAATGTTCTTTTATTTGATGTAATGAAAAAAAAAATTAAAGAGGTGTAACGGATTAAACAATGTTATTTTTCCAAATTATAAAAAACAACACTATTGTGTTTACTGGAGTTAAAATGATGACAGAAAATATTCAAGTCGTAGAAATGTGTTTACAGTTGCTTTAAAAAGTGATACACGATGAACACTCTTCTTCCTGTTATTTTTGCTCACATTTAGATGAGCTAGCCTTCCTTTATGTTCGTGTTCCGTGACGTAGGCTTGGGCCGAATCAGATTAAACAAACAGTATTTCCCTGAGGACATGCAGTATCTGAGGAGAATTATTGAAATTTTGGATCGTACTGACTTTTCCTATCTTTGCCTATTAACAAGTAAGGTTTATAGAACTTAGTACACAGTGTAAGTAGGTATTTAACTATTTATTAGGTTCTCAAGTAAATCTTAAAAGTTTAAAACAAGTTTTTGTGTCTTGTTTTAAAATGTTGGTAAAATGTTTTCAAACTTTCTAGTGCCTTTTTTATTGTTGCTTATAATTATTATATTATGTTTATGTCTTACTTTTATTCATATACTTTACGACTGAATATCTAGATAGATTAAGTTGAGAGGATGATTTAGGTGCCGGACAGGCTTACTAATCAACAATGTCCCAGGGCCCCAATTCTTCTAACAAACTTTTTATTAACCAAAGCAAAACGTACTCGTATAATAACCATAGATTTTGTTTTGTTTCATAATGACCAATAACTTTGTTGTGGTGACCTTATAACACAAATTACTGTCATTTTGGAGAACGTAATAAAACTCAGCGATAATGATATAGGAATGGTTGTGTCTTTGTTTGTATCTTCTATTGAAGAAGTGGGGTCCAGGCACTGCATTTTCAGTTAGTAGGCAAAGGAAACCTCTTGAAAAGACATGATGGATTAAAATTGTAGTATACTCGCCATATTGTGAAATAATTATGGTTGCTTTACAGTAGCTAATTTTACGCCTATAAATAACATGATAAATGCTAAAACACTTGGTAAAATATCACTTATCGACAAAACAAGTAGCTACTTCACACATCTGCGTTACCATAAACTTATTCATAGAATAATATACCATACATGTTCGAGGGCGGAAGAATTTCAATATGTATAATATTATGCAGGTTGATTCTTTGAGCATGGGTCGGACACAGCGAATTTGAATAAACCGATAGCAAAAGCCGAGCAAAATATTGTTGCCAGAGGTCGCTGGTTTGCCGTGCCCCGGAAAATATATCGTTCTGCCTCTCAGGGGCCGCGATATTAGATTCGAGTAGCAAAATCTGTGCCCATAAAAATCCTATCTCAGAATTGTAGATAAATAATTGAGCATCAGTTATTATTGCCGTCCAAAGATATCGATTTGTTTGAATGCAGTCAAGAAATTCTTTGAAATTTTGTAGAACTATAAGATGCTTATCATGAGAGTATAAGGTTTGTAGTGTAGATACATTTAAATAGAAACATGTTGCTATTTGGGTCGAAAAGTCAGAGATAGCTAGGTAGTGTTACATTTACACAACTAACATTTGTTGTACAGGATGTAACCGCTTTCCCAAGCCCCGATCCTCCGACCGCATTGCTAATAAGCACTTATCTTGACGAAATGAGCGTTTTCCTCAGCAAATTGTCACGCCACCTCATTCGGGCTCCGCGATAGGATGAGCCGCACTCAGCAGATCTATGGGCCGATGCCGCCTGCTATTACATGAACAGTTTGCCAGAAGTAGCTGAACAGCCCATGTAAAATAATACATTAACAATTAACATAAAAGCCTATAAACAATCAAGATTCATTGTGCCGTTGAAATTTTTGACCTGCTTTTGTGAGTTTAAAAGTTTTTAATACCTGAGTTGTACAAAATTGTTTGTAGTTTCATATGCTTTTACAGACTTGCGCTTAGATTAGGACTGTGCCAGATGAAATATAAACATTTCACGCGAGGAGAGTGAATCCGAATTCCAGTCACACGGAGCGAGTTAATTCAATAGCTGATTGGATTTGGAGCTCGCTCACCTATCGGGTACTTAAATATCCTACGGTCTTCAGGAGTTGTTTTATAGGTTTGGAGCTAGTCCAGTGATTTTTCTAAACCATAATTGCTAAAGCTAATAGCTAAACCTGGGACAATAATGGACTGCAAATTGAAATGCGGACTACATTCAAAACATGACCACAATTAAAACGAAAACCTGTGATAGTGTAATCATTTTGATGATTGTGTAAACCTCTCACTATCTGCTGTTAGTTCAACAAAAAGCTGTCATAAAGACATGAAAAAAATATATATATTTACAAAATAAAAAACTCAATCACATATTTTGTTGTATGCTTGCATATGTAAATATTAAGTTGTGTGTTATTAAGGTGTTTTGAGCTATTTGTTTGTTATATCATATGTTTTTTGAGCATAGTTGTCATCTGGGTTGTTCATTCACTTCTGAAACCCAGGGTCCCTTTACAGTCTTACAAACGCGCACTTACATTAACGCGCGCGATGTAAGATAAACATTTGACGTGAGGATCCGTATTCCAGTCACACGGGCCGGGTTAATTCAATAGCTGATTGGATTTGGGGCACGCTGATCTATCGAGAGCTTTACATGTTACGATCTTGGGAGTTTAGATTGAGTTGGGATAGTTTGGCCTCGGTTTTTGGTTATGAGCCAAGCAGGCCAAGGTACGTAAAACCGTGATTCATGAGGCGATTTACGGAGATTTGTTTGGCGACACACCTGGGCCTCTAGCCAAGTGGCATCAATCTTTTCTATTCTACAATTCGCTTCGCTATCGCCGATGTTTCATTGGTGGAAGACCACGTGACCTTACGTTCGACCTTGGTTCGACCAATGAAAACTTCACGTTCGAGTGTTAGCGAAGTTAGAAATCGAATCGCTTCATAGCGAAGGCCGGTTGGCTAGGCCCTCTGACTACAAGACTGAGAAATTAGTTGGGTCACAAGATGAATGTAGGTTTATTTTGGATGTAAAGTTGTTTAATATTGTGTTAAGGTCTATTTTTAGCAAGAGGTCACCGCATGGCTCTTTTGGTCACCTTAGAGGTGTTTAAGAAAGTTAGGGTGATGTCGGTGATAGTACTTAGCAAAATGCTTTTTTTGTTGCACACCAGATTAAGTCATTATAAATATCTCCTGATACACTGCTCTATATTCATACTACAGTAGTTGCTCTGAAGTTAAGCGACCTTCTGAGCGCTCATAATTTGGATGGGTGACCGCGATTGACGCTTCCGTGTTTTGGAGGGCTCTTTAAATTATCGGTCCCGGCTTTTAAGTCCTTAACATATGACGGAGGCCTTTAGGTAGCCTAAAAACTCCGTCACCAGAATTAGCTACAAGCTTATACGAACATAATATTATTTTTTGTAGTGTTATTGTTAGCTATAGTTGCTCTCCAAATGGATTTAAGCAACAGTGATTTTCTCAGATCATTGTCAAATCGAATAATTGAATAGTTTAAAATTTTACGGAACATACCTATAATTTAGATAATAATTATTTCGATAAAACTAATTCAACGTTAACATTTTATAATTTTCTCAACAATCGTATTTACGCAAAAAGACATAAGCATAAGCGAAATAAAAAAGTCGTATCGTCTAAAAAGCTCAAGCACCGGCCGTCATTTCGCCGCGCTTTTATATTCCATCTTATGTTGACAATGCATTGTTCTGCGGGACCCTATTTATCTAGGTGATTTGTTTGCACCGCGACGCCTCTGATCCGTCGCCGGGTTCCGTAGTAATTGAGACTGGTATGCGTGACTGTTGAACTGTGTACGTTTTCGAATAAGTTTCTAGACTTGAAGTACTGTTCACACAGCGTAAGCTACTGACTAGACAGCAATTGAATGCATATTTTTAAAGTGATACTTGGTTTAAATCAAATAATGTTATAATATTACAATCAAACTTAAGATATTAGATTTATTTACAGAAATTAAACTACTACATATTTGTACATAAAAGTATAAAATACAAAAAGAACCAGTTGAGCTACCTAAGGATCGTTGGAAACGATCTATAGGTAGCTCAACTGATCCAAGCCACTGCCAGACGGAAGTGTGCCCAAGACACTGGCAGCATTACCGCGCTGGGTGGCAATGCTCAAATTAATCAAACTTAAGATATTTCATTTTCAAAACTTTCTTGAACCGCATCTTACACCTATGTAGTGCATTTAAGTATATTTCGTGATTGCGAGTCTCATCCCCTTTTAAATAGATTTTTCATTTTCATTGTCTTTGTCCATACAATCTCAGCAACAATAACCTGACTTTGCACTTTACTGAGTAGTGTATCACATGCTTGTATAGTGTAAACAAGGCTTTAGCGACTGGTTGGATATTAAGGAAGTGTACGCATGGGGATTCCATTAGGTTTAAGTATCTGCGTAGTTAGTGAATTTATAGTTCGTCTGGGAAGAAATTTAGAAGTCGTGATTATTATAAATGTGCAGCTAGAAATAGGAATTCATATTTGGAAACGCCTGTTTTATAGAAAAGCTTTTGTCTGTGTTTTTTATGGACTTAAACAGCAATAATAATGAAGTAGCACATAATTTCTGTTTTGAAAATAATTATGTACCTACTTCTAGATCTGATTAGGGGGTTAGGTTATATTGAGTAATATTAGTAATACAATTCAGGATTTTACAACACTACAATCATCTAAAAATCCTAAAACAATCATAAGATTGATGCATCATACCACACATACCTCCATAAACGGTTTATTATTTAAAAATTGTATTTTTATACTCTGAAAAACAAAGCCTATTTTTCTTTGAGAAACTGTATAAAAGGAAAAAACTGGGAAAGTACCTACCTAACACAGTTTTTCAATTCCATCCGACAAATTCGTGAGTGACCTCGCGTACAGGGTTTTACGACCTCCTTTTGAGGAAAGGTAAATTTTGAACCTGGACATTTTGACATAGTGCATCATTGAAGGACCACTCCTGTCTGTTTGTGGATACTCTTTGAATATTTCATGGTTCTGTCGAGATGTACGAAGTTTGTACATGAACTCATTTGTGAAAAAGAGTTTTGAGGCGTTTTTATATTTTATTCCAACAACAACTTTATGGTACAAATCGAATCAAATGAGATTTGTTGAACTAATCATTCTAAAAGATGAATGATTTATAACATAAAACGATCGCTCAAAGTAAAACTGAACAAAATACCTCAACACGAGGTATAAAAATCAGCATCAAAAGCTCATATCTCCGCAAATCTGAGCCTATCAATAAACAAAGGGCCATAAAACCCTCATACCTATGACTATGACACATTCGCCCAGCCTGGGGTAAAGCAGTGCGGTGTAAAAAAATCCCCTAATCTAGTAAACAGGGGCTAAATGACTCACTTCGCTGCGGGGACCACGTATACCTAAGGGGAATTTCTGGGAACTTAATCTTTACGGGATAAAGTAAAAGGAGACATGACCCAGGTGGCACTTGCCACCACGCGTAAATTGTGGAACCCTCTGTCTTTTTATACGTACTCTGGCTACAAGGGATCTCGGTAATTATGAAATTGGGACTAATTTTAACAATACGCTAATTTTAAATGCACCTGCTCTTTATTTAGTGGCTCTAGGTTTATCGTAGAAAATGAATGCAAAAATTTAAATAAGAAAAATGTTGCGAGCTTGATAATAACATTGAACAGAGCGAAAACAGTGTGAAATTGAGTCTCGCAAAGACATTTTTAAAGATCTAAGCTTCTAAGCATCGACATTTTTCGTCGAGGGCTCACGTACAAATGCACTTAATTATCCCGACCTCGAGCCGCGTCCGCGACGCTAAACAATCGCAACTGAGACAAGAAGCCGTTAAAATACAAAGGGGATAGATCTCGGAGTTAACATTTACAGCATTACCGGAACGGTTTTTCATGTTTAAAACACAGCATTAGGTGCGGGCCGGGTCCGGTCCGGCTGCTACGTGCGGCGTAATCGCCAGCGCGACGTCTGCGTAACACGGAAAACCGTTCAGACACCCCCTCGCCGCCCCTCTCTCCTCGCGCCCCACACCCACCACTTTTACGATGAATCTTCGTTTCTCCGCATCAAGAAGTAATTTTAGTGTTCCTTTGCCGATTCAATGATAGCACTCGGCCTGATTGGTTAAGCCCTCTTTGATTTAATTTCGGGTTAAGTTGCTCTGTGGTCGGACCCTGTGGGATTTGGATACGCTTAGATATTTGTAACTGATATGTTAGTGCTACGGCTTTGAGACCGGGAGATTGTTGTGAAAACCGAAGCTGTTTTGGTGGGTTGGTCAAATAGAGAGCCTAGTGCTCTCTATTTGTAACACCGTTGGCAAAGTGATTTGATTTAATTGCTGCCTTGTGATTGTCTATGCAATATGCAACCAATGGAGTAGAGGAGAAGTTCCATCAGAGATAGTCTTCAGTTAGTAATTTAGGTAAAGAGAATAATTCACGAGTCACACTTCAGAGTAATACATAGAACATTCTAAACAGCTACATAGTCCACTAAAGCAATGCTATTTAATATTAAGACCTGCAAAATAATGAAAGTGTTAAGTGGTCTAGGCAGACGAGCCTTAGTGGACAAAGGATCATAAACGACCACTATATTTCAACCACGTTTGTGAGTTTAATTAGTTCACAAAAATACTTAGCAGTGATAAATGGATAGACAGAAGGTTGGTAGACAAAGGATGATTAATATTTCGGCGGAAGGATGGAGCCCTATTTGTAATACACTTGACGTCAAAAATGCAATTGAGAATATAAATAATACATGATACCAGTTAGGCTCAGTCTAAAGCTAAGCACGTCTCTCAAAGTGCTTATATAGTAATTATTTTTCAGCTACCTTTTTCTATAATACAAAGCTTTGATGATACCTACAGACTGAGCGTTTTAACCATATTTCATAGAAACAGGCCTATCGAATAATTATTTCCATATGCACATGCAATTGATCAAGTACCTAGTGTTTTTTAAGTAATGTATTTGTACCTTAAAATTTACAAGTGTCACTTTTATTTTATTATATTTCATTAAGTGTTTACCACCGTCCTTATCTTTTAGATTTTGCCCTGTCCATCCAAAGGTTGCCTGGAAGAGATCGCTTTCAGCGATAAGGCCGCCCATTGTTTTAAGTACCCCATATGTTTTGTATCGTTGTTTTAATTGACTCTGTATTAACTCTGTATTTTTTGTGGGTATTTATGTCAATAAAGATATAAGTATTGTATTGTATTGTATTGATCATTTACCACAAGGCATATTTCTTTCCGTAGCGGACTAACGGCACGTAACAGGAAAAAGCAAGCTAAAAGAAATGGCAGAAAATTCAATTGGTGTCAAAAGACGGTGCATACGGTAGGGGCTGCGGTCTCACGCTCAGCGTCCAGCTATCATGAATACGTAATACAAGGACAGGACGCGAATTCTTTCGTTTATTATTCAATCATTCGTTCGGCGCGAGTCGGCTTTAATTTCATGGCGGGTGGGCACGGGCCCCGGGCGACGCAGAGCGCCTTAGTATGGAGAGACTCTACCATGGTGTCCACTATGAAAGAGTTTAAAATCAGTTCCAAGAAAAATCTGATATACCTGTGCGGGTTTCCGCGCGCTGAAACCAGAGCGCAGAATCGAACTTCTAATTTCCTGATCGGATTTTCCGACTGAAAATAGCACGATCAGAACGATTCTACTCAAGACCGTGACATGACGCGCAAAGTTACTACCAAAATTATGGAATTATAAGATGAATGAATAAAAAAAAAATATCTTGGAATACCAATATTTTAAATTGAATTAATTTTTGCTGACTGAAAATCGTCGTGGTAGGGACTGTTGTAGGAATTATGCTATTAATTACAACATCGCGACAGATTGTACAAATTTACAGGGCTGCCTCGGAATTGCTCTGAAAGTTGCTATAACTTGCTAAGACTAATTTTGAAGGTACTTTTATGTATTTAGTTCGGAATCTACTGGAGTTTCGGAAGTCCAAGGATATTAGATTATGATCTTTTAAGCATGTTTTTATTACTTGATTAAAACAAGTGTTTGAGCAGTTATGTATGATATTATGAAGAAGCTATTGATCAACTATAATGCAGTAACTAAATAAGGCACTGCATTATTACCTATTCTACAATAAAATATATAGGCAGAAAAAATCCATTTCCATATTGTTCAACCCAGCACAGAGTGCTGTGAAAAAGACAATTCTTATTCTAAAAGGCGATGCTGGTGAGGATGTGGAACGAGTGCGTGCCGTTTTGATTGAAACCGCCCTCAGACACCAAATTGAAAACGCAAAACTGACACATCTATTAATGGAAAGCCAAGACTCCGAGAAATCAGATCCTGTTCCGTTCAAACCAGGGTGATAATGTACCTAGACGAGTTTTGGGACACTGGCAGTTATTTATTATGTTTGTTTAACCCATACTTTATCTTCACCGCACCTTGAGGAAATAGTCGTGATCAAGTTTCGTTTTTCGTTTCCAGCACTACGGTATGACTACGATTTGGGAGAGGAAAGGATTAAATGCAGAGATGACAGCTGATAGAGCAGAATGGAAGAAAAAATATGTTGTGCTGACCTCACAAAAAAGGGAGATAAGACCAGGGAGGTGATGATGATAATTTTCTTCACTGTACACAGCAATACCTTCCATCACTGTCCTCCAAATGTGTAAAATACTAGTTACATTTTCGCTTTCGTTGCTAATGTATATTTTATGCATAGGTGTCGTTTTAGCTAATCACATAAGGTGGATCACACTTTGTCCCAAACGAAAAAAAAAAAATTCTTCAATTTTCCGTACACATTTTTATTTATTTTCTGTTTTCAAAGGTCAGTGAACGCATTTTTGTACAAGTATCATCGCATACGGAGATCAAGAAGTACATTTCTCTCTGAAAAAGTAGCAATCTTCAGGAATCATTTTTACGAGTGTCAAAGGACTACTTACATTAAAATTCAGGAGACGGTCACGCGACCTTGTATAGTCATGTCCCAGCCCCCTCAATACTAGGGTCTGAACGCGTTTTTAAATAAAACATGCATGATGACATAAAAACACGCAACAGGGGAGCCTGCACGAAGTTTCTCAGAATGTCCTAAGAAGATTGCTTACATCTACATACCTCACCATTTGTACATCCAGACTCTATCAACTTACAATCTAAAAGACCACTGTAAAAGTTTCTTGACAAACTACGTCGACGGTCATAAAGCAAGGTAAAAAGTTAAGCATACTGAGTTTTCATCATGTTTTTCTTCAAAGTTAGAAGACGAAGTTATTTTACGAACTTCTAAAAGATTAATAGGTAACATAGTTTCTTTATACACTTACAAAACGTTCATTAATTTTGGTTCTGGCGATTTACCGGGCAAACATTTGTCGGGTCCCAAGTCGAACACGTCAATGTAAGTAATGTGTCTCGAGTCTGGCCGATGGGCGTTCGCATTCGCACACGATTCAAATAAAAAAGTCCGCCATCACTCAACTATGCGTCGCCATTCTCTCGCTTGCCTAGAAATTTGCTCCCCGTATCCGTTAGCTTAGCATGGACATTCTTTACTTTTGTACATTTCTTTTCTCATCTTTTAACTGAGGCTTCCTGTTACAGACTGCCTTTCAAATACGAAAAAGTATCTACTGCTTTTTAATTGATATTATAAACAGCTAATTTAGTTTAGAATTTTTGTAGTCTTGTCCATACAAAACAATCTGTTGTAAAGTCTGCTGGAAGCGAGATGTGACCTCGGGTTCTACACGGTCCTTGCAAATGGACAGGAAAAAGACGCGAGAGGAATGCGTGGGTGCTTTTAATTTAATATCGACTGACACCGAATTTGAATCGAAAGTTCGGCCACGACGTGCCTTGCCCACTGATCTGTTTGTCGTTTTAATATTTATTGTAAACTACCCTCAGAGTTATTTGTAAATATGAGCTATTAAATTCTTTTGAAAGAACACGCGTGAAGGCTGAATACAAATGATTTCTGATCTGTGGGATTGTGGCTGTTTCTGGCATATAAAGAGATCCGACCGCCTACACACGTTAATAGATCTTTATGATGAATCATCTCTGTTTATTAATCGCTGGATCAAACTATACAGCCAGTGACGTATTGCTCTGTCTAGGTACACTGCCAATTTAATCAGTCTTCATAAAATAAAGCAAAAAAGTAAAGTAAACACGTAGCAGCATATACTTGAGTTGCCGTGGCCGTAATTGAACCACGTACAGCAACATAACTTCGTACGAAATTCTCTCAAGACACGGTTTTGCTGCGAAAAATAACGTACGCATTTAAAACAATAAAAACACATGTGAGTCTGACGGAGGCGCCTTGAGTGAATTTTCGCTGGAGGCGGCCCCGCGCGGGTGTTAGGGAAACGCGTATCTACAACGAGTTACGAACACAACTAACATTTAAGATGCGGCATCAGAAAAGTAAGTAGGTATACATTTTTTATAATAATAAAATAATAATACCTACTGGATATTTTACACAGCATCATAATAGGTAGCCCCAAGCTAAGCAGAGCTTGTGATAATATGGGAATCACATGACTGATACGAATACACTTATACGAATATACTTTATACATACATTTTATACATAGAAAACACCCAGACCCGATTCAAATATTCGCAGAACAAACAAACATTTATCCCGCCATTCGACATCCTAAAGAATGGAAATACGATTATCATTTAACTCTTTTTAATCACAAGGTACAGTCAGCGACAAAAGTCGTTAACATAAAAAATACTTAAACCTTTTAAAAATAGTCAGCATTTTGGCCAATAGTTGAAGTGGCTGAAAACTGTATATTTTTATTACAACATTATTATTGTATCATTTTATGTTCTAAGCGTCAGAATATGAAATATTAAATAATACACTAATGAAGGTTGTGTTTAGTGAGTACTTAAGAAATGCTACCTTTTTTATAACTTATTCAAGTTTATGTTTTAAGTTTAAATTGTTAGTTTTTTCTATTTTACAAGCTTTTATTTATTTGTCCTCCTATACTGCTGCAAGCGAGGTCAAGGTGTTTCTCGTTGACATTGAGTTTCTGATAAAAACCACATCCAATTAGTGCACTAATAGGAAGCATCGCGTGCGCCACTTTAATGACCATAGCATAGCGACATTATATAAACTCAATCAAATGCTTAACATAGTGAATGAGCTTAAGCTTTACAAATACTTAATATAATAATTACGACAAAACCTTTAATGACTTGTATGACAATAAATGCCATCTATCTATCTATCTTTAGCACTCAATCTGTAGCAGCTAAAAGTTAAAACCCACAGATAATTTAGATACTTAAGGTAAGTAATTATTTTATCGAAGAGTACATGCGGCTGAGACGTGAATGAAATATGTAAAGTGATGTGAATGGACAGGATAAAGAATGAGTACATAAGAGGAACTGTCTAAGTGGCTCCAGTCAATAAAAAGATAAGAAGATGAGGCTTGGTATGCTCAAATTGTTATGAGGAGGGAAGAATGTCACGTTACTAGATATGAATGTGGATGGATATAGGGATGACATGAGTAAGAAAGGAGTTAGTGCTGAGATGAAGACTGATAGAGGGAAGACGAAAAAGAGCACATGTTGGATACGGGCGGATTTTTTTAAATTTGTACATTGCATTTTCAGCGTGTCCATCGACTTCCAGTGCATTATTTTAATACTTCTAATAGATTTGTGGTACGGGTATGGTGTTTTTCGGATAGATTAACAATCTTTTATCCATTTTCAATGTAAACATGTATAGGGTACCATATAATTTTAATTAAAATAAAGCAAAATAAGTAATACTTTACTGCATTTTTACCATGTCCCCTCGTCAGTTTGCAACTTTCATCGTGTCATTACAACTCAATAGATCGAGTTTTGAGACACATTTTCTAGTCTATTATCATGATAAATTCACTGTTTTTCGAATAATAGACAGCAAAACCATGTAAGTTAATTAAATTATTAGATATTTAGCTTTAAACCTCAGTCCAGATTTTTGGCATTTTTGGACATGTCCGGCTGACTAACGGGTTTTGAGCTACTTGGATTATTGCAATCCTACTAATGTGGTATTTTTTTGAATAAACTGGTACTCTTGCTGGCATTCTGACTGCCACTCTGATGTATTGATGTAATCAGACTGTTTTATGAGTCAGTGAAGTGTGTAGGTAGGTGAAGTGCTGTCCGAGGTCCGCTGATGAACTGCTGTTTTTTGAAGGTAAGAAACCACTTTTTGGCATATTACTAGTTCGCAATGAATAGTTTAACTTCCGGTTGCATGAAATAATAGCAGTTCCACAGGATTATGTTATTACATTCGGCAGAAAAGTTAAAAACATTTTCCTTGCCACGGTTTCGTTACTGTCAGCTGAGGAACATTTGCAAAAATTTGCAAAAACGTTAGTCATCCGAACAAATTGTTAGTCATCTGACCTGTAAAGTCAAGTGCATATTGCGGAATTTTTGTATTTTTAACCGACTTAAAAAAGGAGGAGGTTCTCAAGTTGACTGTGTTTTTAAAATTAAAAACTTTTATTTAACTTGCAATATATGTACCTAAATGTACCTGCTGGATCAAATGCTGAGGGGTAACCTTATTTTCTTGTCACTGTACCTACTATAACATTTTTGATTTGTGTGCATGTACCGTATAGTGGCGAAAATAAAACTCTTTTCTATTCTATTCTATTATCTAATAAGTACCGATTAAGTGGTATTTAAGTTTTTTTTTTCAAGTTTTTGTTATAAAAGTTAACGGATCTTATAAATAAGATAGAATATATCTTAGATTTAAGTAAAAATGTGTCATAATTGTTAAATAAATGTGGTACCGTGGGGCAGTCATCAGTGACTTCACGGTTGAGAGGTAGTTCAAAGCACTATGCAAAATAGACGTATTTTATTAATAAAACGCTCACTCTATAGTTGTAAAAGTCAGAATATCTTGCCATTGTAAACACAAGCCTTACTTGTCCTCTGACTAACATCGACGGTCCACTGACTAACTGTCCTCTCGAAAAAGTTTTTTGAAATCGTATTTTAGATATTAAGCCCACTGTTTTTTAACAAACTTTTGTGTTCCTTGGTGAGATAATATTAAATAGTATTATGTGTAATTTACTTGATTTTGTACGGGTTCTAAATTCTAAGAAACACTAAAAAGACTGAGACAAATTTGACCAAAAGTTAGTCACATGACATAAAAGTTGAAATATTTAATATTTCTAGTTAATATTCAAAGAATATGCACTGATTATTCTATTGTGATTTTAAATTGGATTCAAATAAAAGGCTTTTTACGATTATACGTCTTTTATTTTTTCATTTATCCAGAAAACAATTTCGTTACTCATTGGACAATTTTGACCACAGTATCAGTATTAAAATACCAATAAATCAAGTTTTCTTCAGTAAATAACATGACTTTTGGGTTTTCATGAAACTTTACATATCTTGCTATAAGATCATTATACCCAGAAATAGATATCTGAAGAAAAAAAAAATTTACAACATTTTCAGAATGGTACAAATTTAAAAAAATCCGCCCATACACATAGACATAGAGGGATAAAGGCAGGAAGAAGAGAGAAGGCTTAAGGGGCCAGCGACAGACGGAATATCCATAAAAACGTAATACCAACATCATTTAAAATTTGAGCATATTTTAATCACTTTATGTTATTATTTAGATTAAGGCAGTATTTATCTAGGTTCCTGTTACACCTTTGTTCCAAAAATCTTACTACAGAACAAATGAGAAGAAAACAAGACATTTTTGCTGTAGAAATTTTAAAAATTCAATTTGTTTACATTTCGTTAGGGAGTGGACACACTGCGTTTTTTGCAGCGCGTTTGTATCGATCCAAACGCGATTCGAACGCGATGCGAACGCGCTGCCCCCCTCCCGGTTCGCTTTTGTATGGAAACAAACGCGCTGCAAACGCGCGTTTGTATCGATACAAACACGCAGCTCAAAAACACGCTGCAGGAAACGCAGTGTGGCCACTTCCTTATAGGTAAGTTTTCGTAACAAAAGTGCAACAGAAACCTAGATAAACACTGCCTTAATCTAATTTATAATATACCATACCAATAAATTGCCTAAAACTCATAGAAACTTGTGTCTTTTTCTGAAACAATACTAGTAGGTATATCAATAAAATGACACACCTGGTGTTCTTGATTTCGTACATCCTGTCCGCGTCAGTAGGGCAAATTTCATTTGGAGCGGTAGTCCGAGGGCCCGCCGTGAACTTCCTAACTCGCGAACATGTGTTAACATGACTCGTCTTTGAAAACTGGATAAGGACCTTATTTATATGGGGCCAGCGTACTGCGCGACACAAAAGAACATGATGATATTACAGTTAGCCGGGAGCCGCTAATGTGATGTACATTACGTTATTTACCAGTGGAGAATTACTCCCTTTTTATGCCTAAAATGTGGGCACAATGTGATAAAAATTACGAGCCTTTAGCGGTGAAAAGATACGTAGGGCGTGATATTAGGAGGAAATTGGGGGGTATTAACCACTGTCGCTGTGACAAGACTTTATTTTCATGACTTTCCGAGAATAATGGAACCTAATGTAACGCTGGTAATAAAATTTATAGAAAGAAGTAGACAACCTATTACGTACTAAAGGAAATGTAATCGGTTTATCGCGTTTTTCTGCGTTATATTTTTGTGAGGTGCTTAAAAACTCCAGTGATCGGGAAGTTCAATGAGCTAGAAGTGGGCCAATACCAACGATATGGGATGACTGCGCGTTCGTAAAAACAAAAGAGTGAGTTGGGAATTACGTCGGGAACGGACTGTTACTTTTATATTTGATTTATTTTATTTACCCGGCTAGTTGGTTTTCTTCTCTCACGTACTAAACGATATTTGGCGATCCCTAAGACGAACCGTTTGTCACGTACGTGACGCTAGAGCGCAAAATGGAAACTTCACTACGTTGAGATGAACAAATAAATACGTAACTGTTTTGTGAAAACTGTTATTGGTAAGTGGTAACTGCTGTTGCAGTTTGCTTCTTGTTTCCTGCCCCTCGTCAGTGTGCTCTTGGCTATATCGTTTTCTCTATTTTGTTTTCAGTACTAAGTTTGAAAAAAGAACAAAATATTTTCCAATTTTTTTTACGACTTCTCTAAGAGTCGAAAGCCTGGCTTTCTCAAAGTGAAAAGAAAACTGACTTAACAGAGGTGATATCTAAAACAACTATCGAAGAGCAATTGAGCTTTAGTTTCCTGAGAATACTGGTACAATACATTACTGGTCTCAGTGTTAGAGAATACCTTTTTTATACGAATATTTACTTGAAATAGGTACATTTCATTGAATGCAAATTACCTTAAAGCGAAATATTATATTTTTCTAGCTAGGAATACAAAATTGTAAAACTGCAGTGTTATGAGAAAATCTACAAATAAACTCTTCAAACGTTCTTGTACAAGTGTTTAAGTATCAATTCGAAAATATCGCAAGCTACTGCAGAAATATTTGTACCTTGATGTTAAAGCGCTATGATGCCATTCAAAGCTTTGTAAATCCTAGAGGTGTGACGCGGATTCCGAGAATGTTCTAGAAAAACTGAAATATTTACAGGAATATTTGAATACTTTCAGAGCAAATGCGGTTGCGGATGAATAGAATACTGCACTATTAGGTTTGCTAACGTTCTTCGCAATTTTACGTTCTTTGTTTTAAGAATTAAATATCTGCCAGAGCTTTTTCGAAACAGTTTACACTATGAAGACTTTTCTTGTTATCATTAATGGATTTATACTTTCAAAAAGCAGCTTAATCTGTGCCATAGAAAAATATGTCAAGGTTTTATTTTATCAATAATATAATAATAACGTTTACCTAGATTTTTTTAATACTTACCTATATTTGTTTGGCTTTACATCCATGATGGTTTTCTTTGTTTTATCATCTGCATAGAATTAAATGAACAAGTCCCAGATAGAAGCTTTACCTAGTCAGTTCTGCAGTGCTATTCAGCCTTCTCGGAATGTATTCCGAATACGGAAAGTGGCGTATCTTCGCTGAAAAATCGTCAACTTTCCGACGAAAATCATCGAATCGGATGCATTTTCGGAGGTCTGAATCGTACTGCTGGTCGTTATTGTTTTGTTTGTTTTTGTTGTGTTTAGCCTTAAGGATTAGCTTTCAAAAGAAATGTCATCGTTGACTCCCCCCAAACGCCCCTCTACCCTCTATCTATTCACGATATTTTGACATGTTAAAACTTTTGAAACTATCTTGGAATAATTATAATTTTAACATCTTGTTGAAGTAGCGAACATTGTCATGGAGACTTCATCAATTTTTTTTTTCGATGGAAGTGATACCTAGTTGTTACCTTCATAATTATTATTACTTATTATAGAATATCTGGGCGACCAAGCTCTGCTTGGGTGCAAATCAAGAAAAAAAGAAAAAGAAAAATGAGTTAAGTACCTATGTATTTAAAAAAAGCTAGGTCTCGATCGATCTAGCTAGGTAGAGACCTAGCTAGATCGATTCTTCGCCCCCGTAAACCGTAAACCTCTGTACCGCAAATTTTATCGAAATCGTTAGAGCCGTTTTCGAGAACGTGAGTACAAATAAACAAACAAACAAATATTGCTCGTTTAATAGAATAAGATAATATTTCATAAGAAGATCATATACTTGTCGGGGAGAGGGTTCTGGGCGTGAAGTATGGATGGTCCGATATGTTCAAAGACACGAAATAACCAATGTAACGTGTAGTCATGATGTCTATTTTATAATCACAATTACTTTCACAAGACTTAAACAGAGGATTGATTCGATTTTTGCCGATTAGAATTACTATCACCATTTAAAAAACAAAATGGAAACGCGCAAGTGACAATGACGGTTGTCTACTTGACGTTTCCAACTTTGACACTAGCTAACAAACTATATTTGACTAAGAAAAAGGATTTACTTGAAGGCGCAAGAAAAGCAGACCCTGCAAAGTATCTTCATCTTTCACTAGCACTAACAAATTGTCATAGGACAGAAAGAGTCAATAATACGTTACTTTGTGTGTCTTAATTCGTAGAATGTCTCCATCTTGACAACTTAGTACTATTATTTATTCTGTGATATACTATACAAAAAACTAAGACACTATTCATTAATCTGTGAAGACACTATAGAATCTTGTTAATCAGCTGGTTAACAAACAACTAAGACATCCGCTACACGGACGGCGCGCTGATTTTTTAGCCGCACCCAAGTGGCTTTTGACCTCTCTTTTTAACATATATGTTATATTAAGTATTTAATTATATGTATTATATTCTTTATACCTAGATAAGTCTAATCACAAATAATTGCATGCTGTGTTCACTGTGTCACTGAAACTACGCCGACTTTGCTTTCTTAGGACTGTCATAATACGTTAAGTTTAGCGTAAATTACAATTTCCGAACCATAAACTTTCATAATATGACACCCCATTAAATTTATTTGTATAACTTTTATTTTTTTACCCCCTTGAGTACCTAATATCTTTACAACCCCTTCATCGATTAAGCCCATAAGCACTCGGGTCACTCGGCACTGGATATTTGCACCAACCGGAGTTTAAAACACTAAATAACACGCTATAGTTACATACGAGTCGATAAAGTACAAAATTACAGTACTAAAATTAACTATGTAAATTAATTTTAGATTAAAAAATAAACTAAAAACCACGTCTTTATTTATTTATTTATTTAGAATGCGTTGTCATCGAGTTGTGAGCTACCCTGACAGTTTTAGCCAACCAGCTACACGGAAAGTGCTCGAAATTTTAGTCGCGCCAGATTTTCCACGGAACGACAGACATACAGACGAACAAGAAAGTGACTATATAGGTATAATAAGAACGTGGTAAAATAATAATGTCTTTGATCCTTGATAAGTGTGCACATTTTGATCCGACGTTTTGAAATGGATTAAAACTACGTTCTAAGATTCTGTTGACATAGATGAATACAAGTGAAGCTAAAAAAAAAAACGAAATTCGGGGTAATATCCCACTTGGCCAACACAGTCCTTGAACAAAAACCAAATTATATAATTGAGGATGCGACTCCACTCCATTTTGTTCCGAATGACATTCGATTTCGACTAGTCCTATTATATAACAAATGAGAGAAGTTTGTGTGAATGTTTGTTTTACCACGTATCTCCGTAACTACTAAACTAATTTTGCCGATTTTTTGTTCTACTCGTAATCTATAGTGATCTTCGATCTTCTGTTCTATCTAACAAGAAGGTGAAAAAAGGAGGCAAGTTTCTAAGAAATAAATGTACCTAATTTCTTAAATAAAAATAAAATAATAAGTACTAAGTTATGAATTTTTAAAGGGGTTGCAATAAAGTTCTATTTCAAATAAATATTTTCTGGTTTGATTCACCAGAGTAATTAAATACCTACTTTATTTTTATTTTATTCAAAATTACCCTTAGGGAGGGACTGTGCATTATTACGAAGGTCGTAAAGTTAGTATTGTTTTTCCTAATCGAAAAAAAAACTAAATACTTACTAACTTTATGACTTTTTGGTTTCATTTTCTGTTACCTGTACAAAGCCGGGGCGGGCAAATAGCTTGTCAAATGTCAAAATGTCAAAACGCGCGTGGATCCGACCTTGTGACCGCCCAGAAGCGGAATGAGCTGCGTTCGATTCTGTGTTTATTTATATAGCAACTCGGGACTCAATAAGGTTGATTTTCGGTTGATCCGTTTAACTCTCTGTGCTCAGAAGTAAAGCTCAAAACTAATTTTGCTTATTATGAGAAAAATAAGCAGTCTAGGTAAACGATAACTTAGAAGCAAATAAAAGACTAAATTTCCTTTCTGTGAGTATTTATTTTGTATATGTAGCTGAACTGGTTTTCAAGAAAAATGCAAAAATCTTGAGAAAAGGTGTCATTTTCAAAACGTAAAAGTATCATGTAAATTTCTATTAATCGTGTTTCTGCCTTTAGAACTAAATAGAAAAAAGATTAAAAAATCACATAATTGGAGTTGTAACTTGATGAGATATTCCGTTTAGTTACAATTTGCAGGCAAACAATCATAACCGTTTTGGAGCTTGGCCTTAAATAGTTCTATAGCAAAATTTTAAATAAGTTTTGTTATTGGTAAGATCATGCAAACAGCTGTTCCCCTGCCTTCATTTTATGAGTGTAAATTAAAAAGTTATGCATGTACAGTCATCTTAAAAAAGAGGTACGGTACCTATGTATATAACAGTATGTATAAGTATGTAGTAAGAAATGCTGTATCTTTTCCGACCACAATAACTTTGGTCTGCATTCGTTTTTTTTTTGCATTAGTTTCAAAGTTAAAGCTATTAAAGATCGCGTTTAAATGTTGTCATTGAGGAAGAGTGCTCTCACTCATTGAAGAGGAAAATAATGTTGGAAATGGCATAAGAGAAAATATACTGTTTTGTTAGCTGTCAAATACGAAAAAACAATACCTACAATCAATACCTACAAATATATCGTAGGCACCTTGGAGACGTTAAACCTATATCAGTGTGTACGAATATGACATTTGACATAGATACAATTATAGCAATTGCAGTGAACTACTTTATTTTATCATAATTCAAAAGATGTAAACGTTTTCATGAAATATAAATTTGTAAATATGCAAATTTTTAAATAGTCAGCAAGTTCAATCACTATATTTTTATGACACATCTTGAAATATGTGTACGTAAGCTTTCTGTCTAGATTATTTCTGAGTTGACTGTACGTAAAATATACTAGAAACTTTAAAAACTTTCTACTTTTAATTTACTTTAGTCACGGCATTAGAATATTCTTTAATTACATTCATAAATAGGCAGAACCTTGAATATCATTAGCTTTACTGCGGGTTTGAAAAGGCCGCTACACCTAACTAAATCATAATTATGGATTGTGTCAGATGCCGTCTCTTTTTAGACATGAGAGCGACAAGAAAAAAACATAAAAAAATTACGAATCATTTTAAGATTCATAAAAGGAATTGCGTTAAAGGCCATTCTAGCCTCCCTGGTTGTAATAAATTATGATTAAATTCCAGCTAGTATTTGTTTGTGCTTGCTAATTATACCCTATATTTTAGGACTTAACCACTTAATAGTACCTACAACACCATAACACGGGTATTTACCTAGCTTGGGTGCCTATGACTTCTAACATGTATTTATTATACCATAAACCTTTAAGTTGTGATGATTTGTACCGTTTGTTGCTGGTAAGCGTCCATCCACATGTCGGTATCGTACGCTTCGGACGCATCGCACGCAACGGATCGTAGTATTATTTGTATAGAAACTCATATAAGTGCGTCCACATGTCCGCATCGTACGCATCGCATTTCACAGATAATCCGTTTGATGCGATCCGTCCGCTGCGTGCGATGCGGGCCTGTGGACGCTTACCATAAATAAAAATATTATCATGTGAAAAAAAAAATGAAATGAATTATGATCACGACTGTATTCCAGAGGTGCGGTAGACTTTTTCAAATCTTTTGGCATTTTTCAAACATTTAATCAAACTACAAGTAAATTCTAAATCAGAAGGTAAACGAAACTGGATCACAACTTTATCACCAAGGCAGAGGCACTCTCAAATACATATCTGGCACATGCCCACATTTTGTAGAGCTTAAAGTGGTTAAATTAGTATAGTAAACTAGCGACCTGCCCCGGCTTCGCACGTGGTTTCTGTTGATCCGAAAAAACTCACGAGGAGTGCTGGGTCAACCAAATACTGACCAACCAAATACCAAATATTTCTACCAAACAGTTTATAAAAGTAGAATTTGTTGTTCAATCTACTACATTTACTTCGTTCATCACATAAAAAGTCGAAACGTTTCAGTACTGTGAGCGATAAAAATCATATGAATTTATCGAGTCGCTTTTTCTATAATATCCATTGCGACTGCAGCCAGAGTGAGAGTCGGGTAGAAAAGTGTTTGCCGAAAGATTAATGATGCGGCACCGAGCGCACTATACTCGGAGGTACTCGACAAAAGAGCCTCTTACTTACTCTTTGATGCCTACTGAAAAGTCTCACGAAAACAGGGGAAAAACGGTTTAAATGTTTTTGTGAAGTTCCGTGTCTTCACCTTTGTATTTTTCCGGTTAATATTTATTGAAGGAAACTTTTACGCTGAAGGTGAAACAAGTAACTTACCGATTTTATGTTATGTGTTTTCAGAGCAGGAACAAGCACTTTTTGTACAGAATTTTAAAATGAAAGATTTTTCTATTTTGTTTTGTGATATATTTTATCTGTACGGGCGTCGATTCTCGTACCGAACTTTTTATCAACCTCAACCAAAACCTCAACTAAAGCGACTGTTTCCATGACTACTAATAACAAACGACTCAGTTGTGGTGAGGTTTTGAACTTTGGCAGAACAAATTTTTGAAAAGCTATTCTACTATTTCACCAAATGGCTGACATTTAAGAGATCGAACCAAACCAAAGCGGTTGTCATCTAGTAGAATACAGGCCCTGTACTGACACTCAAGGAATTTCTATACTACGTACCTGACACTTTACTGTCACAGATAGATTATACTTTTTATTGAAACTTGTAAAAATAAAGATAACAAATCGACCTTCATGCTATACATCAAAAATACTACCATACTAAGTGTAAAGGTATGCGTCGACTACTTGCTAAGTTCGTAACTCACCAAAACAGTTTTTTGTTTAAATTATATGGGTTCAGCGCAGAGTTCAGTTCAGCAGGTTCAGAACTGTTATACACTAAAGGCTCGTGCATACTGCAGCCACGACGGGCCGCATCTCATCGCAGCGCAATGTTTTTCTAAAGGCGCAAACACACGTTGGCCCAGGCTCGCCAAGTGAACGCCATGCGCCAGTGCCGACGTGTGAGCAGCACCGCTCGCTTTGCCTTGCCATTGCTCGCCTAGCTGTCCGAGTGAATACGAGCGCCAACTTTCATTCTCGCCAAGCGTGTGGACGGTATCACCCGCCTTGCATCTACTCGCCTTCGCTCGCACTGGCTTAGGTTGGCCCAGCGTATGTTTGCACTATATGAATAACGGCCAGGTGGCGGTGGGGACTACGATAGTTCATATAAAATGTATGTAAGTGATTTTTGTTACGCGATGCGGTGCGGTGCGACCCGCCATAATGTGCGCAAGCCTTAAGTCAACACGTAGTGTAGACGGATTATTCATTCCAAATTATGTGCATTGCGGTTGCTGTGTGTCAGTCGACACGTACCTTTAAAGGGGGAAACGGTAAATTGTATTGGAAAATAAATCATTAGTAAATGAGACATTGTTCCTCGCCACCCTTACTTCTGAAATGGCATTCGCAAATGATGACATACTGCACCGAAAGGTAAATAAATGTGCCTTAAAATATTGCCTGTAATGGAAAACGGATTTAAAATTAATTTTGAGTAATACTTGCGTGTATGACAACGGATTTTCGAGTTTTAATTGAGTTTTATGAGTGTTGCGAGAGTTTTTAACCGATAACTCGTTTTTGAAACTACAATTTTCTAGATAGGCAACAATAATTACAAACAACTTGAATAAACATTTTTACTACTTAAGTAAATAAATATAATACTGTTTAATACTTAAATCATGCTAGTAATTGTTGTTATTTAAGAGATTAACAACATCGGTTACCAACTAGGTACGTTATAATAATATTCAAAAGGTACAATTATACTAGTTCTTAAGTTTCACTATAATAATAACAATTAAATAAAAAAAAATATGTAAATCCCCCGACATATCCCTTCATAAATTTCCAACGGCTGAACAGATTTTCATGAAACATAGCTAAGAACATTTTCGATAAAGACATCTTTCAAACAAAAAAATAATAATTGAAATCGGTTCATCATTTCAAGAGCTATGATGCCAAAAACACAACACTACAAACTTTTTCGTCGAGGGTTTAAAAATATTCATTTATTCATAATACATACTCTCTGAACCTAGGCGAATTCTCCAAGCTTAATAAAAACCATAATATCTATGTATTACCTATCGAAAATCAGAGTAATAAAAGCCGAACCTAGGTCCCCACATCCGCAATTTGTGTCACATGTGCAGATCCAATACCGCTCGAACTTACAAACTAAAAGTAGCGTAATATTGTTCATTGTTTGCTTTCTTGTAGGGTTACTGTATATTTCGGTTTAAATAATTTATTCTCATATGAACATAGAATACAGTTCACTTAAAATGAGATAAACTATACTTAAGTAGTAAACTATACTTACTATGTCCCGCTTGGTTTCGCAACCAAGCGGACACCAATAGGTCTTTGTAGGGTCTGTTTCCTACTATCTTATTAGTTGAAGAAAAACAGTTGTTTAGTTCTCTGTTTACTCGTTCAGGTTCAGGTTGTTAGGTTATGGGTTGCAATTGCGAAGTACACGTATTTCCGTAGTTAGTGGTTTAGAGCAATGTCCAGTATGGACTAGAAAACCACGTCTCGTAAAACGCTGACTCAAGAACATGCACGAATATTGTATGGTTGCAATAAACCGTACAGTCTTAAATGCGCATCGAGAGAGATATCTCGATCAGTAAAATTGCTCTAGCATATGCGTTAGAGCAGTTTAACCGATCGAGATATCTCGTTTCTCGACTCTCGACGTTGCGCATGTTAGACCTACTTGTGTCATTTAAGTACATTTTGTTGGTGGCGCAACAGTAGCGGCGCCACTGTGGTATCATTGTGTGAGACCTTGTCAGAAGCACGTTGATCGAGAGTTTTTAATAAATATCTTATAGGAAGAAGAAACTAATTATGAACCAGGATTAAAATAAACAATCTTAAAAGGACTACGCCTTTGTAAACTATTTGTTTCTATAGTGAGTCTTCATTTATAATGCATCTGGTGGTTTTGTGAGTGCTCTAGATTTTCAATATTCGCTTGTTGGTCGTATCATAAATCTTTGGGGCGACGCCGCCGCGACAACCTGCATTCCCGACCCGCCTTAATATTTAATGAAAATTGTTGGTTTAACTTAATTTCCTCCTCCGCTATTATCATGTGGAAATTGTATTTTTACCGTGATATTAAATCCGTAGTTTTTCTTTAGCAGTTTTCAGTGTACATTTAATAGGTAGATTTTGTGGGTAGAAAGTGATGATCTCGATGGTGTGATGACGAAAACCTAGCTAATATGCAAGAGATTCGATTCCTATTGCGGAACAAATATCTAATTGATTTACAGATATTTGTTTCAATTCTGTGTAGTCTAGGTACCATAGTAGGTACTTACCAGAACTAGGTTTTCGTTGTTTGAAAAATAAAAAGGGCACAGATAAAGCTGATTGTTCGAACTCATAATGTAAATGAGCATCAATTAAATCCGTTTAAATTATATGTTTTTAAACATTCATTCGAATTGTTTTGAAGATATTTAAAGTTACATGGCTGGTATATTCGAATTCACGAGCTTCGAAGCAGTGGACTAGATAATTTTTTTCTTTTGTTCAAGTCAAGTAAAACATAATGCAGTCGTATCGTTTTAAAAAAATGTAGGTATGAAACTTTAGCGTAATTTACAAGGATCTTTTAAGTGAACAAATCAATCTAAACAATTTCTCGAAAAGCCTTTGAGTTTGAGACTAATTGGCTATTGAGTAAACCTCTCAATTCTGTAAACTGTCGATGCCCAATAAAGAGATCGTATCGAACTGACCCTTTTAAAGACATTAATTTATAGAATATCTCAAATAAAAAATTCTAGAGAGAAAGGATCCGTTTGTTTTTTTTTTGTGCTAATGTTTCCGAGTAGGAGAGGTAGGTTCAAAACATTTAAGCATAAAATTTGTCTGTGATTGATGAACCTTCGCATAACTTTCAAAAGAAATCATTATGTGGTCCGCTGAGAACAAACTTTATCATTAACAGTTTATTTCATAATTTTTTACTTTATCTAAGTTTGAGAAAAACGATTCTGTTAGTTATAATTATAAGGTAAACAATGAAATGAAATGATACCACAAATCCTATTACTAAAAATATATTGAGTAATTTCACAACTACATTTATATTAACGAAAATACATACATCAAAAGCGGTATTAGTAGTTTTGTTTGAAACTGCGGTGTCAGCTTCTCGTCAAAGCGTTGACGGACAGATAGGACATACGAATCTGCCGGCGAAAGCACCAAACGTAATAATTGAGCGAGCGGCGTCAATGTTTAATCCGGCAGGAGCGCCGTTTATCAATCGCTCGAAAAAACAACATATTTCAATATTCTCTGATTAATATCCGTTGCCAGTACGGCGGAGGCAAACATGAAATTTATGTACTGCGACCGAACGGGGCTATTCGTTTTGCTTTTAAAATTACGAATGTTTGCCGCGACGATTGGCCGCCGCGTCGCACCCATCTGTTGCGGCGGCAATTACCATTCACATTAGACAGCCTGCGCTGGACTTTGTAGGCTTTGTGTACCTTGTTTTAGTGGTCGTATCAGTCTGGTCAGACCAGTGAAATTGTGCGAACAGAATGTTGATGCTTGGACTCTATGCATTTGAGTGTAGCAGAGCTCTATCGAGCAGAATTTATTTTTACAACTACCGAGCATCGACTATAGTCTTATATAAGTGTTCTAGAAATATATCTTTACAAAACGCGCATGTTATATAGCTTTGCACAAATACATAAGTCATAATAAGCACGTGTGTGAATGAAGATTTACACCCCAATACACCTCTACTTTATCACAGATTTCCCACCCGCAATATTAGCATAAAGACATAATTGATGGCAAAACTAATTTAATGTAACGTAGCAATTATGCTGGGGCGCTCATGGTTTACAACGCCATAAAATGTACTTCCGGTCCCGAAACTGCACCGGAAGTAATAAGCAATGCAATAGTCGACGACTATAAATCACTATAAGCAGTTTTAAGTGAAGGCGCAGCCTCCTGCCGGGACGAACAGTTTCTTGAATTAAAATTCGATTTAAGAACATTTATTTTACAGGGAAAATAATAAGACTGAAGATTTTCTTCTTTCTGTTTTTAGCCAAAACGTATCAGCTAGCGTTCGAAATAATAACTTAATAAGAACTGCGGGGCTAGAAGGCTGTTATAGCTGAATCATAATTATATTATGATTCGTATTACGTTTTGTTCTTGTCACTCTCATGTCTATGAAAAGAGATCGCATATAGTGCAATTCAGATTATGATTCTGCTTTACGGCCTTTTTAGCCCCGCTGTTATAGAAATAGGTTAATAAACATTTATTATTTAGTAAATAATGATTAATAAAACACAAGCTATGTTGTTTTGCTTAAGACAATGCTTAAAAATAAATCAATGAAAATTATGGCATGAGATGAATTTGTATTGATGAACTAAAAAATTCACCACCAGAGCAAGTGGTTACTAGGTCTTACAAAAAATACGCAGAGAATACTTTTATCTAGCAAATTCTAGTCCATAGTAAATGCGACAGTTAACAAGGGGTAGCTAACCACATTTTTTAACTGTAGGCACGAATGTGAAGAAAAAGTTCAAACACTGGAAAATACCCGGCGAACGCCAGACGCAAATACAGAGGATTACCACTCCTTTTCCCCTTTTTGTTTGCTGGATCTTTTTGTTTACTAGATAATATAGAGTTTTTCTAACAAAACTCCGTTGAGTTTTTAATAAATTGACTTGTATATTACAACTTCTGCTGTCATGTTCATGAACTTAAATTTTGATGAAATGAAATATGATCACGAGTATACCTATTATCCCCCGGTTGACATTCTCTCACCTTTCTTAGGCATTTAAGATCCTCTTAAGATGTCTAACACCCGTATTTATAGACAAGCAATTACTTACTGCTAAGTAATTTCTCAATGAAGTCATTAGGTACTTGAGGATAGAATACTTTATTTTAAAATCTTATTCTATAGCCGAGTAATGTAATGTCAAAATCAAATGCAAAATGGTCGAGTTCTCAATGCTACAAGTAAAGAAAATGGTGACTTTTACTTGACGAAGAATTCTAACTGTTGACAGTTCTAACTTCAAACTATAAAATAAAAATCATTACTAGAGTAATTACTTTTACTAAAGTAATTACTTTTACTTGTTTATAAATACGGGTGTAAGAGGGTAGTAAGAAGCATATAATGTACAAATACAAATGTAGTACACACATACATTTTGCAGAAGTTAGCATTTCATACGTGACATGTTTGCAAGCCCATAGACTCTTTTAAAAAGCTAACTGATTTCCTCACATGTTTTTCCTCACCGTTCATAGCTCGTGTAATATAAATGAATGCATAAATAAAGCTTCTAATTTTTTCGAAACGAATAATCCATGATGCACAGTCGGGTTCGAAAGTCAAAGAACTAAAATACACTAAAACTAAAGAAAAATATTCCGACGAATTGAGAGCCTCCCCTTTTTTTGAAGTCGGTTAAAGAGAAAAAAAGTTTTACGATAAAAGTGCTTACAGATAATACAACGTGTAATTTTTACTCCTGGCAAACTTAAATGTTTAGGTGATCTACGATGATGACAGTTTCTTTAAGAAACCGAGAAATTGCATTATCTTAGATTTTAAAATAATGCGATAAAAGTCTAAGAAAATGCGATTTCTTGGTTTCTTAAAGTAACGGTCTAGAAAGAGGAGAATGTATAAATGTAGTTACGGACTGAGTTAGTCCTCTAGCTTACGTACAAAATGTTCACAGTGAACACTAATTCCTTCCCAAGAGAGTTACAGACGCATACTAGGAAACATAAACAACCCTACAGCGGCGATGGCGAGGCTCATAAAAATGAAACTCCTGTAACTTAACAGGGAACTTTTATTAAAATAACAACATTATGCCGTTAATTTGTTTGTAAAACTGCGCAGACGGTAAAAATTACTTATTCAGAGTGTCGAGACCGCGAGCCGAGCGGGTTGGCATCGTTGGCTTCGGCAAGTGACGCGTGGCTCCTCTATAATTCACAATGCTGCCTCCAAGACGTGCGTCTTCGAGCTGCGACTTCTATGCTCTCTCTAGTTTCTGCCTCATACTAGAGAATAAGAAAGTAAGTACTGGATCTAAAACTCGAGACACAATAACTCAAGTGGACAAGCTTTGACATATCCATCAGTTATATAAATTCATGCCCCTCTATTCCTTATTTTAAGTAATTGATCTGTGGGTTAAAACTACTCGTAAACTTAAAAGTATATGAGATGATAATATTTAGAAATTTTGATCTGTGGACAAAATAATAAGCCACAAAGCTGTAAAAACTTCCCCAATTTACAGTATCGATCAATTTTAAATTGTTCTCAAACACGAGACGTTAATACAAATCCAAAACACACGGTGCATACTGATTTATTACTATTTTATGCGAAAAATAACAGCAATAATGCATCAAAGGGGTTGCAATAATTCAATACACAAACTAATTGCTTTTCTCATTTAAGTAGATTCACTTGTAGAAGCGTCGATGAGCGAACAAATGAAATTAATGCATCTCTCCCGAGAAATAAAATGTCATTAGTTTCGCCCGATGAGCTCGCTCGAACCTTCTTGAAGACGTACTTTATTGTCTTGGTTAGTTGTTCTACGGTAGTTTCTATTGAGGTAATATATCCGGGTAGCTTTATTGCTACGTTGTTGTTAAATGTGACTTTTAGATACTAACACCCTGAAATGTGGCTATCGTCATATAGCGGAGACGTAGTTGACGTCAAACAGTTTATTAAGTACTGGCGGACGCCCGCGGCTTCGCCCGCGTGGACTTTTTTATCCCACGGGAAACATGTTTCGGGATAAAAAGTAGCCTATGTCACTCTCCAGTCCTCCAACTATCTCCATACAAAAAATCACGTCAATCCGTCTCTCTGTTCTGACGTGAAAGCAGGGCAAACAAACAAACACACTTTCACATTTATAATATGGGTATGGAGGTACGGATTTGGATTTCTGTTGAAAATTTTTGAACTAGGTCGTTATAAAACTTTCTGTTTCTGTTGGAAAACCAAAAGCTTTGATTGCTAGTTTGAGAAAGCATTCCGACATGCTTTTGCTATCCTAAGCCTATGCAAAATCAATTTTAAATCACAATATGATAAATTCGAAACGAAATCAAACTAAGTACTTTGATATCGTTTCAAATTGATCAGTTTTCCAGAAATTTGAAAAATACACCACGTCCAAGTGTTTTTTCTCTATTACAGACACTTACAAATAACGACGGTCAGGCCATACTAGGCAATAGCAAGGCTCGTAGAGCAGAGCGGCTGAATTACAGGGATAATATCGTATTAAAGTATGCCATGTAAATTACGGGTTCGAGCCAGAACACGAGTAGGGGGTTATTGTGAGGCCCAGTAACGTCTTATTTTATCTAAATCCTATTTTGTGTCCCGAGCATAAATCGCGCTAAGGCGTGTACATTGCGTGAACATTTTCTTATTTCCGAGCAGACGTGCCAAGAACTGTAAGTACGGCTGCCCTTCTTTTATGAAAATATGATCGCTATGTATGAGCCAATGCGGAAGATGATTAGGGAGATAATTCAGTCCGAGACAGATGGTCCTGTCTAATGGATCTCGGACGGAAGTAAGGAAGGAAAGGAAACACTTTAATATTTTAGTTTGTTTATTTCCTCTTTTTTATAAAGAGACTTTACAATGGAACTTGTAGCTTGTATGTGTACTCGCGTCGATATAGTCTTATTTTTGCAGAGCGTAATTTTCTTGTGATTTACAACACTTTTACGATAAAATTTTGAGAGCGAACGTACTTCATCTTGGAATTAAGTTATAAAGTTAAAAGCTTACCACTCCTTTCTCTAAAAACGAGATAGTGCTTTTGAAAACATGTTTCGTTTGTAGAGCATGGTGGTAGATTGTGAAATTGGACTGCTGCCACTACAGTAAAAGTGGAAATAAGTTTTCGCTGAATCAACCAAATCAAAAAAGACGCTTAAAAATCGCCGAAAAATGAAGACCAGATATGCGAAATGGACAAACAATAAGCAAAGTCCGATTTAGGATGTGAGTTTGGTCAATAAATATGAAAACTTCTAAACAAGTAGGATCTTATTAGTTTTCAGGGTAGTGCTGCAGTCTGTTATAAAAGTAAAAACAGCTTCTTCTTGTAGTCTCATCAATTTGTAGTAACTAGCTCTTGTACCTACTTATATCAAGCAATATTGGCAAGATACGAACACTAAATAATTTCGTTCCGAATAGGCCGACCATAGTCACATATTACACGCTCGCCACCAACGAGACAACAACAGATTACAGTCTATATTGTTTCTGTAGGCTTCCACCAATGCTTAAGGCGGGGTTTACGATTGGAGGCAATTCTTCTAATCCATTAGGCTGTCTGATGTTCAACTTTTATGCGGGTCCTACCACTGAATGTCTCGCGAAAAACGAGTAACATCGCTCAAATTATTTTCAGTGAGGTTTTTATGATAGTCGTATCTTTTTACACGCACATCATCTGTAGATATGTGCACATAATGTTTAGGTGTGCTACGACGTACGAGTGAAGTATCCATAAATCGAATTCGTGTTTCGAATTGTATCATTCTTAGCATTTAAGTGAAAATTGTCGATGGAGTCTCGCTTCGGAATGGATTGATTCATGAGGGTTATCCAGGCTGTGTGTTAATTCTAGTTGGGGTAGCTTATTAATGCAATCGAGAACATTGGGTAAGTTCTACAAATTATAGTGTAATCTTGGATGGTCGCGTCGCCGGGAAGCGCCGCCGAGTCTGGCCTTCGGGAACATTGACTTCCCTACTCGGGAATAACGCACAGTTTATTCAGCTTTTTTAGGCTATATCTAGATTGGATATTTGGAATCTAGGTCTAGATTGTATGAAATGTATTATCGTCTATACTTATTTTGGGTATTTTCCAAATTCCTACATTGTTATGGAAAGAAATAGATGGATCTTCACTCACGGCATATTCAATTAATGCCTGATTATATTACAGAGAAAGTAACCTTATTTGACCAACATCTAATATAGCTCTATTATAAATTATGGTATGAAAAGATTAATTGAAATACATAGGTGTACTTAGAGTTAGTCAAAATGTAATATTAGTTGATATTACAATTTAAACTTGAAGTAAAAGGATGAATTAGTTTTGAACCTAACTTATCTTTTCATAACATAACTTGTCTTTGCAAACCTGTATATTAACGACGTTAGATTTAGGTACTTACCTAAATTTATATTATAGAAATACCAAATTGTTTCCCATCACAACGGCATAATCAAGCACTGAGTATTTGTGTTTATCTACCAAGAATAACTTAAAGCAAAAATCTTAAACTGTGAACTAAAATTTCCATTAGAATATTCGAGTGGTGTGGTGTAGCCGTTGCGTCGCCTATTCGTGCATCCGTAGTATCTTAGCTCCACAATAAACCTTAGTGTTGCTGCGCTTGGCTGACGTCACGACCATATTTTACACACTTAAAGCTGTTTGTCGTGTCATACCATTATACGCCATGTAAGGCTCGGACTTATTGCCAACGGCGAGGAATAACTCAGTTTAAATAGTTTTTGGAGTATGAGCCACTTTATTGCATTACACTAAAATGCTCTCATTGTGGAGTTACTGCGCTCGTTTGGTATGCTGCTTTATTTGAAGCCAATTAATCCGTACCCATATTATAAATATGTAAGTGTGTTTATTTGTTTGTTTATTTGTCCTGCTTTCACGTCAAAACTGAGCGACGGATTGACGTTTTTTTGTGTGGAGGTAGTTGGAGGGCTGGAGAGTAACATAGGCTACTTTTTATCCTGGTACCAAGCGAGCGAAGCCGCGGGCAGCAGCTAGTAGGCATTGTAGCTTGCTGTGTAGTTAAAACTAATTATTTAGTCAGAATTTTCTGATTGTACTGTAAATTTTTTCTGCCGGTAAATAAATAACTGAAATAAAGTATGTTTTAAACATTTTGTTATTTTAGACTCTTCTTCTGACTCTTCGATAAAGGTATAAGATTTGCATAGTAGGTACGTGTGAGTTTAGATTTAATTTGTGACAAAATGATTATACATTTTTTAACAGGAATGTGTATGCATGGTGAAATACTATTGTCGACTGCATAGTAATATATTTTTTTTAATTCGATTTCACCGTTTTTATGTTAAGTAGTTACTGGTTTTGGTTGCATGAGGTCTGTGTGATATGCGTAGCAACAAATAACTTCTTAAATTATTGAAATGTGATGTTGGAAAGTATCAAGTTTATCATAAACAAAAAATTGTTGTTCTGTTTTGGATTTCATTACAGAAGTTATTATAAAGTAGATTTCTTTTGTTGAATAACATTACTCTGTTCATTTTCCTAGAATCCAGTGACAAATAAACGCTCCCTGTTTTTGTTTGTGTAGTTTGAAATTACCGAAGTTCTCCATAAATAGTAGTTAAGTAGTTCTCCATAAATTCATCGTCAATGGGTCTACACGCCTCTACTCGTAGGCTATTATAAAGATGATTCGTATTGTAAAATGCAATTTAGCACTATTTATGTGTGACCTTTATTAGTTCTTGTCTGGCATTATGATTTATAAACTACAGAAAAACAATATAATTGAATTTTTTGCCTAAGATGTTTTTATAAAAATTAGTATCATATTTCATAGCATTTCAAAGAAATTGGAAACGTGAGTTGAATTTGTCCGTCACTTTATGTTCATCAAGTGGTTTTAATGCTTCAATTTGCATTTTATGAAACCGTTTGTAGTTTTATTAGTAGTTTTCATAAATGTTTTGTACGTTTGTGAACTAATTTATTACAATATTGTTTTTATTTTATTTGAAAAAATATTTTTTTTTAATAATTGTTAACTTTTTTGCATTGTTTCGATTTCGTAGCAACCTCTACGTATTTTGTAGCATTAGTGAAATTAACGCGCTTTTTAACGATCTCTGGCCTGATAAAATATAAATTAGCACAATTTTATTAGTAAAATAATGTAAATGCTAGTTCTGATTTTGCAGTTTTACTTACAAGCATGTTTCTCAAATTATTTTGTCATTAATTTTGATTTACTGTATTCAGATTCATACTCAATTCGATATTTTATTCGAATCATATGATTCTGTTGTGTGCTCAACTTTCACGCCTCCCATCTTGATATGAATTTTACGGATACAAGTATAAGTATATCTTTTGTCTTACGCAAAAATAAGCTCTGTGGTTTTGCACTAAGCTTTATTTTTGAATGATAAAACAAGGAAATTAAGGAATTTTAGTCAATCTTCACCTTCTTAATGTAAGCAAATTTAATAAGCTCCAAATGTAATTTTGTAGGCGTGTTATGATAATGTGTATTTTGGTGTAAAGTTATTTGTCTGATATCTTTCCAATGTGGATCTATTATGAATTTTTATAGTATTTAAATTGCTCAATCTAGAAAATAAATATTTTTGTAAAAGTACCTACTTTATTTTTAGAGTGGTAATTTTGAGTGTTTTTATTGAATGAAAATTATTAAACTTTGTATTACAAGTCAGACACTTTAAGCAAAAACAAGCATTTCTAAGTGAAACAGAAGTAATTTAAGCATCCGTATGCGGGTTTTATTTACCCGGCTAAGTAACATTTGCAAGCTCCAAACTCGTTGAGAAGTTTTACTGCTGCTTCATTTTATGTTATGAACACAAACGTGTTCAAAGTATTTACGAATAATAAAAACAAGGCAAGTAATGAATCTCTGGCCACTTCATCTCTCCGGTTTTAATATTTTACGTGACCCCTAAATTTTTGGTTGGTAAGCTTGGTTTTATACTACAAGCGGTAAAACGGGAATAGTCGAGCAGAAAAGAAGTTTCAGTCTAAAGTTTTGGGGTTAAACTTAAACGTAATATTAAAATTTTATTAAATAATAGCATGCCTGTCAGAAATATTAATAAAATAGTAGCTTCCGCCCGCGGCTTCGCTCGCGTGGTACCCAGATAAAAAGCCTACGTCCTATTCCCGGTCATTATCTATCTATATTTTAAATTTCAGCCAAATCGGTTTAGTGGCTATCGAGTTATAGAGGAATAAACATACATCCATCTAAACATCCAAACTTTCGCATTTATAATATTAGTGTGATTCGTTATCACATTCCATTGATTCACGGCTGAGATTCGAATACAAGACCTTTTGATTGAAAGTCGATGCTTTATCTCACTTGGCCAATACGGCTCACATACATAGCCTCATGTAAAGACGTGTAAAAAAATATTTCCGCTACGCTAATAGTGGAAGACTGGTATAGACTCTTCATTAAGTTCTGATTACTCACGAAGACTCAGACGTCATGGATCTGGATGCTGGAGAAGTGCAAAAGTTTTATGATATTATGATTACAAGCATGGCGGACGTGCATCGCGCTAGACAAAGAAAAAGTTAAAGATCAGTCACTATTCATCAGCTGAGAGGCCGGCCACATGCAACAGAATGATTCAGCCGTTCTGTAAAGTTGCATAAAGAATATGAAGTTTGCATGCTCAGGCTGTTTGTACCAGTGTCAGTAAAATAAAAAGAGTATGGTGTACTTTTGTAAGTTTTATATTGAGTAAATTACATCTATATTTTTTTGTGTCGTAAGTATACACCATTCTTACAACTTTACCCGGATAAAAAGTAGCCGATGTCCTATTTCCAGTCATTATCTACCTATATTTTAAATTTCAGCCAAATCGGTTGAGTGGTTGTCGAGTTATAGAGGAACTAATATACATCCAAACATCTAAACTTTCGCATTTATACTCTTGCCGTCAAGGTAGTTTATTACTATGGCTAAGATTTATATTGATTTTTTTATATTGATCTGTAAGCTTCGAAATTAAGCAAACCATAAATTTAGAAGTCAATGAAATAAAAAGCTCTGTTAGTTTATTAAAAAATTCTAGTAGTACAAATTGAAGATTTCTTAGCAAGAATATATTTTACTTACATTTCGAGCACGAAATTAAACAGAGCAACGTCACGAAAGCATTGTTCTGCACCTCGGTGATCTTTGAAGCTGGAAGCATACTGTGACGGAGTGCCACACTCTTTCCTTATAGCAGGACGTGTTAATTACTCGGCACCTCGCCGTTTATGAGCACCGACTTTCACATATCGCAACTTATTTGGTCATGAGTGAACGAAGTTTCTAATATCAGTTTGAGCTTGTTTTACTGGTTTGATAAGCCAGGGATTTGATGTACTTACGACAGAAATTTATCTTTTTATTGACATTATTATTTTAAATACTAAAAACAGAGGTTCGAAACATGTCTCAGTTCTTTAACTCACTCGTTTGTTGGTGTTCTATGTATTTACTGTCAAATGAGCCCGTTACTTAAATCATGACTGAGTTAGCTTTTGCAAATTTCAATTGTTTTATTTATTGCATACCAACCCAATATTAAAACGGTCATAAAATGATAACGTGACCAGATACAATCTCAATTTATCTAGGTTCATTCCAATACAAGCGATAAAATCGAAAAGCTACTTGTCCCGTCTGTAACGCGACGTCAAAACACGAAAATATTGTCGGTCGAAGACAATTCCGATGCAATATTAATATTTACCTTTGCATAGTCCAAACAAAGACTGCATTCATATTCACCCCACGAAAACAAGTAAATAAAAATGCAAACATGCGCAATTGTGTCTCAAACGAAGGAAGGCGGTCGTACCGCTTCTGAAGCGAAAGTATTCGGGACACAAATGTTTTCCTGCTCATATGAATTTAGATCGGCCGCTGTATTAGAGGGAAGTAAAACTATTGGAAGACAGGTAAATCGAACTATTGGAATGGGAGAGGTCTGCGGCTTGTTGGGCGCACGCGGCGCACTGCTTGTAGTGCTCGTGTGCCCAAACCTGAATCATATTCAAAGAAAGGTATTAAAAAATCTTAGTTTTAATATTGAAGTGTACTAAACCCGCATCAAAGAATGTTCCTAAGATAAAAGCGAATGTTAATGTACCTTTATCACTACCACTACATAGTATAAAACAAAGTGGCTTCCCGCTGTCTGTCCCTGTGTGCTTATATCTTTAAAACTACGCAAGGAATTTTGATGCGGTTTTTTTTAATAGATAGAGTGATTCAAGAGAAAGGTTTATGTAATGTGACCCATGCGAGGCCGGGGCGGGTTGCTAGTTTATGATAAATAAAAACGCACGTTCTAATAACTAATCGTAATTGGTACATGCCCACATTTTGATGGAGTTAGCATTCCAGGGGCCATACCATGAACTCTTAGGCCTATATTAATAAACTCGTATTAACTTCTGTCAAAGTTGCGCCACGGATTTAACTATTGCCATTCTTATTTGTCAATGTCTAACAAAAAAGCGATAGTTTAATCCGTGGCGCAACTTTAACAGAAGTTAATCCGAGTTTATTAATAGAGGCCTTAGAGCAATGTTAAAACAAGCTTAGATAAAACAATCCTACTGCTTAAAAATGACATCCGTTGTGAGGTTTCAAGTTGGTTTTAACATTGCTATATGAGCTCATGGTACGGCTACATTAAAGTAAAGGCCCTAGCTAAAGCATGTATTGGAATAGTAGATTGTATTCTAAGGGGGCAAAATAATATTTTGACGGCGAGGGCGCTTTTTTGAATCCAGAGCGAAGTGAAGGATTCTAGAGTAGAATCCCGAGCGTAGCGAGGGATTCTTTAGTAGAATCCTGAACGTAGCGAGGGATTTAAAGTACGTCGCCCGAGCCAAAAATATATTTTGCGCCCGAGTGATACACTCTACTTTTCATTACAATCTATGAGAAAATAAAAGGGAAGAGAAAAGAATGTGTTAAATCGACAAAGTTCCACTTGAGAAGAGTAATCGGGCATTAAATTTTTTTTATTCAGACGGTGGCCGCGCGCCGGCTGAATGGTGGGCGGTTGCGTTGCCCCCGTAGTGATGGTTTATGCCATAAACCATTATGGTGATGATGATGAAAAGTAGCCTATAACCTTCCTCAAGAGTTTAGCTATTAAATACAGAAATAATTTTTCAAATCCGACTGGTAGTTCCTGAGATTTAGCGCGTTCAAACAAAAAAACTCTTCCGCTAGAATTGCTCAATAGTTCCACGAAAACAAACTAGATGGCGGTAGTAAAAAAGACCGTTTTCTAGATCGCGCTGACGAAAACGCACAGGATTTTATCAGGTTGGACTTACAATTTTTGTATGGATAGCTAGACAACCGCAGAGTAATAAATCTCTAAATGTGATTACAATTGTGGTGTTTTTGGAAGAGTCCTCATTCATCTAGCTAGATTCGAGACTTGAATGTGGAATCTTTGCACCTATGGAGGTACAACTACTTTGCAGTGCAAAGTAGTTGTACCTCTAAAGTGCGCGGCAAAGATAATTCCGGCGCACTTAAAGGGGATTAAAAACTCATTACTGCCCGCTAAACTTATAAAGAGGATTAAAAACTCATTACTGCCCGCTAAAAGTTCCTTGAAGAGGAATCATCTACTTTGGGCGCACTTAAAGGCGAACAAAGTCGTCCTTTTTGAATAGATGGAATGAAAAATAAATTTTCATAGCGGGTGGGCATCTTGTGGCCGCAGTGGCGCCTTGATACGATTTCCGGCCCACTTTTAACGGTGCTTCCTTTAAGATATAAATTCAAGTTACAGCTTTGCGAAGCCTGATGGCTATGGTTTCTTAAAGTACAAATTGAACCGTTATTTTGTATTTGTAGTGGCTATTTAATTTAAAATTAATTTGCTGGTTCTTCTCGTGTCCTTGAGGATACAAACTAGGCTGAAAACCGAATTAGCGAAGTGTATAATATAGGATACATCGTTTTACGTACCTGTGTTGTGGCTTTCAACCTGTCACCGAATATGTGTTTGGAGTTGGACATATTTTTGACCTTTTCATAGAAAATGTATAGAAGCGTCGCGCCGCAAAACATACAGAAGAGACGGGGCGCCGTCATATTTTGTATGAAAGGGACGCGGAAGAGACAAATGTCTGCGCCCCGTCTCTTCTATCTGGCCTGCGCTTTAATCTTTAAAAGATCTTAGATGCCTAAAAATCTGAGAGCATTGTCTACCGCACCTTGGGGATACAGTCGTTATCCTGTTTCCATTTATTTTGGGAATAGTAAAGGATAGTAAGGTACATACCCCTTTTTGGATCGGACTGGGCTTTTATTACACATTGTGAATAATAAGTTTCCCACCCTTTAACATACATACATAAAATCACGCCTCTTTCCCACAGGGGTAGGCAGAGACCACGGATTTCCACTTGCTACGATCCTGACACCTCTTTCGCCTCATTCACTCTCATCACATTTTTCATACAAGCTCGCCGATTTAGGGTACTTTTGACCTGGCCTTTCTCCAAAACATCACCAATCTGATCCAGGTATGTTCGCCTAGGTCTTCCCATTCCAGCTGTTCCATTAAATCCACCCTTAATCATACTTACTGAAACAACAGTCACACTCCGAGTAATAGAGACTTGAAATTTTCCTAACATCGTGGTTGAGACACTCAATGGGCGTTTTTCCACTAGACGGCACGGCACGGCAACGGCAACGGCAATCGAGGACGCAAAAATGTATGAAAATGTACGGCTCGCCTTTCCACTTACCGGCGCCGGCACCGGCACGGTTTCATACATTTTTGCATCCCCACCACCGGCCCGTCGCTGTCGTCGTTGCCGTTGCCGTGCCGTGCCGTCTAGTGGAAAAACGGCCAATAGCTAAGAATATCCAGCTCACTTCAATTATGAAATTACAACATTGAAGTTTGCTAGTTTGCTTTGAAACTCATTTGTGTTCTAGGAATATAAAACGAGGTATTGTTTAGTAATTTGTGTTTTTTTTAATTCACTCAAACCTTGAATTAGAATCAGAATTATTAGAATTCGAATATTTATTTCAGAACAACAGAAAGAAAAACAATATAATGAAAAAATTGACATTACTTCGTAAGTTAAAATAGGATCACTGGTAACTAGAAATTAGCACTTTTAATTATTAGTTTAAAGTTTGAACTAATAGCTTATGAAACATATTGATTTTGATTATTTATCTTGATTTTTTTTCTGAAAATCAAATTTTTCTTCACTATCGTTATCTCAGAGATAAAATAAACCAAAACTAAGGTAGGTTTTTGTTCTTATGCTATCGTTCAAATATTCCATATGAAATTGGTTTTAATATAATTGATAAAAAATGCAAATCTACTTCAAATTTTCTATTTGAAACTAAATTAAATACTACAATGTGTATTTGGCTGCGTAGGCTTCTGCTGTAGCATCAAGCTACGAATCTGAAGCTACGGATGCCGTAGTGCTACGTCGTAGCACCAACATTTAAAAATAAACAAAGCTACAAGCTGCGGCTACGACACTCCTAAACAGGCTGCCCTCATGTTTCTAAATAAATTATGAATATTTACCGTCACGTTACGCTTTACTCAGACATAATTATTTTAATCTGACTCCGAGAAGGCAATTTCGCGAAATTGATGCTAAAGGAGTGGCCCTTGTTATCTCCCACGAAGATAATAACAATATGTTTATGATGAAGGTTTTCAGTCCGGAGCTTATAAAAATGTGGATTTTAATTGGTTGCTTAGTCTGACTTGTACTTACAAGACATTGAACTTGTAAAGATTTTATATTTTAGAATTTATTTTATACATAGTTTATTTTATTGAATTCTAGATAGACGGATTAAGATTTTATGTTACACTGGTTTTTATGAACATATTAAAGTTAGAAAAAAAAAAATCAATTTAAGTATATAATTATTTTTCATCAACCAAACTAAAATAATGATAAAATGTCTGCTTTAAAAAAAAACTTATTATTTATCATCGGCGGGTGGATTTTAGTCATTGTAGGCAATTGCTTTAACCTTTCTTAACAATTAAGCTATCAAAAGCAGAACTATATTTTCAAATCCAACAGATAGTAACGCGTTCAAACAAACAAAAAAACAAACAAACTCTTTCACTTTATTATATTGGTATAGGTTATTCTACTTTGACCTCTCCCTATGAGTTCGTGACTCTATTGACCTTAAAGTTTTATTGACTGGCCTCTCAGCTCAGTTAGTCAGCTCTGCTTTCTACGCTGTAGGTCGTGGGTTCGATTCCCACCCAGGACAAACATTTGTGTGATGAACATAGATGTTTGTTCTGTGTCTGGTCGTTATAAAGTAAAGTATTATAATATAAGTATGTATTTATAAAATATATAAGTATTCTATCAGTTATCAGGTTTCCATAGTACAAGCTTTGCTTAGTTTGGGGTTAGATGGCGCTGTGTGAAATGTGCACCAATATTTATTTATTTAAGACACTAAGGGCTGATTTTTCAATCGATAAATAACTTTTATCTGAGGAATAAATATGGCGTTATGACATATTTTCAATACAATATCTGTCAAATCGCATATTTATTTCTTCAGATAAAAGTTATCTAGGTATTGAAAAATCAGCCCTAAGTATAAGACATTGGTGTATTCATGGGCCCTTTTTTGTTTTATCTGACATGTAGGTAGGTACAAGTTTTAATTAAGAAGGTGAAGAGTTGGGGTAATATCAGAATTTCTTTTATAAGTTCTTCGCTACTCTTAGATCGGTCTCAAGAGTGTATTGAAGGATTTATGTCTGGGAAGTTTAGCGCGAAAATTATTAGCAATAGAAGTTGTCTAGATAATGTTTTACAAAGTGAGTAGTGTCTAATGTAGAGGTATAGTGTAGTTCTTTAAAATTAAAAAGTAGACAAAAAATGAGAATTCACTTCAAGTCCTTTGGTTAATCATCAGAGATCGGAGTAGGTAGAATGGTTTAGGATCAATGACCTAAAACGATAGGTCAGTATGGATATGCATCCGGAATTCTGGTATTATCAAGACAGTTTTAGTTAAGATATTACGTGGAGGCGTAAAGTGAGAAACATATCAATATCATCATCATCATCCGCAGCTTAGGCTGAAAAAACAAATAAAAAATAAACAAAGAATCGTAGTAGACCACGGATGCTGCAATCTAGTCGAAACGTCGGGCAAAATAATAAGGTAATTTACGTGATAAATACCCGGATACATACCTATGTATTTATCAACGAACGATAACTGGAATATTCCAACTGAAAATTTGTTCTATTCATTTGAAAGTTCAAACTGAACCCTTATATTTTGAAAGCAATATGTATGCATGGCCCCTTGAAGTGAAACTGTCCGACCGCAAAAAGGATTTGCAGTAGACTCACTAAATATTAGATGGGACTCAATCTTTTGGGGCGTGGGGGTAAGCACGCTTAATTATGAAAAGCTCTCGTGGTATTAGGCAGCGTGTTGACGGGGCATAACTTGACATATTTCTTTCGTTTTGACTTTAAACGGCAGAACGTATTAGTTTATTGATTTTTTTACATCACATCACATCACACTAATATTATAAATGCGAAAATTTGGACGTTTGGATTGATGTTTGGATGTATGTTTGTTCCTCTACAACTCGATAACCACTGAACCGATTTAGCTGAAATTCAAAACATAGATAGATAATGACTGGAAATAGGACATAAATTACTTTTTATCCCGAAAAAATGAACGGTTCCCGTGGGATAAACAAAATAGTAGCCATACGGGCGAAGTCGCGGGCGTCAATTAGTTATTTCTATATTAGAACCGTGTTTGCCGAGTGTGATAGTCCCTCGACTTTCGATCCAAAGTTATAACAATCTAACGAGATTTCGCCTTTCATCCTTTTGGGCACTCTACCTACGGGCGGTGATCTGAATTCTGTTTTCTATAAACAGCTAAAAAATATCGGAATGTATTCTGAATTGTTGGAAAAGTGACGTTTCTTCGCTGAAAAAAAAATTAACTTTTCGAAGAAAATCATCGAATCGCATGCATTTTTGGAAGTCTCAATCGCACTGCAGAACTTGAGGTCTCTTCCGCTCTCAAAGTACTCGTAGGTAGGTACAGTGAAGAGAAAGCTTTACGGTCTTAAAAATTAGTGAAACTCTATTAACGGGATGTTCGGGCAAACGAATTTGCGTTATCGTCTTCGCCAAGCGAGACACGCGTGGCATACTAACTACGTAAGGGTGCGATCATGTTGAACAATGGAAACGAAACACGAACATGAAAATAAAATACAATATAAAATGAAAACACCATCTAGTTAAAACCTACCACTGATTATAAGCATTACGGAATCAACAATCGACGGAATTGAAATATCCAATTTTACATCAGAGCCAAAAAACTATTTCAAAAAATCATAACTCCTAATCTACAAAAACTTGGAAAAATCAAGGGCTTATTTTAAAATTTTTCCATCGTAGGAAGACGAGACATAGACCATTCGACGCGGCTTTTTTGCTTTATCAACAATACATAATTTTATAAGTCATTTAAGCATTTTTTCGAGATACGACATTTCCGCATTCTGCCGTCGAACTAAAAAATAATAGTAATATTCTTTTTTTTTAATTAGCCAGGCCCTTACGAATTTTATATAAATCTGAGAATAGTTATTTATTTAAAAATAATCCGATATTTTTCTTTACTTGAGTTTCATGATTGGCATTACACGACAACCAAGCTCATTGAACTTACCAGCTTTAGAAATAAATAATCGACATGCCTTTTTTCACACATTGTCACACCATTACCTATACTTAATTATTAGATTTATTACTACTAATTATTTATTACATTTATTCTAGGTAGATGGATAAACAACCAACAGAATTTTATTCGACTGATCAGTCGTAGCATGGCCGATGAACAACCAAGAGTGTTTTAGTTTATCTTTATCTTCTTAACCAATAGAATTTGGTTATTTACATGTCATCTTATCTGTATCACAAGATTTGTGAATAACGAAATTTTATTGGTTGTAAGCGCAGATGTGTGAGATGTGTTCTAAAACACATCTCACACATCTCCGCTTTGATGGAGTCTCAGCCTACGCGTGACTGACTCACAAGTTATGCAGTAGCGTTATTATGAAGGAGTTTTGACATCGTCCCGTGATGCACATCCCCAATATTGCAAGATATTGTACACGGTGTTTAACTTGTGCCTTGCCTGCCAGTCGGGATTACGGTAAAACTCATGTAGATACATAAGCTTTAGCTTTAGTAGGTAGACGGCTTCATGTCATGCAATTTGGAAGCAGTGTTCAAAACTTGCGTTTCTCAGGTTCAAAATCATAATAAAGGTACTAGCGGATCAGAGGCAGTCGTTGTCCAGCCTGAATTTGGTCAGAACACATTCTAGATCCTGATAACGTCGTCAATTTATCTGGTGTAACTTTAGCTAAAACCCATCCAGAAAACCTTTTTATTAAAAAAAAAAACAAAGTCGGACAATTCTTTTAGGAAAAAACTTAGAACGCACACATGCCCATTGGAATGTTATACTCGTATATTGTTCCTTTGACTGGGTCATCGTACAAAAGTGATTTGGCAATCCACACATATCAAAGCCATATTAAAATACAGTGCTATAGTTTTTATTTTTTTTTGTTTTATTCAGTACTTATGTAAGTTTTCTTTGTGGCTTTGCTGTATTCGTGTGAAGCAGCCTTAACACTGAGGCCGAACTTGCTTCTCGTGTAATTACTTCTTTAAACGAAACCGCCATCGGGGGAGGATACGGCCACTTTTGTCCGGGCACGGTTCCGATAATCTAGTTATTCCTTGCTTCCCGGATGTCTTGAACGTTTTTATAACCGGGTGCGTACGTGTTAGTGGATAATATAGTTTAGGACATAGGTTTACGAAGCATCCGATATTATGTTTCTAACAAAAATTTGGTTCAAAGCAATATGGACGTTTAATATTCAACAGATATCTTCTTAAGAACCTCATATCTTAAAAAAATGCGGTGACTTCGAAACGACATAAAGATACAAATTGCCTTTTCAAATTGCAGAGTTGAAACTCTGCAATATTTCAATACGATAGCAAAATATATTTTTTTCGGATGTCGTAAAAGTCACAGGACGAGACGAACATGTTGTTTAGCCATTAGAAAGTACTGGATAGAGCTGACTCAGCATTTCAAGCAACCCTGCCGGTCGTTGAACTTTGGATTTACTGGAAGAGACATTTAATGGCAGAATAGGAAGACAATTTAAGAAATTAACTTGTGCGTATTATATTATCTGTGCTTGTGCATTATTTTTGACAATATTAGCAGAATATTATGGTAACTATTTTGAAACTTTTTGATTTTTTTGTTAACTTGCAAAACATCTGCGGTGCCCGAAAGAGATAACTGCAGCACAGCATGCTCAGATACTGCATATTCGTCGGTGGTATTGAATGTTCTGAGTCCGCACTGTTTTGGTTTTTCTTTGATTTTCTTTAAATTATTGAAAATGAAAAGGCCTATCAAGGGTTGTGCTACCATTATTATAATAGGAGCATAATGAATCAGTATTATAATAATGGTGCCTTGGCTTGGCCTAGCCGCTGTTGCACCATACCATCAGTGTGTAAAACATAATCTAAATAAAGAGCAATTAATTTCAAACGCAGAAATGACGATATTTGAGAGTTTAATTTCAACACAAATTGAGCAGTTTTTTAATAAGTTCGGGTCGAGAAAAAATAATGAAGGTTAATAGGTTGCGCTTTCAATATTTTACCACCTTCATAGATTTTTATGTGCAGTTGTTAGAGTACTTTGACATTTATTACACCTGGACTGAGGATTAGTTCCACATTCACACTGTGTCACTGACTCTTCGATGTATCTTCAACCAAAACCATTTGTATGGTCTTACAAATAATTCCTTCTTTATCTATCCAGTAAAGTATAATTCTTTGTCCGAAGCAGTCGCTGTCGTCATAAAGCCAAGATACGCGTGGATCGTAAACTCTAACAGAGCTTATTGTATTTGTGGCCTGCTGCCATCGTAGGACCCTGGAGATCCAATGGATTAGACTAGCCACAATTGCGTGTACCAGCTTAATATGAAATAGTGACTGGAGTCAGTCAACACACATGCACAGGTTCTTACGGGATGTAATAGGCGCAGGCCAGATAGAAGAGACGGGGCGCAGACATTTGTCTCTTCCGCGTCCCTTTCATACAAAATGTGACGGCGCCCCGTCTCTTCTGTATGTTTTGCGGCGCGACGCTTCTATACATTTTCTATGAAAGGGACGCGGAAGAGACATATTATGTCTGCGACGCGTCCTCGTCTTACGTCTTTTCTGTATGTCCCGCGCCTAAGATTACTCTTGAATTCTATTGCATATTAAATTGCATTCGGTCAAAAGACTTCCCTTCCTCTTAGCTTAATCAATTTTAGCCACAGGAAAGACATGGCCAATATGCGTGGAGTTGACTAAAATGTGAATTGCCTCACGATGGTTTCCTTCACCAATCTTTTACTTTCAGGAGCATATAGCTATTCTGAAACGATCAACCTATTGTAGCATACGGTTGGGATTTACGACACACTACCAATCCTCTAGACTAGAAAATAAAATCATCTTAATATTATGAACTTTTTGTTAAAACTTTTTTTACAAAAAGTTCGAAAACTTAGTAGGACCACTAGGATCACTTTGAATCACTTTTGATCACTTCAGATCTAGGTGGTTCTACTGTTCTTTCGCGACCAACACCGTGAAGAATCAGGGCAACAAACATGGTATGGAGCTTAGCTTTCTTTTCGGTGATCCAGTGAGAATCGATTGAGAAATTTATAGCAATTCATAGGTACTACGAGTATGTAGTCGACCTCGTGTAGGTAATAGTTTGAAAGTCAAACAGTATCCAGAGCTAATAAAAATAAAACATGCTAATCTAACAAATGGTACTGTAATGGGTTTTATGAATTTTAACTCGAATTAAGTACTTACAAATTACTTTGAATTTAATTTAAGTTTAGATGAGCTTGCTTGTAAGTTTTAAATAAGTACTTAGCATAGAAATTGATAATTAGCTCGGAATTATAATAGGCATGGTTAATGTATAACACGAGCTCATAACGGTGAAGGAAAACATCATGATGAAACTACAGTATCGATGATTGTGACATTGCCATCTGTCACTTGGAACTATTTGTAAATGGAAAACATTAACCCCTCTCGATATCTTAAATACTACTTAATAGAACTAATTTGATGTCTACTGTACTTGAACTGTACTATTCCTGACATCATTGTGGTCAGTTTTATAAATAAATTCAGACCAACAGATCCATATTTTCATTAGTGGGGTACACTTCTCATAATGGATCTAGGCATTCGTGAAGTTAGCCGTTTCGCTGCGCAGTAGAAAATTTTGTACAAAAAGCTGCACTGCGCATCTAAACGGCAAACTTCAGGAATGCCTAGATCCATTATGAGAAATGTACTTATAAACTAGTGTTAGAAAAGCTTTCAACATAGGTATTTTAATTTTACTACTAAGATAGCAGACAAGCATACGGCCCACCTGATGGTAAGCGGTTATCAAAGCCGATGGACGCCTGTGATACCAGAGTTGTCGCACTCGCGCTGCTGACCCTTACAAAAACAAAAATAAAATAGAAAGCTACTTCTTTTTCTTCTTCTTTCGTATGAGCAAGTGGCCAACTCTGGTGACGGAGTTTTTAGGCCGCCTAAAGGTCTCCGTCATGGCTTAGCGACTTAAAAGCCGGGACCGACAATTAACGTGCCCTCTGAAGCACGGAAGCGCTCAGCTCGTAATACCACTTGCGGTCACCCATCCTAAAAGTGACCGCGCACAATGCTGCTTAACTTCAACGATCAATCAAGAACGTCCAAGCAAGCTACGCCACGAGCTACTGAGATACTTTGCAAGAGATCAGCTTCAACACAGCCATCCAGAGTCTCTTATATAAAAGTCGAGCACGTATTTTATGCAAAAGCGGTCAGCATGCACCAGGGATGCAGCTCTTTTACTAATGATCAATTGATCATGTTTACATTCATATTTTTTTGATATATTATTGATAATATCCATCCATTCCAAAGCTAAGGAAGTGACTAAGTATATCTTTATTCGAGTTAATATTATCATGGTTTATTTTAATTAAAAATGACTTAAATTAAGATTTTCATTCACCTGAAGTCCTGCAAATATCTGTCTGAACTAATTTTGAAATCGGATGAGTAGTTTCGGAGATTACCAAACATTCAAACTTACAAACTTTACGGCCTCTGTTAATAACTTTTGTCGAAGTTGCACCACGGATTTAACTATTGCCATCTTTTTTTGTTAGACAGTGACAAATAAGGATGGCAATAGTTAAATCCGTGGTGCAACTTAGACACAAGTTGAGCGGAATTTATTAATAGAGGCCTACGTCTTTATAAAATTAGAAAATAAAAACTAACCTATAATTTTAACATTTACGAATAAAATTGCCCTTGTAAAGCTATTGGCAATCCGGCCAAATTCCTCATTAATTGAGTAAAACTGAGTGCATTAGTGGAATATTTGAGTACAGCATTAGACAATTTCCTGTGCCGGTTCCCTGTGGTTCGTAGATGACCTCCCGCGGTCCGGGTAATCACACTTTACTTTTACTGCCGATATTATCAGTAAATAGAATCGGCAGAAGTGGTATGACCGCAATTTTTCTTAAAACACCCCTTTATTATAGAAATCAGCCCTTGAAGAATTTAGGTGATGCTTCGTTCGCGCGAGAGATGGCGGTAGGTACTTGTAGTTTAGACGGAATTGTTTTATAGAACAAAATATTTTTCTTTCTCATGAAAAGTTTTAGAGTGAAAATCTAATCAAAGATTTTGTATCAGCAAGACCTGTCAAAGTTAAATTTAATATTTTTAATAATTAAAAATGTATAAAGCAACCTTTTTTACAGATAAGTATTGAAATTTAGATCAATTCAAAACAGACTTAACATCTGAAGATGTGATGTAAGTAACTATTCTAATTACCTACTACTTATAGGTGTTTCTTTTTTTTAGCTTCAAAGGTATTTAACGTTTGCTCAATAAGATGGATATTGTGCAGTTTTACACTAATACTACACTCTAAATAATACTACTATGTACTAAAGTTCCTGTTATCAAAAAATGATAAATTACTTCATTGTTCTAGACGCCGTTTTAACCACACAACACAATACTAACTTAACGCAACAAATATAAATTACTTTGACACTTAAATACAATACTTACATTTGACAAAGAGAAGATCCTTTATTGTAGAGTCAACAGAACAGCATCTACAAAAGCAAACTCCTTGACTTAAACAGTACTCAAGCAAGCATGTTACATTAAGGCCCAAACTTATCTACTCAGTAGTAAGCTCCAAAGTGTCTAAGTTAGCGGCATCTCTTAGAACGTATACGGCGTTGAATACACTTTCTGTCACTGTAAAAGAAAATATTTTGCTCCCAAGCAAAGAGGCCACATCATCATTACCTTACGTAATTTTTTTCGTATGTGCCATTCTCATGTCTGTACTTTTATGCCTTCCCTCCATAAAGACAAAAGGGACTTTGAAGTAAAATCACGTACATTTTTTGCAACTTACTTAGATTCAGCCCCTTGCCTTCATGTTAATATTTTCTGGGAAAACATTGTGGGGACAACGCATGGAAATTACATTTAGATATTTGCTCACGACGCGTACGTCTGAGTGTGGGTAGGGATATTATATTTTACGTGCATGGAATGTAATAAAATGTTTAGGACATAGCGCGAGTTCGCGTAGAACTGCGGTACCCTAACGCCATGAACTTACAAAACAGCTGGGACAATCCAGACTTCTGTCGTAAAACTGGTTTTAGCCATTGAACAACAATACGACTACAATTTTTGAAAGAAGTTTTATTTTACGTCTATCTATTCATAATGTAACGGCTAGTTATAACTATGGTAATATTAAGTACCAAGTAGAACTCAAGTTCCTAAAAGAATGATCTGGTAAGATCAAATTCGTATTAATATTCGTATTCGTCATATGGATGCGCCATTTTCACAATATTTATAATTTTATTTAATCTAAAATTGGCAAACAAAACATTAATCTACTTATATCCAATTATAAGTGAATTAAAGATAAAATACTATTTCGAAAATTAAAAACAACGCAACGCTTAAAAAATGGTAAATTTGTAAGCAAAATTTGAGAACGACTATGTTAATGTTTTTAGAAATATAAAAAAATCCGTCACTAGAGGAAGGACAGGTACTGTACTATTTTCTAATGTATTCTATCCAAGTGGCCTCTCAATCGTATGTGACAAATTTATGTATGAGTACATGTGCTTTTGTGCTTAGCACGTAGGTAAGTGAGCGTACTACACCAGGCTTGCCTGTGGCCCAACCTAAATATAGGTGAATGCCGATTGAAATGTAAATGAAGGCCTCGGTTTCAAACTTTCTTTTCCAAACCGAAATCTCATTTACTTTTAATAAAGGAGGTTTTTTGTACAAGTTCCTTATCGCATTTGTATGTTGTTTATTTGTCTGGGTAGGTATCTCGAGGAGGTAAAGTACTTATCAAGATAGCTTTCTAATAATGATTCCCCTTTTCTTCCGTTTCTTTCTCGTGAGCAAAATCAATGAGCCAGCGTAATTTAGGAAAGTAATCGTGAGATTGACTTCAATCAAATAATACGGATTTGATATAGAAAACCTAATAAGTGAAATTGAGTTCGGACAAACTAATCATTTTAATATTGCTATTTACCATCAAGTACGGTAGCCTATTCAATAGTTAATTGGAAACGGATTTATATTCAGTTTCTAAGGTTTCGTAATAATCTTTGTAGTATCAAGTGACTAATTATTTTGTGATTTAGAAAATAATTGGAAGAAATACTTGATTTCTTCTAATGTTCATGAAAGATCCAAGTTAAGCCAGGTAAGTAACATGCGAGCGAATGAGAAAGATAAGATTTTTGAAAATCTAAATTAATATCTCCCGTTCTTGAGGATAGATTCGTGAGAATTTTTACGTTTCATTTTCAAAACTTTCATGAAAATTACCGTCAGTTTGAATGCTGTGTTTGCCTAAAATTGGTAAATAATAATGTATTAATTCCTGATAAGCCTAGCCGAAAGAGGCTTGCAACCTATTATGTATGGAATGCTAACTTCTACAAAATGTGGGAATGTACCATCCCCTTTCTTCAAATGATTTTATATGACTAAAAGATCTGAAACAAAACCATTTAATTATACTCTTATTTTGCAATAAACAAAATAAATGTACCATTTAATCAACTAATTGCTTTGAACCGACAATCTGACAGCATTTTAAATAGATCACGGTCATCAAACCAAGTCGTAAGATTCATTTGCGGTATAACGGTGCTCGTAAACGGGCATTGCAGTTTGATAGGCCGTCAGCCTGAATGTGTCTGTGGATTGCCTCTTAAATGCGGTATTACTTAACTAGTGCTTGTGGAGTATTGTACCTATGCTCTTAGTATGTTTAGTTTTTTTAAAGCCATGTGGGCCAAATGGAAATGAAAGCAGAGCTCCGGAAAAAGGTTGAAAGTTTTGAAATGTGGTCGTACCGCCGCATGCTTCGCATCAGTAAAGATACCGATAAAGTTACTAATGTTGAGGTTTTAGACCGTATAGGGAAGAAATTAGAACTTATCCGGACCATTAAACAGCGAAAGGTCACTTACCTCGGACATGTACTGCGACATGACCGGTATCATCTCTTGCAGACCATCATGATGGGCAAAATACCGGGGAAGCGTAAGGCTGGAAGACGTAAGATGTCATGGCTCCGTAACATCAGGGAGTAGACAGGGATAAAGATGGTGGAACAACTGTTCAGATTTGCGCTGGACAAGGAGAATTTTAAGAAGCTGACTGCCGACCTCCATTAATGGAGAGGCACTGAGAGAAGAAGAGAGGGCCAAATGGGATTTCACTCGACTTTCGATCCGAAGGTTGCGGGTTCGAATGGATTCTTCGTTTCGAAAAAGTATGCACTTTAAAAATAAAATAAAAATAAAAAATCATTTATTTTTAATTTACTTTAAGCTTTAAAACCGCGAAGGAAAACATCGTATCTTATTTTATCTTATCATGAGGAAATACGCTACTTAATCGGCGTAACACGTATTGACCATGTCTTTTCTTTGTATTGAATGGCCGATTTAGCAAAGAGGATGATATTGGGCAAGCCTACTCTCACATAATGCCCCAGGCACTACAGTGTCTCGGTAAGTACAGGCATATATTGCCTTCTGGCGTCATATAAATCATCTAGTAAAGGCACAGATTACTAATTAGTAATTAGTAATCTGTGGTAAAGGCCTAAGCATATTATTATATCTGTTATTATAATGTACAAAAAAAAGCGCAAGCGCAAAAGTCAGAGCTAATTCCAACCAAGATGTGTGAAGTGTGTGTGATTTATGAAGCATTAGCCCGCGGCTTCGCTCGCGTAGTACCCAGATAAAAAGTAGCCTTTGTTCTATTCCCGGTCATTATCTATCTGTATTTTAAACTTCAGCCTAATCGGTTCAGTGGTTGTCGAGTTATAGAGGAACAAACATACATCCAAACTTTCGCATTTATAATATTAGTGTGATTTATAGTATTTTTACAGGTTTTTTTTTATTGGCAAATTCTACACCTAAAAAGTTTAAGTTTTTTAATAGTATTATAAACTTTGCAGCAGTGATAAACATGAGTACGAGTAATGAATGTTGGGCAAATGTGTATAACAAGACTACATTAGGACTTGCATCTGACTGCCCCTTAGACGTCTTCAAAGGATTCAAAATAATAAACTCTAATGAATGTCTAAGGGAAAAACCCACTCCTACGGTCGTAAGCCTTATGATTTACGTTTAGACATGTACAGATAGTAATAAAAATGTTCATCTAAAGAATTCAAACACTTCGGCGGGATATTGCTTTTTAGCGTCGATTGAACAGACAAGTGGTCAATAACTGGAAACAGTGACTGGTTTCATATCGCTCAATGGCGTTACTGCATTGAAACTCGGAAAAACAGTTAACTTCTTAAGATGACCGCTTTAAAAAAAACAAAATTTAAAATACATTAGTATTTTTATTTGTTAAGTCAGGTATCAAGTATCAGGTTTGAACTCAAAATTATCAAACCGATCCTCCTGCTTCCAACTCAGCCACAGAAACCTATGTTAAACCTACGTCTCGGCCCAAAAATCTTGATAAGATCATAATTTATCGGTTGAGCTGAGCACCGATGTAGCGCCATCTACAGATATTTCTAAAAGATCTATTAATTGTCTGAAGTTGCGTTCAGTAGCAATGACGAGAAATGTCGGTATTGCTAATTCTATAGTTTTAAAATTATTAAACTACTAGCTACTGCCCGCGGCTTCACTCGCGTGATAAAGCTTACAAACACATGTTTTGATTGAAAAAGTATTATGAACTAAGTATCCGTACCCATATTATAAATGTGAAAGTGTGTTTATTTGTTTGTTTATTTGTCCTGCTTTAACGTCAAAACAGAGCGACGGATTGACGTGATTTTTTGTATGGAGATAGTTGGAGGGCTGGAGAGTAACATAGGCTTTGCTTTTATCCGGGTACCACGCGAGCGAAGCCGCGGGCAGCGGCTAGTAACAATTATCTATAGTAATCAATAATATCTATCTATAGTATAGTATAATAATTATCTTCAATAAGTTACTTAAACGCCAATAGTATCATAACACATTGAATAGTATCACAACCGTTGAATCGCCGGCTCCCAAATGGATCAGCCGCTTTACTCTCTTTGATATTTTGTTCACAGAAGAGCTTTTAAGAAGGCGAAGCAAAAATCCTTTCCGCTTTAAGCATTCTCTAGAAACTTCATCTAGTGCTCTGACTTTCTCGACGATTCAAACCAAAGTAGTGTTTAACCTTATCTAAATATAGACGTCTTTCGGCAGCGTCAGATACCGCCCATCGGGATCTTGGCTGAGTCATAGCTCTCTGGGGTACCTCTCATACTTTGAAGGTTCATGACTATTAGGAGATTTCCCGGTTCTGAAAATTTCCTGCTTCTCCTCGGTCGATACTTTTGTAGATAAATAAGTCGGCCCGCCAAATAAATTACGCATTTGCAAGCAACAAGAGTCTGCAAGTACGCATTCGAAGATATTTAGTTGTTGAGTTTTGATAAAATACAGAAGGCACATGAATGGAAATACTAAGTAATTTCAGAAATTAATACAGATATTTTATTTTATTATCTAGATCAGTTTAGCTATCGGTTGCAACAATCCCTAATATGGCTCGACTCTGGATCTATAGTGGTTTGTAATTATTTAAATATCTTAAATTAAATACTGTTACTTTACTTTCAAATAAGGTGGTTATGTTTATATTAACTATATAAATATAAGTACTTATGTTATATTTATATGTAACTAAAATGAATGTTCGTATGTTGGCTTTCTATGCGTTCCTAAACCATTGGCATTGATTGGACTGTGATGAAACTTTGGCATGGTCTTCTGGGTCGGCTACGATTAGTTATATGTATATAAGTATAACATACATAAACAAAGCTTATCTCCTGGGGCCATACCATGAACTCTTAGAGCAATGTTAAAACAAGCTTAAAACAGTCCTACTGCTTTAGAAATGACATTCGTTGTCATGTTTCAAGCTTGTTTTAACATTCCTCTAAGAGTTCATGGTACGGCTACTGTCCAAAGCAAGCACCAAGCCGTAATTGCATTGGTCTCTTCAAAAAACCTTCACTTGTTCCGTTTCAAAACCAAAAGGCTTTACCCAAGGCTTTACCACAGTTGTAGGCATCGTACGCGCCGTACGCGCCGCGTGTAGGTCACCTACGATAGTTCTACCGCATTTTGTGAAATACAGGCGCGTACGGTGCAGGTGCAATGTGCGAGCTTTGATATTTCATACGACGAATTCTAAATGCAGCGCGTGATGTGCGTACGATACTGACAAATGTGCAAATGTGCGATCACCTATATAACCTACTAGCTGCTGCCCGCGGCTTCGCTCGCGTTGTACCTGGATAAAAAGTAGCCTATGTTACTCTCCAGCCTGCCAACTATGTCCACACAAAAAAAAAAGTCAATCCGTCGCTCCATTTTGACGTGAAAGCAGGACAAATAAACAAACAAATAAACACACTTTCACATTTATAATATGGGTACTTACGGATTTTTATCGATTTTAAATAATTTATTTTAATTCAAAATCATCTTCTATTATATTTTGTTTATTTTTCAACTATGATAAGCGGAATATTTTAGGGGATATTTTATATTTCAGAAAGCAGAACAAAAATGATTCATAAAACAAATATAATACACTATAATCTTAGGAAAAAAATTGTTTACCTACAGAGTCCATGCTAACAAAGTTTAAAAGTAAAGCATCCAATGCTTGGCTAACGTATGAATAATATCAATTTAAAAGTTGTTTCATTTTACGACGTGCTCACTCTGCGATGGGTAATAATGTTCACAACGTTGTGAAGTGGTCGGGAAGATAGTAAAGCGCACTAAACTAGTGCTCAACATACCGATATTGAAATTTAATCGTCATGCACTTTGTGGAATCTATGGATTGGTAAAAGAGGTTGTTTTTGCTTGGCCACATCTTGATTGGAGCTTCATTTTATGCTAAAATAAAAAAAAACTTAGGCCTTTGCATCTTTACTAGATGATTTATACAAAGTCAGGAGGCAATCTGTGCCTACACTTAACGGGACACTAGTGCCTGGGACAATGTTGAGATGGAGTAGGCTTGCCCAGCACCTAAACCATCCTCTCAGCTTAACCGGCCATATCCACAGGAAAGACATGGTCAATACGTGTGGGGCTGACTAAGCCGCGGGTTTCCTCACAATGTTTTCCTTCACCGTTTAGAGCTCGTGTTAATACGCATATAAATTTTTCGAAACGAAAAATCCATTGATGCACGGCCAGGATTCGAACCCACGACCTTCGGATCGAAAGTCGAGGTACTATACCCCTCGGCCAACACGGCTCATGTTCATGCTAAAATAGAACTGTAAGTAAAAGGACAGATTCTGATATTAGTCTTCCAAAAAAAACAAAACAGAACATTGGAATTACTTTGCATATAAGAATATTTTATTGCAGTTTATAAGTACGTATGCTGTACCCACTGCATACGTACTGCGTACTCTGGGTCTACTTCTACCAATCCACCTACCTATTTAGTATGGTTTAGAGATTTTTTAGAACAGAGAGCAACAAATTTTGCGACCATTTGAGCTACAGCTTTAGGTTCATTATGAAAACCAGGGTCTTCATTCGTCATTTATGGTGGATATATTTTCGTTTTAAATAAAAATCGTCTCAGCTTTGATATCGAAATACGGAATACATTTCGTCAAAGAAGCTAACGACATTTATACTTTGCTCGAGTTCGTTTGATATTAATCCTCATAGAAATACACGAAAGTAAGATTTATTATTCTCTTCGAGTACCTACAGTTCCGAGGTGACGTTTTTCGGGGAATATTTTAGTGTTTCAGGAAGTTTGGGGAGTTTGTAATTAGTTTGTACCGTTAGGCAGGTGTGACTGCCTTAGCAGTATCATCACGTTTCATAACTTTTTCATTTGACGCGTACGGGGAACTTTTCCATTTCTTTTTATTAACATCGTAACGAAAATGAGAGTTGGCTTTATGAGAAACAGATACCTGATGGTTTTGCTAAGTACCTACAATATCATTTTGGGGTGGCGTAGTTGCGGTCGCCATCTTCTCACAAATGATTCTTCTGGGCTCTATAATGACTCAAACGATTAAAATATTGCGCAAAAATCTTATCAGCACCAATTGTAGTTGTACCCGAGAGAAATGAAGAAAAATATTTATATTTTAATCGAAAAATAATATGTAAAGTAGAGTTGTAAAGCACCACGAAAACGGGCATTTCAATTGACTCACTCAAGTCAATGTAATTCCATCTCGAAATCCTTTTGTTTTCGAGAGTTTTATTAAAATATAATTGGTGCTTTATTATCTAATTTAAACAATTGCTCGCGCCATGAGCAATGTTTTCAGTTATTTTTTAAATAAGGAAACGTGTTTTGAAAAAAGAATTGTTTTCTCTGTTTGAATTCTCATTCGGGAAACATAATAAAAAAATACTTTGAAGTAAAATCACGTACCGCGGCGAAGTTACTTAGCTTAGGATACAGTCTTTGTATCTTTTCTATACATTAATAATTTCTTCGGGTCGTGCACGGTGCGGGCCTTAAAATTACGTATAAGTTAGGTATGTTATTTTCTCATACAAACATGTCAGACTTGTGAGATTTTATTTTTTACGTGCAAAGAATGTAATGAATAAGGACATAACATGCTCCATTATAATAATAAAATACGTCAACAGAGATGCGGGGAGTTTTGTGGGCGCCCAAATTGATAGGCGCATGTCAACAACCTCTGATCCGTCACTTGGATGAGATTTTGTTGGTTTTATGTCTGGCACGTGGGATGAGTCCCGTTTATTAGGTATAAGTATCCTATCCTATTACCTTAGCATGTTACTTCAGTAATGTGATCTTTATAGAGCTCTTTTAGCTGAGTGGCTTAATGCTCAATGCATGCAATGCTTTCAATCTGTGGTGGGCTCAATGCTCAGCCGTGGACAGGTGAACTTCGGAAAAAAATAAATTAAGAAAAAACGTATGGTGGTGCCGTAATGCCCATTTATTTATTATTCTCAATCATAAACCAAAACTTTCTTCGTTAAAATAGAAGACATTTTTTTATAAAGAAACATTTTCAAAACTCAATCAAAATTCATAATTTTGATTCAAATTTGCTCGAAGACGACGCAAATAATACCGAAGTAAGCTAATTTGGTTAAGTAACAAAATTATCTACTTTATTCTCGAATTCAACAACATTCGATATTATGCGAAGTAGGTAGGTACGTTCTGAGAATTAGCAGTTAATCCGCATGTGCTCTTCAAAGAACGATTCAACGTGCCCTACTTTGTAATCTTTTTTTATTTTTAAACTCCTTTCTTTCAATTAAAAATGAGCAACTCTGTGAACTTCGGCACATGCCCTGTTCGACTGAGATTTTGCAAGGTTTTATTGAAAAACTTTTCAGATTGTATATTGTCTGAATATATTCCATAAAAAAATTTAAAAAACTTTTCAAACTAGGTATTTTGTTTTATAAAATCCATGTGTTTATTACAATGGTAAAACATTAAATACACAAATAAAACTATTTAGTCTCTTTTTATTTAAATGTGTTTGTTAGTGAACAATGTTCTAGTGTACATGTTTAATTTATCAAAGGTAATGTATGAAAATCTATTAACTATTAAATTGTAAATCTTACAAAGAGGAGCTTTCATCATTAATTCTTTACTTTATTGTGAAATCTGATAGAAAGCTAAAACGATTCCAATGATAGCATAAAGCGAACAAAAGGCACAGACATAAAACTTATTAATTGACAATACGGCAATAAGGAAGTTACGGATGGCGAGCGCTGTGGTGCTACTCTAAAACAGGTTTTGCTTTTCATTTCTTGTTCTTCTTTCGCATATTCGTAGATATTTTCGGAAAACAGGTTTGATTTGAATTTTAAGAAGACTATGTGCAAACTGTCAAAATGTAGATATACCTATAATAAAAAAATAACAATTTATATTTATTTGTAACTATATTAAGACCAGTTTGTAATTATTGGTAATTCAAGATTGAATCTTGAAAGTCCTAATCTCACACTGACATTCTGTATCTTGTGTTTCAGAAATGTTTAGATACCAGGGTGCCTGGGTAGACCAGCTGCGATTCAGACCTTCTTAGAATGTACTCCGAATTCGGAAAATGATCGGTTTCTTCGCTAAAAAATGACAACTTTCCGAAGAAAATCATCGAATCAGATGCTTTTTTGGAAGTCCGAATCGCACTGCAGATTAAGAATACTTGTGAATCTTCAAAATAGTTCTGTCAATATACGAGATCACAGCATTCAACTGCGATTCAGTCAAGTGCAATTCCGACTTCCGAAAATGCATCCAATTCGATGATTTTCCGAATTCGGAATACATTCTGAGGAGGTAAGAATCGCACTGCAGCAGTCGAATCTGTCAGAGTCGCCTTGTGATTTAATAAATTATGATATTTCGGTTTTCGTTTTATTGGGTTCTTATTCTCAGGTGATTTTGTGGAGTGGATTTGTGTTGTTCATTGTTTAATGGTCAGTGTTTGAATTGGTAGTTACTGTATTTTCTCCCTAGCAAAAGTTGTACAAGAATGCACTGAGCTTGAACTTATACTACGTCAATGGTTGCTGAAATTCAGGTAAGCACACATTACGCATCACATTTAACGTAACATGTTTAAAACAAGCTGTAAGATATAAGCTTATAATCGTAGATCAAATCATAGAAGCCTCACTACACACTTAAGATGCCTTAGCCTGTACCTACCTTTTTTTTATTGTCCTCCCTCCGTGACCATGAACGCTGAAACGTCGCGTCGGTCAGGAAAAAAAAAAAATAGGTGCCCGATCAAAACCTGTTTTAAAAATTGTCTATTACGTTAACAAATCGCGTACGTTTACAAGTGTTTCTCAGTAGTTCCATAAGCAGTAGTATACCGCACTGCGCTTTGCACCGGCATGCGGCCCGTTGACATCGGCGCCGCGGGGCCGCACGCGACCAATAATTTAAATACTACAACTATACCACAACTAACGCTAGGTCATTTTACAATTACCTCTGAATGTTCACGTAACTAAATTGATACTAACAAGAATACGAACGTTTCTTTGCAAGCGCTTACTTTAAAATAGTGACATGTATTATTTCAATACTCAATACTCAATACTCAATACATTTATTGCTGTCACATGGTTGTAGATACATAGTTGTTATAATGTATTAAATAGTTTCACACATGAACCCTGTTAGGGTATAACAACAGGAAAGCAGACCGAGGTATTTCTAATAGGTATTTAATTTTGATTTACATGCGTATCTAAATATTTAATATGTGTCAGAAAATATCACTTAAGTCAGGTTGTTGTCACGAAAAATAATAATAATAATAATGTCAATAAATTGCCTATTGATTTTTATATTGTTCTAAGTAATCTTCTACGTCGTAGTAGCATTTGTCAATTAGAAAATTTTTCAGTTTGTTTGTAAAAATTGAATCTTTTTGTATATTTTTTAAATCTGTCGGAAGTTTATTATAAATTTTTATAGACGCGGCAAACGGGCCGTCGCTGTGCATTTTTAGATTAGATCGTGGTAGTATGATTTTATTTCTACCTGGTCTCAGTGCGTATCTTCTAGGGAGATCATCTAAGTTTGTGTACAAGTGGGAATGTTTTCTTACAAATTTGCATATTTCCAAAATATAAATAGAAGGCATCGTTAATAATTTAAGGTTTTTAAAGTGGGGTTTACAACTTTCTCTTCTTTTTATGTTAGCAATGATGCGACGATGTCGATATTTTCAAACAGCCTTGTTTGAAAATATCGACATCGTCATTATGAGAGGTAGCCTTGTTTCCTTAAACTAACTGAACCTTGTTTTCTAGTCACTTAATATTATATTCTATTTGTATATTTAATCTAATGTTTGTATTTTCCCGTAACTTTTTGACATAAAACTTTTCATCCACAACAAAGACAGGAAGATGATGATGAGTCAAGTTGGTCAAATAAACAATCTAAGTTGGTCATGATTGGTGCCTTTACCGTCTCTTTGTTTGTGCTGACCTTGACGTTGGAATGCTTGTTAACCTACATAAAAAATAATAGTTTCATATAATACTCGTAAGGTTCGTAATAATTTTATTATACTTACTTTTGTTTATAGAACAAACTTCTCGTAATTTTATAGCATGGAATTGATGCGTAAAGTGTTTGATCTGGAAACGAAGAGAGAATATGCATAAGGATATATAGATACATGTGTAGTATAGGAAACAGAAAAATATTCGGCTTTGTTAGCACTAGCACCAGTGGCGGCGTAGAGGGGGGGCGGACGGGGCGGTCCGCCCCGGGCGCCAAGCTCCAGGGGGGTGTCACCGTGGACCACGGAGAAAAAAAAACTGTACTTGTTTTGTACAATCTACCTAGGTACCTTTTAGTACCAGAGGGTGTTCAAATTGGTATTACCCCTAAGGGGATGAAAATGGGGTTTGAATTAAAAAAATATCATCACGCATTTGTCTTAAGAAAATTCGGCTCTCTTTGCTCGTGGATCTCGCATATAGCTTCATGAGTACATAACTATTTTTCGAGCAAAATGAGCTAGGTATGTTTAACCACAGAATGAGAACCGACAAGCAGCCAGCATTTTCTTTGAGCACCGTAAGCAAAGTCAAGTATTGTTACATGTTGATTTGTCTTAAAAAAGTATGTGTGTATTAGCTTCAGTATTTTGCGATTACGTTGCATTTGTCGAAAAAAAAAAATCGGCTTGCTTCGCTCGCTTATTAGCTTTATTAGTAGATATTTTGTGAGCAAAGTGTAAACCGAGTTTTAAGGCGGCGCCGGCGTTACGAATATTTGCATACTAACATTTAACATGTCAGACCACTGAGTGGTGTTTACTTGGGGGAGGGGGGGGGGTGCTCAATAGAAAACCGCCCCGGGTGCCAAGCCATGCTACGCCGCCACTGACTAGCACCAAAACGCTTCACTTTCACTTCCATTGTGACACGAACATACAATAACATTTCTTAGAATGTTTACGTTACCTGAGAATTCCAAGATTTCCCAGTTTCACAGACATTCCACGTACCACGCTGCCGGAGTTCGCTACATGATAGGTTAAAAAGTATCGAAAAAAGATTACATTTAAATAATATCACCCTGGTGATCACTTTCTTGAACGCGTGAACGGCAATTGACTACATGAAATCTGGCCTCCTGGGTGCTTAGTAATCAACCCGAAAATGTTCGATTCCACAAAGATACCTTTTTGCTCAGTATAAAAAGATTCTTATCATGAAGTAAATTGATGTTATAAGGGCAAAAGAAAATTACAATTTGGAGGAACAAGTTTTGCGTTAGTTTTTGTTGGGTTAGGTTTTCTCGGTACAGAATTAAGTGATTGGTATCTATGAAGGTGGTTTTAAGTACTTTCCCCCTTACTTATGAAAGATGTTTAAAGTTGAACACTGGTTAAACAACGTCCTATCTCTGTTTGTCACTATCCACAAATAAAGACAGGACGTTGTTTAACCAGTGTTCAACTTTAAACAACTTTCATAAGTAAGGCCCTTTATTTGCTATCTAAGCAGAAATTTATAAAAATAAGGTAAGTACTCAGTGGTTGGTGGTAAAATGCAAACTAAATTTGATTATACGTCATGTATTCATTGAAATATATACCTAAAAGTATATTAAGTATAGCTTTAGTGTTTACAGATTAATTTAATCTAACTTTTTTTATTCTTAGTATTCGTACCATTTGGATTATTTTAACTGTCCTAGAAGATTATTGTTTGACGAATACCGAGGATATAAAGGCTTAATTTACTCCACAACTCAGAAACCCTTGATTAAATCACTCCCGTGAACAGTAACTAAAACAGGAATCTCGGTTAGTGGTTTGCTTCATAATTTCATAATCTTAATGGCCACATTGCCACGTAAAGTGGCAGGATTTAGTGAGGTTCCCTCCCCCGAGGCCAAACACTTTGCTGACCATATCTTATATCTGAGTAATAAAACCGGGATAATAGAGGGTTTTTGATCGTCTTGTTCGCTTCTTACAGTAATGGATTAGTTAGGAGTACCTAAAATGAGTACCCTTTCACGTCCATATTCTCTATAGGAGATTATTATCCGTAATCGGGAAATTATTTTCTGTTCGCAATACATTTGATATAAGGGTAGAAAACAAAAAAGGATCAGTAGCCGTACTATGAGCTTTTAGAGCAATGTCAAAACAAGGTTAAGGCAGGAATGCAGCAGGACATGCGCATTACACTCTCTCGACGTAATGACACTCCTTGGACATGACATCGACTAGATGCAGGACTGCGCATGTCCTGCTCGGTGTCATCGAGCAGGACATGCGCAGAGAGAGCGTCGAGAGAGTGTAATGCGCATGTCCTGCTGCATTCCTGCCTTAACCTTGTTTTGACATTGCTCTAAAAGCTCATAGTACGGCTCCAGGACTCTATTCTCAGGCGTGGTAGGCCTTTTCTCAGATAGTTCGGCACTCAAAATCCTTTTAAACGTTTGTCTTATGCCCGGTTTCTACATTCATCAAACTGTACGGCAGTACTCAAATTACCATAGCAACGTTTTTATCTGTCAAAAAACTACATAAGTACATTTTTTGACATATAAACGAAGTTGCTATGACGACAAGTCCACGGTCATCAGTAAGTTGAATAAAGAAACCCGACATTAAAGAGTAATCAGAGTCACGTCCAATACGTTTTTGGCTCATGCCCTCATTTTATAGAAGTAGGAATTCCTTAAGTGACAAGTTGTAAGCTCTTGGTTGCTTATAAGCTCGTCATAATCCATAAACATTTTCAAAACATCAAATTATTGCCATCTTATGCCTTTGTTTTATAATAATATTGTTTTATTTGATAAAAAAAAACAAGAGAAAAAAGAACCATTTTAAATTTCTGTACTCTCAAACATAGACATTACAATGAAGCATATTATATAGAGTGGTGCTACCCGGTCATTTCAAAACCCGTTTTATTTTAGCATCCTTTTTACAGTTAAAATAAAACCAAGGGAAAAATAATAAAGGAAATGTCTCTTTTACATTCATACGTGTACCTAAGTCTTATTTGTACGTAGAATAACACGTGTATCAAATAAACTTACATAATGATGTGGATTGCTTTGAAAGCACCCATTTCTGCTCTAGATAAAACAGTAGTTTAGAAACATTTATTTACATTACTAGTGAACGACTGCGGCTTTGCCGTCTTGGACTACTTTTTTTATCCCGCGAGAACCATACATTTTTCCGGGATAAAAATTAGCCTATGTGTTATCACAGAACCTAAACTAGCTACATTCCAAATTTTATCAAAATCGGTTTAGAAGTTCTGGAGATACGTGGTAACAAACATTCACACACACACACACACACACACACGGACTTTCGCCTTTATAATATTAGTAGGATAACAATGTCACAAAGGCACTACAGCGTGTAATAAAACACCTGTCCGATCTGAAAGGAGCATGTACGGATCCCAGTACCATTAAAAAAAAGAACTGATTTAGGTACTACTTTAAACTGTAAAATTTTAATTTCCTACTTTTTTATAACTCCACTAGCGAACGTTCGCGGCTTCGACCGCGTGGACTACAATTTTTTTATCTCACGGAAACTGTGCATTTTCCGGGATAAAAAGTAGCTAATGTGCTATTCCAGACTATTATTTATCTCTGTGGAAAATTTCATCTATATCCGTTCAACCATTCTTGGCGTGATTGAGTAACAAACATCCAAACATCCTTACATCCAAACGTCTAAACTTTCAGATTTATAGTATTAGTAGAATTATTGAATATACCATAAAGGTGTGACCACGGGCTGCAGCTAGCCTCAATAACTTTATACCATACGAATTTTTCATTTGAAGCTTACATAACCATAAAAACTTGAATTGGCTGTCCTCAGCTGATTTGGTAGAAGCCGTGTCGTCTGCTCTGTAGGGTGTGGGTTCGGTTTTGAACAAGAAAAAACGTTTTATAATGAAAGTAGAAGTATTTTATGTGTTTTTTGTTAGGTTTGCTGCCAATTCTTAATATCAGTACCCCGATCGCGAGTATGCACAGAGTCTACTATTCGATCCGTGACTGTAGTATAGTCTCTCAAATGTATTGGGATTTTAGTTCAGTCAAGTTACCACTGGAGGCGCTGCACCGGAATCCCATACATTTGAGAGACTATACTACACTCACGGATCGAATAGTAAACTTGTGCATACTGGCGATCGAGGCACAGGTGGCGTAATTAAAAAAGTAGCCATATTTTTTGTGTGGCACAAAATAAGCTTACATACCTTTAGCTTATTTGATAGATGACAATGTCGCCAAAACCATTATGACTAACATAGTCAGAATTAATAGACAAAGTTATAAATTCGAAAGAAATGTATTAACGTTTTTTGATAAAAAGCAGCGGGAAGAGAAAACTCGTGTCATTAATTCAATTTTCATACAATGCTGTAATGCATGCACTCAGCGAGACAATAATCACACAAATGACTCGAACGCAATACTCACTCTTCTGGATGCTGTTATCCCCAAGGAAGCATTTTTATAAATATTTTCCAATACCAGAAAACTTTGACTGTTTTATAGGTGAATATACTTAGTATATAGGATGTTAAAAAGTTAACTGTCTTAGGCTGGATTCGACCAAACTGGATTAAGTTTTTACTCGAGAGTATACTACTGTTTGTTTGAATATTTTGACATTGTAAAGCTGACACCTTATAACCAGGATAATTTGTATGCACATAATAAAGTTCGGTTGCGCTTTCTAAACAATTGTATTTCGAATTATGTCGCCTAGTTACCTCCTCTGGAGTAAGATGACTTTGGTCGAATCCAGCCTTAGGCATAAAACTTGTGCGCCGACGAAGCTCGTTGAAACGAAGTTGAAACGAAGAGCGTTGCGTTGTTTCCAAAAACAAAACAGTGCTCTAGCGAGCCTGATCGGCGCACTAAGTTTTCGAGATTTTATTTTCAGGATAGGTACTCTAGAATTACATTTCCTATTAGCATTTCATATTTCCGTTTAAATTATAATAGCGAACACCCGCGGCATCGCCCATGTTGACTACAATTTTTTTATTTTACGGAAACCGTGCATTTTTCGGGATAAAAAGCCTATATGCTATTCCAGTCTCTATCTCTGTGACAAATTTTATCCTTATCCGTTCAGCCGCACTGGCGTGATTGAGTTTAGAAACATCCATCCCAACACCCAAACATCCCAGACATCCAAAGATCCAAACATCTAAACTTTCACATTTATAATAATAGAAGGAATTCACAATTATAATATTAGTAAAAACAATGATTGGTTACACATACAAACTACTTTGATTGTTAAAATTGTTAGAAACTGGATTCTTTACTTTAGATCAATTCGAGTACAGCCTAGAATACGATCCCGAAACTGTAAGTTAAACATCAATGAATATTTGATATGCGCCGAATTCAATACCATCCAAACCGGTGCTATGGGCTTCACAATGCTTCGTAAAACAGCGTATTACATTATTTACAATTTAATGCAACCTGTATAAATGACTCCAGGCTTGATTGCTCTACCGTTGTGCTGGCCAGTGGAAATTGGAATAGAATATTCAATTGAAGCAATTGCAATAAAAAAAACTGTCCGAATGAATGTCATTTTCAGAATATCGTAATACACTTTGCATATGACCGTCCGACGGGAGCGAGCATAGAAACTGTAAATGGAATGAAAACATTTGAGTTTCATTTTCATTCATTTAATTAGTCAGAGTTTTAAGCGAGGCGCCTCCGTGTCGCTCGCTGGGGTAATCGCCCATCCATTTCGACATTTTACTTTTATTTTTTGTTTTGTGAAAAATAGGCACTAAGTAGTATACTTATTTGTTTCACTGCACTGCTAGATTTAATAGCCGATTGTTATACTAAATCAGAGTAAATCTTAAATAATTATTTCATACTAAGTTTGAAATATTGCCTATTGCTAAAATAATATGTAGATAACATCAATTTGTATCAACATCAATTTATATAATTCAAATGTCTTATTTAAAAATTACAAAATGATTTAATATTGATCAACATTGCCAGATGAAGCCGGTCTGTAGTGTTACTGGTCGCGTAGCCTCGCTACATTCTCAAGGAGCCAAAATTGTAGCAGCTCTCAGACCACGCGTCGCTTCATCATTATCATAAGTGAAATAACAAAAGAATAAGGTCAGAAAGTCTCATAAAACTTTCAACTAGCGTTGAAAATATCAGTTGATGCAAAGAAGTTACTTTTGTTTGCCACTTTCCCGAATTTATGACTCGAATCCCACATGGGGTTCAGATGTGAGAGAGTTTTCACCTAGTTATTCCATTTTTCGCCCGTAACACGGAACTGTTCAGAGTATTTTTAATTAAATTTCTCCATGCTTACAACTTGGCTTATAACTTGGGTAGGTACGCGATTCGTTTTACGTTCAGCATTTTATCCTATATTGTTGTTATACTTTTAAACGATATTTGTTTATTTATTTATATTCACGTTCTCGAAAACGGCTCTAACAATTTCGATGATGTGCAATATAGCGGTTTAGGGGGGCGAAAAATCGATCTAGCTTGGTCTCATAATCTGGGAAAGTTCGATTTCTCGGTATTTGCATGCAAAAAGATTTACCCGTGAAATGTGGTTCGTAATTTCGCTGCTTCAACTGTCGGCTAAGCAGCTAAGCGGTTACAGTATCGGCCTGCCATGCCGAAGCCTGCGAGATCGAATCATTGCCATTGACAGGTATTTTTTGTTTTGTCAGTTTTTTTTTGTTTTTGACAAATTTTATTTTTTTCTATTTGCAGCCCGAGTAGAGTCACCCATATACAGGGTGTGGCAAATTCTTGGTCACTGAAGGGTAGCTACCTTTTCTCTTGTAGTTAGAAAGTTTTGTTCTTAGGAAACTTCAGTTTTATTTTAAAGAAAAAAATAATTGCATTTTTAGATTTTTGAAAAAAAGTACAGTTAGCCTAAAAAAATACATTTGTCAAAAAAAACAAGTTGGTCTTAATCGACTCTATTTCCCACCAGGAACACTTCTCCCAAAGTAACTTATCAAATCAAATCGTAAGTTTTTGCAATAATTCAAAAAAACACATCCCATACATTTTCTATGAAATTAGTAGTTGTAAACATTATAGTGCCACTTATTCGATGGTTATTAATTTAAATTCGTAACTCCTTTGGCATGCTGGGAGGCTATTGTAAAGCCTTAGGCGCCTCAGACAGACCAGCAAGAGATGTTGGTAGGTATGCATGGAGCATACCATTTGTACATCTGCAGGGAAGCACTTTGTTCTAAATTTAAATACACGCTTTACAATAGCCTCCCAGCTTGCCCGAGCAGTTATGAAATTAAATTAAGAACGATAAAATTAAGTGGCACTGTAATGTTTACAACTACTAATTTCATAGATAATGTATGGAATGTGTTTTTTTGAATTATTGCAAAAACTTACGATTTGATTTGATAAGTTACTTTGGGAGAAGTGTTCCTGGTGGAAAAGAGAGTCGATTAAGACCAACTTGTTTTTTTTGACAAATGTATTTTTTTAGGCTAACTGTACTTTTTTTCAAAAATCTAAAAACGCAATTATTTTTTTCTTCAAAATAAAACTGAAGTTTCCTAAGAACAAAACTTTCTAACTACAAGAGAAAAGGTAGCTACCCTTCAGTGACCAAGAATTTGCCACACCCTGTATTTACAATAATAGCAGTTATTTTTGTATACCTACAATCTACATACCTATTTATATCGTGCCGTGTTGGTCGAGTAGAGTAGTGTCGACTTTCTATTAGAAGATTATGATCGTAAGTTCGAAACACTTTATCCATTGATTCTAGCAACAGCTTCGTTTTAGACAACGTTAATTTTCGTTTCAGAAAATGTATGTATGACTTTAATTTTCTTTATATTATGAAAGCATTAAAAAATGTTAAAGTATAATTGTGTATATTATTGTTTCCTAAAGGTTGTTAGTGTAGTAGTTTTATTTTTTATTTTTAATAAATAAATAGTGGAAGAAAGAAAAACTAAACTGGATCATGACAGTTTTCAGTGGTCAGTTTCCAAAGATACAATAGACAGACGTTCTCTAAGAACTTATATGCATTAAAGATCCTCTGAAGATGTCTAAAGGAATAGTCAAAGACATGTCCAAATACATTGATATTTGTCATATTTCATAATTTTATTTACAACTTGAAAGCATAGTTTACATTGATTTTTTTTGCAAAAACAAGCATACCTTTAAAATCACTATTTTATTTAAAATTAAGCCAGCCAAGAGGCTATTAATTACCAAGTCAAATCTAAGTAATAATGTAAGTGATGCTATGTAAAGCCAATATCGGGGGGTGAACCAATTCGACTTCAATTAGTGCTAGCGTCGGTTCTCCTTATTTATTCAGAGGGACCGGAATAAACTTAAGGAAAAAATATCTTGGATAAACATTCATATGCGGGTGGAAAACTGTGGTGAATTCTAGAGCAGATGATGTAAGATCCACGCTAGAACTTTGATATATGAAAGGCCAATTTCATTTAGGTGAATAATCCTGCGAAAGGTGTTTTTCTTTCAAGCGACGATGTGAGAAGGGAAGTGGTTCCGTTTTAATAAATAGAAAATTGTATTTTATTTGAATAAGCTTGCGTATTTGGTCTTCTATACAGTATTTTTTCTCTACTATCTAGTGATGCATAATATATATAAAATCAACCGTATTAATACAATGCACAATCCGTGGATCTTATATTTAATAGCTTTTTATTAAAACCAGTATTGTATTTGTTGTTGACTGGCCTCTCAGCTCAGTTGGTAGTACATCTGTCTTCTGCATTGTAGGTCGTGAGTTCGATTCCCACCCAATACAAACATTTGTGTGACGAACATAGATGTTTGTTAAGTATCTGGATATAATAAATCATTATTTAAAGTATGGAGTTAAAGTATATAATGTACGAGTAGTATTATATCAGATCAGGTTCCCATAGTACAAGCTTTGCTTAGTTTGGGCCTTGGGGCTAGGTGGCGTCGTGTGAAATGTCCACCAATATTAATTGGGGAATAATAAGTCGAGCCGCAGAATTATTTTTTGGCCACGGAACCTACCTTCTGATTTTATAACTAAGCAACGGGAAAATAAGAAACCTTCTAATAAACTAACTCGTCCTTTTTCTAGCATCAACTAAATATTCCAAAGAAAGCGTCAAGTAAATAACAACAATTATTTTTACTTGACCTACTGATTTATACATCGCCATCAAATTTACTAACTCAGCCACGGATTTTACAACTAACCAATAGTTTAGGTTAGGTTAGGTTAGATTATGAAATAACTACGCGCGAGGTAAGCGACAGAAATCTAATTCATACAGAATACAATATATTATACTCCGGTATTTTCGACATTTTAAGCATTCTACCTTCCAAGTATCGTCTTTATAAACTTCGATCAATCGATCTTTATACATTTCTAACGTTCTTGATTTTGAAATTCGCTATTTTAAGCTTTGGCATTACAATTAGATGTTACACTATATTTTAAACATGCTGAGTTATAAAATTAGAAGTAGATAGACTTACTTTATTGGTGTCATATTTAAATATTTTAGGAGTTCCCGCTTGAATATGTGTTACAAATTTAGATCCTAAAAAACAAATTTAGATACTAAAAAATAACTGCCATGCCGAGTTGTATTTACAGTGGCTTACATCGAGGATATTTAGTGGCTAAGATAGTATTTTTTTAGAGGCACATTGATAGTGGCTGACTTAGTAATTCAGAGGTCAATGTAAATTTTTAGAGGCGAAAAATGCTATTAAATAGAAGGCGGTTTAATTAGCACCCATATTAATTTAATTTGATATACTTAAGTACTTATTTACAAAATCATAATTTTCTCTAAGTAGAATTACGATTTATATTAGTTTTAGTATAGGTAGACATAACGTCTAGTCTTATAATACAATCTTTTTGTAATTCATAATGGTCTTATAGCTCGAACTTATAGCTCGAACCGTGTCGCTAAGTAGTTAATACATATACTTACCTACTAAAAAAACTTAGGCCTTTACATCTTTACAATATCTGAAAATCTCATTTCATTGTTATTGGAGTGACAAGGAACAATATGTAAAGCTTTGTTATTTAACAAGGTAAAATTCGTTTAGTTTTACATTGTGGTATTATTATTATTATTAGTTGCGGGTACGCCCGCGAATAAACAGTTGGTTCGCAGACTCGCGTTTCCTTGCTTTGAGCTCCCGAATTAATCATATAAATCCCACTGGCGACGAGATAAATCACGTTTTAACAACTTTAATGACAATATAGTTTTACATTGTGGTATTATCATTATTATTAGTTGCGGGTACGCCCGCGAATAAACAGTTGGTTCGCAGACTCGCGTTTCCTTGCTTTGAGCTCCCGAATTAATCATATAAATCCCACTGGCGACGAGATAAATCACGTTTTAACAACTTTAATGACAATATCAGTGTGTAAATACCAAGTACAGATAAAATGCCGATCGGTAAAATCGAACAATTTGATATTTCGAGCAAAAAGTGGTTGGCGTATATTCGACGCGTGGAACAGTTCATGGCGCTCAACACAATTAAATCAGAACTGCATGTAGCTACTTTAGTGACGTTAGTTGGCGAAGCTACATACGACTTGATGTGTGATTTGTGTGCACCTGATAACCCAGAAGCCAAAACATTCAAGGAATTGGTGAAAATTGTCGGCGACCATCTCGAACCAAAGCGCTCGGAAATAGCCGAGCGACACATTTTTAGACAAAGACGTCAAAATGGCGGCGAAAGCCTCGGCGATTATTTACAAGTCCTCAAACATCTAGCGAGTACGTGCGAATTCAAGGGCTGTCTCGAAGAAAACCTGAGAGATCAATTTGTATCGGGTCTAGCTAGTGACGATATGAGATCGCGTCTTTTCGCCGAACCTACGTTGACGTACAAGAGAGCCGTGGAGTTGGCTTTCGCACTGGAGGCTGCCGACCGCCACGCACAGGCGAGCGGGTCGGGCAGCGCGGCGGTGGCGACGGCGGACTCTGGCACGGCCGCGGCCGAGCCTGTGCATCGGATGGCGGCGGGGCGCAGCGCCCGCGCCACCGGCACCGGCGGCACACCGGGCACGGCGCGGGATGCCGGCGCCGCGGGCGCCGCGCGGCGCGCCCAGCTGACGTGTTGGCGGTGCGGCAAGGGACATCAGTCCAACGGTTGTCGTTTTAAAAATTATTCGTGCGACAGTTGCGGCCAGAAGGGCCATCTGAAGGCGATGTGTAAGCGATACCCTCGGCAGGGCGAGGCGCGGTCGTCGGCGTCGGGCCGAGGAGGGCAGAACTACATCGACAGTGATAACGATTCGGAGTGCGAGCTTTATAATTTAAATGTGTGTAACAATAGTGATCGGCCTTATAATGTGCAGGTGAAAGTGAACGGTAAGCTGATGATGTTCGAGTTGGACACTGGCAGTAAGTTATCTACGATTAATACTGACTTTTACCAGGAACATTTTAAACAGATGCCGCTTATCGCTAATGATGTTTGTTTACATTCGTACAACGGTACTCGAATCGAAGTCGCAGGATATATTTTGGTGGATGTTGTTATCGGGACGCACAAGGCGGGGAATTTGAAACTTTTTGTAATTAAAAAGGGTGGCCCGCCCTTGTTAGGTAGGTCGTGGCTAAGTCAGTTAAATATTAACCAAATCGAAATGAAAGAAAAAAATTATAATTTAATCGAAAATAATTTGGTTGATAGTTTACGTAGTGAATTCCCCACCGTGTTCGCCCCAGGTCTTGGATCATGTAATAAAGAGCTGTCTTTGAGATTGTCCGATCCGACTCCAATATTTGTTAAGGCGAGGTCGCTGCCATTAGCATTACGTAAGCCTGTTGAATTAGAACTCCAACGACTCGAGGCAGAGGGCACGATTCATAAAGTGGAATATTCGGATTACGGGACTCCTATTGTTCCAGTTATTAAGAAATCGGGAGATATTCGTATTTGCGGAGACTATAAGGTTACAATTAACCCTAAGTTGATTCGTGATCCGTACCCTATGCCGCGAATCGAAGAGTTGTTTGCCGCCTTAAGTGGAGGCGAACAATATTCTAAGATCGATCTCACTAATGCTTATCAACAATTATTTTTGGATGAGAAATCGCGAGCTTGCACAGCGGTGACTACCCACGTAGGTACGTTTGTTTACAATAGAACGCCATTTGGTTTGACCTGTATTCCGGAAAAATTCCAGAAGTTCATGGAAGAAACACTTAGAGGTCTAAAAGGTACTGCCGTATTTTTAGATGACATTGCGGTCACAGGTTCGACTAGGTCGGAGCATATGGCAAATCTAAAGGCCGTTTTGACACGATTACGTGAGGTCGGTTTGAGAATAAAATTAGAAAAATGCACATTTATGCAAGATAGCATAACTTATTTAGGTTTTGTCATCGACAAGCAAGGCCTACACCCAGACCAAAATAAATTAAAAGCCATTGCGGAGGTGCCGCCGCCGGAAGACGTGACTCAGCTGAGATCTTTTCTCGGTTTAATTAATTACTACTCAAAGTTCATACCTAGGTTGAGTACGATTTTGCACCCGTTGCATAATTTATTGCGCAAGGGCTCGGACTGGGTTTGGTCCGCGGATTGTAAAAAGGCTTTCAATGAAATAAAAGATGTTATTTTAAGTGGAAAAGTTTTAGTACATTATAACCCTGAGTTGCCTTTGGTTTTAGCGGTTGACAGCAGTTCATATGGCATAGGCAGTGTGCTATCGCATCGTTTTCCGAACGGCGACGAACGCCCTATCTGTTTCGCTTCACGGACTTTAAACGCGGCTGAAAGGTCATACAGTCAGCTTGACAAAGAGGCACTGGCGATTATTGCTGGTGTTATCAAACACCATCAATATATCTACGGCCGTCATTTCATTATAAAAACTGATCACAAACCGCTGACGTTTATATTTGGACCTAAATTTGGGTTGCCGGTAACCGCGGCTAGCAGGCTGCAACGATACGCCACTAGACTAGCGTCTTACGATTTTGATATTGAATTTGTAAAATCCAATGATAACAGTAACGTCGATGCTTTATCACGACTGCCGCTGCCTGGTCAACGTAAAACTTGTAATGAGCTGGAATCGGTGTCGTACGTTAATTATGTCGAAGAATCGTTTCCTATTAGCGCTAAAGAGGTGGCTTTGTGGACACAAAAAGATATAATATTAAATAAGATTAAATATTATATTATAAACGGCTGGCCTTCGAACATTGAAATCAACTTAGAAAAACCATATTTCCATAGAAAGGACAATCTATGTTTAGATAGAGGTTGCATCTTGTATAATCACCGAGTGGTGGTGCCCGAGTCTTTGAGAAAACAGGTGCTCGCTGAGCTGCATGAGGGGCATTTAGGCGTTGTTAAAATGAAAAACATAGCCCGAAGTTATGTTTATTGGCCAACTTTGGACGTCGAAATCGAGTCAATCGCTAAGCAGTGCAGTGCATGTCGACAGCAGCGCGATATGCCACCGCGGTCTCTCTTGCATCCTTGGGAGTTTCCAGCGCGCCCCTGGCAGAGAATACATATCGATTTTGGAGAATTCCAAGGCAAGCACTATCTAGTCACCGTAGACGCCCATAGTAAATGGATCGAGGTACAGAAGATGACCAGTACTAACGCGGCGGCTACGATCGGAAAGTTGCGAGAACTATTCGCCCGTTTCGGACTCCCCACGCAGGTGGTGAGCGACGGAGGGCCGCCGTTCGGTTCCGCCGAGTTCGCCAGCTTCATGAAGAAAAATTTTGTCACGCATACTATCACCAGTCCGTACCGGCCGGCGGGTAACGGCGCGGCCGAAAACGCAGTGAAGTCGGTGAAGCGAGCTATGAAGAAAGCGGCGCACGAGGGGGTCGACGTCGATACGGCGGTCAGTAAATTTTTATTTCAATATCGAAATTGTGAACACGCCACCACCGGCGTCGCACCGGCCCAGGCGATGCTCGGCCGGCGCCTGCGCGGGCGGCTCGACGTGTTGCAGCCGAGCGGCGAGCGCGCCAGCGAGGCGGCGGCGGCGCGGGCAGCGCGCGCCGCGCCCGGCACCGAGCGCAGCGCCGCGCCCGGGGACACCGTTCTGGCGCGGGACTACAGCGCGCGCGCCGACAAGTGGGCAACGGCGGTGGTCACCGCACGAGAGGCTCCGCTCACTTATAGGGTGCGCTGTTCCGACGGACGCGAGTGGAAGAGGCACATTGACCAGTTGCTCCCGGCCGGAAAGCGTCGTTCGACCCTACGACATTCCATGGTGGCGCCCGAAAATATCTCAACAAATCCCGCCCGGTCTGACGACGAATTCGATGATGCAATTGAGAACGTAGTAGACGCCGATTTGTCTCCCAAAGACACCTCCGCGGATCAGGTTTCTAATCGCGATATCGAACCGAAACCAGCTCAAATCCTCGATACCGCTATAGCAAATGAAGTACGACCGAGGCGGGCGTGTACTTTAAAACAAAAATTGTATAAAGAATAATACTTAAATATTGTATGCACAGCAGTTACCTACAGAGGTTTTAAATTGTTAAAGTTTTTAATTATAGGTATATTAGTTAAAAGAAACATCGTTAGATAAGCTTCGCAATTTATTTTTATTCAATAGATTTGTGTAATGCGTAGGTATCTATAATTTGTAAAAGATAAGGTTCTTTACCGATACAAAACAACCCGGTATGCCTGCCTACTTAGCTACATAATGTTTTTGTTATTTTGCAGTGCATAGCACTAACTCATTCGGGTTATTAGTTTAGTTATTAGTTTACTTACTTACTTTTAGTTTAAGCTTAAAAGAGGGGGACGTGTGGTATCCCTCATTATTATTAGTTGCGGGTACGCCCGCGAATAAACAGTTGGTTCGCAGACTCGCGTTTCCTTGCTTTGAGCTCCCGAATTAATCATATAAATCCCACTTACATCTTTCTGTTTAATAATCCTAACAAGTTCAAAATACACTTATAAATTCGTTACATTTGAGTGTGAGAACCTCTTATCAGTGCTTTGAATATCTGTTTTACTGTCCCCTTTAGAGGTGCGTAGATACTTTGAACCTTTTCTCTGAGACGGTACTTCCTTACCCAGATTAACATAATAGGATATTTTTTATCCTGTAAGTTGTAGAGTTCCCGTGGGGGACCTAAAGTTTCGTTGGAGCTCAGTGGGGCAGAGACTTGTGTTAAAAAATCCATTGGTTTACATCATCACTGTCGTAAGGGATTATTTCGGATGGAATTGGAATTTTCATTTGAATCACATTCTATTTTATTTGTTGTGATACAGTGTCTTTATGTATAAAATTTCGGGTTTGTAAACTCTTAAACGGCTTAGGCTGGATTCGACTAAGGCTGGATTCGACCAAACTGTCATCTTACTCTCAGAGTAGTTATTCCGTTAGCCGACAGAATTCGAAATACAATTGTTTAGGTGTCAACTTTACAATGTCAAAATATTCAAACAAACAGCAGTTTGAAAAAAGATAAAGTCCGTACCGATTTATAAATGTGAAAGTGTGTTTATTTGTCCTGCTTTCACGTCAAAACAGGGCGGATAGTTGGAGGGCTGGAAAGTAACATAGGCTACTTTTTATCCGGGTACTACTAGCACTACCACGGGCAGCAGCTAGTATAAAATAATATTCTCCTTGACATCACATAGTAAATTGATGTGGCATGACAAACACCGCGTGCCCTGGCGCACTCGACGCACACCATGAAGCCACAGCCACCCTAACAACATAAAATTTTACGATCGCGAATATTTATTATTTATAGTTTTACATAGTTGCCTGCCATCGATATTCTAGCTGAGCGACATATTGGATCATAAGAGTTTCCGGAAACTCGACTAATTGATAGAATGATGCAATACAAAAAGTATCGTAACGTCGCATCGCCACAAAAGCGATAGTTTCGAAGCTATAATTGAAAACGCGAAAACGATACTGGAGCCAAAGGGTTTAACCGTCAGTAAAAATGGTGTTTTAATCCGTTCATCGATACCTGCCGGCGACAGGCGGATTACCTGCTGTCTCACTGCCGCGGACTCACTTTCAAAAATATTTACGCCACTTTCTGACATCCCGGTTTTAGATTCTAACTGCTGTCCCGTTAGTACTCGTTAGTACCGCCTCGTTCAACTCTTTGTAAAACTAGTCGTTTGTTGTGAGCGTTTAATGTACAACATATCTGTTTAGGTAAAGACTGGAAAGCTGCCAACTACCTGTAGATGTTGTGCTGTTCGGAAAATTTACCGGCGGGTGAGGTGGCAATTTTTTATTGCCGTTTATGCGTTATTGGAAACGATAAAACAACGAAAATTTATTCGAATACGTTTAGCCGGATGACACGCGGTAGGTAAACTTTCCTCTTATATGTAGCGCCTTCTGTCACACGTTTCCCCTTTATTAAATTTATTAGAGTAGTATTCGGTAAATAAGTGAAGCGATAGGTAACACGGGGGTTCCCGGCAGCCGCCGCTCACCGGGAATCCCGCTCCCTCGGGCGACTGAATGTTAAGCGGATTCATGTTATTGTTGGAGCCATTTTGTGAACTTATGCGTAAAGGAGTAAGTATTTGTTCCTTCGAATTAATAACATTTTATGCGATACAAAGATGTGTAAGCAAGCAGTAGAAGCGAGCGCCACGCGATCGATCGGTAACAAGCACTGATGAACCACAGAAATAGTTCGATGATATTATCGATGCCACGAAGAGGTTTGCATTCGAGTTTACGACCTTGTTCGTATTTATTAAATATGTCGGTCTTTTCCGACCCCAAATTTTACGACCCCTAATAAAACATGTCTCGACATCCAAATTTATATGCGTAGGTACATAAAGTTTTATATCCGCGACTTGCACCGGCGGAGGTTTCCTAATTGTTATCGGTCATGGACGAATCGGTTGTTCGCGGTGCCTTCATCAAAATTCAAAATAGTGACGAATAAGCGACAAGGTTCATAAAATTTGATCGCGAATTCTATTGTTGGGAGCGATCGATCGCGTTTAGCTACCGATACCAACTTTCGTGCCGCGACCTTTTAAAACAGAAAACACAAACAATGTCTTTGAACAGACTGAATAAAATCAAGCTCACTAATGATGTAATTTGTACAGTGAAATTTGAGCTTCATCCATTTGTAGCGTAACGATATGTTCTGGTTGCTGGTCGCGGCCGCGGTTCTAAACGTTTCATTTTGTGATTTTTCCGTATCATTTAGCAATTTCGCATTCGAAACGAGCCGATCATAAATTGGCCATCGACAACTGAGAGCGATTCAGTGACTCATGTGTTTATTGACCTTTTGTGCTTGAATTAATCAACTGGCTGGTAATTTACAGTATAAAACGTTGGAAGTTAACATTTTTTCTATCGTTTGTAATAATTTAAATTTTGTATCAAACCTGATTTGATTGTTGATTCGTTTTTATCTGTGTTAATGACTGGAAATTAATATTGAATGCTTTATGAATTAATGTTAGTCATTAAATAGCATTTCAGCGTTTCATTATAGTTTCAAAATAAGACAATACATGCTTTTGAGTTTTACTCAAAAGCATGTCTTTTGAGTTATACTCAAAAGCATGTCTTACGCCAATACGAAAACGTTTTTTATATGCATGTAGATCGAGGCGAGACGTCTACCGTACCCAGAGATATCGTCGTGAGCCTTTTTTACATTTTGAAGTAATACGATTACTTTTTTATTTTACTAAGTTATTAAGTAGTACTTAGTAACTTACTTTATTTGTATATATTTTTTTAGTTAGGTCGCGAATAGGAGAAGAAAAGTAGTATTTGCTCTACAATTATTTTCAGTAATATCATTATAAGTATTAATATTAGTACTTATATCAGGTGATAATTATGATGATATATAAATCTATAAAAAAATAAGCGTGTTTTATAAGCTTTATTCGAATATTTTATATCTATATCATCAAAAATCCGTGGTATCTGCCTTCCCCCATGGGAAAGAGGCGTTTTTTTATGTATGTATGTATATATTATGTACCTACTTATTTCATCAAATTCAAAACCAATTTTCAAGTTTGGAAAAAATGGTAAGTATAGTCGTATTGCTCATTATACGGACTAAAAGTGAAGGAAAAAATGTCATTTGTCCTTCAATTTTGACATAAAAGGTATCAAAACCAATCAAAATTGAAGGAAAAATGACATTTTTTCCTTCAATTTTAGTCCGTATAATGAGCAATACGACTATAGGTACTATTTATCTGTTAGAACAAACCTAAGCAAAAGAAAAACAAAGGATAAGTATAAAGTTTTTTTTTTCTTTCAGGAATGGGAATGCGACTCCATAAAAACAAGGGAAAATTCATTTCGGTAATGGTGTTACCTAATTGAGTATGCGGCAATTACTTCGGACGTGTTCGAGGCTGTTATCGCAGGAAGTCTCAGGTGCCAGTCATACTGATGTCCTGTGTCCTATGTATACATTTTTTTATTTTTTTATTTTTTTATTTATTTATAATTATACAGAAAATAAAGTTTTAAATTAAAAGCTCTGCAAAAACCGTGTGACGGTTTGTCCGCAGGCTTGTGAGTCTCTTATAAAAATAAGCCTACATACTTAGTAAGTAAATAAGTAAGTACCCACCTATTTCAAACAAGAAGATTTGATTTGTATAAGTATATCTAAAGAGCAACATGAAGTAGACTAACTTATCTAGGTAGGTACCTACCTACTCAGTTTACATACAAAAACAAAAAATAAAATGTGTTAAACAAACGCTAATAACGCTAGTTACAAATAGTAAATATTCGATTACCCATAGAAAAAGGAGTAAACTACCTATGCTGTTCGATTTGCAAGGTACGGACGGCAGACGTGCTGATAAGAAACTGGTTTCGATAATCGAGCAAGACAACGAGTGCAAACGCGCTAATATGCGAGCGAGATAGACTGTATCCGCACCTTACTTTAATTGTATTCCGCAGGTTAACAAACATTGTACAGGGTGTCTCCGAATAACTGGGCAATAAAATATGTATTTTGTACTGTAATAATTTGATGATGTCGATTAGTACTACACATACCTACATATCAGTCAATGTGACACGTAAATCAAACAACAGAAAAAAGACTTTAATCTGTAATCTGTTTTAATGTTCATGTGGTGTACAATAAAGTGTTAATCGATCTAACTATCTAACTATCTACGGGCTTAACAGATTATTATTAAAATATTTTTTAAATTTGAGTTTATAGTTATCATCATTGATTTCTGATAGTATTTTTGAGGGGATTTCATTCATTAGAGTAGGTACAAGATATCTATGTGTCCGTTTACCGTAATAATTGTGTACTATGGGTACTTTGAGTTTTGACTGGGTCATTTTCCTTGTGATTGTATTATGCTTTATTTTATTTTGGAAGTTTTTGTTGTGAAATTGTTCTATAAGTAGTAGCTTTTTAAATTTTGTGTGTATTGGCAAAATTTTACAGTATTGGAATATACCTATAATGTTGTCTTCGCTATATAGCCTTGATTTGACTTTTTTAGGGATTATAATTTTTAATATTCTAAGTTGGAGATTATATATTTTATCTAAATAAGTTTTGAATGATTTACCGTAACTAGTTAAGCCGTAAGAAATTAATGACTCAGCCATCGCGTTGTAAAGGTTAATAAGGATAGCAAATGGAATTTTGTACTTTAGAATTGCAAACTTTGCCAACATTGCTCTCAATTTATTGCTGATAGAATCAATGTGCTGAGACCAATTAAATCTTTCGTCAACAATAAGACCTAGATATTTATAGTGAGTAACTTGTTCTAAGTGGTCACAGTTACAATTGTTTATGATTGAGGTTGTCTTATGCAAACAAGCATGATCATGCGCAATTATAGACCGTGATCGATCAACGTAATATGCTGAGTGATTAGAGCAGACATGAATAGTTTTGGTTTTGTTAGAGTTTATAACAAGTCCAGCATCATGAGACCACTTGCATATGTCAGTAAAATCGCTCTGCATCATTTTTTCTGCTTTAACAATATCTTTATTGGCTACCACAAGACATGTATCATCAGCATATTGATACACAGAACAATTTCTGACAACGTTGACCATGTCATTGACATAAGCCAGATAATGTAAGGGTCCTAGGACAGATCCCTGAGCTGTGCCTGTGCAAACTGGTATCTCTTCGCTGAAGTGTGTTCCTATTTTAACCCGGTATTTTCTATCTGTGAGGTAATCTTCACACCACTCAAGGAGAGGCCCACGGACCCCCGTGTTATCTAGCTTTTGTAGTAGTGTGTCATGTTTTAGGGTATCGAAGGCTTTGCTAAAATCTATAAATAGAAGTACGACATGTTGTTTGTCGTTGAGATAGTTGTTTATTTCGTCCGAAAATCGTGTAAGCAGTGAGGAAGTTGATTTATTTCTTTGAAAACCGTACTGAGCAGTGGATAAAACATCGTGATAGGCATAGTAGTTTTGAATCTGGTTGCATATATATTTTTCGACTATTTTATCTATCACCGGGAGTATTGTGATCGGCCTATAATTTTCATAGTCACAATGAGATCCTTTTTTATAGATTGGCCTGACTATTCCTGTTTTTAATTCCGATGGATACTTACCTACCTGCACGCTTGTATTTATTAACTTAACAATTGCATATGTTATTTTCTCACTCAAGGATTTTATATCTATGCAGCGGATGCCATCGGCACCAGCAGCTTTGTTTTTATTCAATTGTTTGATGATTGTTGCGACACTGTTGCAAGTTGCTGATTTAAATAACATTGACCTTTTTTCAGGGAAAATATACGTTGATTCGTTAATGAGCTTATCTTTACATTTTGGTATTATTTTTTTAACATTTTTATCAAATTCTTTTCCGAAATTACACGCTATGTTTTTAACTGTAATTTTAATTTTCTTGAAAGCTTTAAGTATACCTTCGTCAACTGATTTACTGATTCTACCCGTTAATGAATTTAATATATCCCACAATTTCCTGGTATTATTTTTATTGTCATTTATTTCATTATTGTAATAATTGTTTCGTGAATGTTCTATTAGTTTTCTTGTTTTATTCCTTTGTTTATTAAATTCTAGTCGAAGTATTTTATCACTTGTATCTTTTTTCCACTGATTATAAAGCATATCTCTTTTTTCGCAAGAATTATTTATTTTATTAGAAACCCATTGTAGCTTGTTTCTTTTACTGTACGGGTTGTTTTTTATAGTATATTGAGACTGTTCATAGCAGTTATCGAAATTATTTTTGATGAAATTATATATTTCATTAGGGCATTGCATTGCATCGACTTGATTCCAATCGACAGCATCAAGTAATGGTTTTAATTTGTTATTGTCAATTATTTTTATAAAGTTTTTGTCACCCTGTACAATGCTACCATTCCCGATGCCTGCACACGATAGCACGGTCATACGATGGTCTGCCATAGCCGTTCCGAGCACCGCCGAGTAAAGATCTAATGACTGCGATCGCGCAAAAATATGATCAATGCAGCTACGAGTGACATTTCCGTTTAGTAGTTCTATTCTAGTAAAATCTGAAATCGCACTCATTAGGCCGCACTCGGCCAGGCAACTTATGTAGTAATCACATACCTATGTATGCCCCATCATTTAACTATGAACTGTCATATCACACTATCACACTTCACATCACACTAATATCCTACTAATATTATAAAGGCGAAAGTCCGTGTGTGTGTGTGTGTGTGAATGTTTGTTGCCACGTATCTCCATAACTACTAAACCGATTTTGATGAAATTTTGAATGTAGATAGATAATAACCGGGAATAGGACATAGGCTACTTTTTATCCCGAAAAATTGCACGGTTCCCGTGGGGTAAACAAAATAGTAGTCCACGCGGGCGAAGCCGCGGGCGTCCGCTAGTTATAAAATATGTGAAAGTTTGGATGTTTGGATGTATGTTTGTTCCTCTATAACTCGACAACCACTAAACCGATTTTGCTGAAATTTGAAACATAGATAGATAATGACTGGGAATAGGACATAGGCTACTTTTTACATTACATAGCGTACCTATAAATAAGGAGAAGCCTCTGGCTCCTGAAACACAGTTTTCAACTAGTTCGGGAGCCTATGGATTCAATATGTACCTGTATCACTTGATTGTGTCAATAAAAACCATTTTTACTTTACTTTACTTTATCCCGAAAAAATGCACGGTTCTCGTGGGATAAACAAAATAGTAGTCCACGCGGGCGAAGCCGCGGGCGTCATCTAGTATATTATAACTATGAATGGCAATCAATTTTATACCTACAGAACTTGGTAATGAAGGCATCAATCAAATCTAGATTATTTAAAAAGATTCGATTTAGTAAGTGAAAATGAAACAATCACAGGACATCTGAACAGTAGATGTGAAATATCATTAAAAACTATTTACAGTTAGATTTCTACGGAAAACCAAAAAGACCGCACACATTCACTCATTAAAATTGCAATAATTTAACTATTCACAAAAGCTCAAGCTCTATCAATTGGCAAAAGCTTGCTTAGAATTATGTTGCAATTTTATTCAAAACATACACACAAATTTAATCTTTGTAAAAGGATTCTAAAGTAAGCTCTTTAAAAGGCAGAGTATAATTAACATAACTATTGTATTCCGCAAGTATGATACAAGTTAACATAATATTAATTGCAAAATAATTCACTGTGTTTGCGCGTCGCGATCGTTTCAATAAATAGAATTACGTAGCAATTAACTCTCACGTGCGAGTCAGAGACTACTATTGTATAAACTGTGCCCGTAGCTTTATGTGAGTAGAGTAATTTGATAGGTCTGTTACGTTTTGAATCAAAATTATGATAACAGGGGCCTTACTATGAACTATTAGAGCAATGTCAAAGTAAGCCTAACGCAGGAATGTTTTGGTAACGTCTCATCGTGGAGTTTCTGCACTGTCTAGGTGCATTTCTGTTCATAACTCCGAAGATCTTGAACAGATCCTTACCAAATTTTGGTGGCACCAATCGGAAAGTATATCCATTAAAAAAAAACCAAAACTGTACCTAAGCTCAAAATTCGACGGCCTCTGTGGCGCAGTGGGTGAAGCAGACGGAGGAAGTAGCAGGTTCAATCCCATCTACGATACGAAGCAGTAGGTAAATCAAACAAATGTTTAACCAATTGTAACTTAAGTAATTTTTCAGTCTCGCCTAGAAACCAATAAAACTGTGTTGAAACACAAATAATTTCACTAACTCACGTTCGTGTAGGCTAAAAGATCTGATACACAATAATTTTTTATTTTTATTTATTTCCAAAAATACAGAATACTAACTTAGGATCTGGCTAATAGTGTTTTTAAACTTAGATTAAGTTTGACTAAACACTAGGTTCTCGAAATTATTACAACAAAATTTATCTCAAATGCAAGCAAAACACAGCAACGTAATTACCTAAGTAGGTACCTAGTTATAGCAATTTAAAAACATAAAAAATAAAAGATGTAGGTACTCAAATATCTACGCACGCACACACACATCGGCCGTCACAAAGAAGACAATGCACTTCCCACGTCAGGTGAGCGAGAACTTGGTAAACAACCAATGATATTATACCCTAGATTTGTTACATTCATAGTCTAGTCGTTTAACATACTATGTGCAACCATAATATGGTTACGTATACATACATCCCGATATAATGCACACTATTTTGACAAGTTCCACAGATGAATAGTAGGTACATATTCCTCTAATATAAGTCTAACACAATATCATTATTATTGTTTTTCATTAACTACACGTGACAAACACGTCCTCACTCACAATTCAAGGAGTCATTGCTCAATAATTGCCTGTTATTCAGCAACCCATCGGTAAAACGTTATTTCCTAGAAAACTGTCTGTGACCGAGGTCGGCGCCAAACGTGAGTCAGGAGAGCTTATGACTAATAATCCGAATATCGTATTAAAATAGCTGAAGAAACGGAATAGATTATGGTTTCTAGAAGCATTGACATGTCATTGTTTTTTGTGTCAGTGACGATCTCTGTCTTACGTCACTTGTCACATTATTTTCTTTTTCTAAAGTGTGTGAGCTCACTCTTCACGATGACATTTTCATAGGATAAAGCGCCCTACTCACACATCTGCCGCAGGGGCAATCTAGGGTGTAGGAGTGGGGATGACCCTTAATTGCATCCTTAATTGTGATGTGTGTAGGCATGCAGGGGCAATTTACAAGTGTGTAGCAGGGTTGTTGCTGATGCAGTTTTTTTACACATCAGCGGATGCTGATGCTGATGCTGATTTTTGACTTTGATATCAGCGGATGCTGATGCTGATGCTGATTTTTAACCGACTTTAATAAAAGGTGGTTCTCAATTCGTCGCAGCTTTTTTTATGTATTTTCACCGGTTAAGTACTCGAAGACGCGTGGACTGATTTGGAAAATTATTTTTTTGTTTGAAAGGGCATAATTTCCGATTGGTGCCATAAAAAATTGGTGAGAATCTGATGAGGATCTTCGGAATTAAGAACAGAAATGCACCTCGAGACTCGAGAGTGCAAAAGCAGCAAATAACATTTAAAAAAAGTAAGTAAATAACAATGAAGTCGGTCTTTTAATTTAGTTAAAATATTTATATATAGCCAAAAAAATATATTTATTGAATCTACATGTAAAAGCTTTTTTTGGTAATGAAATCGAATTATATTTTAATGTTTTTGAGTCATTTATTATATTAAAATTTGTAGTTAAATATAACTTTATCATAGATAAAAAATTATCATAGGTAATTGTATATTAAGCGACTTCAAAAAAAAGGAGGAGGTTCTCAAGTCTGGCAATATCGTTCTCGCGAGATTTCGGTCTTTTTTAGCGAGATTGATCTCGGTCGAAAAATGGGTGAGATCTCGCGAGTTTAACGAGATTGCACTCGAGCATAAGACTAGCTTTGAATCCGAAAGGGCCTTCTCAGTTGCTGGTTATCTGGCCAGCAAAATAAGAAGCCGTTTAGCAGACGATTCTTTGGACATTTTGTGCTGCATAAGGAGCTACTTTCAAAATAATTCGTAATAATGGCGTGTGATGCGAACTGAACAAACCTTTCATTTGATTTGTTTATTTTGTTAATTCATCTTTAATTTCTAATAGATATCTGAGTAGGTATAGTTTTATTTAGGAATTGATTATAATATCTCAGTATAATAGTAAAATATCTGGGCGACCGAGATACGCTCGGGTGCAAATAGAGAAAATTTAAAAAAGAAAAAGAAAAAAAACTTACAAAAACAAACTTTCACTAGCTGAGATTTGAACTCGAAGCCTTTGACACCCAACCCACTCGGCCAATTTGGTTTGACAAATTCTGTGAAATTACGAACCACGTTGCACTGGTAAATCTTTTTGCGTGAAAATGCCGAGAAAACGAATTTTCCTAGATATGAGACCTAGCTAGATCGAGTTTTCGCCCCCCTAAACCGCCGTACCGCAAATTTCGTCGAAATAGTTAGAGCCGTTTCCGAGAACGTGAGTACAGACAAACAGACAAACAAACAAACAAATATTGCTCGTTTAATAGAATAGGACTCATGAACAGTCGACTCAACTTAGTTTCATTTTAGTTTTTGACTTCTTGTTGTTTAAAATAACTGTTAAAAACTGTTAAAATAACTGTTTTATTATTAAAAGACTTTTGTTTGAAATTAGAAGAGAAGACTGATTGTTTATTTCATTTCTTATTTGATTAGATACGTCGAAGTTTACTACCTAAAAGTTTATTAAAAAATTATAAATAGATACATACGTCAAACAATGTTAAATTCATAAAAGTTTATTGAAAAAAATTTTAAAAATAAATGTTTTTTTCCTATACTTATACTTCATTCTTATTATTTTTTCCTAATTTATTCAAATAGTGTGATTATTTGCAATAATAAACACACAAAACTTCCAATCTCACGAGATCTCAAAATTGGCATGTTCTCGCGGTATTGCTATTCATAAACTCGCGAGATCTCGCCTGATTGTATTCCCTAGTTGGACCGAACTACCTGGAAGACTCGAGGGGAGGCCTTTGCCCAGCTGTGGGACAGTGTAGGCTAAAAACAACAAAATAATACCTTCGGCATTATATTCGCCAATTATGCACTATTTATGTAATTTTGTGCAATAAAGAATTTAAACAAATAAATAAACAACCACTAACATAAGTCCGCTCATTATTATTAAACGAACAATGTACAAAAAGCCCCGACCGCTATGTCCTGTCGCGACTGGAACATCAGCATTGAATATCAGCATCGATCAATGCGGATGCTGATGCTGATGCTGATGTTTCAAATGATGCTGATCATCAGCGGATGCTGATGCTGATGCTGATATTCGCAACAACCCTGGTGTGTAGAGATAGGTACTCCCGATATTGCCACAACCGCCATGCACCCTAGATTGCCCCTGCGGCAGGTGTGTGAGTAGCGCCCTTAACTCGATAACTCAAAGCTGGAGTAAAGATGTCAATGCCTATCAGATACACAGTTTTCAAAAACTTGACATCTGATTTCATTGTTTTCGCTCTTTCTCTTACTTTTAAGCATCGTTTATATAACTTTGATTAGTATATTGCCTGAAACACCAAAAACCTCAAACACAACTTTTGACACGTTCCGAATAACATAGCTTTCGATTGTGGGAAATCTTTTATTCCCTATTCCTTATCACGAACATTTCACGAAGATTTTTCGTGGGTGTCATTTAGTGTTAATGCCTGTAGTGGGACGAGGCGCCTACGAATTGCCAAATTTACTCGTTTTCTCGTCCTCGAAAACCTTAAATCCCGTGTTTGGAATGAGCCAATGCATCTTAAGCAAGGAACCCGGCTTTAAATTGTTGGCTTTAACTTTGACGAAACTGTGAAAAAGGAGACTGTTTTTAAGTGGTCTATTAACCAATAGCCATACTGCTATGGTATTTCTGTGGGGATACCTCAACTACATCCTTGTGCAAGGGGGCATCAAAATCCAACCCGGCAGTTTTGAGAAAAATAATACTTTAGAATTCACATTTCTTACAAAAATGTTTTTATTTTAGAAACGTTTTGAACGGTTATTGTGGTTAGTGTCTGTAAAGTTCGGACTACAATGTAATAATATGGTGACAGCGACCTGATCTGATGATGGAGTCAGGAGCTGTTCAACAGAACTCCTCAATAAATAAGCCGATTGAGTTGAAACTCGGCTTGCCTGTTAAGTATCAACTGCAATGTAATAATATGGTGACAACAAGCTGATCTGATGATGGAGTCAGGAGCTGTTCAACAGAACTCCTCAATAAATAAGCCGATTGAGTTGAAACTCGGCATGCCTGTCAAGTTTCAACTACAATGTAATAATATGGTGACAACGAGCTGATCTGATGATGGAGTCAGGAGCTGTTCAAGAGAACTCCTCAATAAATAAGCCAATTGAGTTGAAACTCGGCATGCCTGTCAAGTTTCAACTACAATGTAATAATATGGTGTCAACGCGAAACTGCAACTAATAGGGACTGCAAACTCGAAAACTATAAAAATAATAAAGTGTACTTAAATGAGTAGACAACTACAGAGAAACAGTCGTCTAACATAGACTTTTATAATAGCCTAACTTTTATTATGATCAGAAAACGAGAGCAAAATTGATAATGACAATTGATAGTGATCAGTCATTGTACATGCATGTAAGAAATGTAACAACTGCGAAAGAATTGTGGGAAAAACTACAGCAATTATTTGATGACAACGGCTTTTCGAGAAGAATAAGTCTGCTATGGAATTTAACAAATTAATATTTTTATTATTATTTATTTAATTTAATTTAACTATTGTGTAGAATTATTGTATTGCATAGATGGATGTTTGTGATTATTTGAAATATTGGGGGTGCTGAATTATATCTTTATAATAATCCTTATTTTACTAGTAAGCTAGTAACCTCATTTATTGGCATGATTTTGTTTCTCAGTGTTTGTAACTAGAATGTTGCGTTTTCTAAGACAATGTCAATAAATTATAAATTCACTTAGTGTGCGGCCTTAGCCGTAGTGTGGAACGTAGTGTTCAACACTATGGCTAAACGAAGGTCAGTCATTTAATTGAATGGCGGCGCTCAATGAAATGGCTAGGCATTTAATTGAATGGCTAATTCAACCAGTTGCCTGCGACATGTACATAAGAACAAGTGAATTTATAATTTATTGACATTGTCTTAGAAAACGCAACATTCTAGTTACAAACACTGAGAAACAAAATCATGCCAATAAATGAGGTTACTAGCTTACTAGTAAAATAAGGATTATTATAAAGATATAATTCAGCACCCCCAATATTTCAAATAATCACAAACATCCATCTATGCAATACAATAATTCTACACAATAGTTAAATTAAATTAAATAAATAATAATAAAAATATTAATTTGTTAAATTCCATAGCAGACTTATTCTTCTCGAAAAGCCGTTGTCATCAAATAATTGCTGTAGTTTTTCCCACAATTCTTTCGCAGTTGTTACATTTTTTACATGCATGTACAATGACTGATCACTATCAATTGTCATTATCAATTTTGCTCTCGTTTTCTGATCATAATAAAAGTTAGGCTATTATAAAAGTCTATGTTAGACGACTGTTTCTCTGTAGTTGTCTACTCATTTAAGTACACTAGCATTATTATTTTTATAGTTTTCGAGTTTGCAGTCCCTATTAGTTGCAGTTTCGCGTTGTCACCATATTATTACATTGTAGTTGAAACTTGACAGATATGCCGAGTTTCAACTCAATCGGCTTATTTATTGAGGAGTTCTGTTGAAAAGCTCCTGACTCCATCATCAGATCAGCTCGTTGTTACCATATTATTACATTGTAGTTGAAACTTGACAGACATGCCGAGTTTCAACTCAATCGGCTTATTTATTGAGGAGTTCTGTTGAACAGCTCCTGACTCCATCATCAGATCAGCTCGTTGTCACCATATTATTACATTGTAGTTGAAACTTGACAGGCATGCCGAGTTTCAACTCAATCGGCTTATTTATTGAGGAGTTCTGTTGAACAGCTCCTGACTCCATCATCAGATCAGCTTGTTGTCACCATATTATTACATTGCAGTTGATACTTAACAGGCAAGCCGAGTTTCAACTCAATCGGCTTATTTATTGAGGAGTTCTGTTGAACAGCTCCTGACTCCATCATCAGATCAGGTCGCTGTCACCATATTATTACATTGTAGTCCGAACTTTACAGACACTAACCACAATAACCGTTCAAAACGTTTCTAAAATAAAAACATTTTTGTAAGAAATGTGAATTCTAAAGTATTATTTTTCTCAAAACTGCCGGGTTGGATTTTGATGCCCCCTTGCACAAGGATGTAGTTGAGGTATCCCCACAGAAATACCACTACAGTATCGCTATTGGTTCATAGACCACTCCCCATATAAAAAAAAAACAGTCTCCTTTGTAGGTCGAATCGTAAGCTCAAAAATTTCAAGAACATTTTCCTTGCGCACATTTTTTTTTGTTTCGGAACATTATTTTATGTTTTATACTACATTTGTAAATATTATTGAATCAAAGCATAAGCATGATATCTTTTCACTTACACACACAACTGTGCCTATAAAATAACAACCATTCAAGTTCTTTATACCATTGAAACCAGCGGAAAACAACACAAAAGTTATTTTAAGCTAAATAATCTTGCTCTAAAATAGGCGAGCACTTCATGCTTTCATTAACGTGAAGTCGCGGCCCAAACTTCGGCACTCATGAATAAGGCGAGGAGTGCCAAATCAGCGAGCACTATTAACGCTCAAGCTCTTGGGCCTGACTGCTGGAAAAATTGCTGCAGTTTTTAGGCAGTTGAAGGCTTTCCTTTTGGGAACAGTGGCTTTTATTTATTCAAGTGTCGATTTACACTTGTATTACCAATAGTAATAGAGAAATTTTGCATTGTTCCGTCCCGGTTTTTAAGTCGTTAATGACGGAGGCCTTCAGGTGGCCTAAAACTCCTTCACCAGACTTAACCACTTGCTCATACAAATTTACATACACGTTGGGATGCCGTCGTCGGTATCATCTTGTTATGATCCAACCGCAATACATGAAAATCTTTGAGGGAGGCCTATGTCCAACAGTGGACGTCCTACGGCTGAGATGATGATGATGGTTTTATGAGTTTAAGAATCCTATAAGCAAAATTTATAATCGTTATTGCTTACCTTCAAAAACCATGCAACACTATAGTTAACTTAAACCAAGAATTTTGTTGAGTTAACTGTTATTGCATACAAACTATAACTTTTACTTCTGTTCCCAGATTTTTGTTATTTTGTTACAATAAAACTTTAAACTAGTCATAACCGAAGGGATACTCACATTTATCCATACGTTAATGGTAATTTTATGCGACACTTAAATTTCTGTCATCGTTGTTGCTGTAATAACGGCAATATTTTAATTTTATATGACGTTTAAGAGTGTTTTAGTTATAAATTAGTTTGTTGGAGATAAATCAATAGTATAAAATATTTAAGAAAACAGTTAAAAGTTACACACTTTTGATATTTGTAAAAGAAGCTTACTTTAAATAATTGAGCTTATTTATTAAAAAAAATACTTGTGTAAGTAATTTCTTTTTTTTTTTGACACGATAATAATTGTAATGAGTACACGACATTACAAGAGCCAAGTTGTTGAACCAGATAAATAATAGAATACATAGATGATTATTGTTATTCTTATTCTTTTACTCATATTATTATACATTATTTTTCTAATTATTTTCATACATTTAAACATCTCGACACAAAACAAACATTTATTTATTAAGTAAACAAATAGTTGTTCTGGGTAAGTACATCTAAGCTTTAATTTATAAGTCCTTTTATTTACAAATTCTTTCAAAGCTGCACTTTTAACAGATAAAAAGGCACTAAGCGTGTGCTGTGAATTTTACGATCAACAATTTTATAGTCCACACAAGCGAGTTTTATTTACTTATTAGCTTTTAATGGTGACACGTTTTAGGAACATTCATGGGAATCTAGTGAAATTTACAGCGTTTCACGTTAAGATATACGAGTTTAATATGCTAAATGTACCTATTCGTGAGTTCGTATTAAATACGAGCTCTGAACGGTGAAGGAAAACATCGTGAGGAAACCCGCGGCTTAGTCAGCCCCACACGTATTGACCACGTCTTTCCTGTGGATATGGCCGGTTAAGCTGAGAGAAGCTGAAATAAATTATTTATTATTATTATATAGGTATTTACAAATCAATGTTATCTTTGTATGCTACCAGTTATTTTTTTCTGTCGATAAACATAAAATAATATGTTTTTTTAATGTATTGTTTACACAACTGTTGTACTACCGTCTACTAATCCCCCTAAAAGTGCCCTCTACTATAGCTGAACACTAGTTCATACCGAGTGGTTAATAAATCCAGCACAGTCGAAAATAATAAAACTAGGATTCACTATCTATAAAACATAAATAAAGATAACTTTATTGCCACATATTCATCCCAAACCTAGACCACACCATTTAATACCTGTTCTATTTTTGTATAGCGCCGCTTTGGTTTAATTTATTCCGGAACATAAAAAAACTACTCGTAAACTTTATAAAGCTCAAGAAACGTTAAAGTTATGAGTAGCGTTATAAAAATGTAGGTCTAGTACCCAGGTCATATCATGAAAAGTTTTCGGTGAAATATTGGGTTTCTTTGAAGATTCATGGTACAGCCAACACTGAGTATCTTTCAAACTTTCGTGAGTTGTACTTGATATATAAGTATATTATAAATAAATAAATAAATATTGCTGGACATTTCACACAGTGCCATCTAGCCCCAAACTAAGCAAAGCTTGTACTCTATACTGTATTATACTCATATATATAGTATCTTTCAGGGCGTGTTATCGAAGCGAGACGCGTGATCATAAGTCTGGCACTTATTTGGCTCAACGGATCAGCATTGCCATCCAGCGTGGTAATGCTGCCAGTGTCTTGGAGCACGCTTCCGACTGGCAGTAGCTTGGATCAGTTGAGCTACCTATATTCAAATTCAAAATTCAAATATCATTTATTCAGTAGGACCGTTATGACCACTTAGAAACGTCTTAAGAGCTAGGTGATTCTACTCCTGTTCTTTCGCGACCAACACCGTGAAGAATCAGGGCAACAAACACGGTATGGGACCTAGTTTTCTTTTCGGTGATCCATCCGCTTAAAATCTAAATAGTCAAGCTCCAGTGTGGAGCCAGTCGAACAATGTTTAGTAGTTTAGTTTCAGAGAATAAACTTGAAAAAATTATGTAAAATACGGGAATTATATGGGACGACCTCGCGCAGTGGGTGAAGATCCGCCTGAAACGAGAAGGATGCGGGTTCGATCCCCCGTCGCGGGACAAAGGTTTGTATGATCTGCAAATATTTGTTTCGGATCTGGGCGTTTTCTATGTATAATAAGTATGTATTTACAAAAAAAATATGTACTTAAGTATGTAAAAAATAGGATATCAGTCATGCAGTTCCCGACACAACCTCTGCTTATTTTGGGGCTTCATGATGCTGTGTGAAATGACCAGCATTATTTATTATTTTATCGATTTTAGATCCCGATAATGTTTCGATTTATCCGAAGAATCTTCATCTGGGTAAGAGGGTAGGTCTCACTCACACATTGGGATAATTATAGTTGAGTGAGATTTTATGGCTTGCTCAACACATAAAAGTCTTTTAAGTGAGAAATACATGTTTAATATAATATTTACTTTAGCAATGTTAAACTCTCATAAATTTTTGTTGAATAGCTATAATAATAAAACACCAATTTTTAGTTCTGAGTGTACCAGTACAGTCGATAAAAATGCCGTTCGACAGAACAAATTTCCCTCAGCCTGGTAAATAAATCTAGGAAGAACATTTTAACACAGCACTCTAGATGAAATTGTTACTGTTTTATTTTCTTTTCAAACTAAATTGCTTTTTTTACAGAATGAAATGGAAAACAGTCGATAAGTTTGATGTAGATTATTCAGTTTCCACTAACCACAGTTTGTTTATAAATTATACGGTCTTCAGGCAAATAAGTTTTTTTTTTAATTAGCCCCACTGCTGGGCAAAGGCCTCCCCCGTTACCTTCCACTCATCGCGATCTTGTGCGGTTTCTCTCTCTAGATTTCAGATTTTATCTTATTTATATTACCTATAATTATCACGAAGTTTACCGGTAGTAGTCATAGGACACGTCCGTATTTACATATTTGGCTAGTCTCCAAATTGTGCAGTAGATTATTCTATTTCATACTGTCTAAGTTGTACAGCATGTGAATAATATTTCGAACACAAATAGTACCTAGGTATAAGTTTAGGGTACCTAGGCCGACTGGCGCCTCCACCCCTGCATTTTAATGCCTAATTGCAGTGTAGCCTTTGTTACAACGCACAAACTATACGTACCATCTCTGTTATTACCTACATACACGATAAACGTTTACCTGCGACCGATTCAATTCCAGCAAGGGCTAGCCTGGGCCACTCTGAACCTGCTTACAACGTAAAATAAACCTTGGATCAAGGATTTAAGGATCTTTTTGGTATTTTTTTATAATACAGTTGAGCTGCGTGTGATATTTTCGAGATACAAGTCGTTGTGAGGCGAACGGTTACAATATGACCAGGTTTTTATCATCCTGGCTTTACAGTAGTCATGTTCTGACCAAGCTACTGGGCAATCATACTTCACAGCTTACGCCGTTCATTGGTCAAGCATGGCTACGGTAAAACCATGATGAGAGCTAATCCCGTCTGGGTGCAAATTTTGAGATGCATTTTAAAATATTATACCATAGGTTTCAGGTATCATTGCTATCAAATAGCTCACAAGTTAAAACCGTTCGCCTCACAACGACTTGCGTCTCGAAAGTATCAATATAATTATAATATTATACGGGTTCAAATCCGGTCTTGGTTTAACTTTTGGGATGCATTTTAAAATCATTAAAGATCCCAAAGAAAAAAAAATCCCTAAGTGAGAGGTTAACAATATAAAAATAAAAATACCTGTCTTGCCGTAGGAAGCTAGGGCGAATCAAATCAATCAAATAAAAATAAAAATAAAAAAGTATATACCTAGATGAAAGAAATAATACAAAAAACCACGTTTCTACTTTTCTTACATTTCTTCGTCAATTATGAAAATTTTAAGAATAAACAAATGCTGGACGTTTTACACAACATAAAGAAACAAGCTTGTGTCATGGGAACTACATGACCGATACATTTCTTATTCCCTTTTTTGTAAATACACACACACACACTTAGGATTATAAATAAAAAACACCCAGACTCGAGAAAATAGTAGGTAGATCAATAATCATTTGACTCGGGTCGGGAATCGAACCTTTTGTGTTTTAGGTGGGCCTATACCCAGAGACACTGCGCCAAAGAGGTCATCAAATAAATGACTAGGTACCTTCCGCTCGCGTGGTACGTTTCATCCAAATTGGTTTGCAGGGATGTCAAAATGGTCGCTAACGCATTTCCTTTTATGAACCCTAATGATTCGTATCTTGTTTTTTTCTTGTCACTCTCGTGTCTATGAAAGAAAAGTAAGTTCGTATGAGCAAGTGGCCAACTCTGGTGACAGAGTTTTTAGGCCGCCATTTTTTTTATTACGAAAAGAGACAGCCTTATTATCCGATCATATCCTAAACTATTAAACGAGCAATATTTGTATATTTATTTATATTCACGTTCTCGAAAACGGCTCTAACAATTTCGATGAAATTTGCAGTGTGGAGGTTTACGGGTGCCAATAATCGATCTAGCTAGGTCTCATATCTGGGTAAATTAGTTTTCTCGGCATTTTCACGTAAATAGAAATAGATCGAGCAGAGCTCGGTCGCTCAGATATTTTTATTAGGTATAATTCAGCTAAAAGGCCTTAATTTTTAGACCGACTAGTTAACGCATGATTCATACACAACAAACATCCAAACAAAATCACAATTATCAGATTTATAAAAGACGGCGTAAAGACGACGGATAAATGATTCCATCGACTTTCCTCCTGTGACAGTATGACTGTAACCTTACGTCGAATCGTGTTGACACAATTCGATTTTCCCAATTCCATATGACAATATAGGCTCACGTTCCCGAAATAAATTCGGTCTGTTATCACAACTGTAATGTTGTTGCCGATTGTAGGTAGGTATATTGTTACGGAAATTGCATTGCAGTTCCACTTGCTCTAAATGTTAACTATCTATTAAAATGTTATTGCTTTCCATTATTTTTCTTCTTTGTTGAAATGTTCATGAAATGTAAACATAACTGGATTCCCACGCGAAATATCCTGATGCTTAAAGTGTTTTTCAAGATTATTTTGAAGGGGATAGAGAAATCGAATCCTTATCTTCTAAGTAGTAAGTAAGCATTTCACATTCCGGCTTAAATAAATTCTAACTGGTTTCTTTACAAAGTCTTTGTGATAGTTTCCTCACCATGTGAATACGTAATAATTACTGTACAGACAGCGTATTAGAAAATTCATCGACCAGTGGGTATCAACTATTATGACGATGGGCCTTTTTATCATCAGACATGGACTGAATGAGGAATTTTGTGAAACAATCGTTGCAATAGCGTTACAATCAAGCATTACACGAATATTATTTTAGAAGCTATATTATTACCCTCTATAAAGGCGTAAGTGGGTGCCACGCTGGGGCACACTTAGCGGACACTGCACGCCATGCAGGCGCGGTTCTTGGAACCCGGTGAGTCGACGACCTAATGCCTAGCGTGCTCTGTAAATATACTTTCAGGGGAAAGTGAGCCTTAGAACATTGACTTTTGATTGATTAGCATTCTAAAATTGGATAAGTAGATCATTGTCTGAGTTGAGCTTTTGTATGGGATGATATTGTAAAGCGGTGTTATAGTACTTGTTTCACGCAGTCGAAGTGGAGTTTCAGAGCGCGTGCCCAAGAGACGGTTTTTCGCCGGAGCTAAGCCCGGCGTCAAACCGGGTCGTCACAGTAATGTATGGGACACTATGGAGCCAAGCACATGACGCAAGCTCTCCGGCAACCGGGCACGGCGCTCGCCCTCGCAAAAAACCGGGCCGTGTTAAAACCGTCTCGTGGGCATGAGCCCCCGGCGCCGGCATAAAACCGGGCCGTGTTAAAACCGTCTCGTGGGCATGAGCCCCCGACGCCGGCAAAAAACCGGGCCGTGTTAACACCGTCTCGTGTGCACGCGCCCTCAGAATCGTGTTTGTGTGTAGGTACGTGTAATTGTGTTTCGTGTACTATTTTATATGCACTTAAATTGCATTTTCTTCCAGGAATGCGCGAGTATTTGAATTGGATTATAAATCAAGGATTTATTAACTCAGGGGAAAATGATTTCACATTAGATCGTTCGGTTTGTATTGTAGTCGGTCGTTTGTGTGGAAATTGAAAATGTGAAGTTCTAAGGTATTGTTATTGAGCTTTTACTGGTCATTATACAGTTGTTTATTGCAGGAGTTAAAACACCTTGCTTTTGAGACAATATAAAATGTTTTAACGGCAATTTATTCTTATTTATTTAAAAACTGATACTGATCAACTCTTGTAGCTGACTTCTTTATACTTACTGACCTACAAACTATAAAGATTATTACTGCACCTGTTTTAGTGACTTACATCGAAAAAAAAGTATAGAAAAACATAAAAAAAAACTAGAATCGAATCAAAACAGCTTCTGTTACGGATACCGAGTGAAACTACAACCGGAAGTTAGAATAAATAAAGTGCGTTATCAACTGACGTCGCCTCCGTCACGTCACTTCCTTTGTTCCCCACTCGGATTATGTTAATGCTGCCTCAAAGACATTTGTCTTTGCGTAATGCTTCCAGCCTCTGCAACCTTATTACTTTCCTATGTCGTTCACCTATTTTATCGTTGTTTACGACTGTGTAAAAATGAGATCGGCATGGATTTTCCTGTCAAAATGGCAGTAACTTGACTTTTACTGTAGCATCATGGTGTTGATATTTACAACCTGTAGGAGTGTAGTAGGAATATTGAGAATTTATATTCTCATTTGAACACTAAATTTTCAATGATCCTAATAGTATGGTAGCGAAGATGTTGATAAGTAAATCTGACTAACAAATAAACTTATAGGTTTCGTATAAGCTCAACCTGCTGTCTCAATCGGCGAAATCTGCTGGTGCTGCTGTCCTCTTTCAATTCACATCCGAATGAAAATAATTATATTCTTAAGGATCGTAATGATAATGATGAATGTATTTTGAAATCATCTTTCTTGTAATTATACTGATCGTGAATGTTTGAAACACCTATTAGTTTCTTATCCTAGATTGTCATGTAGGATACCTTTGTTTCTTTCTTTCTTTCATAGTAAAATACTGAACCAATCACTCATCATATACTGGACCATCATAAGTTGAATTGAGGCACTTACCCTTTATTATCTCGTAACAATATAAAGGCAATACGAAAACTAATCTCATAATAGGTACCTGCCTATCCCCCTATTCATAAATAAGAGAAAAGTTGAAAGTTTTAAGGCCGGCCACAGACGTCCGGTTTTTGTCGGTCTGATTGTCCGATCCGATTGTCTGAATGCATTGGTACATTTGTTTGAGCTTGCAACACAATGTCCGATCCGACAGTCGGAAGCAAATTATGGCAAGGCACGGACAGTTGTGTCGGACAACCGGTCAGACAAAAAGACTGATGTATGTGGCCGGTCTAAAAAGGTTTTATTTAGCTTACTATGTGTGTATGTTTGTGAAAATTTTAAAGCAGTTATCCTCATTTGATTGAGCTGAATTTTGGCACACTTATGGATTCTCCGTGACGATGCAATATTATGTTGACAGCGAGGTGATCTGATGATATGGAATCAGGAGTTCCTCAGTGATCAACTGTAAAATGCCCGTCTTCAGGCTCATTTGAATCAGCTTACGATTGTCTTTGAAAACCTTGTTTGAAAACTATTTTTTCAAAAGAAAAGAAACGTTTTTGTGTAACAAACTATAACCACTGACAGATTTTTTCATTTGTCATCACAAGTGAAACTTATCAAGAAAAAAACCTTAAAACTTAAAACATAGTTTGCTAAATACACAAGTTTAATTATCACAGACTCATAGACTAGATTTAAGATTTTCTATAGGTAACGGTAATTTTTACGTATTTGTACTGTTGTAACGGACTATGTTGGTGTTATGGTGAATTTGATGAAATTCATTGCAAATTGTCATGAATGTTAAAAAAGTAAAAAAAGAAAACTACCTAGGTTTATTTTACAATAAGAAATTAAATTCATTTGAGCATGTATGATAGCCCTGTTTCTATAACTGGATCATTCAAGATCTCAAATGTGAAACCACGTAAGCTTCTAACAAACGTTTCTGAATACAGCCTCAGGATTCATGTCTGCTAATCCCATCAAATAAGGTATTTATTTAGAAGGAGTATATTGATGGTATTAGTGGTAATAAAATGAGAAATCTTGGCAACTTTGAGTAAACGTCCTTCAGGTTTCGGTTGGTAACCTTTTTATGGTTACCTGACGGGAGACGAGAGACGGGAGACGGGAGACGGGAGACGGGAGACGGGAGACGGGAGACGGGAGACGGGAGATGGTGAGGTCTATTTTAAATATATAGTTAATGGATCCTTCTTCGATTGTAAAAACCAAAAACCTAGTGCTTGATCTATCCATTGTAGAAAAGAACAATGCAGCCAGTGTCTATCAAAATCATTTATTAGTGCACATAGCTACATAGCAAGATGAACCTATCTTCCATATATTTCTAAGGCTAAGTAATGTCACTCAAGAAATCGTTACTCGTTAGATGAACTCAATTCCTAAGTTAATACTCGTAGAATATTACTTCCCTAGTCATCATCTACTTTAGTAGATATCTTTGACTACTACGATAATCGTCACACTTTGACGTAAACTGTTTTCTGATCATAAATTGTAGGAGTTTTATGTTATTCATGGCCTAGAGTCTAGACTAAGGCCATAAATAACTTAGCCCATAAATAGTATTACAGAGAAAACTAGACTTCTAGTTTAGTCTCTAGCACTATTTACCAGTCTGCGGCGAAGCCCAAATGAGGGTTAAGTGTTTGACCTGAATGTAAATGTAAGTCGTTCCTATGTCCACTCGTAATAACTCAACGGATCAACTGATTTTGATAAATGATACCTCAATAGATTAGTCTTGAGAGTGCGAGTGTCATTGAATAAAATTCTGGCGGACTATAGGCATTTGTCCGACCGCCGGCGATGAACGAGTAACGAGTAGAACTAGAAACTATGAACGAGTTGGCGAGAAGCGAGTGTATAGTTCCAATAGTTCTGTCGCTAGGCTATAAGCGAGTGTGCGAGTGAGGCTGGCGATTACTCGCGCTACTCGCTCGCGGCGACAGAAATGACCGCTACCTGGCCTCGCCGTGAATTCTGCTAGCATCGCTGAGGAAGTCTTATCTTTGAAAGCTCTTGTCGCTCAGCGACAAACTAGTAAAGAGAGTCCTCGCCGGCAGTGTGACTAGTCAGCGATCAACCGATTAATATAAATGCATCTCTTTTGTTTATACGGAATGTAATATCTATTGTACGTTTGTTAAGCGAGAAAATAGCCGATAGTAAGTCGTTTTCTCGCCGGCGGTCGGACAGGTACTTTATGCAAGAAAAAACAATTTTTTTTGAAGATTCTCGAATGGGATGTCAAAATGGGATGGCTTTAAAGGCGAGTACGAAAAAATATACCATCTAAGTTTATAAAATTAGTTTTACACCGCAGTCGGTTTTTTTAAGTTTTTTAATAACTGCTTCTTGTTTTATACTCGGAGCTTTATTCTGAACTACATAAACAGCATTCTTTTTGTTCGTTATTTGGGACTCTGCCAGTGTCCTACATCGCATTCACTCGGATTATCTATAGAAACAAAAAGGAATCCGTATTTTACGAGTACCTGCTAGGGATGCCCGATTCCATCCGTTTTCGAGTAGGTAAGTATTTGTTTTTCTGAATTTGTTAGTTAGTTCTGAATTTGTATGAGCCGTGTTTACCGAGTACCTTTTACGACTTTTGCTACTAAATACCGAGTAAGTCTGCTCCTGTTCTCAGAGGTATGTCGAATTGCTCATTGTACGAACTAAAAATATATGAAAAATGACATTTTGATCGTCAATTTTAGTGCGTATAATGAGCAATCCGACTATAGGTACAATTTTAATTTAATTTATTGGTATTTATTTTAATTTTTCGTACAATTTAAAAAAGAAACCATTGCTAGGAGGTAGAATACGACAGAGGTACGACAATCGGACTATTTGTTAAAAATTAAACAGGCGCTAAATTCCAATAAGTCTGTTTATGCTGTACATCCTTATTCTCAGAGGTAGATATCGGACAAACGACCCTATCCGGCAAACGCATCGATCTTGATCAGGCGGCACTGGGCATTGGGCATTGCAGGACGAGATGCTGTACGATGGAATTCCTATGCAAATACTGTAATGGACATAGAAATAGCTACGCGTTGCTGATTTGAATAATATTCGTGGCTGGATACCTCTTTAATCTAATAAGTAGTGAGGAAAATAATTTAAGCGTAAGAAAATGCATTTATTTACAGAACAAATCTACTAAATATTCACATAGCTGGAAGCTATGGAGCTAGCTACGTAGCTAAGAGCTAGAGCTGGTCTGGAAGAGATCGCTTCAAAGCGATAAGACCGCGCATTGTACAATTATTCATTAAGTTTACTCTTTCATAATGACGTGTACAATAAAGAGTTTCATTCATTCATAGCTTTACAAAATATATTTTATTCAGTTGAGCCATCTAGGGATATAAACGAAAACGCTATATAAATTATCAAATGCTTTAAAAAATAATATTGCAAGAGGTTGTTATTAAAATTTCTGATTAAATTATATTTTGATTAAAAAACGTATGCCATACCCTAAAATTATTTATCTATTTTATTTATTTATCGTTTTCTATGGCCACATCCAGGTGTGAGTTATTGGTGCTCTTAGCTAAATACGTTTTTGTAATAAATCGAAATTGGAAACTACGCACCTAATTAGTCAGTGTTGCAGATTGACTGCATGATTTTCCCCACAATTAGCACCGTAATTCATTAACGACCCTGAATATCATAATTGAAATATTTAAATTCAATAGCTCCATAATTAAAATACCGTGGTAAAAATTCACATCGGAAAAACCATTTAATTAAGTTCGCATAATCTATTCATTCGCGCTCAACAAGTCGCCTTCAGATTCGAAATCCTCAATACTGTGAGGCTCAAAGTAATGAAGTAGGTTTTCACAGAAAAGAGATTACTTTTTGCATTGGGGCGTCAAAGAGTGGCGATCTAGCAGAGATTTTCTTTCCGCCAATGGTCTCTGAATACCACACAATACTGGGTCACAGAATACCAATAGCATTTGTTACAGAAGTCTCACTCCAAGGGTATTTTAACGGCACTGTACAAAAATCTGTGATACAAGTCTCACAATTTCATTTGTCAAAATGGTTAGGCTGAGACTCCACCAAAGCATGTGCAGAGATGTTCAAAGCGGAGAAGAGAAGAGATGTTTTTCAGCTAGAGTGTTTCTACAGCAGTTGTGTGGAAGTGCGTTCTGGCTAGACTGGAGCAGCAGCTGTACCATGACCTCTTAGTAAACAATTCAGTTTAGGAGGAGTTTATTCAGTTAAGATTCCTAATCTGGATCGCAAACTATTCGTACCATGACCTGTTTTAAAAGTGACAGTTTTTACACAAAAGTAAACCAACTCAACGCGTATTAAACGGTCATGGTACCAATTGAGTGAACGAAACTTTATCTAACAGTTCAGTTTAGGTTCTGATATTTCGTCAGCATTATAGCATACGTCAAGCGAAGCAGTTCAGTTATGGACCTAAACTGGATCGCATAGCTCATGGTAGTTAGCCAGAAATGTGTGCTGGCTAGGGCGGAGATGTGTGCTTCGTGCGCCGAGCGTTGGATGTTGGTATGATTTGACAACTAGCAGGGCCACTACACGCCGCGCGCCGCTCACATTTCTTTTCGTCTTGCGCCGCCTCGCCAGCTTGTAAGGCACAGCTCAGTCTCCGCTTTGATCTTTTGTTTTAAATAATGATACATCTTCACTCGGGGTCTCCACAGAAGCTGAGCAGAGACAAGATGTGAGAATAACGAAATTCAATTGGTTGTTTAAAACACATCTCCTCTCTTCTCGTCGTCTCCGCTTTAGTGGAGTCTCAGCCTAACCAATTGATAAGCCATATTTTCAGATTTCAGAATAAAGCAGCTAGCTAATACTGAATTCTGAACAATTGCAATAAAGCTCATTTTACATCGCAAGTCGATTCGAAATGACAAATAAGCTTGCTGCGGGTTCAAAAGAGCTTGATGAATTCCCAGCTCTTTGTTTCCGCTCGCTCTGTCCCGGCAGAGCATTGCTTTTTAATTTGGACCATTTTCGCTTTTATTCTTTTTGTTTTAGTAATAAATCTGGATTATCAGTATCTTTGATCATACTGTTTATCTAGGACATAGATAATTCAAAATTACCTACATAGAAAAATGAAAATGATTTAAAGTAATGGTTTGGTTTGAGGCATTGAATTGTTTACATTTTTATTTAAATAATATAACAGACTTAACTAGTTTTAAGCGTGTTTTGATAAGTATAAATAATAGTAAAAAACTAGTTTAATATAAAGATGTATTTCAAAAACGTGTCCTAAAGTATAAGTTCAACAAGATGTTTTACCCACAGTTTGGCAATGAGTAGATTTTAGTAGGTAGATATTAATAATGTCTATTAAGGATTCTGTCGTGTCGGTTAATATGAAAAACTTGAATGGTTATTAGAACGAAGAGAATGCAATACGAAGCAAGCTTTGTATTCCAATTCCAATGGAATTTATCTCATCTCATTGTCCGTAAAAACAATGCGGTCTACAATGTCTGATCGACGTTATAAAAGAACGTTTTCCTGTGAAGGTTACCTCAACATTTTTCCTTGTGAGTCGGAAACCTTAACTTTGTTACAAAAGATTGTTCTTAGATTACAAGGATTATACAACAATTTACGGAACGGAATGACTGTGACCTAATTAGAAGAACTAATTTACCTTTTCGTCCCCGCAGGTATTCGAAACGTTCTAGCAATCTCCGATCTTAATCGTTATCCTACAAGGCCATCTTAGGGACGTTCTATCTGTTGACATGCTTTCCTTTTGTGAATTTTGTAAGTTCCTTGTTGAGCTTTTAAGTACTCTAGAGTTGTTTTTATTATTATTCTGAATTAACTCCTTATTCATTATTTCCCGCAAAGTATTTATATGAAGTAGATTGCTTTTTAGCGATAAGACCGCCCATTGTACAATTTATTGCAAAGGTTTACTAGTTCATAAGTTTCTTTTGTAATTGTGTACATTACAGTATTTTGATTCATTCATTCACAATAAAGGTCTGCGCTCACTGCGCAGTATCATAAGCGGGCCGAGGCATAACCGAGCCCGTCACGAAAATAGCACCTTACACACTAAGACCGTATCATACTAGGACCGTCGCATAACCGTTTTGCGAAGCGTAATCTGCCCACCCGAGCCTATAACACAGTAATAGACATTTTGTTGGTTTTATGCTAAATACACAATTATTCTGAAAGCCCATTTTAAAACTTATCACTCAATTTTTTTGTAAATATAGAGCGTTTACAAGCTAAACCACACTAAAATACATATTTCACACAGTTCGTTGTGAAATAAAAAATAAATTGATTAAAAAAATCTATAGTCGTTATAGGATTTGAAGCCGAACCCGGACACACGCAGGAGCATTTCAACCGGGTGTTGCAACCGCTATTCCATCTGGTCGCACAGCAGAGTGCGTGAAATTACTGTTAAATTATTAATTATTAATTATTTCACATTAAAACTGTAGTATTCTTACAATAATACCACATTTTAGTTAGTAAAATGACAGAAAAAATGATCGAAAACGCAGTAGTAAGAAAATTTAGTGCGTTAATAATAATGTGTTTTGAACGGATTTCACAAGAAAACTAATTGCAATAATAGGGGATATATCACTCTACTAGGTAGTACTATAAAATGGCTATAACTGTTATGTTTTGAAGAAAAAATAAAGTAAAAACGTTAAGAAATATAGTTTACTAGCAGTGCCATCGTAGCGTTGCCCCCATAGTGATGGTATATGGTGATCATGATGATGATGATGATAAAAAGTAGCCTATATCCTTCCTCACAGAGTTTAGCTATCAAATGCAGAAATAAATTTTCAAATCCGACTGGTAGCTCCTGAGATTAGCGTGTTCAATGTTCAAACAAATTAACAAACAAACTTTTACGCTTTATTATTGGTTGGTACCTATAGATTATGTGTACTTTCACTCCACATTCAAGGTTTTATTAATATGTAACCTCTTCTGAATAGTTTTATTGATTGTAGCTTCATCATTTTTCTCGAAATCGTGTTTTTGCTGTTACTACATTTTGATTTCGAGAGGGCAGTATTGTACCCGATGGGATTTTGACGTTTGATAATGTCACATAACGTGCGGAACGCATTAAGTTATGCTAGATGGGGGGGTTTTCCAATTCGAATAGATGGAATGAAAATTAAATTTTCTTACGCTCTCAATAAGTTTTTCGTTATCCATTTCAAAATTAGTTTCATTCAAACGAAACCCATAGCATAGAATAGCACATTATGTCATAAAGACTGCCAGTGTGCATGCTACTAGTAAGTTCAGGGGGTCTAAAGTGGCCACTTTTGATGAAAAATCAGATGTTTCATAGATGCTTCATCTATGAAACATCTGATGAAACATCAAATGCTTCATAAATGCTTCATAGATGCTTCATATATGAATCATCGATGCTTCATAGATGTTTCATAGATGTTTCATAGATGCTTCATATATGAAGCATCTATGAAGCATCTATGAAGCATTGATGAAGCATTTCACAAAACATCTTTTTTTTTCTTCTTCTTTATTTTGGCTTCGCACGGCTTGTGCATTCAGCCAGTGTCAAGTAACTATAAACTACAAGCACATTCACGAACACTAACGGTTAATAATCCACCATTATTATTATTACACATTAACATTCGAAGAAACACAAGTTTTGGAAAATAAAATAAAACAAAAACGAAATATTACTTCTCAAATTCAAATATTTTTAGAAAGTAAATAGGTAGGTAAGGTACCTATTTACTTTCTAAAAATAAATTTAACCTCGCACTAGCGATGTTACGAGTTGATTTTATTCCAACTCGGATAACTCGAGTTGACTCGGCCGCTAACTCGAATCGCAACGCGAGTTGACTCGACTCGCATCAACCGGATGGGATCCGCTTCGCGGCAGCAGCCAAACGGATCGGCGCGGCGAGTCGAGTCGAATGCACCGGATTCGGATTCTTATTCTTGAGTCGAGTTTCGGTTTCGAGTTGGCGAATCGCTGACTCGCGACCTCGCGTGCACTCGCATTCGCATAACTCGCATTCGTTATCCGCATTCTAGTAGATAGGTAGGTAAGCGAGTTGATTCGAGTTGCGAATGAACTTGATTCGAATCAACTCGCTTAGACTCTGATTCGAGTTATTCGAATCAGCCAACTCGACTCGCCCATCGCTACCTCGCACATAGATCTGTCAAAAAAGATGTTTTGGGGGTTGCTTTTTGGCGGGAATTTGAGAAGTAATGTTTCGTTTTTGTTTTATTTTCCAAAACTTGTGTTTCTTCAAATGTTAATGTGTTCTAATAATGGTGGATTATTAACCGTTAAGTGTTCGTGAATGTGCTTGAAGTTTATAGTTACTTGACACTGGCTGAATGCACAAGCCGTGCGAAGCCAAAATAAAGAAGAAGAAAAAAAAAGATGTTTTGTGAAATGCTTCATCAATGATTCATCGATGCTTCATAGATACTTCATATATGAAGCATCTATGAAACATCTATGAAGCATCGATGCTTCATATATGAAGCATCTATGAAGCATTTATGAAGCATTTGATGTTTCATCAGATGTTTCATAGATGAAGCATCTATGAAACATCTGATTTTTCATCAAAAGTGGCCACTTTAGACCCCCAGAACATAGAGATTTCAACCAAAGAAATAAGCGGCACGCGCTAAGAGAAAAAAAAATGCTTTGTTTTTTTTTTGCTAAGAATTTTGAATTATGATTAGGTAAGTACCTACCTAATAAAAATAGGAAAAGGTAACTAGGTGCATATAGGCCGTTTAGGAGCCGCTCCCATCGAAAGGCCGCCTAAGCCTTTCAACGGCCGAAAAGCGGCCCCTAGGGGCCGACCTGGCTACGCTACTAATATGTGTATTGACAGATGGGCGGGGATTAAAAATATAAAGGGGTGTCTGCACTACTAAAAAAAAATGTACGAGAACGAGTTGGGAAACTCAAAAACAAAATATTTCAGTTCATCAACTAATACTACTTTTTAGGGTTCCGTTGTCCTGACAAGAAACCCTAATAGTTTCGTTATGCCCGTCCGTCTGTATTTTTTAAGTATTATGTATAAGTATCATAACATAAGTCATCAATATAGTTTTCTTACAATATATCAGTTAAAATTTATCTCAGAGTTTTAAAGATATTAGACTATGAACTATCCTTTATCCAGGGTGTGCGGACTGCGGACCGTACAATGTAAGTATTCATAGTACCTAGATGTTCATTTCCAAAAGTACCTATCTAAATTATCGCATTGGATGTTTATCTGCAATGATAATTTAAATCTGTAGTAAATAAATAACTGAATAACTGAACAATACAATAACTTTTTTACTCTCAAAAACATATTTTTAAATACGTCTCGACAACACTCTTTTCTACTCGTTTCTTTTTAAAAATAAAGGAATGTTTCCTTTAAGTAAAATACTGTATCTTAAGGATTTAAAGTAGTTTCCCTCCGGGGCCCATTCATTTTTTCCACCCTGTATATGGAATTTAAATTTTTCTACTCGTACATCAACTCGTACAAGGTTGTCAATTTTCAATTTTAGAGATGCAATGTGAACTCAGCCTATATTTTTAAAATTGTTATTTGTCAGCGGACGTCAGTCGAGTGTCAACTCGACCTGACATGCATGCGACCGTCTCAGTAGGGTTGCCACTTTTTTTTCGAATAAAGGAGTTTGTAGGAACTTACAAATAAATAGTAGATTTTACTTAATAAAAAATGTGATTGAAAAATAAAAGTTTCCTTGCTTCTGTCTGACTACCCCTACAAGTTTAAGTTTACATTCACATAATTAATATGACAGCTTACCATGGTTTTGATGAGTCTGCTTTAAGGGCGTTCCCTGAGCCAAATACTGTATTTCCCTGTATAAACCCTCGATAAATAAAGTGGAAAGTAACTGAAAAGCCAACATGCATCTCTAACATTTTATCTTGTAATATACCGTTTAATTTTAGTTTTAATTTTTATTTAACATCATATTTACTTCATAATAAATCAACGAAAATCACTAAAAATAAGATAAATCTTCATTTGCTTTTGAAGTTGGTGTAGGTAATTTATGTTTTTGGTTTGCTCCATCGGATAGGTCATTCAATTAATGACATAAATTCCGTTCACTTTTTCGATTGGTTGTTATTAGGGATGAGAAAGCTCCAAAAAACTGCATTTTTGTCGTGTTTCGGAGCGAGCAGCGCCGATAAGCGCCGCGACCGGACGCATTCTAAATTTATCTTTAGTCTAACAAAGCTAAGACAAATATTTGAAGTTGCACTCATCGATGTGCTAATTTTAGCTCTAGGCTAGGGTATTATTTTTTGCGGCAACTCTAAGAGCAAAATTTGTAAGTCAGAAGAAAGGGTCAAAGCCATCACACTATCACATCACACTAATAGTTTGAATGTTTGGATGGATGGATTGATGTTTGGGTGGTTAGATGGATGTTTGGATGTGTTTGAACCGATTTGGCTGAAATTTAAAATATAGATAGAAAATAACCGTAAATAGGACTGTACGGTTTATTGCAACCGCACAATATTCGTGCATGTTCCCGAGTCAGCGTTTTACACTACAACGTGGTTTTCTTGTCCATACTGGACAGTTGCCTTTTAACACTAATTACGGAAACACGTCAGTGTACTTCGCAATCACAACTCATAACCTAACAGACGAATAAACAGAGAACTTTAACTACTGTTTTTCTACAACCTATAAGATAGTAGGATACAGACCCTACATCTTTGTTTTTTTTTTTTGACTTTATCGTGCATTACCAGTGTGTGAACATTCCACGTGTGTGCGGTGAATCCTACAATTACGGAACAACAAGTGATCTGTGTTTTCTTTTCGGTAGCGAATCGGTTTGACTGGCCTCCCACAAGCGGGTCTCACCAGTTGAATTGAGAAGGCGCATATACTGTAGAGTTTAACACAAAATCACTTACGTACCTAACTCAACAACTACTTAACTACAACTGAACACTAACAACATGAGCAACATCGAAAATATTCTTGTAGCTCAAAATCAACTGAAGGAGGAGATTGAAAAACTCCTACGAAACTTCAAGAAAGATGGTGCCGACAGGAAGACTCCCCCATACATCAAAAAACGGCTGGAGGCTTTGGATTCTTACTGGACGGAATTCGAGAAAAACCATACTTTATTGTATCAGTATGAAGAACGTGACTACACATACTTCGCTGAAAATCAATATGAACTGACGAAACAATTTTACTTTGAAGCTCGGACGTTCATCCAAACGCACGAGATCTCTGAGGTGGCTGCCGCTTCCAAGAAGAGAGACAAATCTCCTGCGAAAACTCCAACCATTCAAATAACTGCAACGAAACCTTTGGGAGAGTCACCAACATCTTTTCAACAACAACTCAATACTGAGAAAACTTCATCTTTCATCGAAACAAAATCTCAAGGTAATGCTAGTAAGTCGGAAGAATTGCTACGCAAACAGAAAAGTAACTTCAAGGCTTTTTCTCGTACTCTCGGAACAATCAACATAGAACAAATCAACGAAAAATGGGAGTTCGAGGACACGCTGAAAACTCTTGAGGCTAGATGGAAGACTATCGACTCCTTACACTGGGAGATCGATAGTGAAGGAACAGTGGGTGGCGAGTACGAACAAATCTTCGAAATCTATGAACGTCAATACAACGCAACCAAAAAAGCTATAAACACCAAAATGTGGGCTGTTTCTCATAAAGAAAAATCAACCCCGAAAATGGATCTGCCAACGTTTTCTGGAGCATACCAACACTGGACATCATTCAAAGATTTGTTTACGGAAGCTATCCACGAAAACAGAACGCTATCTAATGCCCAAAAAATGCAGTACCTTAAATCGAAGGTCAAAGGTGAAGCTGAAAAATTGATTCAGCACTTATCTATCAGCTCAGACAACTATCTAGTATGCTGGGACATTCTCAACAACCGATACAACAACAAGAAATTGATTTTTACATCCCATCTCAACACTATTTTGAATTTGCCAGTTATTCAATATCAAACAGCTACTAACATCAAAAAACTACACGACACGGCGAATGAGTGCCTGAACGCTATAAAGAAACTCGATGTCGACATCTCAACTTGGGATCCAATTTTGGTACATCTACTTTCACAAAAATTGGATAGCGAATCCTATAACGACTATTTCGACGCTATTTTGGAGCCGAAAGAACTACCCAGCCTGGCAGAATTTATGCGCTTTTTGGAGTCCAAATTTACTTCTTTGGAGTCTGCGCGACGCAAACAAGATCGTCTAACATCTGAACAGCCACAACGGAGTGCAACCAACCTATCCAGCAACAAATTACAACCAACATACAAAGCTTCTAACTACCAACACTTTAACGGGAAGCCGAAAACCTCCTCAAACAATGCTTACAACTCGACATGGAAAAAAGGTTGTGTACCCCGGGACGTAAAGTGTCCACTTTGCAAGAATGAACATGGATTATTTCATTGCAACGATTTCATCAAATTACAAACAACTGACCGACGGAGTTTGGTTTCGAAACACAATTTATGCAAAAATTGTTTATTCGATCATAAAGGCCAACAATGTAAGTCGGAAAAAAGATGCTTACATTGTAACTCATACCACCATACATTACTTCATGACAAGTCCATGATTGCGACATCAAAACCTACGGATGTACCTAGCAACTCGACTACGAAAAACGATGGCCCTACTAGCAACGCATCTATGAAAAATGTATCGGAAACACTCTTGGCTACCGCTCAGGTCAAGGTCAGAACGAACGACGGATCTGAGGTCATTCTTCGCGCTCTCATCGACCAAGGGTCACAAATATCCATCGTTACTGAAAACGCTGCGCAACTACTAGGACTGCCACGCCTACGACGCAGCGGTGTCATCTTTGGCATCGGAACCAACGAAAACAACTGTAAGGGCGCAGTCAACCTGACATGCAGTTCTACAAACAACAATTTTACATTCGACACTCAAGTTTACGTCATGAAAAAACTTGTCAACAACTTGCCGAGTCAATCATTCTCGAAACCTACTACTTGGACTCACCTTGAAGGGATTCTACTTGCGGACCCTGATTTCAACATTAGCCGACCCATTGACTTATTATTTGGGGCTGATGTTTACTCAAACATTATCCTTGGCGGGATCATCAAAGGAGACGAAACACAACCGATGGCGCAACAGTCTCATCTCGGATGGATTTTATGTGGCAACATTAAATCTTATCAATGCAACGTCGTCCTTAACAATCTGGAGGATATCCGGAAATTCTGGGAGATAGAAGATATCGCGGAATGCTCACAGATGTCTTCAGAGGATGCTTACTGTCTCCAACAATACAAAACAGAAACAAAACGTCAAACAAACGGTCGCTACGTCGTGCGACTTCCCCTACACGCGGACATTGACGAAAAACTCGGAGAGTCAAAACCTAAAGCAACTGCACAATTTTATCAACTTGAAAAAAGGTTTAGAACATCTGAACATGTAGCTGAACATTATAAGTTGTTTATGACGGAATATGAAGAATTGAATCATATGCAATTATGCGAAAATAATATGAAACCTAGCTGCTACCTACCTCACCATTGTGTAACACGTGCCGAATCGAAGACTACTCCGTTACGAGTTATTTTCAACGCTTCTTCGAAAACTACTACTGGGTTGAGTCTGAATGATTTGATGTACAGAGGACCAAACTTACAAATGGATCTACTCTCTCTCATCGTGAAGTGGAGACAATACAAGATCGCCATTACAGCTGATATCGAAAAACATTTTCGACAGATTCTTTGCCACGAAAAGGACCAACACTATCAAAAAATACTGTGGAGAAGCTCCCCCGATCAACCCCTTCGCCAGTACACCCTTTGTACTATTACTTATGGTTGCAAATCCTCCCCCTTTCTGGCCATGATGACGTTGAAACAGTTGGCGAATGATGAACGTCACAACTACCCTGAAGCTGCCGCAATACTGGAGACTTCTTTCTACATGGACGATCTCCTTTGCAGCACGGATGACATACAAACCGCAAAAAGACTCAAACAAGATCTTACAAATCTACTAAAATCTGGAGGTTTTAACTTAAGAAAATTCTCTTCAAACGACGCAGAACTACCACAAGACGAGGCACCTACAAGTAACAAACCGGAAATGTACTGCTTCCGGGACCAAGAAACTACAAAGACGTTGGGCTTACGATGGAATCCTAGCGAAGACAACTTTACCTTTCAACTGACGATCGACACTGCATCAACAAAAACTGTAACTAAACGTATCCTTCTATCGGAAATTTCGAAAATTTTCGACCCCTTGGGGTGGCTAAGCCCGGTCACTACGAAGCTGAAACTTATTTTCCAAGAGGTGTGGAAGGAAGACCAACGATGGGACGACAATGTACCTGAACACGTGACCAAGGAATGGGAAAGGGTCAAAACACAACTAACCGAAATCAACGACCTAAAAATTCCCAGATGGTTGGAAATTAAACAAAACGAAGACATTGAATTGCATGGATTTTGCGACGCGAGTATAAATGCCTACTCTTGCATAATCTACAACAAAACAAAACAGGGCTCCGTGGTGATAATAGCCGCGAAATCACGACTTGTACCAGCCAAGAAAACAGTTTCTTTACCCCGTCTTGAACTGTGCGCTGCCGTACTACTATCAACATTGATGAAAAGGATACAAGAATGCCTTTCAACACACAACATAACTTTGAACTGCTGGTCGGACTCTACTGCTGTCCTTGGGTGGATTCAAGGCGATCACAATCGCTGGACCGTCTTCGTGTCGAACAGGGTGCAAAAAATAAAGGAAACGATTCCCCCAAACTGCTGGCGCTACGTAAAATCCGCGGAAAATCCCGCGGACTGTGCCAGTCGTGGAATATTACCTACTCAACTAAAAACACATCCATTGTGGTGGCATGGGCCAGAATGGCTCTCTTCATTTCAACCTACAGAACGTCAACCAACAATAAACTACGAAACGAACGAAGAAATGAAGAAATTACAAACAAACACAACAACAACATTTATTAAACACGATTTAATTCAAGACCTACTTACAAGAAACAGCTGTTTGACTCGCGTCATTCGAGTCATCGCGTGGATACTACGTACTAGATCACGTGACGTGCAGCGACCTAACTACCTAACTGCGCCCGAACTGACAAAAGCTAGAAACATTATTCTGAAACACATTCAACAAAACTATTTCAAGGATGAAATTACGAATCTGGAACTGAACAAGGGGATAGACCGAAAAAGTAAACTTCTCCCCCTGAGCCCCTATCTTGACGAACAAGGATTGTTAAGAGTAGGGGGAAGGATCAACAACGCCTACATCGATGCCGAACAGAAAAATCCAATCATCGTCCCACATGATGGTCATTTTACCGAGATGTTGATTGATCAAACACACAAGATGACTTTTCATGGTGGGGCTCGTGTGACGTCAGCCAGATTGAGAAAACAATACTGGATTATTGGCGGCAATAGGGCTGTTAAAAAACGCATTTTTAACTGTGTGAAATGCAGAAGGCATAACCCTATACTACAAACACAGCTGATGGGAGACCTACCGGCGCCAAGGTGTAATCCAACCCGGCCGTTTTATCACACCGGCGTTGACTACACCGGGTACATCGATGTAAAAACAAACAAGGGCAGAGGCGTCCGAACGACAACAGGATACGTCGCAGTTTTCGTCTGCATGGTGACGAAAGCCGTGCACCTTGAACTGGTCTCTGACCTCACTTCAACTGCTTTCTTAGCCGCGCTGCGACGACTATCAGCTCGGCGAGGGGCCCCACGTCACATACATAGTGACAACGCTACTAACTTCACTGGGTCGAACAACTCACTGCAACAAGAGTTCATTGATCTGAAAAGGACGCTTGACCCTGAGTTCTTTACAGCGATAAATGACATGAACATCGAATGGCATTTTATCGCCCCGTCGTGGCCGAGCGCGGGAGGACTCTGGGAGGGAGCGGTTAAGAGTCTAAAGTTTCATCTGAGAAGAGTCCTGGGAGAGCAGAAACTAACCTATGAAGAACTGTCTACTCTTCTAGCGGAGCTGGAAGCCTGCCTCAATTCCAGACCACTCTTAGCACTAACTGAAGACCCTGAAGACATAGACTATTTAACACCGTCTCACTTCCTATCCAGTGGGCCAACATTAACTATCGTCGCAACTGAAACTGACTTACGAACTCGCTGGCAGCTTGTACAAAAAATATTCAAGGATATCTGGAAGAGATGGCAGTCCGAATATTTGACACAACTCTCACCTCGAGGTAAATGGCGCCAGAGAAAGCCAAACATGAACATCAACGACGTGGTGGTCATTCATGACTCCAATCTACCCCCTGGAAAATGGGCACTAGGCCGCGTGATAGAGCTTCACGAAGGAAAGGACGGATGTGTACGCGTGGTCAGCGTACGAACAAAAAACGGAATACTGAGACGACCCATCACTAAACTATCGGTACTACCCGTGAACTCGAGCTCTGAGGAACAAGACGACGAAAACAAACCTATTAACGACGACGAATTAACCCAAGACAAGAACAAACGAAGCCGAAGGATAAACAAGCTATCATGTAATTCTATATGGGCGATTATCACAATGTTTACATTGATGTTTACATTCATTACGCCCGGTCGGTGTGACTTCAGCCTAACGAACATAAACACAAACCAAAGTATCTACTTTGATAAGGTCACAGATATGCACCTTATACGAGACGAATGGAAGTTGATCGTGTACTACGATATGAATCCTTACTGGCAGGGAATACAGGCTTTCAAGAACTACATAACTACACTACAAAAGGCATGCACCAGTACCGAGAAACATAAACAATGTGACGTAATACTACTACAATTACGTCACGGCTATTCTGAATTGATGCACTATAATGATTTATTGTTGGATCGGAAACTAAACCCCACTAGACAACGGAGAGGACTCATAGATGGCGTTGGATATATAGCTAATAGCTTTTTCGGGGTCCTCGACCAACACTTTGCCGAAAAATACGAAAAGGACATCGATATTATCCATACCAACGAACAACATTTAGTTCAATTGTGGAAGAACCAAACTTCAGTACTGGAAGCCGAGAACAACATAATGAAAAGAGTAGAGCAGTCTATCGAGAAACAATATAAAATGTACATGCAACATATCAACTCGCTTGATAAGGCCCAGAACACACTTGCGACGGAAATTAATGATTTGAAAATCAACAACGATTTTACAATGATGTCTGTCATCGCCAATAACATTCTCATGAACCTGAAGGGACTTCAAGACACATTATTGGAGACTATTACTGAGATACATTATGGAAAATTTAACATACATCTGTTGAGTCCTCAACAACTGACTGGAGAACTGAACATAATTTCTGGCCTACTTTCGAAAGACTTAACTCTTCCCGTCGAAAACATACAAACTGATCTACCGAAACTTTATCATCTACTGAAAGTGAAGGCAAGGATGACTCCGAAGTACTTCATTTTTGAAATCAAGATTCCTTTGATTACTCGCGACTCATTCGAGATCTACAAGCTTATCGCTGTTCCACGACTAATAAACGAGACCATGATGAGTATCCTGCCGATAGCTGAATATGTCGCAGTAAATCTTCAAAAGGATGCCTACATAACTATGTCCGAAAACGAACTACGAACTTGCACTTCTTATAATCTCGGAATTATGATGTGCTCCTTACAACGGCCGATTCACCATCTGAAAACGGAAGACAACCTCTGTGAGAAAAACGGAGAAACGGAACAATGCAAGACAAAACAAACCGTTTGTCGCGACGTGTGGATCGAGCTTTATAAGATAAATACTTACATGTATTTCTGTTGTAAACAACGAACAATTAGAATACTATGTGAGCATCGTGTTACAGCACAGCGATTAAGCGAGGCCGGCATTATCAGGCTCGGGAATGGCTGTGTCATCAAAGGCGAAGCATTTACAATATACTCGCATACGGAACAAATTAACCATTTGACTGTGCAACCAGCTGAGCTCAAGGTCGACGTACCGCCCATCAATAATATTTTCAACATAACTATACCGATGAACGAAGTCAAATTAAAGAAGGACGAAGAGCTGATTACTTACAATGATGAACTGAACAGCATTGACAGTCAAATACAACAGATGAAAAACGAAGGAAACAAAGATCTACTAGAGCATTTATCTTCTCACGACGTTCACCAGTACGTGGTGCTGTACCTCCTGGCCGGCGCAGCGCTCATTGCAACTGGTGTTTATCTGTGGCGGCGCTCGCGAACACGCCGTTCAGCGACGCTCCCAGTGGTAACCTCTGGGCCTGCTATCCAGCTCGTTCAACTACCTCCCGTACACACGAGAACAACGCCTGCTTCGAGCGGAACTTCTGCGGGACCCATGAGTACTCCTGCCGACGACGCGGTGGATCATCAAGCGCGCGTGGACAAAGCTACTTCGCCCGTTATCAGAAAACTATTTAGTGACAGTGTGAAATGAATTTTATAAGATATCTAGCTTAAGTTCATTTTTTAACTCTGTTTCAAATAACTTTGTACTTACTCACTTCATCTCATCTCGCCCTCGGGAGCATGTACGGTTTATTGCAACCGCACAATATTCGTGCATGTTCCCGAGTCAGCGTTTTACACTACAACGTGGTTTTCTTGTCCATACTGGACAGTTGCCTTTTAACACTAATTACGGAAACACGTCAGTGTACTTCGCAATCACAACTCATAACCTAACAGACGAATAAACAGAGAACTTTAACTACTGTTTTTCTACAACCTATAAGATAGTAGGATACAGACCCTACAAGGACATAGGCTACTTTTTATCCCGGAAAATTTTTTGAAACACATCTACTAACAAACAACATAAAATCGCCCAAGTTGCCACTAAGATCTTCGCCTAATATATTTTTTCCCCAAAAATATATTATTTAGGATTCAAATAATATTAGACTTATATTAAATATAATATTAGGTGTTGCAACCCTACGTGTCAGCAAAATAATCATGGCGGCCGGAGATTGACAAGACGGCCATGGCAGGGCAGGACACGCGACGGTGTGGGAACGGTCTGGTGTGGGGCGTCCGGTACATTTCAATACAAAGAATATCATTTTTGCCGGGACGGTGTTGCTACGGTCATGCTATGCGACGGGGTAGAGACGTGATAATGTGTCAGCACCCTAAAACATAAATGATAATACTACACGGACTAAGCAAACCTTTTAAAAGTAGCATCTATTGGACTTTTATGATGAATTGCTATTAATAAAATAAAGAGTTAAATTAACAAACATAAAACAAAAGTAAACCGATCAAAAGATTCTACAGTGTTTGTCGATTGATTAAATTTGAAACATTTATGGTCTAGCTAGAGAATATTGTTTTCATGAAAAGAGTAAGACCAAAAAAGCTAACTTTTCATCATAATTTAAACACCACTGTTAGGCATTCAGCACACATAGCAACTTTGAGCTCTCAGTTGCAACAACCGGCAACTTGCAACTAGCTGTTTTTACAATTATCGTATAGTTTTCAGAACCTGCGCTGATATAGCCACTCTAGTTGCTAGTTTCGGTGATCGCAACAGTTTTCGGTTGACAAAATCAATTCCGAATTGCCGCAATTCGCAACTGACAAAGTACTAGTTGTGTCAAGTTGCTGGTGTCCCCAATCAACCGCATTGCGTCGAGAGATTCACATGCCAGTCTTGTCTTAGATTTGAAAAGTTTATTTAGAATCACGGCAACCTTAAACTAGGCCTTTTTTGGTGCAAATGGCAACCTTTTAAAAAGTTATATTGAAAAGTTTTATGGACACGGGATTTTATCGCGTAATTTACCTTATTTATCCCGACGTTTCGGCTATGTTGCAATAGCCGTGGTCGCGGGCAGAATAATAAATAATAATAAAACATAGCCGAAACGTCGGGATAAATAAGGTAAATTACGCGATAAAATCCCGTGTCCATAAAACTTTTCAATATGAATAGTGATCGCGAAAGTTTAAAAAATACTTTTAAAAAGTTGATAGTTTCTTCAACTAAGGTTGCTCGATCTGCAGAGCGCCCTAAACAACTTAAAAAAATTAAACGAACCCGCAAAGTGTGAACAATCCAAAACAAAATTTACATGTTTTATTCAACGACGTTTGACTTTACAAACAGCAAAATAATTTCGTTCAAATAAAAGAACAAGATATTAATATAATTTCCTAGCCCAAGAAAGTGGAATAATAAGTTTTTCAGTAGTAAAGAGAGCAAATAAAAACGTTTATGCGGCTGCATCGAGACTTTCCAGTGGGGAAAATTGCTCTTTTATGTAACGGAACTGTAAAGAAGGCTTTAATGAAAATTCTACCCGGTTCGGATTAGACAAAAGTATGTTACAAAGTCACCGTTTTATAATGCGTAGGTAAATGTTTTTCTGACTAGTATGTACAAAAACAGCAAAGTTACTTTTCTTTGACTAGCGGTAACTTTTTTATTTTTTCTTAGTATGTACAAAAATAGCAAGCTTATCTGCGCTTTTTTACGCTAAATTTTTCTTACCTATAAGGAAGATTCTGAAATAGCAAAAGCTCTAGATCATTTTGAAAGTGGAAGTGCAAAAAACCTTGACCACAAAATTACAAGAAAATACAATGTGCCAAAGATAGAATAAGTCTTGTACTTATTACTTGTACTTACTTTATTTTAAACCAAAAACACAACATTATTACTGCAATTTAAGTGGTATCGTTAAACACCTTGGTTAATTTCTTTGGCAGGTAATGCTAGTTTTGGCTATAATAAACAAATAATCTTAATTTTATTTTTATTTATAACATTAAATGTTCTTTAAATTAAATTAAAAATAACTAGTTTTATTCAGTAACATAGCAACTAAATCTAGTCAATGATACAATAAAACACTTCGGCTCAATAAACGGAAAAAGATTTTACGTAAATTGAGCGGGATGCAGTTCAATATGAAAAATTCAGATAATATGGATAATACGCACTGACATTGACAAGGGTCGACTGTTCGCTCACCCATATGAATATCCTACTGCAACTTGGTTTATCAGTTATTTTAAAAAGCGACTGTAAATGGCTTCGTATACCTATGTAATAACTTAGGCCTTTACATTTGAAAATGAAAAATCTTATCAAAATTTTCAATTCCGACGGGACAGTATGGTCCCTATCATGAGTTTCAACTCTGGCGAGTTGGCAGGTTCCGTGGCCGAATCAGTAAAGGCACTCCGGCTAAAGGAGGATCGCTTGTATCATTGCGGGTTCAAATCCCGTCGGAATTGAAAATTTTGATAAGATTTTTCATTTTCAAATGTAAATACCTAAGTGTGGTTTAACACTGTAACAAATAAAAAAAATTAGGCCTTTACATCTTTACTAGATGATTTCTACAATGTCAGGAGGCAATCTGTGCCTACATGTAAGGCCTGGGATTTAGAAATGGAGTAAGCTTGCCCAGCACCTAAACCAACTTAACCAGCCATATCTACAGGAAAAACATGATCAATCAAGGAAGCAACGGGAAAATGAGAAACCTTCTAATAAACCAACTCGTCTTTTTACAACACCAACTAAATATTCCAAAGAAATCATCAAATAAAGAACAACAATTATTTTTACTTTTTTATTGGTAGATTTTGTGTTGGTACAAGTTCTAAAAACCGTGGTCTGAATGCACTGTTTTAGTTTTAGTAGTTGTACCCTGTATACTGAATTACCGACAACATGGAACGTGTTGAATGTGTTGGTTTTGAACTAATTAATTTCGCTTGTGACTACTTTGACTGATCCCATGTGACTAAACTTCCTAAAGCAAATTAATTCAATAATTCTATCTCTTTGTTAGGTAAGCTATAGTATTATTAACCGGTGGTTATACGAATAGGTACATTGAATAAGTTCATTAAATGACAATTTGAGTAGATAATGAATTATTCAAATAAGGGAAGTTGAATTGAATATAGGACAGATACATCTTCTACTTTTGACCTTTTCAGTGAACTGTGATTTCGTTAGGCAATCAGAAAATTGATGAAATGGATAAATGCCAAAAGTAAGGGTATTTATTTCTTTGCGAACCACTCAGATATCAACGATTGAACCATTTTCATTCAAACTAAGATTGGTATTATATCGACTTTTTTACAATTAACAAAACTTTAAACTTACGAACAATTTTAGGGTCTGTGAAATCTTGAAACATTCCTAATCTCGAATTAAAACATGCTAGCAGTATTGAATTCCTACGATAGTAAAACATATAGCCGCTTAAAAATTGTATTTAGTTTTCTTAATTAAATAAATACTTTTAAAGTTAAGAGGGTTTTAGTCCTAAGTAACCCTTTTAAAGTAACATCTAGTCCCACTATTGGGTAAAGGACTTCCCTGAGTTTTTCTATCTATCTCTGTATTCTCGAAATTTTTACGTGGTGTAAATTTAAAGTGTCTGTTTCCATGATATATTACACAGACTGTTAAGTGGCATGCAAAATATATTTATGCTTAGTACTTCCTTAAGTCGTTATGGCATATTTCCAAGTAAAACAATCTTTCGTACGCGATAACAGCAGACCGTTTTATTACGTGACACTGCACTGTAATAAAAGTTAAATTAGTGCATTTCGTTTTTTTTTTTGCAAATTTAGGTAATTACTGGCAATACTTGCAGTAGTATTATCACAGAAGAATAGTACCACGTAGTATTATGCCGAAAAATATATGCAGTCGCAAAATAAAACATTGTGGAAAAATTGTTGTGAAACAGCATGATTTAAACGTTTGGATGAAATGCAGCTATAACATCACTTCAATCAATTTTTACTTACTTTTTCTGGTAAGTTTATATGTGTGCTACCAACACACACAAGTTTCAAGATGCAAGCTCCCGATACTATTTACAAACGTCTGCCGCTCCGTTTACGCAGACCATTAGAAGCAAACAAACAATAGAACTAAGTGAATACCTACGTAGCCACACAAATGTAAGTACTTAGCACAAGTACATTGCATAGCTATGCATATACATGTGGACATTCCATCCACTCGTATCACGTGGTTCTCCTCCACCTTCATCATCCGCACTGCTGGGGTTTGGAACTCCCTGCTGGCTTCTGTTTTCCCCGAAAACTATAACCTGGGTATCTTCAAGTCAAGAGTGAATAGGTGTCTTCTAGACCTTTGTGATCCATCGTCAGCCACATCATCGCTTACCATCAGGTGAGATTGTGGCTAAACAAAGGTCCTATCTTCAATAAAAAAACATTGGTGGTTTAATACTTGTATGACTTTCTAGTAGCATAATAGTGCTTCACCTTTTGTGCTAATATGAAATATAAAAAAAAATATATAAACCTTCATAGCTTTAAATGACTAGTAGAATTAAGGAAAGGTTTATTAAATGTCGTGTTCCCTTAGTTACAAGCTCAGACGAACTGCTTTCTTAGAAAAAAAAGAAGTACATAAAAAAATGGTTTTTTGTAAGTATCAAGGAAGGGGTTTAAAAGAGTGACAAAAAGGTGGAAACGGGAACTCAAATATGATATTTTTCTGAAAACACATTAGGTAATTCTACACCCGCATGTATAAATAAAAAGGTAAATAAACTTCATCAGTCCATTGCACCCGTTAGATCTTCTATATCACTTCGCTTCGTGACAGCTTCAAAAGCCTAAAGATTCATATAAATTGCTTCACAGTTGATACTGTTGGGTCAATGAGGCATGACTTTGACGAGGGTCCAACTACCAATATGCATGGAGTGGGATCCATGTCTGACACGGCTCGCCCAGGTGGGTAGAACACAGGTTTTGGGTGTAGTTTAACAAATTGTATGTGAAAGATTAGTTTTTTTTTAATTGGCTATTGACACGAAATCTTCTCAACATTGTTTATATTAATAGACTTAACAGCAAGCTTTGCTTGCAGGACGAATCCAAAATTAAACAATTCCTTTAGGTTATTTTCAGTTGTATAATAAGAACAACATCTTTCTTAAAAGAAAACACTGAACATTTCTTAGGCCAATGTATCTATTCTATATAACTGTAGTGTAGGACCAAATACACAATGTTTAGGCGTACCTACCCAGCACCATACTCTCAATCGCATTTTCTACAGGAAAGAAAAGCTCAAAATCCCCATAGTTGACTAAATTGCATGTTTCTTCTTTCTTAACAAAGTTTTTTTCACTGTTTTTTTTTTAAGACGAAAAATTATGGTAAAACTCGAACCAGCGCTGCTACCGCGCAATGTTTCCTATTTCTGAGAATCAATTTTAGAAACCTTCGAAAAACACTGATGGTCTCGGTTTGCGCCCGAAACCGAGATAGGAGACCGAGACCAAAGACGAGACAGCCTTTGTAGGGGCGTGCGAAAGTGACACGAGACAGAGTCTCTTGTCTCGGTCTTGACCGAGGAGACCGTTGTCATATAAACTGACGGTTCTCTGTATTAAGTAGGTAGTAATAATACGCCCAAAAAAGGTATTGGGCTTATTATTACTACCTACTTATTGGGCTAAGCAGAAAGTGTGTCACAAATGTATTTCTGCCTAGTTCTATTTTTGTAAACTTGCTACACAACTAGCGGAAATTAAGCTTTTAATCTTAAATCTTGCTGAAACTTCGACGCGAACTTGGTTCATTTAGGCCAGTGATGGCTTGCGGTATGGTTTTTCTTACGGAACGATACTGTTGGAATATTCTGAGTAAGTAATCTTTGGAGACACAGAGATCAGCCAGATGTCGATGAAAAAAAAAAACCTAACGGAACTGAGGCAAGACCTGGATGCTCATACAAGTGGCTAAATTAAAAATTAAAAAAAAACTGACTTTAATGTTATGATTCCAATCTCAGATGCACGCGGCAATGCTGCCGCAGCAGGGCTGCCACTGTGGTGCATTTGTTTTGCATTGCTGCCGTGGCATTGCTGCGTAGCTCAGTATTGTAATCTCCATATAAACTTATAGAGAATATATGGGGACCAGTAGTGCTACGGCAGCACTGCTGCGTGCAGCAGAGTTCGAAATCTTACCTTTAAGCTGAGCAATTTGCTCTGCACTTTCTTTGACAGATCTTCACCAAATTTTTATGGCACCTATCAGAAAGTATACTCTTTCAAACAAAAAAAGAATTTTATAAATCGGTCAATAATGGAAGATGCCTTTGACCAACACTGGGCGGATACTGATTGAGCTTGATGACGATGAAGAAATAATCTTCAATAGCATCGAGTTTCCAACCCTCAATTTAAGTAGATGTTGATTGTTCGTATGGAATATGGAAATATCCTGTATCCCATTTACAATGGATTCCTACTTCACATATTGTGAAAAATCCTAAAAGAACACAAATCCTCTAAGACGCTCAGACATTTGGACTGATCCATCCACTGCACATGCAACCAGACAGCGTCACACGTAATAAGCTGGATATAAACCGGTCGAGAATTCTGGACGTGATTGCCAGATAGTGTCGAACTGGCATATCGTGCTACTTTCAACCATATATTAAGTAACATAAGGTTTGTAACACAATATATTGTCCGTATATGTGAATATGCTTGCGTGATACAACTATGAACTCTATTTTAATGTTTCTAAAGTTGACAATAAGCGTGAGTGTAGGAAAGGATTGTGCAAACGTGTGCACTATTAGTAAAGTCGGCAGATTCACACTTGATATGAACTATATTTTGGGAAGAAAAGTAAGATTTGAGAGATTTGGGAACTTTATTCTTTACGAAACAAAGCTATTTTCTTAGAAAGTTTAATATTTATTTAACGTCAATTCGTGACGTCATGCAATATCTAGGAAAGTATAGTAGAACCTATTCCTCAATATAAAAACGAATTACAAGTTATAGTCTAAAAAAAATGTAAGCAAGTGGGCACAATATGTTTTTTGCAGCGCGTTTGTATCGATACAACGCGATGCGTACGCGATACTCAAAATCACGCTTTAGAAAACGTCGTCGTGTGCCCCCTCTTTAATCTAGTCTAAAGACATGAAACTGTTAACAAGTTAGCATTGATCGTAATTTCGAAGCCACTCGGGTACCAATTCTTGTTTTAAATCAGAAATATTCTTGCAAAGTAGGTAGGGGAGACCGGGGCATAACGGGGACCCTAAGCAAAAACATCGATAAAAGCATCAAAAACTTAAATTACAAAAAAAACATTGATCACTGTCTTTTTGGCAATTATTCTTCTAGCATTGGGCATATTCTTCGCTAACGATAATATCTAAATCTAAATAAAATATATTTTTAAAATCTACCTTACGAAAACCCCGTTGTGCCCCGAGGTAGGGGCACGACGGGTACCTGCTAATGTGCTATTTTATTCTTACAAAATATTACAATAGGCAATATGCATAAACTTTTTTTATGGTTTTAAACTACAGGTTATATCGTTATAATTATGTATAACCGTAACAAAAATTCCAGCGCCGAAAAACGATATTTTTTTAACAAAAACCATTTTTAAAATTTACCAACAACTTCAGACTCTTAAAACGCTCGTGACGTCACAATGCACAGCAATTACACGCGCCTGTAGGTAGAAAAAAAAACTTTCTGTCGTTTATCATAGAGTTTGAAGGAGTGTGACGTCACAAGACATCTGACAAATAGCGTTGCGTTTCAAGACTTATGAAATTCCCACTATATTCTTGCACTTTTTAATTATTAATTTCTAAGCGAAAATGAAAATAATATTAAAAAAAAATTACACACACATAATTCTAAAGCAATAATGTTCATAGAAAAATACGTTTAACTCGCTTTTGAATCAGACTTGCCAATTATGAATTGCGTCAGCGTCAGCATCATCAACGCCAGCACGAAGACCAGCGTCCACACAGCTAGCAAGCGACCCACTTCTATGTGATTTAAAAAAAAAGTGTCATTCACGATGTCATTTAAAGCGAGGATCAACACACTTTTAGGTCTTTTAAGAGCCTCTAGCTCATTTGTATAAGGCGTTTAAGTAAGGGCTGTAAGGGCTACAGTATTTATTTATTAATCAAAATTTAAAATTCTTTAAATCTTTAATTAAATGTGAAAAAAATGTACCTAAATGGGGTACCGCATCATGCCATGTAGCTACGTCCCCGTTTTGCACCGACGTATACTTTTTTATTCAATCGTCAATAACAAAATCTAATGAACAGGTGGAGTATTTTCGTTCTCAATTTGACAATAAAAATTTTCAAAAAAAAAAAATATAACCGACTTCATAAAATACTTTCACAAAAAAGCGAAAAATAAAACTACTAACAGATTTATTTAATTTGTTATTTTATATTTGTTCTAATGTTGAAATCGGTGTGCATAAAATATAGTCATTGTTTTACTTAACACCGACTTCAACATTTTAACAAATATAAAATAACAAATTAAATAAATCTGTTAGTAGTCTTATTTTTCGCTTTTTAGTGAAAGTATTTTATGAAGTCGGTTATATTTTTTTTTTTGAAAATTTTTTATTTTTCCATTTTTAGTGCTGTGTTTTTTAGGTAAGTACTTACCAACTTGTTTCTGTTTTTTTTAATTTAGAAAGACGTCACTTTGCTCATTGTGTTTCGCTCATCAAGCCCTTTCATTTGATACCTACCCATATCACTAAAAAATTCCATGGAACAGGTCCTGACTCCATCATCAGATCAGCTCGCTGTTAACATATTATTACATTGTAGTCGAAATTTCACAAATATGCTGAGTTCCGAGTTTCAACTCAATCAGACTATTTATTGAGGAGTTCTGTTGAGCAGCTCTTTACTCCATCATCAGATCAGCTCGCTGACACCATATTATTACATTGTTATTGGAACTTGACAGGTATGCCGAGTTTCAACTCAATCGGTCTATTTACTGAGGAGTTCTGTTGAACAGCTCTTGACTCCATCATCAGATCAGCTTGCTGATACCATAATATTTCATTATCACCGAGAATCTATAAGTGCACAAAATTTTAGCCCGATATTTCCACAATCACACATAAAATTTGAGGGTTTCTCTCGATTTCCATGGGATCCCCTCATCAGATCCTGATTTGGTAAAATGGGACCACCTCGGAAGTATACCCTTTCTAACATAAAAAGAATTTTCAAAATCGGTCCACAATTGACGGAGTAATCGATGAACATACATAAAAAAAAATAAAAAAAAAATAAAAAAAAAAAACATACATACAGCCGAACATAGAACCTCCTCCTTTTTGGAAGTCGGTTAAAAACAAAGAACCTCAGAAAGCATAGGAGTTAAACCATAAACTTATCAATAAAACTCACATTTTTACAAGCGGCGCGAAAAAATGTAATTGAGTTTTAAAAATTAACGCATGCACTCCGTTCGTCAGTCGTTTCCGTACTAAGAGCAGATATAAAATACACACCTGTCAATGAATATAACGTGCGGCTAGCGGTTGCGGTTGCGTCTACAGGAGGAAACCCCGTTGTGCCCCGCTACCCCGTTATGCCCCTCTCTCCCCTACTACCGAAATATGAAGGAAATCATTAAAGGCGGTATTATCCAGTTAACATCCTATTTACCACTAGTAATATTGGGCAATATTCGATGTTTGTGTCCTGCAGCATGTTTTTACAGTACAAATATAGAAAAAAAACAAGTTTATTAAAAATCGTTAAAACTTTAATAAAGCGTAATAAAGCATTTAACGGTGTTTTATACCGCGTAAATAAAATGTTTTTACAAACCTATGGAATATTGTAATTACAAAAATAAATGAAGGTAGTCCCAAAACAAATGGCGGTTGACCAGTACGTGCAGCTCATCAGTGCAACGGAACGCATTACACAAAGTGGTACTCAGTTAACAAAATAACAAGTTGTGATTGTTGAAGTGACCATTTATTACTGCAGACTAATTACGTGATGTATTTTAAAGGTTGATATAAACATATTTGTGAAATTGTGTATTTTGAAGGAATGTGAGTGTTTTTTAGAGTCATATTTGAATGGCGAAGTAAAGGATGCCTACACCGAATACACCGAACACCGAATGCGTTCCGGGTTTAAGGTGACACTCGAATCACCCGAATGCAAGCTTCCGCGTTTAATGTAAGTACCTACATTATAGTTAACTTAACATATTTCAACTTCACCGATCGCAAAGCATTGGCATTAAATCTTAGACATTGAATAGATAATTGAGGGCGTGAATGACGCAGTTTAAAATAGTTGGAAAAGTGCAAATCGCATCGAAAGTTGGAAGTGTAAGTTCGCATAGTTGTAGTGTTGAAGTAGTGTCGAGAGTTGAGGCGACGGCGCGGCGGCGACGGCGGCACCGGCGGCGGCGGAGGCGTGCCCCGGCGGGCCAATGGCGTGCCCCGGCCCCCGCCGCCCCCGGACGCTCTGCCTCTCCACCAGGCGAGCCAGTAGGTTTGTGTCCTTTTGGCTGACCGCATGACTCCGTATCTCGCTTCGACGCTGTTATCGTTGTAACCTTTGTACGTGCAGCACGCGCTTCTCCTCCCCGACGCTAGCTTCCGCGAGCCGAGCTGATACTCGCCCACTGAATAGACATTCGCTGCTGTGAACTAACTTTTAAGTGGGGAAGTGAGGAGTGCAGGTTTGCAGCGCGGCGTCACTGCCAGGTACATCCCCCGCGCGTCCCTCGGCCCCCTCTGGCGACCTCTGGAGGCCGCCACGCGGGACTGTTGACAACGAGTACGCTCACCGGCAAACGCTGCCGAGTGACAATGCAATATCAACCCTATCAAATCCTCATAAAGCTCAAAATCACTCGGCAAATTTTGCAAGTGACTGTATCGCTTCCAATACATCTGAACTAATAAAATATCAAACATAAGTTACATTCCGTAGAACTGCAGCTCTTGGAAGTAAACTTCTCGTGATTTCGTTGTTAAAGTTCGTACTCGTAAAGTAGCAGTTTCAATGTTATAAACTTAATACTAACTTATACGAAATTAAGACAAGTAAGTACCTAACTTGCCAACTATGACCGGCGAAGTCACGAGAAACTTATTTCATACACTAAAGTAACGCAGAGTTTATGCGGTAGACGTAAGGTATATTTTTGCTTAGCAAAACTTGACCTAAGAATTAGAACAATTATTTACTTTTCGCACCGTCTACTTCATACTCAAACATAGCCATTAAGAAATTACCATTTACTTACAACAATTTACATCATTTATCTTTAAAAACTTAAAAGTCGTGAACCTACAACAAAAATAAAGGTGATTTCGTAGGTATCGCCTACGTGCTACGCACACGGCGAAATCCAATAAATTGTAAGTAGCTACGCAGCGTGATAAAAAGGTAATCGGTATATGTATGTAAAGTAGGTGTGTTTGTTTCCTCGAATTGATCTCCTCAGTATTCAGAGGTGAGGGCATCGAAAGCGAAGGTTGGATATCTGACTCAACTATACATATTCAATGGAGCTACGGCGCTACGGCGCTACGGAGCTACGAGGCTACGGAAAATCCAATCGCATTAAAACGGGTGGAAAAAAATAAAAGGGTAGCTTAGAAATACAAGATTCCCCGAATAAACATAACAATTTCCGTTTCATCGCCTCCGAACGCCAGACAAATTAAAGAGCATTTTTCTTAGCGAGTTCTCGCTCCCACTTAGTGCCTCTCTGCTTCCATAAAACTTAACTAGGGGCTGTAACCACGACTAATTATTAGGGTGGGTTTACATAACGTATTTATGGGCATGAGATTTAACGGCACGAGCCGGTCTCGGGTGGTCTGTTATCGCGCCATTAAAAAGTTGTCCTCGACGGACGCGTAAATAACATAATATGAAGCCGCGGCCGACACTCGATGGTCCAAGGCGAAAGGGACACCCTTTCAGCGCTCAGATAGAGGAGATGATTTGAAAAATACTGTCTCGAGTTTCCCAAAACAATGTATCAGGCAATAGTATTTTAATAAAATTAACCTTCATAAATAAACGAGCCCTTTTTGCACTATAAGTACGTATTGAGAGAAAAAAAAAACAGATTTTGAGAAATCATACTAAAAATACCTATTCTTATTTAGTTATGAAAACATTAATCATTTGTTATTAGAAGATAACGTCTTTATTAAAAAAAAAAAATAGTGTTCAGTAAGCGCATAACTTCAGAACGGCTGAACTAATTTAACTAATATTTTTTTGTGATTGCCTTAGAAAATTTACGTGGAAAATTCAAATATAAAAAAACCATTTTTTTTTCTGACATTGTTAAACTAAGCTAATTCGAAAATTAATTAGAATGAGGTCTACCGATAGTATAATAAAAGCATTTCCAATAAGTTTTTTGTAAGGTTGATGGTGTTAGCTCTGCGCGATAATAAGAGACAAGTCACTAGCAACGGGCGTGTTGCATTCTAACTTTGTTATTCATAATGGATTTATAGTCTTACTTTAGATCAACCGGCGGCGGTTAATTATTTGCCATCATTTCATAGATGTTTGGTCTGTGTCTGGGTGTTATAAAGTATTCTATGTATGTATTTACAAAAAAAAAGTATATAAGTATTTTATCACTTATTATTATTATTTCTCGTGTTTTGAGTGATAAGAAAAAACTTAATAACTGTATTCCCAGGGTGCAGTGGACATTCTTTAAAACCTTTTTAAATTGACAGTTAAATATAAAATAATGGGATAGACGTTGAAGTTTAATTGGTCGCCTCTAGTGACAGCGCAGCAATTAGTTTTCCTACTTCTGCGATAGCTGCGCGGTTGCAACGCACGCTCGTTTTGTCTCTTTATTTAAAAGCAGCCAAAAATATTTTGAAAAATGCCCACTATATTCCAAAAATAATATTTATCCAACTTTCCGTGGGCAGTTATGGGCATCGGCGTTACATTATTTTGCAGTTACTTGTGACACTTGTGGGTACACAAAGTTTCATATTTATTTTATAAATATTAAGTACCTATATTTTGTTGATGGTTGTAACTTGTTTACTGTTTTATTGGGACAAATAAGCTTTCATGGCGTAGTTTTACTAGACGTTCTTGATAAACTTTAAGCGACGTTCTGAGCGGTCACAATTTGGATGGGTGACCGCAAGTGGCATTACCAGCTGAGCGCTTCCGTGCTTAGGAGGGCACGTTAAATTGTCGATCCCGGCTTTTAAGTCGTGAAGCCATGACGGAATAAAACTCTCATACTATCACATACATTGGGACAAATAAGAGGATTAAAATAAATTATGAAAATACTATGATGTAATCAATGACATTAATAATAGACATGTTTCTAGAAAACGTCCTAATTGGACGTCTTGTCTTTAGTCCGCGTCAAGCAGGGCTACGACCTATACTGCCCTCCTAACGAAGAGTACAGTAACTCGATTTTTGGCAAAAACTAAAATCAAGTCTTCATTAAATGTAATTAAGACTTGATTTTAGTTTTTGCCAAAAATTGTGGACTCAACTAATTAAATAAAATAAAATAAATATTGCTGGACATTTCACACAGCGCCATCTAGCCCCAAACTAAGCAAAGCTTGTACTATGGGAACCAGATAACTGATGGAATACTTATACCTATATTTGTAAATACATACTTATAATACTTTATAACACCCAGACAGAACAAACATCTATGTTCATCACACAAATGTTTGTCCTGGATAGGAATCGAACTCACGACCTACAGCGTAGAAGGCAGAGCTACCACCAACTGAGCTGATATGCCAGTCAACTAACGAATTAACTAAGCACTCGTTTTGTTTAAAATAAATATAAATAAATAAATATTGCTGGACATTTCACACAGCATCATGTAGTCCCAAACTAAGCAGAGCTTGTGTTATGGCAACCACATGACTGATATACTACTTATACACATTTTTTTTTGTAAATACATACATAATATACATAGAAAACACCCAGACCCGAGACAAATATTTGCAGATCATACAAACATTTGTCCCGCGGCGGGGATCGAACCCGCAACCTCTTGCGTCACAGGCGGGCCTTCACCCACTGCGCCACAGAGGTCGTCAGTTTGTTTAATTTAATTCTGTTTTTATTTGAATTCAAAACATAGGAGCAAGTACTTGTAATCCGTGAGTCAGCTCACAAACAAACTTCTAAGATTGGCTACGAAGCCGACATGACGCCGGCAACTTACAAACTTTACATGTTTACTCACTTTACAGCGATACTTGTTTACTAATTTCCCAATTATCCTACATGGAGGTTATATAAAATATTTAATAAATCATGTGCGAAAGGGACTTTTTAAATAACATTTAAAAAAAAAGATTTATTCATGTAAATAAAACTTCCAAGGTAATGTCAATTGCTCTCTTTTTGTATCAAAATTACCCTAAATGCGTACCCATATTTTTATAAATTTGACAGGCCTCTTAGCTCAGTTGGAAGTAGCTGTGCCTTCTGCGCTGTAGGTCGTGGGTTCGATTCCCACCCAGGACAAACATTTGTGTGATGAACATAGATGTTTGTTCTGTGGCTGGGTGTTATAAAGTATTATAGGTATGTATTTATAAATGTGTACCAATATAAGTATTCTATCAGTTATCTAGTTCCCATAGTACAAGCTTTGCTTAGTTTGGGGCTAGATGGCGCTGTATCAAATGTCCAGCAATATTTATTTATTATCGATCGAGCGAGCGAAGCGAGCGAAGATCTTAGTGGTAAGTTGGGCGATTTTGCTTTGTATGTTTGTATGTTTGTATGTTTCACGAATTGTTGTTCGAGCATAACTGTCGAACCGTTCATCCAATCTGCATGAAACTTGGTAGGTCAATAGGTTGTGGTAAGGAAATTTACGGTGGAGCATATGAGCTTAATCGATGAAGGGGTTGTGAAGATATTGGGTTCCCAAGGGGGTAAAAAATTATGAAAGTTACACAAATATATTGAGTGGGGTGTCATACGAAAGGGCTTATTTTGTACATTCCAAAATGGTTTTTATTTTTAATCTAGGATGTATAGTTTTTGAAATACGACCAAAGACCAAAAACTACGAAACCAGAGCTGCAAGAGCTCCCGTTTCATAGAGTTTCGATGTCTTCGTAGCTCATTGACTGGTCGGTCTTAAAAAGAGAGTGGCATCATTGCGGTTTGGTTTGCAATGATTTTAGATGCTACTTGATTTATTTTCATGATAAAAAAAATTTTGATAAAAAATGAAAATAATTGGGGTAAAAAAAGTTAAGTACCTAAACAAATATATTGAGTGCGGTGTCAAATGAAAGGTCTTTATTTGTACATTCTAAAATAGTTATTATTTTTATTCTAGGACGTATACTTTTAAAAATGCGACGAGAATTCATAAATATGAAATAAATGAAAAATTAGACACGACATTATGTATTGCATGCATGCTAGTATTTTTTACCATGAAGAGCTAGCGCAATAGGCATACCCGGCAGTAGTAGCACTTGAAATTATAGGGGTAGTCAGAAGAAAGTCCAAATGTTGGCCATCTACGGTGCGCGAGATCTCAGTTCGGGGCGAACTACTAGTTTATTTATTTATGTTATAAATGTGAAAGTGTGTTTGTTTGTTTGTCCTGCTTTCACGTCAAAACAGAGCGACGGATTGACGTGATTTTTTGTGTGGAGATAGTTGGAGGGCTGGAATGTAACAGAGGCTACTTTTTATCCGGGTACCACGCGAGCGAAGCCGCGGGCAGCAGCTACTTTCTTGATATTTTTGACCACGTAAACTTTGACATTTGACGGTCCGAATGGTCAATGTTTTGTTATTTTACGTTTATTTTTTCGGGATATTTTTTTAATTGTTTTCTGAAAATGGTTACAAAAAAATAACCTAATATTGTACCAGTTTTATTTTGTACTGTAATAAGCGTCATATTGCTTGCACGCGCTGCAATGAACGCAATGGATGTTGATTTGGTTCATTTCGATTCCAATAACACTATTACTACTAAAGGTACTATACTATACTATACTATACTATCTATACTATCAATAATTAATATCAATAATACTATCAATAATCAATAATTAATTAATACTAAGTATACTATCTATACTATCAATAAATAGATACATATCGAATATCAATATAAACTCATAACTTTTCATATGGAATTAACTACCTACGCGTTTCTTTATAAGTTTTCAAATTACTAGAAACATTCGGAGCAGTGTGGAGGAGATACTTCAAAGAGAAATTCTAAGAAATTGAAGTGCGTAATCAAAAATCAAGATCAAAATCAAATATCATTTATTCCGTTATGACCACTTTGAAACGTCTTAAGAGCTAGGTGATTCTACTCCTGTTCTTTCGCGACCAACACCGTGATGAATACTTATACTATATAGCAATTTTATTCGAGAAATTCATAGGTTCATATTGAAGGTATTTTATTAAATAAACAACATATCGTCATAAACAGTAGCCCTTATAGCACAACACAGTTTGTCTGTCCTTACTAATTTAATTCAGTCTTTGGCCTTGTCGGATTTGGGTAGATTACGGTAGAATCTTGGCTTGATTTTGTTGGCAAGCTTGCGTAAATAACTTGTCTAGGACACAAGTCCTTCAATTACTTTTCTCCGGCAATAAAGTCTCAAGTTGGAATTATTTCAAGTCAAAAGAATTCCCAATTTAAAGAATAAAAATTAATTGCTCGGAAGATTTTTACGAAGTTTGTGATTTACGTAACATTTATCTCGTACTTCCTCTAGAAGTTTAGAAATTGCAATTTCGTGGTGAATAAAATTTTATAACTAAACCAATTTTTAACGACATTTGGCAATAATTTGAAAGTTTTGCGGTCTGTTATCGATCAATGTTATAAACTACTTATACTAAAATGATTAAATAATTTTGGTGGAACTTTGAATAATTTATTTTATTATAAATAAAATCGTCGAACTATCGATTTTTCAACACTATAAAAATAATGTTTAGGAATGTAGATTTCCTACATTTATGACGGAATAAAACACAAAATAAAATATGGTAAAAGAGGCATACCTACCTAGATATAGATAATTATCATTGCAGACATTAAGTCAGTCGTTTATGTAAATTTATAAATTTATTTAGTCTTGGCTTATGTTGTTGTTTTTACTTAGTTGCAAATAAATGTTTTTTTTTATTTGATTTTGATTTGATTTGATTTAAATCTATACTAAACATTACACCATATAAAACTTCAAACGTTTTCCTACCAGCTTAGGTTATAATTCGTTAAGTCATTAGAAAAGAAAATTGAAAAATTAAAATAATGTTCTTGCCACTGATCGATTGTTTCGTCACTAGAGCATAAAACATTCACTATCTACTTTTTGTATGTATTTGTACAATCCGTACCCTTTGCCGTAGGTACCCATATTATAAATGTGAAAGTGTGTTTATTTGTTTGTTTATTTGTCCTGCTTTCACGTCAAAACAGAGCGACGGATTGACGTGATTTTTTGTGTGGAGATAGTTGGAGGGCTGGAGAGTGACATAGGCTACTTTTTATCCGGATACCACGCGAGCGAAGCCGCGGGCAGCAGCTAGTATTTTATTCAAACTTTAAATAATATGATATTAGTATCCATTTGCTTTATAAAATCGTATTCACTATGGTTTAATAAAAAAAACGTGTTATGTCAAATGTCACTCCGATTGACATCGATTACGATGCGAAGATAAGGCTAGCAGGTACGCATCCAATCCCTTGTAATCCTAGCTAATCCAAGCGAAAGAACACGACGCCAGTTTGTCTGTCTCATATACATAATGGAGTAAATAAGCTAATTTCAGTGAAATACTGAACGAATACTCGTATTCAAACGAAATAACTTTGTTGATTAAATGTGAGACATGATTATTGGTAATTGGTGAATCTTTGAGATGAAAAATAATATGTAGGACGGTTTTCTCGATCGGAAATAACATAGGTTTTATTTTATTAATCATCTTGAAAGCTTACATTTTATAAAATATTTGATATTCAATATCTTACCTATTGATATTCCAATATCTTAGTGATCTTGGAGTCTACAAAGCTTAAACTATACAAAAGGGAATATGCGCAATTTTGTTTATATTTTTATACGATAATGATAATTATTCGGGATTTTATAGGGCAAACTAAACGTACAATAGCCGAACGCGTCAAGGAGCATATTACAGCCTTTGAAGAAATATGTAAACTAGAACGGACACCGGCGAACTCAGACTTGACGCCACAATTGAAGCCGATCAGCGTCAGCTCATTCATTCACTAGCTCACGTTCATCGCAATCGGTCGCTGGCTTTATGGTGTTGAATGTTGACGAAAGGTATAAAAATGACTTTCAAAAATGCCGTCTTGCATTTTAGAATCTTACAAAAATGCATCAACTACACAAAAAAAGGATAGTGGCGTAACTTATCATCGGTAAGTAAACAAAACATCAACTAAAACCAAGCAAAACTAATTTTTGTCATAATTTGCCGCCATTTCTAGAAAATCATAGAATATGAAAATGTAACTGTACAGATTGGACACGGTAGGTAATAAATGTTGGTGAACTCATAATATATGCACCTAGTTATTTTAACTCAATTAGGTATAATATACTTAACTGATTATTGTTTAGATCATAAAATACCTACTCAGCCTATGCCGTTTGTCTGTCTGTTTGTCTATCAGTACCTACTAAAGTTTATTATCAAATTGTAATGGTAGATTTTTATTTTACTTAGTTTAAAAAGGATATTTTTCATCATCATCACCTTAAAGATACTAACCAAACCCAAACCTAATTTATTCAAAACTAAGTTTCCTGTAAGTAGTAGGTAGGTACCTACCTATAATTTTTTTTTCGTGAATTTTTTGATAATTTAATAGTTATTCTGCTATTCGGGGCTAAAAAATGGTAGAATACTTTTTATTTGGAAATGCATACATAGGTACCTACAATACTACCTATAAAATAATATAATTCGTCACACAAATGTTTGTCCTGGGTGGGAATCAAACCCACGACCTAGTCAATTTGTTTAGATAAGGCAGAGTAATAATTAGTAGGTAAAAAGCAGTGTCGCTTCTGTGCGGTGTCTAATCTCTCATTAGGCCCCGCCCATGTTCCGTCTCATTTGTGACACGTCTATGGTTTGTACTTTCTTCTCTAGTTATTATCTCAATGATTACAGCGGTCAAAAATAGGCAAGTGAATAAGTCAGCGATTGCGGAACATCTGCTCGATTCAGGCCCTAACCACTGGATAGAACTACATGACCCAAAAGTTCTATCCAAAGAACGCCATTATTATAAGAGGATAGTTCGAGAGGTGATCGAGATCAAAAAACACCGAAATTTTAATCGTGATGGTGGTTATCGTCTCTCGTCTGCGTGGAATCCTATAATTAATAAGTGTGTTCGTGGTGGTCCGACTGTACGTCAGCCTGACACCGTCAGTGTTGTGTGTCGTAGTGTGAACGAGGACTTTTCTGGTTCTGAAGACGAATTGGGGGTAGTCGTGGATCCTACTCTCAATTCTCGGCGGTAGCTCCAGTACTTCAGTCATCCCGTGACCACGAACGCTGCAACGTGTTCGAAACGTCGGGAAACAAAATAAATAAAAGGTACGCGATAAAATCCCGTAATAATAATTATCATTATGTTAACAAATCGCGAAAGTTTAACAAGTTATATTTTTATACGATACGTCATATCGTTATACAAAGATAAAAAAATATCCAGCACCGAAAAACTAAAATTATGTAACAAAAAAATTACCAATAGCTACGGGCACTATAAACTCTCGTGACGTCAGAGTCTGTAACTGTCAATCATAACATTAAAAAAAACATTGAAACCTTTTTTGAATCAGACGCATTATTCCCTATTGTTACGACTATTCAATATTTTAAGAACAAGTTTTGAAAAACTGAAAATAGGAAACAAAAACGGACAGAACGATACGTTTTGTGAAAGAGAATACGATCACAAAAGAAAATGATTCCGAGAAAGTTATTCATTAGTGTTTAAGAAAATCAATTCAGTGTAATTTGATACCTTTGATCCGTCAATCGCTCCGGCTCAACCTATCCTAAACAAACATAAGCTCGGTTTAACCCAACAACTATGGAGTAGGCTTATATTTTGCTGGTTTGACTTGATAAAGGCTTTATAATAATTTCGAAGTTGACTCGTTTCGGTATTTGATTAGAGACTTATTTTGTTTACAAGTACTTATTACAAAACTGTTTTAATTATGAAATATAGAAATGATTTGACCCTATTTACAAACGCAACGTTGGCGTCTTCGGACAAAATTTTCATAGTACCCAAGTGAATTTATAAAAAAATCAAAAACAGTCGTCCCGTCGCGTCAAGATGATAATGTCAGGAAATGTCTGCCTAGGCGAAAAAAAAATCATCTTACTACAGAGTAACTAGCCGGTATAATTCGAAATACAATTGTTGAGAAAGCGCAACCGAACATTATTATGTGCATACAAATTATCCTGGTTATAAGGTGTCAACTTTACAATGTCAAAATATTCAAATAGGTACCTAAGTAGTTTACTCTCGAGTAAAAACTTAATCCAGTTTGGACGAATCCAGCCTAAATCGAACTTAAAAGTTTGCTCGTTGGTTAAGTGTGTTTATAGCATATTTACAGAGCTTTTAGTTGTTTACAGAATCTACGTGATTGCGCACTAATTCTATTATTCCACTATCATTATAAGCTTCTGAAAATAATTGCAACTGTGGTAGTGGGTAATAAGTGTTATAGGCAATTATTGTAGGCAGTGAAATAATTCTATTGAACCTATTTTAATGGACTTCAATCGTAGGCTCGTATTTTTTTATCACTGCGCTGCGATTGTGAAGGATGTTCTTAGGTGTATCTGATTTTATTGCAGCAAATGTTTTTATCATTCTTTCTTTTTTTTTTTCCTTTGATAACTTTATGTAATTTCCCAAAATGTAGGTAAGCAAAATACGAATTAGGTGAAAGGCTTCGGTCTGACGAATTATTTTCGTAAAAACTAGCTACAATAAATATGTTTTGGTTATTCAACAGATTCGTCTAATTTTATGCAATGCAATTTTTGAGTTACTATTATTAACCCCCGACGAAAAAGAGGGGTGTTATAAGTAGTGTTACCAGGTGTCCCGAATTTCGCGGGACGTCCCGCTTTTCAGGGGTCTAGGGACGCGTCCCGCGCGACCCTTGCGCGGGACGCCAAATGTCCCGCTTTTTGGGAATCAAAAAATCACCGCACTAGTTTATACGTTTGAACACAGTACAAGCAGTACGCAGAGTTATAATACGAGACAAACAAGTTGTTCGTGACGTATGGCTCTATCTTGCTCTTTGGCCTATGAATTGCGTATTGAGCATCCTTTTCACGTGGTTCGCTTAGAGGACAACTTGTTTCTTGAGTACTATATGTCGCAGTCACAGGGTGATAGAGAGAGAGCTATAAAGCTGTCCTGTTTCACGCACGCTCACTTGCTTTGCCATGCCAGTTTCTTCTCAGAAATAGATCCTTATTATCCACACTATATGGATGATATATTAAAACAGTTTTTTTTTATTTTTACTATTCAACAAGTTCGATTCCTGGCCACGAAAATGATTATTTTCAAAATCTAATGATGCAGTTTTACTTTTTATTAAAATCGGTTACTAGACTCCTTTGAGTGTTTTTCGCTATCGCTAGTAGTTTCTGATTTGGCCCTAGAGGCACTCTTGAAAAACTCACCCTGTTTATCTCGGTTCTGACTGAGTGTAGATGTATACTGTTCTCACAAATATTGTTTTTTATACTCCTAAGAGTTTATATTTTGATGTTTGGTTGATGGCCGCGCGATATAAAAAAGGCACCACTTTCTGGCATAGGCTTTTACAAAAACTATTTGCTTTCATGGCATCCATACCAGTATCAAATGCTGCCACAGAGAGGATATTTTCTCAAGCGAATATTATTTGGTCCAATAGAAGAAATAGGTTATCTCTCGAGCATGTAAAAGCAGAAATACAAATAAAGACCAACTTCAAAATGACATGTAGTGAATTTTATGACTACGCAATCCTACTAATATTAAAAAAGGCGAAAGTCCATGTGTGTGTGTGTGAGTGTTTGTTACCACCTGTGTAACTGCTGAACCGATTTTGATGAAATTTAGAATATGGATAGATTAGGTTCTGTAATGGGACATAGACTAATAAAATTTTGGAAAATCAACCCCTAAAGGGGTGAAAAAGGGTAAATACTTTTGTATAAATCTTTTTAACGCGTTGTCCTATTTACTTGAAACTTTGTTTAGATATGTAAAATCAAAAATGATTGAATACGTGTTTCAGGATTTTTCAAAATAACTCTCAAAAAGGGGTAAAACGGGGTTTCAAATTTTGTGCGGAAACTTTTTAATGAGTTATGCGATTAGCTTGAAATTTGGTTCGAATACTTTAAATACAAAATAAATAAACATGTGTTTCAGGGTTTTTCAAAATAACTCTCAAAAAGAGGTAAAATGGGGTGTCAAAGATTGTATGGGAACTTTTTGACAAGTGGTGCGGTTGGCTCGAAACTTGATTAGAATACTTTAAATACAAAATAAATGAACACTTATTTCAGGGTTTTTCAAAATAACCCTTGAAAAGGGGTAAAATGGTGTGACAAAGTGACTCGCTTCGCTCGCATATTAGGTTTATGAGTATTTTGCGAGCAAAATAATTCAAAGTTAGGAACCGATAACCATCCATCTTTTTCTTAGAGCACTGTTAGCAAAATCAAGTGTCACGTGTTAAATTTGTCAAAAAAAAATTCCGCTCGCTTCGCTCGCATATTACTTTCATGAGCATTTTGCGAGCAAATTAATTTACTGTTAGGAACCGACAACCATCCCTCTTTTTCTTAGAGCACCGTTAGCAAAATCAAGTGTCACGTGTTAAATTTGTCTAAAAAAATTCCGCTCAGAGTATTTTGTGAGCAAAATAATTAAATGTTAGGAACCGACAACCTTTTCCTTAGAGCACCGTTAGCAAAATCAAGTGTCACATGTTAAATTTGTCTAAAACATTTCCGATCGCTTCACTCGCATATTACTTTCATGAGTATTTTACGAGCAAATTAATTTACTATTATGAACCGACATCCATCCATCTTTTTCTTAGAGCACCATTAGCAAAATCAAGTGTCACGTGTTAAATTTGTCTAAAAAATTTCCGCTCGCTTCGCTCGCATATTACTTTCATGAGTATTTTACGAGCAAATTAATTTACTGTTATGAACCGACAACCATTCATCTTTTTCTTAGAACACCGTTAGCAAAATCAAGTGTCACGTGTTAAATTTGTCTAAAAAATTTCCGATCGCTTCGCTCGCGTATTACTTTCATGAGTATTTTACGAGCAAGTTAATTTACTGTTAGGAACCGACAACCATCCATCTTTTTCTTAGAGAACCGTTAGCAAAATCAAGTGTAACATGTTGTATTTGTCTAAAAAATTTCCGCTCGCTTCGCTCGCATATTACTTGCATGAGTATTTTGCGAGAAAAATAATTTAATGTTAGGAACCGACAAACATCCATCTTTTTCTTAGAGCACCGTTATCAAAATCAAGTGTCGCATGTTATATTTCTCAAAAAAAAATCAGCTCTTACCGCGGGTAACACCGCGGGGCACAGCTAGTAAACCAATAATTTCTTAGGAACAAAACTTTCTAACTACGAGAAAAAAGGTAGCTACCCTGAAATGCCCAAAAATTTGTTACACCCTTTATAATTTTCCAGATAGGTACTTATTACATAAATATTAAAATTTGATTATACAAAGCTTGTTTTTTTTTTTTGTCGTCCCGAATTATAGCACAAAGTCCCGCTTTTTGGAACCTGCTGTCCCGAATTATGGCATAACACACCTGGCAACACTAGTTATAAGTTAGTACTGTGTATCTGTGTGTCTGTCTGTGGCATCATAGATCCTGAACGGATACACCGATATTGGTGTTTCCGTCGAGAGTGTTCATAGAAATTCATGAAAATCTGTTCAGCCGTTTAAAGATCATCAGCTCTATTTATAATGATGAAGGGAGATGTCAGAGGTTTTTCATAATTTTTTTATTTCATCGGTTGTGTTTAAGTACATTTATTTAATACTTAAAAAAAATTATCTTTGATTGTTTCCCTACATAGTTCAATGCTTCCTACGCGTGCTTTAGTTAGGTAGGAAGGTCTCAGGGTGTCAGTTGATCGACAAATGGTGCCCAGCAGGCGGGTTTATCGCGAGCCCTATAAATCCAATGTAGTCAAACTGCTCTCGAAGGTACGGTCAGTTCAACAGTTTCAGTTTTTTAAGCTTTTTCATCGAGTTTATTGTGCAAATGATCTCTTTGTCTGGACTACCCTTTGAATCCTAGTTCAAAGTAATGGTCAAGGGCTGATGTTCTCAAGTTATTTGAGAACTATAAAGTTTTTTTTAAATTCATCGTCTTTTGTTGCTGACTGTACTTCCATCTACATGTTTTTATGTTGATCTATTTTCATTAAACAAGTGGCTAAATTAAAAATTTTAAAAAACCGACTTCAATACAAACTGTATTGGGTAATGCTAAGGGTGAGCTAATTAAAATTAGCCCAAACATGGATGTTCCACTGTTATTCCCTGAGAAGTTCCATTGGACAGGTCCTGACTCCATCATCAGATCAGCTAGCTGTCACCATATCATTACATTATAGTCGGAACTTGACCGACATGCTGAGTTCCAAGTTTCAACTCAATCAGACTATTTACTGAGGAGTTCTGTTGAACAGCTCCTGACTCCATCCCCAGATCAGCTCGTTGTGACCATATTATTACATTCTAGTTGAAACTTGACAGACGTGCCGAGTTTCAACTCAATCGGCTTATTTACTGAGGAGTTCTGTTGAACAGCTCCTGACTCCATCATCAGATCAGCTCAATGTTACCATAATATTGCATTGTCATCGATAACCTTTTAAAAAATACCCTAATCGCTTCAAGCATGCCTATAAAATTTGAAGAGTTACCTCGATTTCTCCAAGATCCCATCATCAGATCCTGACCTGATGACCAAAAGGACCAATTGGAAAGTGTACCCATTCAAACAAAAAAAGAATTTTTGAAATCGGTCAAGGCGTCTTCGAGTAATCGGTGAACATACATAAAAAAAAAAAAAAAAAAGATTCCGACGAACTGAGAACCTCCTCCTTTTTTCGAAGTCGGTTAAAAATGAAAACTTCATAACTCTTTGATTAGATACTTGGAAATTCTAACAGTTCAGCGTTCTTCTTAATTTTAAACAAAATTCAAAATATTCAAAGTTGTGATGTCGACACGCCTTCAAACGTTCTAACTGTAAACCAACAAATATTTAATATACAAAGCTAATTCAGACGTTACACATTAGATTGTGATATAAAGAGCCACTCAGATTTATTTTAAAAATAAGAATCATCTGCAGTCATCACTACCCTACCCACTGATCGCAGCTAATCGACATCCTGAATGAGTGAGCTCGCCGTTCACCCGATTACGCTTCCATTGAACCAGCTCAATAATTGGATCAGCTTTGTATAAAAACTGTGTACATTCAGCAGTAGCTTCTATCGGACCGTTCCGGTTTAATAGAATTTTAATTTCAATTTCACACACAGCAGCCTCGCGGATTACAACACCGGTATCGTGCGAGTCGACTGAATAAAAATTCCGAAAAGCGATCGTCCTGGCAACTCTACCGTAGAAATTTTGATGGGCTGTTATTACACAGTCCGTTTCAAACGTATTGTGTGTGAACGCAGCCTACAAAAATAGTAATATTTTGTATTGTACGCCACGTTGCCGCTGTTTATTTTCCTACGTGTGGTTCTATTCAGAACGCTTTGATTAGGTGCTGATTTAAAAAGCATGCAATGTTACGCGCAGTAAGGCATACGGAACAAAAGTCTTTTTCAAAAATATTTTATCCCTTTACTTTTTAATGTAAAATTGGTGTAAACGCCAGGCTCAAATTAGGCAGAAACGCAAGAGCTGCCGCTATTCTAGTCACCGAGCGAGACGTCAGACATTTTCGGCTTATCAACTATAACTTCAGCGGATTTCCCGGCTGTGTAACTCCGACGTTCACGTCAGCGTCACGATAACGAGACGAGCACGTTACTGGATAATAGACTAGACCTTCACCTGCATAGCACCTATTTTATATTCCGCAGTATGTTGAGGCCAGCGCATCCAATTAACTTCAGTTGTCTGTATGGCTTGTAATGTACGGTGAAATATCGAGGGCCTGATGAGTAGCCGCTGCGGTGCGTCCAGTTGATGGGTAATCACCTACTGGACGCTGGAATAAGCAGCCATTTTTTTTTTGCCGAACCAAGCTTTACACTGTATGACAAACTATCAATGATACTTTGCGAGTAAAAAAGTTTCCACTACTTTTCTTCAAAAAATATTTTGTTTTGACATATTCATATACCAACACAATCCATACAACTTGTCAGAAAGAAAAACATTTCTCGGCCGAAATACTTTTTAAAAGTTTTTTTATAAAACTTATTTTGGAAAAATGATAAAACTAAACAGTTCTCCATGTTCTTTTCTTTAATCTTTAATTGACCAACATTCCTAGCATCGGTGCTATCGGTACAAAATAAACACTCCTAATATTTTTTTGATTTTTGAGTCCAGTTTCTAAATGGTTCAAGCAAGGCTCATTCGTCCAGCCTGTCTTTATGACCTACATGCTTACACAGAAAATGAGCCCTGCATGCATACACGTTCATTATGAGATTTGTAATTAAAATTTTAGTATCATTGCAAGCGTTGAGGCTGATGCAACGAAATTACTTTACCTCTTTATTACTTTTTTAATCGTTCTTATGAAAATAAATGTTTACTTAAGAAGCGCTTGTGGGGTAACTTTCAGATTTTCAGATATAGAGTTATCGATACAAAATAGAAAAGTCACGTCCAAGTCGAAAATCAGATTTACTAAGCAAAATTTCGCTGGTATTGTTTTCTGAAACATTGTTACTAAGTTTTCAATAGAAGCTGATGTGAAATTCAATATTCCTTTGTGATTTGGAACAGCAACGAGACGTCATTGTGATTTGTTGCTTGGAGTCGCCCATATATCGCGCTGCTTTGGCATCAATCCGTAAGTGAATCTCGCTTGCACAGCCCAACGATAAAAGCTGGTGAACTCCGTCAGTTTCCAAATTATGGTAAAAGAACTTCGTACGAGTTAGTGACGGATTTTTTTATGTCTAGTGAATAGTTTAGTTATAATAAATCTGTCTTTATTTTGTGTTTCTGTCATTATTTGTAGCTATCTTAATCAATGACAAAAGCTTTTCAAAGTAAAAGCAATAGTACCTAATTCGCTTAAAACTACTCTAAAAATTACTGATCAAATTAAAAAAAAACTATACATAGCGACATTGCTTCTGAATGCAACTTCAGACATTGAGCAGGAAATCTCTTGGAGTTGTAGAAAATCTCTTGGCCCTGTAGAAAAACCGGTGCTAAAACCGATAATAATGATCCTCCAGATTCTCGGGCCATCGTCAGAGGACTCCGTGGCTAAGTTGGTTGAAGCACTCCGGCTTGAGAAGGATCGTTTGAATCAATGCGGATTCAAATCCCGTCGGAATCAAAAATTTTGACAAGGTTTTTCAGTTTCGATAAAATAATACCTAAGTGTGGTATAACACTTTCGAAATAAAAAAAGGCTAAATTAAAATAACATCACAAAGGTACATACTATAATAAAATTGCATAATATTTAACTAGTGTCTTAGGTGTTAGGTAGTCAGTAGTACATATTGAGTAGGGTAGATTAGAGTTTTAGATGATATTACAGTAAATAAAATAATAATAATTATGCGATGAAGTCCTAATTATAATTTAAAACTAACTTGAATCGAGTAACCCAGCTAATTGATTAAGCCTGTGGCAGAGTGTAGGTATCACGGATGCATCTATTCGTTATCAACCCGATATCTGAAGGTAGTTTATATCCATGGATTAAGTTTTGGCCAGCACTATTTCGAAGCGAATATCTACATACCACAACAGATTATTGTTTTGTAATTAACTTATATTTATTGTAATTGCAATTTGCAATAGTGTATCCTATCCTACTAATATTATAAAGGCGAAAGTCCGTGTGTGTGTGTGTGTGTGTGTGTGTGTGTGTGTGAATGTATGTTGCCACGTATCTCCGTAACTACTATCCGATTTAGCTGAAATTTGAAACATAGATAGATAATGACCGGGAATAGGACATAGGCTACTTTTTATTCCGAAAAAATTCACGATTCCCTTGGGATAAACAAAATAGTAGTCCACGCGGGCGAAGCCGCGGGCGTCAGCTAGTCACTGATATATTTTAAACTAGCGGACGCCCGCGGCTTCGCCCGCGTGGACTACTATTTTGTTTATCCCAAGGGAATCGTGAATTTTTCGGGATATAAATTAACCTATGTGTTATTCCAGAACCTAAACTATCTACATTTATAATTTCATCAAAATCGGTTTAGAAGTTATGGGGATACGTGGTAACAAACATAAGTAAGTATAGTTTTTAATTTATAAAGTGACTTTAAAATTAGTAGATTTAGGTAAGTTCGAAGTCCAAACTAACACACTAAAAATTGATTTGCACTCACAGTATTTACCGGACAGCTTTGCTCTAAAACTGTACAACTCGAGGTATCACTGCAGAGTTTTAGCTTATCCACACAAACTGAAACGAATCAATTTAATAACTCGGAAACTAATAGTAAAGTAAGCTATCAAAGGCCCAATATTTTCTTAAAGGCGTATGCAGACCGGTGGAGTTTTCCTAGTATCCGCTACTCCGCAAGTATTCTCAACAAAATATTTTTCATAAAGCCCTCGTGTGGACGTAGTCAGGCATCTATCTACACTCATATTATAAAGAGGAAAAATTTGTATTTTTGTGTGTATGTTTGTAATGAATAAACTCAAAAACTACTGTGCCGATTTCAAAAATTCTTTCACCATTGGAAAGCTACACTCACTTTGCGTAACATAAGCTATATTTATGTGCTTAGAAAGTAAATTACCACCCTTGCGAAGCTGGGACAGGCCGCTAGTTATGGGATAAAAAGAAACGAAACAAACTAAAAAACACTTGATGACGTGCACAACATTATTTATTTATTTTTTGACAAATCATGGCTCAAAATATCATTAGATAATAAATCACAAATAAAATTACTAGTAGAATCAGTAAATTATAAGAATATAGTTATTTTCAAACTTTCTGAAAAATATCACTGAATTAATACGTACCTATCTCCGCGGACTTTAACACGTTATCGTAATTATTTAAATTATAACGGTGATGGCTGCAAATATTTCCTAATTTTAATAATTAAATAAAATATATTACAGAGAGACTAATACAATAAGCAATAATAGTAACAGTTAGCATTTTTTACAGACAATATTTTTCTACTGTTAGGAACAATTTAATTTATTATTATGAAATACTTCATTTACGTGAGTAATTCCGTGTGTTAAATAATGTCCAGTACCACTCACGAAAGTTTAGAAAGTGAAATACTTACCTACTTCATTTGGTAAGATCCAGAACATTTTTGTCGAATAGCTTAAGTTTTTGGATAAAAATATTTTTTATTTAAAATATTAGTGAGATCCTGAATACGACCACCGCTCTGCACATACTTGATACGTAATTTATGGAGACAGCACGCTATGGCCGCTTCTTGAATGCTGATTAGATGGTAGGAGCCCTTTGAATCAAACGAGGCGTCTTTAGTTTATGAAGTGCATTATGCAGTAAATCTTCATGATAAAAATACTGGATGAAGTGCATTATGCAGTAAATCTTCACGATAAAATACTAGTCATACCCAGCTCTAATTCAAAGACGCTCTCAGAATATTGATTTATTTCTATATGAAGAGAATATCTGAGCAGATTTTCTGGGAAGATAAAATATTTAATGAGTATGCATACAAATATATCAACCAAACAAAAACGATGATTCCATGCGAAAGTTTGTTTCATTCATCAAACTAAGGTAAGCCTTATTAAGTGCGAAATAAAATGTTTCTTGTTTTGAAATAAAATCTTTTGCAAAACTTTTTTCATCAGCTATGATTTCACTTCTGGTTTATTTTTAAACTTTGCAGGTTATGCTCAATAAACAAAACGATGTTTGAAATCTGATTTTACGGAACTGTGAATACACAAATTTTAAGATTTATTTTACATCCTGTTTGTTGGCTTGCTTGCTTATATGACCTAGTCAGTCGATAAAACGTGCACATAAAATATAAAACACTAGCTTCCGAGCGGTATTACTTGCTTGTCATTCGAATAAAAATAAGAATGTCTAAGACCTGTTGGGCTAAAAAGGCATAGCAGAATCACAATAGGAATTGCAATATACGCCGTTCTTGTCACTCTTAGTCTATGAAAAGAGACTGCCAATAGTTCAATTCATAATGTGATTCTGCTATAACGGCCTTTTTAACCCCTCTGTACATCTTTCAATAAATCAATAAACAAACGTACAACTATTGGTTAATTGTACTCCAGATATTTTCTCCTAAGTATTGTAATAATATTATGTAAGCAGAACTTCAAATCGATCTATTAATTACTTGACTTAGCATTTCATGTACCGGTGCATGTGGCTTCAACAGACAAAGCTTTTGAAGGTGTTAGGTGGACTACAATAGCGTCCTAATAAATACGTTGACCATAAAATGAACCATTATACAATTATTCATTACTAGCTGCTGCCCGCGGCTTCGCTCGCGTGGTAGCCGGATAAAAAGTAGCCTATGTTACTCTCCAGTCCTCCAACTATCTCCACACAAAAAATCACGTCAATCCGTCGCTCTGTTTTGACGTGAAAGCAGGACAAATAAACATACTTTCACATTTATAATATGGGTACGGATAGCTGCTACCCGCGGCTTCGCTCGCGTGGTAGCCGGCTAAAAAGTAGCCTATGTTACTTTCCAACTCTCCACAAAAAAAAAATATATCTCTGCAAAAAAAAAATCACGTCAATCCGTCGCTCTGTTTTAACGTGAAAGCAGGACAAATAAACAAACAAATAAACACACTTTCACGTTTATAATATGGGTACGGATTCTGACAGATTTTCTGCACTACCTACCTCTAACATTTCACATGGCACTTTGAGGCATATTTCGCCGCAAACGCCTTTTAGAAATGCGTCAAATGCCGTAATAAGCTTCATTCACAGTAAGATAGCCAGTTTGCCTGAATACGAGCTCTTTTGATTTAGCTTGCTTTCGCTCAAGCTTTCAATGTGAAAAGTCTTTGCCGACTTGGGAAGGAATATTATTTAACCCGTTAAGGTGAGCTGTTTATATACTTGGCCACTTTTATTTTTCTTAATTTGTTTTAATAACTTTGAAATTAAACCAAAATATGCTGTTTTTATTGTCATGATAAAATATCCGTTTCTCATGATAATGATCTATAGTATGATGGTCACGAACAATATTTGAATATATAAAAATAATTTAGCACAAAAATATAAATAACATTAGGTATATTTTGTGTAGAATCGTGAATAAAACGTGGTTGTTTAAAACTTAATTTAAAAGTGCCAAACACTTTATTGTCATGATAGAAGACTTGATTGCTAGAATGATAATAATACTCATGATAATGATCGTATTAGTAACAATATTTGAAAATATAAAAACAGTAAAAGCACGAAATGGTTGAAAAAACAAATGAAACTTAACTAGCTTATACTATACGTGAACAAAACCTCAATGGTACGGATCCTCGAAATCATCATCAAAATAACTTCAGTACAGATCAGAAATCGATGACAGACCAATTCGAAAACGCTTATCGGCTAATGGTTTTTGTGAACATGTTTACCATCGATTGGCTGCTGATTACACTGTTTATGAATGGAGCCCGATGGCCGGCTGTAATCAAGCCGGGACAAACAGACAAACAATGCCGAGCCATTGCCGCTCGCTTCCGGAAATTAACTTATTTGTCTGTGAGAGTGAATGGTAACATGGCTTATTCAAAACCAAACCATGCCTACAAAAGCTCATATGACTCTTAAGATTTTTGTGCAGGAAAAATTTGATATTGTGGAACTATAAAATTGATTGTAGGAAACAAAGAAAAAATACAGTTACTTACTTCTTAATTAACATAAACAACTAAACTAAAGAAGACAGAGTTCAGACTGAAGGTTGGATTGTTGGATTCGTTGGATTTCTATCTTACAAGTATATTTATGTAAGTACCTATAATATTATTTCTATTTTGATGTATTATTTTGTGTAATCACTATACCTACTTTTAAATTTAGTATGCATTGTGTGTTGGAAATAGTGGACCATCGTAGCGAAACTTTACATAATATACCGGAATCATCATTGCAGGTTAATGTTATAATTAATTCAAGATGAGAGAAAGCACGTAAAGGTCATTCAGCAATGCCATTCAGACCTCGGAATGAGTTCCGAATTCGGAAAGTGACCTTTTTTCGCTGCAAAAACGTCAACTTTCTGAAGAAAATTACTAAATCGGAAGTCACTACTGGTCTCATACATTTTTCATTCTGAAATAACAACTGAAGGAATGGTCAGAGCCTTGATGCCCTAATGAAAAACTCGGTGTGACTTCCCAAGCGTGGTCATACTTTTTTTTAGATGGCTAGTACTTTGGCTTTTGGGCCCAAAATGAATGACATCCTTTGCTTATTATTCTGTTTTTTCCATTGGGTTTACGACAGACATTTCAGACAAAGAGGCGTCAGAATAAAGGTGAAAATAATCAAAGTACTTTTTATTGTGATCCTGGAAGAGCCTCTTTATAAGAGCCTCGCCGTAACTCACCCCAAATGACTTCATTCACTCGATGTCCCGGAGTCATGTTAATTAGATAATTTAATTTCGACGTTTTAAGTGAAACGTTTGAGGGGAATTCTGTCATAATAAAAAATTCACCTATAAAAAAGTCACCTTTGAAATATTTGAGTACTTAATCATTTTAGAAGTCAAATATAATGTTGACATCTCTTTCTTCTGATGACTTCTTCAGAACTGCCCCGGGTCAGTCTTAGGTTAAAATTTTACCTCCTAAGGGCACGGAAATTGTCGTTCCCGGCTTTTAAGTCGTTAAGCCATGACGGAGGCCTTTAGGCGGCCTATAAACTCCGTCACCAGAGTTGGCCACTTGCTCATACGAGCTTACTTATTACCGTGTAGTAATGTGGTTTTATTATAAATGCATGATTTTATGCTTAACCTGCGTTACATTCGAAAACAGAGGTATTCGTATCTAGCTCTGGCTAAATTCTCATTGCTATACAAGTCAGTGGTTACACGGCTGTAATAAACATAGTTTCAGTTCAGGTAACATTTGTACACACGGCCCCTGCGGTCGACCAGCCAGTTTGGATAATTTGTTTTGTTTGAGATTTATGTTTGCCACTTCTCTGGTACCTTGCCTTAGCTTGGGGCTTGACATGTAAATGCAGCTTACAAAATAAAATGAAAATTTTAGTGAAGTACCTACCTATTCATAAAACTAGTAAGATACACTCAGTTGGAGTTTTTCACTAGCACCAATATAGTTATAAGTACCTAATATAGATTGTAACATACTTTGTTACATTATAATATAGTACTAGCTGCTGCCCGCAACTTCGCCCGCGTGGTACCCGGATAAAAGTTATTACTCTCCAGCCCTCCAACTATCTCCACATAAAAAATCACGTCAATCCGTCCCTCGGTTTTGACGTGAAAGCAGGACAAATAAACAAACAAATAAACACACTTTCACATTTATAATATGGGTACGGATTATGTACGTGATCTATGAAGGTAATCTTATAAAAAATACAAGAATACTGCACAATAAAATTCAAAGGATCTGCAGATTTTTCATTTTCTCACGAATACTATCATTACAAACTAAGGAATAAAATAGAACTAAAACTACAGATATAATGTTTCAAGTAAATACCCGATATTATTCTATTAATCCGTGTGTCAGTAGTTTTGGCATCGTGGAAGTGGAATCTCATAGATATCCAACGGCAGATTCCATACACAGCTCTGAGTTATTCACAACATTTGCCTTTTGCAAAACTAGAGAATATGCCTTTTACCGAATCAGTCTGCGTGAATGGGTCGCAGATATGAACTGCTTTTCCGTGATCACTAAAGTTCGATTCATTGCAGACTTCAATCTTTTAAGCTTCTTGTATTATCAACAAGATAATATTGAGATTAATCGTAATACTTTTACAACATGTTGTGCCGACCACACATAGGGAGACAAGGGCAAGAAGAAGAAGAAGAAAATACTACTATTATTGCGGTTAATAATAAAAAAAGGAGGGAATTCAAAACTCAGATCATTCATAAATGCAATTCGAAAAAAATATCAGCGCACTCATGCAGCAAACAGAATAGAGAAAAAACAAGTTTTTAATTATAAGAGATGTTAGCAATATATTTTCTTCTTATTATAGTACAAAGTATGGCATGCGTAATAACTACTTGAAAAGGTGCGTATATGTATAGATTGTATAGTCGCATAAATGTATTATCTTTTTTATTATCTCCCGAATATCAACAGTAGCTATTCTTTTCAAAATATAAACTTGTTCTATTTATAACACTTCTCTAAGCTCAAAATTATTAAGATAACTAATCTTAGTAAGAATACTTTGTTAAATTATTCTTAAACAACCTAAGAACTACTAGCTAACTACTCGTAAAATAATTTAATGACGGACTACGCTATAAAATCTTCTTAAACATTACTAATTGCTTGTTTGCAAACCTTGTTAGATTGACGGCGTTTAAACAAAAACAATAAAACAATAGTGGAATGACGCCAGCTTGATTTACGGGAACTGTTCAACACTAATTAACAAGGAAATTAATTATTATTGCAGGCCGGAAGCTGAGCCTTTTCTAAAATTAAGGAAATTCCCAGTCTTCAGCCCGTCATAGTCGACTCTGAATAGACACTGTTTGACAGACTATTAAGCGGCAAAATTGAAAAAGCCTCCTAAGGGAACCGGCCCGATCGGAACTTTTAAAACGGGAACTGAGCAATTGTACAAAATGAGAATGGCAAACTTTTGTTTCCTGATTACGATTTTCATTCACAATGACGATTAGCCTGATGTTTGTGGGAAATGTGCCTGTAAACAAAAGGAAATCGGATATGAAAGGTTTCTTTTGTTTGCATTGTGAGAAATTCTATAAATGATATTTCTAGCTTATTTTTTTGGCGCTTATTATTTAGATAAATCAATTAGTTTTGATTAAAAGTTCTTCTCTTTTATTAAAGTAGAATAGTAATTTTAAGGTCATAGCTGTTTAGATCACCTTCTAATTCTATGAACCAACGCCCACTACATCAACTCCTTGACAGCTTGCTACGCGGCGATCCAGTGACGTTACGAAGTTGATGTAGTGAGCGTTTGGTTTATAGAAGTCCATACAAAGAATACCTAACACAAGGCGATACGGTGCGGTGCTGGTGCCGAGTTGATCTGAACAGCTTTAACCTTACTCGTCAAAACTCTATGACTTCTTTGACAGACACTATACCAAACCTACTGTGTCTATTATAGAGATAATGTCTAAAATAGGTATAATACTCGTGATTAGCTAGGTGATTCTACTCCTGTTCTTTCTTATAAATAGTTATAATAACCAAGCTTACCATTTATGACTACTATTGATATTATCACTATTATATCTTAAGCAGTGTCCGCTGGCAATAAATCTTGCACAAGTTAACTTGCGCAAGCGACTTTCAATGTGTAAATGCTCGCATAAGTGGACTTCTGCAAATTTTAGTGACTTATCGAACTTGCTGCAAATGCCACCTGTATGGAAATAAAAAAATTGCAGTCAGTGGAAACTACCAAAAAAAAATCGAAAGTTACTTGCCTGTGGACACTTTGCTACACGTGAAACCGTGGCAAGTGCATTAGTGCAGAAGTAAGTCTACACCTTGTAAACAGGCACTATGTAGATTGTAGGTACCTAAACCTATTTGTCACCATATGTATATGATATTACCTTAATTCATCTATCATAGTTAATTAGGCGTGGTTGACATGCCATTGATAGATATTATCAATTACCAGTAACCACTTACTCCACCGCTTTCTAAGAAATTAACTTGAATTGTACTCTCACAGACTACAATATTATCAGATTATGGCTGGATTCAACCAAAATTTATCTTTCTCCAGAGTAACTAGCCGACTTAATTCGAAATACAATTGTTTAGAAAGCGCAACCGTACATTATTGTGTGCATACAAATATCCTGGGGCCCTAGCCATATTACACGATCTATCGTCGCTGTAGAACGATCTATCGTCGCGATAGAATAGAACACTTCAAAATGTATAGGAATTGACGTTCTGACCACGTGACTCATCTACTTGAAACGTCAAATCCTATACATTTTGAAGTGTTTCTATTCTACAGCGACGATAGATAGTGTAATATGGCTAGGGGGGCTGGTTATAAGGTGTCAACTTTACAATGTCAAAATATTCAAACAAACAGTAGTTTACTCTCGAGTAAAAACTTAATCCAGTTTGGTCGAATCCAGCCTAAGTAGATTATAGATTCATCTTTTATATTTCTGTAGACAAGGTTTATAAAGCTGAGAAGTTGGTTTATGTAGGTAGGTATTGGCCAAGTTTTCTTCATTTCCACAATATTCCAGGCACTACAATGTCTAGTTAACGTAGGCATGGATTATAGCTGGCAAGCTGCTTGCCACTGCCATAAAAAAAGATTTAAAGACCCAGAATTAAGTATATCAGTGTTTGTACTTTACACGATAGGTAGAATTATTTGGATGTAAACTTTTCTCTTTGACAACATTCAAAAACATATTTTATCGAAACCTTTCATATTTTCAAAGGTTTTACAGTTATTATTTTTGTTATTTTACAAAAAGTTTTATGCATTTTTATTCATAGATCCGTCGGCCTTTAAACTAGCCTATTGTGGTTCTATTCGGGTATTTTTATCGATGGTTTTCGGACAACTGACTACCTGAAAAATTTCGAACTTATACACGGCTTGATAAATATTCCCATCCCGCGGTCACTGCATCCAATTAACGCAGGCGTGGCTGCGAGCTGCGAGAATTGAACCACGAGACGCGATTTTTACATCAGAATAAATTCGAAGAACTATTAAAAAATGAACTCGGGGCCGTCGATTGGACTCAAACGGCGTTAGACAGAGATTCCTGGCGGTCTTTACTGTCGGAGGCCAAGATCGACTTCGGGTCGTTGCGTCACAGCAGTACGTAAGTACGTATTAAAAAAAGTAGCCTATTGCGTTGGACGTAAAACATACATAGATATTTTTGCTGATAGTTTTCATTGTGCTGAATATATTACTTAGATGTCTAGCTTCGCAGCTTTATTGGCAGGAGCTTTGCATTCTGTGTGGTGTGACTTCGATTCCCAATCATGATAAACGGTTGTGTAATAAACAATGTTTGATCAGTGTCTGTAATAAGTGAGAGCTAGTGCCCTGGTGATGAAATTTAAGACCTGAACCGACACCATCTTCGTAGCTTAATGAGGTCTATTAGTAAGTTACATGATAACACAAAAAAACAACATTAGTTATATTAATGTTATTATATCAGATAATTATTAGGTAACTAAGCTTTACTTAATTAAGCTGCTGGCGAAAGTTAGTAAAACAATCCTGTCTAGAACTATTCACGGAAGTGTTTTCACCAATCTACTTTAGATTGGCTAGCGTTGATAACAGCAAAATTTCGCGTTCCGAAACTGGTTCTGTCTTGGAAAACTCGAATCTCGTTTGTAAAAATCGCTTGTGTTTTTGTACGGTTAAAAACATATTGTCCGACCGGTGGTGGGCGATTTCGATAGCCCGGGGTGCAGACCCGACATAATTATGACATAAAGTCAGATAGTGTTGCGTTCGGGAAGATATGATCCACCATTGTAGCTATGGAATTATGAGGCATTGTTTGCGCTTTTTTATTTATGTAAACATGTTTGTCCGTCCCCTTTTTTATGGGATTAGAAATGAAGCGAGACCAAATAAATAATAGACGTGGATTTTGTATCACTGCAGCATTTATTGTATACTAGCCTATTGGTATTATGCTCCTGAGTGTTTCGTTCTCTCTGAAAAGAATATACTAAGCTAAGGGTTCGTTTTTCCTACCTCCGAGTAAAACATACATACTTTTTAACGTTAATACTCGTAGATTATGTAAAAATAACTAATGACTGCTAGGTATTACATATATCTGCTGGTTGGTCCTACTCAGCAATGGTGAAAGCTGTTGCACGATACTTCTCACTTTAATTGTCAGTTAGCTTACTTGAGACTTTACTCAGTTAAACAAGCCCTAAATATAGTTAAAACGAGTCAAAAGCAAAGCCGTTCAATAGCAAATAGTTTTGCAAATATCTTGGAACAATATACTCTTAGTTGGTTTCTGAATTTGTGTAAGTTCCTCCGCTCGCTCAAACCTAATCACTTTATTCGGTTCACTGGAGTGCAAACACAAGAATTTACCGTTATCATATTTGATAATCGCTCCGTTCAAACAAACTTACAATAAATACCAACAATATTAACTCAATAACTGATCTTGACTTTATCGATACTTTCTACCGTTTTAAAAGAGGCCTGCGACCGGCGAATTTCAATAAAAACGTAATACCGAAATCATTTAAAATTTAAGCATTTTTTATCAGTTTATGTTGTTAGATTAAGAGAGTAGGTATTTATCTAGGTTCCTGTTAAACTTTTGTTCCGAAAAACTTACCTAAAAAGAAATGTATTGAAATGAAATGAAATTGAATTGAAATCTTCGTAGGTACACCAAAAATGGCATTTTTTCTTTTCATTCTATAGTAAGTTTTTTGGAACAAAAGTGTAACAGGAACCTAGATAAATACTGCCTTTATCCAAATAATAACACAAAGTGATAAAAATATGCTCAAATTATTTTGGTATTACGTTCCTAGGTACGTTTGCCGGTCCCTTAAGTACTTATTAGATACAATTATCAAAAAAGAGTAGGTGAACTTCTCTCACTAAAAACTAGCTTGACATCATGATGTAGCATCTTTCAAAGTGTAGACATAAAATCATGATCTCTTCTATTTCAGAAATATTTGGAAATAAAAAACATTCCTTCCTTCAATATTTAAGCTCCTTTCCCTCGACAGTCTTTATTACCCAATGTAACTAAAACTAGGTTCTATTTAGCTAAATAAAATAAAGGTGCGGCTCAGCCAGTAACTTGATTAGACGCCTGTGCGTAGCTGTGCGTAGACAAAAGTAATCAACATTCATTTGGGTGTTGGTTGTTCTAGTATACCTACCTAAGAAGCATGTATTAGCGCGGCTCAGACTTGTTTGGGCTGGCTCATAATATTTGCTTTAGGCGTCACCGGCCCCACATAACCACTAATCATGTTTTATGAGTCCCGCTTTACTCAAATATTCGATTTGGATTTAACGGGGAGGAAAAATGAGCCATACCACTGAAATTGGTTATGTTTGTATGAAATGGTATTAATGTGTCGGCCAACGCCGCGGGGCATGAATATTTGGCTATTGAACAATGCAATGATGACATAATTTCTATTCCGTATGTTTATTGACATGTGTGTTTGTTTATCGGCTTGTTGACGTCGTCTTTGTTAAACTTTTACGAATAAAGATTCAATTTTTATGAAGTTACCAATTATTATTATTATAGTTAGCCCATTATGTCCCACTGCTGGGCAAAGGCCTCCCCTTGATCCTTCCAAACATAATATAAGTTAAAAATATAAAATAAATAATTATAACTTTTACTTACATTCACTGTGGTACGCTGGTTTTGTTTTGTCATAAAAAAATATAAAGAGTATTAATTATTTTTATTATTAAAATCGTCTCCTAAAGCTTATTAAATAATTTGCTGACTGACTGAATGTGTTCTCAAGGTTTTTTATGAAATTTTAGGAGTGTAGACGGCCAATACAAAAAAATATAAATATAAAAATATAAAAAAAATAAACTGGTGGTTATTTCACACAACACAACCCCAATCTAAGGAAAACTTGTCAAATTTTGGATTAAACACAATAATTTTCTGCTAATAAAAACTGAAATGTGAAGTTTGCAAAAAAATTAAAAAAATAAAATAAGTAGCATAAAAATAAAATTTAGCTACACTATATTTTTTAAATCATTTTCAGACAACATGGAGAAAGCTAGTAGGGTAGGTAACTTGAACGTCCTGTACATTATTGCGCAATTTTGACGTCATCTGTGACAAATGTACGTACCCTGAATCAGACAAAGGAATTGCTAAGGGCACAGACTATATAGATGTAAAGAAACATTTTAATATTTCTTTAAAATTTTAGAGTTTAAATTTTGCCGCGCTTTGCGTCGACAAAGCAAACTAAAGATGGAGGAAGTTTGTTTACTTGGAAAGTGGTCGTGAGAGTTTGTGTGATTTTGTGAAATTGTACCTAGTGAAAGATAAAACGTTCGGCACATTGATGGATAATAAACTTTAAATGTCGTTTCTTTGTTTACAGGTAGGAATTTAAGCCTAGAGTGTAATTTGTGAAACTGTTATTTCGTGTGATTCGATATCTAAATTAAAAATCTTTGTTTACAGAGCAACACATTATCGTTTATTTTCAAGCCTTAGATGATAACTATCTTATAAAACGACATTTCTGTTTATGAAAAATCAACTGAAAATGGAGAAACTTCAATTTGAGTTTACACTCCTACCTGGAAGCGATGGGAAATCAAACATATTTTCGATAACCTCAATAGCTACAAATGAAAATAAAGTTTACAAAATACCAGAAGAGCTACAACCGGCCAATCTCCATGAAGAGTTAATGAAAACTAGTGCATATAGTAAAGCAAAAAATAGTTTAAAAAAAAGGCACCAGATCAGAAGAGTCTGGATAACAATGACAGATCGGCTTGCTAGAACATATATAGATGATGATGATAATTTGCAATTTTGTGATCAGTTTCTTGAAGAAATAAATCAAAAAGATTACACAGCCGCTCATAAAACAGAACCAGATACATTGGAAAAATTGTTTGAAAAGTTGGTAGAAAATACTCAGAAAAATAAACAGCAGAACCTAAAACACATTTCTGAGAGGTTTGTGATTGAAAAATTTACAAGCAAAAATTCCAATGCTAATCAGTGGATTGACATTTTTGAAAAAGAATGCATACGCTTCGAAGTGACAACAGACGAAAAGAAAATTGAACTACTCCGATTATTTATGGATAAAAGTTGTGCGGATTGGTATAGCTCGATGATTATAAAATTAACGATGAACTCAGAATGGTCAACATGGAAAACCAGATTCTGTGAAACATTCGCAAACAAGGGATGGAACCCGGTCACATATGCACTCTCATTCAAATACAGAGATGGTTCACTGTTGGATTATGCTATGAGAAAAGAAAAATTGTTATTGGAAATGAGAAGAACTATTGATACGGGTACTTTGATAGATCTTATTGCAGCTAGTTTACCAGAATTCATCCTTAATAAGATTGACAGAGAAGAATTAAATGATACGGTGGATTTGTTTAACGAAGTTAGCAAATATGAACACATGGTTAATAAAAAAAGCTTTATGTCAAAGAAAAGATATGAAAATCACAGAACTGATAGTAAAAGTGAAGAAAAAAAGCCATGTAAGATCTGTGAAAAAATGAATAAAGGTACTCGGTTCCACCCTGAGACAACATGCTGGTTTAGAACAAGAGAAGATGATAAAATAAAGAAAAATACTATTAAACACGTAAACAATTCAGTGATTGAAGCTGAGTTGAATGAAACCGATCAAAAAAACGAGTTGTAACACCATTAATTAATGTCAAGCTACTATTGAATGATGAATTACAAATAAATGGAGTATATGATTCAGGTTCAAATGTTTCTCTGATTAATTCGAAGTTATTGAAATTAAAAGGAAATAGGAACAGTTTGAATGAAGCAAATTTAGTAACAATTAATGGTGTTAAAAAGACAAGTGGTTTGACGACTTTAAAAATAAAGATCTTCGACTTGGAAAAAAATGTTGATGTATACATTATAGATGAACAACATTTTAAATATGATTTTCTGATTGGATTAGACTTGATAAAAGAGTTTAAACTAATTCAAAACGAAGACTTAAAAGTTTTTCAAAAAAAGTACATAAAAAATGAAATAAGAGAAAATATAGAAGAAATTTCTATGAATAAAAGTACAGAATTGAAAGCCAGAGTTGAAACCAATGGTACAACAGAAAGCTACAAAATAAACTTTAATGAACATGTTAAAGTGGAAGATTTTGAATTAAGAATAAATCATTTAGATCAAAATCAAAAATCTGAAATAAATACACTGATTGACAAGCATAAATCAGTTTTTGCAAAAGATAAATATGATGTTGGTACTGTCAATGGATATGAAGCAAGAATAGACTTATTGGTTGACAAGTATTGTAGTAAGAGGCCTTACAGGTGCACTATAGAAGATAAAAAAGAAATTGAAGAACAAATATCAAAATTATTAGATAATGGACTTATAGAAGAATCTTACAGTCCATTTGCTGCACCTGTTACATTGGCATTTAAGAAAGAAGAAAACAAAAGATCCAGGCTATGTATAGACTTCAGAGACTTGAATAAAATAGTAGTACCTCAAGCTCAGCCCTTCCCATTAATTGAAGACCTAATGATAAAGACCAGAAATTGCAAGTTTTTTTCAACGCTAGACATAAACTCAGCGTTTTGGGCTATACCCCTACGGATTGAAGATAAAAAAAAAACAGGTTTCGTGACACAGGAAGGCCACTATCAATGGACATGTCTCCCATTTGGGCTTAAGACGTCCTCGGCCATTTTTCAGAGGATTTTGAGTAATATTTTGAGAAAATATAAACTCACTAACTTTGCTGTGAATTATATAGATGACATACTTATATTTAGTGAAACATTTGAAGATCACATTAATCATCTAACACAATTGCTTGAAGCGATCAAAACAGAAGGTTTCAGGCTGAAATTTACAAAATGCACATTTGCATCAGATTCAGTAAAATATCTAGGTCATATAATTCAAAACAATTCTATAAAACCAGTAAAGGATAATTTAATTTCAATAAAGAATTTTCCTACACCAAGAACACAGAAGAATGTAAGGCAATTCCTAGGAAAAATTAACTTTTACCATGAGTATATACCAAAAAGTGCAATAATACTCGATCCACTGCATAATTTACTTCGGAAAAACCAGAAATTCATTTGGTCTGATAAATGCCAAAAAGCATTTGAAATAGTAAAAAACTTGCTATGCTCACAACCAATTCTAGAAATATTTGATCAAAATCTACCAATCAATATTTATACTGATGCTTCTTTAGAAGGTATAGGGGCCATTTTAAAACAGACTCAGCTGGATGGAAAAGAAAAACCAGTTGCATACTTTTCAAAAAAACTAAATGAGTCCCAGAAGAAGAAAAAAGCAATATACTTAGAATGTTTAGCTATCAAAGAAGCAGTAAGATACTGGCAATATTGGTTGTTAGGAAGACCATTTACGGTTTACTCAGACCATAAACCACTAGAGAACATGAATTTGAAATCTAGAACGGACGAAGAGCTTGGTGATTTAACATATTATTTATCGCAATATGACTTTAAAATTAAATACGCCCCAGGAAAACTCAATGTAGAAGCTGACTGCCTAAGCAGGAATCCAGTTTTAGAATCAAATGAAAATACAGATGAACAATTGAAAGTAGTGAACATGATTAAACTTCAAGATATTTTAACAGATCAAAATAACAATGATGAAATTCAAAACCAAAAAAGCAGATTCATTGAAAGGCACAGTGTATACTTAAAGAAAGTAAAAAAGAGAGAGAAAATTATTTTATCAGAAGAATTTAGTATCAAGCTCATTAAAAACATACACGAAAACCTGTGCCACATTGGAATTGGACAAATGCAGAATACTATCAGCCCACATTACACTGCCAAAAATTTGACTAAAAACATAAAAAAGGTGTGTGGAAGTTGCGAAATTTGCATTAAAAATAAATCTAGAGGTCAAGGAGTTTATGGTTTTATGTCTCATCTAGGTCCGGCCAAGGAGCCTTTCGAAATAATCTCTATAGATACGATTGGCGGTTTTGGAGGTTCAAGATCAACAAAAAAATATCTACATCTCTTAGTGGATCACTTTACAAGATATGCTTTTATACTAAATTCGAAAACCCAAAGTGCAAATGATTTTATAAAACTGGTCAAGAACATAGCGGACACTGAGAATGTTGGTATGCTACTCACCGATCAATATCCAGGAATTAATTCGAAGGAATTCAAGAGATTCCTAAATGAGAAGCGGATTCCGATGGTCTTCACAGCAGTAAATGCTCCATTTTCAAATGGTTTAAATGAAAGGTTGAATCAAACAATAGTAAACAAAATCAGATGTAAAATAAATGAAGGAGGAAAAAAGAGAGCATGGACAGCAATTGCTCAAGAATGTGTAGACAAATATAATAATACTACCCACTCAGTAACCGGCTATACACCAAGTTATCTATTGAAAGGTACAGATGTTGCCATTTTACCAAACGAGTTAAAGCAAGGGAAACCTGATAGTGATTGGATCAAAGACAGGAAAACAGCACTCGAAAATACAATTAAATCACATAATTACAACAAAACACTATTTGACAAGAATAGGAAATATCATGAATTTAACGTGGGAGACATGGTATACGTGGAAAATGGAAACAAGCTTAATAGAAAGAAATTAGATGAACTAAAAATTGGACCATATGAAATTATTGAAAAAGTTTCAAACTCAATATATAGAATTGATACTGGACACAAAAAGATCGAATCAAACCTTTTTCATATTACAAAACTTATACCAGTTCCATCATTGGATAAAGAAGAAAGAGGAATGTTTGAAGAATAATATTGCTGTGAATTTTCTTCCCGTGGGGGGGAGATGTAAAGAAACATTTTAATATTTCTTTAAAATTTTAGAGTTTAAATTTTGCCGCGCTTTGCGTCGACAAAGCAAACTAAAGATGGAGGAAGTTTGTTTACTTGGAAAGTGGTCGTGAGAGTTTGTGTGATTTTGTGAAATTGTACCTAGTGAAAGATAAAACGTTCGGCACATTGATGGATAATAAACTTTAAATGTCGTTTCTTTGTTTACAGGTAGGAATTTAAGCCTAGAGTGTAATTTGTGAAACTGTTATTTCGTGTGATTCGATATCTAAATTAAAAATCTTTGTTTACAGAGCAACACATTATCGTTTATTTTCAAGCCTTAGATGATAACTATCTTATATAGATATGAATTGACAAGTTTCAAAGCCACTAGCTATAAAGCCAGTGACATAAACCGGAATAGTAATGAGCCGTGACGTCACGCGCGCGTCAACCGTCACGTGACTGATAGCTTTAATACAGCATGTTGATTATCCCGGCAGGAAACGTTTGCTAATCTAGTTAGGCTGCTCTTTATTGTGCTAAATCGTTCTATATTAACCAGGCTATTCATCATTAATATATCTTTTTTTTATTTTATATCTATAGTAGATTTTTCGCGCGGCTTTGTTCGCATTAGTGTAGATCCAAGCGGTAACAGTAAATTTTTCCGGATGAAGGGTACCCTATATTATTTTCTGTACCCCGGACAACTTGTATGCAATATTTCATGATGATCGGTTGAGTAGATAAGGCGCGCAAAAATGCAAAAAAAAAAAAAAAAAACAGTCTCATTCGCAATTATAATAGTTAGGATGTTTTCAGAATATGTTTTTGGTTAAATAAATTTGCTGGGCAAGTCGACTCCATCTAAACAATGTGACTGAACTTTACACTTCTCGGAATGCAGCCGATTCGAAGATTTTGTTCGGAAATTAGTGTTGTGTCAGCGAATAAATGTCACTTTCCGAATTCGGAATGCATTCCGAAAAGGGTTGAATAGCGCCGCTGATATTGTATATCCATACTCATATAATAAATGTGAAAGTGTGTTTGTTTGTCCTACTTTCACGTCAAAACGTTTGAATGGAGTTCAAACGTAATATCTGTAACTAGCACTCGGATTTCCTTATTTTTTACATTTCATCATCTACATCATCACCATATATCATCACTACGCGGGTAGCGCTACGAGGGCGATGCTAGTCTAAAATATAATGAAAATAACTGAGTTATTTATTTTATTTTTGTGACTGAGTATTTTATTTCTTTGAACTATTTTTAAGTACAGCTTAATTGAACTATTAAATGCAGTTCATGTTATTTTTTTATGAACAATATTTTTAAGCACTCATATCGGTCTGCGTAAAAATGCAGCTAGTTTAAGAAAATAATTAGCTTTTATTTTATACTAACAGCGCCCTCGCGGCGTTGCCTCCGTAGTGATGGTTTATGGTGATGAAAATGATGATGAAAAGCAGTTTAGCTCAAGAGTTTAGCTATCACATGCAGTAATAATTTTTCAAATCAGACTGGTAGTTCCTAAGGTTAGCGCGTTCAAACAAACAAACTCTTCCGCTCATTAGTATAATTAGTAAGTATAAGATGTACGACGAAATCGGTACCGATTCATGTCATTGTGCCAAGACGCAAGAGGACGTGAGACAATCATTTGCAAAATCTGCATTAGTTCCTGTTTTAGGTTTTTATTATGTACCCAAGTCAGGTAAACATAGAGTGGGATCAAAAATAATACAATATAATATTTTGAAATAAAACAATGTTTTCGCTGTGTCAATAATTTATAGTACAATAGAAAGGAAAAGAAAAAGAAACTATAAAAATTACTTCAATGAAAAAGTTACTTTTGTAAGTAGGTACTTCAAAATATTTAGTTTCGGTTCGCCACAAAATTATCGTATTAATTTGAGTCGTTTCTTGCTGAAAGTACGTGAATTATGCGGTTAATAGACTTAAACTTTCAGAATAATCACTGCGACAATTTTGATTTAAACAGAAGGCCAGTTCAAGTTTTATAAGGATTTAAAATACCAACGCAAACTATTTTTTGTAGGAATTCTTGAAGTAAGAGTTAAGGTTATAGCTGACACCGTCAACCTCAACGCATCGCCTTGTGCCGTTTATGTATTCTTTGTATGGAATTCTACTAAGCGAGCCGCTGATCTATGTAAATAAAAATGAATGTTTGTAAGGCTGATTTTAGTCTCACGCTCACCGTCAGCGCTGATAGGCGAGGGATCTTTATCACAGTGAAATAAGGATACTGATTGTCCAGCACTGACGAGAGCAATCAGCGTAGCTATTTCTGCTAAACAAACAGTATCCTTATTTCGTTGTAATAAAGATCACTCGCCTAACAGCGCTGACGGTGAGCGTGAGACTAAAATCAGCCTAATATGTTTGTCCTCTAGGCGTTCCTAAACCATTGATCAGATTGAAACTCTGGTAGGGTCTTTTTAAACGCCCGCGAGATTTCTGGCCCAAAAAACTTATAAAAAAAACTGAGGTGAAGTTCGCCGGGTCAGCTAGTATGATATAAATTATCTTCGCAAAAGTTCAGTGTCTTAAAACTGAGCTTTATACTTCTTTACTACTCTGTTATTGAGACAGATGTAGTAGTTCTTTGACAGTTTAAGTGAGAGGGATTGGACAGGTGGAAGTTCAATAAATCTTAGATTAGATAAAGTTTTAAGACTACTTTAAAAGTTGTCTGGTTGCGAATAAAAGTCGTTGCGGTCAAAATTAAAAACTCAAATAGGTATAATAAAGCTTTAAAATTTAAACGATTATTATACATTTAGAATGCAAGATGTCGCCCGCGACTTCGCCCGCGTAGGACCTTTTATAGCGGAAATTGGAATTTTTCCAACCTATGTCCTTCTCCAAGGTCTAATCTATGTCTAAACCAAAATTCATCAAAATTGGTTCAGTGATTTAGACGTGAAAAGGAAACATACAATACAGACAGACAGTGGACAAAGTTACCTTCACTTTTAGAAATTAGTATGGATTGTGTCTGTATTAGAATTCCAATGAAGGATTTTCACACATATTATTCTCGCCAAAGACTACGTTTAAAAACATCAATAGCAAAATAATTTCAATGCGATAGTATTACTCATTCAGCATGGTCTTTCTATGGGATTACAAGTTAATCCTCTTGGTACGCACCCCCCTGTTCTGAAAGGTAATAAAATTCTTGCGTCATCGCTGGACCCACGGACCAGGGTTTAAAGTATTACCACCTCATTCTGAACAGCCTTTTTCAACGTCCCCGGATTATTTTCACAAAATGACAGTGAAATTTGATTTTTGGAGCCGGATTTCTTTTGTAATTAATAGGGTATTGTTTTAGGATAGATCAGTTACACTGCCTCCAATGTCAAGGGTACCTACTACATAAATGATTGTACCGTCAGGGTATCTATCTATTTTTACAATTAAGGAGACGCTGTTGGCTCAGGGGATTAGTACTTCGACTTTCGATCCTAAGGTCGTGGGTTCGAATCCCAGCCGCGCATCAATGGATTTTTTGATTCGAAAAATTTATATGCGCATTAACACGAGCTCTAAGCGGTGAAGGAAAACATCTTGAGGAAACCCGCGGCTTAGTCAGCCCCACACGTATTGATCATGTCTTTCCTGTGGATATGGCCGGTTAAGCTGAGATGATGGTTTACGAGTAGGTGCTGGGCAAGCCTACTCCATCTTAAACAATGTCCCAGGCACTACAGTGTCCCGTTAAGTGTAGGCAAAGATTGCCTCCTGACTCTGTATATAATCATCTAGAAAAGATGTAAAAGGCTTAAAGTAGTACTTATGACAACGTTTAAAGTTGCCCAGTACCAATTCCTCTCAGCTGCATTGACCTTATCCACAGAATTAACAAAGAAATACTGCTGGACACTTCACACGCCTCAAAGTAAGCAAAGCTTGTGTTATGGGAACTACATGACTGATTTAATACTTATTTACTTTTTTTTGTAAATACATTATTAAACATAGAAAAAACACCCAGAGCTCCAATTCTTCTAATTTACGTCAACCATTCCGGTATCATTACCGCTGCGTTTTATTTCGTTCTTCAAAATGACAGTAATTTGCTAAACTTAATTGCTAAACTTCACTAATGCGGAATCATATCAGATTGTAAACTTATTTTCTGAGTAATGCATTTTTCTTAGTTGATTTCATTTAGAAAGCCAAACATAATAAGATCACTGAAAATACTGAAATACTTCAGCAACAAAACACATTTAAGTGCTACGCAACCCTGGCCGAGCATAACTTCCAGTGACTAAAATAATTGTGATAAACACGATACAGATTGCACCACTTCCCGAGCACGGCATCCAATCATTAGTCGAGATTTTTGAGCAAACTCTGAAAATTCCTGTGTCGTTGTTCTTCACTCTACCATCAGATTACTAAGAACCGTAAAACAAGCGTAATAGTTGACACTAGTGGAAATCTTCGAGGTCGAGGTAGTAAAAAGAAAACAATATTACTTTTGTACTGCGAGACCCGCATTAATATACATTTGGCGGACTCGCTGGCGGACTCTCGCATTTTCATTACAAATTGAGCCACAAAATAAAATTAGTCCCATTTGTTTGTTTTAGTAAAACTCTCCACGCATTTCAGGTATAATGCTCGACAACTTATTAAACAACTATTGTATTAGATTCGTTATATTTAACTAACCATAACCAAATTTAAATACAAATGAACTGTGAATAAAAGGGGTCTAGGAAGATAAATGTTTTGTTATTTTGCCTCTATCACATCACAATGCCCAGTTAATTAGTCTAAATAACACTGTGTTTGCCAGACGCGCAAACAGAGATCCTTAATGAAGCCCGCCGATTCCCGGGTCTGGAACGCTCTTTCATTTGGCCTTAAAGGCGTAGGGCGGTCTTGCCAAAAACAAGGCCAATAACGGTCTGGCAAACAGTACAAACGATGCGTTAGTGACAACGACTCGGATGTTACCCGTGACGGGACGCAAGACAGCTTATTATCTCCCCAGACGAAACACGTCAAGAAATCCTCGGTTATTTTCCACGCGTCCGCGGGTATTCGCTTGAGACTCGACGAAAATTAGTTACTGGTTTCCTTGTTTTTCGTTGAATGCGTTGCGTGATTTTCATTGTTAAGATATAACAGACGCGCTGAAATTGAAGTCCGTGTACGGAATGGATAAGTACACTCTACTTGAGTTTTGAGCGCAGGATGGCGTCATGACGCGACGGTGGTAGTTTGAATAATGTGGATTGATATTTGTAGCGTAGTGCAGCAAATAATTGACAGGATTATAGTAAATAAAAGGACAAAAATAATATAAATTTTGTAAATATCATAAAATAATAACCTTAAATATGAAACAGTAGACGAATAATGAAAAAAATATTTCTACACCATTGTTCTCGACTTTTCATTTTGTTCTCTACTAATTAGATTCATAACCTTGTCAGTTTTATCCTTACGAATAGTTAAACATTACAAAAGCTATTATCGAACGAAATATTAGCATAATAAAGCTTAAAACCTCAGAGATGATACCGAAATCTGACTACATTCTGTTAATTAGAACATTTTATAAAACAGCTGAAAAAAGCACTACATTCTCTGGAACTTGCTGTTTTTTGCCGACTATTGTCTACTAAAGCGTTATAATGTACCGTAACACCTTTTGTACGGCGGCCGCAGAATGTAATGTTATCCCGAGTCGCATATTTCGGCCGTTGTTCAAAGCTTTGAATATTCGTTTGTTTAATTTTTTTGCTGGATTAATTTGTCTGAGCATTCAAATTGCAAATTGTGAGATAAAGGGTGACCTTTTCTAATGTGGCTTTGGAGACCGAGTCCGGGAAATTGTACGCTTTTGTAATGACCGCATCAGATTGATGACTTTTTCGGAAATAAGATATTATCTATCAAAGCATTGACTTTTGTGGTTTTTGTTTAGTGTATTGGTAAAAGCTTACTATAAGATTTATTTATAGAACTTTATTAACGCTCATCAAAGAATTTTACAGTTCGCATTATAATGAGCTTGAACTATTTAGTAAAGTAGGTAAACGATAGTTCAATCTAGGCTTATAAGGTAAACATAATAATAATCAAAAGTAACAAATTTTCTAAATCGATTCTAAAAGAATAAGCTTATTCAAATAATGAGCGCTAAGGCCGACATGCTAAAACACAGCACGAAGTTAGAATCATTGCAAGCCTTTTTTTTTTAAACTAGTTTAATATAGTAACTGTCTTAAGACGACTCGTTGTTACAAATGCAAAAGCATTCTGACAAACGGGCTCTTTATAATTTTACTCAACATTAATTTTGTTGATAGATAAAATAAGTATGGTTAGAAAGTAGCATGTGTGTGTTTGTATATTAACAAAGAAGTTTGCAAGAATAGGTATAAAGATAAGACGTAAACAATACAAGCTCTAAGCATCTTAAAACTAACACAACTGCAAGAAACATTCCTGCATATAAACTTCGAGGTGTTGCTTTTGAATTCTGCGATTCAATATTCTTTTTCCATTTTCACCGTCTGAGGCATCGCTCGATCTGATCCCGATATTCATGTCTACACTTTCACAATAAAACGGTACCTAGATGTTTTCAGACTAAAAGTATTACTTAGCTAACAGCTACGTAGTCAATGACACAAGTATATCAAGATCTTACAGGCGGGAACCGATACTTAAAATTTGGGCTCTAAAGTAAATGAAGGTAAAAAATCAACTATATTTGTTAGTTACTAATACAAGCACTATAGATATATCGTAAATCATCAAACCTTAATGTATCTTACCTTCATGATTGATTCTACAAATCTACATGTACCTATTGATACTATTTCAGAGCTTTGCATTTTCTGTGGTACATATTATAGTAGTATAGATAAGTAGTACTTTTCATTAGAAATGAAAAATCTTACCAAAATTTTCAATTCCGACGGGATTCGAACCCGCAATGATACAAACGATCCTCCTTAAGCCGGAGTGCCTTACCATTCGGCCACGGAATCCTTATTACGTCAGGTTGAAAATCTTGATAAGCTCATATTGATCGATTTAAGCATCGATAAATTTTGGTAAGATTTTTCATTTCTAATGAAATAATACCAAAGTGTGGTTTAACACTATAAAAATTAAATCTTATAGATAGTACTTTGTCTTTCGAGTCTATAATCGATTGCTCTAACAGCAAAGAAAACATATTTAACTTAAAAATAAGAATCATGCGAATCAGAAACTACGAGTACCTTAGTACCTTACTTATCACACTTTTCAGAAGATATTTCAAGAATGACTGTACCTATATCTAGGTATATTTTATTCAAATTCCTCTGCATTTGCTGTATTCCTTATTGAAATGGAGAGCCGTAAATAATAACTACATTTCTAGAAATACTTGTTTCTTTAGTATTCTAAGCTAGTTTACTGCGCATCAAACAAACGTGGAAGCTTTTGCTCTTTGAACTTTACCCAATGTTAAATTCATTTTCTAGACAGTAGTAAAGAAAATCTTAAGATGTTTTTGCCGTGAACTTACCAGAACTCAGTATTCATCCAGATATTTGTCTGTTTTAACAACAATATTTCATTTTAATTATTTATATTTTCAACTACGTAACAGTAAAGTTGTCTTGAATTTCATCAAAAAAATATGAACCCAACAAATATTTCAATCACTAAATTCCTGAACATTTTCAATTCCGTCGTGCAAGTAACTGTAGGCGGCGTGGTCCCTTATTTTCTTGTATATTTTTTCCCCTCTCTATGAAGAAGTCATAAATCACTTGAATGTAAATCTGTAGCATCCAGCCTCGGATGAGTGACATGCCATTATCGCGTAGCAACCGGCAGTGAGGCCGCGGCCTAAACTTTCCAACCGAAGTTTTATACTCCGACAATCCTTTTATCTGTTGCAGTTTACGTTTTGTTTTAGCTGTATTTTCGAATATTTATATTTATTGCTGCAGTAGAACGTTGTGCGCTATCACTATTCTGTTAAAGCCCTATTTTAGAGCTGTACAAACATTAGTATGAAAGTTTGTAACATCAATAAACCAAATTTACAACCTCACTGCTCCAAGTTAAAGGCTCATTAAATCGTTCTCTAGTCGATCTCACAATCAGGCTATAAAGTTTGATGTGTCTGTTTTTGGAGTCGCAAAATGAATCATCGTTCTTACTCGTAGTTCTATCCTACTAATATTATAAAGGTGTGTGTGTGTGTGTGTGTGTGTGTGTATATATATATAACTACTAAACCGATTTTGATGAAATTTGGAATGAAGATAGTTTAAATTCTGGAATGAAACATAGGCTACTTTTTATCCCGGAAAAATATATGGTTCCCGTGGGATATAAACAAATAAAAGTACACACGGGCGAAGCCGCGGCCGCTCACTAGTTCCTCATACGTGTTCCGTGTAACATTAATATAATAAAATAATGGAACGTCGCTGGGATTCCGCCCGTAACTACGTAATAAGCCGACAAGTCTTCAATCCGTCCCCATCCATCACGTAGGAGTCGTGATCTCATTCATCTGTCATACCGTTCTACCTTGGACGTATTGCTTACGATACTTTTTTCTGTTTCAGGTAATGAATTCTAGTCCAGATATTTATGGGATTCCTAATTTGTAAGTAGAAATAACCTTTATACACGCAAAAATGATTGAATATTTTTTAAAATAATAAGGATTAATGAAAAGAAACTCTTTATTTTTGTTTTTATATCTTAGCTCTTAGATTATGGTAATCTCGATCTGTCACATCAGTGGACAAGTTAACAAAATCGTGTCTCAAGAATTAAATTCTACATTTTCCGAATGAATGTCGCTAAAAGTTACCTGGATTCAACTTAATCCAATTGGCCGTGGTCGCGACTAAACCTATTTTGGGAGACTTCACAACCGTTAACCAACTTACTTTTAAGCACCACTTTCGCTAAGAAATGCTAACTTTTTGTATTTGCATATATTTTGGTCACAATTTATTCGGATTTTTGGAGCTATGAAGAAGTAAAACTTCGTAAAAGTCCCTTGTTGAAACACTTTATATTTTACATATTTTTCAAGTCAATTTCCTGGAAAAATTAAACACCGGTTGGTCTTTATTTTGCCGGAAGCCTTATTAAAACATAGCTTCTTGCAAATTGACATGAATTCAGAATTCAAGCTAAAAATAAGATAGGAATTACCCGGATTTTCCAATCTTCATAACTTACATTTAAGTTTACACAGAAGACAATAAATTAAGCAAGTTCTTTATTATTCAGGGCAAATTCTGGGTAGATCCGAAGTATTATGCTAAAAGAATGTAGAGAGAAAGTATTCGCGAAGTATTAAACAGTGCTTAGATATGCGGGATCTCCTTGGAATGGCTTAGATTTGCATGTTAACTCAGTTTTCATAAGTAATAGTTGGTAGAAATAAGCTGGCAAAGTTCTGAGAGAGCAAACTTGAGGATTGGAATTTTGTGCGAACTCAGCTATGAGCGCGGATTGATAACACTTTCTTGTTTACCTTTGTGAAGTGTTGGGCTACTTTATACATTTGCTTCTTATATTTTGATGTGAAAGTGTGTTTATTTGTTTGTTTATTTGTCCTGCTTTCACGTCAAAACAGAGCGACGGATTGACGTATTTTTTTCTGGAGATGTAGGAATAATTTTATTGAGATACTTAGTTGGAGGGCTGGAGGGTAACATAGGTTACTTTTTATCCAGGTACCACCCGAGCGAAGCCGCGGGCAGCAGCTAGTGTATTTTATATACTTTAACTCTATCTATTGACATTTGACAGTAAGATTTTAGAGAAAAGACGACGAACTATATAGACTCGTCGACTTATTTATTACTTTATAGTTTGTATGCACAGTAGGAGAAAGCGTAAGTTTATGAAAATATTTTATTTTAATCTGCTTCTAATCAAATCTTACAAAAAATGTAAACTTTATTTTCAAAGACCTTTGAAATAATCTTTAGTTAATTTACATATCCTTCGCAACCTTTAAAGCATTGCTCCTAGAAAATTAATTATGAAAATAGTTTATCTTCATCAAAAGAAAACTTTGAACCTGCGGCAAACAAAATTCCCCCTAAAGCTGTTATTTTAAAAGGGTTAATGATATTTCTGAGCAATAAATAACTTACAAATTGTTAAGGTGTCCCGAGGGCATAGAGTTTTGAACTCTCAAATCTGGATTCGCAAAACTTTTTCCACTCAAACTTTTCGAATATTCGCACCTCTCCATCTGTATTCCAACTTATATTCTTCAAATGATCTAGTTTGGGAAGTAGTCTTTCAAAATAATTCTTTTGTTGCATTCGTCAGTGTGAATGTACAATGGCTGGCTTGAGTTGGCGGTACCTTTTCAGCTGACAATAAGTTCGCCGCTATTGGGGTGGGCTTCTCAAGCGTTTTTTTATTTTGCCTTCTATATCGAAGTTTGTTTGAATTCTGTGTTTTATTAATCAAGAGATTTACTAAATCAAAATAACTGGCTGATTTAATTATGAACCTTAATTGCTCAATTATTCAGTAAAAATTATAGTCTAGTATTGTATTAGTTTATTTAATTTATCTTTTATTGTTACAATATTTTTTTATGTATGCCACCGCCATTAGTAGTTAATTTTTATCCTGTCCATCCAAAGGTTACCTGAAAGAGACCGCTTTCAGCGATAAGGTTGCCCATTGTTACACTTCTTTTTTTTTAATTAAGGCTTATTTTATTTTTGTATTTAATGGTGTATGTACAATAAAGTAGGTAATATTCTATTCTATTCTACTAATATAAAATATGAAAACAATTATCTTTCAGGCTTTGTCTAAAAAAAATAAAAAATGAGGGCTCCCCTAAAATACACAAGGACGATAAATCTAGCCACAAGATAAGACTCAATAAAGTTGCCTGTGGCTCGGATTTGTCATATTTTTGAGGCCATATACACGGGCAATTGACAATAAATTATACAGCGACAAAATAGTTACTAAAGGACATCTGAATTATGTCCTTTAGTAACTATTCTCCTGTCAAACTAATTCAATAAATAAAAAAACAAGATTGCGACTGTATTCTCATGGCGTAGAAGACTAAAATAATAAATAAGCTAACATACCTGATGATTTTTTGATTTTGATACTAAGTAATGTTGTGATTTTTTCTATTGAAACGTTTCTAACTAAAACTTTAACTTAGTTTAAACTTAGTTAAAACGGCCATCCCCTGCTAGTCAGAATATTCCAGTATTTATTCATTTTAAAATTTCGCATTAGTCGCAATCATAATAATCGTCCGACTTATGTTGTTCAGTGATATACTCGTCTGAATGCGACGTAAGAACGTCCATAAATCCATCAATAGTTAAGCTGTAGAGCGCAGTATTTTTCTTGGAACTTGTGCGTCACACACGGCCACCCGCGCCTCATAAATTCTGATAATCACTGTGCACATGTGACTCGACTACAATGCATAATAAGGGTAGCTTTTATTTGAATGTTTTTGAGTCACTGAATATAAAAAGAAACGATATCACTATTGTCAATATTTTACTAGTCAAGTGTTTCCTCACGATGTTTTCTTCATCGTTTCGAGCTCGTGTAAAAGTCTGAGGTCTTAAGATAATGTTATGCACGCACATTATAACAATGAAATTTTAATCTTAATAAATAAATTATACGTTGACGACAATGCTGAAAGCATCGTAAATAATAAATTTGCTCTGCAATATATATTAAATGTGGGACAATTTATCACTTATTATTATTGTAATTATTGAATTCTACATGCGTTCAACGTCTTCTAACAAAATAAATTACGCTACCAATACGTGACGCTAACAAAAATTCACACAACAGAATAACAACCAACGCCATTTTATGTTTTTCAATATGAAAATTAGGCGTGTGCCTCTTTGTCAATTTTACCACGCAATTTGTCGGGAGAAAATCTTCCCTCACGATATATTTATTAGCCTCAGTTAATGGAAATGTGATACTTTAGGCACACCTACTTTGATTTAAGTAAGTAATCCTTTTTCTTTTTTGTGTGCAAGCTTTTTCATGTGTTACTTATATCCGATGTTCACTCGCGTCATGTTCACGAATACATAATATGAAACGAAGTAATAAACCTGGAAAACTTACCTGCTTTACAACTAAAATAACATGATGTAAGCTCAAAAAATCTAATTATAGATTTGACAAAGGTCCCGGTTTTTGAATCTTATTAGTAGCCGTAATTAAAAAAATAACAGTAAAAAATAGTTTTCATTTACAAGTGGGTGGTCAAAAACTTCTAAGACTTGACCCAAACTATATGTTAGTTTGGGTCAAGTCTTAGAAGTTTTTGACCCACTTCCCAGTGTCCGATTGAGCTGAAATTTGGCACACTTATAGATTCTTGGTGACAATGCAATATTATGGTGACAGCTAGCCGATCTGATGATGGAATCAGGAGCTGTTCAATGAAACTTCTTTGATAATAACAGTAGAACAAATGTTTGGGCTCATTTGAATCAGTTCACCCTTAAAATAAAAGCTTGTATAGAAAAAAATGCTTTGAACAGAAAAATTATTTAAAATTGAGAGTGATTACTTATAGTAGTTTTGATAAAGTTTTAAAAACATAAACATTTTTTTATAACATGAACGAAAGTACATTTCTCAAGCTTCATGTGAATTCATCGAGAGAGGTTTATTAAACCCAATAAACAAACTCACAGACCTTTGAATTAAAAAGTTTATGGGATGGGACGGTGAATTCCTGCCAGTGTAAACCTTTTTGCATTAGTAATGGCTTCAAAACTTGTTAATCGAGAGTTTTTTATTTAAATTATTTATAAAAGTGTAAACAAATACCTTTTCCAAATATTTTTGCTCTAGCCGTTAGGTACCTACATTATTGTCACAGATTTTTGTTTTTCGGCGCGAAAACATTTTTTAGGGTTTTATTTTATAGTTTTAATAAGTATCACATTTAGAACTCTTTCATTCATATTAAAAAAAAATATATCAAAAAAGTCACCTAGACAGGATTTGATCCCTTAACCTTGGCTATACGGTGGTCACCTTTCTAAAAATTGAGCTACCGGGCACATCATGGTTGAAATTGCGGTGTGGGTTCAAATCGATCTATATGTAATTTCATATAGTTAGCTAAAAACAGGTAAGCCGCATTATAGTTCATCTTTCTTAGTGACATCACATATTGTGCTTCATTAGGTGCAGCAAACTTCCAAGTAACTTAGTTACCTTAAGGTGGCGATTCGCGCCCGAGACCGAGACAGGAGACCGAGACGAGAGATAGGCTTTGTAAGTGCGCACGAAAGTGACACGAGACGAGAACCGTCAATTTATATGGCAACAGTCTCATCTCGCTATCTGCAGGCTGATAGAGTCTAACTTGTCTCGAACCTCATATTAGTCTCAAACTGTCAAAAACGTTCGTGTAGGTATCTTTTGTCGCGTTCGGTCTCGTTGAGATGAGAGTGATAGAGCTACTTGCGTGGTCACTGAACTGTCATATTTTACAGCTTAAGACCGATTTCGGTTGCTAGCAAAGATAGACAATCAGAGGGCTGAGACAGGCTTTGTAAGGGCGCGCGAAAGTGACACGAGACAAAACTGTCACTTTATATGACAACGGTCTCCTGACTCGGTCTCTGGTCTTGGTCTTCTGTCTCGGTCTCGAGCGCGAACCGCCACCCTTAGTTCATGGATTAAATTTGAACTAGATAGTACACGAACTAGCTAGAGCTAATTGCTAATTGTAGAATAGCTAAACGTGCAAGCAAAGACTTTCCGGGGAAGATCCAATGCAAGCTTAGAAGTTTAGAACAACATGTTGATTTTAGCACAAACATAAGTTGTAGTTAATGTCTGCTCCTTGGAAGTTTTAAGGTGATAGTTGAAAATTAACTGATAAAACTGTTTGAAGAATGTACAATGTACAAATGAGCTAGCAGAAAAAAAAAATTCGTATGATCACGACTGTATCTCCAAAGCACGGTAGACTTTCTCTCAGATCTTTTAATCTTTATTCTTACAACATTAAAAGACGGGGAATGCTCAAATTTAGTTACAAATGAATATACCCAGTCAATACTTTTACTTTCGAGATAGCAAACAATGTTTACAAAACCTTATTTTGCCCATTCTAATATTTACTCGCACCAGTTCAAAAGTTAGCAACAAAACTGAAACACAATTTCATAAGCCGCCTAGAACGCAGTTAAAATGAAACAACCTAAACGATATGGAAAATAACCAGACTACCAGGCTCACATAAACTGGTGGAGTTGGCGGCACGTAGCGGAATATTTATCGGCTGCGGGCCCCGGCCGTTATTGGACTTGTCTTTTCGTCGTTTAAGGAGAACGGTGATGTGTTTATTCAATTTGCTGCTAGGAAATACTGTTACCTGCCACCGTGTCAGCCTTTACTATCGGTAAAGATACTTTAGTTACATGGATATTGCTGTTTTCATAGTTTTTGTTAAGAAAAGTAGCAACAAAATATTTTTATAGAAAAACAGTATTTTTTTCAAATTACATTAACATCTGCAGTTCTTTTTAATCATAATTTTATAGTCTCCCTGCCCTTATCTCATTAAACGAGGTCAGTACAACACGTTTCCTGTCACTATTTTTCTCACTCTACCTACACTTTAGTTTTTATTTTTCAATATAAGAAATAATACAGACCATATTATTAGTGTAACATTTTTTGTTCGAAGACTTTTTGATAACCTCACTCCGCTCTTGTGTACTAAAAACATTTCTCAATTACAGTAAAGTAGGCATGTACTAAATCCCATGAAAAGATAGAGTTCGTTAAAAGACTCTTTAATTTTCATTCTCTATAAACAAAATCGTAATGGATGCGGTGCATTTGTAAACAATATTCACGACTGGAACCCGCAAACGGATGAATGGACGGATGGGCCGTCGCCTGCGGCCATCTTTAATTTTATATAGATCTCTGTTTGCAAACTCAATATTTATTATACCTGCCAATATTCCAGTTGGCTGATTCGGTACATATTTGATGGCAAACTTTACTTCAACAATGCCGTTTCAATTAACAATGGATTCATTGATAATGAAACTAAAAGTCTAAGTATTCAGTATCAATGTTCTTTAATGTTAGTATTAATGTTCAACAATTTTGTTAAATGTTCATGTATTTGGATGTAGTTGGAGATAAAATAAAATGAGTCTCTTTATTATTTTTTAGGTAAAAGTTCTAAAAGTCCAGACGATCCTTATCTAATAGAGAACTTATTATATAAAGCGCTGATTAGTAAAGCTGCTTCGGGATATAATCTAAACTTTATCCACTAAAGCAAAATTTGTACCACCAATTCCGGTTTAAACGCTCGAAACTCGGAAACGCAATTGGAAAACTCCTCACATAATGGGGGCTTTTAACGAGACCTTTTTTGAAAGTAACTAAAACGTCCCCTGCAATGATCCATTATCTGAAGACAAGTTAGCGATCTCCTTCCGTCTATTTTCACAAGTAATAACTAAATTTATCGCCGGAGTTTCGTGGAGTCTTCCAATATCGGTGGTTGAGAGTCTGGTCACGCGCGGGGCGGAGGCGGCGCGACTGTGGCGACGCGTCATTAAAATTAACCATCATTACTCTTGTAAAGCGAGTCGAGTCGGGGCTCGGCCTCGCGACTCTGCCGGAGCCGGCTTATTGGGAAGTTTGTCGGCAACGCCCTCTGCCGGCACCTAATCCTCCGCTTTATTGCCGCTGTAACAAATGATGCGTTGGCAGGACGTGACGCCGCGTGACGCCTGCGACACATGCTAATATGGGAGAATGTTATTTGTTATGAAAATGGGCCTTCATCCACCTAAATATCAGCGGAAACTATCAATTCTAACTGCACATTTATCATTTTTAAATTTTTATTGTCAAAAAAATTTAAAAGTGTTCTTGCTACTGACTCTGTATTTAGTGGCAATATCTCGTTATTGGTATCATCTCTCGAGTATATCAGCTGTATAAGAATTATCGAAGCATACAATTCATTTGAGCACAGATGTGTAAAATATAATATGTAAACAACAGTGTATTTGTTCGTAATGACATCGTGCTAGCAAAATTATATTGGTATGAGAATTCCTGTACTCGTATTTATGGATAATAAACAAATTATATTGCTGGATATTTTCACACAGCGCCATCTAGCCTCTAGCTAAGTAAGCTTGTATGGGAACCAGATAAGTGATAGAATATCTACATATATATTTTTCGTAAATACATACTTATTATACTTTATAACACCCAGACACAGAACAAACATCTATGTTCATCACACAAAATGTTTGTCCTGAGTGGGAATCAAACGCACGACCTACCGCTCAGAAGGCAGAGCTACTACCAACTGAGCTAAAAGGCCAGTCACTCAGTGGATAGCTTATGTGTTCCATGCTGTAAGCAAATGTAAACATGTGTAGGTGCGCTCAAACAACATTACGGCACCTCTCGCTGTAAATGGTCCATTGCTTTCAGCCCGCACTGGGTATGTGCTTCGAATACCATTCTTACCTGAAAGGAATGCATTCAATTTCTAGACCTCAAGAAACTTCAAAGAGAATGCTTCCATAAAAAGTTTACTCGTAAAAACTTTAGCTTTGAGGTGAATAACGTGGAGAGAGCATAAATATTCATCCGGAGGAGCCCACGCGTAAATATAAACTTTTATTTGAGTCCATCCAAAGGGGAAATGCATTGAAAATTCGGCTCACCACTTCTAATTAGAGGAGACACGTCCTCACTCCCAAGTTTCCTTTATTAATGGCAAAGTCTGTTCCAATTGATTTCATATTTAACATCTCTCTGTCTGAGCTCTTTAGGAGACAATGGGGAAATGAAAACTAGTAATTGGACTTTTCATTAAGTTTTATCGTTGTTTTTAACGAAGTCGCTTATTAGTAGAGCCTGATATGAAACTCGATGCGATGCGGCGTAGCTATCGGTGCTACGCCGTAGCGTCGTAGCAGTTTGGTAAGCGAAACGTTTTAGGCTATTATTCGTTCATTTTTTGGGATTTTGCTGCTTGAAACTTGTCAAAAACACTTAATTGAATTTCCATGTTTATGGTTATTTAGGACATGTTTACTATTGAATATGAATATGGGTTAGTTTTGTAAAAAAATATCGTTAATTCAGACAATTTACAGTCCATAGAATTAGAAGTAAGTACAACCGAAAAGCAGGAAACGCATTAGAAAACAATACCAAAATTCAGAAGATATTCCTACTATTTAAAATTTTTAAGATTAAAATTGGAATTGGAATTTTAATCATGTGATATAATATCGTTTGTATATTCTGGGTATGTGACAGTGCAAAAACTAGGCATCCGTGTGTGCCCGTTACTTAGTGGACAGCTCGCGTGGTAAATTACATTCGGAATGCGTCGCGCAGTCACCATGAATTACGCATGGGAGCGCAATATACTGTAATGCCAACAAACTTCGCTGAATAACCAGAATCATTTCATTTCCTGAAGGTGTAATTACATAGAAGTTCGACAGTGATCGTAAAACCAAATATCTGGCCTGAGTTTGACGACTATCATCGGCATCGTCAAAATAAACTGACGTTGTGTCTGTGTCTCAAGAATGGGGCAGAAAATTCCTAGACCAAACGTCAGTGACAGTTTGAGTGTCATAATTCTAAGCAAGGCATTACTTACTCCATTGGCTCAGGGACCCAAAGTGAGTCTTGGCCTCCGAAACGAGAATTCGCCACTTCTTTCTGTCCATTGCTGCCTCTAGCCAGTTGTCAAAGCAAGGCATTGGTTATATAAAAACGATTTTCCTTTTATGATGAACGCATGCAATGGGACTTTAGTCATTTTTCTGTTAAGGTTTTCTGCAAAATAGTCATTTTTTCAATTTAGGCATTTTTCTTCCTAGGCATTTTGGAAATTAGACTTTCTGATCAGGAAATTTACTCACTTATAGTAAAGTCCGAAGTAAACTACCTCTCAGTTTTAATTAAGAGTACCGCGTGCGTGGCTTTTACCAACACTGAGTAGATTTAACCAGCTGTCATTTATATCAGTTTTTAGTTACTTTATAAGAAAACCAACAGAAAAAATAAAATAAAATACAAAACAATGTAAAATGTAAAATTTAAATGTAAAAAATGTACTTAAAGTAAATGTTTTGACAAATTGTGAAACAACCCCGTACCTATATTATTATATTATGATGTATGCCCTAAGTTTCGAAAAGTGCTCGTGGCGTAGCTTGCTTAGATGTTCTTGATTATGTCTTTGAAGTTAAAGGACGTTCTGAGCGTTCACAATTTAGATGGGTGACCGCAAGAGGCTGAGTGCTCACGTGTTTCGGAGGGCACGTTAAACTGTCGGTCCCGGCTTTGAGTCGTTGAGCCCTGTCGGAGGCCTTCAGGCGGCCTATAAACCTTGTCACCCAGAGTTAGCCACTCTTATCAAACATATATAAACATATACAATAATAATCATGACCAATTTCACCACGCCTTTTGCCCAAAAAAAAACTCCTACCACTATTATTGTTTTAGTTTCAAACGAGTATCAATAGTTCGTGCAGTTTTACTAGCAATAAAACTATGACGTATTAATTGAAATATCCCACAAAAGGGTAGCGGCGGACAAAGGGGCCTCCTACAGCTACAGCATCATGCCCTGACGTCATGTCGGCCCTGACGTGTGGTATCATCGTCCAAAGAATTACATTCACTTTTATTGTTCGCCGAGGATTATGTTGCTGGCATTTTGCAGCATTTCTTCGGTATAGCATAGATTTTATAACTTTAGAATGCACTTGTTTTAAGAGGACTGTTCATATCTACAGGGGCCTTACTATGAGCTCTTAGAGCAATGTCAAAGTAAGATTACTCTGATTCCGTGCTAAGATAAGACTAAGGTAAGGTTAAAGTAAGCCTAACGCAGGAATGTTTTGGTAACGTCTCTTCGTTGAGTGTCAAGTGTCAAGTCATTGACGCGATGCAGGACTGTTTTCACCTTCTTTTGACATTGCTCTAAGAGTTGGTGGTACGATACGCAGATATTGATCGTAACAGACACGTAGCGTGCCAGACATCGCCAGACAATTAATTTATTTTGTGCTCGCGTTGAATATTAACGAAGATAAGATTTACCAAAAACATATAGACTGCACCACAAGCGCATCGTCATAATAATAAACAAGTAAAATGTACAAAAGTCGTACATAACGACGCGTGGGGGGGGTGGACGCCGGAAATTCTAAAAATATCTTCCTTTTAGGGAACAATATCGGTTATGAAGGTCAGCTGTGTAAAGTAAATTTATTCTGTTCGGTGTATTGGCTCATATAACTGGTGATCTCGTCGACGACATCGGAATGATAACGGTCTAATTTCGGAGCCTCTATTCCTTATACGGCCTAAATTACATTGCGGTCTCGCATCCGCCCTGAAAGGTTTTATTCATAAATCTACTGGAACGTTTTCATAAAGTTAAGGAAAAAATGTGCGCTTTTGATCGTTATTTTAAAGTTCCTTTTTTCGGGCTGTTCGTGTTCGCGGTTAATTTAAGTTAGCACTTCGGAATTTATAGGATTTTTTATGTTTGTATTTGCTATCCGTGTTTGGTATTTGTTTATTTGCCTAAAGTTTATCGAACTAGTGTTATATGGCTTGACTTGGTTGTGAAATGAATATGTTTTGGGAATATTTGGTAAAATGTTTATATTATCAACTTTATTAGTTTTATGAAGGATTTTTGCCTGATTAGTTGCGCATCCTTTTTCATCTCACGACCTCTGATCGAAACGAATAATAAAGCTATAAAGGTCCCCCAATCCCAAGAAGACCTCGATCCTATCAATCACTGAAATCCAATCAAAGTACAAAAGATAAAGATAGCTTATCGTGAGTCTCAAGCGATTAGACAGACAACCAAACATTGACTTTGCCTAATTGGGTGAACCTCACGGATTTACATAATGAGTACTGATTCGCTCTGCCTCGAATTATGCAAGATATATTTGAGTTGTCGTCAACCCAAATTCACTACATTCTGACTGTTCGCGGAAAACTATCTACCTAGTCAGTCATGTAAGTAAAAATAAAAAATCGATGATACAATATTAATTCAATTTTTAATTTTGAAAAAAAAAACTTTCAAAAACTTGGCATTAATTAATTTCGTGACTACATTTTTACCACGAACTAATCAGAACTTTTTGCTGATACCAGCACAGCAAAGATACTCATTTCTTTCAATATTCATAAAAAGGAGAGTTGATAGCGAAGCAGCGAAAATAATTTAGCAGCCAACGTTCGGGCAGACATTGCCTAGTCCCGGCGGTAGTGCACATATTGAACCTAGACTTTGCCTCCCTACTTCCACAGCTAATGAATTCTGAAGGCGCTACGGTTCGTTAAAAATAATACAAAACTATTCCCAGTTTCAAAGTTTCGCTGAAGTACTTCCAGTCACCGAACATTAATCTAGTTATAATTCTTGAAAGCTCGCTTTTTACATCGAAACTTCCTAAAGTGTACCTTTTAACTGTCAGTTTGTTATGTGCGCTTATTTATCGAGGATTTCTCTTTTAAAGTTGGGGCGTTATGTTCGCGTAACATTATTGCTGCGAAAACTAAGGCCGCAAAATGGAAAACCGCAAATCTATGTTTCTTTGTCATACGATATGGTAAAATACAAGTTTCAATCGAACTTTTCGTAATACTTGCTTGTTCAGTTTTAAGGTGATTTTTGAATTTAGATCGTAATGGAAAACTGTTGCATTTGACATTCAATTTTAGAAGAAAGGCGAATCAGATTATTAACATTTTGGCAACTTCGCATTGTTTGAAACGGCACACTTCGGCTCATGAAGTACATTCAACGCTGTTCTTGTTTACTTGGCCATAGTACTATTTTCCACTTACGGCTGTCTTTACGAGACTTGGCAAAATGCAATACTCCCTATTCACAAGGTTTGAGCACAAAAGTCCACACGACTGGTCCAAAACTCAGCACAGAGAGTCACGTTCCGTCCTATCTCAGCTTCCGAAAACACTCAAACCCTGAATCAATATGACAAGCGTTCACTTAGGTCGGATTGGCTAAGCTCAAAATTGAGAGCAATCGAAGCAAGAGGGAATTTTTGTACGCGCAAGTACGAAAGTCATACATTGTGGAACTTTTGGAGGAGGTTACTTTATCTGTCGCTAGGGACATGTATTTTAAGACGTACGCTTCGAATTCGGGAATCCGATTCTGATTTAAGAAAATGATATAAGTAAGTAAGTATTGGGGAGTCAGGGACCTTGTATTTCATATTGGTATTCTCGTTTCTTTGTTCGAACAGACCTAAGATTCGTCCCTGAAGAAAAAATTTCTACCAAAAAAAATGTTCGTCTAAATTAATTCCTAATAATCTCTTATCGTGCCAGCCGACCGTCGAAGTTTCCTTAATGAACATTCTCATGCATTTCCGGAAGAATAAATTAAAATGTTTCGCTCGCTGGCCCTCCTTATTGATGGCAGCCTATCTTCTCGCCTAAATCGAATGAACACAAAATTAGCATTTTATCTGACGTTATTAGCACCGCCTCTCCCGCTCAAATACCCCTCTGTCCTTCCAGAGTTCTCAGAAAGGCTGATTGAATCGCACCGATTATGACGTTAATCTGTTCAATGCAAATTGGACTAGGTAGTCATTTACATCCCTTCATCGGGAAAAGCCGTTCGGAATCAGATATTCAAATATTTATTGTTTTGTCCGGCTCCGTGTCAAACGAGTGTTGAATCCGATTTCAGGCGCGCTCTGTACAGTCAAAAGAGGTCATGTTTATTTATATGTGACAACTGCCCATTTTATCAAATTATCAAACTCTACTTAAAACTTCTTTTTTTTTATTATTTGATGGAGAGTTATTTATAATATAAATAACTAGAATAACTTACAATACCTAATGATTTATAGTTGACAAATTTATCAAGAATTCAACAACGTTGCTTCCTTGAGCAAGCAAATCCATCCATCCAAATCCATCCATCCAAACAAGAGATAGCGAAAGATTAGAGATAGCGAAAGATTAAACAACTGTTGATCTATTAAAAGCCTATATAAGCTCATTATGAGATAAATCGTAAGTATTCACCCGGTAGCCAGACCTCGCTTGCTTGATCGAAATCTGAATCTCGTCAACAGCGCCTTCTCTCGTATAACTGTAGATAAACACTAGAATTTCATGTCTAAAGAAATAGTAATCGGACATCTATTTGTTGTATCCATTTATAAACGGTATGGTTTATTGCATGTAGAAAACACGGTCTGTTTGATATCTTGCATGTTTTATTTGCAAATCGCGTGCGCACACGTTATTCTACGTTATACATTCTAGTACTTGTTGAATTACCATCGTTCCAGATTTTTTTTAGGAATGGTTCAGTTTTTTAGCAAATTGCGTTGAACATTTCTATACTTAGATACAACATCAATATATCCAAATGTAATTTTGTAATTGGGTAGGTAGGTATTTATTGTATTTTAATTTAAATTAATTATATTGTTTGTTATTTTACTTTATTCTTTATAACTATGTCAGTCCATAATCCAAAGAGGCGATTCCCACACAAAATTACCAATTTTTATTTTTTTCCTTTTTTTTGGGTTTTCCCCCATTTTTTTCTTTTAAACCACCCCTGTACCACCACACCATACAAAAACGCACAGCAATTAATTTTTATATACCTAATTAAAATAATAAATAGATACAGATAACTCCATAAGCTTCATGCTCTCTAGAAATAGTAAAAATGTGCTGAATTTGTTACAAAATTTCTTGATTTTCACTGGAAGCTACATTATGCAGACCAGGATAGGACTGTCTCAGAGAACATAAGTTATTTAGACTGAAAAGTAAAAGGAGTTGGGTCGTATGCAGTGCCACCGCCTCATTACCAATTCATGTCTAGTAGATGTACGTATGTTGCTGTCTTAATCAGCTTGTACGAGTCTTATGTATATTTTGAGTCTACTTTCGGAAACACCCGTGACTTCATTTGAGATCGTGAATTAAATTAGAAAATACATTCAAAACCTTAAGAAAACATTTGTTTCTTTTTAGATAGGTAGGTATTAGTTGCAATCAATGGAGTTCTTGGTTAAAATTCAACGTGTTTTCCTTATATTTTAATAAAGATGTAGTAGATGCATTTTTGGAATTCTGAATCGCACTGCTGGTAGACATTCGAAGGTTTATCAACTCATGTGTCCTGTCCAGTGACAGAACTCGTATTTACTTTGAAACTCTGTGGTAGAAGTGACGAATACTATAGATATATAATATACCTATACATAGATATACCTAGCGCATCTATTCCCGGCTTCTGTGTATACTGGCATATTCAACTTTACTCCTATTTCACAAATTAATCTTTTAATTCATAGTCATTATCCAAAAAGCACGTCCATAAATATTATTCGGCTTCCGAACTAACAATATTACCTCCAATGGACTATAAACCGAGCGTGTTTGCTTTCAGAAAATAACCAGCATTGGGTTAAAGCTAATTTGGGTTAAAACAGAGTAAACTCCTAATTACGATGCAAATTGATCGTTCACGTCACCGCATTCACAAAATCGCTTTTATCAAAATAATCTGTAACAATACGGCCATGCGGTGAATGGTGGACAGAATGATACTGAAGGCAGGTATAAAATCAGAGACTCGTAATATTCACATTATACTTGTATCTTTGATTGAGCTGTATTGGCCGGTACCTTTACTCCCAATTAAATAAACACATTACCCTTCCTTTGCTTTGCGCAGTCGGGTAAAAAGGCCTTCAGACGGCCTAACAACTCCATCATCAGAGTAAGCTCATACGAACTTACTTTCATTAAAAAGTTTGGATCCAATCCAGCCTTTGAATCAATCAGAAAACAAAGGAACATCAGTATTTTTATCAAAATGTGTATGAACATTATAACACGAGTTCCATGGTGCTAGTTAGTTCCATACTTATTGACCACGTATTTCTGTATATATCAAAGGATGATGTAGTTACTGTTCAAGTTTACGTCATCTCATTCAATATTCAAGGCACTATGGCATCCTTTTAAATGTCCCTACAAACCTTACGAGACTATCATTTATAAACGAGAAAGCAAACTATCATCTCCTGTAATGTTTACAGAGAATGTTTCTCATAATAGACTACGATCTTGTATTAGCACAGTGACTAATCTGGCTAATAACCATTGTGCCCATTGATACTCGGACAGTGATCCGAACGAAGTGGAACGTCAACATTGACTCAAGCGATTTCGCCCGAAGCTGTGCCTGGGAAATGACATGCGCCGCTCTCCCGGCCTGCATCAGGCCGAAGGAAATATTGAAAAGAACCGCGAAAAATGACGAGACTTTATTTATATAAGAAATCGCAGTTTGAAATGCCTTTACAAGGCTAGCAAGTACGCTACACTTTTTTGGTGAGAATTTGAGAAGTCAGGTTTTCGTTTTTGTTTTATTTTTCAGAACTTGTGTTTCTTCAAATGTTAGTAGACTTGAAATTTAATAATTACTTGACATTGGCTGAAAGCACAAGCCGTGCGAAGCCAAAATAAAGAAGAATTACTAAGACAAAAACTACGTTTAAAGTTTGAAGTTGTGAAATGTTATGAAAGCTTTTTTGTAGTGGCTTGGATCAGTTGAGCTACCCATAGATGGTTTCCAACGATCCGTAGGTGGCTCAAAAAATGTTTATAATTTGTAGAACATTTTACAATAAATATAATAAATGTGATCAAAACTATAATTTAAATTTAAATTGTTTACCTGAACTAAGAACGGCTTTTGTGGATTGTATCCTAAATATTATTTTCAATCCAACTTAGTAGATTCATTTTGTTTTCATTAAAATATATCGATGACGATGGCTGATTTTATCACTAATAAAATTAAACAAATAACATTTTATAAACTGGATAATACTCGTACAACAATTTCTATCCAATTTAGTTCAAAGCCTGACGAGACTTGAGATAATTTCTCATAAAACGTCCGTCAAAATTGACGCAACACGACTGCTAATTAATTAACTTTGTTTGCTGGTACTAAGTAATTGTGTGACCACCGTACACAACAGAGGTGAAACTCAGCAATATGAGTATTGCTGAGTTTTATTTTGTTAAAGAAATAAGTAAATGTCAAACTACATGCAAACTCCGTTCCTAAATTACAAAAATCGAATGATAAGAGTGATTCTTAACTTTACACGTTTGTATACACTGACCTGCAAAACTAAGTACTTATCACACTTTTAAAATTTGCAATAACTTTTTATGTACACAAGATGTACTTTCGAAATAAAAAGGACTCGAAAAGAGTTTAATTTTGTATATGAAAACTTCAGAAAGCTGATAAAATTTGCTATGAAGATTTAAATCTCTTACTTCTATAGTTGAGAAAAAATAATTAAAAGTGTAGTACCTAGTTAGTTTTGCAGGCCAGTGTATATGTACAACAAATCCGTTTGTAGGTATAACACAGTTTTACTCGGATTAAAAGTTTTTGCCTCTTATAAATATTACATACCGAAATCTGAAAAGAAACAAAATTATAATTATAAAATCTGATGTAGCACTTTCAAGTGTCACACTTTGAAGTGAGTTTTCCTTCTACATTTACGTATATTCTACTATTCAATGTGATTTGTATTAAAGTCGGTAAGCAACTTCGAGTCTGTTTAATAGTCGTAAACTGATTGGAAGTTTGTGATCTTGTTTACGTTCTTGTACACTCAAAATTTTAATTGAAAAGTTACAGCCTTTTTAGAAAGGTTTCGGGGTATTTGCTTTTATTAACGGATTTAAACAAAAAAGGGAAACTAATATATTTTCTGTATTCGTTTAAAAAAAATCTTTTTAATCAGAAGAGAAATTCAATAAATTATTGTGAGCCTACTTTTGGATTATTTATTAGATACAATTTAAGTAATCTATACATATAACTTTTTTTAATAATAACGGTTAATTCAAAGCAAAGTGTATACTATAATGTAAATGAATAATGTAAATGGTAATTTTATCAAGTACATAATATAAAAATGTTAACTATAACAACAGCTTAATTTTTAACAAAGTGGGTTTTAACTTAAAACCCACTTTGTTAAAAAATAAGCTGTTGTTATAGTTTATAATAACTGCTTATTTTATATTAACTTATATTTAACTACACAACACTTAGTCTATAATAACAGCTTATTTTTTAACTAAGTTTTAGCCTATATATTTGCTAAAAAACAACTCCTAATAAATAAATTGGTTCAAAGAAAGAATAAAGAGAATCCAAAATTAAATTTTAATAGAATGAACAGAATCAGATGATTAGATTTAAATAAGTAAAAGGGCTTATACGGAAACAATAACGTTAATTATTTGAATAAATTCCATTAATCATTCTAAATTTAGCTTTCATCATGAGTAAACACCCCGAAATCTCGGCTTTCAAGCCATCAATCGGCTGGATTGGAAGTATAAAGGCTGGGTCTATTTGGCGAACGGCGCTCACAGACGACCGTTTATAAACGGCCGTTATTATATACTTGTTTATTTTAGTATCATAAGCGAAATGTGCGAAATGTATTCTCGTTTTTATGAGCGAATGTTTTACAATTACCCGGACATAAGACAATTACATTTGTACATTATGATCATAATGTAAAAATCACCACGCACATTCCGCGTACCTACCAATTCATTACAATTAATAGTCAATTTCAAATCCATTATCAAGTTTTTAATACGATCTATTATCTGCGGCTGTTATCGTTTAATTTGATGGAAATAGTACCTACTGTACTAAGTTACTGCTTTTATAAAACTTAATCATAATCATAATCAAAAGCTTTATTTCACTTCACAAAAAAGTACAACACAGGCAGAGACAAAAAATAACAAAATTTCGACAGTGAAAACGGTCGTCACTCAGCATAATGCAATAGATGAGCGGGTATGTCACCATTGCGCTGGTATTATGTGACGCCAGCAACTTAAAAGTGGACCTTGGTAGAATAGCCCCTCCAGACTCTCGAGAGAAGGCTCGGCGAGAAGTCTCGCCGAGACTTCTCGAAGAACAAACAAGCTATCCACACTCTCAATTTTTCTCAGTCGTGATGTTTGAAATCCTTTGTCTCGGCCAAAAATACCGACACCGATCGGAGAACAGGCGAGCCCGAGAACGAGAAGGCGAGAAGCTCCTCACACTCACGCTTCTCGAGTGTTCTCGGGGGTTCTCGCCGAGAGTCTGGAGGCCCTAGAAGAGTTTTTTTGTGACGGCCGTCTACAAACGGGCGTCAACCAACGGCGCTGCCCTAGGAAACCAAGACTTTACAAATCGTCAGTCTAGAGTGGGTACACAAGTTAATGAGCGGGTATCAGGGGAATCCCAAGAAAGATTAAATGCAGGTCGTTACTCAAATGCCAGGTAAGTGAATGCGAGGTGGCTTTGCTATCTTCAGTTGAGATCGCCGACGTGGTGTTTGCATTGAGTGATGTAGACTTTTTATTCCTTTGTTAACTTGAAATTGCTGGTTAGGTTATTCAGTTAAGTCCGGAGTTATTTTACTAAGGCTGAATTCGACCAAACTGGATTAAGTTTAGTCTCGAGTGTAAACAACTGTTTGTTTGAAAATTTTGACATTGTAAACTTGACACCTTATAACCAGCCCCCCTAGCCATATTACACTATCTATCGTCGCGATAGAATAGAAACACTTCAAAATGTATAGGATTTGACGTTTCAAGTAGATGAGTCACGTGGTCAGAACGTCAATTCCTATACATTTTGAAGTGTTCTATTCTACAGCGACGATAGATCGTTCTACAGCGACGATAGATCGTGTAATATGGCTAGGGCCCCAGGATAATTTGGATGGCATAATAATGTTCGGTTGCGCTTTCTAAACAATTGTATTTCGAATTATGTCGGCTAGAATAGTCTCGAGTAAAAACTTAATCCACTTTTGGTCGAATCCAGCCTAAGTAAGTTTCTATCAACTCATTTCGCATTAAGAAGAAAGTCATTGTGTCATCATCATTTCGACTTTGTACAGAGATATCCTTAGTAATAGAAGAACGCACGTCGACTTAAGTCAGTTTTTGTCAGACTGTAGTCCCCTAGTCAAAATTAACCGTAATCTAAGTTGTGACGGAACATTATAAATCCGCAGTATATTTAAAGGCAAGTGATCAAATACTTGCCACATCTTAGCAACATACCTAAAAATTACTCGAAAATTGTGAAGAAAAAATACGATAAGTGTGTGTGTGATAAATGTATTTAAAATTCTGGATACTACTTGTCAGTCAGTACAAATATTTATTTCAAAATTCAAATATCATTTATTCAGTAGGATCACTAAGATTAAATTGTCTTAAGAGCTAGGTGAATCTACTTCAGTTCTTTCGCGACCTAAAGAATTATTTTGATCTAATAGATCATTAGATCAAAATCATTCTTTAGGTAATCTAATAATCTAATGAAGTAGACTAGAGCCACTGCATACAATAACAAACTTAGCAAAGCGGTTTTTCAATTTAAAAACCTTTTTATTTTAATTAAGAGCTTAGCTCTTACCGATAACGCTTGTTTTGATGCGATTTTCTCAATTTTCATCTCAATGAACGTGCTTATGAACAACGATAATATAGAGAGGATTTTCCGAGTAAGATTCAGTTTTCAGTGAACATATTGTTTGGGTTGCCCATGTTTCAGTAGCATAAATTATTAAACGTGTTTAGTCTAGCCAAACAGGAAACAATAAATAGTTTTTAAAGCCTGAAAATACAATGAAATATGGTTAAAATGCTAGCTAAAAGCACAACTTTAAAGATTGTTTGCATTATTCCAGCATAGAATGCTTGCTACAAACGACTGTAAATTCTAAACCAGTCTTATTTACGGTGTTCCCATTCCGTAATACGGTTACCATAAATAAGATAATGATAGTGCTTCCATTTTCGTTTCAAACACAGTAGGTTCGGAACCCGGCCGTTAAAACAACTGCTAATGTCAATTACTTAAAAAATGTGGGCGTGCGGTAAATACATAATATTCAGACGTGATTCTGACTATCCCTCTGAGCAAACACACGAGGATATTTTTAAGTTTATGTTTATCTACAAAATCAAAAATTTCATTTGAAAAAATTGCGAAATTCAAAAAATATTAGATACCAAACATACAATTAGGGATTGCAATCCCGCAGCCCGCGGGATCCCGCATCTTAGAAATTATGTAAAAAATCAAATTAAATACAGATTTTGGGTAAAAATCAACTTTTAATAAACATTTCTTACATTTGTGGTGCCATATAGGCCCAGTCTCAGTATAATGCTGGCTCCTGTTGCTTAATGTTAGAAATGTTTATTTTTACACAAAATCTGTATTTTCAATTTGATTTTTTACATAATTTCTAAGATGCGGGATCCCGCGGGCTGCGGGATTGAAATCCCTACATATAATGTAAGTACTTAGTTATTTTTTTGGTGTGTTTGTCATATTATGAGACTTGGAAAAGTTATAACTTTAGACTAATATGGGTAGGTACTAATGGGACCGCGTAGAATCTTAGTAATACAAAAAGTATAAGAACTCTTTGTAGTAAACGGCAGGGCGACGTTATTGTTTGCATTTAGTATTAGCCCTGGAGCACAAAACATAAAAATAATACTCGAGCTAGAAGCTAGAAAGTAGTATAAATAATTCTGACTTGTTTGCGTACTTCGACAACTTGGATTACAAGTATCTTGTGGACTAAGTTAGAAAGCTTTCTCAGAAATTAGTGGTGCGTCTCGAAATAGCTATAGGCTTCCTATACGAATGGCTGCAAAATTTGTTTTTGTCTGTTTTAATTGACATGAGAGTGACATGAAAAAAACATCTATAGTCGTATTGCTAATTATACGGACTAAAGTGAAGGAAAAAATGTCATTTTTCCTTCAATTTTGACATAAAACGTATCAAAACTAATCAAAATTGAAGGAAAAATGACATTTTTTCCTTCAATTTTAGTCCGTATAATGAGCAATACGACTATAGTTTTACTATATGAGAAGAACGTAAACATTTTCATTCAATACAAATTATTTTATGAATGTTTTTTCTTAAAATTTTGAATACTTAAAACATATTTATAACTAGCGAACGCCCGCGGTTTCGCCCGCGCGGACTACTATTTTTTCCTTACGTGAATCATACATTTGTAGCGACTGCTACAGGAATGTGTAACATGATTTTGGCTGACGCGTGCAATAGGTTGTGTAAGCGTCGTCAGTCGTCTCTGCCCTCTCGTTGTGTCAACCCCAACATTGGTGACCCCTGACAAACATCGGTGTGCGTTATCATGCGGTAACCACCCGAAGGAACACGCGGAGCAACAGAAAATTTCAAGAAATCATGACGGAGAGAAGTTTCAGCCACAACTTGTGAAGGAATGGATAGACCAACGACGGAGGCGACTCCCTCCCGAAGAAGTCCACACCTCGGGAGGTACATATCAAGATTCGGAAGACTCGGAATTGGACATGAACAGGTTATGATGACGCAACCACCGCGACGCCACAAATTGCAGCAAGTAGATGACATCACCCAACGCCCTACCTTATCGGAAGCCCTAGCGAGGAGTCGATCATAGTGTATTATGGAATAAAGCCAGCGTATATCTGAGGTGCACTCAATCCAGAAAACGGAGTTTGCACCTGCAGATCCACTCAAGAATGTTATGCCCGGTTGGAGGATGCATGCTCGCCGGAGGATCATCAGTGCTGGAATTGGAGAAAGCTCATTCCCACTGCGTTTTACGAGTGACTGGCGTAAGAAAAGTGTTTGTGTATAAGGCTACTAGGAGCGTATTTTGTGTAGGAGGTGATGCGTTTGAATATCGAAAAAAAGTGTTTGTTAAAATTGTAAATTCAGTGTTCGAAATAAATCATAAGACATGTGTCGTAAAAATTCGCAGAATCGTCGCGCGGTAGTTGGTACTGCATATAACAAGCCTCGGTAATCAGAGACGTCACATTGCAAAGTAGCGGAATCAGCGAATTTGCTTATGTGTTTTGTTTGCATTATGGACTGTAGTGTTATTACTGTTCAATGTTTATGTTTTGAAATGTTTGATTTTAAGAAATTTTTGTCAAAATTTTTGTAAAGGGGGAGAGTACTGTAGCGACTGCTACAGGAATGTGTAACATGATTTTGGCTGACGCGTGCAATAGGTTGTGTAAGCGTCGTCAGTCGTCTCTGCCCCCTCGTTGTGTCAACCTGTATTGGATCGTGGACAATAAATTACAACTGAAATCATGAAGACTATTTAATTATCAATCCATGAACATCGACCCCAACACATTCTTCCGGGATCTAAATTAGCCTATGTGTTATTCCAGAACCTAAACTATCTACATTCCAAATTTTATCAAAATCGGTTTAATAGTTACGGGGGATACGTTGTAACAAACATTCACACACACATACGGACTTTCGCCGTTATAATATTAGTAGGAGTCCCTTTGAGCCTTTATAATATCAGTAGGAGTTCCTTTGTTGTGTGCGAGCGACTTACTGGAGGTACCGAGTTGACTATTTTCCAACATTTTCACTAGTTTTTATGAAGCGCTCGTGGTGAAGCTTGTCTAGTTGTTCTAAATAGATTGACAAAGTTCATAAATGTTCAGCGGCCAACAAATAGATTGGTGCTAGAACAACTGAGTCCTTTCAGATTTGAAGGCTTTGGCTAAACGACATCCAATCCGTCTTAAGAATCAGAGCCTTATTGTAACTAAGTTTTTGTTAGTATTTCGGTACCTTTTAAACTTTCTAACCCTTAGGTAGATATTGTTTGTTCTTTAAGATTGGTGACGGCAGTATACTGAAGATAGTCAACAACATCGATCCAAAACTAAAAGCCAACCAATACCCAAACTAACATCTATCAAAAACCCGATCAAAACATTCCATAACTTTCATAATTCCATTCTCACTCGCATTAAATCATTCAAAGAATTTGAATTGAAAACCTAGTAGAGTGATTTGCAGCGGCGGAGTTAGCTAAGTGAGTGAAAGAGAAAAAGAGTTAAGTAAATGTTTGCAGTCCTGATTTCGCCCCTCGGTGACGCGCCCTACCAACACTAGTGCAAAATGTGCATGCCATTTTCCATTGAGACGTTTTAAATGTCAGAATAAAGGGACGAGTCGACGTTGAAACATTTAGTTCGGATACTAATCTCTGTCAGTGGGATTTAAATTTTATACTTACTGGGTTATAAAGGAAAACAAATTATTGCGAGAATATAACATTTATGTTTTATTCTATTTAAGCGGTATGCGTTGTATTAATAACTAGGTGTGAAGATGATAATGTAGTTTTTTGTGACATAAGAATTTTCTGATAACCAAAGTAAAATAATATTTCATCCAGCACCATCTAAGCCCAAACCAAGCAAAGCTTATGTAAGGATCAGATAACGATAGATTACATTTTTTTTTATAAAACAGATACCTTTCATCATCCATTTACAGAAGATGTTTAGTCACAATATATCTATGTTTATAAAACAAATTGTTGTCTAGAATGAGAATCGAACCCACAACGTACAACGCAAAAGTCAGTCAATGTTAGTGTCAACTACTACTATTCACCAACCACAAACTACACTAAACATTCAAATTTATAATAGTGACAGATATAATGCAGGTAGCAATGACAAGAGTGGAAATAAATTTGATTTCATCTAACTAGCATTAATCAAGGATAGAATCGTTTTCGAATCAAAGTCAACAGCCAAAAAGAGCAACTAAGTTCACTAAAATTCCAAAGTTTTATAGAATTTCATTTTGTATCCGCACTCCATAAAGGAGCAAGCAGGCACCCGAGGCTTACGGACACATTATGTTCGGCTATAACCGAAAATTCACTTCCAATGTCTCCCATTTGATAACAAAGGAAAAACACCGTACGACCGACAAGATGTTCTAAAAATAGTTTCGCAATCTAGCTACCTGTTCACCTGCGCTGGCCATTCGGGCCTTCCCGCCTTCCCATAAAGAAGAGTACACGGGAAGCGCCAGGAAGGGTTTATCGTTCCTGAGGGAGCGCTGTGAGCCCCGCACTATATCATTGCCGCCTCTATCTCTGTACACAGAACACTTCGTAACACTACGCTACAGAACTTCCACTTTCCACTAAAATGGAATACAAACTGTAGTGCACAATCACAGCAATCCAAACGTTGTTTAAATAAACAAACAAACCAGTTTAGTTCAAATTTGGAATATTAATGAAATTGTGATAGTATCGCTATATCTCTCTCCTCAACAAATGAAATGAGTTAGGCAGGTACATAAGGCTGAGACTCCACCAAAGCGGATATGTGTGAGATGTGTTTTAAACAACCGATAGAATTTCAAAAGACGAGATGACATGTTTGAATAACGAAATTCTATTGATTGTTTAAAACACATCTCACACATCTCGGCTTTGGTGGAGTCTCAGCCTTAGTAAGTTAAACTTGAAGGACAAACTGTTAAATTATGAACGCATTGTTCTCGTGTTTATGTGACATTATCTTTGACTTTTTGAAAATAAAATATTTACCTTAAATCTTATCTATACTTCCTATACTAATTATATAAAGCGGAAGTGTTAAAAGTGAAGTAAAAAAATTCGAAATTCAAACATGTTTTGAAAAAAAAAATCGAATCTTAATACATTCTGATTATAATAGTAAGTATACTTATTTGATTATAGTGTAGGTAATAGTTGGATAAAGTTCATTTTACATTTATTTGATTGAAGTGACATAGGCTACACTCTATAGTCTTTGTACCTAGCCAAGCATAAAACCTTGTGAAAACATAGTTTAAACGTAACGTATGTTTGTAGATCGAATTTAGGTTCATTAATGTAAATAACTTTCTGTTTGGTTTTAATTGGTTTGAGCATGGTAGTGCTTAGGTTTGGTTTGAATAGAAACTATTGAATTGCGATGTAGTATTGAAGACGTTGAATCGTTCACGCCATGTTTCGAAATCATTTTAAATCCAATTACAATAATTAGTTTTGAATTTTCTAGGCATTGAGTAAATAGGTACTACAAATAATAAATCTATACCTAATGCTATTTTATTTATAATATTTTTTTTAAATAAGCAGTTAACATTGCCTATAATATATTTAATTTACGGGTATTCAAATATAAGAAAACCTTTACATCTTTTACTAGAAGATTTATACAGTGTCAGGTAGCAATCTTTGCATACACCTAACGGGATATTAGTGCACGGGACAATGTTGAGATGATGGAGTAGGCTTGCCCAGCACTTACACCATCTTCTCAGCTTAACCGGCCATATCCACAGGAAAGACAGCCAATACGTGTGGGGCAGACTAAGCCGCGGGTTTTCGGTCTAAGCTCGTGTTAATGCGCATATAAATTTTACAAAACGAAAAATCCATTGTAATCACAGAGTATCCATATTATATAATTACAGAGTAAATCCAATTTTTACAGAAACAGCGCTGTATTATTACACTAGTGCCGACAATAATTCAATTAACATCGAGCCAACACCGCACGGATCCCGCCGAAAACCTTTGTTTTTCTGAAGCATTGTTAATCGGTAATGTGTTGCATGTCAATGCGCTTAATGAAATGGCTTTTTAATCCGCAACTCCGCATAGATGGCTTTTAACTCGACGGTATAAGGTTTAAAATGTAACGAGTTTATAAGGTTTACTGCGGTCTGCATGCGACGCCACCAAACAAAATGTGAAATAATGTTCAGTATATTTGCATAATGTCTCGCGTAACGTGGCCTATATGGAGCCCTATCACGGTATTATCGTGACGTCATAAAGGTCTATGCGACTCGCCGCATTAGCGTAACGGTATAGTGCAGTCTAGGCGGTAATCTGTGAAACTGGCAGGACACTTTACATATTACAAAAACTTTCTATAAACTAACTTAACCATATAAATAGATAAAGCGCGTCAAATGGATATAGCTTCGAGTTCTTTTTAGTTAACTTTTGACTTTTGTTGATTGAATCTGAAAGAAAAACTGAGAAAAACTGAGAGATGATTTAATACAGTGTCAGGAGGCAATCTTTGCCTACACTTAACGGGACACTGTATACCTGGGACGTTGTTTGACATAGAGTAGACTTGCCCAGCACCTAACTAAACCATCCTCTCACCTTAACCGGCCATATCCACAGGGCCATGTGCACACTTCTTCTTCTCTTCTTCTTATTCGATAAATTTATATTCTTATGCTTAAACACGAGCTCTAAACTGTTAAGGAAAACATCGTGAGGAAACCAGTTAGCTTTCTAATAGCTTCGTGAGCTTGCAACCTGTCACGTATGGAATGTTAACTTCTGCAAAATGTGGTAAACCAAATGTGTTTGGACATACCTCTGACTACCCCCTTAGACATCGTCAAAGGATTTTGCCTAAACATCTGAAAGAATAAATCTACCACACCTTGGGAACACAGTCGTGGCATTACATTTTTTTACAGTAATGGGAGCTAAGCCAGGGGCAAAATCTAGACGTAAATAAAGGCTCTTCCTACAGTTCGCAATTACTATAGTGTCTTGTACGCACAGTTGTGTCGGTAACATAAAGCTAGTCTCCAGCTGCATACATAACTAACCGGCCAGTGTACTGAGGAGTACCACAAGGCTTTACAGTACCCTCGGGAACCGACGAACACCTGAACTGAACACATTGATTTCACCACGACCTACTACAGAATTGGATATTGCAATGAAATTCTGATAACTTAATCGGGAAAATGGTGCTGTGTTTTGTTACTGTTTTCCTACTCCATCGCAACAATGTCCCAGGTACTACAGTGTTACTTTAGGCTGATTTTAGTTTCACGCTTACCGTCAGCGCTGATAGGCGAGTGATCTTTATTACAATGAAATAAGGATACTGATTGTCCAGCACTAACGAGAGCAATCAGCGTAGCCATTTCTGCTAAACAATCAGTATCCTTATTTCATTGTAATAAAGATCACTCGCCTATCAGCGCTGACGGTGAGCGTGAGACTAAAGTCAGCCTTAAGTATGGGCAAAGATTGCCTCCTGACACTATTTACTAATCATATAGGCCGAAGTTAGTTTGTTACTATATTCGTATGTCCTTCGATAAATCCTAAAATTGATACCTAAGAGACCGTCTTTCTTAAACATTCATGTAACAATGCATATTTAAAAATACACGGACACAGGATTTTTCTCACGTTATTGATCTATCTTATACATTCTTATACCTATACATTCCATCGTATTTCTAAAACTAAAAATTAAGTTAGTTTTTTAGCTTTTAACTAAAAACGAAAAATGAACATGAATTATATATATGAATTCCCATTTCAAAATTCCCATGAATTTATTCATTCCAACAATTTTTGCAGTGATAATATTTTTTTTAATATCAAACGTCAACATTCAATTCATGCTTTATTTTAGTCAATATTCATCCACATTTTCCCCGAAACGGATAATATACACTGACAAAATTTTAATCCAAAAATTTTAGCCAAATTCACCGCGAAATTTACAAACATGACTTCACATCAAAAAAGCACGCGAAGAAACTAATAAATAATTATAACGCTTTTTCGTAACGTATGGGTTAAGGTGGTTTCTTGCAAGGGTCCAAAGCAATGCGAGGGTGAACTTCTGAGGAACTTTTGGGTCTTTATTTATTGTTATTACCTCATTAAGGTGCGTACCTACCGAACGATATCCAACAAATTGCGAATAAATAAGCTGGATACACACGCGTGGAATAAGTAAACTCGCTGTATGTAATAATTTTAGTGAGCTTATGGTCGAAAATGGAATAGGTAATTGGAGCTTAATGTGATTGTTTTCGTTCGTCCCCTTTACTAGCGGATTCTTGGAGACTGAAAATTTAAGATTAAGTAGGTACCTACACACAAAATTTAATTAGGTAATTCCCCCAATTTCAAAACCTAGCCCTAATATCGATGCCTAATACACATTTACACACTGTGGGCTTTACATTAGAAAGATGTTTAAAGTTGAACACTGATTAAACAACGTTCTGTCTTTATTAGTGGATAGTGACAAACAGAGACAGGACGTTGTTTAACCAGTGTTCAACTTTAAACATCTTTCATAAGTAAGGGGGTATATCTACGTACAAGTCGTTTTTATTTGTAACAAAAGTATTGCTTTATTTTATTCAAATCCCAAGTTGATTTATAAACCGGTGAACTAAAAAAGTCAATCTCAATTTAATTTCAATTTAAACAATGGATCTACAGAATTATTGATACTTATTGACAATTGGTAAGCACTCAACGGAAATGGGAAAGTTAACTTGATAATTACAAAGCAGTGTTTACAATGTAGGTATAATAATTTAAATTATTTTCAAATCTGGTAAATCGAAACATATTATAAAATCTGGCTGAGTAAGCCGCGGGTTTCCGCGCGATGTTTTCCTTCGCCGTTTAGAGCTCGTGTTGATGTACATTTTTCGAAACGAAAAATCCATTAGTGCACGGCCAGGATTCGAACTCACGACCTTCGGATCGAAAGTCGACTCGGCCAACACGGCTCTTTACGGAACTTTACGAGATTACCCAATATGAAAAAATATGCAGACAGCAACAAAATTGTTTAGACGATTTGGAGATAGGTATTTTGATTTAGATTTAAGGAGGTCAACAGTGCGATTCAGGCGTTCTCGGAATGTATTCCGAATTCGGAAAGTGACGTTTCTTCGCTGAAAAAACGTCAACTTTCCGAAGAAAATCATCGAATCGGATGCAATTTCGGAAGTCTGAATCGCACTGCAGTAAATCCCACGCAAAATCAGAGTTTGTTATAAATGCAGGGTCAGTTGTTAAAATTAAAATCTACCGAAAATGGTTTTGTAAATAATGTTGAAATACATTTTAAGCTTGACAAACAATGATGCGATAACGAGCACCGCTTGCAACCGCATCCACCGATCGATCGGTGATTATAATCATTACTAACTTCCGCCTGAGGGTTTTGTCAAATGATATAGATAAAACAGCCTATGTTAATGAAACTATGCAGCAGCAAAAATTATCAACATAATGTTTCAAATATCATTGACATAAAGGCCTCAAAATTGTTTCCATATTTGTGATATATTTTGGATATGCTAACAAAGTATTCGTGAAATACATAGTTTTTAATTTCTGTTTCTTTTTTGGTGATAGGAACGTGATGATAAAGCCAGTTAGCTCTCATGAGATCCACCTATGGTGGGATGACCACATTAAAATTATTTCAAAAGTTTTGAAAATCAGTGCCATGCCCGACAAAGCAGTGAAGACCACCTTGTAAAGTACATTGTATATACCTAATTTACAAACTCACAGACTTTTTGTAATTTAGTATAATTAATTCAAAGCTAACATCAACATCAGCAACTCTCATCGTAAATTGCGCGTTAAAGGTGAGCAGGTATTTCGGACTTATTGAGCGCAAATTTTGAGGACCGCAACCCTTTGAATAGTCAATGTCGCGTACCCTTATCTCGCCGCAGAAGGCGACACCACATTACCGGTATTATGCCACTATCGGACATTCCAACAAAACTCGACTCTAACCTACTACAGTAGAGCCGCATATCGCTTACATGCATCATGTAAGGCATTTTCAAAGTGCAATTTATATTGTATTGGAAGAAAGCGGCGCGTTTACCCGTTCAACACAGTATTTTGTATCGCCGACGCTGAACCGTCACGACCTCTGCGAGCTTACGTTTCTTGTCTATAGAGGAAAAATTTAATAAGCATAAGTGGAATTCCCGCACCCTATTGTACGTGGTTGACGATTACAAAACTTTTTATGTCTCCCGCGCTTTCCTTTGTGAACGGTGAAACTTTGTTGTTAGTAATATTCGTAATACCTCCATTAAAAATAAATCATGCTTTATTCTGAGTATGACGTCACTCCGACAAACTTTACAGACTATTAGATTAGCTAATCAAATAAAAGTTGGTAAATAAATTGTGTGGTTATTGGAAAAGTTGTTGCGTTAAACACCGGTTTCTACGCTGTTGCTAGTACGATTTACGAAATGTAAAGTCTTTGTGACTTTTTTGCTAATAATACCAACTGAAAATGTTTTTTCTGTGATGTAAAATATACCTACAAACCTTCGTTCTTAAAAGCAAATATATATTTCAGTTGCCGTGCTTTAGCTTCATAGTAACTGAAACGCGTTTCAAGCTTTAAACTGCAAGTCTACAGCAATATTTCATTAACTTCATAAGGCAAACAACTTTCGGTGCCATCCGTTCGAACAAGAAATTCGTGCTATCTGTTTTGATAAAGTACACTTTGGTATTAACACCATAAATGTTTATTTGGCTCTACTTAAAAAAACTAATGATCACGACTTTATCATCAAATAGCAGTCTTAGATCTAGACTTTATTATCAATACGCAGACTCAGATCTCAAGGTATTCAATTTTTTTTATAGATTTCTGAAAGATTAGTTAAGAGCACGTCCAAATATCCATTTGGTACAAGCACAGGTTTTGCATAAATTATCATTCCATTAGAAACCTAACCGGCTTTATCATGATAGTTTCTTTCACCTTGAGTACACGATCAAATTGATATACCGGGAATCAAACCCAACCTTTGGATTAAAAGGCATAATCTCACTCGATCAACACGTAGAGCCATACTGATAGATAGAGATTTATCAGTATCTACACCTATCAGTACATAGATAGTTCATGTAGCTAATACCAGGTGATCCGCGCCGTACGGTGTGTCTGACAGGCTAGTAATGTATGTTCGCCGCGTGGACTTCCGTCGATCACAAGCCGACCTAATTACATGTTAATAAATACGGCTGATCGCGGTCTAACGCGGGGATTTGGCAATTTAGCTTGCTAAGGATCAGATTTGACGGGGATTTACCAAACAGCCTGCATTGGAATTTAGATTGTATTTACCAAGCTATAAAATTATATTTATACTTGGTGTGGATTTTAGGGGCTGGTGAAAAAAGTGGGACTACCGTATGAGATTGAGTTTCACACCGTTTAGTATGTGTGTTTCTCAAGAGTGAAGAAAAGAGGCTGAGTATCATTTGATTATTCAGTTTTGTAATTTTTTCTTCGACATTACGGCATATGAGTAAATCGTGAGCCATTGGCCATGTCTTGTGCTGTAAGCTGGAGATTGTCATGGGTTCATAATGATGATAAAATCACTAATCAACTGTTAATTGTCGTGTTGATATTTTATCAAATCATTATCGACAGAAAGTGAACGCCACAGTCGTTCTAAAATTTGTACAGAAATACCATGTTACACTTCACTGGTCACTTGATTTAGCCATGAGCACATGCTTTCTTACTGGTCAAATATCTTTGAAAAGCAAAAGCTGCTGACAAAATACTTCTAGGACCACCAACAGCATACAATTCCCAAAACAGACCACATTGCAGTAATCCATTCAATGTATCACTATGCGACTCGCTCCCTTATCTTACCACGAATAGCCACGCCAATCCGTTACCGATATTTAGGCAAAATACAAATTCTTTTCAAGCTCATACAAAATTCAACCATATTGCCGGATGATAAAGTTTATATTCATGCTGTAAGCTTTAAGTTTTACAACATTTTACAGTGGATAATCCGCCTGATATTGGAAGGCTCGTCGATGCATTCAGTGGGATGCACGAAATTTTCTATAAGGATAAAAGCAAACAGGATAGCCATCGGAATTAATGTTATGAGGTTGAAGGAGAATATACGAGAGAAGCATCGTGTAAGGTTAGGTTTTATGTTTTTGAGACAGGCTTTTAAGCTTCTGGAACTAGGCATTGTACAATTTTCGTGTTTGAAATATTTATATTTAGCGTTTACGCTGAACTTGAGAATTAGCAAGTTTTATTTGAAGCTGGTGTATAACGTATACCTATTCCAGATTAACTAGTAAAATTTGAGTTGGAGCCTAGCTTCTTATTTTTATCTAAATCGTAGTCGGTCTCTAATAAATTTTAATAACTGACCTTAAAACTAGCAATTAATGTTCAATACTCGTAACAAACCTCACTGGCCTCTCAGCTCAGTTGGTAGTAGCTCTACCTTCTGCGATGTAGGTCGTGGGTTTGATTCCCACCTAGAACAAACATTTGTGTGATGAACATGGATGTTTATTTTCAGTTTTGGGTATTATAATGTATTAAAGAGTGTACATATTTTCAAAAAAAAGTATAGGTATCTATGTAATAAGCTGGTTCTCATAGTAAAATGTTCACCAATATTTATTTATTTTTATCTAGCATCACATTAATAATAAGTACTAACGACGACTATTAATTGTTGTGCGAAACGTTTACACGATCCAGTATTACCGCACCAAGATACTGTCAGTGTTGTGTGTCGTCGACTGTCCATTCCTGATTCTGATGGCAAATTGAGGGTAGTCGCGGATTCTACCCTCAATTAGAGACGGTGGCTCCAGTACCCTCCGTCTGTACAATCAGTCTACCCGTGACCACGAGAGCTGTAACGCACTCGAAACGTCGATAAATAATAAACAAAGGTATTCACGCGATAAAGTCCCGTTAGTTTGTTTAAATTATGTCTACAGATCGCGAAAGTTTAAAATGTGCTACTTACAACGAGTTAAATGTATACAGATCAACAATGAGTAGCCTTTACAAAAAAGACTTAAGCTTTTTGGTGTCTGCTCAAGTCCATATCACTTAAAATTCATGTTCTGTTTTAAGATATGAATAAGAACAATTTGTTTCATCAATAAACCGAGCGAAACGCCTCTAATATTCCGAAACAGACGGACAAATGGGAGTTTAAAAGCTATAAAACATTTTTATTTGCTCGTGTCAAGTTCTGGCCGATGAAGCTGAAATTTTACAACCATTGAGGTTTTCAGCGCAAATATTTGTTATTACATTCCATCAAATTGTTTTCGTGTTGATCGTAGCTGTTTGTCAACGAGTTCTAAAAAGGGTTGTCAGTTAGAAGGGTTGTTTAAAACTTTCACTAACAAAAGTTGATCATTTTCATACAGCGTAACGTTTTCTGGTAGTAGAATTAATTTAGGTATAACAACAAAACTTAAATTAATATGGGCTGGTAGTCTTGTAACTTTTTATAGCTACACAGTCTTTACAATTCATTTCTGGGAATTTCCACATTTTTTTATGAAAAATTACTTTACCTAGTTTGTATTGAAACTCTTTATTTTAAAATTAAAATACTACTTGCGAGTCTAAAGCCTTTGTCCGAGGCAATAGATCCAACAGCCTTAATATCGATTAAATGTGCTTTCGACTACCCTTAAATCTAGATCAAAGAACCTTATTACATTATTTTAAAAGATATCTGAAAGGTTAAAGTATGTTTTATATTAAAACAGTAGGTAGGTACCTAATATATTCTGTAATGTAGGTACAAAATACCAAGACTTCCACTGTACGTTCTACGTTATAAGCACCATAAATAAACATTATTTCCATATTATGAATGTAATAATTAGGTGAGCTGCATAACGCTTTATCTCCTTACATAATGCAAATCGCGAACTTCCAAGACGTGTCGTAAATCAGAGTGTTTCTACTTACGTATTAACAAATTGCGTTCTTAAACCGTAATAAACTATGTAAATACGAAATTTAAATTACAAACAGTGCCAGTGGAGCGACAGGACTGGCGACCGTAGGTGGTTTGAGGACTTTTACATGTCACGGAACAAGAACAACATTATGCAACAAACTCATCAGAACAAGAGTATGTTTCACAGCCCTTATAGGTCGTGCGTCATTGTGTCAATGGATTTATAAAAACACTTAGTAGCGCTCTCGCAGCATTGCCCCCGTAGTGATGATGATGATAAAAAGTAGCCTATAGCCTCCCTCAAAAGTTTACCTATCAGATGCAGAAATAATTCTTCAAATCTGACTGGCTGGTAGTTCCTGAGATTAGCGCATTCAAACAAACAAACTCTTTCGCTTTACTGTATTAGTATAAGTAGATGAACTTCGTCTGTACGTGTCTGTTACAAATAAAATCCCTTACATCTCAGTGGCAGGTGCCAAAAAATCCATTGATTCAAGCTGGGTTTCGAATGTACAGTTTTCGGATGGAAAGGTTAGGCACTATTTTAGTAGGGCTTAAACCAAGCCGTGTTGGCTTGGTTTAATTAAAATAATTATAAATAATCTGATGGGCACATTTTTAGGTCGCATTTGTTTTTTCTGAGAAATACTTCAAATAAAAAACAATTGGGCTCACATTGTCGTGACCTCAGAAAAACAACTCGTTCTTTCTGTTCTGTGGTCGTGACGATCCCGTCTCGTTGCGTATAAAGAGCTTAAAAAGTGGTATTTTGTACTGCATCCAACATTTCAGTGGAACGCGTGTGATACGACAGTGCACGCGTAGTACAGTGAGTAATAGCGCGCGCATCGCGTTAATTGTCACTATCTAGATGCTTATCCAAATAGACAAAACTTGCTTACGTCAAGAGCCGTGTCGGCCGAGAGGGATAGCGCGCCTACAGATCCAAAGGTCCGAATCCCGCCCATTAATGAATATTCGTTTCGAATATTTTATTTGCGCACACAAGCCTTAAACGATAAAGGAAAACATCGTGAGTAAACCAGTTAGGTTTCTAATAGTGGCTACGGGTTTTCACCCTATCACGTATGGAATGCTACCTTCTGAAAAATGTGGGCATGTACTAAATATGTACTTGAACATACCTCTCATGAAATAAATTTAATAAAATAAATGCCTAAAGATCTGAGATAATATCTATTGCGATTTGAGGATGTCGTGATCATATTTAATTTTCATTTCATTTGCTTACGTCACTAATTCCTTTAGGGTCCAATAACTTCGTGTTAAAAAAGCTAGTAAATGTTGATGAAACAAAAAGTTATTGTCTAATGTGCATTTTTCTAATAAAGTAATTAATTACAAAACCATCAAGTTTCGTTTTTGAAAACATTTTTAAATAAAGTAGGCGAAAGAACCAGTGTGATATTATACCTACTTATTTTTTGAGCTGTTTCAACATACAAATATGTATTCTAAAATATCACAACATTCTGGCTAGTAAACAAGATGTTGAAATCTGTCGACTCTCTAATTTAAATAAACGTTCAGTTATATACATAAAATAGATATGAGGAAGATATAACTCACAGTGAGATTACGTTAATGCTAGTTTCAAATGTTATTGAAAAAGCAAGTAAAATAGTTATTAACTAAGCATCGTGAAATGCAACTTTGGTCATAAAACAATCCGTCGGATTGAATGCACACATAACGTTTCAAGGTCTGCTTCATCTGGTTTATTACATTTCGTTTCGTTTCTAATTTAGCAAGAACAGCAGTGATTCTCTCTCTTGCCATAAAACTGTTCCGAAACAAATCTAAAGCGAACTACAAAATTCCCGTCTCTTCTATTTTTGTATCACCGAACCGATCACTGACTTTCCACAGACCATACAAATGTTGTGCTCAAAAAAGGCTTACAAATTCAAGTTCGTAAAGGTGGTTCTCAATCTTGTTTAGAAACAAGATTGGTGCCGTCGCACTAAAACAAAAACAGATCTGACCGAATCCCGTAGTCGACACTTCGGAGCTAGGCACCACGCCAAGAGGGGTCGTCAAAAATGTGCTGTGTTTTAGAACAAAACACTCCCTGGAATTTCTGGTCAGTTTCGCACCGAATCGGTTTTTATTTAGTTGGATAATATTTTAGCTGTGTTCACTAAAAATGTGACGGTTTAAAGAGGTGCCGCGTTCGGAGTGCCGACCGGGGAAACAAATTGTTTTCATTTGCGCTCAAGTTGCGACAACCTGTGCCCGTTGTACCGTACAATTCTCAACTGTTATTTGACTAATACTTTAACACGGTTTCCTCTTAGAATTTATGAAAGCTTTTGTTTGATTTCATTCTTTGTACATTCTGATTTACTTTCGCTCAACTTTGCAACCACAATGTAATGGTTTACAATTATTTCTATGCTACCGCAAGTTTAGGAACAATAGTGAGTAAACTCATAATGGAAATGCAGTTTAGAGTAGTAATATTATCATTGAGACAGAGCCAGAGCAGATGCAAAACAAGTCACATCCAAACTTCTCGCCGCAAATAGGTATCCCGGTGTTCACGACGTTGTTGTTTTGGAAACATTAACTAACTTGAGAGTACGCCAAAAACGGAAACATTTTAACGTTTGCCGCCGCCCCGCGCCGAGCCGCGCCGTATTGTCATCGTGTTTCGCCCATTACACGCCAAAAAACTTGAAATTATACAAAGTTTGAAATCTACACCATCCGTCTGAAGCGAATAAGACATGCAAAAAAACAATATTTACTTACATTGTGCTATTTTCAGACGATAAATTTCTCTATTTCTAATATTCCAGTCCATCCAAAGTTTGCCTGAAAGAGATCGCTTTTAGCGATAATGTATTTTCTTTTTAGTGTACAATTAAGTGTTTTCTATACTATTCTATATTTATAGTTTCAATTTGGAACACATTAATTTTTGCACTCGCAGATGACGAGTCTAGTCAAAGAATCTAATATTCCCAACTGGGATTACAACAAAACAATTTTGTGTTACATTTTAATCTTTCCTACAGTTTTTATTGCGAAGATTAGTAAGAAAACGTGTATAAAGGTACACAGTTAAAACATTGTAGGCAATTATTTCTCTGGATCGGGTAGCGGCAGCCTCTTTTATTTACCATCTCTCACCTGAGTAGTTTCAAGGAAGGGAGCAATTCATTCTCTCAGTCTAGTCACGAAAATTTTTATTTTAATTAAAGCTCCAGCGGAGGATCTCCGGCTAATTAACCCATTAAAACAGACTCTACGCTCATTTTGTCTTTTTTCCCCCTGAGCGTTCACTTTCTTACGATTTTTGAATAGAAAATTAAAAAAAGAGAGTACTTAACCTTCCCGAGTTACTCTGGCCTGGATAATATTCTTGTTCCAGAAACTAAGATGCTTGGAAATTGTAACTGACCTGAGTCTTGCACAAAAAAGGGAAAAATGAGACAAGCAGATACTGTTACGTAAGAGCAGTAAGTAAGGTGCCTTTACTATCATCTTAACATTTAAGAGCTTACAGTTAGACACTCCATTGTGAGATCGTGCATTTTGATACCTATTGCATTTATTTACATTGTTTTTTACATTCCCATTTGATAGAATAGGTTAGGTACACTTCACAAGTAACATAACTCTTCGTCACCTTAATACACCCTAATTCTTTAGCGACCTATATGTGATAACCTTTTCTTAAAATGTCGAAAGAATAAAAATAAAGTTTTCCTTTTAAAAACAATCAACTACCTAGCAGCTTTATAAACAATAACATGGTTTGTAGGATGTCAGTATATAAATCGCATCCATTAAAATTCCTTCTTTCCAAATTTAGTATTGAATAGTTTTGGTTGTGTTGTAAAAGCTTTCTAAAATATAAAATATTTCGGGTCGGTTACGACGATTCTTTTAAAGTTTAAAAATAAGTATTCAAAATTATCAAATATATTTTTAGAATATAATTTGATGTTATAAATACATTTTTAAAACCCCTCACAATCTCGAAATAGCCTGAAATGAGGTGTCAGCTAAGGACTGCCGTGCGTAGGCGCAAAGTATAAAGCGAAAAAGTAGCCTTGGTCCTATTTCCGGTCATTATCTATCTATATTTAAATTTCAGCCAAATTGGTTCAGTGGCGGTCGAGTTATAGAAGAACAGACATACATCAAAACATCCAAACTTTCGCATTTTTAATACTAGCTGCTGCCCGCGGCTTCGCTCGCGTGGTACCCGGACAAAAAGTAGCTTATGTTACTCTCCAGCCCTCCAACTATTTCCACACAAAAAATCACGTCAAAACAGAGCGACGGATTGACGTGAAAGCAGGACAAATAAACAAACAAACACACTTTCACATTTATAATATGGGTACGGAACATTTATAGTACCTATGGGTATGGATTAGTATGATGTGATTGTAACCTTTGATCGTTGATATCCTATCAAACACTTCGCTCAATCCAGCTACTAATTAATAGAGCTGGCACACACTTGTTGCAATAAGCAAAGGAAAAGCAACGATATGTCATAGCTTATGCCGCGTGCACAAAGAAGACAAGGTACAGTCGCGATCATCTGAATGACGGAGCAATTACGTGCATTCAGCTCCCGGCGCAGTCAGTCGAGGCAAGTGGTGAGATTGGTTTCAATAAAAGCACAAACCCTCCCCCATGTTTTTCTTTCATCACTCAACTTTGAATGGTGTTTCGCGATAATGAACAATTTTTTTGTAAGTTAATATTTTTTTTCTGTTACAGGTAATTTTTACAATTTGACGATTGAAGACGCACGTAACGCTGTAAGTAGTTTTACTTTGCAATAATGCATCTTAAATTGTAAGAAATTATTAAAAGTATTTCATAAAATACCGTACAAAAAGGTTGAACTTTAGAGATAGCTGTTGAAAATCTCTAACTTTCGAAAGTCACAGTCTACTTCCCATAAACTAAGCATAAGCACTCACATAAAAGTGGTGCTATGATCCGCAATCTCACGAACATTTCGCGTCACTTAGCAACTCCTTAAAAATTCATTTGCTGTCGTAAATTATCGCGAAGCAGGCGGCATAAGCCCGTCCACGGCATTCGCCAGGGGACGGAATGGAAGAAATACTAGTGTCCGACAAACGGATCATTAAAGTCTGTTTTAAAATGTGCCCGCGGCTGCGCTGATTAATCATCTCCCCGGGATTAATTAGTGGTGAAAAAGCCGATGAAAAGCGCATCGATCCCTCGCTAGTAGCTGGTCTGTAGCTGCCCTTAGGGCCAGCTCACAAGAGCGGGAATTATTTATTTAAAACTCTTGTTTGAATTTTAAACTCAATGACACCGAAATTTGTTTGAATTTAGAAGTCAAAGTACCATTGAAAGTTTAATTTTCTTATTAATTTTAAAACTTAATAAAAATAATAGATTTTTTTTTAAAGAACTCGTGTTCTGGCCTTTGTTTTCAGTATTATCTTCCTGCGTTATTAATTCGAAAGAGCGATGTGTTTTACAGTGCATTATTAACGAGAACCAGAACTGAAACGCAGTGTGTTTACAGCTTAACAGAAGATTAAAAGAAAAAAACCGCCAGATATTATCAGAAGCAAGACTGACCTCTTCGTTTTCTTTCAGCATCCGAGCGTGACTAATGATAGTTCTAGGGAAGGTGGAGAGAGGAACTTCTATTTACGGAATTATTCGTTTCGTCTTGTTCTTATTCAACTCAGAATGCGCTTTTATTACCCGCTCAATTGTTTTCAAAATTACTTTGGTTTTAAAACAGTTTTTACTTAGCGAAATATTTTTAATTTCTGAGACTGTATTTCGGCTTTACTACTACATTGGGTACTACTTGATTTTATCGTTGGTATAACATGTTTATACATTATATGAATCTGAAAGTGTATTAGAATTTTTCGTAGCTATGTTCGTGTGAGCGAGTGACTAACTCTAGTGGCGGAGTTATTAGGCCGCCTGACCGCCTTGGCGGCCCCCTTATTTATTTATTTTATTTATTTATTTAATAAAAAGTTACATAAGGTTTTGTTGTAAGTATCCAAAAAACTTATATTAAGTTAGTCCAGGACACTGTGAACTTAGGCCTCATTTACGGGGACGCGGTCCGTCGCGCGTCGCGTGTGGCGTGGCGTTTCTCGGCATATGTTTGAATACCCTCACTGAAGTCAAACAGATACCGAGAGACTGTAAATGAGGCTTTAGGCAAAGTTTTTACTCCGTCATGGCTTAGAATTCTTCGTCGTTGGAATAAAGCCTTCTTTGTAGATCAATAACTGTTAATTCCGTTAACAGAGGTAGCCACTAGCTCATACAGACATGCCTTCCAAAGCAAAGAGAATAATCAATAACCCTACTTCACCTATTAAGAATGACTACCCCAACTTACCACAAAGCGTTTCACGGATTACACACTATTGATAAACAGTGATTCTTGGATTTACCGGTACTAATCCCGCAAGTAGTCGTAATAGCAATGCTCAAAGCAATATTTATGAACATCATTCGTTTGTAAACACAGTTAAGTGGAGAACATACTCTAACTGATTGCGTCGTTCATCGAAGTCGGTTGACGCAAAGCTCGTAGCAATTCATGCCAAAAAAACCGTAACTCATATTAGGGGGAGATGCAAATGCCGCTTCTCTTTTTAAAACGTTCATTGGCAGCGAATTTAATACCATAAGTGCATTTGTGGAAGTTTTAAATGCGTGTGAGATTGATAGCTTGGATTGGATGTCTAGCTGGCGTAATGCTTTTAGCACTGTGGACCTAGTCGATGTGTCATCGTTTAAGTGATAGATGCGTGCATTTTAATCCTCTCACTTTATTATTGTAGGGAAAGCTGTTTGAGTGTCGATTTGTTTTTCGAGTCGTAATGGAAATGTTGTTTTTGATTAGGCAGGTTGTGAATGATACCTATACGAACAAACTATTTACAAGTTTAAAATAGTTGTGCAGTGATATAAAATTAAACGTCATTCTGAAATTCCAATCGCATTATATCATGAGTGAATATCGCAATTTGCGGGAGTCATAATGAATTGATTTATATTTATAATAATGTTCGCAACTCGGTGCGATTAAGTAGGAAATATGACTTCGTGTCGAGCCTGGATGGTTCTCGGTCGGCGCATAATTAGAATAATTGCAAAAGTTTCTCACTACACAGACTTAACCGCGATGCTTTAGAGCCATTCATTTGTATTTATGCACGCCGCGTAAACAGCTCTTAATGGCGTTTCATTTTTTATTTTCCTTTGTAAAGAGCAGTCGTCGAGAAAACGCGAAAACATCCACCTTGAATTTTCAGAGAAAATCCTAGTTGAAGTTTACGAGTGCTTCATAATCCTTGTGTCGAAACACGTAAAATTTCCTGGAGTTTTATGCAGACGTAGCGTCGTTGAGCCGGATGTCTCGTCCGGCGAGCGTTGTAAAAATACATACTCCTGTAGCAAAACAAGTGCTACGTAAAATGTAACAGATTACCGACCACTCTCGTTTACAGCGGACACGTTACGGACCCCGCTGTTCATATTCGGACCCCTGGGAGATGAGGTATTGGACTCCGGGGCTCTGACTTCCTGGAATAGTTTTTGGAACATGCATTTTGTGCGTATCTATTTTGTAAAAACTGATGCAGCAGCATTAAAATATCGACAGGGAATCACTCTACTCTAATCTCTGCTCTGTTTTTGTAAAATATGTTACACAAAATTCCTAGAACCTAATGGATGCGCATCGATCTGTACGTACACCGTCATTCAGAATATTTTATTGTTGGTAATTTTTACTGAATAATAAACTGTTAGATAAAGTTCATTTTTTTTTAAATAATGCTCATGTTTAAATAATCAGATAGGTGACACTAAGGCCGTTTGTCCACCGCCGACGTCACCGGGACGTCAACGAGAACGATATTATTTCTGGCTGAGATCAAGATGACGTGACGGTCTTCTTGTGGACAGGCCGCTATAGTAAATGTATGGTCGCTACCTCGGCATCGTCATCTCGTTCTCGTTGACGTCCCGGTGACGGCGGCGGTGGACAAACGCTCTTAGAGGGAAGCTCGCTTTTTCTCCGATATTAAAGCCGAGAGGCAAACTGTCTAATCTAAATACTGTTCGATACACGTGGCTTAGATGACTTGCAGTTTCCTTTAGACCTTTAGCACGAGAATTTCTACCAAAATAGAACAATTGTATTCATGTATTAAAATAAAAAGTTTAATTTAAAAATAAATTAATTAATAACAGTAGAGCCATATTGGAGTTATTCCTGTTTGTGCCCGCGTCCTGTCCCCGAGAGGAGTTGGTAGACATCTGTAATTAAATTTTCAAGTATTTTATTTTTTTATATTGGGTAGTGCTAAGGTTATTAGTTCAGCTTTGGTCTAGTTATACATGCCATATAATTTCTCAGTCGAGCTGACATCGTGAAGAACCTGTGCTACAAGCTCATGCCTGTCGTTTATCTTCCAGCGAATCAGGGTTTCCATTTAAGTTTGTTGAGTTGTGTAAGTAACGGCAGAGATCACTCCGTCGGTGTTGTGTCGCCCCTCGACCGTTACTGCTCTGTGTTCACACCAAATCCGGGAAATTAACTAGAAAATATAATGCGGTGTAAGGCTCGCGTCTCGCCGCGAAATGTACCAACATAATTAGAAAAGTTTTTACGAGAAGTGTTGGCAAGTCGGTTGTCACAGACTGACACGGCGCCCCACGTCCGGGTGTGGAGCAAATTATTTACAATTATGATCATTCTTAGAGCTTTTGTTGTCGAGACAGTCCCTGTAAAGTTTACTGCAGGTAGGTCTTCTTCTACAACTTTTTGGATGTTTACTTGTTCCATTACTAGAGTATAAACATTTAATTCTGTGTATACTTATAACAAAAACCTTTTGTGCTTTCGTAATGTTATTTTTAAATCGCAGCTTTTACATATTTCGAGCAAATTGTGACATTTTGTCGCCTCAAATATACCCCATGAATTCAGACTGCGATTTGAATGTCTCGTGAAGCCGCACATGTCAGCAGTCACGAAAGACGGAGCAAGTTGGCGAGGTCGTAGAACACTCGTTATAAAAATAATTGGCGTTTTTGGCACGACACTGCGTCAACGATGGGTTCCTTGCCCTAAATGAGTGTAATTACAAAAGTTTTTATTGCGAACCAGCGCCAAAACCTTCTGCCATCGTTTTAAATATCAGTTGGCGACGGCGAGGCTGCCTTGGTTAAACCCCATAACATTTGATTGAGGGTAGGAAGTGGCAGGCTACAAAATTTTTATTTCTCCAGCTAAATAATAATCTTACTGAACTTTTTTATTTAAGGCTTCGTTTCTGTGAAATGAAAACAAGAAGATAGTTTTAGTGCCTTTTCACACGTTCCGGTTTCCGGGTGACCGGTGCTGGCTACCCGGCGGCGTTTAATATGCAAATTACGCCGGTACGTATGAAAGCTACCGTACATGCCCATACGTTTAGCCGCCGCCGCTTACCTGGCAAACTGGGACGTATTAAAAGGCACTCAGGCTTTACAATAAAGACGCAGCCAGCGTTGGTAAAATAACACATTACGTTATTTTTTTTTAAACAATAAAACTCCATTATGGCTAAGCCTTAACCCAAAGTATACAAAACTTACAATATACGGTCAAACTAGAGTGAAATTTCAATTTAGGTTGTATCTACGCCATCCATTTCTGCCATAGGTCTCCACTAGAATTTGGGTTAGACAGTAAACCCTTATTTCTATTCAAACTAAAAGTTCACAAAGTGTTGCCCTCGGCCCTCTCATTTCCTATTTTTACTGCCAATCATTTGGGAATAGATACCTAACGTTTGATGAAAATCGACCGAATCTGAAACATTTGTTTTTTATTTAGTGATTGTCGTATGGTTGGCGAGTTTTGAACACATAGCCTTTATCAAGAAAACTTTAAGAAAATTCTTTAAGTATCTTGTTTGTCCAACGGTCTGTCCGACTATGTGTCTTTAAAGATCTTTTTTGTCAGAAAAGGTTGGGAGTATCAAATTGCGTATCGAATCTATTTAAGTATTCAAATAATTTATTTTACTATTCATCCATTTAACTTTATCACTTGTGTCAGTTCTCACTCTTCTCAGGCACTCATTACTCTGTTACTAACTAACAAAAAAAAGAGGAAAATTCACGAATTACTCTTTCAGAGCGGGCCGATTTAGATTTTCATTGGAAAGAGAAAAAACTTAAAATTGATCCCATCTAAAAAAAACTCATATGGGTACGAAGCTAAGAATTGATTGATTAATCAATTACTCCTAATTAAACCTTTACTCTACTCTTGCATTCGTGATGCAATTCAAGCTTACAGGAATCTGTAAGTGAACCGCAAATTGATGCAAGTATCAATCCACAATGTACATATTCAGAAATCCTCAACTGTAACAGGTGACTTCCACCACCTCCAGGGAACGTTGCAGGGGCGTAGTTCACAATACGTGTGAAGTCACAGCACGAACCAGGAAATAGCAGAAAGAAGTCCCTAGGCACCTGCCCGAGAATGAATCTGCATCACGGAATGTAAATAGCTATTAATGCCGAGAAACTAGGCTGGGACTATTCGAAAAGCAACAATGTATTTGTATAAACAAATCGTAGTAATAAGAAGACGGGTTGATTACAGCTTTAATGTTTGTGTTTAATTGTTGTGTAATTGTTGAGCAAACAACGGAAATCTATTGGAAATAGATTATTGATAGCTGATAGATAGATATAGACTAGTTAGCCCGACAGATTTTATCTTGTCCATAATTTAAGTTCATACAAAAACACAGAAATATTTTAAGCTTCAATATTTCTTCTCTTAGTACTCAATGAAATGAAAATACACACTACCCACACGCATATTTGACCAAGCTTGCTATCAATCCTAAATCCATTCCTACACTGACAGGATTATAGGCGGTTATTATTTAGTACCTACGTCTATTTTCACGTTAGTGCCTTATTTATGAGCGAGATGCACTATTCTGTAACAAGCTTTGTAGGTATTCGAGATGGGAAATAACCCAATGAGAGTCTAGCTTGTAGACGCCAAGTGCAGTGTAAATGTTTCATCATTAAGAGATTGCACTTTATTCAATTTAATTTTATTTGGCGCAGCCTGCCGTAAACTGGATGACCCAGACAATTGTAAGGTTACTGCATTTGTTTTCTCTGGTTTCAAAAGGCTAGTGCACCTAGTGATTTTATCAAAATCAAGCAGCATTTAAAAGAATAGATCAAATATATTGTATTTGGCGCGGCCAAGCTGTCGGTCGTTGTGGACCGTCCAATCTTTGAAAGGTTATCAAATTTTTCGTTCTTTTACTTCTTGTTCATATCCGGGCTTGGGCCGGCATGTGTAATGGCCTGAAAGCATACGTTTCCCTTATTAAGTCAATTATAATTATTAAATAGTATGGCGGCTAGCTTTTTCCAAGGGGGTTCTTGTAGAGTCCAAACACAAAGTTGTAAAGAGGAAAAGTATAATGAGACACTGGGGCAACATAAAAGATAAGATAAACAATAAACCAAAGTCATAAAACTAAACTCACTGTGAAATTCGATAAAAGTCAAGAAAGTCTGTGCGTACGCGTCGCGATCCAGTCAGAACAAGACCGAAGCCGCCAAGCGCGCGGGCAAGCGCGAGTTTCTTCTCGGCCGCGCGTTTCCGGTTGCCAGCTCCGGTGCTGGGGTTGCCATATCCTCCCCCTCAAGTCCAGGTGGAGGTCCAACCGAAGGAACACTTGCCTGGGCTTGTACTAAATTCTCGCCGTTCTTCGGGCGACCCCTCGATCTCTTGGGGTACACGGGAGCTGGAGCAGGGCCATCAGCTCGGTTAAGTCTGGTAAGATCTCTAACATGGTATTTCCCAAAAGGTTCCTGGGGCTTGTCCAGTGGAGCAACATTATAGGTGGTAGGGCTTATCTTCTTATTGATGACGTAAGGTCCATCCCTTTTAGGAGTAAACTTGGAGGTTAGTCCCTTAGCTGCTTGGCTAAGGATGTGGGTGTTGAGAAGTACCTCGTCTCCTACTTCGAAGCTCTCCGCGGGTCGTCGGGACTGGTCAGCGTAAGCCTTCCGTTGATCTTGCATTACCTCCACTCTCTCTCGGATTGATGACAGAGAACTTGCAAACTTTTTGAGGTATGGGGTTATCTGCGGCACAAAATTCTCCTTCTCTATGACAGCTCGTAGATCATGACGCACTTCGGTGGGCGATCGCATTTCCCTGCCGAACATCAGGTACGCCGGCGTCACCCCAGTGGTCCGACAGACGGCGCTGTTCATTGCGTATCGGATGACGGGTAACTTTTTCGGCCAGGATGGGTGGTTATCGCCTACTAGCTGTGACAGGTGTACCTTCAAGTCGCGATTCTTTCTTTCTGCAGGATTAGCCTCAGCGTGGTAAAGCGGGATGAGATTTTGTTGGATGCCCATTACATACATGACTTGCTGCATGACTCCAGAGATAAACTGAACGCCATTGTCCGATATTACGCGGCGTGGAAGTCCATAGCGGAGGAAATACTCCTCGATCAGAGTTTGAGCGCAGGCCTCGGAGGTGGCGTCTTGTAGCGCATATAGCTCCACAAAACGGGTCGCCGTGTCCTCGACGAGGAGCACCCATCGCTCTCCATTTTCCCCACTCGGCAGCGGCCCGAACAGGTCGACAGCTATGACTTCGTTGCGTTGATTCATAACTGGGGTCTGAAGAAGTCCCGCGGGCTTGACGTTAGCGGCTTTATACCGCTGACAATCGACGCACACCCTTACGTAATCGGCGATTGCTCTCTTCATTCCGGGAAAGTAATATAATTGTGATATTTTGTAATACATACGATCTACGCCGGGATGTCCTGCCAACTCTGAATCATGGCACTCTTTCAGAATTTCAGGCTTGAGGTCATTGGGGATGACCAACTGGGCAGTTTCAGCTTCTGAGTCTGGGTTGTGACGATACAACACTCCTTGATTCATAAGATAACCTCTTTCGCTCCATTTACGGGAATTCAGCTCATCCAGGCTCTCCAGGTCATCTATCACCTTCTTAACATCAGGATCAGCAAGAAGATAGTTTTAGTGCCTTTTCACACGTTCCGGTTTCCGGGTGACCGGTGCTGGCTACCCGGCGGCGTTTAATATGCAAATTACGCCGGTACGTATGAAAGCTACCGTACATGCCCATACGTTTAGCCGCCGCCGCTTACCTGGCAAACTGGGACGTATTAAAAGGCACTCAGGCTTTACAATAAAGACGCAGCCAGCGTTGGTAAAATAACACATTACGTTATTTTTTTTTAAACAATAAAACTCCATTATGGCTAAGCCTTAACCCAAAGTATACAAAACTTACAATATACGGTCAAACTAGAGTGAAATTTCAATTTAGGTTGTATCTACGCCATCCATTTCTGCCATAGGTCTCCACTAGAATTTGGGTTAGACAGTAAACCCTTATTTCTATTCAAACTAAAAGTTCACAAAGTGTTGCCCTCGGCCCTCTCATTTCCTATTTTTACTGCCAATCATTTGGGAATAGATACCTAACGTTTGATGAAAATCGACCGAATCTGAAACATTTGTTTTTTATTTAGTGATTGTCGTATGGTTGGCGAGTTTTGAACACATAGCCTTTATCAAGAAAACTTTAAGAAAATTCTTTAAGTATCTTGTTTGTCCAACGGTCTGTCCGACTATGTGTCTTTAAAGATCTTTTTTGTCAGAAAAGGTTGGGAGTATCAAATTGCGTATCGAATCTATTTAAGTATTCAAATAATTTATTTTACTATTCATCCATTTAACTTTATCACTTGTGTCAGTTCTCACTCTTCTCAGGCACTCATTACTCTGTTACTAACTAACAAAAAAAAGAGGAAAATTCACGAATTACTCTTTCAGAGCGGGCCGATTTAGATTTTCATTGGAAAGAGAAAAAACTTAAAATTGATCCCATCTAAAAAAAACTCATATGGGTACGAAGCTAAGAATTGATTGATTAATCAATTACTCCTAATTAAACCTTTACTCTACTCTTGCATTCGTGATGCAATTCAAGCTTACAGGAATCTGTAAGTGAACCGCAAATTGATGCAAGTATCAATCCACAATGTACATATTCAGAAATCCTCAACTGTAACAGGTGACTTCCACCACCTCCAGGGAACGTTGCAGGGGCGTAGTTCACAATACGTGTGAAGTCACAGCACGAACCAGGAAATAGCAGAAAGAAGTCCCTAGGCACCTGCCCGAGAATGAATCTGCATCACGGAATGTAAATAGCTATTAATGCCGAGAAACTAGGCTGGGACTATTCGAAAAGCAACAATGTATTTGTATAAACAAATCGTAGTAATAAGAAGACGGGTTGATTACAGCTTTAATGTTTGTGTTTAATTGTTGTGTAATTGTTGAGCAAACAACGGAAATCTATTGGAAATAGATTATTGATAGCTGATAGATAGATATAGACTAGTTAGCCCGACAGATTTTATCTTGTCCATAATTTAAGTTCATACAAAAACACAGAAATATTTTAAGCTTCAATATTTCTTCTCTTAGTACTCAATGAAATGAAAATACACACTACCCACACGCATATTTGACCAAGCTTGCTATCAATCCTAAATCCATTCCTACACTGACAGGATTATAGGCGGTTATTATTTAGTACCTACGTCTATTTTCACGTTAGTGCCTTATTTATGAGCGAGATGCACTATTCTGTAACAAGCTTTGTAGGTATTCGAGATGGGAAATAACCCAATGAGAGTCTAGCTTGTAGACGCCAAGTGCAGTGTAAATGTTTCATCATTAAGAGATTGCACTTTATTCAATTTTATTTTATTTGGCGCAGCCTGCCGTAAACTGGATAACCCAGACAATAGGCAATATGCGTCTGATTCAAAAGCGGGTTAAATGTATTTTATTATGAACATTGTTGCTTTAGAGGTATGTGTGTGTAATTATTTTTTAATATTAAACCATTTTCGATTAGAAAATAAATTTTAAAAATTGCAAAAAATAGTAGGAATTTCAAAATACTTGAAAAGGATGTGAAAGGATGTGACGACACGAGTTCATAAGAAAAGTCAAGGACGAGTCAGATATGACGATCCATAGATAAGTTTTTTTTTTAATTTTCACAATTCCTATACTCGAACTTATTGTTGTCACAGATTACTGTTACGGGTGCAGGAAAGAAGCCTCCTCGTGGCGCATCTCGGTAACAGCTAGGACACGGTAACGCAGTGTCCTAGGCTGGCTAATTCTTTCAACACAATGACTCTCTCAATATCGGCAAATTCAACAGCCCCCAATTTGGGCGGCTCTCCCCACGGCCACAACATCAGGCTAAACCCACACTCTAGTCCTGCTCTCTTAGTATGTTCTATTAATATAGAAGGTTTTTCTTCGACTAAGTCAGAGATTCTGTCTGATCTATACAAATCAACCAAATGTGACGTTTTGTGTGTCCAGGAAACCCACCGTGATAATCAACACCAGCGCCCTCACATACTTGGTATGACCCTAATAGCCGAAATTCCACACAATAAGTACGGCAGCGCAGTTTTTACTAAACCGAACATGGCTATACAGTCCGTAAATTACAGTCACCTAGACCAGATCGAAATAATATCAGTCGATACTGGCAGCTGCATAATAACTTCCATCTACAAACCGCCAAATGAATCCTTTAAGTTCACTAAGCCTGCTAACTTCGACAATCACCCTGCTAAAATCATCATTGGTGATTTTAATAGTCACAGTACTGCGTGGGGCTACCGTGAAAATGACCCCAACGGTATTGCGGTCGAGGAGTGGGCGGATACCGAAAATCTTTCTCTTCTCCATAATGCGAAATTACCAGCTTCATTTAATAGCGGGCGGTGGAAACGTGGATACAACCCGGATCTTGCCTTTGTTAGCGCCAACTTAAGAACAATGTGCAATAAGAGTGTTCTAAAATCCATCCCTAGAACTCAACATAAGCCTATAGCTTGCTCGGTAAATCAAGTTCTAAAACCGAACCACGTACCTTTCAAACGACGCTTTAATTTCACAAAAGCAAACTGGGAACAATTTGCTCAAGATATCGACTCGGAACTTCTGAAAATAGACCCTGAGCCTCAGAACTATGACGAGTTTGTCAATGTAGTGCAGACTGTGTCACGGAAATATATCCCTAGGGGCTGTCGTACCTCCTATATACCTGGTTTGGATCCGAACTCTGCAAGACTATTAAAAGTTTACCAAGCACTATATGACACAGATCCCTTCTCAGAAGAAACAATATCTGCTGGTGAGACTTTATTGAGCGCAATTAGTGAAGAACAGCAACATAAGTGGATTGAAACCATTAGTAGTTTAAATATGGCTCTTAACAGCAAAAAAGCATGGTCAACCTTTCAGAAGCTTACTGGAGATTACAATGAGCCAAAAACTCCCAGTCAAGTCACTCCTAACCAAATCGCCCACCAACTCTTACTTAACGGTAAATCTACACGTCGTCTTCCTAGACTGCATAAGACTGTATCGACTTCATCCTCTTCAGACGTCAGCAAACCTTTCACCATTACCGAAGTCATCGAAGCAATCAAAGGACTAGCGAATGGTAAAGCGGCGGGACATGATGAAATTACTGTTGAGCAGCTTAAGCATCTAGGCCCTGTTGCGATCTCTTGGTTGCTTGCCATGTTCAACAAATGCTTGGAACTCACCAGAATTCCTAAGCAGTGGAGGAAAGCAAAAGTGATCGCTATTATCAAGCCAGGCAAATCACCTTCTGATGCAAAAAGCTACCGCCCCATCTCTCTGCTCTGCCACACTTACAAGCTTTTTGAAAGACTTCTTCTCAATCGTCTCACTCCTATTATTGAACCGAAACTTATTAAAGATCAAGCCGGTTTCCGCCCTGGCAAGTCATGTACAAGTCAGGTCTTAAATCTCACTCAGTTCATAGAAGACGGTTATGAGCATAAAAAAGTAACAGGCGTAGTATTTGTAGACCTGTCTGCAGCATATGATACTGTTAACGTAAACAGACTTTTAGCCAAAGTGAGTAACATGGTGGATGATGTCTGTTTTGTTAAAATTCTAGCTGAGCTTCTGAGAAACAGGCGTTTCCAAGTACACCTGGGAACAGAAAAGAGTAGATGGCGAGTCCAGAAAAATGGTCTGCCACAGGGAAGTGTTCTAGCACCATCACTTTTTAACATCTATACCAACGACCAACCTTGTACTCCCAGAACAGAACGTTTTTTATATGCTGATGACCTAGCCCTCGCAGCCCAAACATCCGATTTCGAGGAGGCCGAGGAGATTTTGACTAGTGGGCTTGCGAATCTTGCAGACTACTACAGCGAAAACGGCCTTAAACCAAACCCATCGAAAAGTCTATCTTGCGTCTTCCACCTGCGCAATCGCCAAGCAAGACGCCCCCTGTGTATCTCTTGGGACGGTGTTCCGATCGAGCACTCAAATACACCTAAATATCTGGGTGTTACTCTTGACCGTGCTCTGACGCTCAAAGAACACTGCCATAAAACAAAAATGAAAGTAGGTACACGGAATAATCTCCTTCGTCGACTTACTTCAACACATTGGGGAGCCTCTCCACACGTGCTGCGTACTACTGGTCTAGCTCTTAGTTACTCGGCTGGTGAATTCGCTTGCCCAGTATGGCACCGTAGTACGCAAGCTAAGTCAGTGGATGCTGCTCTTAATGAAACCTGCAGGATTATCACGGGCTGCCTAAAACCAACGCCACTAAACACACTGTACCCTTTAGCGGGCATAGCTCCTCCCAGTGTTAGAAGGGATGTCGCCTGCTCACTCGAGAAAACTAAACAGGAATCGGACTCGCGACATCCCTTGTTTGGTAACAACACGGTGCACGGACGACTCAAAAGTCGCAAAAGTTTCCTCCGTTGCACGTCTGCTCTACAGGGCAGCCCACAAGAAAATCGTTTAGACCAGTGGCAGAAAAGGTTCCCACCTCCTCCTGACCTTTTAGATCCTGACGAGCACTTACCACCAGGAAAAGACCAACCCTACGCAATCTGGAAATCCCTTAACAGATTGCGAGCACAAGTGGGTAGATGTAAAAGCAATTTGTGTAAGTGGGGAATGCTAGACGAGTCACGTACACAGTGTGACTGTGGTGCTCCTTCCCAAACTATGTCTCACCTACTGGACTGCCCCACTTGCCCCTCTTCTTGCACAAGAGCCGACCTCAACACCGCCTCGGACGCCGCTATAGCGGTAGCGACTTTTTGGTCTGACCAAATTTGAAAGAGTTCATTGACACGAGAGAAGAAGACTGTTGTACTTAGTATCAATTTGACGTCACACGTCAAAGTTCACAAATTGTTACTACAACAGTAATCTGTGACAACAATAATAATCGTGTTTCAGATGCGTGAAAATGTTGGTAAATTTCAAAAATTATTTTTGTTATAAAATTTTAGTATTTCGGCGCTGGAATTTTTATGACGGTTATTTGACGATATAACCTAACGTATAAAATCATAAAAAAAAATTGTGGGAGTTCCCTATTGTAAGGTTACTGAATTTGTTTACTCTGGTTTCAAAAGGCCAGTGCACCTAAGGATTATATCAAAATTAAGCAGCATTTAAAAGAATAGATCAAATAGATTGTTTTTGGCGCAGCCAAGCTGTCAGTCGTTGTGGACCATCCAGTGTTTGAAAGGTTATCAAAACTTTCGTACTTTTACTTCTCGTTCATATCCGGGCTTGGGCCGGCATGTGTAATGGCCTGAAAGCATACGTTTCCCTTATTAAGTCAATTATAATTTTTAAATAGGCAATTTAAATTAGGTACCTACTTAAATCAAATTATACTAAAATTGGCGGACGGGAATGCCATCCAGGAGAGTGCGGTGTTTCTTGATCAAAAACCGTTAACTGTGAAATTTTACCTGGGTCGACCCACTTACCTTCTTACTTCTTAGCTTCATTTTTTATAATTAAATATTGTTAATCTCATACTTTGCTTTCTTTCTCTTACCTTTTGCACTATCCCTACTGAGATACGTGACACGGTAGCCTTCCTTTTATACAATTATCTCTTTTGAGGCCAATCGTTATTTTGAAAAGTCATGCTCGGATTCGAGGCAGAAGGCTATTATGCCAAGAACCACTTGAAATTTTGAACCATTTCAAAATCATTTGTACTAGTCTTCTTACCTTGCATCCAAAAGCTAGACGTCTCAAGCTTGCGCCCGCATACACTGGCATATGCAGTGTCGCGATATGCCAAGTTCCCCTGATCTATGAGACGCTAACTTAAGGGGTCCCTGGACACCCACATTCTCATACATTCGAACTTGATGATTTATTTACAAATAACTAGTCTGAAACGAAGTCCTCGGGGTTTAGTTTGAGGACCTAGTTGTTGATAGACTGAACTAACGTGATGTTTAGCGTTATAATCTAATATGTTGCACAAAAGTTGATAATAGCCTAAAGTATAGTTTACACCAGGCCAGCGCTGGCTTGGTATTTGCCTTGTGTAAACAGTTTTTCAAGCGGAGGCGGAGGTCACTGGCTTAAAAAATAGACGGGCGCTCTATTCTCGCTAGCAGCGCTGGCAGCCCGCGCTGGCCTGGTGTAAACTATACTTAAGCGTCTTCGAAGCTTTATTACATTAAGTTTAAAAAGAAACATACCATATCGGTTTTCAATTAATAAAAAGTCATGATGTCATGATAAAACATGATCAAAAATCTTCTAGTTTCTTTATTGACGTGAAATATAAAAAATAAACATCCACTTTTATGACTGGTTGTACGTACAATACACAAAAGTTTTGTAAGAGAAATAATGGTCCACATATAAATACGGCAAATGAAAATAATGAAAAACACAGATACCTCAAATATTATAAATATAATATATTTTTATGATAGAGAAAATAATTCTTATTTGATTTACCAGCAGTAAACGTTTTAAGCGCCCGCCGTTTACATGGTGCGAGTTTTTGCCTCGAATATGCCAAAAACTCGCTTCTTGACAATTCAGTGACATGCGATTATCGACCTTCCATGAACGACTTCAATGTTTAGTTTACATTGTCATATTTTGAGATATGCTTTTCTTGTTTTTCGATAATCTCATCTTCGAGGCGAGAAACTTGCAACATGTAAACATCGCTTAATTCAGTACACATTATTAATTTCAATAACGAGTATTCAAGATTCCGATTGTTTGGAATCATAGATGTCCCGGGTCTCCTTAAATGCTCTTCCTCCTTGCTTAACACCGTGAACACTCGTACGGCATAAATTTCAACTTAAACCCACAACTTTGGTCTAGAAATTCCCTGAAATGTGTGGAATTCCTTGAATGAAGTTTTTAGAATCGTTTTCAGCGTTAACTCCCTAAATTATTACTTTTCGGCTCGCGTAGACGTAACTGAGATTTATGTAAGACTTCTATCGAATTTACGAACATGAAAAAAATCGTTTCATTCCGAAATACGATGAAGATTAGAGAAAGCTAAAAATTACAATCACTTTTTTTTACAGAATTGATATTTATTTCAGCTTATTTTCTGCAATGTAAAATCGAGCGCGATGTAAAATGTTTTTCGGAGTTCTATTTTAAGAGTACATTATATAGACAAAGTAAGTACTTATAAAAAATTAATAAATAAATAATATTGGTGGACATTTTCACACCGCGCAACCTAGCTCCAATCTAAGCAAAGCTTGTACTATGGGAACCAGACAACTGATAGAATGCTTATTATATTTTTTTTGTAAATTAGTACATACTTATTATACTTTATAACACCCAGACACAGAACAAACCTATATGTTCATCACAGAAATGTTTGTCCTGGGTGGGAATCGAACCCACGACCTACAGCGCAGAAGGCAGAGCAACTGACCTAAGGCCAGTCAAGAGGTTTTCATTTTCATTTTAATAATTCCCTACTACTTACCATTAGTTATGGTTTTCCGAATATAACCTCGTTATATATGACAGAATCCATAAAACAAAATTAAAATTACATTAATTACATAGTCGACGCATTTATTGTGAAACAAAGTGAATCGGCGGCCATAGCTGACCGTGTCGCGAATTTAATTTCATCATTCGTCATTATTTACGTCAATTAATGTATAATAATGTGCACATTTAAACTTATTGTATTCGTTTTTAATAATAATTTCGGATTTGGAATAATTAATATTATTACCCACGTCGCTATCGATGTTCTAGCATTGGTTTTTGTACACAACAAAGCTTTGATTCTTCTATACTTATTCTCTAAATTTTTGAGAAAAAAAAATGATGTAGCAACAGAAAAAAGTATGTATGTTTCTTTATTAAACTTGGTCATTTCGCGATTTAAATTAAATTGCCTGCTACGCCTTCTTGTATTTCTAGCCTAGCTGAGTAAAGCTACATGCTATGTAACCTAAAAAAAAAGATAGCAGAGGTATACCTTACCTCTAGAAGTCTAGAGCATTGGTTCTCAACGTGGGCGAAAGCGCCCTCTTGTGGGCGTTAGAGACTTTCAGGGGGGCAGTAGAAGACCCAGAGAAAATTAGGGGGCATTAAGATGGCTCATTAAGATATGGGGGGGGGCTCTTGAAAAAAAAATTATTCTCAAAGTGGGCGGTGGGCAAAATAAGGTTGAGAAACTATGCTCTAGAGGTATTCCTATAGGAAAACCATTTTATCTTCAGAAATTAAATGACATCAATACAAACGCACGTCGAATTCTCAACACGTTCCGTTTCTTGATTTCCTTTAGAAAGAAAGCGTTCGGTATTGGTGGCCGTTTCCTTCCCAATATGTATGATAAATAAATTGCTATCCAATATGAAATGGAACCAATACCGGTGAAGTACAGAGCGTTTACTCTTATTACAGTATGCCTCAAGTGAATCCACTTAAGTGGAGACAAAATATTATTTATGGATATAAAATTTTACGCGAGTAAGAACATAACGTTCAAACTGTATTGGGGTACTGTTATGCCTTTGAATATTTGACGCCTGGGTCGATATTGAATACCGATTAGTTCCGGCTTGAGCCTTTGGATGTATTTAATACCTGAACCTTATCTTCCTAACTGTTACAGACATTGTATGTACTCAGAACTACGGACTATAGAATTTCATGGGCTGTGCTCGTAAACTCATTCCATTTTCTATGCCACTTCTATTATAGGGGCAGAGAATTTCTTAAAAAATCTTATAAAGCAGCTTACGTGCTCCTCCATATTGTTCGAAAAAATAACAAAGGAAACATAATTTTCTCTGAAAATGAACGCATCCCTCACAAGGCTGCGCCTTCAAACTTCGGTTATAAGTAAAGATACCGCGACAAAAACACTCTGATGATGCCATTTTGACTCGAGGACAAATGAGACAAAGGAAATAAGAAAATATTAAACGTGACTGGAACGTCAAGACGTTTTCCATACGTTTCCATACGTGTGCGAGCTCGATGCAAGCCGTACTTTTTATGGCTAACGATATTACGTAGGCAACATTTCCTTGAGAAATTGAAATACATTACGTGAGGCTTTACTTATTGTAATAATTACGGATATGAATAAAAACATTGAGTTTTACCAAGTACATTTATTCTGTGGTTTTACCTGTATTACATTTTGAGAGAGATTAGTTGATCAATGATTGGTAAATGCTTTACAGAACAAGTATTTTTTATTATTCATTCCGACTGGTCAGGGTTCACTCACTACTGAGCATAAGTATATCGTCTCATATGCAAAACTCTTCTGTTTTTAAGAACACGTTGCATTTTCAACAATGTTGTCGACCCGTGCGATCTGACGACCTCTATTCTGCCGCTCTACTTATAACACTTATAAACTTCATTCAACTTCTGTCCAAATTAAAAAACCGTTTAAACTAGTAGTTCGCCCCGAACTGAGATCTCGCGCACCGTTGTATTGGTAGCCTAGATTTGGACTTGTTTCTGACTACCCCTATACCTATGTTAAGTGCTCCTTCTAGTGTTTACCACAGAATGACATCTAATGCGCTACCTCAGTATAGTAAAGATTATAGGCATGCATGCAATACATTAAGTCATGTCGTGTTTATATTCAATAGTTGACCCCGCGAACTTCGTACCGCGCCTCAGGGAAGGCCTCTTAGTTCGAGAAATTATTAAAATAGCAGTTCAATACGAAATGTATGAGAAAATCAATTCCCTCCCCCTCCCCTCCCCTCCCATCCCCTCCCCTCCCCCTCCCCCTCCCCCTCCCCCTCCCCCTCCCCCTCCCCCTTCCCTCCCTCCCCCTCCCTTCCCTTCCCCTCCCTTCCCCTCCCCTCCCCTCCCCCTCCCCTCCCCTCCCCCTCTCCCACCCCTCCCATCCCCCTCCCCTCCCCCTACCCGTCCCCTCCCCTCCCCTCCACTCCTCTCCCCTCCCCTCCCTTTTTTAATTTTTCTAATCGAAAAATCCATTGATGAGCACGGCCAGGGTTCGAACTTACGACCTATGAATCTAAAGTCGAGCACTCTTCCAATCGGCCAACACGGCTTTTATTTTCAATCTCAAGAAAAAATATCAAGTACTTAGCAACTAAAATCATTGCAAACCAAACCACAACGATGCCACACTCCTTGTCCGTTAACCAGACCTACGAATACATCGAAACTCTATGAAACGGGAGCTCTCTCCATACTTCCGTTAATTGGTTTGCATAATTTTTCTTTTTGACTGTATTTAAAAAACTATAGAACCTAGAAGAAAACTAAAAACCATTTTGGAATGTATAAGTGGAGTACTTTCATATGACACCCCACTCAATATATTTGGGTAACTTTGAAAAAAATTTACCCCCTTGGGAACCCCATATCTTTACAACCCCTTCATCGATTACGCTCATACGCTCCACAGCAAATTTCCATAGCACAACCTATTGACCTATCAAGTTTCATACAGATTGGATAAGCGGTTCGATAGTTATGCGAGAACATAAAAATGAAACATACAAACATACAAACATACAAACATACAAAGCAAAATCGCCTAACTTGCCACTAAGATCTTCGCTCGCTTCGCTCGCTCGATCGACTATCCTTTTTTGTTATATAGTGAAAAATAGTGACAGAGCAAAGGACATGGCCGATTCCTAGAACAATTTTGCCCCACAGATGCCCACAGGAAAGAATGCTTGCGTCATGACCAAATTGGGATTTTTGGGTTTGTTTTTTTATTTTATAGTGAGACTCCATTCATCTTCTTCCTTTTTAAAGTGGGATTTAAAAGATAATCTAATTTAAAGCAGCAGGCTGTGACGCCCAACATGAACGGATGAACCTAGGAAACTATATTTTTTAGGTTCGTATAGTAAAAGCTTTGCTTACTTTGGGGATAGATGGCGCTGTGTGTAATGTCCAACAATAATTATTTAGTAAGTATTATTATGGCTTTTTGGCGGGAATTTGAGAAGTCATGTTTCGTTTTTGTTTTATTTTCCAAAACTTGTGTTTCTTCGAATGTTAATGTGTAATAATGGTGGATTATTAACCGTTAAGTGTTCGTGAATGTGCATAAGTGTGGGCAAGTGAAACAAAATTGGATAGCATTGCTTTTCGAGTTCTCCCAAATAGTCCGTGTTGATGTTTCAGTAAAGCCCCACATCTTTACTGAGGCACAAGGGGAGGGGTGGGATATTATATTTATGTATTGTAATATGTATTTATATAACTTATTTATCTATAAACTTGAAATTTATTAATTACTTGACACTGGCTGAATGCACAAGACGTGCGAAGCCAAAATAAAGAAAAAAAAAAAAGAAAAAAAAAGTATTATTATGGACTGGCAGAATTTTGAGTGAACTAGGGTATGGAAAATAAATAAAATAATAAATTAAAATAAAAATTCTTTATTTCAGACTTTCATCCATATATTATTTAACACACGGGAATTTTCACGTGAAAATATTATCATTCATTTATATTATGTTAGTATTAGTAGGTAGGCAAAAATCGGTGGCACATTTGAGTGGTAAGTAGGTACAACCGGACAGTCAATGGCAAGTATAGGTTGCCAAGATGGCATGCCTTGACTCCCAAGACTGAATAAGATGAAAGTCAGGCCTGTCGGCTATCGCCTGAAGGAGGCTGTTGCAGCTTGACGCACACAGCTGCTCCCAGTACCTACAATTTAAAGTAAAAAAGAAAAGTACCTACTTAGGAAAAATTGGGAATTTCATCAATAAAATTATCTACACTCATGTGCAGTGATTCTGTACTTACCACCTAAAATAAAATATGATATAAATAAATAAAATAAAAAGCCTTTTATTTCTCTATAATTAACATTTTTTTCTTATCACTAATGCTTATAATCTAAGTAGGTACTAGAGAACCCCTAAGGTGAAGGCCTCCTCCAAAGCCAGCCATCTGTCCCTGTCTTGTGCTACTTGGAGCCAGTTTGGTCCAGCAGTTTTCTTGATGTCTTCGTCCCAGCGAGCGTATGGTCTTCCTATGCAGCGTCGACCTCTTGAACCCTCCCAATTTGTCACTCTCCTAGTCCATCTTCCATCTTGTAGACGTCCAGCCATGTCCAGCCCACTTCCATTTTAGTCTGTATGCATATCCCAAGGCGTCAGTTTTTGTAATTTTAAATAAAATATGATAAATCCTCATAAATCACATCACAACACAATCACACAACTGAAACTCAACGAAATTCCTTTTACATCTGTCAAATTCTTGTCCGTCTGTTTTGTTTACTATTTGAGTGTCATGTCAACCGCGAAAAAGAAGGTAGGTCTATCTGATAAAAATATTCTCTGTGATACCTCCAGACTCTCGGCAAGAAACCCCGACAACACCCGAGAAGCGTGAATGTGAGGAGTTTCTCGCCTTCTTGTTCTCGCGCTTCGGTGTCGGTACCTATTTTTGGCCGAGACAAAGGATTTCAAACAGATCACGAGTGAGAAAATTGAGAGTGTTGATAATTTGTTTGTTCTTCGAGAAGTCTCGGTGAAACTTCTCGCCGTGAGTCTGGAGAGGCATTACGGACTGTAGTACCGGAAGTGACTAAAGTTACTAATAAAATAACATAATTATATTCCCACACGGCACGAGATATCTAAGTATTCTGTATGTACCAGTTAATTTTGTGATATTTTATTTAAATAATATTATTCTGACGCATAGTCTAATTCGATATTCGGCTCTTCTGGGGCAGTATCCGGCCAAATCCTTTTAAGCATTGTTTAACCAGTGTTCAAGTAGAAAGGCATTTAAGCAAGGCCTTTTATCATGTCCTGACTTCTAGTAGAAAGAAACGGTTTACAAATCTTACCTTGCCTTTACCTTAAATTTAAGTGCTGTAGAAAACAAAGTTGGTGCAATAATTGTGTCAAGTTGGAGTTTACACTAATTACATTAGCAGCATTTACACGCAGAGATCGGCCTGCGGATTTTCCCGCGGATCGATCTCTGCCATTCCAACCTTTGACAGTTTTATCCGCGGATATCCGTAAAGATATCTTTACAGATATCTGTACAGTCCAGATCCGTGCTAAAAACTCTACCGTTTAAAGGCCGCTAGTTTTATCCGCGGATATCTTTACAGATATCTGTACAGTCCACACAACGATCTATTATCATTTAATCTTGGTTATAAGGATTGTTGGTCTTGTTGAGAGGCTTTCTTGGTAGCTTTGTCTCTTTCACACTCGTTGTTGGATTAGTAGTGTGCCCATGTCATTTAAATTTCAGGATATTTTTACTTTATCGCGCTCGACAAAATCAGCGCTTGATTTCGATCCATGGTTTCGATCCTTGAATTCGATCCTTGATTTTGATCCTTGATTTTGATTTCGATCCTTGATTTCGATCCTTGGTTTCGATCTTGGATTTCGATCCTTGATTCTTGAATTTTGAACCTTGAATCTGAAATTTTGAATCTTGAATCTTTGAAGTGACAGCTGTCAAACTTTAAATGACCATATCTCGGGAACTACTCGTCCTAGACTCCCCGTTCTCAGTTCAAATGAAAGCTATGACCAAGATCTTCATTTGAAGTGACAGCTGTCAAACTTCAAATGGCCATATCTCGGGAACTACTCGTCCTAGACTCCCCGTTCTCAGTTCAAATGAAAGCTATGACCAAGATCTTCATTTGAAGTGACAGCTGTCAAACTTCAAATGGCCATATCTCGGGAACTACTCGTCCTAGACTCCCCGTTCTCAGTTCAAATGAAAGCTATGACCAAGATCTTCATTTGAAGTGACAGCTGTCAAACTTCAAATGGCCATATCTCGGGAACTACTCGTCCTAGACTCCCCGTTCTCAGTTCAAATGAAAGCTATGACCAAGATCTTCATTTGAAGTGACAGCTGTCAAACTTCAAATGGCCATATCTCGGGAACTACTCGTCCTAGACTCCCCGTTCTCAGTTCAAATGAAAGCTATGACCAAGATCTTCATTTGAAGTGACAGCTGTCAAACTTCAAATGGCCATATCGCGGGAACTACTCGTCCTAGACTCCCCGTTCTCAGTTCAAATGAAAGCTATGACCAAGATCTTCATTTGAAGTGACAGCTGTCAAACTTCAAATGGCCATATCGCGGGAACTACTCGTCCTAGACTCCCCGTTCCCAGTTCAAATGAAAGCTATGACCAAGATCTTCATTTGAAGTGACAGCTGTCAAACTTCAAATGGCCATATCTCGGGAACTACTCGTCCTAGACTCCCCGTTCCCAGTTCAAATGAAAGCTATGACCAAGATCTTTATTTGAAGTGGCAGCTGTCAAACTTCAAACCGCCATATCTCGGGAACTACTCGTCCTAGACTCCCCGTTCCCAGTTCAAATGAAAGCTATGACCAAGATCTACATTTTCAATAACAGCTGTCAAAATGACATCTGTCATCTGAAATGTAGATCTTGGTCATAGATTTCATTTGAACTGAGAACGGGGAGTCTAGGACGAGTAGTTCCCGAGATATGGCCATTTGAAGTTTGACAGCTGTCACTTCAAATGAAGATCTTGGTCATAGCTTTCATTTGAACTGGGGACGGGGAGTCTAGGACGAGTAGTTCCCGAGATATGGCCATTTGAAGTTTGACAGCTGTCACTTCAAATGAAGATCTTGGTCATAGCTTTCATTTGAACTGGGAACGGGGAGTCTAGGACGAGTAGTTCCCGAAATATGGCGGTTTGAAGTTTGACAGCTGTCACTTCAAATGAAGATCTTGGTCACAGCTTTCATTTGAACTGGGAACGGGGAGTCTATAGGACGAGTAGTTTCCGAGATATGGCCATTTGAAGTTTGACAGCTGTCACTTCAAAGATTCAAGATTCAAAATTCAAGAATCAAGAAAAAAACTTTGTAAATTTATACCGTTCCACGCGCCAGTCCAAAATCTGCGGTTATCTGTACAGATATCTTTAAAGATATCTTTACAGATATCTTTAAAGATATCTTTACAGATATCTTTACAGTCCGGATCCGTGGGAAAATCTTTAGCGTTTAAAGGCCGCTAGTTTTATCCGCAGTTATCTTTAAAGATATCTTTACAGATATCTTTACAGATATCTTTACAGATATCTTTACAGTCCGGATCCGTGGGATAATCTCTATCGTGTAAATGCCGCTATTATCTTCAAAGGTACTAGTACTTTTAAAACAAAAAATCACAACTGGAAAAGTAAATGGCTTCGTTCTCGAGAGCTTCGGAAGCAGATAGTGCGAGTAATGAAATAATGAGCTAAACTTAAACGAGCTGCAAAATTTATGTTTTGTGCAGCTTAAAAACAGCTCTCTGGAGATTTCCGCGAGCGAGCGTTTGGTTTCGCTTTTTTGGGTTAAATTTAGTTTGCGGTTCCTGTTTGAAGAGTTTAAATTATTAACATTTTTAGTTATTTCTTTAAGTATAGAAATGTTTTTTCAGATAGCAATTTACTGAGTTTGGTAGTTTTAGCTTCTTATAAAACCATTGTCAAGGTAAAACCAGTATATTAACTAGCAGCGCCCTCGAGGCTTTGCCCCCGTAGTGATGGTATATGGTGATGATGATGAAAAGTAGTAACCTTCTTCAAGAGTACCTATCAAATGCAGAAACAATTTCTGCTATAAAAGCGCGTTCAAATAAACAAACAAACAAAAATGCTTTCACTTTATATATTGGTATAGATAATGTAATGATATCGTAGCATAAGTACCTACCTTTTTTAGACAATTTGATACCCAAATCACACGCACGACAAGTTTTATGTAGGTACATCATCAAAGACAAAAATCATTTTAGTAATTTTATTGTTTACTTTTTAAATCAAAATCAAATTTATTATTTTAAATTGAATAAGTAACTTTTCTCTAAGAACATTTCTAAGACGAATAAAATTGCAACTGATCGAACAACATTACTTCTTTTCTTTAATAAAAACCGATAAGAAACGGTTTAAAAATAGTTCCATGGTAAATCTAATAACAAGTTGAAGGAGATGTGCCCACGTTGACCTCATTGGAGGAATAAAAGGAGAATTGTTTAGGTACTGTAGCATGTACTGTGTCTACCTAGTAAAATCTAGGGGCCTTACTTATGAAAGATGTTTAAAGTTGAACACTGGTTAAACAACGTCCTGTCTTTATTTGTGGATAGTGACGAATAGAGACAGGACGTTGTTTAACCAGTGTTCAACTTTAAAAATCTTTCATAAGGGAGTAGATATCTAAGTCCGGGTGGGAGAGCAACAAAGTGCTTGATTTATCGTTAACCTTGCTAGAACAAAATGTCGAGGTTTTAATGGGTATAACTAGACAATCAGCTTAAAATATTACTTATAAACCAAGCTTATAGTATATTTTATTAGAACTTACTAAGTTAGGCAATTCTTCTGAGTAATTTCCATAAAGTTTAGCAGTTAAACGTTGCGGTAGGTATAATTTTGTTCGTGCAATATCTATTGCCAACTATTATTAGTAAAAGTTTTAGAAATTAATTTATGGACTTGTTTTATCTTTACAACGAATTATTAAGAAAATTAAAAATCTTATCAAAATTTTCAATTCCGACGGGATTTGAACTCGCAATGATACAAGCGATCCTCCTTTAGCCAGAGTGATCGATAAATTAAGTTAGTAATCGATAGATATGGTCCTATCATGATTTTCAACTCTGGCGACTAAAGGTTCCGTGGCCGAATTGGTAAAGGCACTCCGGCTAAAGGAGGATCGCTTGTATCACTGCGGATTCGAATCCCGTCGGAATTGGAAATTTTGATAAGATTTTTCATTTTTAAATGTAAATACCTAAGTGTGGTTTAACACTATAACAAATTTAAAAAAAAAGAATTACTTAGGTACTAAGATTTAAGTTTCCAATTATGAAAATTAGCTAAAACCAGTCATATTTGATATTCGAGCATTTAATATCACTAAACTTTACTCAATCTAGTATTAGGCTAATAGATTAGATTACTTACATGAACTCCGATAAAGCCATTGAACCAATGAAGTCTACACAACTTACGAAGCTTATCTTTTCTTCGCAGGTTTGCGTAAATTAAGCTGTAACAAAGCAAGTGGATTTAACGCGCGGTAACAAGACTTTACAACTCGCTCGAGTATGTCGCAGCCTTAACTTTCCGCGAAAGTCAACATAAAGAACACCATCCACTAATGCGCTTAAACTCATTCCCCAAACATTGTCATGGGGAAATTAATATTTTTAAAGCCTTAGGTCGAGTTCCGCTCTGTTCTCGAAAGTTTATTGCCCGTAAAATGGTCGAGAGACTCACTTTGTTTCGAACAGCATAGGATGTAGTTTCGGAAGCGAAACTTTGCGAAAATATTGTGTTGGATATTAATTGTTCGCGGAGCGCGTGTTTTCAGTGTTTTGCATGCATTTCGTGATACCCACTGTGAATGTGCGCATTAACAAAGCTTGTAATTTAACATATATTATTCAGAGCATTCCGTACAACGGCCTCATATAAAAACACGCTTAACGTTCGCTCTGAACAGTAAAACTGCCCAAGACGTGTTAGGCTTTGCTGTAGTAGGGTCCCGTATTTGTTAGCTTTGTGATTATCCTAAAAATTCTGGTGAAACGTTTTTTAAAGCTGTTACAACCGTAGTATCATAATGGTCTTTTTAATTTCAAAGACAAATCTTATCAAAATTTTCAACTCCGACGGGATTCGAACCCGAATTTCGGATTTTGATAAGATTTTTCATTTTCATGTATCAAGTATGGTTTAACACTACAACAAATAAAAAATTATAATTTCAAAGAGTTAAGTGGAAAAAATCATAGTTTATGAGAGACTATTGTTGTTTTATTTTGCTTAAAAAAATTATTTAGGAGCTAGCAGAGGGTGAAATTAATGAATTTTGTATTTGTTACAAACCAAGGACCTAGTTAGGACCTAGTTTAATGTTAGGACTGTAGTGAATGCAGTTATTTGGTCATGGGCAATTTGGGCCGCTGTGCTTTGGAACCCCAAAAACGTCATTACTGTAATATTAACTTCATCTGATGGTTACGCTCGTCGTTTGGGAAACAAAGAGTTCCCACATAAAACGGAATGATTCCCTTGTAGAGGTAAAAATGTAAAACTGGCATTCCTCCCTTTTATCCTTTCGGAAGATTAGAAAACACATTTGAAAGATCTCGAACGATTTTCCGTTTACGTAGCGGTAATTGTCTAGAACAAGGTCAGTCAAGCCTAGACCCGCCTTCCACAATGAGGCTCGCTAAGGAATTTTACTGTTTAGTGGCCCGCGTGTACAAGATTAAAAACTTAAAATCTTATAAAAAAGTTGCATATTTCTTCAGAAAAAGTGAAGATTCTAAGAAGTGATCAAGTAGGTAGGTACTTTAAAAATTTACAGTTATTTACAGAGTTCTTTTTTGAAACAAAATACTTATAGGTATTATTTCTTTAAATTATCATTAAAAGTAACACGAATAGATATTCAGAAGTCAATATACTTAGTCAAATATCTACTTGAATCGCCACTTTTACCTTTTTGTTAAAAAGGCTGACCAGCCTAGGTCTCGAATAAAACCGATTCAAAAATGTCAACTGACACTTATATAATTTTTTTAGATTTGACTTTCTTGCGCGGACAATTTATTATTGCTTAGCTAGCCATATTGTGGTCCGCGGGCCTAGAGTTGAGCAGCCTTGGTCTAGGAGGCGCGGTACGAGCGCTGCGAGCGCACTGCGGTAGCCGACGCGGCAGGCTCGCTTCCTCAGAAACCTCCGATACGGAACGTGCCCCGAATCCTAATCCCACCTGTACTGATTTTATTTTCCCCTCTCTCATTCTTGATTCAACTATCTAATAGTTATCCGCAGACGTCCGATCATTCCGCCGCGGTTCACCTGAAACTTTTCCTACATCAAAATTTCAACTCCTGCCAAGAACACTCGCCGCACTTTTATTGCAGTTTTTATGTTTTTCTGCAACGTTTCCTTTTGTCTAAATTATGCAGAAATCAATTCGGGCCAGTAAGCTGGGCGCTGGTAAATAATTCAGCGCTGATTGTAACGAGGGTCCGAGTCCGCACTAAATGTTCCCTGGGAGCCTGCGGTCGACAAACAAGGCTTGTTTTCCTTATCTCTGGGTAGGAATCTTCTCACTGCGCATTTCTACAGACAAGCGCTTTTTTTCTTGCGAGTATCGCGAATTCATTCTCAATTTGCCAATTTGGTATTTTGATGAGATAGGTTTTTTTAATTAAAGTGGGCGGATTTTCTAAGGCACGTCTCAGATCTGAAGAGTTCTAAGTGAAATCAGCGTGGCACGGCTCCTACTCGGGATTCTACCGGCGCCCACTCGGTCCACTGTCCACCGCACTCTCACTAATTTAATTATTTCATTGAAATAATCTTCTGCTGCAACTGTGGTTTGCAGTCTGCACGACATCGGCTAATGGTATCAAAGCTATTAAACGAGTTACGTGTATAAGTAAACTAACGTAACTAGTTAAACCGAGTTTAACTAGTTAAGTGCGTAACATAGAACCTACAAAGTCATAGTCTTCCTTAATTAAACCAAATAGATTTAATAACAATATTCATTAAGATAAATGAATCGAGATATCATTCCATAAGTGGTCCTTAAAACAGTACAAATAGCCTTAAAATTAAATCGTTTTCTGCAAAGATTTTTCCATGAAAAGTTTTCCACTTCAAACTTTGCCACTTCGCCGAAGCCAAGTCGCGTGTAACAAAGCTTTTTTATACATTTTTATATCAGGAATGGAACGTCACGCTCGGTTTCATCGGCGCTCGTCCGCCCGACCGCGAAAGGAACGCATAGACCGGTAATAGGTGACGCCGTCTACGCTATTCTGGTCACGTTTAGAATTCCTTATATTTCATCTTTTTCTACGGCCCCGAAAAATGTCATCGAATACACATTTTCCCGTAATCCTCATAAGTCTCACGGCCTTGTCGCGGGGAGCGAGTCGCGCCCCCGCCCCGCCCCGCCCCGCGCGCGACAAGTTCACGCCAGGCCGTGACCGGCATGCCGATGTGACGGGAGCCGGCAAGCCACTCTTCAATTAGATCTGTCATATTCGTTATCTCACAGGCCCATAACATCACGAAACTTTCGTAACAATTTTTCCACATAATGAAACATAACTTTTCCGTGTGCTTCCCACTATTTATTTAGGTTTGAAGAGGGTTTCGGTTGTTATTTAGACTTAGTAGAAAAATCATGAAATCTCCCCACGTTCTAATTGCTAATGTGGATTTTATTGCACCTAAGAACATTTTCCAGTACATTCCACGTGGAAAGAAACGTAGAGGAACTTTTAATTGGTACGAGCGTGAGCATCCTGCGAGTGAATGGACGCGTGTTAGGATTTAGGGAATCCTGTTCGGTATCGGCTAGTGCACCTAGCGGCGCGCCTGCAAGTTTGCAACAGACCAACTAGTTTGGAAGCTTGGAAACTCCATCAGATACGTGAGAGCCGGCGATTACCTAAAGCCAGTGTAGATGCGACATGCATTAACAATATGTTGCTTTTCTCAATTCTAAAGTTTAACCGCAACGTATTTGTAGTAACTTCAAGACTCCGTGTGTTGACTTATCTCCGTCTTCAATCTAACTAAATTCATTTTGGTGTGTCTTTCATTTAGTTTTAGCTTGTTTATAGTGAATTATAAGAAGTTCTATAAACCTCGTTTTTGTATTAAGCAGAAAAAAATATAACTACCACCATCAATGCAGACTCGTACAAAACTTTGTAAAGAGCGTCTAGACTAGTGATAAAACGAATGGGTTATTTTTTCTTGATAATACATTTATTTATAACCTTCCGAAGCTCGTAAACAAGGGTTGTTTGTTTTACTAAATGGGTCATATCGCCACAAAGTGGTAATAGTGATGCTGAAGCCACTATAAAAGTTTGAATTGAATACCAACTACTGGACTAAGTCTTCATTCATGTGATTACCGTCATATGGTGTTATATGAACTATCGTCTCACTGAATACTTAATAATTGTAGATACAGTCGCCTGCAATACGATGTAAACCTTCACACTACACTTTTTAAAATCATGTCACAGTTAGGTAAACCAATAGATGTAGGTAAGTACACAACAAAAACTTAAAAATATATCGAAATCAATAGAAATAACTACCTAATAATAGTTGCATACTATGTTTACTGTTACATTAATTTAAAATTTGTGGAATTTTAGTTTTCAAAGAAAATATATGTTTCAAATTCTAGCTTTTTTAATAATACTTACCTATAGGGTTTTTAAGTTTTCTATTTAATTAAAAAATCTCAAGCGTGAAATTCATAAAAGTCAAACGGCAAAAAGCTTAGAGATAAAATTACATACAAACATACATAATACTATACCCAGATATCTAGTACCTATATTATGTTTCTTACTTTGTCTATAAATAACGCAAGTGTATAAATACTTTTATTTCCTAAGGGATGAGAGGAAGGACATCATCCCAACAAGATCATACCACTTTTTCCGCCAGCAGGAAAAAATATTTTTTAAATAAAATGTATGGAAATCGGATGTACAAAGTTGATCACGTTTGGAAAGTCAATTCGTATACACCATTTTTTGTTGGCTGACACTTTGGCTTCTGGGCCCAACCATGTAGATATGACACCAAATGACCTCATTTCTTATTTCATATTTTACAATTTACGTATTTTAACCAGCCGATTATCAATTCATTTGACGACCTCTGTGGGTGAAGGCCCGCCTGTGACACAGGAGGTTGCGGGTTCGATCTCCGCCGCAGGACAAAGGTTTGTATGATCTGCAAATATTTGTCTCGGGTCTGGGTGTTTTCTATGTATATTATGTATGTATTTACAAAATAAATATATAAGTAGATTATCAGTCGTGTGGTTCCCATAACACAAGCTCTGCTTAGCTTGGGCTACATGATGCTGTGTGAAATTTCCAGCATTATTTATTTATTTATTTATTTTGCAAAGTCCAGTCATTCAAGCCAACCATCTTGGATAGCAGTTACTCATTCAGTGTTTATCGATGAAGTCAGCTCCTTAGTGGACCAGCAGTGGCCATATTTCAGCGTAGTGTTTCGTGTGGGCACTAACTAGTGAACACAGCTGGGGTTGTGGTGCAGTGACAATGTTTGGACGCCACATCGCATCCTTAGGGACAGGAGTCGTACATGTTGGTAAAAAGCCGGACAACGTTTTGTCCAGTCAAAAATTTTATTACCTACTACAAAAATTCAAATAATGTAGGTACCTATGTTATTAGTGCACTAAAATCCAAAATGTAAATGATGTAATGGTTATATAATAATTTAAATTGTAGTCACTATATACGCTATATGTATACGCTACTGTTACTTTGAAAAACTGATAAGTGGGTAGGTAAGCTATTATGGATGGTACATGCATTTAAAAAGTTGTGATAAAAATCACAATAACAATAAAATTTGTGATATCAGAAAAAATACTATGCTGGGTACCTTTACAAAAGAGTCAAACTTAGACTTGTCAATGAATAAAAAATTTTGAGGCTCAGGATTTTGATTAAAGACGATGTAATTGTATGCACATACATCGTCGATTAAAGTAGATCTCTAAGAAAATCAAGCATCAACAGTTTACTAGTGGTACAAAAACTATAATGCTACGTTGAGTATCAATTTTATAACTACTTTTTGTAGTAATTATTACTACTTTTTGTAGTAATAATCATGCCAAATTGCATTACTTACCAAAATTTGGAGTGAGCTATCACATCTGACTCCTCCCTAAATATCTTTAAACAACAACACAATATCACTACTGTATCCCCAAGGCGCGGTAGACAATTTTTCAAATCTTCTGGAGTTGAAGATCCTTCTTAATATGTCTAAAGAGAAGTCAGAGTTATGTCCAAATACATATTTTTACTTTTTACATGCCCATCTTTGCCCACAATCATAACTACTTACCTATAAAAAATTCGATAAATCCTAAGTCCGGCTTTTTAGCAACATGTCATCCGTCTTTCCAAATTTTTTTCAGCAACCCTATCAGGGGCAAGGGACGTGCCAAGCATCCGCAATGAGTTGGACGCGACCACCACTCTAATTTATAGCAACGGTTAATTACCTACAAGAATCTGACTCGACAAAGCAATGGACTCATGTTTACCCCAATCAAATTGATGCTGTTAAAACTATAGTTTTTTTCATATGTACTTTGTACCGTTGGGGATAGATAGTTACAGTCGCCTGCAATACCTACGATGTTTAGGTAAACTCCACAATCCTAATCCTAATATCCTAATATAATATCCTACTAATATTATAAAGGCGAAAGTCCGTGTGTGTGTGTGTGTGTGTGAATGTTTGTTCCCACGTATCTCCATAACTACTAAACCGATTTTGATGAAATTTGGAATGTAGATAGATAATGGCCGGGAATAGGACATATGTTACTTTTTATCCCGAAAAAATGCGATAAAAACAATATTAGTGCACGCGGGCAAAGCAGCGGGCGTCCGCTAGTTCTAAATACAATGTCAGAGTGAAATCAATCGACGAAACTACACCAAAAAAAAAACATTATTATGATAACAATCGATGAAATCAATCGTAATAAACTGTGATATTAGTTTTAAGAATTTTAAACATAAACATCTTATTGGAGGCGACTGTACCTTGTATTGGATTACGTTTGCCTACCGGGGAAAGAGTAGAGGAGGCAAAATTCAGAGAAACTGTTCTTTTTATCTAGATTAAGCGCTAGGTGCCTCTTTGTGTTGAATAACGGTTACCGTAGAGAGGAGAATGAGCAAAATTCACTGAAATTATTCTTCCTTCCTCGATTGAACGATATCCGATAAAATGCGCCTTAGAAATCAACGTTTTAAAATAAAATATCTATTCTTATCAGTAGTCCAATAATTCTTAGTTTTCTGATGTAACTTTTCCTCTCTTTACTTTATAAAGTGCTTGTGAAGGTAGGTTCACAGTACCTGCTAAGAGAATGTATTAAACAACTAACATTTTAAGCATTGCCTTTGCATGATAGAAACGGACATAACACAATCACTATTATCATAGGATTACTATTTTGTAAATGTCAGCTTGCGTTCACAAAGCCTGAAATTAGTTGGAATAGAGAGTCACCATTATCCAGCTGTGCTATTAATACGGCAACATTTGAAATGCTCTATCTCAGAAACAAATGAATTTCCAAGCTAATTGTTACAAATCTAGAAGTAGATTTATCCAAGTGACTGAATGCAAGCTTTCCTTGGGTTAGTATCTAACCACTAAGACTGCGGTTTAATAGTCCCACTAATTTCACTAGAGTAACTACACAGAAGATATGATTCTGTGTTAAAATTGTTGGAAAGTTACAAATTTTCTTCGTGAACAAAATTAAATTCTACAGAAATTAATCATAATTTTTAATAAAGATGCTTCTTATTTGTCCCGGGCGTCCCTCTGGGAGATGCTAATTAATATGCATAAAATGTATCGAGCTGAACACTAGCAAAAGTTTCGCTATTTACGGGACTTTGATTAAGACTTTATATTCATAAAGCACATTTAATTATTATGTAAACGAAACCTTCTTCTGAATAAAATATCAGACGCACTCTGTCAAAAGGAATTAAGTCTTCATTATTCAGCTTCGGTCAGAATTATGAACAAATCTTATTTGGTTAATGAAAGAAACCAGTGTTTTAAAAAATCAGGAGGTGCGGGCCGTCTTACCTTCATTCCGCGTGCGAGTATGAGAACATAAAAAATGCATTTATTCCGACGAAAGTAGTAAAATACAAACAAATGTTTTGTTTTTAGTAGTAGAGAGAGGTCTCGGGTATTTTCGTTGTTAAATTATGCAGAAATCAATTCCTTTGGAGGCCCCGCTCCGCCTGATAAATAATACATCTGTAATTGTAACCATCTCGGACCTGTTTTCAGTTATGGCCGGATGCGCCCGCTTGCATGTTTCTCGGCGAAACACTCGTGAAAGTCGACTTATTAAAACATCGTGTTATTTATTTGTCTTGAAAGTGTTTTTACAGTACCTACCACAAATGTGTTTTATGTTTTATGCAGCTCTTTATTTTTTATCTCATCGCTTACCAGTGTGCCACAGTCAAATGTATTGTGTCGATAGCTTTTACGCCAATATTTAACTAATTACATAAATTGGGCATTCTTCTAAATTAAATTTCAGTTTGGCATTATTGAAGAGGCGTTTTATGATTGCTCAAATCTATAACGTCCAGTTTCAATATTCTATCTGTAGTTTTGCTTACTGTACCTACGTAAGATATTTGACATTTTCAGTAAGTATAAGAGAAATGTCAAATTTCTAACCACAGAGACCAATTTCTATATTCTATCTACTGTGATTTTTATTACTGTGGTTAGATGTTTGACATTACTCCTAGACTAAAAATGTCAAATATCTTACTAAGTAGGTACAGTAAGCAAAACCATAGATGGATAGAAAATTGAAACTGCCCGTTAAAGATTTGAGCGATCGTAAAACTTGCCATACAATAGTTCCTAATAAATAAAACTAAAGAGTTTTTAAAATAAATATGTGAGTTAAAAATATATTTTGGACATTCCAATCTTCTTTCTTCGTTGAAGCAAGCGGATTTCTCAAGAATCGATAGCTTATTAAAATACTACAGATGGAGGGAACTTTCATAATGCAATTTCCCTTGAAATATGCAACCGAAAATGAGCTTAAACGCTGATGCCGAAATTCCTATGCTGCCAACATTATCTCGTACGAGCTGTTCAATATATTAACACGTTAAGCTCCATCGTTAGACAATGTTTCGATCGAAATGTTGTTAAACGAAAGCCATATGCAAATTAATGGCGCTAACAACTTGTTTTGGGAACACCGCTGTCAAAATATAGTAACATTCACATACCTCAGTTTCGCAAACGTTTACAACGCTATTGCTGAAAGTGCTACTTATCTAAGGGGCTGGAAACTTGCAGCACTTAGTTTCTCTTACGTCATAGATATTTAAAGACATTGAATAGCTACGAACGATGAGAGTGAATGAGGTGAAAAAGGTGTATCAGGATGTGTGCAAGTGGAAATCCTTGGTTTCTGCCTACTCCTGTGGGAAAGAGGCGTGATTTTATGTATGTATACGAGTAAGTGCTTAAAAGAACATTTTGGTAACATGTTATTGTAGCCACGAGATGAATTAGATTATTAAAATTTAACTTACTTTTATAATTTTATGTTATTTATGAAATCTTTCTTCCCTACAACCTTTCAATACTATCGATTACTTTATAGCGCGGAATATCTATATTTTTTTTACAACAAACAACATGTTTGCGAAAAAATTTAAATCCTTTTTCTAAACAAAAACCTCAATCAAATATAGACAAAATTGGTTAATGAATACTGTATAGCTATTCCATTTTGTTTCGGTCAACAGTAAACGTGAAGTTATGCCGCTGCTACACAGTGAGTTGAAATCCAATCAACGTTCTGTGATTGACAGTTAAAGCCTGCAGGATGTGTTTCGATATTCACTTGTCACATTCGAATAAATAAATGACCACAATGTTTACGGCAGTTTACAGCTCATTATTTATACAGCGAATAAAATTGTGGGAATTGGAGAAATCATTCAAAATAATGGGAATTTAACTTTTATTTTTATATGCCGATCTTAAATAAACAATCACATCGAATACGGTACACCGCGAGCTCAGAATAGCTTACTCACCTACATTTCCAATTTGGTGCTGAATTAAATAAGTAATAATGACAGACGTTTCGAAAAAACTTCAGCCCTAATAGAAGAAAAGCTATGGCAACCTCAAACAAAATTTTCTGCTTTAAAGCTTTGTGTCGCAAAATACTACTTAGAAGATAATCGTTCAAAATGTACCACTACACTTTGATTTTCAAAACTTGATATGTAGGTAGATACCTACAAGATTTTGTAGTCAGAAATTCAAATGCATTCTCATGTAATACTACATAGTACTAGTATTCTGTGGTAATACTTCATATATCACAATCTTTATCTATATACCCACGTCCGTATTTTCATACGTCATAAAAAAATTCAGTGAATTCCGTGAAAACTTACAATTTCCACGAATGTTTACAGTGAATTGTCGGTAATTGTTATTCCGTAGACGACACGCTGCAATCCCGCAATCAGCATACCCGATAGGTACCTAATAAATCTATGGACGAACCCGCTTTGTGCATTAGTCCGTCTGTCCACTTAGCATCATCAACGAAGCTGTCAGACCGTATGCGGTATTCGTGCTCTACTTTTTTACCTTGTGTACGTTAAAATTCAATGGTAATCTGCGTTTAGAAAAGTATATTTCTTTACCGCTGTTTTTATAAGTAACATGTAGTAGCAGCTATTTTTAAAAACATAGTCTATAGTTAAATTTAGCTACATTCTTCTGACATAAATAGTTAACTTGCAAAATGTTAAGAATCCACAGCGACAAGTCAGCACCATAAAAACTCATAATCATAATATCAGGAACAATGGCGATGACGTGACTATTATATTCATAAATGCTATTCATTCCAATAGATAAACAGAAGTGCATATTTGTATGATAAACAAATGGAACTATGAAAAACCATCATATAAATAATTCCAAGCAATAAAGCAAACGTATGGCATCATTCCAAAAAGCATTTACCTAAATATCTTAATACTGGCTCCAGGGTAACACGGAGGAACCCTTTTTCAATAAGTATGATCGAACGTCGGAGTTTCACGGAAATTCTTGGGCAGTTGGAAACAAGTTGGGGCAGCCCTGGGCACGGCAATATTGGCAAGTTGGCCGGCCGCAGCTGGCATGCCACCGATGTCTCAATAATCCTGAAGGTACCCTCCTAATCGACTCTTCCTTAGTTCGCCCAGTTTGGCCAGTCCGGCGCAAGTGTGACTAACTGATTAATCCAGAGACTGCGTACGTGCCCGACGACTTGGCCATTATTGTTTGCCGAACACTTTCAGCTTCTGTCCCATTATTGTTCGATATTCGGACTATTATTGACCTCTTTTGTTTATGCGATGTCGAGGACTGGCCATAACCCGATGCGGCATTTACCTAGTAGTATATAGTAATTGCTTCTGTTGGATTGAATCAGATTTCGTTTTGTTTATAGCAGTTGCTACGATCATTACGATCAAGGATTTGTTGCGATACAAGTTTTGGCTCGTTAAGAAGACGCGGTAATTTAATGTTCTGTATATTTCTTGCAGTATTCAAATTAATTACATTAGTTTTACTAGAACTAGTCTCTTAACTGTTTAAATTGATATATTCGTGATACTAGCGTTTTACACAGGCCGTCAAGGGTACAAATATTTTACATTAGGTACCAGACTAACTTGTCATGTGGATGGAACCTAGTCAAGATAATTATGATTATTTACTGAAATAGTTCTATGAGATTTATTCTTCTATAACTTCAAGTGTAAACTTCTATTACCTAATAAATATTGTGATTTCATGAAACTGACTATCAAAAAGGTAAATATTAAATTAAATCAGTTTAAACATGCGATTGTAGAGAAAACTAGTTATATAGACGTAAATCGACTTAGGTAATGTTTCGGTCTATCTAGTACTTACGATGTACAATATAACCACACAAAAGTAAACATTTTAGTGCAAAATAAAATGTCTTGTAAAATTATTGCGTGTACCTTTTCATATAAATTAATTTTATGATGCCTGCTAATAGAAACTAATATACATACAATGTAGTCGTATCTACTTAATTATGAGTTGGCAAAGAGCTAGCAGACATTATTTCGTCAGCCCAATACACAAGTCGCCAAACTAGCATTTTAGGGTTTTTCACTTTTTGATGGGCATAGTGTTGGTTAGGCCTAGAAAACAATGTGGCAAAGTTTCACAGCTGTAGCATAAAAAATGACAAAGATATCAATAATTTATTTTTCACCTCAGCAGCTCGAAATGGCATCCTTTGCTGCGAGAAACCAGTGTGCAAAATCGCATTTTGCACACTGGTTTCAGTGAGGAAAAGTGATTTGAAATTCGAATGTCGTCGATTGACACGTGGTAGTGCATGGCTGTCAATTGCTAGCCTGTCTATGAAAAAAAAAAACAAATAACGCACTTTTTAAAAATAAAATAGCGGGAATTTGTTTCTGTTACGCTAGTTATTTGTTGAAAATTCATAAAACAATAAAGATGAGTGAAACCAGTGGCGAATACACTAATTTATCTCCAGAGAGAAGAGTTGAGACAAAAAGTGATTGTGATGAACAAAGTTCCCTTCCTGAGAAGCACGTAGGTAAGTTCTGAACAAAACAGAAACTTTTAATTTACAAAACTACAATAACTGTTATTATGTTCGTTTAATTTCTGAGAAAAATGCGTTATTTTTAAATAGATTTAAATGAATACCTATTATGGATTAGTTGCTTCATTATGTACAAAGTTGTATCTTTTATTTGTAGGTTAATGTTCTCGCTGCTGAGGTGAAAAATTTTGTGTGCTACACGAGACCAAAGTTTTTCACATCTCGTGCCTTTGAATTCCTCGCTAGACTCGGGATTCTAACGTAGAATCACTCGCTACGCTCGTGATTCAATTCTTAGAATCCCTCGTTCGCTCGGGATTCAAAATCAGCACTCGAGGGAAACATCAACTTTGCTCTCTTGTTGCACAAATAACTATTTCAGCCATCTGCTCAAAATTTACTTTTTAGTATTGTCAAATGTTTTTGTTTTTATTAACATTTTAGCAATTTGTTATATACTGCCCTAGAGACATTTACCTAAAGTAATTTTATTGTCATGATTTAAATATCTATTAATAACCCCTGATTTGTAGCAACGAATTGAACTTGGTTTTCGCTCTCCTGAACAATCACGAATTTACAGTTTGGCGACTTGTGCACTGGACCGACGATATAGTACTTGAAACTTTATGAATACTGTGGTGCGACATCTTGCGTTCTACGTCAATGCAATCGCGGTCAAATGAGCTCATATCCTAGGGAACTAGGTAAGATTAGTACACAACGTATCTGTGATGTAGCGATGAAGCAATTGACTTGCTTTCTAATGCATGTACCTATGAATTTGACTGTTAAGTGTCCAAAACGAAGATATGTATTTAAACATTTAAAATTTAAACAAAGTAAAATAGCGGAGTAAACTCTTATAGAGAAATAAAATACAAAACATAATACCTATATCCAATAAAATATTTTCACGCTTATAACACATTTTCTGCCCAGCGACATGTAAGGTCCACGTGTGCGTCATGGGACACAATCTCGAAAAAAACAGTAATTGGATCTCGTCATTTAAGCAGGCATGGCGTTAATAATTATAATCAGGTATAAAATTAGAAAAGAGAAAGTGGCGAGATAACGAGGTGTCTCTAACCTAGCAGTGGGTGGATGTGGGCTGAAATAGAATAGATAGAATACAATTACATAATATTATTCAACGACCTTGAGTCAATAACTAAAGTCTGAAGAGTCTGCTATAGGAGGGATTATAACGGGAAGCCATTTATTTATTGTCTTCACAAATAAAATCAGTTTATATAAGTGATTTCGTTGTAAATTAGACAATAGTTCCATTACGTGCACATTATTGTTGGGCACCTATTGCTGTTGTGATATCCTTTCCTGTTAATTGGTGTACTCTTGATTCCCTGCAAGCTTTTTCCGATAAAATGAAGATGACTCCACTTGTTGGGCCTTGGGGGGAAGGGGGGGGGGGCTAGATAATACGAGGGTAGATCGCCAATAACGCTCCATTGTTTGTCGGCGACTGACTTAATAAGTTCTCCGAATTTATTATGATTTGTAGGATCCCTTGTCGTCTTATTACGGAGCTTTTAACCGCACACGTATAACAAAAGGTATGTAAGTACCGCCAATTTGTACTTTTACAGCTGTCTTAAAAAAGATGTACCATCCCACTTCCCCTTGTCCTTGAGTGCCGGTAACAAAAACTACACGAAAGTTATTTTTTATGTCGGTATGGAATAGAAAATAGGTACGTAAGAAAGGTTTATGTTTTTCAGTTAGGAATAGGAAACGAAATTACAGACCGTATCGCCGGGATGTTGGGGAAAATAGAAAGTATGCTTCTTATTTTATTTTCGTAATCTTTGTTTCATAACACGAGTTTTTGTAGCAATCTTATGAAGGGTCTACAACTTTTATCTGGGCTAATCTACAGTATTTTTAATATGTAAGTACTGCAAAAAGTTTCGATTGAAGTCTGGGTATTGGATACAACACATATCTATACTACTCTAAACCTTTTGTGATTTATTAAATTTTGAAGTTCATAGTACCTAAACCACTATGATGAGGTATTCCGACTGACTCTCTACTAGACTGAATCTCTCATAGGTATTCCTTTTTTCCCATTCTATAATCTGTCAAACAATTTCACATTTTGAAAAGTATTTTGTTTGACACATTTTATTCCAATTTTTTCTTTTTCATTCTTTTGAGTTTTTGTAGCAATCTTATGAAGGGTCTACAACTTTTATCTGGGCTAATCTACAGAATTTTTTGTATGTAAGTTGCAATAAGACCAAGTATTCCTGAAAAGTACAATGTCCGACCACACTGTCTCACCGATCATAAAAATTACAATAATTTTTTTTTTAACTTGTTTTCTTTTGTGGCTGTTTATCGAAAAAGTATAAGTAACTGGCCCTTTAATGTAACCTTAATACATAAAAAATATTATGTTTAACTTAGGGAGTGGACACACTGCGTTTTTATCGATACAAACGCGCAGCTCAAAAACGCGCTGCAGAAAACGCAGTGAGGCCACTCCCTTATAAATCACTCAACATGAGATTTTACGTCTCTAACAAAACAAAATACTCGTACCTCGTATGCACTTAGCTAAACCTAATAGGAAGGAAGGAGGGTATTAAACCATTTTGAAAGGGGCTAAAGAAACTCACCTGCAAAGATTCCTAAAACTCATACATTTTTTAACGATTTGTGTAAAGTTTCACAAAGAAGTCGCAGCGACATAATGCCGATAGTTGTTTGTCCTGACTCGCTAGACTCGCTGGGGACATATTTTATGTAGCAGCTTAGAGTGACTTTTAGGTAAGTCAATAAATAAAATTGAGTGCAGCGGTAGGGCATCATTAACCGGTGTCTGTCGAAATATTGGAGAAGACATGCTCGTAAATCATCGGTGTTGGCCTGGAGCGAGGGGCCGGTAGAAGCTGGTACTTATAGGAAATATTTGTTGCAATCACTCATTCAGAAATAAACTGTACGAAGGAAGTGTCTATGCACTTTCAATGTTTCTATAGTAAAATATGCATTAGGTATCCACCTAAATTTTGACTATTAGCCATATTTTAATACTAGTGAACGCTCGCGGCTTCGCTCGCGTGGACTACAATTATTTATCCCACGGGAACATTTTTCCAAGACAAAAATTAGCCTATGTGTTATTCTAGAACCTAAACTATCTACATTCCAAATTTAATCAAAATCGGTTTAGCAGTTATGGAGATACGTGGTAACAAACATTCACACACACACACTCACACACACGGCTTTTCGCCTTTATAATATTAGTAGGATATTAGAAAAAAAAATAAAGCAAGTTTAAAATAAATGCTCAAATCCACTTTGATTGGTTATTTTAGCGATCATAAGATATAGCATTAATAATACGCACGTAGTTATTGGATACTGTTTATTAAACTAGGCACTCTCCTTAACAACAACCGATTGAAAAAATTCGAATAAAATTCTATAACATTGTTGAATATTATATTACCAAGAACTCAAATTTAAGATTACGACGATATAATATTTCAATACTTCTGACCTCCAAAGTGCCAATATATTTAAATTGAATGACGCAAATGAATATAGGTCACGACGAAATTTCTGGCTTAACTTAAGTTAATAATTATAATAAAGTGCTTTTGTACAGGTAATAAGGATAGGTTATTTTCGGTAAGTATAGGTAGATTATTTTTATCAAAAAAAAATCCCCTTCACTATTCTGACGAAATGTTTATAGCTGACTGACACACTCCCACAATCAAGGCAAATATAATGATGAATCAGTCCAGCCGTTTAGGCTGTAGGCACAAATAAATAAAAATACATACATACATACACATGGTATGTAGAATATGACTACGTAATCATATAAGTTATAGTTATTATTTACACTACATTGTAAATTTGACGTTCCAAAGTGCAATTTAATTTGTCTATTGTGAAATAAATGATATTGAATTGAATTGAATTGAATTGACTGGAAAACATAACTCTCCTTTCTGCGGGCAGTCGGGTAAAAACGCATTATATTCGGAGTTATTTTAATAAACTACTCAAGCTATTTATCATAAGGATTATAGATATTTTCTTAAAAATTGTTTACTGAACAAAAAAAAACCACATCCAGATTTTCTAAATTCAGAGTGACCATGAATCGCGGTAAGTTTATTGGGGCCTCAGAGATTCATGACCTATTAGTTATAATTAACTAAAGTAAACAAAATATTCTAAACAATTTACCACTGTCGCTATAAATTATTGCTGATATTAGCTGGAAACTTCTTGGTAACATGTTTCAGGTGATAAATCCCACAAGATCTCAGATTTAGCTTTGTGAATTAAATTGATGTGTTTGAGTCATATCACAACCGTTTTAGAAGACATTTTCTAGTGTTAAGGGAGTGAGCACACCGGGGTTTTAGGGTGACAAATCAACATCGAGCTATGCTGCGCTATACTGCGCTGTGCTATGGTTGGTCAACTCGCTCGTCAAACAAAACGTCGTAAACAGAGCGTAGCCTCACACAGCAGCATGGTTTGTTTGTATCGTCATTGAAATATTAGACGAGCGAGTTGACCAACCATAGCACAGCGCAGTACAGCGCAGCATAGCTCGATGTAGATTTGTCACCCTTACAGCGCGTTTTTGAGCTGCGCGTTCTCATCGCGTTTGTATCGATACAAACGCGCGTTATCGCCTTCCTGCGCTTCAGGCAGTGACTTCAGAAAGAATATAGGTCCTTGTACTTCAGTCAAACATTAATAATAAGAATAGAAAACCGGATTTTTATAATAATTTCTTATCTATTTTTAACCTCCGACAAAAAGAGGTGTGTTATAAGTTTGTAGTGTATATGTGTCATAGCATCATAGCTCCTGAACGGATGGACCGATTATGATGCGGTTTATGTTTTTGAAAACCAACGAGATCAAGGTGGTTCTTAGCTATTATTTTTGATGATCTATTCGGGCGTTTTAAGATCATCGGCTCTTTCTATTTGATAAATATGTAGGTCGGGGGTTTTTTTAGAACATTTTTAGTTTAATTGCTTGTCTTGTAAATAGTTTTTATTTATACCAATAGAGTGGCAAATAAATTAATGCATGAAATACACATGCTACTAAAAAGCATGCTTATGACATAAGCTTACTCATTTGTATGTATACACATCCCAATTGTATGCTTCTCAGTAGCGTATGCTCGAAACTAGCATCCTTATGTACCACTACGAAGCATGTGTATACGCAGCTTTAGGTACAACCCACCTGATAATAAGTGGAAAAATCGTAGGTAGGCAGTGAAAATAAAAAAGGATCATGACTAGTATCCCCAAGGCACGGTATACCTTTTCTCAGATCTTCAGGTACTTATCCAAAATCTTTTAAAGATGCTACAATAGGGACACATCGAAATACGCATTTGGAACATGCCTACATTGCAGTACTAAGAATTCCATTATGTGATAGGTTGCAAGCCAATAAGTAAAAAAAGGTGAAGCAATCCCTATACTAAAAAAATGAAATATTATCACGACTGTATTCTCAAGGTGCGGTAGATAATATTATTCTTTCAGATCATTAGTATTTTTTTTAATCCTTTAATTGGTGGGTAGGGTAATCAGAGGTATGTCCAAATACATTTTGGTACGTGCCCACATTTGGCAGAAGTTAGTTAACATAAGGTGCTGAAGAAAAGGAAGATACACTCATCATTTACTATTACTGAACATCAGATATTCACTTTTTTATACTGTTAGGTGCGTTTTATAGATATTGCTTGTAATAAAGCTCGAAAGTCCATTACAATGCTCAAGTATGTCTGCCCAATAAATTTTTGTCAGTAAATTGTACATTTTAAAGTAAATAACAGTTTGTATATTGCTGTGTGAGTATCCGACGACCAACGTAATGAAGATAATTTTGTATACGGACCCCGAGGGCGGCTAATTGAATACAATGGCATCGAGCTGAAAACTCTGTGTTGTTTTCGGCTTTTGAAAATAAATGAGATTTGAAAGTTTCAAAATGATGAAAGGTCAATAAACGCTTTAGATCCAATACTAATAAAATATTTGTCTCTTCGCAAACACTATAACCACAGATATAACTAAATACTGTTTTTGTTTTTTTAGATAACTATACGTCTATCGATATCGAGGCCATAGAGGGAATGGCGTTTGAGGAAGGAGGCTTATACGCAGCAGTGGGCTATTATATGAGCTGCATATATGATGATGATGATGATGATGATACATCTATCAAGATTACCCAATAACTTGGTTACAGATAGGACTTTAGACAGTTTAGTCAAACTGTCGGCATACTAATTTCCACTGTTTCTAGAGCAGTATCGCTCAGTGTTAAAGACTTTGATTAACAACTTATTTAACTATTTTTCTTAACAGGTTTCAGCCTAGTATTTACATTTACATTTACAGATAGTGTACAGGCAATAAACCGATCCAAATGCAATCGGTCGGGGCGGGACAATACTCCGCCACTCCATTCCCTCTGTTCTCCGCACGCCTAGGAACGGCAGCAATTTCCCGCCTTCCGTATCGTGACCGACGTACAAAAATTGCTTTTCTACCCAGAAATATAGAGAAAAAAGCCATGCAAATTTTTGTAAAGTCATTCGAGGGCGTGCGTTTGTATTTCTCGGGGGTAAGGAACGAACGATTGTCGCGGCGGATTCCTTTATTTTGTAAGGGGGATATTGCGCGTCGGGTGCAGGCCAGCTGCCGACGAACCTTGTTTACCGGCGTGGCGGCGGCGGCATCCTACTCTCACTTGCAATGACACACCGAGCGCTCTTATTAAGCACGGATGTACATTGCCGGCGCAAAACGTCCGGAACGCTATTCTCAATTCAGATCCGGATTTAGTGTCTCCCAATTTGGGCTCGTGGAGCCGATACGTAGAATTCAGACCGCAGAATTACCGCTCGCCAGAGCTGTTTGCGCTGCCTGAAAGTAGCTGTACTAAATAATAATGCAATAAATAATAACGCATGTTTGAAAAGCTTGTTACGCAACAGAAAACAGTTAAAATTTTCCTGTGGATTTTTCACCAATATTTTGATACTGTTAATCTAATTTTGTAGGCGGCTTCACATAGCCCGACCGCAGCCTAATTGACCGAGAAAAGCTCGTACCGAATCTCATTTAGCAGTAAATCATGACAGAAGTCAGCCGTTTTTATCTGACGAGAGTTGTTTTTCCGACAGTGGAAACGCAGGCTCTGCGGGTCAAGGCTCAATTGGCTCGTAAATACAAATAAATAGGATACCGCCTGAATCTCATTGGCTGATGCTTATCATATTTTATGATTCCGTAAACTAGCGTCCAAATGTTACAATAAGAAGGGTATTGTTATTATTGATGTGCGCTTATTACTTTAAAGAAATGTTAGTCGTTGTAATAATTTTACAAATGGCCGTGCACGTTAGCTTTATTTATTTTATACCGTTTATAATTTACTTAGGTCTACAATAGCTTACTTACTTATTAATTTCTGTGGTTTATTTGGAAATAATGATACAGAAATGAAGTTTTTTATAAACAGAGTCAGTTTATTTCACCAACTTGAGACAAGTAGGATTTAAAAAAAATCTTGCATTGAATCCAAAAGGCAAATAAAAAACCACCCCTTTTAGCATTCGCAAACGATATAATGAAAGCACTTGCCCTACATGAAAAGGTCCATTTTCTAGTTGTCTTGCCTGCCGCCCTTCTCCGCCTCCCACAACCTTACCGGATAATCTTTTACAAGCCGATATTACTAGGTTCAAATTAGTAATGGCGTTATTATTGTTTAATAATATGTACCTAGGTAAATTAAAAGATTTGTTTACAGTAAAGGCTCATGTCTATGATACATTATTTAATGGTTTAATATGTCAGAGAGCCGTGTTGACCGGGTGGTTTAGTGCTGAGACTTTTGATCCGTAGGTCGTGGGCTCGAAACCGGTCTTTCGGATTTTTGAGCTCTAAACGGTGCCGGTAAAAGAAAAGATCGTGAGGTAACCACTTCGCTTACTCATAGCATTGATGGGCTTGCAACATGTCACGTAGGAATGTTAACTTCTGCAAAATGTGAACATGAACCAAAAATGTATTTGGCTATACCTACCTCTGACTACCCCCTTAGACATTTTCAAAAGGATATAAAAAAGTAATATCCCTAGTGAAAATAATCCCTTAAACCGTGATAAAGGTTTTAATAAAATCTGTTTGGCCCATGTTGTTCTTATTGAGCCATTTCAGAATTATTTCTGTCTGATCAAACAAATTCCCTACGAAATTGTCCCAACATAGGAATTTCCTATCTGATAACCAATTTACTAAACGTTCATTTTCTTGCCTCTCAGATAACAATCTAGTAATATTGTCCCCGATCGAAAGAACGGCTTGAACTAAATAAGCTATCTATAAGAGCTAACTATAAAATTCTCCTTTCAGATTACGTTGCTGGCTTGTAAGGAGATAATTTGCGAAAAGGTAAGTCGTAGGTACATAAGCATCTATTTGTATTCACGAACATGGAGACCGTTCCCAGCTTTTCATGGAAGAGAGAAGAGTATCTTCTTTTGTAGGTACTTTCACTTGGAAATTGCGGAAACTACCTAGCACTGTTTTAATCTAAGGCAATGTATGTCGAGTTTTGAAACTTATAGATATTACGTTGCGCTTTATTTGATACAAGTTGGGCCCGGTGGTTTTACTTGCCTTTTTATTTAATTCATAATCTTCCAAACACAGCTAGTATCAAATAAAACGCAACGTAATATTTATAAGTTCAGTTCAGTTAAATGCAGAAATGTTTTTTTCAAATCCGATTGGGAGTTCCTGAGATAACGAGCGGACAAAAACAAACAAACTCTTCCGCTTTATTATATTGTTTTTATAGATACTTTATCATAAACTGACTATAATATTTTCGATATTCTAGATTTAATCAACACACAACCAATAAAGAACTTAATATGTTCGAGGTAGAGCTTATTTTACCTTGTGTTTTCCCTTCAGTGAAGATATGCCTGCTTGGCTTCGTGGCCCTCGAAACTATCTCACGGTTTTACAAATAAAAGACAATGAGATTTTAAAGAAAATGAAACCAAAGTAATAACAATTTGGAAATCAAATTACATGCAATAAAAATGGGATGAATTTAAGCTACTGTCGAAACAAACTTAGGTGTTGTCATGATTGCTCACATTATCTTAATTAAAATACAAATAGCCAGGGTAGGTACCTAAGTACCTACCTACTTGTGTGCAGCATATGAATGAATGAATGAATTAATTAATGAAAACTCTTTATTGTTCACAACTTAAAATAACATTAAGAAAGAAAAAACCCAATACAAAAAGTAATTAATATGTTTGAGCATATATTCAGAAAGAAACCCATTAAATAATCGATACTCAGCAAAAAAGCCTTAGGACCCCTACATAATAAAAAACTGTGCCAATGAAGATAGTAAGAATGAAAGGACGTCAACGATACCGCGATCCATTCGACAAAAAAATCTATCTAGAAAATGGGAGCAGGCTTTCGTTTCGGAGTTTACGGGTTTCATCGAGCTCGGTTTCGTCTTCCTATTTCGTGGTGGAATAGCCCTAATAACATGCCACAACTCATTCTGATTTATACGGTCTCGTTATAATTGTGCGCTTCGCTGGCGCGCTGCTATTGCTTGCTGTTGCAATTTTCATGCAACCGATTCGCGAGAACGGATTTATTCTTTCTGGCAATTTGCTCGTAACTCCCTCCCCCCTATTGCTCGAGATAATTTAATTTCGAATGGCTACGTACACTATTAATGGAGCTTTTGTGCTTGATTTCAGTGTTGCGTCTTTTATAGCCTCCGCAATTCGCCAAGTAGGCACCAAAAAACTCTAGTATTGAACAGAATAATATTTATAAAATGTGGGTTAATATCACGTGTGTTTTCCAGCATGTTAACGCGCTGAAATTGTGCGAAGGACGTCCTAAAATAAGTGTAACTATTTATCTCGGGATGACTCAGAGTGTTGCAAAGAAACTATAAGCCCCGTGTAGCTTACACATATCAATAAAACAAAATAGCCCTCATTTACAGCTCAACGCGAGCGCATAAAAATATTAATCGCTGTGTTGTAACTTTTGTATCAAAGTTGGGCACTTTCGCGCTTCAGTCGCATTGATGGCCGCGCCGTAAAGTAGACTAACTCTCGGTTTAACGCATCCAAACTTCGCCCCGTTCCTTGTGATTACGAGTTCCCCGACAATACAATCAATCGTCAACTTTTATTTGACTTATCTCGAAATAAAAAACAAGCAAACAAAGCGGGTTTCGGATTTCGCGGTTCGGTGCAAAGTTCGAAGGTGAGTACCGTCTTCCTAATAGAGAAGAAAAATACGTTAATGTACCCTCAGATCCCAAAGACAAATAAACCCAGTCGGACAGGGACGAAATAAAAGCGGGAGGCAACGAGATAAATAACAATGATCTTGCGGAACGAGCCGGGTGGGGCGGGCCATGTCGCACTACTTACACTTCGCACGTTATTTAACTATCGTTTACATCGGCTAGTTCACTGCAAAAACCGTAGAATGCGATGTGGATGTGACATCGCAGCGAACAGTACGTTGGTTGGCTGCGCAAAACAATATCCAGCTCCCGTCACTCGAGAAATGCATGTTACGGGGCTGTCAGGTTTCGGTTTGACCCTCTTTCTGTACGTCGATTTTCCAGTCAATATTGCAGGTCTATAAATTTTATACCCGTAGAAAAGAATATTCGTTCAATAGCCTTTTGCCACGTCAAACTTGGGCAGTCTTCAGATTCAAGATACCAAATTCAACGTTTTATATTTCATGGTTATACCTACCTGTAATATTTAGAAACGCTTTGGAATTTATGACAATTTAGCGTTATAAAAAATTCAACGCCCTCCAACTTGACTTGAATAATTTCTGACCCTTTTTCCAACCCAGCATTTCAAACGAAACCGAATTCCCCAAAATCTTTTTGTCCGTGTTAAACTGAAGACGCCATAATCTTCTTTGCGAAAACAATGACAGCTGTAATTTAAATACTTTAATTATTATTTTAACTTTTCACAAAGTTATTGAGCTATTGTTAACTGGTAATTCCAGTTGGTCTTGATTTTGGCATTTTAAATGCCGGAATGTTTCGGTAAGTACCTATCTTTTTTAATAAATGCTAAACTTAGCATAACTAGACACCACTACAGGCACTCCTTCACTTAAAGTCGTATTGCTCATTATACGGACTAAAAATATATGAAAAATGACATTTGTTCCTTCAATCTTAGTCCGATTTTAGTCCGTATAATGAGCAATACGACTATAGAAATAATTTTAAATTTTAAAATAGGAATATTAGGTTTACCTATTATGTGCTCGTTAGTAAGCGCATTAAGACCAATAGGATAGGCTAATTGTATTTAAAAACTATGATTTTTTTCTATGGTAAAAAAGTAAGTAGGTAGGTACTACAGTTACAGTTACATATTGTAATCTTTCGTGACTTGAGCACACTTTTAAATTAATATTATGAACGCGATCAACACTCTAATAAACCGCGTTCATGAGTCAATTTTTACATTTTCTAAAACGCGTTCGCGAGCGAAAGCTCTATCAGTTTCATAATTGCTATGAAAAATTTAAAACTCGATTAATGGCCACTTTCAATATTTTTTCTATCTGTGATTTTTACTAAACTTTGTTTTGTTGATGGTTTGGCAGCGAACGGTTAAATCAGCTATGACTTGTCACCGTGGTAGCTGTAATGTCGGGCGAAACCTTGCCGCAACTCCCTCCTTACCCAGATGAAGATTCTCCGGATGAATCGAAACATTGTCGGTAGGTATCTAAATCGACGATATTCTCACGTGAGTAATTCTCGTGTGTTAAATAATGATTAGCAAAGCTGCAGGTATAAATTTGATGATCGTAGATTAAACCTTAAATAGAATTAAAAATGTCCTAACAACCAACGTATAACTCATTAATTATTTCATCCACGGGTCTACAATGCAAGCACGCGTTAGAAACCGCAATATCACTACTCTACTGATATTACAACCCCCCTCACCGACGCCATGAAGTCCCGTCCCTTCCCCCTCTAGCTTCCACCCCATGCCAACCCCATAGGATAATGAATTCGACCACAGCTATTCTATCGGTATGACCTATAAAAATTTAGGACGCCATTGCCTTAATTACTTCATGAATTGGAGGATAGAATTAGGAAGACCGGTTTAGGGATCATCACCTTCTAATCTAATCCAACAGTACTTAGGTAAATATTCACCTGTCATTTTAGCAAGACTATAATTTGTCACTGTCACTTTCATGTGAACGAAAAGAGAAGGCAACATCATGAGGTAACCTCTTAAAGGAACTACGTACATAAAACCAATTAGGTCTCAATGAAAAACCAGTGAGCGTAAATTAATTGTGACCTCACGATATCAATTCAGATGAAAATCATTCAGCTTCAATAAATATAGAGTAAGCTTTTCCTTATCTCAGGTAGGTAAGCAAAAAAACAAACCATAATGATCTTCCCGATCAAGATCTGTTCCTCGTTACTTCAACCCCATTACTTTACATTGCTGTCCACGAGAATCCCCAAATAAAATTCTCAATTTTATTTTTACAGTTTGTATTTTTTTCCAAACCAATAGCGGAATGCAAATATTTTGTTTTGTTAATATTATATCAAGCTCGATGTGTCACGATCGTATACAATAGGCACACTGAGTCTGAACACCCGCCAGCGCTTACTGGCTGCGAAAATCGCACAACCAGCTCCCTTTGACCCCCCATGGCCCCCTCATCGTTCCCACCATTCCCCAAAAAGCTGATACTTCCCACACTGTGACAGGTCCTTTAATATTGGACGGGTAGTAATAGCGAAAGCGTGTCCCATAAAGAACATTCTATGTTTTGTACATCTGGCTTGTTTCATTACGGTTTGTTGCGTATTTCAATATTTATATCACAGCTAAGTTGGAAAATTATTGGCACCTTATCTAATACAATTGGGGATATGGTAACCTGGGAACTACAAATAATATTTACAGGAAATAGAAACAAATTACGAAGTAAGAAAACAGACTTGAATGCACAGAACGATAAAACCAATAGAACGCTATTGTGTTTGTGATTCTTCAGTTTATCAGGCTTTTTACGAAAAAGACTATGGCTGCTTTCAACGCAGTGTTTTACTTTTTTTTTAATCCAAATCTATCATAGAAATATACCATTTCATTTTTTTTTTTTCATAGAAAGAAGAAAATAAGAGAAAGAAAATACATTTTTTCAACAAATACTTACAACAAAGCAAAAGTCTGTTTTAATATACCTACGTATTTTAATATTTTGTAACATAATTCTGGATCGTTAGCACAAGTTTAATAGACAATTATCATGAAGTTTTTATAATCCATATCAAAAATACAGATTTTTTGTATGTGATACCCATGTATGTAATCACATGGTCATTGTTTTAATAATTCATTTAATCCGAGAAGTAGACAGCGCAATCTACAAAATCCGTTTAAAAATTAATCCGGTAACCAAAATAAAGTGGAGGTATCAATTCGTAAACAGGTTCATATTTCAGGACCGTCTCGAAACCACGACGAGATTATGAAAGCGCTCGGTGAGGCGTCATTCACAAAACCAGCAGGTAACTTGCCGGTTACAGAACAATCCAAAAGGGACCTGAAAAACTGCAGAAGTTCACGATGATCGAATGTATCCATACGGCTTTTAGTTGTGAGTTTTAGTAGGTCTATTCATCATACTATGTAGGTACCTACCAAATGCAATTTGAGATTGTAGCATTTGTAGCTCACTCAAAATATAAGTAGCTAATTGTTAGTTTTGTATTTTTTTTTATTTCAACCGACTGACTTCTTTGAAGACAAGCTGCGTTGAGCTCGTATAATTATGATTTTGAAAATTGGTAACCTGCTTTCTAAATAAAAGTATTCAGTAAGTCATTTGTTACGGTTACAATGTGGCAGGTACCACTTGATTCTGTATTCCGGGTTCCGGAGTGAACTATACGTAGGTAGGTACCTACTATTATTTCGCGGCAATTGCTTGCCGTCACAGATTGCCCAACAGTAAGTACGGAATCAGTTTGAAACAAATTCAATGCTGTTCGCCTCATGGCAGTAAAGTTCGGACAAGACTTTGCAACTCCACTGTTCCTGGCGTTCATTTTTAAACAAGCGATTTAGACAATATAGCTGTGGCTCGCTCCGGAATTTGAGTGAGAGGCATGTGCAACTATAAAATGCGAGCTAGAAAGATTTACGCGTTTTTTGTGCACCGAAACATTGCTACGTAAACTAAACCTTTACAGGAAAATACGTTATGCCAACAGACGAAAATCAAAGAGCAATAGTACCTAAAACTTTTTATCGTTGTTTAAGTAAAGATGTTTGGAAAAAAAGGTAGATTAGCGATTATAAGATTCGACCTGTGCTGTGATAAGAAAAATGAAAATATGAATAGGAAATAAAATTGTCTAGATGTTTTTTGGGTTGTCTTTTTGGATTACAATCCATTCGAGTTCGTTTGCCTGATAGGGCCAAGTGTGCAAGAGCACTATGCTTAAGCAAATTGTAACTGATACAGTTCGGAGAACTCTGTCAACAACTGTATGGATGCGAGAAAAGAATGAACAAATAAAGTCATACAAAGACTCACATTGTCATGTTTACTACTTGAGCGGTATCCACTCGGCGCCAGTGCTAATCTCTTAGAGCGTCACCAGCGCACGCACATAAATCGCCCTTGAAATACGAGCCAGCCAAACGAACCCGATGCCGAGCTCACCTTCCCGCCTGTAAATTTCAACTTCACCCATACGAGAGTTGTTCAGAACAAAATAATCAAATTGCACGCGTCATCCAATCGAATATTCCGCTTTATTACTTTCACGGCAAACTGGAAATTATTTCGTTCGATCGCACCGCGGTGACACTTGCAATTTGCGACGTGAAAGATTATTTTTATCCGAGTTATTTCGACTATATAAAATGTTTTATTAGCGCTGTCTCTAGCTTCTTCTGAATGGGACCAAGCGTCCGGTGAGCGCGGTCATTCTCGTTCATAATCTGAAAGAAAATGAATGAATCGTCGTGCTTCATTATTGCGTTTCTGTTTCCGGTTGTCGGATTTTGATTTATGGCTTTAATTTGGCAAGGTTGGCGACGACAGGCCGAGACATGTCGGAGTGTTTTCGAGGAGCCATCGTGCAATTGTTTAATTAATCTTAAGCTACGGAAACGCTGCGGGTGCACTACACTTGGCCCAACTTTAAACTCGTTAAAAGTTCCTTTGAAACATTTGGCGTCAGATAAGCCGCAGTCTGACTTTTGTTCCAAGATTGTTAACTTCTCTAGTGTTATAATTAAACGTCGTTTCTGTGTTTCTTCGTCTTCGTCAATATGTTCGTTCAAGTTTGAAGTTCCAAACGTTGGAATAGTCTACAAACAAAGACCATGATTTAGTACTAACATTCAGCTAAATTTTGCGAGTCACAACTGTAACACGAATGCCGTAAGCACCCAAATACCTTGTACTTAAGCATACCTACTGAACGTTGTGAATTCACTGTCTTAGTCGATGGAATTTGCTATGCATTTCCGTAATTTGTCTGTCGTTTGTGCTATCATGTGCCATTTTGCTATTTCTAATAGCGCTGGCAAACACAGGTCATGAATTATCCGAGTTGAGAGAACAATAAAGTGTTTGTATAGTCATTGAGGGCACTCAGGGGCGCTGTCTCCCTGATCACCGAAAGCATGTACATAACAGGCCAGCATGGAGCGAACAAGGCTCATTCCACGCGTGCAAGATGCCGGACAATGGCCCTTAGCGGATAATTACTCAAATAGATTGCCCATTGGGGCATTGTCTCTGCGAGTTAACCTAATATTGGGATGCTCACTGACTAGCATGCTATATTAAAACTCCTATTACTTACTATCAATTTAAGCGTAGCATTATGATTAGGTCCTACTTATCAATTCAATATTTCTGCCCTAGTTATGTTGGTCTTTATTATTTTTTGTACTTTTTTATACCATACTTACAGTCGATTACTATCGTCAGCCCATTTTTTACAATTATTTACAGGAAGAACTTACTACTAGTAGTTCGCCCCGAACTGAGATCTCGCGCACCGTTGTGTTGATAGCCTAGATTTGGACTTGTTTCTGACTACCCCTATACCTACGTTAAGTGCTCCTTCTAGTGTTTACCACACAATGATATCTAATGCGCTACCTCAGTATGGTAAAGATTATAGGCATGCATGCAATACATTAAGTCGTGTCGTGTTTATATTCAATAGTTGACCCCGCGAACTTCGTACCGCGCCTCAGGGAAGGCCTCTTAGTTCGAGAAATTATTAAAATAGCAGTTCAATATAAAATGTATGAGAAAATCAATTCCCTCCCCCTCCCTCTCCCCCTCCCTCCCCTCCCCTCCCCCTCCCCCTCCCCTCCCCCTCCTCGTCACTCTCCCTCCCCTCCCCTCCCCCCTCCCCCTGCCCCTCCCCTTCCCCACCCCCTCCCCCTCCCCCTACCCCTCCCCGTCCCCCTCCGTCTCCCTCTATAATTTTGGTACATGCCCAGCCCACTATTTTCAGGAGTTAGCATTTGCATACGTGACAGGTTGCAAGCCCATCGCCGCTATTAGAACGTTAACTGGTTTCCTCACGATGTTTTCTTTCACTGTTTGTTTAGAGCTCGTGTTAATGCGCATTTAAATTTTTGTAATCGAAAAATCCATTGATGAGCACGGCCAGGGTTCGAACTTACGACCTATGAATCGAAAATCGAGCACTCTTCCACTCGGCCAACACGGCTTTTATTTTCAATCTCAAGAAAAAATATCAAGAAGCAACTAAAATCATTGCAAACCAAACCACAACGATGCCACACTCTTTGTCCGTTAACCAGACCTACGAATACATCGAAACTCTATGAAACGGGAGCTCTTTCCATACATCCGTTAATTGGTTTTCATCATTTTTATTTTTCTCTGTATTTCAAAAACTATAGAACCTAGAAGAAAACTAAAAACCATTTTGGAATGTATAAATTGAGTACTTTCATATGACACCCCACTCAATATATTTGGGTACCTTTGAAAAAAATTTACCCCCTTGGGAACCCCATATCTTTACAACCCCTTCATCGATTACGCTCATACGCTCCACAGCAAATTTCCATAGCACAACCTATTGACCTATCAAGTTTCATACAGATTGGATAAGCGGTTCTATAGTTATGCGAGAACATAAAAATGAAACATACAAATATACAAACATACAAACATACAAACATACAAACATACAAACATACAAAGCAAAATCGCCTAACTTGCCACTAAGATCTTCGCTCGCTTCGCTCGCTCGATCGATAATTCTCTGCGATTTTACTAAAACCTAGGCCTCTATGCTCTCTTTTGTAAATGATAAGTACTTATTCCTATTTTAGATTAGTGAAGCCATCAAGCTATGCCAATACCTACTAGGTACCCATATACATACAAAAGGATACATTAGATATAGAACTGGATTAGTATGAGTGTACCTACTAGTCTTATTTCAATTCCAAAGAAACAATAAGGTACCTAATGGTTAAGTTGAAAGAAAACGCCAATGAAAAGAATACTGCAATTCTATTAGTACCTACCTAAGTATTTAAAAGTTTAACTACAGCAATAGCAGTCAATAGTGAGAACTGGTGGAGTTTCTTTATTGTTCTTCAGAACGTTATAGAAATCCTATGATAGCTTTTTTGTGAAAGCTTTGAAAATTTTTCACTTTTCTTAAACACTTCTGGTTGTCTTCCAAAGTTGTGTTGTTCAGAATTGTGACTAGTGAAAAAGTTTTACCAGGAATTGTTTTTTGTTGAATCTAGGGGAAGCTGAGAGGAGTTACGTACTAGCTTCTGCCCGTGGCTTCGCACGCGTGGTACCACATTTGAAATAGCCTTTAGCTATTTCACGTCACGATCTACCTACATCTACTCCAAGTTTAAACCAAATTGGTTCACTGTACACCAACATCCAAACATACTCACAAACTTTCAGAGTACTATTACGATAGGATAGAATTAGTGGAATTTAGGTTTAGTAACGGTTCGAAATAAAAGAAAATACCCACATCTTTTGCAGTTCGGATCTCCGTGCTTTCCATCCATTCTTAATTTTCCAGTGAATCGGATCAAAACTTTTCCACCTGTATTTTCCCAATTATAGGAGAGCAATTCGACCTGTTTCTTGACGTGTTGTACTACTCATCGAAGTAAAATCTCGCGCAAAATTCAGGGGCGAATTTTTCCCGGTTTCGCAACACTCACAATCTTTGCTTTTGATCAACACGTCCTCGCTCGGTAATATAATTACAGTTAACAGCAGTGCGGTGACGTTATCGCGCGTATAAATTAGAGCGATTTACATTTACGGTCGAGACATAGGCCGTTATTATGGTGAATGATGCGGGGCTAGGTGGAGGCCCCAGTCTGATCTGAAAGCAAACTGTTGGAAGAACATTTCACTGGACAATAGTCATCACTTAATTCGAACGTTTGAAGAGACACACACTTTTTTCTGATCGTAACAGGTATTAATGTTATATGGCTACGGTTTTTGCAATCGTCTGTTCTGGCCACGTGACTCATCACCTTGAAACGTCAATTCCTATCTCGGATGAAGTAGCCAAAAGGTTCTTGATTCCTATACATTTTGAAGTGTTCTACAGCGATCGCGACGATAGATAGTGCATTATGGCTAGGGCCGCTGTATAGTTACGTAAAAATATAGATCAGTCGGTAGAAAATATGTAGGCTAATGGCATTTGAGCTTTTTTCGAAATTTAATTAGAATGTACTCTAAACTAGCGAATATGTAAAAAATACGATAAGAAAGCGAAAAAGGGTTTCAGTATCGTAGCAAATGAAAATCTGCCTCTGCATCTTCGCGAAAGAATAGTGTTTTTATGTATGTTTAACGACCTAACTCAGCTTCAACTAATAAAATATAATAAAATAGCAGATATTCTACGATAAAATAAGTTTAGTTATGGTTTTGCACAGATTAGGGTTTCAGAGCTGTAATAGAGACATAATTTTATAGGAATGGTAGAGTTTCATGCTGTAATTTTATTTTGTCCATTAAAGAACATTGCACGTTACTCAGGTCAACACTAAACAAATAAGTAACTAGGTATAATAGCTGTCCAAGCAATAACCAAGATCCTAACCACCGAATTATGTTCTCGTTAAATCGAGTTAAAGTCATTCATTATCCGTTTACATTACTTCGTCAAGCTCTCCTAAAATTAAATTCTCATATTCCAGCAAAACCTCTGCAAATTGGTCTTAATTCACTCGTAACGTATAGCCCTAATGGTAAGCATATAAGCAATATCACTTTAATTCAGTGCCGAGCCACAGCTCAGATGAGTTGCAGTTGATGTCCGGGCAAAGTAATAAATTTTATAGCTTAATATATTTTATATATTTATGGTTAAAATGACGTGTTTCACAAATACCTCAATAGCTATTTCATATAGAATGTCATTATAAGATGCACAGACTGGCTGATCTAAAAGAAAGTAACATTCCCATAACCCGTTTATCTACGGTTACAATAACACTCGGCTAGTCAAGCCTGTATAGTAAAAACTAGCTCTAAAATTATCTAAAGGTAGTATAAAATAATGTTTGATAAAACGATTTAAGTTATTGTCACATAACCTGCAAAAAGACACTGAAGCAGAGATGGGCAATAATAGTTTATAGTATTTTTACTGGCTTCGTATAAATTGAGTTTGCATTGCAGTGCAAATTTAATTTTCAAAGTTTATGTTCTACACAATTATATTAATTATCTCGGAGAGGTAAAATTACTCGGAATAGGCTAACGGAGCAGACACATAGCAATAAATGTAGAGATAACATGTAATTGATGCGTAATTCCGCCTACTTTGAGCTCTTCACATTGACAATGGAATATTTATTATCATATTTTTATGAAGTTAAGTTTGCATTTCAATTAAAAAACTAAATAACATTTGATGTCATACTACTTTTACTTTGTTTACTGTTCCTTGGTTTTAAAAGTTGTATAGCTGTGTTCCCTTTAACTGTGGCTTAGGGACGTGGTGGAACGTTTCGCAAGGGTACATCCAACATAATAATTTCTCGCATATAATATTATTTATTATAGTCTCGGCGACAATCCCTTGATACGTGAAGCAGACGCAGAATCCTAACGGGACGGGCTGAACGGTATATCACGTTCAATGTTATTATTCTAATCATAAGATGATCCTCCGTTACAAGCTTTTATTTTTACTACGCTCTCAATTTTATTCATATTTTATCTGAATTTATTTGAAACGTCTCAGAGAAGAACACCTTTTGAAGAGGAGAGACTAGACTTATTCCTCCTAGAGCTGTTATCTAGAATCTAGATCTAAGAGTCTGAAAAGCAATAGAATAGACTCTAACAATATGTTCATAGTTTATTTTAAAAACCGTATTCTCAAAAGAGAAGTCTACACCACAAACGGGAAGTAGAAGTTGAAGCTATTTTACATCTATACTAAATTTATCTTGTTTAAATGTACTTTCAAGTTTACTTTAACTACTTACTTAATTTTTAAGACAATCTTTTCCTCACAATGTTTTCCTTCACCTGTCAGAGCGCATGTTTTTGTTTGCATTCTATTTTTTCCGAAACTAAAACTATGCACAACAGACCTTCGGTTAGGTACCTACATCCAAAGATGTCGAGGTACATCTCAAGAATGTAGCTCTTAAATTCAGGCGGAATATTACGGTGGGTTCTTCTCAAAAGCTCACAGCTTTAATGTTCGGCAATTTGATTTACAAGCGAGATATAAGACGGCTCATTAGTGCCTGATTGCCGAAGCCTCCAGCTTACAATACAACATGACAAATCGTTCTACATTCGCAACACAATGTATCTTCATTTCATTGTTATCATTATTGATATTTGGGGAATGAAGACATTGACTTTGTTGTTCCACCCTGAAAAGCGAAAACTGGAGTATCAGAATATCTACACTTGGAAAGAGTTTTTTTCACTGAGGTGACACACACACAGCGGGCATGGCGCTGAGGGAATGGTCTCTCAGCAGTTGACGTTTATTGGCGTTTTTATGAGAACGGTTCAATACATTTCAGTACATTACAACACTTCATGATGACGCCCACGCCCTGCCCACTGTGTGTTGTCATCCTTTTTATACTAGCTTCATAAAATCTATTTTTACATAATTAGAGCATTTAATGATTTATATTTTAAGGATAAACGAGCTAGGCCCTCGCGGCGTTACCCACGTATGATCGTTATGGTGATGTATGATGATGATGATAAAAAGTGGCCTATAACCATTCCTCAAGAATTAAGCTATTTTTAGAACCAGAAGTAGAATTTAATTAACAAAAAACATAAAAGTACAGCCGAACTCAGTTTACTCCGATTTTACACAAACAATTATCAAAATAACAAAGGAAACAAACAATCGTTACTTTCAAATATTAACCACTCGATTAACCATCAAATTGACCATCAAAAATACACAAGAAAATAATGATCTGACTTACTGCAAATTGTACCGACAACGAACCAGACAACCTTTCTCTACGACGTTCACCGAATGAATGACCTCGGAAGCGCTAGCGCGGCCGTATTTATACAAATCGGTCGGATGAGGCAACAATTTGCAATAAGTCAACAAAAATCCGCTAATTCGGCCTCTCCTGACGTCGGCGCGTCCTCGCCCGTAGCTGATGGTGTCGGTGCAGGAGCATGAACCTCTACCTCGACGTCCTGGCGATCTACTTCGGTAGACTGGTCTTGGGAGTCATCTGACTCATCATCGGAACCCTAAAGTCATATTGTTTGCATTAGTACACAGTCAACCGTTGAAACTGAAAGTAAGAGTGACTCAATTACTTTCAGTGGCTTCGGATATCCCTCGTCAGGTTATCCAGGACGATTGGAGAATCACCCTCGAGCAAGCAATTGCTCACCGTATACTTCCCTCGTCGGGGTATACAGTCTTCAGCACAGAGCTCGCAAGATGCGCTGGACCAATGCTTCAGGCCTCAAGGAGACACATTGGAATTCGTGAGTCGGTCAGAGCCCTCAGGGTGACCTCCTCAGCCCACCGTATACTTCCCTCGTCGGGGTATACAGTCTTCAGTGGAGAGCCCTCAGGATGCACTGGACCAATGCTTCAGCCTCAGGGAGACACATTGGAATTCGTGAGTCAGTCAGAGCCCTCAGGGTGACATCCTCAGCCCACCGTATACTTCCCTCGTCGGGGTATACAGTCTTCAGCGGAGAGCCCTCGGGATGCGCTGGACCAATGCTTCAGCCTCAGGGAGACACATTGGAATTCGTGAGTCAGTCAGAGCCCTCAGGGTGACATACTCAGCCCACCGTATACTTCCCTCGTCGGGGTATACAGTCTTCAGTGGAGAGCCCTCGGGATGCACTGGCACTAATGAGCGGTCCTCGACAGAACGGCACATTACACACGCGATGCACGACCCTCGTCGGGGTGCAAAGCCTTCAGCGGAGAGCCCTCGGGATGCGCTGGACCAAACGTTCACAGGACTAGGCGTCCTTCGATGTGCAGCGCCCAGGCACCACGGAAGCAACGTGCGAAGCGGGTAGCCCGCCTGCACCACCAATGCTCGTCCCAACTCGCGAACGACGGCTCGAACGACGGCCCGCAAAGTTGCGCGAGTGACGGCTCCCACGACTGCGCGAGAGACAGCTCCCACGGCTGCACAAGCGATGGCTCGCCCGACAGCGCAAGCGACGGCTCGCCCGGCTGCACGAGCGAAGGCTCGCCCGACGGCGCGAACGTTGGCTCGCACTGCTGCACGAGCGAAGGCTCGCCAGACAGCGCGAACGACGGCTCGCATGGCTGCACGAGCGACGGCTCGCATGGCTGCGCAGGCGACGGCTCGCCCGACAGCGCAGGCGACGGCTCGTCCGATATCGCAGGCGACGGCTCGCCCGACAGCGCAAGCGACGGCTTGCCTAACAGCGCGAAGCAAATCACTCGCCTCACGCAGCCACCACGCACACACACACCATGACACGTCACGCATGTGCGATTCAAGTAACTGTTAACATAAGAAATTCCTTTCAAAAAAATGCGGCACAACTCTCGGGACATCATTCTCCCTTCTAAGGCATGGTACTGCGGCTAGGGTAGTTTTACCCCGCACCACCCAACAGTATTAGTTTATAACGGTCACTCAGCAAAACCTTGACAACATTCAAACAAACGAAAAAAAAACATATTCGTACGGGCCTATCATACCAGAGTCGAAATCTGCTTCACAATACTCGTCACCAGTTCAGGTTTTTGCAGGACCTCAGATTAGATCACAGGTCACATAAAAAACAGACCACAGGTTACAGATTAAAAATCACAGACCACAGATCTTACCAACCGTACCTTTTATCTTAGTCCGTCCATCACCTACGAAACTATTAATCGGATTAAGACAAAAACAGACAAAAACTCGTGCCGAAGATCGCGGCACACGTTCACCGCCAGTGGCACTCCCTGCATGCCTGGCGCCTCGCCGTCGCACGACAGCACCTGCGTGGGCGTCTACAGCAGCCGCCAGCGCACCCGCGCCGCCAGCAGCCGCGCCACGCGCACCGGCCACCGTGCTACTGCCTGCGCCAGTATGCCGAACACCTTGTAAAGAACACGCGTAGAACTTCACTGTACACAGAGAAAACCTTATTAAAAATGTGAGATCACCAAGCGCAAGCTTCATTTCACATACTCACCATGACAAGCTCGGCTTCACCTGACCTAAACTCACTACTCTGCAAAGATATCAAACCTTGATAGTAAGTTAGGTACGTTTGCGCAGGTTAGGAAACCCAGCTCCAGTGTGCATGTCACTCGATGGAGTAGCTCGATACCTTTATGAACAATTAAAAGAAAAACAAAATCATAGACACAGACGAGAACATTACCTTCATTACTGAGGATAGATCAAAACATCAGGTTAACTTTAGTTTAGTTACCTACTTGACTATGAATGCGTACTAAAGTATGTCGTAGCTGCCGCTTTAACCTACGCGTCATTTATGCCGCGTATGATTATCAGAACCATCAGTTCCTCAATTCCACTAAAAACCTTCAAGCAATCAAAACAAAACGTCAACTGTTTCGTTCCGTTTCACAACCCACTAATGACCAATGAGGCCAGGTCTACCCTGCCGTAACGACACTTTCAAACAAATTACCAACGAGGTTTAGCAAATCACTGTCACTTTGGAGAACGAAACAAAACGCAGCGGTAACCATACCCGAAAGATTGACGTTGCAAAATAGAGGAATCCAGTTCCTCACTTAACCCCTTAACTATACGCAGATGCAGCAGTGATTGGAGCGCATATTCGGAGTAAGTAGGGGAACTTATCCGATGTTGCGTTCATAACCTCAAAAAGCGTTTTGAAAGATCTACCACGAGTACGTGAATGAGCCTCACAACGGCGTGAACGCGAGCGAGGTAGATGGTCGTGTCGGCGCAATTTGCTACGGCTACGCCTTGCCCTACGGTGCAGCGGCTCAACTAACTTCTCTCGTAAACGAGATGAACGTGGCATCACAGATTTGAAATAACGGCTGTTTGTTTTTAATCCAATAAAAATTTAACTGAGACAAATCAATAGATGTGAGCTTAGGCCAATCCCACCATCTGATTTTAATCCAATAAAGACAAAACAATAGATGTGAGCTTAGGCCAATCTCACTTACTGATTTTAGTCCAATAAAGACAAAACATTAGATGTGAGCTTAGGCCGATCCCACTTACTGATTTTAGAACCAGAAGTAGAATTTAATTAACAAAAAACATAAAAGTACAGCCGAACTCAGTTTACTCCGATTTTACACAAACAATTATCAAAATAACAAAGGAAACAAACAATCGTTACTTTCAAATATTAACCACTCGATTAACCATCAAATTGACCATCAAAAATACACAAGAAAATAATGATCTGACTTACTGCAAATTGTACCGACAACGAACCAGACAACCTTTCTCTACGACGTTCACCGAATGAATGACCTCGGAAGCGCTAGCGCGGCCGTATTTATACAAATCGGTCGGATGAGGCAACAATTTGCAATAAGTCAACAAAAATCCGCTAATTCTATCAATTGCAAAAATAATTGTTCAAATCCGACTGCTAGTTCCTGAAATGAGCGCGTTCAAACAAAAAATTCCGCTTTATTATGAGGTATTAGTAAAAAAAACACCTTCCTGCATCAATTCGCTATCAGCTCATCAACACGCCTTTCAAAGAAGTCTCTATGACCGGATTGTCAGTTAAAACAAAATTACATTGACCTAAAAAAACATATGCTCTCTATAGAGATATATTTAGATTTTCATAGTCTTGATTCACAAATGGCTTGCCTTTCAGCTGTTTTGTGAAAAATATCTCACTTTTACTGTTTTTATCATAAAAATCGATTCCTGAATTAACTCTTTTAAAAAACTGAAAAATTCTGGGACACGTCATTGTTTATTTTAAATGAGAAGTCTACGTTTCAACTTTCAAGCGTCTAGCACACGGTTTTCGTAAACTTTCACCCCCAATTTGAACCTCTTGGGGCGCCAGTTTTCAGTATTCCTTTCTTAGCATTCCATTCCACACCAAGACACCTTCCAAATTTCAAGTCTGGCGATAAGATTAGCTTGCGCAGCTGCTTTGGGCTGTGCGTTGTTGTCAGTCAGGTCAAAGAGTTTCAAATATGTATGTCTATTAATAAACTCCGCTCAACTGGTGTCTAAGTTATACCACGGATTAAACTATTGCCATCCTTATTTGTCACTGTCTAACAAAAAAGGATGGCAATAGTTAAATCCGTGGTGCAACTTTGACAGAAGTTGAGCGGAGTTTATTAATAGAGCCTATAGATAAATCTGCCGTTAACAGATCTATTTTCTGCTTTTGCCTTTCTCAGCTAAAAATGAAAACATTGTTAAAAATATTTGAATTGTCTAGAGATTTTCCAGGCTGACATTATTTGATAGACTCGAACGTCAGCGAAAATTCGCTGGAAAATCTAAATTCAATTCAGAAAGAGTTCGCGTTGTGCACGTGCATCGAATGAAATAAGTGTTCGAAGTTGCCGGTTCCAGACCAGTCTAACGTCTCTGACCTTTGCTGAAACAAAGCAAACAGTCAGGCATTTATGACTGCCTATAACTATCAACAAACATGCGAGGATAAATCGCGTTTTAGTTTGTGTTGAGAACTCCTGCTGGCTGATTAATTTATTGCACACTGAATAGTCGTGTTCACAAGCCATACACGATAATAAAGGCGAGTGATAAACAGCGACAGTGGCGATAAAACTCGGTTTGACACAACCGATATCTGCTGGAAGCAATCTCATTTTTCGCCGCAGCACAGTTCTTAAAGCTAGTAAGTACATATTATTAGATTCATTATTGGAGGATATCGATGAAAATCTCGAGCATCCAATCTCGCGGGATTGCTGCCGGCACGCGTATTCTTGTAATTTCTGAGGCATAATTTTATTTATTAGAGTATGCCCTCGGTGGAGCGGCGGGAACACCCCATTTGCCGCTTCATTGACTTACAACGGCACTCCATAACACTTCGCACATATTTCTGTAGCGCCTCTCTCGCAGATCCCTCTCACCTCATTATATTGCGGATGACATTTAATAAAACGTTATGGGTATCTCGAAACGCTTTTCGATAACCGTTGCACTACACCGCAAACCTATCAAAGGGATTCTTTTGGGATCACTTTTATTTGGTAGGTACTTCAAGAGAAACGCTGGAGAATGTGTCGATTGAGCTGTTTACAAATTTTGAAGTAAAAAAAATCAACAGTGTTTTTGAGTGACTATCATCTGCTATTGCTTTGCGATACCATTATGTAGAAGACCCAATTTTCCAGAAACTGAATAAAAATAAGCTAACATTTCAATCACATACAATTATAAAGTTAATCTACATATTAACTATTTGGAAAATCAATCAAAGTTGATAAACCGACAAATTGTAGCTCATTTGAAATTTTCGCACAATTAGATTTAGCATTTAACGTATTTGTACCAAACAAATATTTAAATCAGACGATAATGTTGACAAAATTAACAAAATACTTTCATATAAACGGATAATAGTATCAAACTAATAACACTACTAGAACTGAATCTCGCAGATTAGCATCAGGCAATGAAATTAGTAGCAATATTTTAGTGTTAACATCGTGACTAGGTAGAGGGTATGCACATCTCTACTTCCATAAGTCTATCTAGACTTATATATTTTTAGTTGTGTTTCTACACGCTATTGTTAAAAAAATAAGTCTCACTCAAAAAATAAGTCTATCTTGACTTATTAGGTATTTGAGTTGTGTTTCTACACGCTATTGTTAAAAAAATAAGTCTCACTCAAAAAATAAGTCTGTCTAGACTTATTATTTGAGTTGTGTTTCTACACGCTATTGTTAAACTTTTACAATAACTGTTGGTTATTCTGTGTTCTAACTGATCAATGTGCGTAAATTATACTGGTGGCCAGACGGCGGCAGTTGTGTACATAGCTAGTGATTTTGTTGTGTAGCACAATGAACCGATGATTGAACAAAACGCTTGTGCCTTGGGGTTTCAATGTTGTCAATTGTCATGATTTAAATGCTTATCCATTTAACTATTTTAAAGCCATTTCAGCAGGTATTGCCAAAGGCTTATTTAGAGCTTTTCTATGACAGTGTGTGGGTAGCTCGTCCTCGCTCATTTACTTTTAAACTAGAGTCTAAAGTTTGACACGTTTTTAATTTTGCAATTTAAAAAGTAAATATTTATTAAAATTAGTTACTTACCAGTTAATTTAATGTAAATTGGGAGTCTGAGATATGTTAAATTATTTTCAATTTAGGAAATTCAAAAGTAATCATAATAATGACATAGCAAGTTCGCAAATTTTTTTCTTTCTCTTCTTTTGAGTCACAGGAATGAATAGCATAAATAAAACTTATTCTTAACAAAACAAAAACGAGATCAGAAATAATTATGGTGAAGTTTCATAAATTTAATTTTCATTACAAAGCTACTGCAAAGTGAGGTATTCATTTTTATTCCTCACAATTGTTTCGGTATAATTTCATCATTATCTCTCCCGGCAGGTTTGTGAATAAAATGATTAAATTGTTACAATTTTTAGCCCTTTCTTCCGAGGAAAAATGAAAAGTGTATGGCGTGCATTCTAAACTTTTTGACAATTAATATAAATGTTGTATTTCTATAATAAACGACCGTCAAAAAGTTATTTACCGGCTGCCACAATGTTATTTTTGAAATGAATTTTTATTATAAAACTTGGAAATTTTCGTAAAAACATTTCATATACTGAATCTACTGAAAGCGTCAAATTTTAATCGTCTCATCAGCTTATAAGTTCTATATGGTGGACCATGGTCTATTGTTGTTCCTCTTAGATAACATAGACCTACCAAAATTACATTAGCAATTATGAATTTATTGGTTAAACAATTATTGGACCAAAATTATAACGCAAAATTTATATTTCGAATTTACTTAAAATTATCGGGATTTATCTAATTACAAAGTAATTTAAGGATTAAAGATGATCATGATTTAGGTACGTTTATACCACTGTAAGCGGTGGGCTGACGGATTTTGATTTATCATTTTAATTTGGCGAGCGGTGACGACGAGGTGTGCCCTCGGGAGGACCCTTGCACAGAAGGAAACATAGTATGGTACTGGAAGTCTCACTTTTACTGGGGCCTGATTCTGTAAGTCCAAACAAAACATAACGCGGCTTAACGTGGCTCGTCGGCCAATCAAAAACCAGAAGGAGCCACGTTATGCCGCGTTACGTTTGATTTGGACTTACAGAATCAGATCCCTGGTCTTTTCAACAAAATGCAGTACCTACCTAGGTATACTAATCATCAGTCACTTTGGTTTTGAAAGAGACTGGGTATGCATCAACAAATTCATACATTTTTATGATAGGAAAAATTAATGATGAATGAAGCATTTTATAATTATAACCTTGCGAGCGAGAGATAGTGTACAAAATAGTAGAGTATTAGAGGTATAGTTCCAAAGATTATTATATTGTTCGGACTCTAGCATTGATTTTTACCAATTTTCATGAAAAGGATATTTTGAATAATTCTTATACAACGGAATAAATTATCTAGTACTTATAATATAAACTGTATAGAAAGAAGATAAAATTGTTTTTTCACTGCGAGCTGACTCGAAGTGATACAAACCTGCCCTCGACTTTTAAATGTAATCCGCTGTATTAAATAATTATTTTGTTGGTTTGTGAAATTCATTTACTGCGCGTTCGTTGAGATTATGGTCTCGATGCAATGTAGTCGATCATTTAATTAACTAGTTTGGATCGTAGCTCTCTGTTGATTACGCCTTTGTGTCATTCAATGATTGAGTGAGGTTTGTGAGGTTTCCTTACTGTGTATGAAGTGATAACGAACCTCAAATGCCACTATAACGAAAAAAACAACCCGGTACTTTAGAAATGGAATCTCATTTCAAGACATGTCTTCTAATGTCGTAAAGAAAATCTTGATTGAATTGCAAAACAAAGTCGTGCATGACTTAATGTATGCTTAGCCGAGTTAGCTTTAGTTTTCCGATAGGGTGAGACTTCCAAGGCCCGGTGACGTCACGCATCCCCCGCCGCCCTACGCGCCGCCGCCGCTGCCCGCCTTCATTTGTTTTCTGGTGTCACTTCTTATCTCGTCTCGCAATTATTACAATTTGTCGGCTCCTCCCCTTATCTTAGAGACTTCGCTACTTCAGCACAAAGGCGACCGACTTCAGCAGATTCACAAGATCATACCGAGGAATCCTTTTTAACTAATTTTCGCAGTTGAATTTTTGTTGAAAACTTTGAATAATGACGGAGCAGTAAATCGCTGTGGTGGTCACGAAACGCCGCCGACAGCCACGCTGTTTGTTGTTTTGTTAACTTCAGTTTTTCATCGCTCGGTTGGCCGACCGTCGTCGGCTGCTCGGTGATAGGGCCATTTCACCCAAGTATACTTTTTATAATCCGCCCTAGATCAGCTTCAACTGGAGCAGGAAACTCTTTCAATCAGCCATAAGGAAACGGAAAAACTTTTGCAACATTGGAAGTAGTTAGGTACAGTTTTTGTCATTGATTGTGTTTTGTTCCGATTGCCTATTGGTGGAGCGGAAAGGCATTGCAACATTTTAGTTGGATTGATCGTTTCGGGTGTCTATTTTCGTTTCTCGCCTGTGCAGGTGCGATGAGTGCGCGCGCTAATTCCGCACAGTAAGTAATGTATGAATTAACAGTTCTGTAGGTCGTTAGTGCGTCAATTGTCGTTCGAACGCGTCGTCTCGTATTTTTATCGCTTCTTTGACGGAGGGGAGAGTCGCGTGCGCTCGTTGTCGCGACAAAATGTTCAATTTTAGATACAAATAAAAAAGGTCGGACGCGCCGCGCAGAATATTAACGGCGCACAATATGAACGTAGGCATCCGGAATTCGCGTCAAAAGTGCCAAAACGATGTTATTCTTTTCCGCGCGGAGGTAATAAGCGAGGCGGTCCCAGCCGTGCCGCGGATATGAAATCCAGAAATGTTTATGGTACGCGATAATGGGAAGGCTTCGTATCCGATCCGGGTTCACGGATGAAAGGATCCACTCGTAATTAGAATCCTTAAGGCCTTTTGTAATAGCGTAATTGTTTCCCGTTGTCGCCTCGGAGCGCTGTTATCTCTCTGTGAATGGAGCGACTTGAATACAAAGAAGAAACTGCAACCATGGCGCTGTCGTTGTGGTTTTTTTGTGGTGTATTTTAATGCGAGTAGTCTAGGTCTAGTATCGGGAAGCAGCATGAGGCGTGACGCGTGCCCGCAGTGATTGAGAGCAGTCAGTTGCGGCGCTCGGAAGTCACATTGGCGGAGCGCTTTCGCCGACCTGTGCCCTGAATCACTCGCCAAACATCACCGCCTCTAATTGCATGCGTAATTCACTAATGTATCAGCGACTACCGCGTTTTATGTCTTCATTACTTCATAGATTTATAACAACGACAGCATATTGATTTATGGCTGAGAATAAGTAATTTGAGTCAGTCAATACGTGCGCTAATTAATAAAATATCCATTGGAGTAGCCCAATTATGCTTCTGCTTATATACTCTGGCTGGATAGAGACATAACGCATATTAAAGTAGATTATATGTAAGTACAGTACGATGTTCAGTACATAGACACACGGACCGGTACACCGCAATACCCCCAAGCCATGTTAACACGCTTAGAGCAGATTTGCCTATGAATTGTTCAATTCTGCAATTCGATTGAGTTATTGCTCGCTGGACCATCAGTGGTAATATTGTTTCCTAATTGGTTCACTCCGTCGATTAACTGGTCTATTACCTACCTAGTAACTGAAACGGCAAGCAACTCCTATCAAATTCTCACACAATCTCCATTTACTCGTCTAAATATTTTTTCACAATAAAATTGTGATGTGTGAGAATGGGCATCCAAACAGCTATTCATAGTTCCTACAGTGAGTCCGCAAAAGGATGAAAATAGCCCACCTACTCACAGATTCAGTGCTTAATCAGTCCGAGCTTTAAATTGCTCCAATTCGGAATTGGAGCTGGATCTAAAAAAGGCATCAAAACTACCTTCAGTGAGCTCTTAAATAACAGGCCCCTTTAAAGGATAAATCTTTCTAATTCAAACAATTGCCGGTGAGCACTAGCAAAGAGATTAATTGCAGCAACTTTCGCTGACCAAAACGTGTGCTGTCCAGAGGGAGAAAACATCACCAGGGATGGGAAAAAAGTCGGATGAATCGTGTTCGCAATATTTAAAAATGTACTAAGGTAGGTATAGTTCGCGTCATGTAAAAAGAACGCTGGAAGAAAAGGAGTGTGTTTTGTCTCATGTTTGCGCAGGGGTTACTCGCAAACATGAGACAAAACACACCCCTCCACTTTCTTCCAGCGTTCTTTTTACATGACGCGACTTATACCCTATTCATTTGCACATTGTGAAAAATGGCTGAACTCCAGACATATATGGCAGACATTGAGCTGACTTTTGAAATATAATATTCCAAAGCACATACCTACCTACGTCTGGTTAGTTCCCAATAGTGCAACAATATCAAAACCTCTAAAACCCGCACGTTTCAAACTGCTGCCTCCATACGGCTTTCGGCTTTTCGCAAAACCAGTGCATCCCAAATTCAGGGAAGCGGAACAGAACGGATTAAATTGCAAGTACGCTGATGTATTTATAGCCGGTCTGGAGACAAACGAGCTCGCGCGTGATGGACCCGGCTCGTTATGCGAATTAATCGAAGTAGATGCACCTGCAGCCTGAAATATTCACATTGGTGCACTGATAAATCTACGCGAAGAACAGACCGATTACCAAAAGTTGCGCACAGAAAAAGCGCGGAAAACAAAAGAATTTTCCGAAAAAAAAAAGTTAAGTTCATGTCATGAATAGTTCAAACATGAGATTTTTCTTTGGATCGATTATCTTTGAAAGTATTTGATCCAATAACAATTGATCACTTTTAGTGTTATATGTTGCTTATTAAAAATGGTTTTTAAATATTATGAGAGCCGAATACTTCAAGTCTTGATAAAAACTATTTACAAAGCTAGTCGAGTTTTAAGAACCAACTGAAAGTTTTCCCAAACTTTTTCGGTTGAATGTTACTTCGGTGGACTATAACCACTAATGATCAAGTATTGCATCGTGAGGTAGAGGAAGTGAAAGCATTGCGCGACTTACCTAGCTAAAAGCATGTCTTGTCTGTGGTCGATTAAGCAGTGGATTTGTTTTGGCTCAACGTATCAGCATTGCTATCCAGCGCGGTACTAATGCTGCCAGTGTCTTGGGCACGCTTCCGTCTGGCAGTGGCTTGGATCAGTTGAGCTACCTATAGATCGTTTCCAACGATCCTTAGGTGGCTCAACTGGTTCTTTTTGTATTTTATACTTTTATGTAAATATGTAGTAGTTTAGTTTCTGTAAATAAATTGTTAGCATTTTTAGGTGTTATACAAGCATACTTTAAATCAACAATGTTCTAGGCAAACAGCGTCCCATTGAGTGGAGGCATAGATTCCTTCCTCTTAACGCTGAATAAATCATAAAAAATAAATTTAATAGCCTGATTCAGTTAATAAGTAGGCAACTTCGTCTTATTTCTAACGCTTTTATAGCAATTGAACAATAAAATTACTTTCTTACTGGAATAATGGTTCCTACATTAATTTCCAATTCTAAACAAAATAAGACCCAATTTGAAAAGAAGAATACGTAAGTACGAATTTGCATTACAATGATTGGTCTAATTTTTTTAGCCTTGGATCGGCTACTTAGCTGACTTGAGTAGGAAGTATGCCTACTTAAGAAAATTGTAGAAGCTGAATTACTTAGGCCTGATTTTTAAAACGTCTGATAACATTTATGTGACTATTTTACTTTGCGAAAATTGTCCAGTGTCATAATTATTAATTCTTCGGGATAAAGTTTTATAACCATCGGCTTATGTAAAGGTATGTTCTTAACTCGTTCTCTATCCAAGGCACCCCCAATGTGAGGCCATGAAGCTTTTTCAGGAGTCCATGCTTCCAATGGGTTCACAACTTCAATGGCCAATGAACCACACTTTGACGGATGAAGTTTCCAAATCATTTTGTATGGGGACAGGGAATGTGTTAATACAATTATTAATTCTTGAATGACAAGATATAATAATAAAAATAATAATAAAAATTTATAAATAATAATATATAAATAATAATAAAAAATAATAATAATAATAAAAATTTTGGAACCAATTCATATAACTCAAATATTATTTACTATATCAGTAGGATTCCAAATAAAATATCTATTCAATATTTGACTTACGTTTGTACCTTACCTTTATCAATCACAATAAATGTCCCATGGGTTAACTTATTCGGCTTTACAAGCAATAATACTACGCAATTAATAAACAAAAAATAATATCTAGGAATAATTGTATATACTTAATGCTCAAATAATTCCTTTTAAATTCGTAGAATTACAGTCTGTAATCTGTTATTTTACTTTACTTATGTAAACTTTTATTGTATGCGTTAGCTTGACCTATTCCACAGATTACTTATTACTATTAGTAATTAGTAATCTGTGCCTATTCCAAGTATCCCTATTGAGCTACCCTTACTGGTAGGGTGGTAGGGGTTTACTCAAAAAGTTTAGTGGTTCCACTATGGTGTTGGGTTGCGTAAAAATGCGAAATAGTAACAACATCTGCATGAAAGAGCGTATTACTCTGAGATTGCGATGGTAGTTTTGAAGTCGGTCAACTAGTGGACTTACAAAAACCGACTGAGAATCGTATTGAACGGAAATCGTCGCCCAATAATTCGATTTTCCGGTTATTCATCAAATTGTTCTTAGCACCAGTTTCTTAAGTCGATGAAATAATAACATGTGTTTATAGTACCTACACCCAAAATAAAACAAGAAATAACCTCCATTTATCAACATCGGTTTACATTATCGAATTATTAAAGGGTTATTATTATTTAAGGTCAGCAGAAAAAGAAAATAGCAGTAAAACAATATTTTCCAAATAGTAACTTACCTGAATTTTATAAATTGAAATTACATTAAATTATTTAAAATTGTCCTTTTACAGAACTCAGGCCTTTGCATTTTTTCTAGATGATTTAATTTTATACGTAGCGGCAGGAGGTCAACCTATGATTAATTAGGTAGGTAGGTACGCCAAATGGGATATTGTAGTCCGGGACATTGTTGAGATAGTAGTAGGCTTGCCCATGCCCAACACCTAAACCACCGAGAGCATTTATATGAGTAAATACTGCATTTAAGTATTAATGTAATTAAAACTCAATTATCATTTTAAAGAACATGCCGGTCTAAGACAAATCTTCAAGCAACTATAAACGAAATAGCTTTATCAATCACAATAATTGTCACACAAGTCAACCAGCCGGCAATATCCGAGTGGGAACCGCATTGAACGGAAACCGCTGGCCAATAATTCGATTTCGCGGCTATTTTAGCACTGTCTGCTAGTGCTCAGGTGCGGCCCGCCCGTAATGATCGAATTGAACAATGCAATGTCCTACAGTTTAGCATACGAACTGCGGCTCTCTGCTAAATTGTGATAGGGATATGAAGGTCGTAATCATTGAAACAAATGCATTCTTACATTGTTTTCTTATATGCTGACCCAGTTATTCATAAAAGACAGGCTTTCTAGGGCTCATCCTTTAAAATGATTTAAGTACCTATTTTGACTTCTAATAACCTCCATCCTAAGCTTCTTAAAAAACTTTAAAAAAAAATCTATGCTTACTTAATCTTCAATTTAAGTCTAACTGTCGGCTCTGAATACGGTTAGATTAGATTAAAAGTTACAGTTCTAATTTTAAAAGTAATTTTACTGCAAAAACCAAAGCAAAATGTTATTTAGGTAAGTATCTACATACTAAATTTATTTTTATTTTAGCCTTGTTTACCCGGAAATGGTTGTTTTCGCCTTGGTTGATAGTAGAATACAAAGACAGAGATGTCAAATAGCCAGTCCAGTGTACAAAACATTCCAAAGAAACCCACGGAACCGTTCTCGGTTAAGACCCCGTCAAAAATCCGCAAAAGAGCCCATCCATCTGTAAGCAACAAAGGCCTTTGATTCACAACACAGGCTTTACCTATTGTATCGCTACAATTATTTATTGCTTTTACTTACAAACAAAACTTGAAGAAGCTAAGTGGTCTAAGTTAGCGCTAATTTAAGAGTTCGAAGCAAGCGCCTGGGTGGCTGCCACAGTTTGTCATAACTTAGTCGGAGTCGGCTGCCTGTCCAGACATACACCGCTTCATTTAACGCCGCTTTGTTTGCCCGAAACTAATCACCACCGAAATAATATTTCTTAGGCTATAATAATGACCCATCAAACAAAATTATTTAGGGAGTGTACACATTGCGTTTTCTGCAACGCGTTTTTGAGCTGCGCGTTTGTATCGATACAAACGCGCGTTCGCAACGCGTTTTTTTCCATACAAAAGCGAACCGGGAGGGGGGCTGCGCGTTCGCATCGCGTTCGAATCGCGTTTGTATCGATACAAACGCGCTGCAAAAAACGCAATGTGTACACTCCCTTAGGTAGTCAAGCACCATAAACTTAAAATAACCAAATAAAATTTGAAGCGGGCAAGAAACACCGCATCTAAATTAACATAATTTAAAATTCAAACCATATGAAATGCTTCACAGCAGAGAGCCACTGAAAAGGGGCATATTTAATTTTTCAGCAGCATTTAGAAAAGGCTAACATAAAACCTTAAAGAATATCAAGCACGTTTCGACTTGACTTTAGAAATAAGAAAAAGTACGGGTGAAATAATAAATAGCGGTATAATGGCGATCTTCACGCGAAAGATTAGCCACAAAAGCCAAGGGATTACCAGTATTTATAAGGAGTGTTAGCGGCACGCCACAGGGCGGATCTTAGAGCTTTTTTGCCTGCGGCCGAGCAGGAAATGTACCATTCGCTCTTCCCATAACATTTGACAATGATAGCGGGAAGATTCATACGGATACGGAAAATTGCGTTACGCATAAAGAGCATTTTCAGTTTATTTGAATACCATCCCTTTCAATCTGAAAAAATAACAGCTCTTTTTCTGTTATTTTTTTAATCTGTTATGAACTTTTGAATAAATCTAGCTTAACTTTTTAGAGTAAAAAAGGTAAACTTACAAAAAAATAAACTTAACAAATTAAAATCTACCTATGTGGGATGTGGGCCCTGTATCTGGTACGTTAAAACTCATTTAATTTTGTCAAGTTGGAAGAAAACAATACTTTACTAGATAAATTAACAATGAGTCATGTCTTTACCAAATAATATGCTTAGTTTACAGCCATTACGGAAACGAATAGCGTCATTATTGAGCAGAGTCAGAGACAGTCCCAACAGCATTCTGAAAATCAAAATCATAACAGATATAGGTATAGTACGTTTGCTCAATACTTCATCACTGGGTGAAGACTATTCTTTCTATTTAATAATATTTTTATATACCTATGTAAAATTATGAAATAAGTTGTCCAAAAACACGTACCTTCTATTATTATTAAGTATACAACTTTACGAGATTTCTTCAAATTTTCTTAACTGTCTGCACATGGAAAGATAGAAGAGAAAATCTGAGAATAAAACTGAGCTTCTAGAAGTATTGCGAATAGAAGCTCTGCAAATCATTCAAATTGTAGTTTCTTTGAGTATTTCTCTTATATAGGACATGTTAGTGAATGTACTTTGATTCATCTGAATGAATGCCAATTTAGGCCAGCTTGGCTTCACTTGTTTCCCTCGAAAGGACTAACCGCTTTGTAGTTTCTCATAAAGAAACTTTCTTTAAATTTTGTAGAAGTTGCGACCAGCTTTGTCAAGTTTATGGTGCAGGCACCAGCCAACTGACATGTTCACTATATTCAGTGAAACACTTTGGCCGGGTCCGGTCCCGATGCGGCCCGCGTTGCCACAACTTTGCCATAACTCGTTTACTCCGGTCCAGCTAATTTGCTTGCCGAGTACGTACAGTCAACTTGTCAGTATAATTTATGGCATCTTCATACTGTTTACGGGGTCGCGTAATATTCTCGTTTCCCTCTTATAACAATGTTTGTGGAACTCGTCATTTGCCTGGACAAATTGTATTTTATTTATGACTGTAGCTGTACCCTTTCGTGATTTGAATATAATTAGATAGGTTTCTTTGCGAAATTCAACATTTTAGCTTTTTATATACTTATACGGAACGTTGCCTTAGTTTGAATAGCGTCTCTAATCAACTTTTTAAGTTCTTTAAAATTCGTCTCTTGGAAAGTTCTCTTAGTTATTATTGCAAACATTTATATATATTTATTTAAGGCTTTGGTGGATAGCAAGTAGCAACCCTCCTCAATCTGCGGTACGGTGTAGCAAGGTAGGTAATGAACACAAACTGCGAGGCTCGTGGTTACTGTAAATTAAGGCGGGTGCGCGAATTGGAAACCGCCGTGAAGAGGATGCAACGCGAGATCCCCTGGGAATCGTTCTTTAAAACCGCTGATTGCTAAGGAGCTAGACGGAAATTGTTCTCGGTGTTCTACTTTAGCGTTAGAACGTCCGGGTTCAAGGTGCAGAATTACCTATCGCTATTTATACAGTCTACGATATCAATGCTGATTTACTCTCTCTGTGGCTGATAAAATAGATAAGTTAGACTCCAAACGCAGTCCTATACACCTAGCATCCCATAAAAGAAGATAATTTTTTTTATATTTTGATGTAAAATGAAATGTAAGCAAAATATTTTTCAATAAGATCAGCAATAGAGTTTAATTTGGCAAAGCAGACGAGAACGACAATTAATATTAAATATTGAAGAGCATAGCACTCCCTCACTAGCAATACTTGCTTATACAGGTACCTTTGGGTATATCCCACAATTTGCAATTACGTTCGTCGAAATGTACAAATCGATAGGGGTCATCGGCACCATAGGCATCATCCATGAGGTAAAGCCCTTGCTAGGGTGTTTGCTATACATTAATGGCCCCCACAAACTGCCCTGCACTAGTATTCCACGAAAACATTACTTTACCTTTTATTCTATTTGCCTGGGAAATCCATGGGAGGCTCGGGTTAAATGTTTACCCTATAGTTTATCACATTTTAGGAATATAATCAGGGTTTTCATACTATAACACTCAATTCCTACGAGCTATCGTATTTCTAATCGGCTCTTCGATTGCTTGGATTTGAATGGATGCGCACATTGTTGTTTACTTATCTCGAAGTTGCACAGACAGTTCCGTAATGCTTCCAATGGACCTGAATCTGAATCCAAACGCGAAAACGAAACTTCTTTTCCAATTTTCTCTCAATGGCTATTAGGATGAGAAATGTAAAGTAGATTCCCGGACGAAGTCGAGATATGTGTTCGAGAAGAATGAAATTTCAAACTAAACCGGCTGCAATAGTCTCAGGCGACAAAACGACTCCAGGATGCAGACTTCGAGGTTCTTTGCATGTATCACACGAGTTCACTATAGCGAAATTGACTTCTCGAGAAAATATTCAATGCAATCTGATTTCCAAGGCAGAGCTAAAGTTATTAAAGACCATTTTGGCGTGCTTTGACTTTGAAGCTTTGCTTTAATACACAAGTAGGTACTCTTGTCGAGTGCAAGCGACAGTGTCAAAAGTTGTTTCAATATGACTTCGGATGTTCTGTTGTTATGAGGGTGGTTACAAGTTGTGTCCACAGCAAACAGGCCTCTCAAATCGTGACTTAACACAGTGTCAACAGGTTACTTGAGTCAAGTTGACAGTCTATAATTTGGCGCCTGCGGACCAACTTGTGGACAAGACCCCTCCCTTATTTGCGGGCGAACAGTAACTTTAAACTGCTCAAAGTAGGTACTCGTAATATATAACGCGCTTTAAAGTTCTAAGCTTACGAGACTCCCATCGATTCACCTAGCTGGATCCTTGAGGACGCATTGAGGCTATATTTTCAGACAAATGTCTGACTTCGACTTAAACTATGAATTATTGCATCGTGTATGGTTAAACGTTTATGGAGGAGATTTATCAATTCCGAAACATATTGTACTAAAGTATTTGAAATCAAACTTTCAGTAGCGAACATTTATTTCAACTAACTTTACCGTGCTGCCGATAAATAATGCTTATTAAGTTATTTTCCGAATAGTTTCCATTGTCATAAATAACTTCGTGCAACTACATTCCGTGCTATATCGCGGCACTTAGTTCATTACACCCAAGTCTGGCGCAACTTAATGCAAATTAAATGGACGATTCTCTGTAGTGAGTCATATTTTCATATTAAGAGTGCGAGCCCCCGCTGGCAAACACAATTTCTTCTTAGTGAAGAAGAGAAAAAACCGTTGGTGCATTTTTAAATTAGTACCTAGCCAGCTAGATATTATTTTATTTTACTTTAGTAGGTAGGTATTTAAGACTTCACAACCAACTCTACTTAATTTTTTTTTTTTTGCGAGAGAAGCTGAATGATTTTTAAAAGTATTTTAGAGAGTCGCATTGTTCTTTTAGTTTTTTTTCTTTTACTTGTTTTTTTCTTTCTTTCTATAATGTTAAACTCGTCAACCGAAACATCATAGTAGGGATTTCATCGAAAATGAAAGTGTGGTTTAACACTGTAAAAAGTTTAAAAATCATAGAACATGAATTCAAAATCTTCCATCCCTCTGAAGTGAGCAGGAATAGCTGATTCTAGAGTCATTATGAAATTAGGTAGAGCCATCTTGGTAATTACTTAGCATTCTAGGAATAACTTTACCCAACCACAGTTTCTGCTTCCGCAAAACTGTATTAACCAACCTTAGATAAATCTCAAGCGAACCACTTTGAATTCCCAAGGCCAGTCGTAATTTTTCTATTCTATTCTACATCTCTAATAGAGCCGTTATTTTAAAGTAGAAATACCTATTCAAATTCTTGTGGCTAGTGCGCGTGTTCATTTAAATTGTATAAGTATCTGGAATAATCTACTCCTCACTTGCTCTCGTAGATCATAGAGACCTAAAGAAATGACTGTACCTACATAAGAAGTCTATCGAGAAAGCCTTCTTCTTCTTTGGGTCTTCTATCGGAGATTGGACAACATCATGGTAATTTTTATTTTGGAAACATCGGCTCTAAAAAGAGATGTGGTACTGCAGCCAAACCAGTCATATAGGTTTTTTAACCAGGAATGGCGTCTCCTGCCAACTCCTCTTCTCCCTTCTATCTTTCGTTGGATGATCATTTGCAGTAGGTATGTGGTAATTGTCGTTTCTCCTAACAAGAGAGTCTCAAAAATATCCTACTTTGTCTTGATTCTTGAAAGCAACGAGAAAATTACGTTCATGACTTTATTTGATTCGGGAATATCTTTTGAAGATTGAATAATGTTATTTTCGAACAATATTTCGTATTTTTTTTTTATTTAGAGGCAGATCTAAACTTTAAGTTTTGCAAGGTGATTTATTTGGTTTTTAAAAGGTAAAGGAAGCCTTCGAAACATTAAGGCGGATACTACAGACATTGCGAGGTACCTATGAGAATTGCATGGTGCGTGCGTTGCGTGCGAGGCGTGCGCTGCGCATGGCTTGCAATGTCTGTGTCCGATTTTAGAATCTCAATCTCAAGAAAGTCAGTCTGGTAAATTGGTTCGATTGAACTTACTGCTCTGCTTTGCGAGTAAGTGGCGGCAAGTGCCACATCCACACTATTTTTCTTTGATTTTTCGAGATCAGAGGTCGGGAGTTTTCACCGTTATTTCTTTAGCTGAGAAATCCCCTCGCACGAGTTTAGTTAGGAATTCCGTACACCTATCTTCGTATCGTGCCACATATTTTGTGTAGGGAGGCGGCGAACTTCCTTTTTCCTTGTGAAATCTTTCGTATACTTACCTACTTCCTTGAAAAAAGCTTTGGGAATTAGCCATGAAAATTGATAGCTGAGTGAATCATTTGAGAATCTATCTTGAGATCAAGCATAATGTGGTCTATGTCGTTTGATTTGAGCCATTAGATGGGGGTAGTCAGAGGCAGGTTGGATCATTTTCTTCATCAGTACACCCGTGCGAAGACGGGGCGGGCAACTAGTGTAATTAAGCTTGTCCTGCATACATTATAATGTACTCGTAGTGCTTACTTACAGGCAGGGATGAAAAAAACAACCCTAAATCCCAACAGTTTGTTCTAAATGCTGCTGATGATGTTGACCTTGCCGAATAAGCACATTAAATATTCAATGTTGAAGAAAAAAAAAACTAAAACTCACGAGGTGCTAGAATAGAAACTCTAACAAACTATGTACGGTACCTAGGTACAAAATTTATAACCAGCAATTTCTTTTAGCCTTTCTTGTTACTTACTAGCTTTTTGTTTATTTATGTACCTACCTACCATTTTATGAAGCCCTGAGGTCAATTGCTTGATATCAGGTTTAAGATATGTTTATTTCTCATAAGAATTTACAAAATTCACTTATATGAGAAACTTAAATTAACTTATCCACGAAACATTTTTTTGTTTGGGCTAATCGTGGGTACATCTTGTAGCTAGACATAATTATACCTATTACTAATTACATACAACCTATCAATTACCTACGTAGGAAATAATTATGATTAAGTAAGGTAATAATTTGTTATAAGTTGGTTGAGATAAAACATACAATAACACAATAGTAGAAATAATGGCCAAAAAGTAGGTAGATTTTAAATGATGCTCAGTCGAACTTCGGAACAAAATGGTTTGGTCAAGCTGTTTACACGGAATAGGCACAACTGGAAGCGACACTACAAGGACCGATTTGGTTAAAGCTTTTAAAGTATTTTATTTTATTTTTCCTACTATTTATTATAAGTATAAAGTAAACATTTGGGTTTTATGAGTAAACTTGTTTTTGTAGTTAAATACCAAGTAAAATTAGGCAATTATTTAAGTTTTGTGTTTATAACGATTAACTAGTCAGACTTTTTGTTTATTTTTTTATTTTATAAATTTTTTTAATATTTTTTTGTAATTTTTTTTTATTATTTTTATATTTGCTTTTTTTTTTTTTTTTTTTTTTAATTTTTTAAGTAGGTTTTATTATAATTTAGCTTATGTAATGATACCTAAGCACCCATTTTTTACTACGATCATAATAAAAGTATAATAATAATAATAATGGTATAGGTGCTTAGCTAAATATTGAAATACAAGTTGTTTTTTTTTTTTTTTTTTTTTTGTGTGAGATTATTAAACAAATAATATAGGCAAGATAAATATGTGTAGGTATAAACGATAATCTATCTATGTATTTCTGTTGTATTCATTTAGTAATTACATGACTTATTTAGTGTTTCAGAAGTTTAAAAGTAGTCAGAGTTTAGCATCATATTTTTTTTTTTTTTTTTTTTTTGTTTTAATTGTTTGTTGACTGTCTTAATTGTAGTGAGTTTTTAAAGTTTGAATGCCTTTAGTCAATATTTTACATATAAATATGTAGTAAATATCTAAGTAACCAATTATAGCAGAGGTATTATAGATATCATAATGTTAGTTTGCCTACTTTTAAGTTATTTTTTTTTTATTTTTTTATTTTTTATTTTTTAATGGCTGTGAGTATTTTATCATCAAATAAACTTTTAATTATTTTGCTATGGTTAATTTGTAGCATGCTTATAATATTATAGCTATCGACAATTTGATATACCTAAATAAGTGAACAAATCTATTCTTTGAAGTTTTTTTGAACATATTTCAATCATATTTCAATCCTTTGGCGCTCCTTTAACATTATTTTTGGCGTCATGTTCTATGATTTTAGGTACACCCTTGATATATTTAATGGTAAGGCTCTTTTCACCACTTTCTGTGCGATATTTTAATTCTGCTTTAAGATTCTTCAGGTGTTCCTGTTGTTTGGGTGTTTGGTCGGAATACATTTTAATACCATCCTTTGTGAGATTAACTCTTTTTCGTAGAATAGACTTAACGATTTCATGTGAATTAAAGCAAACCTTCAGGGGACGAGATTTTCCAGGGCTGAATTTTCCCAGACGGAGCACTTTCACAGGTTCAGGACAATCTGGTATAATAATTTTTGTGATTTTTATTATTTCATTATTATCAGAGATCATCTTTTCTTGTAATTTTTGTAGCGATTCGGGTTCAGGTATTCCAATAACAATAATATTTCGGCTGCGTAGTTCGCGATCGTTTATTTCTGCCATAATACCTTCTTGTATTTCCAAGGACGACGATGTTGAAGAGCATGTTTCTTTTATTGTTGCTTTTAGTAACTTTATGTCCGATTCGACTGTTTCAAGTTTTTTCTCCGTAGATGTATTCTTGGTTGACAGGTTTTGTATGTCTTGTTTCATCATATTTTGTTCAGAGATAAGGTTATCAGTTGTAGATTTTATTTCAACAATATTTTCTTTGATTTGGGTTATATCTCTTAGCAAATTGTCCATTGAGTCTTTTTGATTCATGTTTAGCGCAGTTATCATCGCCATTATCTGTGACATCTGTTTTTGCATCTCGGAAAAGTCTTCCCTAGTTATTTGGTTATCATCCGTTTGTTTACGTTTACTCCGTAACATCATTCTATTGGGATCAGATATTGTCAATACATTACTGCTTGTCAGGTTTGGCTGAGAATCACTACGGCCGATACCGCTGAAGCCACTTCCAGTAGGAGATCTTGTTACACTCATTTTTATATCCGTGTTTATTTTGTTGTCGATTCGAGGTTACGGTAATTCAATGCAAGTGCAAGTGAGGTAAAAAATCAGAGTGCGTCTTGTTTCCCCGAGGGGGTGAAGAGCTGTTACCTCGTAGATTTTATGAGATGGTTAGAAGAGTAGCGTCACAACAGCACGCAATAGCTTGGTCCGTAATAACACTTAACTCACAGCACATAAGTAATAAGATTGCATGTAGTAAGTTTAAGATATTTTTTAAAATAATTATATGCACGTCTGCTTCGCACGAACGCTCAAAGCTCATATTACGATATTACCTGGAGAGCCTAGGTTTAAAACAACAAAGTATAATGCCCCAACTAACACTTGAGTTCTTATTCCGTTTATTATACCGGTGTTTGAGATATCGCCGTTATCTTACTAGTCCTACCTAAGAATAAATATGCCTAGCTAGATGTGTAGAGATGCCTACGGTAAACAAATTGCAGGGGGGGAACGTTTGTGTGTGTGTCGCCAGGAATACCTCTCCTGTGTAATATTGGGAAAAACTTGTGGCTGTGGATAGTTGCGGGGTCAAGTTAATGATATCGCCGCCATTTGCGGACGCGTCCCAGCTCCGAATTGCGCCCGGGCACGTTAATGGGCTACAGCTACACCACTCTGAATATTTTAAAGGACATTCGGTGAAATTACTACAAAAATAATGTCGCTTTGCTTGTACCGAATTACCCGAGAAACGGTTGAGAGACCGGCAATAAATATGCACGGAATCCTCTTCCTATAGCCCCTCTGGAGATTGCTTTTCTGGATTAGGTATTTCCAGTTGGAGTTCAACTGCCAAACTTTGAAATAACATTCGAGTTGAGGTTATCGATTATCATATACGAAGTACATACACTCGCAGAAACCATTTCACGTGCAGTTCTAGCACAGTAAGCTTTTTCAATAATAAATGAAGTGCAGAGAACAGCGCCCGCTCTGCCTCTACCAAACAGAATAAAGTGAATCGCCTAAGCCTCCGCTTCCGCGCCCGCACCCGCCTCCGCCTGGCTCGCGCGTGCAGACAGCGTCCTACGTGCGCTGCATAATGCACCGTTCCGTGCTAAATTCACAACTACGTACCCTCCGGCAAAATAAATTTACTGCTTCTATCTTATTTGCTCTAATTCGTGAAAACTGCAACTCGAAACTGCGTTGGGGTGTAATGATAGTACGAGCGAGACAACGCTTTTGCTGAATTAGCTGTAGATGGGTTGCGTTTTGATTTTAAATTTTCTGATAACGGAGAAAAATCGTAGTTTCCAGTTTTCGCACTGAATGTTTCGAAGTTCTTATGCATTTTGCAAAGGGGAAAGTTTCCGCGCAGTGTTGAAACACACGACGCTGTGAATTCGAGCTAAGCGATCTCTTTACGAACTTGAACTTTTTCGCTCAGAAAAAATCTAGGTAAAACTAAACATTTTCTTTTCTTTTCCTGACGTTACGAACACTAGATAAACAGCGTTCGTGGTCACGGGATGACTAAAGTACTCGGAGCTACTGCCGAGAATTGAGGGTAGGGTTCACGACTATCCCCGGTTCGTCTTCAGAAACAGAAAAGTCCTCGTTCACATTACGACACACTACTCTGACGGTGTCAGGCAGACGTACAGTTGGACCACCACGCACACACTTATTAATTACCGGATTCCACGCAGATAAGAAACGAAAACCACCAACATTTCGGTGCTTTTTAATCTCAATCACCTCTCGAACTATCTTCTCATAATAGTGGCGTTCTTTGGATAGAACTTTTGGGTCATGTATAACGTGACCATACGCGAGACTGTCCCGCTTTCCAGGCTGTCTGTCCCGCTGTTCCCAGCGAGAGCAAAAATGTCCCGCTTTTGCAAACAAACCTTTCTTACCCACTAGATCAAATTCATTGCACTTGAATCCCCCTAGGTAGGTTAGAATTACCTTTTTATATCTGTCTGTCTGTTATCTACCTTTTAACGCCTAAACCGTTAAACTGAAAACGAAAAAATGAGTAGGTAAGTACTTAAGTAATTTTTATCGTGAAAATAAAAATGAAGATCTGTTTTTTTTTTTATTTTAGGTAAGTACTACCTATAGTATTCTAGGTAGGTACCAACCTATAATTTTTATACCAAGGTACTTATAGTATAGGTACCTACCTACCTACCTATTTTACCTAAGTACCTACTTATATTTTTTTACTTGGTGCAAAATACCCCATTTTTTTCATGAAAATTGAGCACCGCGCTCGCTCAATTCAGGGCAAGGAGAACAAAATTAGCTCTGCCAATAAAACGTGTGTTAAAAATCCGTAAAAGCTTTCGAAATAAACATAATGCAGTAAGACTAAGTACTTACCTAGGCTTTGTCTGGCTCAGCTTCTTATTAACGTGCATAAATATCAACCTCCACCTACCCCAATTTAGTGGGAGGGAGTTCAAAACAAATCGACCTTGACTGTTAGGTAGGTAAGTAAACGTACTTATTTACTATTCTGAGGGTAGGTAGGTACCTACCTAAGGGCTTAGGTAAGTACCTACTTAGCAGGTAAATATGTAGGTAGGTAGGTGTCAGTAATTAATAAATAGGTAAATACTTCCATACACACAATAAAATGTTGTGTGTCAGTAATTAATAAATAAATACCTAGGTAGGTAGGTACCCAAATTAAGGTTTAATTTACCTACCTAGTACCTATCTTCACTACAAAAATTTATTTAATGTTATAAGTAAGTAGGTACGTAGGTACCTAGCTACCAACTTAGTTAAGTATGTGCCTACCTACCTACCGTCAAATACGCCAACATTGGGGTGTTTCGCAGGACTCGTGTTTTTGGCATGTCCGGCCTTGCGAACCTATTAAAATGACCAGTTTCAGTATTGCTGTATTTTTATTTGGAAATAGTATACGAGTACGCTATTATGGCACTAGTAATATCCTCAATTATATACATAGGAAAGCTGTAATTAATTTCTAAAGTCGTGAAATCTAAGTTCTCTGGTGTGTCCGCGACACCCCTATCTGCATTCAATCGCTTATTACCAGTGATCGGAATGAGGCGGGCTAAACTACCTAAAGTTCAAAGAACAGAGGCGAAAAAGGGGAGACTTCCTTACTACAAGAATTTTATTCTTGTAGTAAGTAAGAATTTTATTGAAAGTTGGCACAATTTTCACAGTGAGTAAGTATATTTAAAATTAATGTTAATAATATTGTGAACTAATTCAAATAATTTTTCTATTTGACCGACGGAAAAAAGTTTTTTATCCTTATAATTTACATTTTAGTTTTTGTTATTAATTCAGGTAAAAAATTGATTCACCTTAATGTTAGATGTTCTTTATTATTGTCCCGGAAACGGAAATAATTGGGTCGAAAAATATCTAGTCCTAAGGCGTCTCCATTTGTCTCTGTTATTTTTCGAACTTTAGGTATTTTAGCCCGCCTCATTCCGATCACTGCTTATTACGCAATAATGAAATATAAATTGACACTTTTTATAACGTTAACGTTAATATAGATACTATTAGGTAGTGGTGAATCAAATTTCATGTTATTTTAACTCCACGTTACTGTTTTACAAAGCAAACAAATGTGTCCGCGATAAAAAACTAATTTCTCTGTCGCTAATTTCTTTGGCATTTTCCTAATTTCTCTGGCATTTTGCTAATTTCTCTGGCATTTTGCTAATTTCTTTGGCATTTTTCTAATTTCTCTGGACCAAACCTAATTTCAATGGGCACGAATATATTTAAACCACTAAAACTTCAAAACGGCTTTATCAAATTGAGGGCCGCTAACATTAAAATGCATGTCTTTGAGTGCTTAATTAGGTATGTTATTTTTTTTTTTTAAATAACCAAAAAAAAAATTGCGAAAATGGGGTACCGTTTTTCGGACCGCTTCTTGCGAATCATCCATTGCCCACTTTTTTCGAATAATTTCAATTTTTGTAAAAAAATTCTATGGGAACGTAAGTAAGTATTTTCTTTTAGCATCTGCTAATATATGATTATGTGCATGTATTACTTTATCAGATTTTATTATGCGTCAATATTTAATTAAGTATTCTATACATTTTGATGGCGGGCAAAGTTATCTGGACTTTTAGCCAACATTGCCCACGTTGATTTTTGACGCAAATATAGCCTCTAGACTAGAGAGATGAAATAAAAATCCAATACAAGAATTTAAGCAATAATGGCGTTTACTTTAGGAATTAAAACGATACTATAGAAGGTTTCCTAGCAAAGTGGCTGGGCAAAGTTACCCTGACATTTTTTGTCTTTTTCATACAAATCGCATTTCGACTTTTAAAAGTGCTAGGGTTGGCACTTCTTAGTAAACTGATCTTGTGATCGTAGTTGTTGTAGGTATAAATAAACTGGTTATTATTCATTCAGGTATTTATTTAATAAACTTTAATCAACATATTTATGTAGGTACCCAAATGAAAATGAAATGTTAGTTGAGATCAAATGATGTTAGGAGCTAAATTAAAATAACAATCAGACATTTTCAGCTAACTGTCACTATATTATTGCATTGTCACCAAAGACTCATAATTTTACCAAAATTCAGCTCAATCTGACACCAGGAAGTAGGTCAAATTAAGCTTGCAAGAATTGACCCGGACAAACATACTTACAAACATACGAACTTACAAACATAGGTACAAACTTACAAACATACAAACATTGCAAGTTAATTAAAAGCTTTAAAAAAAAACAAGTTTTTGAAGTGCCACCCCTAAGCTTATTTTGATGGCGGGCAATGTTGTCAATAGTAGATCGCTACATTGCTGGATAACTTTGCCCACCGTTATAACTCTTGTTTGAAAAGACATTCAGCAACGATAATAACATATTAATACTCCTAAAGTGTTCTTTCATATCATAGTATTAATAAAACTAACCTGTGTTTTCGCCATCACTCACAATTCACTTATGAATTTGCACCAAAATTTGCCCGCGAAAATACCCACCGTACTCGATGAGTTATAACAAGTTACTGAGTGAAGTTAGCGACACACCCGATATACAGTGTTGCTAGACACATAACCTATTTTCTATCAAAGTCAAAAAATGTTACCATATTATTCAAATATTTTGGCAATCTAAAGATATGCTTATAAATTGATCTTCGGGCAAAATTACCCTTGGTGGCAATGTTGGCGTACTATTTGACGGTACCTATTCTTATATTATGCTTACTTTTCTATCCAGCAGCGTTGGAAATTGAACATTTGCTACTTATTTACCCATAATACCTAATCCAGTCAGCTCAAAACAAGAGCCAGAGTTCATGGAGAGTCAGCGCGCAAATTTGAATCCATGCTGCAAACGTGCTTCAATAAACCAATTACCAAAGTGAGCCAAATGGCGCTGCCGGGTGATGGCATAGCGGCACGCTAGAATCGATAATTCACAATATGCCCGCTAGAGGGCAACACCGTCAGCGCCCGGTGCGCGCCCACACCACTCTCCACGTTGCGCATCTATGAACTTAACTTTGCAAGGACGTCGTGAAATCAAAAAAATTAAAATGTTCCTAAGAATTTTTTATTTATTCTGTTTTTAGTAGAAAAATATATTTTATAAGATTGTGTTAATTTTCTGATACGAAAATTTGATTTGAAAATTGTAGGTATTTGTTTTCAATCATTTTAATTTTAAGAAATAGTGAAAAATAAATGTTTCAAAACACAATGCATTTAATTTAATATTATTTGAAAACTAAAAATATGTATTCATAGTACTTACATTCGATGTAGGTACATAATTTGTACATCAGGCGTTTTCATTGAGTGAGAGCGCACGCTCGTACAACGTCACATCGATCGACCACTCGTAGTCAGCTGCTGCTTAGCTTGCCGTTCTGTGTCGCGCTTATTGTCCGCTTTCAATGTTTTCGGTTTTATTTTGTTATTTCTGTGATACAAACTGATTTTTACCTACTATACAACGTACTACTTTAGTGTGAATAAAATTGTGCTATAATACAGTGTTGTCGACCCCTAGAAAGCAGATTTAAACAAGGTAAACGCCTTTATTTTGGTTTGTCGTGAACATAACCTCTACGATGTTCATTTCAGTGTTTTGGTGTGTTTGAGTGATATTTTGGATTAAGAGAGGCTAGAAACTGTGTTCTGTAAGTTATTATATCGATATTCTTTGATAATATTGCAAAAATTCTGTACTTTTGGTACAATTTTGTCTCAATTTGGGCACACTTTCTTTCTTTACAAAAACATGTTTTCGGGAGAATTTGTACCAACCAAACAAAGGACTAGAGTAAAAATGCTTGTAGAGTGGGTGTAGAGAGTAATGTTTACTAGCTACATAGGTACATACCTAGATTTTTGTAATGTAAATAGTAAAATAGCGTTTAGTTAGCAAGAATGTTTTAACTATGAAATGAATCACCATGACAATACAATACAATGCTTGCTTGATGAGACAATGACATTTCGTTCGAAACCCACCCATAGGGGGCGTTAGTCGCTGGAAAGATGCATCCATTGTTCGTTCGCCGGTTTTATCAGCTGACTTCACTTGGTTTTCTCATGAAAGAATTAAGTAGGTATTATTGTGAATGAATAAATAAGTATTAAATATCACTAATAAAATAAGTATCACTGTTACATACTTATGTAGGTAATTACAAAAGTGTAGGTACCCAAGTGATTTTTGTAGGTGACGAGACAATAATTTTAATAGATTGTAGGTATATTTATGTAGGTACCTACCTAAAAAAATTGGTAAAAGAATATTTTTACGTTGGTACCTAGGTAAAGGATCACTACTAGAAATAGGTAGGTACCTAGGTAAGGTACCTCTATATTTATCAATAAAAAAGTAGGTATTAGGTACTTAAAACAAATATTACTTATCATGTAGGAACTTAACTTAACTTAAGGTAGTACCTAGGTAGGTACCTACCTATACCTACTTAGACAGCTTAGGTAGGTACATAATAGGTACAATATGTAAGCCAATTCGGATACCTACTATGTTCATGATTAGGTATGGTAGGTACCTAGATATGAACCATTTATCAAAGATAGGTATCCTAAGTACCTACAGTTGGGCCGACGGATCTCGGCGATCGTGAAGTTAGGCTTTTCGCTGCGCAGTAGAACATTTTGTATGAAAAAGTTGCACTGCGCATCGAAACGGCTAACTTCACGTACGCCGAGATCCGTTGGCCGTACTGTACCTACTTACGCGTGCATTCATACGCACGCTGCGAAAAGCTCTCATGCCATTAGGTAAGGTACAGGCGCACAAGTGGTAGGTAATTATTAGTTACTAACTAATAATTACTAACTAACTAAATATCGTTACCTACTCAGCAAAGAAAAGTGACCAGTAACAGCTGGGTTCAAATATCTGCTGGTCAGCCCCCATACCATGAGCTTTAAATGCGATTCAGTTTAGGTCCTAAACTGAACTGCTTCGCTAATTTGTCACATGACGTATGCTATGACGCTGACGAAAATCAGAACCTAAACCAAGGATTTCATATACTACGTAACTGGATAGTTCACTGAAACAGAAAACGCGGTCCGTCACTGAAACGGAAAACCTAAACTGAACTGAATTGTTTACTAAGACGTCATGGTACGGCTACAGTGCTTCTCGGCTGAGCGCAGTTGGTACTTCTCATTTTGACTTGGCTTACTTTGTTGGGTTTGTTGGGACCTTACAAACAAGAAACAAGCCTAGCCTCCTATATAGCGGTACTGCAGTGAAGCGGCGCGGCGACGCGTCGCAACACAGTTGAGTCCCGAAGAATTTTCCCGGTTTTGTTTGCCGAAATGATTCCCGAAAATTCCCGGTTGCGCCGCACCGGTCCGCAGCCGCTATGCGGCATAGCTCCGCGGCTGGCGGAGAGACGCGGTGCGTCCAGTTCACGTTGAATTCGTTGAAACCGCACGAGCGAACGACGCCACACAAAGAAGGAATGCAGGGGCGGCCTTAGCTATCGCGAGGCCCCGGGTGGTAGATTTTTGCGAGGCCCCTGGTGACGGGCGTGAGACCAAGATTTTTGGGAGTGACACCCGATATTATGCTGAGGGAAGGGGGGGGGGGGGCGAGCGAAGCGAGCCGATTTTTTTAGCACTTTTTGTTCACTTTTCTAGCAAAATGATGAGCTTAATATGCGAGCAAAGCGAGATCCCTACTCTCGCAAAATACTTATGAATTTAAATGCGAGCGAAGCGAGCCAAATTTTTAAAGAAAAATGCAACATTATAATGACACTACATTTTGCTTACAGTGCTCAAAGAAAAGGCTCGCTGCTTGTCGGTTTCTATTCTGCGGTCAGACATTTCACTTTTTCGTCACTTAGTTCGCAAAATACACATGAAGCTAAAATGCGAGCGAAGCGAGCCGATTTTCTTAAGACAAATGACACATTGATATGACGGGATGAAAAGGGCTAAAAATGTTTGTACGAAAAATTTAGAATTCCTAACATTTAAGAATTTAAGACATTATAATGCTGGATCAGCATCCATCGATCCAGCGATCAAAGATTTTGGGGGGGTGGGTTTGTCATGGCCCTGGGACCGAGCCTGCCTAGTCATTGCGAGGCCCTACCAAAGTTCCTAGGTATTGAAATTTTGATGACGAAAAGACGGAGTCGCGCACATATTCTAAAACAAAGTCCTTCGCCCCCTCATAAACTACTGAACGGATTTTTATTTGGTTTTTTCACCAATAGACAGACAGAGTGAGTGGTTTATGAGGAAGGGTAGGTGTATAATTCGTTTAGGTTTTGTGTAAATTGGTTGAAATAATGATGATGATTGTTGAAAAAGTTGGAAAAAAATAAAGCTGACTGGGAGTTTTCCTAAAAAAAGCTGCCTATTCTTTTTGAGATAATAACAAAACAATGTAGAAGGCATTGTTCTTATTTTATAGGTTTAAAGAAAAGTTCACAATAGAATTTGTCTATCTTTAACGGATAGGCTTATATAAGATTTTCTCTAGTCGGCTTGCTGCGCGAGGCCCCTACAAGCGCGAGGCCCCGGGCGAGTGCCCTGCTCGCCACCCCCAAAAGCCGCCACTGAAGGAATGTAATTTTTTTGCCGCTTACTGTAGCGCCGCTGCAGTACAGTGCGGCTAGGTAATACCGCACTCCGATGCCGCGACGCGCCCTCCACTGCAGTGTCGCTCTAGTGCGGTTTCACCTTTACCTACTTTGAACTTTCTTTAGGTAGGTAAAGAAATCTAAGGTCAATCAGAGAATTGCACTGAATGCCTTCATTCATTTCATACCTATCGGTAGTTAGGAACTCTATAGGTGATAGCCTGATAGGTCGTTATGTTGCTTGATTGGATAATCGCCAAGTATCGGCGATGTTTTGTACTTTGTCCAATTGATCGCTCCGCCTAACTCAAAATGATTAATTAATTCGATGACCAACTCTGAAATTGAGTATCTCATAGCATCACTTATCTAACCATTGGCAATAGGTACTTCGTGTTTTGACATTAACTAAACGTTGGGTTTGAAAATTAAACACTAGCTAACCCGACAGAAATCCTGTTCTTTAAATCCCACACATTTTCCAACTTACCAACTTTTCGGGCAACTATTCCAATTTTCTTTCCATAGATAACAAATACTTAAAACAAATAACTAAAATTCAGTTTTCGGCAAATTTAAACTCAGTCAAAGTTATTGTGCTGTTATGAGAGAGATGAAATAATAGTATAATGTTCAGTAGAAAGAGCGTGCCCTGGAAAGAGCTTCGTGGAGAAAGACGCATCAGTTATGCCGACAAGGGGCAATCCCTTAAATTGCAGAAGAGAAGTTTTGAATTGCTTTCTAATAAAAATATGTAGGATGCGAATAGCGCAGGACCGGAGAAAGTGGCGAGATAACGAGGAGGCTTATACCCAGCAGTGGGTGGACGTGGGCTGAAATAGAAGATAGAAGAAAAATATGTAGGTACTACAATACAAGATAATAAGACATTTCTACATTTTCTACCCATCGTGCCTTTAAAAAGTTTAAATCATATTCCCAAATATCTTTAAAGGCGATAACTTTAACGGAAACCAAAATTAACAATTTCTAAACAAATGTTGCCTAGTTATACCCTCTGTAACATTCACTACTCATTACGCTTTACTAGCAAAGATAGCTTATCTCCAAAAATCCTTAAGAAATGAAATAATAAACACGTAGCTTAAACAAAGTTCACGCTAGACAAGGCAACCACAACTCTTAAATTCTAGTTAGAAGTAATAGACAATTAAGATGCAGAATGCAGGATTACCTTCAGGGCAATAGCCGCCAACGACATGTATCGATTAAATGCAAATTACACCCATGCAAATGTAAATTGAACAATAATTTTGCTATTATATACGATACGTCCTTAAAACGGACGCTTTATGGGTACTTTTAACAGTCTCGTGATATTTACTATGCGCCATTCGATTCCACTAAAATTTGTGCCCAATCTAGAAGCTATTGACTGATATTTTCCCTAGTCTGTCTTATAGGGATCTGTGTTGAGAGGAGTGTTGTAAAAGTACTTGCAGCAATATGGAGAATGACAAAGATGTTTGGTGTGGAGTGGTAAACATGTTAAAAATAAAGAAAGATTCAAAGGAAGTTTGAAAGTAGCACCAATGACAAAATAATTCGGAACTATTTATGGAACTCCTCAAATTTGACGTCACGTCCTAAGTAATAGGTTAATTTAGTATTGGCATTTCATAAGGTCTAGTGAAGTAATTTGAAGATATGGAACTGTATGAAAAATGATGTGGCTAAAAGAGTGATTAGGAAGAAAAGTCTGATTGGCAAAGCGTTAGATCCTCTCATCTCATTACTTATGTATGTTGCAAAGTATGGACCACAATTAACAAATCTCGTGACTCATTATTAGCTAACAATGTTAAAGTAATATTTTCTCAGACTGGCCACAAACGAAGCTAATGGCTAACCGAAAATGCTTTTAAAATGCTCATAACTATACATTTGCAAATGTCGACTTTTGTCGAAAATGTCCGTCTCGTCGGCCATATTCCGTTTAATGTCGCAATATTGTGAGCGGTGGACGGCCGCGGCCGGTCGCGTGCATTTACATACATTAAAGCGGACTGTAGCTGCATGTACTGGCTCGCTCCTCACCAGCCTCGCCTCGCTCAGAATGTGTGTGCGCTGCGAATTAACTGTAATTGAGCCATTCGGATAGCGGTGAGCCGCGCTTCACTGCCTCTGTAGTTTGGCTCCAACACCACTTTTCGCTTACGTCTTCCATCAAAAACAATATTAACTCGACGTTTATCTGTTGCACAGATTTTCACATTACACTCGCTCCACTCACTCACGATCGCTGTTGTTCTCTTTTGACGGATGAACGCAAAAAGTTCATTTCATTGTTGAATTCTTTTCAGAGAAAACATTTCCATTTTTACAATGAAACCGAATAACTGATGCCTACGCGCTAGGATATTCATCTTCACCCTTTCTGGAGAAAACAAACAGGGGGCGTCGGAATTTTGTTATTAGCGTTACTGAGGGGGTAGGTGCCTCTACCGTCGCGCACCTGACTGATTGATAGCACTTCTTTCCACCTCGGGTCGAGCTTGTAATCGAGCCATTAATAAACTTTACTGCCTGCAAGTTTATCCTGTGGACTCGTTATTTGGTTAATGGGCTGGCAAACGGCCCGGGCACGAGACACCTGTAAAGGCGAGCGCTGGGCTCGCGCCGCGCATTGTGTGCCCTAATTGACATATTGATGGAGATGTTCAAAGGTGAAAGCTCTCTCTTCAGATTTGGGTCGCACAAATACGGGTGCTCTGAATACACTACTGAATGGCCTTATCCTGGCACACGATTGCTTCTTTGCATCACAATGGCAGCCTGGCGGTTTATTAGACAAACATCGAAGTTTTGTTAAATAAGCTCTAAAATTCTGGGTAATTTGTTATTTTCAAGGGCCTGGTTATTCGGAACTGAACGGTGCATTTACCAGTAAAATTATTTGTTTAGTGTTTGTTTGTTGTAGTTGTATGGCACAAGATCGTGATATTTGGAGACATCAAGGGGAGGCCTGTGCCCAGCAGTGGGAAACGATAGGTACCTAAATGTAAAATAAAATGTAATACGATCATGACTGTATTCCCAAGGTGCGGTAGACGTATTTTTCAGATCTTTTAGGCATTTTTAGATCTTTTGAAGATGTCTAAGCTTCAGAGGCGTGTCCAAACACATTTGGTACATTCCCACATTTTGCAGAAGTTAACATTCCATACGTTATACAGGTCGCAGGCCCATCGACACTATTTGAAAGCTAACTGGTTTCCTCACGATATTTTCCTTCACCGAGAGCTCGTGTTAAAGCGCATACTAATTTTTCGGTACGAAAAATTCATTGATGCACGGCCGGGTTCGAACCCACGACCTTCGGATTGAAGTGAAAATCGAGGCACTAAACTTACTCTGGCAACACTACTTTTAGGCTAATTATAATAATATTAAAATACTTAAAATTGTTACCACGGTTCATCTTTCCTCTGATTTTAACCTATTCCTAGAAGTAGAAATTCAGTTACCCAGTATTTAACTGAAATATATTCGGGAATTATTATATTTGGTTTTAACAACATCAGACGGTGGGTCGAGCTAATATCACTTGACGGTTGACAAAGCGGCTGTAGACATGGAGGCTCTGCTTACAGTTTTGTAAACAAGAAGACAAAGGTTCCAGTGAAAAGTAACAAAGGTTTTATTTTTGTTTTAGAGAGATTATAACATTTACTGTGAGCAATCACCTTGTCTCTTTAAGGGATGTAAAAGTAATTTACATATGACTTTCTTTTTTACTCTTCTTCCTTACCGGATGAGTCCGGCAATGTGGCACCAATGTGGCAAAATAAGCTTGAGATGCATTCTCATTGCTTGTTCATAGTTCACCCATCAAGCAAGACTAGCGTAAAATGACCTAAATTGAAATCCGACTATACCACAATACAGTTTCATGGAGTTAGTGTATTAATGTCAAGCTAGGAGAGGGAGAGACCGTCCCGTCAAGTACTCAGGGCCGAGAGGCTTAACTTGACAGAATGTAAACGGCGAGGAGACAAGGGAGGCGCGTCGTCGCTCGTAAAAAAGGGCAAAGCAATAATTGCGGTGGCTCAGGGTACGCTGCCGCAGCGGAGCACGAGCGGCGGCTTCCTTCCGCCCGCCCTGTGATTGAAAGTTGACATTGAACCGCCCCGGTGTGGTGGCGCCAGGTACGGCCCGCGCTATTTTTGACCCCGCGACCTATCGCCTCAGCGATCGGCCTCACCAGAAACTTGCCGTTTTAATCGCGTGAATGTGCCGCACCATTTGCAAATGCGCACAAAACGAACCTTTCGTGTTCCGCCGCAAATTAGCGTCGCGTTTGTGCGCTCCTCCGCTGCAATTAAATAGGGAAAGCTTTCATTTCAAACTGGAAAAACTGTTAGTTTAAAGATTTCCCTGGCTTAAGCAGGTCAGTGTTTACACCATGGTCTTTTGTCCTCGGTGTTCGCTTTTTGTTTTCACTCGGAATAGAGGTATGAAAGACAGATGGTTAACATTCAAATCCAAATTATCTGAATGAAGACGATGTTGACACCGGCTCCGCCGCGGCCGAGCGACATTCGAATTGGGTCAACGCCTACCGACAAAAGGTGCGGTGTCAGATAAGCGACATTTCCCGGCGTCCAGCTGCCGCTCGCCCCTTAGAACAAAGAACACCGGAATATTTTCATTTATTCGAGTTCACCTCGTTTCTCTTTTTCCGCACTCTTATGTATGGATAATCATTAGGCATCGTTTACACGCCGCCCTTTAATGTGTTTGCTTGCTCCACAATTTGATACCGCGCCTGTTTGCATTGTTGCCGTTTTGCCTTCCCGATTAGGGTCGCATTCGTGAACCATATTTATTAGAGCGTCGTACTCGTAACACGATTTTCGTTTTATACGAATAAAAAACACTTCGCGTTCTAAAACATTCGAAGGTGTAAGCTTTCCCCTTCCTGGGATATTTGATTCATGAGAACAACGCTGGTAAATACGATGTTTGTGTACTGTGAATCGTGTTCGTTGTTTATTTTTTTGTGACCGTCTGTCGTAGCGTAGTGCCAACATCGTAACTGGATAGTGCTACGTATAGAAAGCTCGGTGGCGGAAGGACGTGTCACTCACTCGGCGCTGACGCCTGCCTGCTTTCAGAGCTCGCTGCGCTTCCGACCTGCCCTCCGACACAGACAGTGTTCAACACAACTACGTCACACTATATAATAGTACGTTCAACTGGTGACGTTGTAAGAATTGGTAATTTCCTTAAGCTGATTATGTGTATTGTCAGTAAGTAAACAAAGCTTACTGCTTGCTTATTAATTGTAGACAGTTAAAGTCTTAATTCTTTATCCATATTATAACTTGTGTTTCTTGAACTCCATGCGCCAGTTGTTTTCCAAAGATGTAACTAAGGTAGCTTTTCTTTTAAATCTGGTTATAGATGTCCGTTACAATATGCCCTCAGACAAATTTAGAACAAAGCCGATTCGCAGACATCGATCTGCGTTACACAAGTTAGCAACAGCCAAACTAAACTACACACAATGCATCGATCTAAACTCGTCCAATTAATACTGAAAGTACAAACGTAATAAGAAAGCATTAGACAAGTTTATTAAATCTTCCTCCATTTAAAGAACCAGCTCATTCTAGGTAAAACCAAATTGTTATAATAGTATCTAGTTGAGAATGTGCTCAGAATTACCTCTGTAGTTAGCAGGTACCTCAGAAATGAGATAATAATGGTGTCCCGTGTCACCTTAGGGAGGAGGGTTTTCAGTAATCATTAGGTGAAACTGTGACAGAGGGCACCGTCCAATTGAGAATCAAGTTATACAGACCCTAATTAAATATTATACACAGCTTTATTTGCGCAAACAAATTAACTGGTTTAATAAACACAAGTAGAAAACGACCGGTCTAGTAAATATTTACAGTAAGATTAAACAGAATTTGCCAATTGTTCAAACTATCAATTAATAGAAAGATACTAAGTAAATACCGTAAATTGTTTTTCTAGTATAAACATCATATATTTACTCGTAAAACATGAAATGTACTATTTGCTTTGTGTTACGGTTTGTATAACAGTTACCTACGCTGCTCTAGCGACTCTGCTAGATTTATGAAACCGTTTTTATAATACCCAATAAATATGATTGTATTGATCATAAAAATAAAAGCAAAATTACATTTGCAATCCACTGGATTTTTAAATTTTTAATACACTATTTTCTTTCTTTTCGTAATTTACGTCTAGTTCTTCTATAACGTTTTGTATTGACTGGCACAGAACATGAACTTATACTCTATATACCTATACAGATGACAGAACGAAAATTAATAAATAACATGTAGGTAATTCATATCATTCTGGTAGGCCATGCGCCAGTTGTGTAACTCTATCTCACAATGTATAGTCGTATTGCTCATTATACGGACTAAAAACATATCAAAATTGAAGGAAAAATGACATTTTTTCCTTCAATTTTAGTCCGTAGAATGAGCAATCCGACTATAGAGTCGTTTGTTTCCCGTAATTTCAAATTTCTTCAAAATAAACCTGTAGTTTTCTAAGAACAAAACCTTCTAACTACAAAAGAAAGGGTGGCTATCCTTAGGGGGCAAAATTTTTGCTCCATCCTGTATAACATTTTTCCTGAATATCCCACAACCATAAGCACTTGTATTCGCATAGTATAGATAAATGTATAGATAAATATCCTAAAACAGTTTATTAATGGCCGCTGATAGGCCAAGCGCCAAGCAAATTTGCCCATTGTCCTTTAAAAGTAGGTACTCTCTCCTCAGAAGTTAGAACTAGGACGAACTTCTCCCAAATGTAGCAAGATTAGATGGTATAATAACGCGTAATATCCCATTAAAATTTTCCCAACTGAACTCAATTTGTTCAATTTCTCTCTCTAGAGATTGCGGTGAACGCGGAAGGACCAGCCGCTGTTCCATTAAACTAGAAAGTCGGTCTCCGAGTCCCAATACTTTAGCTTATTATCCGGGGGCTGACACATTAATACCGAAAGTGTTACCAACAAAATGTCAGTCCTGATATAACTTTGATTTGATCCGTTTGGATCGTTTTTTGTGCGCATTTAGGCCGGTCAGTGAGGATCAAGCAAATGTAAGCAGGTTAGTTTTGTTTTTGTTGTGAAACAAATCTGCTGATTTAGGTTTGTATTCCAGCAACGAATATGTGCAAAAAGTGAGACCTCCATTGAATCCTTCCTAAAATTCCTGAAATTGTCTAATCTTACCCGATCTTTGCCAAAATATTTTGACTATTTCTTGTCTCAGCCATTTGAAATATCGCATTTACCTTCTTCATTACCGGTAGACAAGAATATAAAATCATATTCCCTGAAAGGTGAACGTAATTTACGAATTCAGAGTTTTGTTGAAATTAAACCCCTGGAATTTGGCTGGCACCTACTGCGCAACACCAGCGAATGTAGCTGAAAATTCTTGAAATACGTTAATACGGTAGTCCACTAGTTTTCTAAAAACGTTTTTTGTTCCCGTAGACGTGAAAGCCAGTTACTAAGCGTGAAGGCTCAACTATTTGACTTTCTTTGATATGGGTCTAACTAAACTAATGTAGGGAGGTATTTGTTGACAACTTCAGTGTTGTGAGGACGGGTATAAGATTGGCTGGAAGAAGAAATGAGTTTCAGTTTTGCAATGAGACAAATAATGCCTGATTAATTTTAGGTATTAAATTAGAACTAAGTACTTACGTGTGTACTTGTATTATGTTTTGCTGTTGGTACTCATTTATTATTTACATTAAAATGATTATCTCTTACTTTTTCCCAGAAACGCCTTCAACAGTGTCGATAGCCAGTGACATATTTGATCAAAGTAAAGCGTATGCTAAATACCTGCACCAGATAACCTAGGCTTTAATTATGCATGAAACTGATAAGCATTTGCTAGTCCGTTTGTATATCTGTAAAACGAGGTGGAAATATTAGGCTGTTTATCACGTGCGAAACGGGTCGGCCGGAGCAGGGTGACGTGCCCGCGGCCATAATGCGCTTCATCACGCGACACTGCACAACATTCGTGAAATTTTTCGTGGCTCACATACATAGATTTGAAAAACAAATAAAGTAAGAAACTTAATTACATATTAAACTGCTGGCCAACCAGTGTCAAAATATTTTGGCTGTTCTGAAATTCTATCGTGCTTTAAAGACGAAATGGATTAGTCCATTCCGACCTTTTCGGCGGTTGGACTTTGAATTGAGACTTATTTAATTGTCATGTTGTATGTCTGTTCGTATGAGCTAGTGACTAACTAATACATGTTGAGAACCAAGTAATGTGCGAAAAATACTGGCATAACTAACATTTTTTGTTTGGAATCAGCGCAAAAAAAGCATTCCATATTCCTATGTTTTTAAGTGTTTAATTATTAGACTTTTGATAGATTGATATTATCTGGAGCCTACGTAGGTAGGTAATTAGTATTGCTTTGGTTTTAGAATTAACTAACTCCTAACACAAAAAAAAATATCTGTGCCTTCAACCCCAATTTATAGCTTGCGTATACAAACTTACTGGTCTTTATCTGTTTATCTAAAGATAGGTAATCGAATTTCATTGCGTGATTAAATCTTATGAGGAAAATCGTTGGCTCTTTATTCATGAACTACACTGGCCTCCAAAAAAATCGACCCACTTGGATTTTTTCGTAAAACTTAGCATTTTTGTTTAAACATGACATAAATTGATTAAAATTGTGGATTATTTTGCTGAATCTGTTTAATGGCAGCAATTTTATGACATAAATGACATGGTTTATCAATAAAAATAATAAAAAAGACAACTTTAACAAAAAGCGAAAAATAAATCTTTGCTCTCCGGTTTGTTTCATTAAGATTTTGAAGTGACACAACGTTTTTTGGAACAATAATCAATTAGGTATTCAATATTGCGTGTTGCCCCCTCTTGCCTTTATGATGGCCATCATTCGCTGTTTCAGCGACCTAATGAGAGTTTTTATGCTTTCTTGGGGAACCCGTTCCCATTCTTCTTTGATGGCAGTCTTTAAGTCACTTATTGTTGCTTGAGCTGGATTTGGGGCTCTAACCTTTTGTTTCAGCTGGTCCCACAGGTGCTCTATTGGGTTCACGTCTGAACTCCTGGCTGGCTACTTCATAACGCGAATACCGACCTCCTCTAAGTACTGTGTGACAATCCTAGCTACGTGGAGCCGTGCATTATCATCCATCTACACAAAATTTTCACCAAAATAACCTCCGTAAGGCACAACATATTCTTCTAAGATTCCTAAGACGTATCTCTGAGCATTTAAAACGCCTCTCTCTATAAAAGCCACGTCCGTACGTCCAGTCAAAGATATGCCAGCCCAGAACATAAACGAACCTCCCTCGTCAGTCAAGGTTTTTTTAAAGCAACATTGAGCATGTCGTTCTCCAGGGTGTCTCATGACATTACGACAGCCACCTGAGCCAAATAAAGTCATTCGGCACTCGTCGATCGAGCGAGCGAAGCGAGCGAAGATCTTAGTGGTAAGTTGGGCGATTTTGCTTTGTATGTTTGTATGTTTGTATGTTTGTATGTTTCACGAATTGTTGTTCGCGCATAACTGTCGAACCGTTCATCCAATCTGCATGAAACTTGGTAGGTCAATAGGTTGTGGTAAGGAAATTTACGGGGGAGCATATGAGCTTAATCGATGAAGGGGTTGTGATGATATTGGGTTCCCAAGGGGGTAAAAAATTATGAAAGTTACACAAATAAATTGAGTGGGGTGTCATACGAAAGGGCTTATTTTGTACATTCCAAAATGGTTTTTATTTTTAATCTAGGATGTATAGTTTTTGAAATACGACCAAGGACCAAAAACTACGAAACCAGAGCTGCAAGAGCTCCCGTTGCATAGAGTTTCGATGACTTCGTAGCTCATTGACTGGTCGGTCTTAAAAAGAGAGTGGCATCGTTGCGGTTTGGTTTGCAATGATTTTAGATGCTACTTGATTTATTTTCATGATAAAAAAAATTTGATAAAGAATGAAAATAATTGGGGTAAAAAAAGTTAAGTAAACAAATATATTGAGTGGGCTGTCAAATGAAAGGTCTTTATTTGTACATTCCAAAATAGTTATTATTTTTATTCTAGGACGTATACTTTTAGAAATACGACGAGAATTCATAAATATGAAATACCTAAATGAAAAATTAGACACGACATTATGTATTGCATGCATGCCAGTATTTTTTACCATGAAGAGCTAGCGCAATAGGCATACTCGGCAGTATCAGTAGTAGCACTTGAAATTATAGGGGTAGTCAGAAGAAAGTCCAAATGTAAGCCATCTACGGTGCGCGAGATCTCAGTTCGGGGCGAACTACTAGTTTAACTGACTTCAAAAAAGGATCAAATCTCAATTCGACGGAATCTTTTATTTTCTGTGTTTATCGATCGAGCGAGCGAAGCGAGCGAAGATCTTAGTGGTAAGTTGGGCGATTTTGCTTTGTATGTTTGTATGTTTGTATGTTTCACGAATTGTTGTTCGAGCATAACTGTCGAACCGTTCATCCAATCTGCATGAAACTTGGTAGGTCAATAGGTTGTGGTAAGGAAATTTACGGGGGAGCATATGAGCTTAATCGATGAAGGGGTTGTGAAGATATTGGGTTCCCAAGGGGGTAAAAAATTATGAAAGTTACACAAATAAATTGAGTGGGGTGTCATACGAAAGGGCTTATTTTGTACATTCCAAAATGGTTTTTATTTTTAATCTAGGATGTATATTTTTTGAAATACGACCAAAGACCAAAAACTACGAAACCAGAGCTGCAAGAGCTCCCGTTGCATAGAGTTTCGATGACTTCGTAGCTCATTGACTGGTCGGTCTTAAAAAGAGAGTGGCATCGTTGCGGTTTGGTTTGCAATGATTTTAGATGCTACTTGATTCATTTTCATGATAAAAAAATTTTTGATAAAGAATGAAAATAATTGGGGTAAAAAAAGTTAAGTAAACAAATATATTGAGTGGGCTGTCAAATGAAAGGTCTTTATTGGTACATTCCAAAATAGTTATTATTTTTATTCTAGGACGTATACTTTTAGAAATACGACGAGAATTCATAAATATGAAATACCTACCTAAATGAAAAATTAGACGCGACATTATGTATTGCATGCATGCCAGTATTTTTTACCATGAAGAGCTAGCGCAATAGGCATACTCGGCAGTATCAGTAGTAGCACTTGAAATTATAGGGGTAGTCAGAAGAAAGTCCAAATGTAAGCCATCTACGGTGCGCGAGATCTCAGTTCGGGGCGAACTACTAGTCACTAAAAAGAACAGACTCCCATTGCTGAACTGTCCAGTTCACGTGATCCCTAGCAAACTAAAGTCTAACTTGGCGATGGGATGTGGTTAAGTTAGGTCCCTTTGCTGGCCTATGTGGTATTACATTTTCATCCTTAAGCCTGCTTCTCACCGTACTCTCACTTATGGTAACTTCACGTACCTCCTGTAGACGTCACTGAAGATCAACACCAGAGAGATGCCGATTTCGTAGAGACGCTAGCACAAGAAAGTGATCATCTCTCTCCGATGTGACACGATTTCTTTCTGATTCATATCTTCGTTGATACAGACCAGTCTTTTGAAACTTTTTGTATACGCGAGGCACTGATGAACGGCTAAAATTTACTGTTCTGGCCACAAAACGTTGACTTAACCCTTTTGAATTAAAGCCACAAAACGCGTAGCCTCAGTTTCAGTTGTATCCATTATTTGTATGCAAAAGTTAACAAAAATGCATCTTCAATAATTAAACATAACACACAAAACAAACAATAAAACAAAAGTGCTGTAATAACGAAGTACACGTCTCGAACCGGTCAACACCAGTTTTAGCAAATTTTGCACTTATGGGTATTCTTGTTACAAAATATCGATAAGTACCATCAAGTGGCACAAATTATGACAAATGTGACGCATAATTACATTTCCTAACCCAGAAATTATTAAAAATATAAAAATTGTAAGTATTTTTCCTTATTTTAACTTTTTTAAGCAAAATACAAGGTGGGTCGATTTTTTTGGAGGCCAGTGTATCTTGAACTAGTAAGGAACCGGTTAGCACTTAGGAACTGCAAATTCTGCTGATTAAATAATTCGGTACTTACCTATATTATAATCAAAATTTGAAATTCAAATGACAATAATTGTGGATAATATAAAAAAAAACTTTAAATTTTGTCCTTCGGCAATTTTATTTTGTACCTGACAATTATTTATGTTAATGACTTGATCCGGACGTCGAAATTGAAAAGGGGGACGTCCACGTGGTGTGTTCAGTAAGTTGTTAACTATTTTATGGCAAATTACTAGCCATTGTAGTTGCAGTCATGCACCGTAAACCTCGGAACATGTTATTGTTTGACATTGACAACTTAGCGACGTCCATCTTACATCTTGTACTAAAAACACCAGTAAAAAACTGCCTAATGTGCTAATAATGTTATGTAAAATAATAAAGTAGTTACCTACATAGAAAATACTATTGTAATCAATCTAAGAAAGTATTTACTTAACATCTCTACTATCTATGGATTTTAGAAATAATGCAAAGACACGGAGCAGTGTGGAGAATTTTTCGGAACCTTTTTTACACCAGCTAAAAAATATATGAATTCGAAACGGTTTTCTTCAGTAACATTTTATTGATTGCTGTCTATTTGTTTTATTACAGGTACATAAGCCTGAAACTGCATTTATTGGTAAGTAATTCACCACACTTTTTAAAAACTTTGCCACCATTGGCATTGTATGTTTAAATGTTGTTCAGTGAACTCAAGAACATTCATAATTGATGCCTTCAGCCGTGCCTGTGAAAAATCGTCTTGCTTGACTTGCCAGACAGGCAGACAACAAAGTGACCCGTGGATGTAAAGATTCCTTTAAGTGTGTATTTGCTATCAAATATAGAATTGAATTCTTTTACGACTTCTAATTTCATTAGTAGTAGAATAGTCTTAAAACTATGAATTACTTTATTATTCGAATTACATGTCAATAAATCCAACTCTATTTAAATTTACCAATAACAGTATTACCTATTCTTGCGCTTTCAAATTTGTGTACGCAGTATATTCTGGCAAATAGTTTTATGTCGACCATTTTGACTTTTATTTTATTTTTCGTTTATTTTCCCTTGTGCGGCCGTAAAACGTACCTGGGCTCGCTCGGGGATAACGGAGCGGGCTCACGAAAAATTTATTATTGAGACCTTTTCGCCCGAGCTCCATCGACAGACATTGCGAAGGCGAAAGTTATGAATGACACATGTTTTGAAATATTACCTGCAGTGAACTGCTTCCCAAGAAATTTCATAGGATGAGAAGTTTATTTGTCGTGAAATATGTGGGAGTTTTACGAGAGCGGTACGACTTTTACAATGCTACGGATCAAGCAATTTTCTTACTTTTCGGTTTATATTGCAGAGCAATAAGGCTGAAAGGTGCTTCAAGAGAATAAAAGTATGAGGTGCGACAAATTGGATGAGAAAAGTTTGCTATTCGCTTCTTGAGCACCTATTTGTTTCGCAACTAACTGGAGTTCTTAAATCAGGTATTGTTGTATTTTGTTGTCATTTTATTGTACAGCGTAGCTCTTGTTATTTCAAAAATATGTCTACAGAATGTTATTAAATAAAGCCTTCTAAACGTCAGTATTCCAGAGAATAGAATGGAGCAAATCAAGCATCAAATTGATCATTCGTAAAGCCGATGCCAGGTGACTGGAAAATACATCCCGAACAGACAGATTCTCATTCAAGTCAAACAAGCTTGATGTTCAGATCGCAAAACAATGGTTCACTCGTCTGGTATTCCCGTTCGATTTTCTATTTATATCCACTTTCGATTCGCACCTTTCTCTTGTAAATGTTTGTTATTTTTCAATTGTCTTCATCAGTATATAACTTACAGTATTCCTGTGCATTAGTTGATTGGAATAGTCGAAGGCCTGGCTGACGCTCTTGAATCGCTTCGATGATCTCAAAGTCATCCTGAAATCGACATGTGTCTGGCACATGTGCTTTATAGACAGCAATCTATTAACGCTTGAATCGGCTTCAGCCAGCGTATCTTGTAAAGGAGGCAACTAAGTAACTGAAAAAATTCACACGCTCGGTAGCGGAAATATGCAAGGAAGTTCACAACTTTGTCATTTGTGTGGATGGACAATTTGCTGTCCGGAAAAATTAGCGCCAACTCGCATCGCACCGAGCCTCTGTTTTATTCAGACCCCAGGGAGCTCCGACACAATGACAAAAAATGTTGTATGGTATTCTGACGTTTTATTTTTTTGCCAATTATGGAAATTCGCGGGTAACTCGCGCACCACCTGGCGTGGCCGTTGCCCACTAGGTACTCTCTCGAGGCCGAGCCGCCACTTTGTTCCTGTTTCATGGCCTAGAGAAAGTTCTAATTTCACTTTTGCTATGGCTTTTTCATGTACCGCCTTTAATTGCCTGCCAACATAATGTGTTCATTCCGCAAAAGTATACTCAAAAGGGTCGATTTGCTTCCATGATGTTAAGGGTTATTTGTTCACATAATTATGCTACATTAATTTACGGTTTTGATATTGTCACACAATAACGCAGTTGAAGTTCTTTCCTCCCGAGGATACCACTCCCAAGAAAAAGCTAACCGAGCTGATTAATAATGGATAACGAATTTGCTTCATTCCGAACACGCAACAACTTTACCGGCCACAGATTTTTATCTACCGATACTTAATGGTTGTATAAGTAATTTTGCCAGGTCGATCAATACTGCGCAAGTAATGCAATCATATCATACGAAAGCGGCTATCGAGTGAGCGATCGGTGTTTTCCCGTCGCCACAGCGGTCTGAGTCACGTCAGTTTCGCGGAAGCCGCTCAACCCTTTGCAGGGGTTGCTTCGCTAATGACTGCCGGACAACGACCGCCCTCCGGATTGCAAGCTGCACCGCGCGCGAAACACAACCCTCTCCACCACAACAGTGAACTCCAATTCGGCGGCTATTCCCGTACCGTTCTGCAATTCAGTGCGTGTTTATATGCAGCTTTTCAATCGGCAACGTTATTTTGATAAATATGCATGAAGTCGAGACCAGCGGCGCGGGTAACGCAAAGCGCCATCGTGAAAATTTAATGACATTTCCTGGTAGTCGCGTAATGAGTCATATCCGTCGAAGGGTTAATTTTAACACAGTATCGCAAAGCGAAATCGTCAATTTCCTATCTTTCTCTGAAAAGGGTTGCGTTAGGGGTGGAAGACTAAAATTTGTAAATGAATAATAAGGTCAGGCTATACTGACCCCTTCTATTGGTTGTATCATAAGTACATTAGTTTATTATTTATTTTGAAATAAAAAATACAAAGACGCTTTAGTGTTATTTTACTTGCTAGGATCATAATCCTAAAACTGAAACATTGTTACATTTTGTACAACTAGTAAAATTGCTTGTAATGAAGTGGTTTAATCTCCGGAGTGCGATGTGCATGCGCAAATTAAGTAACAATCAGTCTATTTAACTACTTTTCCGCACCAGATAAATGCCGCAGATGGGTGTTTCGCAGAACTCGCGTTTTTGGCATGTCCAGCCTTGCGAACCTATTAAAATGACCAGATTCAGTATTGCTGTATTTTTATTTGGAAATAGTATACGAGTACGCTATTATGGCATTAGTAATATCCTCAATTATATACGTAGGAAAGCTGTAATTAATTTCTAAAGTCGTTAAATCTAAGCTCTTTGGGGTGTCCGCGACACCCCTATCTGCATTCAATCGCTTATTACGCAATAATGAAATATAAATTGACACTTTTTATAACGTTAACGTTAATATAGATACCATTAGGTAGTGGTGAATAAAATTTCATGTTATTTTAACTCCACGTTACTGTTTTACAAAGCAAACAAATGTGTCCGCGCAAAAAAACTAATTTCTGTGGCGCTAATTTCTTTGGCATTTTCCTAATTTCTTTGGCATTTTGCTAATTTCTTTGGCATTTTTCTAATTTCTTTGGCCCAAACCTAATTTCAATGGGCACGAATATATTTAAACCACTAAAACTTCAAAACGGCTTTATCAAATTGAGGGCCGCTAACATTAAAATGCATGTCTTTGAGTGCTTAATTAGGTATGTTATTTTTTTTTTGAAAAATAAAAAAAAAAATTGAAAAAATGGGGTACCGTTTTTCGGACCGCTTCTTGCAAATCATCCATGGGGTGTTTCGCAGAACTCGCGTTTTTGGCATGTCCAGCCTTGCGAACCTATTAAAATGACCAGATTCAGTATTGCTGTATTTTTATTTGGAAATAGTATACGAGTACGCTATTATGGCATTAGTAATATCCTCAATTATATACGTAGGAAAGCTGTAATTAATTTCTAAAGTCGTTAAATCTAAGCGCTATCTGCATTCAATAGCTTATTACGCAATAATGAAATATAAATTGACACTTTTTATAACGTTAACGTTAATATAGATACCATTAGGTAGTGGTGAATAAAATTTCATGTTATTTTAACTCCACGTTACTGTTTTACAAAGCAAACAAATGTGTCCGCGCAAAAAAACTAATTTCTGTGGCGCTAATTTCTTTGGCATTTTCCTAATTTCTTTGGCATTTTGCTAATTTCTTTGGCATTTTTCTAATTTCTTTGGCCCAAACCTAATTTCAATGGGCACGAATATATTTAAACCACTAAAACTTCAAAACGGCTTTATCAAATTGAGGGCCGCTAACATTAAAATGCATGTCTTTGAGTGCTTAATTAGGTATGTTATTTTTTTTTTTAAAAATAACAAAAAAAAAATTGAAAAAATGGGGTACCGTTTTTCGGACCGCTTCTTGCGAATCATCCAGATAAAGTTTTGTCTGAGTAACTACTACCAGTTCGTTTGCATGTGTATCGGGATTACTCCAGTTGCAATTGCTGGTTGCTTTGTGCACAATATGTTCATAGCGTGTGTCTGTCACTTTATACTATAGCAAGCAACGTGTACACGTTTGCTCTCTTGAATCTGAGGCTTGGCTTATCTAGATTGTCGAGTACCCCTACCTATGTAAACAAGTAATGAGATTTTGCACTGCAGCGTTCGACTTTGCTTTGCTTTGAATGGAGATTTGCATCGATAAAAATCTTTGGAGTTCGGTGTGGTTGCTCTTTTGATCTGATATTTTGGTGTACATAACTGAACTCTATATTTAATTTAAATATATTATATTTTGCTTTGCTTGTCGCAACGCAGACTATAGTTTTAATCAGATTATTGTGTTTAGATACTAGTATGTCTAATAAAGCTGAAACTAATTAAAATTGCCAATGACTGTCATAGTAAATGGAGTGTTTACTACTGCAAAAAATGTATCCTCCATTTAATGTTCTTAAAAAAATCTGCATATCAATAAATTACAATGATAAAAATCGGCATTTACATTCACTTGGCTGGCACCTTGGCCCACGCAAGGTGATTCAGTGGTATTATAACAGTGTCCAATGACGTATTCGAAAGTGCCTAGGCGGTTCTGTTTAGCCGTTCCATTTATTTATTATTATTATTATAGCTTGTAATTCCATACAACAATTTATATTGTTCTCAAATGTTATGTATTCTTTTGTTTCTTCTTCTTTGTTGTATGGCCCCCAAGGGTAAAAGCCTCCTCCATTTCTCTCCATCTCTCCCTGTCCTTGGCAGTGTCCATCCAGTTTTTTCCTGCTGTGTTTGTTATATCATCGGCCCATCTTTTCTTCTGCCTTCCTACACTTCTTTTGCCTGTTGGGCCCAACCATTTTGTAGTTTTGTAAGTCCATCTATTGTCGTTGTATCTTGCTATGTGTCCTGCCCAGTTCCACTTCTGTTTTAGACTATGTTGAAGAGCATCTGTTACTTGAGTTTTCATGCGGATGTCTGTGTTTCTTGTCTTTTGTATTTTTCTCAGTTTCAGGATACTCCTCTCCATCGCATGTTGACAGGAAAAGATCTTGTTTTTCACCTTTTCTGTGTATACCCATGTCTGGCTACCGTAAGTTAGGCTTGGCATCCATTTATTTAGTCTACTTCAATTCAAGGCAAATCCTAAATGCTATTAATTGATCGTTTCAAACACTTGACGTGGTCTGCGAATGGAGACTAATGAGGTCGCGCTGAATGACTGGTAAATCATAAGAATAATGCTTATGTAACATAAAAATAATATTGTGAGTTATCATTCTTGAGTGGAGTAACTAGATATCGAGTAAGTAATGTTTTTGTTTTTAAATTATTATAATAATTATCAAATTATCACCTAATCATCGACTCCTGTTTCCCAGGTCACCTAATAAAGTGCAGCTTAAGCTGCAAGGCAACGAGGATCAGCGGGCTTAAAAAGGTCGCTATTTCAGAATCGCATTAAAGGAATTGAGCTATTCCCATCTCTTTTCATTGACTGAGAGTGAAAAGAGACGGCATTATAGTACATTTCATATTTCATATTGGATTCGGCTTTAGCGACCTTTTTAAGTCCGCTGCACACAAGACTAATTAATGATAACTACCTGATAAACATGGAAACTTTATTAATTGAAATAATAAACCCAACTCATGATTAAAACTTAACGTACTAAATTTTACCTTCCCTCCCCCCGTAAAAACGTAACGAAATTTTGATAAACTAACACTCCCAGAATCAAGCCAAATTAATGACACCTAATTAGTTAAAATTCATCGAACCTAAGGGTATGTTTCCACTAAGGCGGAGCTGAGCGGAGCGGAGCTTTAAGCGGGGAATTCACTAGACGGACATGCCCGGGGACAAGTCTGCAGACATGCCCGCCAGACCTCGCTACTAGTGCTAGTGCTAGCTAGTGTAGGACCTTCGCAGTAAATCTGCTAGACTGACTGCGGCGGTCTTACACTAGCAGACCTATAATAGTAGCGAGGTCCGGCCGGCATGTCTGTAGACTTGCCCGCGGACATGTCCGAACAGTGAATTACCCGCTTTCGCGGCGCATGAATTGACCAATCAGGGTGCATTTTATCACGCTTCGATTTCGTCGTTTGACATGTAATTGGTCAAATAATGCGCCGCTATGCTCCGCTCCCGCTTAGCTCCGCCTCAGTGGAAACGAACCCTTAGGCTGTAAAGCAACACAAACAAACAAATAGACACCCATCATAGACTCGAAAAACAACCCTTCTGTCTGCGGGCAGTCGGGTAAAAACTGCTGAAAAATCTAACTCTCATATTTTAACAAAACATCAGTTGTTTATCAGGAAATGCAATAGGTATTAAGATAAATCGTTCTGAATAACAAGATTAAATGCCTGAATATTGATGCGAGTAAAGCCTCTATCATGGTGCTGAAAAATTAATTATCTCTCATATGAAAAACACGAGTGCAACGCAAAAAAAAAATTACGTCGAATATTTTTATTTTTCTACTCTCAAACCGGATTAAACTGGAAAAGCGTCCCACAGACAGTATGAGCTCATTTCCTGCAACATAAAACACAGGCATCATAACAAATAGAGCAATAAGGATGTTTTGCTGAGAGCCACCTCGTATGCAGGAACCGGTTCTTCAGTAATACAATGCTGTAGAGCCTTTGCCCCGGTATAAAGTAATGCATTAAATCTTCTAAGTTAGCAGAAAAGCATACGGCCAATCTACAATGCAGCAAATATACTCGTTAACATCAGTTGAGTTTCGTATTTAAAATGAAATAATGGCCAGTAAGGCCTGATTGTATTATTATAGTATGCTGCAACAGAACTATATAAATGTTGCCAAGTACTGCATCGCTCGTACGTCCTTCGCATACTTTCACTTGGATTAAGTATAAAATTGTGGTATTGGAGTCAGTAGGTACTTTTAATTACGAATAATTAAACTTACAACTGTATAAAAAAAAACTTTTTTTACTCGGAAACTAAAGTAAAACAGTAATGTTTAACCCCTTTAATGTTTTTTAAAGTAAAGTTTTGTTTTTATTACTTAGATCACAAAAATTACCTTTATTACTCCTATAATAAAGACTAATTTATCGGCCCTAAAACCTCAAATTTTTAATCTTCAAGCCGTTTAGGCTGTAGGGTGTGTAAATAAATAGATATACATACAAAATTTAGCATAAGATACGACAGGGTCGAGTGCGTCTGCATGAGGGTCCTTTCAGAATTAAGATGCATTCAAGGATCTTATCATACACGTATTATACACTCAAAGCACATAACCTTCCCGACACAGTCGGATGAAAACAATGCTATAAGTTTCTACAGGGTGAATTTTTGAGACGGGGCAGTAAGGACAGCTACCATAACCGTTTTAGTCGAAATATCTTCAAAAGTTAAGGATAGTCTCTTAAGAACATTTTCCTGTAGCTGCAACGGTTAAGGTAGCTGCCCTTACTGCCCCGTTTTAAAAATTCACCATGTATATTTCGGAATAAAAATGTGCTGCATTTCTATGCATTGTGATAATAAACATTGCCGGCCGGCCTGGCTTGGCGACCGACTTCGAAGGGCTCTTTCGCAAACAGGTTTGAGAGACCGCACCGCCTTCACCGCCCCCGCGACCCGCGCCTTTAGCTCAATGTGGTCACTGATCAGATTTGCAATGAACCGACATCATATGAATTTCATACCAAATGCTGACTTGCTGCATCCTAACTTATTTGATTTTGCCACGATAATCAACTGTCTTTATAGTGGTTATAGTTTATGCATATACGTTGCAGCGCAATACTTGTTACCTAACCTCTTTTGCATTACGCAGCCAATGAACTCACGATAGTTGCTCTACTAATTGTGTACCTATGTACAATAATTAGCATTTATTTCTTTCAAATAGTTCGTTTGCACTCGTAGTTTTAAGTTCATTATCGAACTTGACAATTAAGCGTAAGTAGTAACTAATTTTCTGAATGAACACTAATTTTTAATTTGGGAATTCCCTTGTCTTTTGAATGTAGAGTAAGGTATAGGTATGTGGTCGCGCTTTGTTGTTTTAGTGCGAATTCAAATGAGATTTGCACGGGCTATGGAGCAGGCGCAGCCTCCAGGAGAAAGTGCAACTTGTGAACTACTTTCCACTAAACTAAACTTGTTTGTTAATCTACTTTTGCCTGTAGGGTCTGTCTTTCGACTTGACTACTCGTAGACAAGTCTCAGTATTTTACAAGCCAGGAAAATAATACAAGAAATTTTGCAAAGCAAGAATACTTTAGTCGACTGTATATCAGTCGAGTTTCAATCGATGTTTTTTTGCGTTGAGTATTTTTTCATTTTAATCAAAACTCTTCGCCTACTTCGTTTAGTTGAAACAAAACATTCAATATCGCAATTTTAAATATTTCATGTGTAATATCACGTTCGCCAAAATGCTCTACAAATGAGTTTTTAAATTTGTTTCTGCAGTTCTAAACAGAGTTCTCATCATTTAATTGTTAGCATACAATTACGTAATAAAGTTCAGTTATTTTATAAAAAGGAATGTATAAAATGGCTTCTATTCACTTGTTTTGATCAAATGCAGTTTCCAGAACTCACGTTTGGTAACTCGATATGCCCAAGTAGCAGTGTATTGTTACAAGGTGAAGCTGAATTCCTTGGTTATGGTCTATTAAATTATAAAACGTATAAAATTTTATATATATACAGCTATTTTCAATTTTCCTAGCTATTTAAGTATTCATAAATGTAGGGTTTATTCTTATAAATTCTTCGTGACTTGGAATTGGCTACATTACAATAATTAGACAAAAGTTTGTTTTTTGGCATCTTCATCTGCAGCCTTGGATTTAGGTACTCATAATATCAAACCCTGTGCCAATAAAGACGTTGGTTTATACTTAATCATACCATAGCCTACTACATTATATTTCTAGAACATCCCCTCGATATTCTATTCAGAACCTAAGTACAAGTACATGCGTGCGGCGCCTGAAGTCTGCCGCGTGGGCGCGACGACAACTGAATTTGCTGGTTTTATTGCTTCCATGCAATTCCTTTTGGTATGTTAGTCATAAATTCGAATATCAGTTCTATATTGCACCCCGAAGAACTATCGGTATCTGGATCGCTTAGCTTGTACTTCGGCTATTGTTTTATTTGGAACAAAATTGTTTTGCTGAGCGATGCGATTTAACTCGTTCGTTGTAGGTGTGATTCGTATTTATTGTTGTGACCTTGCCAGCGCGGCTATTTTTAAGAAGTGGCTAGTGACTTTTGGATTGTGAACTAGAACAACTTTAGAAACACAATCAATACCGACACTAAAGCTGTTACTGTTCATAAACTCAATCTGGGTAATGAAGTATCTGTTGACCTTTAGCCATGTTTAATATCTTACTTCTTAGTTTTAAGAACAATCGATTCTCACCTTCAAGAGTATGGCATTATTCGCGTGATCTATTGCAATAAGCACATCAAACAGTTGCCCAACACTTTAACTTTGTAAGCGCCTTCTGGCGCTGGTACCGCCTTAATGTTAGATTATATGATTACCTAATATGTTGTAAAATGTCAAAAGGGGTTATATATTACTTAAGTAGGTCGTTGTTTAAGCATTAGCGTACAATTTGTGGCTAGAGAAAGTCAGATATCAAGCACTACGTGCACTTTTCTGTTAAACGCACTTATTCAGACATTCATTTGACATTGTTAAGTCAGTGTAGCATCGTAACCCGAGATCACTTTATTTATTTATGCAACCTATAGAATCTTGCATTTCCTCTAATGACTAGGTTTCTACTTGCATTAATTTTGATGTAGCAAACCCAGATCCAACTGCGATACACCTAACCGATCTAACTAGCAGACGTTAATGTAGGGTGCACTGGATAATTCTATATTTGGACAGAGCTCGATGCTTTGAATCAGAAGGATCTATCTAAATGAGAGCCGATATATTTGTAATCACACTAAACGTATTTAGTTTTCGTACTCCACATACTGTTTCATAGACAGTGTTTTTCTACATATCTAAAAAAGCTATATCTTCGCTGCTGGTTTAGTCAAACTGTCAGGAATTCGCAGTTGCTTTTTCGTACCTATAGTTTTTAACCGACGGAATATTTTCATCGTTAACTTTTTCTAAACATCAAATGGAACAAAAGTTAGTAAAAACAGAGCGAGTGCGTCAAACGCGACGCGCGCGGCAGGTCGGCATCGCGGGGCGAAACCGGCCGGCCAGGGGTCGCGAGGTGGTTCGATTTTAATCTTGCCTGCAGCCTACCAGCACGCCACTCCGCTCCAATGGAGCAATTTGCATGCGACTCGTGGGCGACCTCCGTCTACCCACGACTATACTGATCGTAAATTCTATCCTTTTACTTCCAAGGAGGGATTTTTTTCTCCAGAGGAGCAGATGTCCATTTTTCCGTAAAGGCCTAATTTATTGCAAGTTGCGGTGGAGGCCATAAAAGTCGCCGAATTAAAAGACAGTGTCCGGGACGTGAGCGTTGACCTCTTTTATCCCGAATCGAAAAAGGAAAAGATCAACTTTATTTGAATAACCTTCCAAGCGAAAGGCCTTTTTGTGAGCCAAAAGATGATCTCGTTGATTGGCTTTGAGATTTACTGCAAAAGGCGTGCGTTAATGTAGTAAAATAGCCTTATTGTGATTGGGAGAATAATGAAGGGGGTAACGAACCTCAGATCGATACCATCGGAAAGACCATTCTCGGCACCGGTTCGATTCACTTTCTAGTTAGCGAGCGCCATTGTTAGCTGCCTATAATTTATCTAATGTACAAGTCATTCCGAGACTAAAACATTCTCTCGTCTTTTTACGCTGTCTGGCTTTGTATCGTTTAGTTATGATAACATTTTAGCTGATATTATATTTTAGCTACTTATTCATCTTGGCAAGCCTAACAAAAACAGCTGAATATTTTGTTTTGAGACACGTTCGATTCCGAGAAAAAAATACTGACCGTGTGTTGAGCTCCAGCATTGTGGCAAGGTAATCGTGCTGACTCATACTTTCGACTATTATAGAAGTGAAGGCCGAGTGAGGCCCGAGGCTAATGCAATATTGGTCCAGCCAGACCAACCATTTCAACTGCAATCACTTTACCCTATTAGACCGATCTGATTATTCAAACTTTGAGTGGGCGACTTTAATGAGACGATTTCATTAACCAACTGCAAATTCAACTTTCAATACTTCGGTGTACAAATCAAGTAAATTGTATAACTAATGTTAGTATTGATCATTTCACTGAACGGAAATTTGAAATCGTGATCGAGAAGTTAATACGTAACTATGTGCTTTAGTGCAAGGAAATAATAAATTACTTAAAAAAACTGAAAAACTAGAGAATCAGTCATTCGGGTATGTACAAAAAATAGCGCACATAAAACGAAATCATCGAGCGAAACGAGTAGCAGACTCATCAGATTACTCAGCGTGTAATTTTGTCGTCGCCTACCAGGGACTGAGTGACTTGAGGAATAAATCTATCAATAAATGTTTACCTTTCAGACGATATGCACCATTGCACACAATGGCGATGGTAAAATATTGCGCAGATACATTGGCATCACAATTGAATGCCCATCTTCAAATTTGTATACGCACTTAATACATCCGCAATTTTAATGCACGAATAACTTCCAAGGAGCCATATCGGAACAATACAATAACTAAAAAGGTTAACTGGCCCCGACTCCTGAGTAATGGTATGAGTCAAGCCCAATCTGTTTTTTCCTTGAGCCAAGATAAAAAAAGCGCAGATACTACTGAGAATTATATTAATAGATCATTGCATTAAACGCTTAATATTCCAAGTACGTAAACCTCAAAATATTTTGGCGGACTTTTACTGAACTAGAGTCAGTATAAATATCATGAGGTAGAAGCGAAAAAAAAACACAAAAAACTATGTAAACTGCTTCAATTTATACAAAAACATTTCGTTGAATAGCAAAATTTAAATATATATATTTTCAATAAGCAGGATTTCAAGTCTTGTCTCATCCAACCGTAGAGTACTTATGCCAATATTTACATTATTTTAACGAACTGCTCCTACCGCTTTGCTTTATGTTCGCTTAATATTAGCAACAACAGCGAGGAGAGACTTCAACGTCTCGTTTTATTACTAAAGGGTTTCTTGTCTAAGTCTCGCTAAGAACTTTTCTTTTCATCTGTCAATCACATTTTATCGTCTTTTGAACTCCGATGCCTCAAACGCCTAAACAATTTATCTGCGTTTATGAAAGCGCAATTGTGGTTTATCAGCTTACATTTCAAGGTTATTGCTTATCACCATGCTTATCTGCTACTCAATCGTTGCATGAATCTATAAATATAATTAAGTTTTTGCTTGAAAAAATGTTTTTCAAGACAAGCTTTATTTCGATTCGTCACCTAATATAAATTCGGGGACAGGACGAGGGGACACTCAGGAATAACCCCTTTTATTTGGCAAACATGGATGTTGTACTGTATGCAAGTAAATTCGTACGAGTAGGTAAGTGGCCAACTTTGGTGACGGAGTTTTTAGGCCGCCTAAAGGTCTCCTGTTCTACTGTTATTCACTGAGATATTCCTGACTGCATCATCAGATCAGCGGACTTAAAAAGGTCGTTAAAGCTGAATCACAATATGAAATGAACTATAATGCCGTCTCTTTTCACTCTTAGTCAATAAAAAGAAATGGCAATAGTTCAATTCCTTTATTGCGATTCTGCAATAGCGACCATTTTAAGCCCGCAGGTTTTCACCATCATTTAACACCGAGATCTATAATTATATATTATTTTTAAAACCAAATTTTTCTCATGTAATTTTTACCCTGACATTGATCGTATCGATTAGTAGAATAAACTCGTAATAGCGAGGTTTAGTTTTTGAATTTTTAGCTGGTTCGATTCCTGGGTGAGGCAAGCGAATTTAAGAAAATCTTTGAATGCAGTTTTGTTTCTTCTTAAAAATAAGGGAATGTTTCCCTTAAGTAAAATAATAAATCTTAATGATTTAAAGTGCCCTTCAGGGCCAATTGATTTTTTCTACCCTGTATAATACAATACTAGGTACATTTGGACGCAAGCCCAGGAAATAAAGAATTGTTCTTTTCTGATGGTACGCGTATACTTGTAAATTCTCAAGTCGAGTGCGTACCTACCTACCCATTGTTTTTGTTAAGTGGCCCTCGCTTACTCTTTTGAACGAAGGAGCAATATACAATGATAGTAATTTCTTAAAATCTAAACTTTTGTGGTGCTTCATATACTCTCTTAGTTTACGATTGCAGTCATTGAATGTTTAACTTTTTATTTTTTGTGTCATCATTTCATAAAATAATAGGATCGTAAAACCATACCAGAAAGACCCGACAACTCTTTTTATGTATTTTAGTCACAAATCAGTGATTTTATTATTTTATGAGATGATGTCAGAAGTGCAACGGCCAGAAAAGCCGCTCATTTTGCAGTTGCGCGGACGCAAACATGTCTGAATTTAAAGTCGTTTGTTTGCATATGGGATCATATCGACCGTTTATTTTAAAACTTAAGTTTGTTAAGTAATGTGTTTAGTAAGAAATCTACTTACTAGAAAGTATAGTTATATGAAATAGGTCTGAAAAGGTCAATTACTTTTACTTTGTCTATGGGTCGGAAGAGCATAATTTTATTGGACGTAATAATGAGTTTTTAAGCTATACTTGTCTGAGCTGTGATAAACCATAATTTGCATGTTAGCTTTCATTTGTAGTAAGTACATTGAAAATGAAATAATATTATAGAATAATGAATCCTGCTGTTATTCACCTAAGAATATAGTTTCATTAAACTAAGATGAAGCTGATAAGGTGATAAGTATCTCACTCGTTTACATTTAGTGGCCAGTCGATCAGTCAAATTCTATGCCGATGACAGTAATGCGATGAGTTCCAAACGCAAACAGATTAGCTGGCGTGCAATTAGAGAGCGGAGCTTGTGGTGCCCACTAAGTGCCGCCCAACGGATTACGCCTTCGTTTACGTACCGAAGTGGACCGAACATTTAGCGAACGCCTCACTAATGCGCTTTGTTCGATCGATCGATCTATGAATCATTGATTCGGTTGCTGTGACGTGCCTCGACGCCTAACTGCCGTCCTACCCACACGACTGGTGTGTCAACGCACTACTATCGATTAGAATAATAAGAACAGCAGATACTGATAGTAGAGAAAGAGGTACTATTGATAACTCCTCGAAATATTAGCCTGTTATTGTAGGTTTCAAGCAAGAGTTTACTACACCATTGTCACCCAGACAATATTTTTCTTGTCTATTTTACACGTCCTTCATCATCATCATCTTCCACAATTTAACTTCGCCCACTGCTGGGTAGGCCTCCCTTAGTTTGTGCCATCCGCCACGATTCTACGCCAGTACGGTCTATTTGCCCGCCGTGACTTATCAATCTGCCCATCTTGCTGCCGGACGAGCAACATCCAGATCCTAACCGCCATAGGGACACTTAAAGCACTCACGCATAATCCTTAGAGAGGCACAATTATTAGATGGTCCCAGTCAAAACTAGTGGCTCTGTGAGTTGTAGTCCTCGCGAGTCTGTCCTTGAATGCATTAATTTAAAACTGAATAAATATATTTACAATTCTTAAGTTTTGTGATGAGAAAGTGTTCCCAGGTGCTCCATCAATTCCTACTTAAAAGGCCGATTCCACTTCCACTGGTAGAAATCTAAAAGTGAGCATTTTACTTCAGGAACTATTCTACTCATCACGCTAAAGATTATCATCAGATCCTCACCAAATTTTTATGAGACTAACTTATGTTACAACTTTTCTAATAAAAAAAGAACCATCGAAGTCGAATCTCATAAGGCGAAGATATCCTTTAGCCCCCTTTTTGGAGGAAGTAACCCCTAATCAAAATCTCCGACGACAATAAAATTCTATAAAAATTATCGAACCTGCTCACAAAATTTCCCGAGAATTGGTTAAGAAATGCGGCATACAGACAGACGTCTGACAGACAGACAGACATCCGGACAAACGAAAGCATTTTTGTCCAAGCTGAAGCAGAGACGCTTCAGCTCGCTCACTCAATGAATTAAATGAATACAAAACTGAATACCCTAAGACGGTTGACTATAAAAAATCGCCAATTGCTTGACTAACATTTTCTTACAAAGGAGATGATTCATAGTTCTATGGAGCCTAGGCTAGGTCGGTGTCAAAATACAAATGACAGTAGCAGCTAAGAACTGTTTCACTGTTATGGCTGCCCACGAAAATATGTTACCATTGTAAAAAGATGTCGAATTTTTTAATCGAATTTCTGCAGGCAGAGAAATGTTTCTCTCTCATCTATGCTTCAAATTAAAGTTAAAGATTTTTTCGAAATTCACTGATTTTTCACTATTTTCGGTCTGGTGGACAAAGACCACGCCTGCTGATGAAACACCTCCTTTATATTATTTTCGTATCCATTATAGTAGATTATAGTACTTATATGAATTAAGTAACAATGTTTGATTGATTAAACTTAATAAGAAATGTCAGCGATCTACGGCGCAGAACTAATTTCATTGACATCTAATTAGACTCAGCCATACAGGTCGTCTCAAAGCCGTATTATGGCGATGTCAGTCACCTTGTTGCAGCCGTGAGGCGAGCGTGGGCTTTTGCCAATGAACTTGACACCAGGGGCAAACGCCACGCATGCTAATCCTTTCAAAGGCGACTAGAGTTTAGTCTTCACGAGACTAAGTCTTGTATACACCACAGTGATACAGGCGTGAGTGTTAGTAAATATTTGAATTGTTCGAAACCATCATAATTTCCAAAAACAAGGAGAAGAGATCGTACCCGCCATAGGGACAAATTAACGCATCAACGCTTAATCCTTACACGCACGACAGAGGTTATGTGCGAGGACACGGATTATACGCCTAATTTGTTATGTGAGGGTACCGGTGTTTATTCTCTGTCTGCTAAAAGTTAAACTTCAAAAAGCAAACAAATAACTCATTCCACCGCATTACAGATACTCAACTTTGCCCGTGTGGAAAGTATGTCAAGTTAAGCCCATTTACGGCTATCAAAATTCAAGGCAACGATAATAAGGCGAAAATTTACACTATATCCCAACGCATCAATTTCCACCCGCACGCACATTTTATGGCTGTTACGGACACGCACTCCATATACTTTAAATGTGAAATTATTAAAATTAGGGCTCTTTATAAATGTTGACTTCTGGGGAAATATGAAAATTGGAAAAGTTTTAGACTTATGTGATGCCTGCCGGGTATTAGCGTAGATATTATTATGGGTTTCTCCTGTGATACGAAGTTTAGTGCTGCTCAATTCTGTCGGCACGAGTGGATTATAGTTCACATTCATTAGAATTTTGTGATCTTAACATTTGTTAATATCCAACCAGTTTTAAATTGCTTGGTTGTGACTCTAATTAATGATGATATGTTTAGTGGTCTTGATAAAACGACTATTAAGAATTGGGACAAAAATATCGTAGACCTTGATTTGTTCTTGCTAAGATTTTACAATTTTATGGAATCATGACCAAACTAGCCGACAAGTTAATAGCTTTGCGTGGGTGTGGCGATTCGGCCACGCCGAGTCTTCATCTATTCTGTCTTGTTTATCGATTAGTCAACAATCCGCGCCCATGGGCCAACTTATGTCATTTGGCCGGGAGTCAAGGACGACTCCGAGCGGCCCGCTCGGTGCCACGCCGGCCTTATTTGGCGATTGGTGGGCGCCAGTTTTACGACTTTGCCTTTTTTCCTACGCCCTGTTTCTATGTTGACTACACTTTGGATAATACGTTTCCATGTGTGCTATAGTTGTAGACACAAATGAAGCATTGACCTCTAATTTTTTTCTGTTCCATTTCATTTTGCCTAGACGGGAAAAAATCTAGGTTAGAATTTCCATATTTCAGTCATATCGCGTCATCGTACTTTATTACACTTGTGCTGTGTTTATAAATTGTCTGCATTTGATAAAGAAAGCAGCTCTATGTCTACTAGGATTTCTGTCTTGTATCTTATGAATATAAAATTAATAACTATCAAAACCTTAAACATTTTCTGTTATTGTAATTTTTCCTGAAGTGGAGAATACAATCGGTGGTATTTAATGTTCGAGTCGGTGACGGGCCATGTTGGCTGGAAAAATGGAACGTGACATTTTAAATTTGGCGCAAAGCTCGCGACATTAATCTGGCGCGTCGCCGCCCTCGCCGTGCCCGTGCGTGGCCTAATCCGGTGGCTCCCCGAACGACACGGGAAGATGGAAAAATCTCGAAAGACTCACATCAAATTACCAGCTTTAAAGCGTAGTGAATTCCCCTGGGCCTGAGACGACACACCTTACCTTTTAGAAACACCCCTAAATAACGCCGCGGTGTCCTTCGGGAACTTGGAAGGTTCAGGCGCGCACGTGCTTTTGTCATAGTCATACTTTTCGTCGACTTTTACGTACGACGTGCCGCGCACTTCGATTGAGTTTTAAAACGTTATACAACTTTACTAATAAAATTCTTTTTTAAAGTTTTTTATTCTGCGTAAGTTTGGTCATCCCATCTATGCTAATATGCTAACACAAAAGCCTTTGATAAATGACGCACCTTCTTTTGCGCAACTTAAGATTGCGATTTTAGTTTCTGTGTGTTTTGAGTTGTAGGTATTAAACGAACTTGCCTGCTTGTTTTGATCACTCTTATATATGTATAATATTACCAAGTCTTAGCTTCCGCCTCACATATCGAACCTTAGTTTTGGTAAAGGCAATAAATAATTCACCTACGTTACAGCCGTAGTTGAGATATTATTGACTTAATAATTCTGTAATGCATAGGAATAAACTAAATGCTTAATTTATGAATGCAGATATAACGCTATTGTAGTTTCTTCAAGCTACCTTCATGTTTTGCTTAATAATGCAAACCAAGATTGCTTAAGCGCAGATGAAAGTTGGGCTGTTAAGATAAGAAGTTTGAAATTTGCCATAATCTGTCTCATATGTCCAGAAACTCGTACAGATAAGACAAGTTCCCTCCAAATGCGGACTCTTGTTTACTGCTGTAGTCTTAGCTGTTTCAGCTTAAGAAAGGTGGTGAAAATGTGACTATCATTATCATCACTATCACTATCATCACTATCACTACATCACTTCACTATCGCTACATCACTATCACTACGTAGTATAAAACAAAGTCGCTTCCCGCTGTCTGTCCTGTCCCTATGTGTGCTTAGATCTTTAAAACTACGCAACGGATTTTGATGCGAATTTTTTAATAGATAGAGTGATTCAAGAGGAAGGTGTAAATGTAAAATACTAAATGCATAATATAATAGAGAAACCCTGATAATTTTAGAGGTTTCTAATGTGATGTGTGATGTGACTCGTGCGAAGCCGAAGCGGGTCGCTAGTATTATATGAAATCAAGTTTGCAAAGCTTTTAAAGACTCCTCGCATACGTTATTAAAACACTGATTTATTTATTAACTGTTGAACGACATGTGCTAACCTTGAGTTTTTAATAACGTTAATATACGATTTATACATCCTCTTTGGTATCTTATTCAATTCAATGCAAATTCTTAGATGTCATATAGTGTCCTTTAGCTCCAATGCTACTGACGTTACAATAACCCTTATTGGAAGAGGCGACATGCCGATTCTTTGCTTGTTATTTAAGCATTTGTTTTTAAGCTCTTGTGGCGTATCTTGCTTAGACGTTCTTGATTGATCGTTGAAGTTAAGCAGCGTTGTGCGCGGTCACAATTTGGATGGATAACCTCAAGTGGCATTACGAGCTGAGCGCTTCCGTGCTTCGGAGGGCACGTTAAATTGTTGGCTTTTAAGTCGTTAAGCCAGGACGGAGGCTATTAGCCTGCCTAAAAACTCGTTCACCAGAGTTGGCCACTTGCTCATACGAACTAACTAACTAAGATTATTTCTTATTGCGTTGGTACTCAACAACCATAAGTACTTACTTATAAAAAAAAAATAGTTAATATTTAGGCATAGATTTGTTACTCCGAGAACATTTATTAACATACACAGAGATTAATAAACATTTGTATCATTATTAACGTAATAAGATGTATCAAGGTAGTAATTATTTTTATCCAGAACTCTTTCAACTCATTCACCAGCAGAGCCGTCAAAGTTGCTCCCTAAGTAACTTCAAGTGTGCAAGTTTTGCTCGTCTTTTTAGAAGCCTTAAATGGTGAGCGGTGGCGGAATTCAAAGGCTTGAGCTAGTTCCGCGACGACAGCCGAGAGACAAAGGCCGACACGTGAGCTTTTTGTGGCAATTGAGTTTTCTTTTCACTTTCAGTCGACTTGTTGTTTGTTTTGAGGGACTTTAGAATATGAAATTAGAATGACTTTGGATTCACACAGTATAAATAAGATATAATTATTATAAAACAGATAGATTTTCATACTTTTTAGATGAGCCGATCAAATCTGATAATGAAAAACTTTAGGATAAGAAACCAGTACTCTCTTCTCTGAAAAATATTGACATAGGACTAATTGAATCGAATAATACTTTTTTCGTTGTGACCAATTAGAATTTTTTGGATTGACGGATTATTGCCCAAATCAAATATTAAAGCGAAAAAAAAACAACATAATTTACACAATTTATTTTTATTATAGTTCGCGTCACGTATAAAGAACGCCGGCAGAAAGTGGAGGGGGTGTGTTTTGTCTCTTGTTTGCGCATGGGTTACCTATTCGCAAACATGAGACAAAACACACCCCTCCACTGTCTTCCAGCGTTCTTTTTACATGACGCGAACTCTACGCACTAGACAGTAAAATTTAAAACGACAGCCATTAATTTTTAATGTTTTATGTTAATGGTTGCAATGCCGCTTTTTATAAGCTTAACGATTCTGTAATTGTTTATTTACTAAATCGGCAATAATTATGATGTAAGTATATACCGATCCCACAATTAACTGCATTACAGATGGGGCTTTTTGGCGGGAATTTGAGAAGTCATGTTTCGTTTTTGTTTTATTTTCCAAAACTTGTGTTTCTTCGAATGTTAATGTGTAATAATGGTGGATTATTAACCGTTAAGTTTTCGTGAATGTGCATAGGTGTGGGCAAGTGAAACAAAATTGGATAACGTTGCTTTTCGACTTCTCCCAAAAAGTCCGAGTTGATGTTTCAGTAAAGCCCCACATCTTTACTGAGGCACAAGGGGAGGGGTGGGATATTATATTTATGTATTGTTATATGTATTTATATAACTTATTTATCTATAAACTTGAAGCATAATAATTACTTGACACTGGCTGAATGCACAAGTCGTGCGAAGCCAAAATAAAGAAAAAAAAAAAAAAAAAAACTGCATTACAGCAAAAGCTGCAGTGCCATTAATCAGTAATTATTTTAATTTCACATCGTACCGTTTGGTATCGGTAACTGTTAGATACACCCTCGCGATTTCAACCCTGCATCACGCACCGCGTTGCGTGTCAGCACCTTTGACAACTGGCACCGCGGTTTTGTCTGCTTCCTCTGTACTCTGTCCACAATAATCCTGTATTTTGAACGTACAACTTTAATTTATACCAAACAATATGGTCGCGAAATAGCTCCCACTATGACAAACCATTTCTAAAGTTACCGTCTGTATTTACATCTAAATTACGAAAGAATAATTGTTGGAGCGCGAGACTTTTAAAAAGCGAGAGGAACTTACCGTGGCTGTTGTCACAAATCCTAGCCAAGGGCCGGGGTGCAATGCAAATAGCCGTGTTTACCTGGCTCCGACCGCATCATCTCGCGATCCCTAATAACGGCTTTTATTTCTGTAACTAGCTACGACACGCTCTCATTTTGTCGGTTAACGCGTATTGTATCACGGTGAAACGAATGCCCGCCTGTAATAGAGTTTTTATGCGCAGCTTTTTCGTTCCGCCGCCACCGCTGCAAAAGGGAATTATGTGGCTAAAATTGCGTTGTGATTGCACAGCAAACACTAAAGCCTTGTAGATTTATTATATCAGCCCTCCAGTTGCCCGTGCGTGTGCAGCAAACATTGATATACACGTATAGATACGCTGAAATGACTTGCAATTTAAGCTTTACCGTTGAAAATAAGCACTAATGGAAACAGAGTTACCTCAGATCACTTTACAACTATGGATCATACCGTAGCCTATTGTAAATCAGTTACGGTGCGTCGTCGTATAAGCTTTCGAAACTTCAATTTAAGTAGAACTCTAACAAGAAGCCGAGTTGAGAGGCTATTGCGAGTTTAACATTGGTATAATTTGCCGGGCATATTGGAAAACTTGTAATTGGTTTAGTTTTATATTCAGGCGGCGATGTGTGCGAGTAAACTTAAATGATATCACTTTAGAAATTGATCGCCAACTGTAGCAAATTGTCCTCAACTTCCGCTATACATTATCTGGCATCGACTCCCTTAGTCCCAAAATGATATTAACGTAAGGAAGCATTATTACGACCTTATCATTCACGTTTATTGTTCTTTATTGTTGCAGATTTTGTCCCGGAGTCATATATCATTGTTGGAGCTGTCATACAAGTAAGTAATATCATTAGGTCCTTTATTACCTACAATGGCAAACCAATACTAGTAGCAACTACGGATATCTCATTTGTGCTCTGCAATATTTTGTCTAGCTGAAAATGTATTTCGTATTTTAATATCTCGCTGCCGGCTTGTCATATTTTTCATGATTACTCTCCCTGGCAAAATACCAAGATCTCGCTTATCTTTTGTAAGTTTTGTTCTACGAAATTTCGGAGGACAAATGGTTAGTAAAAGTAGGTAAGTTTAGTTTATTTCAAAAATGAAATTATTTGAAGGATCAGTCAGCTGAAGGTCGTGGTTTCGAATCCCACCCGGGACAAACATTTGTGTGATGAACACACATGTTTGTTCTTTATCTGGTTCTTATAAAGTATATATTAGTTATCTGCAGTGCGATTCAGACTTCCGAAAATGCATCCTATTCGATGATTTTGTTCGGAAAGTTGACGTTTTTTCAGCGAAGAAACGTCACTTAGAATTCTGAATACATTCCGAGAAGGTCTGAACCGCCCTACTGGTTCTCATTACAAGCTTTGCTTAGTTTGGGGCTAAATGGCACTGTGTGAAATGTCTACCAATATTTATTATTTATTATTATAAGTAGTTATGTTAAAATTAGTCTTTTTAATAGACATTTACCTTTTTTTGTTTGATTAAAGAATTGTAAAAAATGTAGTAACGCATTAAGACGATCAAATCAAAACAAAAAAAGATGTACTTACAGAGAATGTGTTTCGCAAAACATCGGGAACAATCGCATAAAACTACAAAAACGATTGACGAAGTCATTTGGAAATAAAAATTACTCATATCAACTTTATCTCAAACAAATAAATTATGTATTTAGGCAGACTTGGTAGTCATTACGCTCTTCGAGGTAAATCTAGAATGAAAAGGACATGTTGACTAAACATTCAGATCGTATTTTCCTTGGCGAACATTGAAATAAGACTGTTTACTCAGGTTACGATGATCCGTCAATTTCTGATTCTCATACGAAAAAAATAGGAATACTGTCACAAGAATATTAAGCTTCTAAAAGACTTGCCGTTCGTGAAATCAGGATAAACCTTTGATAGGTTAAATGGCTCATAACAAACTTTACTTTTAACAATGAAGCTTTGAAAAGTGTCACTGCCTCATGAATTTTCTACGGAGATTAAGTTTTTTTTTAAAAAAATATTGATACCTACACTTACATTACAGGGTGAATTTTAGAGACGGGGCAGTAAGGGCAGCTATCTTAACTGTTGTAGCTATAGGAAAACGTTCAGAAGAGACTATGAAGATATTACGACCTGCATTCACAGGTTTAAAAAAAAATTTAGTCAGCGACAAAATGGGCCGTTTACACAAAAACTTTTTTTTGATGGCAATCGATCCTGTTTCATAAAAGGATTAAAAGGCTCTATCGGACCAACTGGGGTTGGAGGCCCTTACTGCCCCGTCTCAAAAATTCACCCTGCATAGACGCAGGGCGATCTAAAGTACCTACCTATATTTTTCGTTTTCGTGAATGTACGAAGATCACAAATATTATGATACATGTCCTGGATTAAACTGAAATACTTACGCCATTGAATTCTTGCTAATTCTATTAGTATAACAATTTTTATTGCGCGGAAACGTCAGAAATAAATGTGTTATCCTTATCTTTATCAGCGATTGTCGTCACATTTGACTAAAGTGTAAACAGATGTTTTATAAGTAAAGTTATTTGAGTCAAAAATTTTAATGTGTCTAGAACAAAACAGAAATTGAACATTGTGTAGGCAATCTGATCTCCGTTCACATTCGTTATTATTCAGCCTGATTTGCGAAAGGTGTGCAAGAGGCGTAACGGCAACGACTATTCTAAGTAACTTTGCCAACATTTTAGACATTTTGATCTCAATAATTTCGACACAAAGTATGAACTCAACCGTGAAATACCCTGAGAGCACACAAACTTCGCACTCCCGTTCGAACTGCAAGAACAATTAGTCATAAATAATTGAACACGCTCGATATTCCATTGTAAGAAGACAAAGAGTTGTCATACTCGAAAACTTTGTCAATTTACTTTGAAACCGTAAAGCTCCTTACTAGTTCATGTCCTTATTCCGTAGAAAAGTGGAGGGAACATCAAGAGAACTTTCCACTCGGGGTATAGTCGTACTTACCTTGTCTAGAAAGGGATCAAACTGTGGTGCATTCGCCGCAATGTATTATGCAGTCCCGGGGCGGGCGCCAGTGTAAGCGGCTCGGAATCACTCCCGCCGAAGAACACTGCTATTCCCCAGAATTTTCTATTCCAAAAGTTTCAGGAGCCATTTCACAGTGAAATATCTTTCGCAAATTACTATCGTTGGATCCGATGGCTGTACGTCACTACTGTTACCATTCCTTCGGTGCCTACTTGCGAGTTGCGACTAACCGTAATCTCGTGAGCTCGTTTTACTAATTAATTTGATGAAAATATTGTTGCAAATAACTCTGTTTGAGGAGGCCGTTCAAATTGAATCATGTCCGTAAAATGTAGGTTGCCTGAGTTATGTATCTGTACTAAGCCGTTTCAATTAAAATGTTTTAATTATCCACGTGGAAACGTCTATTTTAAAGAGATAGAGCCTTTTCACGGCTGACCTACGGTTTGTCTTAAAGCGCACCCCTTCCAATTATGTTGAGTAAAAAATATCAACGCTTAATACGTCGTTAGTTTTTTTACTTTTAGAATGGACATCATATTTTAATATGAAGAATGTACTGACTGGTATTTGGTTTCCTAGAATCAGCCACTTGTCACCGAGCGTTATAATGATCGATAGCCATGTACGAGACCAGAATAGAAGCCCAGGAATCGATGAACGAACTGAGTGAGCTAATCGCATCTCATTTCCTACGTGTCTGTAGTGGGAAGCATAAATGAGATTGTGGGTTGACGTGTCGTTCCGGAGAGCCGGTCGCATTCGACATCGCACCCGAAACCGCACACCACTGACACAAAACATGTTGCTAGTCGACAACGTTACAGGGTTATTTATCGGTACACGAGACTCTTTGACGTGGAAACTTGTGTGCTGAAATTTGAAATCGAACAACTTATTTTCACCTCAAAGTGGGTACTTTATTTTTGGAAAAGCTGAAACAAGAGAACCTATAGAAGTGTAACTCAGTAGGTAATTTTTGATAACCTCGGTCGGAGAAGTTATTAGTACAATTTGATTACTTATCCTAAATTGTAACAAAACTAAAACACAGAATATATTCTATTATAGACGAATCTTTTCCAGAGTTTATCACCGAGCAGCGTGCGAAATTCGAAGAATATTCAGAACGATTATCCAAAATTCACCGTCATATTGCGTTTCACATCATTCGGTTCTGTCTTTTTGTACCTCAACTAACTTATGTTCTTAGATGCAGCCCTATTTGGATTTTTAATGACCTTCTATCGAATTTGGACGACGCTTTAAAAAATGTTCTAGTTAAAATTCTAAATTGTCCCCTGTCAGACGTTTCTTGGTGCCAGGCCACACTTCCTATACGGTTTGGTGGACTAGGCATTCGCAAAATTTCTAGTGTATCTCTTCCGGCGTTCTTATCCTCAGTACATAGCACATCGGCCCTGTTTTCTAAAATCATATATGCCTCTTTAGGAAATATAAAAATTAGTGCTATGGACGAGGCTAAAAACGCGTGGACATTGGTCTGTCCAGCCGAATCCATTCCCGAAAAACTTCACCTACAGAGACAATGGGACGAACCTATTTGTAGGAAGACACAGCAGGGTCTTATAGATTCTGCTGCGACTCTAACAGACAGGGCCCGTCTTATTGCCTCTGGCACTCGGGAATCTGGATTCTGGCTTCATGCCTTGCCCTCGGCAAACCTAGGCACACTCTTGGATAACACCACTTTTTCAATAGCCATTAGTCTACGTATTGGAGCCACTACCAACGAGCCCCATCAGTGCCACTGTGGTAGCGCCGTCGACCGTTTAGGCCATCACGGCCTCTCCTGTCGACGCTGTGCAGGCCGCCATTCCCGCCATGCCAGCCTCAACGACATCATTCGTCGGGCCCTCGCCACCGTCAACGTGCCGGCAATTTTAGAGCCGAACGGTATCGCACGTGATGACGGCAAGAGGCCTGACGGTATGTCCTTGATTCCTTGGAGTCGGGGAAGGCCGCTGGTGTGGGACGCTACTTGTGTGGACACGCTGGCGCCTTCTCACATATCGGCAACCTCCAGGACGGCAGGAGCGGCGGCGACAGCAGCAGAAAACTCCAAAAGGCGGAAATATACATCTATTGGAGATGGGTATATATTTCTGCCTTTTGGAGTAGAGACTTTAGGACCATGGGGCTCAGAAGCGTGGCTCCTTTACAGGGAAATATCCAAGAGGTTGGTGGATGAGACCAATGACCAAAGGGCTGGTGCTTACCTCGGACAGAGGATAAGTCTAGCAATCCAACGAGGTAACGCTGCCAGCCTTTTGGGCACTTTACCTGCGGTCGGCGATCTGAACTCTGTCTTCTATCTTTAGTCACTTAAAGATAGAAAACAGAGTTCCTTTTATTTAGTTGTAAGTTAGTTAAGGAGTGTATTAATATGTTTTTAAATGTGTTTCTTTGTTCCATAAATAAATTTTCAGATGTTTTCTATTATAGTAAATCTATTTTTGAAAGTCTAATTTACATAATCGATTGAACCTTTCGTGAAATATCACAATTGACGAGATTTTGAAAGAATTGGAATCTTTTATCGCGTCTCACGCAAGTTTCCTTGGCCGGGCTCTACTTACACGATTAATTTGAGTCAATAAATCCGCATTAAAAGCCGAGCTAGGGGGCAGCCAACCGCGGCGCTTTCTGTAAGTAGCCGCCATTCCGGACTTTTTGTTCTGGCTCGGCAATAGGTATATATTGTTCTTTAATCAGTTTATAGGTGTGAGACGCCATGTGTATAATTTAGGGCTTTATCGATTGCGAGGTTCGAGAGCGTTGGTCGGTGTGGTGTCTAGCGCAGTCAGCGTCACGGCGGCCGAGACAGACGGGCAGCGTGCGCGGCGCCTGCGAGCCCATTAGACGTCTGCTCGATGTAGAACGCTCGATAAACTTGTGTAAAAACGCCTTTTTCCCCATTTAATTTTCGATCGAGCGAGCGAAGCGAGCGAAGATCTTAGTGGCAAGTTAGGCGAATTTGCTTTGTATGTTTGTATGTTTGTATGTTTGTATGTTTGTATGTTTGTATGTTTGTATGTTTGTATGTTTGTATGTTTCATTTTTATGTTCTCGCATAACTATCAAACCGCTTATCCAATTTGTATGAAACTTGATAGGTCAATAGGTTGTGCTATGGAAATTTGCTGTGGAGCGTATGAGCGTAATCGATGAAGGGGTTGTAAAGATATGGGGTTCCCAAGGGGGTAAATTTTTTTCAAAGTTACCCAAATAAATTGAGTGGGGTGTCATATGAAAGTACTCAACTTATACATTCCAAAATGGTTTTTAGTTTTCTTCTAGGTTCTATAGTTTTTGAAATACAGTCAAAAAGAAAAATTAAGAAAACCAATTAACGGAAGTATGGAGAGAGCTCCCGTTTCATAGAGTTCCGATGTATTCGTAGGTCTGGTTAACATACAAGGAGTGTGGCATCGTTGTGGTTTGGTTTGCATTGATTTTAGTTGCTAAGTACTTGATATTTTTTCTTGAGATTGAAAATAAAAGCCGTGTTGGCCGATTGGAAGAGTGCTCGACTTTCGATTCATAGGTCGTAACTTACGACACGGCCAGGCCATGAGCACGGCCAGGGTTCGAACTTACGACTCGTAAGTTTCGGGGAGGGGGAGGGGAGGGGGAGGGGAGGGGGAGGGGTGGGGAGGGGGAGGGGAGGGGAGGGGGAGGGGTAGGGGAGGGGAGGGGGGAGGGGAGGGGAGGTGAGGGGGAGGGGAAGGGGGGAGGAGAGGGGGGGGGGAGGGGGAGGGAATTGATTTTCTCATACATTTCGTATTGAACTGCTATTTTAATAATTTTTCGAACTAAGAGGCCTTCCCTGAGGCGCGGTACGAAGTTCGCGGGGTCAACTATTGAATATAAACACGACACGACTTAATGTATTGCATGCATGCCTATAATCTTTACTATACTGAGGTAGCGCATTAGATATCATTCTGTGGTAAACACTAGAAGGAGCACTTAACGTAGGTATAGGGGTAGTCAGAAACAAATCTAGGCTATCAACACAACGGTGCGCGAGATTTCAGTTCGGGGCGAACTACTAGTTATTTGGTAATCTGGTCTGCTCGACTCACGGGAGTCGGTTAATAGCTGTTGTGCACGGGCCTAAGCCAAGTGCACATCAGTATGCGCGGTTATATTGGTAAGATCCCTTTCAGTACGAGATTCAGCCTGTAAAAATTTTCGAACAATTCTACAAGTATTGAGAACTACAGCTTTTTGAAGGAGAACAAATGTATGTTTTGGTAACCCTAATAAAGTGAGAGATTGAAAAAGCTGAGTAGGTATGACGCCTGTAGAGGATAACACGATCGGGATAATTTATCGATCGAGCGAGCGAAGCGAGCGAAGATCTTAGTGGTAAGTTGGGCGATTTTGCTTTGTATGTTTGTATGTTTGTATGTTTGTATGTTTCACGAATTGTTGTTCGAGCATAACTGTCGAACCGTTCATCCAATCTGCATGAAACTTGGTAGGTCAATAGGTTGTGGTAAGGAAATTTACGGTGGAGCATATGAGCTTAATCGATGAAGGGGTTGTGAAGATATTGGGTTCCCAAGGGGGTAAAAAATTATGAAAGTTACACAAATATATTGAGTGGGGTGTCATACGAAAGGGCTTATTTTGTACATTCCAAAATGGTTTTTATTTTTAATCTAGGATGTATAGTTTTTGAAATACGACCAAAGACCAAAAACTACGAAACCAGAGCTGCAAGAGCTCCCGTTTCATAGAGTTTCGATGTCTTCGTAGCTCATTGACTGGTCGGTCTTAAAAAGAGAGTGGCATCGTTGCGGTTTGGTTTGCAATGATTTTAGATGCTACTTGATTTATTTTCATGATAAAAAAAATTTTGATAAAAAATGAAAATAATTGGGGTAAAAAAAGTTAAGTAAACAAATATATTGAGCGCGGTGTCAAATGAAAGGTCTTTATTTGTACATTCTAAAATAGTTATTATTTTTATTCTAGGACGTATACTTTTAAAAATACGACGAGAATTCATAAATATGAAATAAATGAAAAATTAGACACGACATTATGTATTGCATGCATGCTAGTATTTTTTACCATGAAGAGCTAGCGCAATAGGCATACCCGGCAGTAGTAGCACTTGAAATTATAGGGGTAGTCAGAAGAAAGTCCAAATGTTGGCCATCTACGGTGCGCGAGATCTCAGTTCGGGGCGAACTACTAGTATACTCTCGCTTAAGCTTTGCTATTGGCAGATTTCTTTCTTTTTATAGGTCTGTCATTAACTGTATTTTGCGCCTGCTTAATCTGATCGTTATGCAATATTGTTTCAAATACAGGCGACGATAACAATTATAGAAACATCTGTTTTACACTGCTTCGGGATCTCATAAAATTGGAAAGTTACTTACGAGTACCTCTGATTTTATCAGAAAATATTACTATTCTACAGTATGAACTTAAAGAAGTTTATGTACTTATAAGGTTAGCTATCCACAGTACCCACCTTAGAAGCAGGTATGGTCATACTTCTTTCAGAGGATCAGAATTTAGAATTCGAAGTTAAGATGTTTAAACGCACTAAGCAAACGGCACTTCTATTAGGGGAAGTGATATCGAAACAAAATATTTATGACTTTATGTGATAAAGTTTATGTTGCGGTAAGAGTTTTATTTTTCTCGTGAAACGACTCCATCTTATTTCATACAACTGTATTATAAGAAAATATTGTCAATAAAAGGTTATTTTATTTGTGCAAACTGTAACAAATACTTTGAGGAAACTTATACCTACCTATATAGTGAATAAATAAAGTAACAAAAGCTTTGCAAGAGGTCTGAATTAATTATCCACCTCGAATAAAGTCTTCAACAAATTATAATTAACAAGAAGTTAGTTACTCTTTCAGTAAATATTATGTGAATTCAATGTAAAGTTCTCACATGGACTGAATTTTCGTAGGCGACATATTCGTCGATTAAACGGTTCTAAACTCCTAATTATAATGTAAAGGGAACTTCAGTAATACTTTGCCAGTTGTCGGGGCACGTACACGAACTTTTATTCGGCGAATTTGGTTACGTAATTCTTGGAAATATTCAAGTTTTCCCTTCGGCGAGACGTTATCGCGGGTGGTTCTCAACGCGGGATGTGGGCGGGCGTCCGCACTCCCCACGGGGGCTTAATTTGTTGCTCTCCTGGCGCCTCGCATCTCACTTTCAAACGGCGTAACGCGACCTTACCACTTCCCCTTCTACGACATCGTGTATACGTCATGTTCCCTCCACACGGTTAGACTAGATCGAACCTCGAACACCGCACATCCTAACCTCTAACCATTTAGGTACGTACGCAAAGCATAAAATTAAATAAAACTTGCGCAGAAAGCCAAGCTTCTTATTATAGACTTTCACAGTTAACACCGTTGAGGTTTCAATTAGGTTTTAATGAAGGTCCCAATCTCTACTTTTTCAAAAAATAATTTTATAAATTTTAATTAAATAGACTTCTATTCTGGAGTCTTGAATAAATGAAAAACTCACAGGGAAGCATTCTCTTTGTTCTTTTCTAAGTTTAGCTTCTTCGTGATTCGCGAATATTACCGGTCGATGTTACGTTGTTGTTGGGTACGCGAAATACTCCAAAGACATGCGTTCACCTTATTTAAAATTTGATGTTTTACCTTCGATTCGCGTGGCACCAGTGCCGCGACAATCTAATCACAATACCATAAAGGAGTGCACCGTAAAATATTTATGGTTACGGGAGCAGGCACGCCTCGGTACCCGCCGCCACGGGCTTCCAATACCTTTGTCAACTCTAACAGTTACTACCCGTACCTATAGGAGGCATTGACACAACTGGCGATGTAGTCCACAGAACAGTAGCTCCAAATGTTTAAAAATTTAAGATACTCGGGCTTACGACAAGGACACCAAACAATTTCGTGTAGTAAGCCAACCGCAGCTGTTAGTCTCAAGATGGATTTCTCGAAGCAGATATGTACTCTTTGTTTAAAAAAAAGCCCAAATTCGGCTAAAGACACGCTTTAATGAGTTTATCAGGTGGGCCTGTGGGTGATAACCAAATGGAAATGGTTAAGTTTGATACAAAGAAATTGAGTGGCGGAGAGGTCAATTAACGTAGTCCTGGGAGCGCGACGGGCGCAGTGCTCGTTACATACCCGCTCAAATTGGCGCCGACCACTGAACTGTAACGATAATGACGCCGCGTGCCCCATTCGTCTACTAACGTAAGCTAACTCCTCTCGTGGGATACCCTAAAAGCTACTTCATACAATTTTTATGTACTTACTTCCACATTTTGGCAGTCACGCAAAACGGCGGTTTTTGCGGCTCATAAACAACTAGCACACGTGTGCGACCGACCACATATCGATTGATTTGACTTAAAATGCATAGTTTTCGGCCGCGGTGTCGATCGGTTTCCGACAAATTTTCCGCTGCGGGCGCTTGGCAACCGCACTTTGTGTTGCACCACAATCACCCATACAAATTGAAGGTTTACGCGCTGCTTCAAGCCATCACTGCAAAATTCAACGCGAAACATTTATTCGCATTTGCTTCATAACTCCAATCGCAGAACGTGTATCGGCAACACTCATAATCATAGCGAACGCGATCGACCACTGAAAGCTTTTTGAAAGCTCGTAGCGACGCGCGATGAAAGGTTCATGCGGTGATTTCGAGCGAGTCATGGTGGCTCGAGAATAGCCGAGAAACAAAATTGACTGCTATAATTTTTTTCTCTTAAAACATTGTTGTACACAAATACGATTTTTTGTTTATTTCGTTTATAAGAGCCAATTTATCCAACAAAAGCCTGTGTTAAAGAGTAAATGTTGCTTTTTTTTATCAGATACGTGATAAATTACTAAATAATGCGCCCTCTGGCGTTGCTCTAACCCCACCCCTAATGTCTTCTTAATGCAGCATGGAGTTGTCACATTGCACATTTGCAACTGGCGTTTTGTCTGTTTCGTTTTGTAAAGTTTTCTATCTCGACGCCTCCGAAAATCGCCATGAAATGTACTTCTTGTTATAAAGTGGTATCAGAGTGCATTGATATGTTAAATATAATAAGTATGTATTCGAGACATAATGGTTATTAAAGTGACACCGGCGCGCCATCTTCGCTGGTGCTCTATAAGCGCACTGAGTTTGTTAAGTATGAAAAGGCTCCATTTGAACGTAAGTTTTTTAGCTCGCTTTGCCTCTGACGGCTCGCCGCGCGCTCCTTTTGTTCCACGAACGTGATCTGGCCGAGATGAAGCCCACGGACGTTATTGCTCCGTTCCTCTCTTCAATCGAGTTTGTTTCTGCTCGTCACACTTTGCTGCCATGCACATTATCATAGCTAAAATGATTTTCTCGCCTCAATGCAGACAATATTTCCCTCTACGGAGAAAATTTCCTTGCCCATTTGTTTTCGTGACGTGTTAGACGTAAGCGCATTACATTTTTGTAGCATTCGCTCCAGGGCCATATCTCATGGTTCCATAAGACTTCGCTTCCAATATAACGTCGTCGGGACATGACAAACGGCTTGCAGTCAAATGTGACTCAAATATTTTAAAGCGATTTAAATATTTTCGCGCCGACTTAAAATGGTTTTACCTTTATATTACATGTAGAGAATTTATAAAAGATAATAAAAATAACACCGTTTAGTTCACGTACAGTAAAAATTGTCTATGGCAAAACGACCCTACTTACCCTAAAGAACTCTGTAAACTCACATTTTCTTCGGATGAAAGAGATTGAAAAGTTTTCCAGGGCTTAGATTTGTTTTTTCTACGTGTCTGATTTCAAGCTCGAGCTCCATACCATAAATTATTACTCTGAAAACTTTCAAGCTGAAACAAGTAAATGGTATAAAACATAAGAAAATGGTTTTGACTGGCGCGCGCCTTGAAGATCAGTCTTATAGGATTATCTATTTGCACATTTTATTCTTAGTTACTATGATTGCGTAAAATACTCAGACGAGTTTCCCGCTCTCTTTGTGTATTAAATCTAAATAATGTCCAACACCCACTCAAAAGAGCACTGCCAGATAATTTTAACCCAAGTAATTAAACGCAGCACGCTTGACGCGCATTCGGTTGTCACAACAATCAGTGAGCCGTTGTTGCCGGACCTGCTGTTGGCGATACATGTTGTTGCTGGAGCAGTTATCTCAGTATCGCCTGACTACGCCCGTTGTGGCAGCCATGTTTATTTTTAGTCTCGCGTGTACATTCACTATTGCGATGAAATTTACAGCGATCGCCGCGGCTCACCACCCGCCCCGACTCTGATACCGATGCCTCAAATGACAGGCTACCGCTATTTCAAAAAATGTCTGCTATTTTACGCCAGAATTCTCGCACGGTCGATGAGCAATAATTCTTTTGTTCAACCGATAAAAGCTCCTTGGAATTACTTTTATGATGCCTCATTACAATAAATTAATAGTGTATTTTAGCGAAGCCATTGCACTTATGTAGTTTCAAACTTAAAAAACTTGCCCGCAATAGTATAGATAGATCTTGCTGTTTGTTAACAGCAGCAGCTCGAAAACCTCCAAGTGGCACATGAATTAATTTCTGTAATTTCTTATCTGTGTCTATATTGTTTTTCAAACTTTCTTCCTTAACCTTCTCTGTTATAGCGGTACATATTTTAGTTATTAGAGTACATTGTGGAAGCTAATACCCGTGTTCATGAAAATAGCATTACCCGAACGGCACGAGGTCCCCTGTCAAGCAGAGATTTGGCGCAACTTAGTGACTGATTAGCAATTGCTGCGAGTTGGCGGGCGCGACAGGTGGCCGGGGCGCGGGCGCCGGGGAGCCGGCCTGACCCGCGGAACCCGGCTCCGGCTGATTGATGGCATGATGGCTCTGCTCTCCTTCTGACTCGGCTTCTTATGTCAGCATTTCCTTGTGTACTTTTTATTTCACTTACAATGTCTCTCACTCAACCCGCTCCGTCAAGAAGCTTATTCCACAAAACTTGGAAGATAGTCAAGTTATAGCTAAATTGTAATAGCCTAGATTAGTAATAGCATAGTAAATGTAACGGATAAAATCTTGCCTTTATTTCTGACTTAGTAACACCGTTATGTTATCACCATCACATGATTTTGTTAAATTCAACACAATATCAATTGACATATCTAACAAAACGTCCTCACAAAAAGAAGACCGACTTCAAGTTCGGGAAATGAGCTCACAAATGTCAAACATCAATTGTTGAGGTGCGGTCCCACGCTCTGCGAGCGCGATCTTATAACCCGAGGTTAAATCTAGGCTCATGCATATTCACGGGTCGGCCGCGGCCGTCTCGGCGACTCATCTGCGAGTCCGTAACGGTCCCGCGACCGGTTGTGGGCCATTGTTGCAAGTGCCCATATGGCGGCCGCCGAGACCGTCGCTCCAAAGACTGCAACGCTCTCGCTCTCTAACAATCTGTCAATTGAATGCAACCGGTTTTTTTTTCGACGATTCTAGTCTACTAACCTTCAGTTTTTTAACCGTGTAAAACATTTTAGTATAAAACAAGTTTTGCATTGAACACGTCATTTAAAATAAAGTTTTTCTCAAACTGGACTAGTCATAAAGATACTCATAATTACTTTGAAGACTGGACAGATGGCAATGATGCGCTAGCTAGAGCATACCAGCAGTAGACAATGTAAAATACAAACACTTAGATATTCGCTCGCTTCGCTCGCTCGATCAAAAAAAAATACGAACAAAACGGAAGGGAAAGGCAGCAACAACAAAAATATACTTATTATAACGACCCTATAAATGAATAAACGTAATGATATTCCAAGCCTTGTAGTAACCCTCACTTTTGTGATGTTTTCGTCACAACAAGTATTTGCGAATTCACAACGCATTGCCTTTTATTGCGGGGAGTCGAGTTTTTTAAGATTACAAAGGCAGGGTCAGTTAACAGCGCCAGATATTTATATTCTAATTAGGTGCCAGCGACAGCCACCGTGAGGGTGCATGCTTAATTCAAAAATACGTATTTCTTCGCATGGATTATTATGACATTTTAATAATTAAACCGACGGATGTAGCGTAGGCGACAAGAAAGAAACATTATGCTGGCCGAGGGATTTATATAACGTCATTATTTCCTATGAGGGGTTGCAGGTGATGGATAGCGTCCTTTGTTTAACAATCCACGCAATAACTATATTCAATATCGTAAAATATCTAGATGATAAATGTATTCCACGAAATCTAGTTTGGTTGTAGATTGTGAGCAATTGGTTTTGTTTTAAATATCGCCTTTGCGCGTGTCTGATTTGTTCAATGCCGGATCGAATCGGAGCCGGAACTAAATGAATTGAGCTGAACCGAATGCTTACACAATTTCAACACGTCTTGGCTTTATTACACTACCAAAAATAGGTAAATGTACTAACTCTTGAAATAATTTTTCGTTTAATGCAGACATTCTTTACGAGAGTACTCAGCTAAGTCCTTGTGCAAAATAACTCAGAAGATATTCAGTTTATGACTGTTTTAGTATGTTATAGGTCTCGTCCTGTTTCGGTGGAGACCTAAAATAGTCTTGGCGTGCTTATGTACTTACAGCGAAGGTAATTAGTTTAAAATTTCACCGGGAAATGTTTGAACTCCTAAATACTTTATTTGATAACCTTTTACTACTCTATGTTGGTTTTCAAGTTTGATTCAGTGTAGCGGAAACTCAAATGATACCGTACAATGCACATCTACTTTAATGCGATTTTATCCCGGCGAGAAGTAAAACAAAGATGGTGCAGTAATGCATTTTACATTTTGAAGCATCATTAAATTGCGCATTACACGGGTCCGTCGAGGGGCAATTAAAAAGAACTGTTAAGACGAAGAGCTCGTAAAAACGAAGTCGTGTTCTCAAACTTATTAAAAAGTCTGCACAATCTTAGAGCACGCAAATTTTTTATCAAATTCGTTTATCACGAACGACCTCCGCTCCTTATCTGTAAGAGTCGGTCATAATATAGACAGTTGATACAGATTTTTGCATAAAACCGAATAGTCTCAATACTGCTCAAATATTGACATTTACAAGTTCGTAGAGTATTTTAGACGGATGTCCGATCTATCATTTAACGGAAATTCCGTCGGTATTCAAGTGAATATCAATTAATGCCTGTACATCTCCGACGGTTTCGTGAATATCTAAAGTGCCCCACAAATTAACAGTTTGCCGGCTGATATTTACCTTTGAGTTAATCTAGAAGACTATCGGTACAATTTTGTACTTGGTTTAGGTTTGAACTGTTGCGAACTAAAATGTGTAGACTCTGAATCTACGCAGACCATGCAGACCTATGTCGATAAGTGGAAAAGTTCACAAGGCGACCTATGATGCGAAATCTTCCAAATACGGACTATCTACTCAAAATTGTATGTTTGTTGAAATTGTTAATAAATTAAATTCGTGGGGTAAAGCAAAAAAAAACATATAGAATACTAGCGGACGCCCGCGGCTTCGCCCGCGTGGACTACTATTTTTCTTATCTCACGGGAACCCTGCAATTTTTCGGGATAAAAGTAGCCTATGTCCTATTCCCGGTTATTATCTATCTATATTCCAAATTTCATCAAAATCGGTTTAGTAGTTATGGAGATACGTGGCAACAAATATTCACACACACACACACACACACGGACTTTCGCCTTTATAATATTAGTAGGATTGTTTTAATCATATAAATCCTCTATGTAGAAAGTAATTGTCTCTTTAGCGCTACGGTGACCTCAGAGACTGGTTTCTTTCTATTATTATTAGGTATATGGTTTAGTTTGGTTGGAAATGGTTGAATTTAAAGTCTTTGGTTAGAGAATAAAATTATAATAAATCACTATGGTAAAAAAGTCACTTAAACAGTTAATGCGTAAACTAGGATTTTCTGAATTGTACATGTGATAAAAGTTTTGATTTGTGGAAAAAATAGAGAATATCAGATGTTCCAAGCATTCACACTTGCGGCTATTGCACAGGGGAATCAATACATTTCAATGCATGTGCTATAGATACTTATTGTGCTGGTAGGCGTTGTGTACATGCACCCAATACGTATTATGCATACATACCAATATAACAGCTTGGGTATTGCTCCCGTCATTTACATAGACACATCGACACCTTGATTGATTGATGGTGAATGACTTTAGCGTGTTATCAAAGTGTTAATAAATCAGACGTGCCTGTGTGCTATTTCGATATCTTTATGCATGTACCTTAGAACACGTATTTGACATATTGCAGGAGGCATAGATTTCAAAATTAACACATTTTTAGACATTAACAACAACAGTATGTTTTGTAACAATGTTGCAATCAATATTTAGTTATGCAAATGGAAGTCTGAAAATAACACGATGCTTGAGAAAATTTATATATTAATGATCTGAGTAACCTTTAGTGATTGAGTTTTGGTTCGTTTATGAAAGGTCATAGTAACCTCTGTCACATAAACCTCTAATAATCTTGGTGTGAAAAAATCTCGCACAAGTAAAACAATTGCTTGTCATTGCAAGAAAATACAACTGATAAAGTCACTTAGGTACCTCAGTTGTTAAACCTTTTGTAAAGTAATTACAACTAAATGCCAAGCACAACTGGAAACTGCAGTTACCGATTGTGTAAGCAAACTCTTATTTCACGAGATTATAAACGTAATAATGTCAATACGTAATCAACGCCAAAACTGGAGCCGGTTGCACCTCCACGTCTCACTTTCATTTACACGACGTTGAAACTTGAAGTTGCGAAATGCACGCTGCGGCCACAATAATATCACTTTGTACATATTTAGAAACCTGCACCGCTTGGTGCAGTGTTATTTAATCCACGACCTATTTGCGGTCAATCGCTGCAGACTACATCATACTACTCCGGTGTCGCTCTCGTACCTATTAACAACAAAGCTAATCTATGTAGCTCACGGCTTCTACTGTTGTACAAAGGCCTCTCTAATACGAATCCTGTGCTTTCATCTATTTTCTAACCGTAGTCACGAGTCCATGACTTCTGATTCTGTCAGTGGTCCGTCTTTTTGTTGTAGCTTCATAATTCTCTCAATATACGATTTATAGGGTTCCGTAGTCCTGACAAAGAACCCTTATAGTTTCGTCACGTCCGTCTATCTGTCTGTCTGTCCGTTTTTAGGGTAGCTCCCCTACATGTGAAGTGGGGCTTGAAAAATCTGAAAAAAATCATAATGATAGTGCATTTAATGAACTTTAAACGAAAACTATAGTGTTTAAGATAACTTTATTCGTTTAGCAATAATAGTCGTTGAACTTGAGTGTTGGATATTTTTGTACCAATACAAAATACTTAGAAGAAATCCTTTAAAATGACTAATAAAGAACAACAGAATCGTTGTATATTTTGATATTTATGATAACGGGCTACTACGGAACCCTACACTGCGCGAGACCCGACACGCAGTTGGCCTGTTATTTTTATTTATGAACATCTGTTTATAAACAAACTAACACGGCAAGATTGCACAGAACGCCACCAGCTTACTTAGCGCGAAGTGTTAATAATCCCAAACCCATCTTCGTCTACTAAGTCGTCCAACTTAATTAACAATTTTAATTAGCGATCATTATTTTAATCGCCTCTCCCGTCACGGTTGCCGGTTAATTTGTACATAGTTTCATAATGGAAGCGTCTAGCTAGTGAATATGATACGATAATATTAATTTTCTGATTCATAAGGTTTCGTCGTTTAAAAGGATGGTGCCTGTACCTTCAAAACATAATAATGGAGTGTGTTAACTAACAGTTTGTTTTCCCAAAGTAAATACTTCCAGGTAAAAGCCAGTTGTGACATTTACACTGTCCGACCTAAAACAAGTTCAGCACAAACACGAACAGATATTTAATCAGTTCTTCATTTCCGAGCTGGCAATGAGTGAGCGTGTGACGAGCCTAATAAGTAGGTCAAGTAACCCTTTGGCTTGTCGAGGAGTGAGAGCAATCACACGCGCCCGCCCGCCTAATTGAAGTCCAATGTCGCGCAGGCCGCCCACGGTGATTGATACCGCCCAGACCAAGGCGGCTTCTAATTCGATTGTGATATTGTTTAGACGCGCATCGACGTCACTCCCACTCGCCAGAATCTAATCTGTACTGTACGCACACTGATGATGTCATCCCGAGACGATCGCTCGATTCGTTTCGAGTGGTGGGACGAGATACGGCTGCGGAGATTGATGAGTGTCCGTCGAACCGCGTTGTATCGGTCGTCGTCACCGGGAAAAACGCGCCCGACCAGGAAAGGAGGAAGGTGGTGGCAGGGGGGCTAATTAGTCGCGCCATCGCCATCAATATCCATTAACGGCGCCGCACGCGACGCTCGGCGTACGAACAACGCCGCCGTGCCGCCGACGCCACCGACGCCGACGCCTCGCCGGCGACGCTAGCCGCCCTGTGCCGATTACTGATAGCTTCCACTCAATCTAGATAAGGGTTTGCACTTCCGCAGCTGACCATAGGGTTTGACCTAACGAAACTGGAACGAGCACGCTATTCTTCTTTTATCAAAATATACGTTGGTATTGGCAGCTAACGCTAACTTTGTTCACCGTTTATTATAAAATGTTTGCCATGCAGTTCGTTATTTGTCCAGATTTTAAAATTTTATTTACATTCTCTACTCTCTCATCAATTCATGTTAAGTAAAATATAACATTGTTTGTAAATCACTGTTTATCCATACATTATTAATGTAGAAAATAATTATATCAATAAAACAGGTAGGTTCTATTGTTCTGGAATATGATGACAAAAACACAAAAGGGTCAACGGTTTTTACCAAACATGAAGGTACTCGAGCGTGCGCCGGGTCAGGTCGGGGTGATCCGACTTAATTTGAAACTTCTTCGCCGGTGTTTCTACTAAAGGGTTACCCCCTGCCCTAATCTTTGAACTATGACTTGACCGTTAATACGCATTTATAATTTGCTCTTCGATTATTTAGTACGATGGAATGGCGCTCCGAGATACGAATAAATTAGTTTCGTGTTTCGGAACAAAGCCGGTCTAAAGTTTTGAGTAACGGTCACAGGATCGTTGGAAGACTTAAATCTCTATCTGTTGGAGTAGTACTCCACTGGAATCTGTCTTGTTGTTTGACTAACTAACTTGTGATCCGCTTCTGTGTTATAAACACTCGACTCTATCAATAGCATCTATTTTACATTGAATTGGGACTTAGATGTGAAATTGTGAAAGGCAAATATTCGATTTCATGTCTCTCATGTCACTCAATTTTGTTGTAAGTACCTGTAGCTCTAATTTTTTTTAAATATTCTAAAACAGTGTTGTAGAATAAGTTCTCACAGGTTTGAATACCATTAAATAGGTCAAAGACATGCCCCTGTTATTGAACTATGACCAGTGTCCGCGGAGCACCCCTCGAGCGTAAGACGCCGTCTGGCTATGCCGATGCCGACAAGAGCAGGTGTAAACTCACCCTTACTTAGGCTGCAGCTTCCACAAGCTTCATTAGCATAGGAGCCAGAGTATCTTATGCACTGTATGCACTTCTCTCACTTTATGATTCAAATTATCCCAGAGTAGACGAGGAAATGTGAGAAATTATAACGGAATTTTGACTGATGTTTAGGTACATATTTTCATTCTTCACAGTGTGCGAGCATATACATCGCCGAATATTATTTTCAATAGAAGACTGTGATATTATACCTACTTCAATATTCTTACCGTGTGCGTATTTGAAGCCAATTTTAACCCATCTCATAGAAACAAATCTTTCAACGAAATAAGCATGAGATTTGACAGCTCATAGAATTGAATGAAAAATGTTTAAATTATTCTCACAGTTGTCAGTAAATCATCCACCCACCGTCGATAGCTTCCTCCTAGAAAATGTCCGATTTCACGGCACGACAGCTTAATGTTCTTCGAATTGACGGTAACTCTGATAGAATATAGGGTCAAGTAAAGTAGCTATTGTTCAGCACTGAAAATTATATTTTCTTAATTAACGTTACAAAGGAAGGGGCCTGTGTTAAAGTTTGACGTTCGGAGAACCTTGAAATGCAGCATCGGCGAGATGTTTGTAAAACAAATAGTAACCTTGTTAAGACGCGACCGAATACCGCGATAGTAGGTAAAGATTCAGCAATGTAATTCTCCATCCTGGAGGATATTGGCTGCGTTGTTGCAGTTAAGTGCTTTTGGTGCTAACCACTATAGCCTTGTCTCGTAGTAATGAAATTATAGGTGTGACGTCATTAACTCCGACACCGTTATGCTAATTAATGCGGACACCCGATCTATGCATGCATCGATCGATGGCGATACTGATATTCCTGTGGTGTTATTAGCTAAACTGGATACTTCATTAATATTCATCATTAGCAACGCGTGTCCTCTCGCTGCTGGAACAAGGTCCGCTCTGATGGCATTTCCCTCGATGTGTACCATCAAATCATCTACCCTACAAAACCGCCATAAATTTGTAGAACATGATAATAACCGATTGTGATTCTTGTTTCTCGAAACAGAATTTATTTCACTCGAAATATATTTCTTAATAAAAAGGTTTTCTTTTGGTCCCTTTAGAAAATTATTATGAAAATTTACTGAGCGGAATTATTAAGTTAATCTTCAATCTCCATTGCGGGGATCTAACCAGTTTAAGTAATACTCTTGCCAGTTCAAAGCCATATTTTTACAACATTACGACGTTGCGGTCGACCTGCCGGGAGGTGCGTAGGCCGCCTCCAGAAGTGGTAACTTCCTCCATTACGTCACTCCAGTGATTCACACAATTTGCTCTCCAAGAGATTAAAGCGTTGTTTGGGCTGTGACCTCGCTGCACTCCGTCCTTGTCTGTGACGAGGAATTTGTAATCAGACAGACAGCTTTAATTAACACCAGTTATTATGCATTTGAAGTGTTATTAATGTCACACTATTCTAATGTTAAATGGTATCAGGTTCTGCAACCGCGACACAAAGCCGATTGTGGGGAAACATGAAACACAAATCCGAGCTTGGAACAATATTACGATTACGTCATTCATAAAGTGCATTTATGTAGGGAGCGGGAGCGCCATCTTTGTACTACTACCGGCCTCTGTTGCTGATATGAAAAGCAGTTTCCTATGGAGTAAATAATAGAGCAGCTGCTCGAAACGCTTGTGCAGAAACGAGGATCACTGAAAATGACCCTGTACCTAAACTCTACAACAGAAATAACACAATGTTTCCATCTTTCGTAATATAAAGCCTCTGAATGAATCAGGCTGATTTGCGAAGCTGTAAAAATGTTAACAATATAGTGATTGCATCACGATAAACATACATTATAACGATTTTAAATGTTAAGGAAATCCATGACACAGATACAATATTGCGATTGCATTCATTCTGACTTTGTCGTTTAAAATATTTTTTATTATTTACCACAAGCTACCAGTTTACTGATTTTAACAAAAAAAATCTATGGCCGATGTTTGGTTTTTAGGTGTACATTTAACACTGGAAGAAGTAATGTGGTGAAATAAACCAATTATTCAGTCAATAAAGATTAAGTATATCAAGTTTTATCAAATGTTATTGTTTTAAAATCTAGGTACTAATAGATTTAAATTATTACCCGGTAATAGGTACAATATTTATTTTCTTATTGACTCAGAGATGGTTGGAGAGATTTGGGGGAGACCTTTGCCCAGCAGTGGGACGACATAGGTTAAATAAAAAAAAATTGACTCAAGGTAAAATCAACACAGCCGGCAATTCAAGCAATATGATATCCCAAACCAAGTAAGTGTTTCCAGACGGCTAATGAAACTTCGCAAAGCCAACATGAGACCGCGCTTATTTAGAAGCGGCGATGTCGAGCAGATGCCGCCCAAACAAATCTCAATATCTGGCATATGGTATGAATATTTAGAGCAAGAAAACGCATCGAGCGTTTCTCTGCACGGCTATAAGACATCGAAAATAGATTGTGCGAACGGGGTTAGACGCACCTGTTATTTGGCTTACGAGTGGGTGCGGTGTAGGGACGGAGTAGGGGGCGGGGGTGGCAGATTCATTAATAATGGCCTACAATGAGACGCCTTTATTTACGAGCTGCGGCAACGAAGTCAGCCGCATCGCACAACACGCTGCCACGGAATCCTTGCAGCAACAACGTATCAACTGTCGGAATACCAGAAATAAGTACACAAACCCGAATTAAGGTTGCTGGTTAGGCGTGCTATTTACTTCAAGTAATCTCGACAATTGCGTTATTGTCAAACCACATTTGGAAGACATCCAATCAGCTTAATTCACAACAATTGGACACGTAATTGACTTGATTTCGTCCATGTCTCGAAGAGTGCCTTGTAAGGTCAACCGTGTTTCGACGGGACTGTTCAACATCATTAGTATTTCGTCTATTGTCGCCTCTACCATAATCGTGCAGCGCAAACTTGACAAAAAACTTCTTTATTATTACATGGTCAGATGAATCAGACAAACTAATTTAAATAGTCACGGTCCAAACATAAAAGTAAATCCAGCTTACACTTCTTGCTAGATTTATTTAAGGTTGAAAAAGTAACAGAATTAATATTACAACGAACTTGATTAAGCTAAATTTATTCATTTATTGATGAAATACATAATTCAAATGCCATATTTATATGAATAAATTTGGTCATTCTAATAAAAAGACTAATAATAATAACAGTACACGACCTTTTGCCTGACACAAATTGTTTTCATTTCACTTAAATAACATTTAAAAATGAGCTGATGTTACAATTATTGAATTATCTGATCATTAATTTCATCTGGGTCTAGGAACCGCAACATTTGCCATTGTTAGTCATGTAATGATATAAACCTTTTGAGAATTATAACGGATATGTCTCACGATTTGAGGGGTTCCGTATAGCGACATACGTTACACCAAAAATCGTAAAGTCCAAAAAATAAAAGTTTGTACAATCCTCTGCCAGGATCAGCAGGGCTATTTTAATTTACTCGTTTGCTCGGATTACTTCCTACGAATTCATTTGATGCCCGGCTGTTCAGAGAATCCTGTTGTTTTCATAGAAAATCTAAAACTATTTATGTAAAACTGTGGCTATGACGAATCTTTTGTAAATATATAGCCATAATAAACCTCGGAACTCAACATTATTTAACGTCCGACACACTTGCGAGATTTTTTTTATTTTTTATTTGTGCTGCAATCATTGACACCGTTCCACTTTTATATTTTGTTACTTTTGCTCTGAATACGCCATTCTTTTTGTTAGAAAAAGCAAAGAATTCACCCAAATGAAACGCAGAGAGTGAAATCGACCGATTATATTTCTGCCCACATTGTATTAAATAGACAAAAAGTATTTTGAGTTCAAACTCTTGCAAGAGCAGTCTAGTCTTAATGGAGAATAGGTGATGAGGTAAGCGACCTTAAAGCCACTTAGCAGTACGCTCTCGCGCGTATACTGCTTTTCATATTACTTAGCGCACAATTTTGATAATAACTAGGTAACAGCTTCCAGCTATCTTAGTTCTATTATCTTCCTCTTGTTTGAACGGAAAGAAATCCGAAAGATTTTTTTACATGCCTACCCAATTTTTCATCAAGACTAAAAATACCTTAGGCACTTTTCGTCGATACAGTAGCAGACTTCAGCAGCGTACAGACGCCAATAGAAGTTTTTCATTTCCGCGCCTACGTCACAGATACGAAACCCATTCCGGCACGTGGATCACCCGAAGATCGGCAATGTAGAAAACGAAATACGAAAAGTCGGAAATCGAAGACATGTTGCCAAGAGCATTATCCGTTTTCTATTTTAGTTATACAATATGTAACAACACCCTTTTCAATACCATTTTATGGGACATACACGTTTATATAAACTAGTTTGTTCAAGCTTGTATAACAAGGATAAAATATTTTTGCCTACCTCTACTCAGGTAGAAGCCGGTTTTTTCAATTCACAGCAAATAAGAAGTATAACTAAACATTTCGAAGTAGTTTCCAGGGCGCACGTAGTTCATTTAATTTCCTCGTAGACTTGTAATAATCTAAATAATAGATTCAGGCCATCGGCACGGTGTCAATTCAAATCCGATTGATGAATCAACTATGATTCACAACTTTGATTATTATAATTCACAACTGGTCAAGCAATTTTAACGTTCAAACAAAAATTTTTAGATATTGTGTAACAACTTATGATACACTACGTTTTTGTTGTACTTACCATGTTTTTTAACATCACAAAATTAATAAACAACAATAAAATTGAGGTTTCGTCAATACAATTCGCCCTTTTGTTCTTAATTTCTCACTATTTGGCTTTTTAATGAAACAAACCCGATACAGGCTGGCTGCGCCGTTAAAGTTCTCCATTGAACCCTCCCCTCGTGAAGGATTCTCGCTACGAGTCATTAACTACAACTCTGTGTCAGTATTTCAGCGTTGCTTTTGGTCTGAATATTGTAGTTTCAATCCGATTTTTCAAAATCCATATTCAAAATACGTTCCATTTTATCAAGACTTCATATTTTACATACAACTTTTATGACAACGAAAAGAGATGGTTACAGACTTATCAACCGTTTTATCTATCGGAGATTTATATGACTGATATAAATAAAGAGACGTTTATCGGGTTCGAAATTGTTTAGCGTAAATATCATATTTTTCTTTTAAGGAAACTTACTTAATATTTTTCTGCAAAATGCTGGCGCTTTCTATTTTGCAATCGAATCCTAATTCACGCTGGCGGCGAAGATAATCTTGGAAAAAGTGGCTAGACTAGACGCAACGCACACCAATAATTCATATCGAAGTATTTAACTGCCAGTTCCACTATTACGTTAAGAAAAAGCTAATAATAAATCAGAAGTGATGCGTTCTTGCTCCTAGCGGGGTTAGCCAATTACCGCGATGCGCTTCAAGGAAGCTAACCAGTTTCTAAATTCTTCGTATATTTAAGTTAATTGGTATGTGGATACGCCGCGGCAGTCAGCCGACCTAGAATCGGAACACCTTTGTTGGCGAAATCGGCCTGAAACGGTACCCTCGCGAATAAAACAAGCAATCCTTATTTTTAACGCGTTTGCTTAGCATTTTCTTCTCATTTGCCGTCGCTGAACGAAATCAGTTTAATTAGGTACCTACTTATGTGTTTCGGCTTGTGCATTGCGGGTATCAAAGAATCAGCAAAATGTCAAAATCAGCACTCTGTATGGTGGGGATTGAGAGCAAAATACAAAATACTCGTTGTAAAAACTCTGATGAGTCTTAACAATTTTACACATATGGCATTTCTATGACCTAATTGACCAGTCTATAGATGATGTCAGCAGCGTCTTTGATTATGATAAATAATGTAAACATAAAAGGAATGGACAAAGTGTTTGTGGGTGCTCAAACGGTGATGATGTGAATGGTACAGGAAACTTGGCGCGTGCGCAGTTAACTGATGTAGAGATGAGCAGCGTGGGCGCACCCCCGCTGGCTTATTTACCAAACAATTGACTCCAGTAAGGCAAGATCGCAAACGACACCTATAACCGGTCACTGACATGGACGAAAGAGGATAAAAACATACACAAATGTCTTCATTGTCCCCATGTTTACACAAATTATGGTATACTTAACTTTTAAGACCCACACAGATAACTTTACAATCTTGCAGAGTACGAATATTTATGTCGATAATAATCGATTTTTACTAGAGAAATAGGAAATCATAGAGCTAAGTTAGTAGTTAATTCCCGGAGTGCTTAGTCAGAAGACAAAATGAATAGCGACACAAAGCCATAAGTCTCAGCAAGAGTAGTGGTAAGATTATACGGGCAATAAACATTGTTCTCGGATTGTTCTCCAGTACCGAGCAGGGAGAAGTACAAGTACCACGACCCTATAAGACTACACGTGTGGCGATTGGTAACTCGGGGTACTTGTATCTTGTGTTCCATATACATACGTAGTACGTATGAGAATTGCGTTCGGCGTGGGACGGGGCAGTGCATTTTTTGCGAGCATGAGATGAACGGCAGGTCGTTGAACCCCATCGCCTGTCTCGGCACCGAATTTCGCCAACGGAGCGCATCTTCCAGTCGTTTTGTGGAAGTGCATTTTTATCTGACAATGCTTTATCTTACTGTGTTATTCTTTACAGTTTCATAGATGTTTCAATAAAACTAAGTGATAGAATAGAAGTAAAATAATATCAGTAATGAATAGTTTGCTCGCGTGCTGATATTAGGACAATTCGTTGTTGCTCCGCCGGCGCCGTTGCCGCGCCGGTACGCATTGTGAGCAGTCATTGGCTCGGTCAAAACAGCTGTTGGTTACTAACAGCAGAATGTAGCCCACTCGTTAAAAGTAGAAAAACATTTCGAAACATGTTAATTAGAGTTACTCAGTGCTTATTCCTTGTCTTTTATCCACCAAGAAAGTTTCGAACGCTTGGTACCGGCTCCACAAAGCACATTAACTGACATTTAGTATGAAGAACTGGCCCGGCTACCAAGATAATGTGTAATATATATTCAGAACGGTGTTCTTCTATAAAAGCAATACAAAAGCAATGTATGCGGGCTAGATAGCAATAATGATATTACTGGTATGATAATTGAAGGCCCGAAAGCTTTACAATCTGTCGCCAACAGTTTTAAATGACAGAGACAGTTATGTGTTCGCTTGGTTAATCATTTCATCAAATTGTAACAGCATAGAAAGCAGAAAATTACATATTTCTTCTGATCGCTATCGTATGCCTTTAAAATAGAGTAAAAATAAGGCAACAATGGATTGGCCTTGTCTCGGCCGTTGCCCACGATTACAACAGATTACTTTGCAACTGAGCATTATTTAGATGATAGACGCGGAAAAAACTAAATACTTATTCCGAAATGGATATAAAAAGCGTTTAAACGAGCTTTTAGACGTCACGCTCGATGGCCGATGGCAGCAAAAACTAGCACACGTCGTATTCGTGACTCCTTCGGCCGGTTGCCGCTGCATGCCCGGTCGCGCCAGCCGCATTATTCACAATTGAGACACAGCCGTTGCTAATGCAGTATATCATCTTTATTTATGCGTCTGTTACTACCCGGTTCACCTAGCAATATAATAGTGTCCTAAATTAAAATAAAGTAAAACAATAGTAGAGTCCTCCATCATACTCTACTTTACGGTTAGTTAATTAGTTTACGCTTTCCTTTTAATATCGAACTCTAGCTGTCTCGAATTGGCATTACATCCATCTATTACTTTCTTCATAACTTAGCATTACGGTCCACATGGTTCTTTGTTATAACCTAAAAGGTGGTCATTAAAACAAAAAGCTTTGTCTCAGATTTTATCGAAAGTAGAGTACATCCTCTTGAAATAATATCATTGTGAGTATTAAATTAGAGTGCATATTGCTTTGTGGTTGGGCCAGTAAGCGTGTCCTCGGGTGGGTCACGCGCTGAACGCAAACCCGTTTTGCAGCGCACTTTCGCCGCACTTCGCCTGCGCCCGATTTTATATAGCCTACTCGCTTGCACACTACATTGCGAACCCTTCCCTCAAGATTGTCAGATTTGCCATAACCATGCTTTCAATTTGTCCGTTACGATCTCTCAAAATCTTTTGTAGTCTTCAACTTTCGCGTTTGTTACCATTTACCATTTTGCACACGTGGTATTTTTATCTTCGCCATTGCGAACTCTTTCATCAATACAGACGGATGTATCAGCCGCATTGAACTTGTCCATGTTCAGTTCTCCAGTAAGTAATCTTTTGAAGTTTCCATTCCATAAATGCCATTTGTTTTTATTAAATTTCGCTGATGTGTGGTATTTAATTTTGCCAATGAGTAATGGTAATTTGGTGTAAAGTTATACTTTTATGATTTTTCATGATAATTATCGAAAATTTATTAATCAAGATCATTGTCCTATAAAATCTTAATTAATTAGAAAAAGGGGTGACCAACTAGATGTGTGCATATTCTTGGTCGGGCGGGCGGAAGTGTGGTAGTGGCGAAAAGCTCGCAACTGCATGAAGAGAAAGGAAGTGGCGCGGCGCGTCGCGCGGTGTGATAAGGCAGCAGGCGCGAGGCGGCCGGCTGGCGTCAGTCGCGGGGTGCGGGGAGGTCGCGCGGGGGGGTGAAGAGGGGCGCGCGGGGTGCGCGCGCACCGCCGGCAGCCCCCGCGCCGCGCCGCTCGCCTCCCGTCAGTCGCCCGCCGACTCTGCTTGTGCTTGTGTGACTCGCTCCGCTCCGTGCACCGCACTCGTGATCCGAACACGACGCGTGCCGCCCCGCTGTGGCCGCGAACGCGACCTCTACGCTACCGGCGAATCGTTTTTCTAACTTACGTGCAACTTGCTATGTTTTAACTTTTGGACATTCACTACTCCCTTACCTGGCTTGTTTACCCCTCATCATGTAAGTGTTTCGCTCATTTTATTAAAATGCGGCATAGTCTCGTCGAAATTCGGAACTCGCATTGAAGTGTTACCTCGTGGAAGTTTGTGAAATGAAGTCAGTGCATTTGACGGTCGTGCGTCATCGTCATAGTTATTAGTGCTCTTTTTCTGTGTACGGAGTTGAAACCGGCTATTTCCGAAATTCGACTGGAAAGTTTTCAACACTTGGAGCGAGTGGTATGTTGTCAAGTATTTTCTGGTTCATTCCGCTCGCTCCGGTGGTGATGCTATGCCGCATGGGAGCTTTTGCTTAGAAGAACCCTCGGTACATATCGGGCCGTGCAAGCTTCCAACAAAGCCCAAAATTGAAGCTTTCGTCGATGCCGCCTATAATGTAAAAGTTACGCCAAGTAGAGCACTTCTCTAATCCTACGGCAAAGTTTCTTTCTCATTACTTACGAGTCCCAATATTTCGCTAGCAGAAGTTCAAGTTTCCTCAACATTGTCCTTCGCTTGCATTTATGCCTATCGTCAGGTTCTTCACTTTTATGTTTGCATAAAAATGCTTATAGGTTGTTCCCTTTTTCTGTGAGTTCAGTTTCGTTATATTAGTTTTTTGTAATATTATTTTAATGAAAATATCGAAAACATTGGTTTTTATGTTCTTCTAAGTCCTCTTCAATCTCACCTAAGTTTCATTTCATCATTTATGAGTTTATCTTCTCTGTATCATTGTTAAATATTCTGAGTTCTTTTATAGGTATTATTTTTTGCAAGAATATTTTCAGAAATTTTGATTTTTATTATTGTAGTAAGTACCTATCTAAATAATATTTCATTGTAAAACTTCTTTTCTCATCTTTATTTTTTGGTGTCACAGTTTTTGCTACCACGCAAAGATACAATTACAAAGCAAACATTTTAATTTTAAGACAGCAAAACCTTGTTTTATTTTATATGTGAGACTATACCATAATTTTCGGATAATATCAACTCATAGTTTATTACAATTCTATGTATGCAATGATCACCACGTTGTAATTGTAAATGACCAATAACCAATATGTTGTCATTTTAGTCATATTATGTGATCCAACATGTTATGAACCACATAAATGTCTCGAGTACGATTCATTTATCGCAAATTTGTACAGCTAATTTTTTGAATTAGTGACTAACTGACGCAATTTAACTGCAAATTCATTCGAATGATGTCATCATAAAACGTGTTGCTTAAATGACGAAGACTGATAAAGGGTAAAAATAAAAGTATTTAATAAGTAAGTATTTTTAACGTAGAACTCAATTTGTGATAACTTATGTGTTCTACTGTTTTTGTTACACATTTCGACATAGAGGGTTTAAACGCTCGCTCTACTAGGTACCTGCTGCCAACGATAAATTAAACTTTATCAATGGGTTTGCCGTTTGTTTAAAATTGTTCTTTCATTCTATTAAAAAAAATGTGTTATAGAAAATACAGAATCGGGTAAGGTCATTAACAAAAAATATAGCAAGGAAACTTTACGATAGACGTTCCTAGACTAGGGAAGTACTGGAAAAATTAAACAAGACCACCATTATAACTTAGGCTTAGATAACATTCCGAGTATCGTTATCTTATCTAAAATTACCTCAGCGAAATTCAACTAATCTGACACCGCTGAAGCTAAGATTAAGAGACCACATTAATAACCTACCGTTCATAATAGTTGACCTATCAGAGTACCATCTAAAAATACTAAATAAGATGAATTGAAAATTGTATCTAATCAGAAAATAATAAAAAAATATTTTAAAAAAACAAAAACCCGACTGCGTCAAAACTAAAAAGAAAAAAACAAGCCTGCAAAGAATTACTCACAGTCGGTACCCATTCATTTTATTACCAATCAAATCTTCCCAATGTTATGGGTCCCGACTGTGAGTAATTCTTTGGAGGCTTGTTTTTTTCTTTTTAGTTTTGACGCAGTCGGGTTTTTGTTTTTTTAAAATATTTTTTTATTTAACACTTTTTAGTTATGATAAAGTTGATTTTAAAATACCTATTCAACGATACCCCACTTGATATAGAGTGACGATTTTGATTCTTTTAATTTTGACAATATGGCGTCTGGTTGTAGCCCTGGTGAATTTTGATTACTGTCATATCTTTAGTGACACTCCCAAGGTTGAGACAAATCGATTGACGTAAGAATCATCAAAATCGGTCCACGCGTTTGGCCTCTAGAGTGCCACATAGAAACATCCATAGCGAGAATAATTATTAATCAACTTTAAACCGTTATTTTTCCTAAACTATTACTTAAAATGAAAAATGGTAAAAGAAACATAAAGTTGATTTTGAAATACCTATTCAACGATACCCCACTTGACATGGTGTGACGATTTTGATTTTTTTAATTTTGACATTAAGGCGTCTGGTGGTGGCACTGGTGAATTTTGATTACTGTCATGCCTTATTAACACTCCCAAGGTTCAGACGAATCGATTGACGTAAGAATCATCAAAATCGGTCCACGCGTTTGGCCTCTAGAATGCCACATAGAAACATCCAAACATACATAGACTGATAAACACATTACCCTTCCTTTGCTTTGCGCAGTCGGGTAAAAAGAATAGGTACAGTGCGACTTTTATTAATAGACATAAATGGGGGCGCCACTGTGCAAGCTAAATACGCGAAATGGATAAATTCTCTTTTAAAAGTAAATTATTACTTCTGACTGACGTCTTCGGCACCTGTACCATAGACAAGAAACCTGTACTTTACCATAGATTAGTAGAGAAAGGGTTCCCAAAGTACTGAAATTTTAGTTGCCGTGTCTACCCGTCTGTGCCGGACTATAAGCACTTATATTAGAATATTTGTGTGTTCGAAGTATGTCAAATCGAAAACCAAACAAAAATAAAGTAAATGATGAGGTAAACGTATACAAATATGTACGTTATAAAAAGTTTACCACCAAAACGTCCAAAATAGATCGCGAACAGGAAAAAAAGTGGTAAATGTATAACCCTTCAACCAGTTTCTAAGTAAAAAACATAATAATAGACACAACAGAATCACAAAGAAAAATACTCTTTGTCTTCTAAACTCGCATACTAACTAAACTAAGTAAATTCCATTCTGCCAGCGTTCCTCTAAATATGCACAAAAGAACGGGCGCAGAACGAAAACCATAGGGAGCATTATTATAATGAAAAGTGCAATGCTTGCTCTAATTCGTTACACACTTGTGTAACGAATGTGGTGGTGTTATATTTTTGAAGATGGGATCAGTTAAATTGCCAGCATTCCTCTAAATATGCACAAAAAAACGGGCGCAGAACGAAAACCATAGGGAGCAGTATTATAATGAAAAGTGCAATGCTTGCTCTAATTCGTTACACACTTGTGTAACGAATGTGGTGGTGTTATATTTTTGAAGATGGGATCAGTTAAATGTCGGTTTTCCGCCGCCGGCGGCGCGTCGGGCCCCGCTCTGCCAGTGCCACGTTCGATAAGGCGTGCACATTAACAGGCGCACTGCAGCGATAGCGTCGGAATCGTGTAATTTGCGCCTCGTAAATTTAAGCCGTCGCAAATTTTTCGCCTTCCTTGCTAATTACCAGTCCGACGTCGCCCTCTGAGTCCGCTAAATGTGCAACGTACACGTCCCGAATACGAAAGTGGATCTAGGTTCCGAGCGATCGGCTTTGCTTCACAGCTCGCGTTAAAACAATAGCCTTTGTTTTGGATGCTATGGTTTCCGTAAAACCATTTGTTCAGTATTGTTTTGCAGACAAAATGTTACATATGCTTTTAATAACAAGGTAGGTATTATAGTTGTCAACTATATAAATTGATATTATGGGTTATGAACAAAAGCTAAAATATTGGCTATTATATGAGTTTGCGTTGTAAATAGAGTTGAACTATCTAATATCTAAATATTCATTTTATGTTAAACATTGTTAAACAAATTGCTGTTTCTCTACAAAGTAGATAAGTATTTCAGACAGTTTGACAACTGATCCAAATTAATGTTTTTTTTTATTTAAGAGCTCAGCTCTTGTCGGTGCAACGATGCAATTCTCTCCATCTATCTCTTTCCAATGCCAGTTCTTTTTTGTTTCTTTATACGACATGATAGCGACTTTATTCTTAATCTGACTCATGTAATTAATTCTTGGTCTTCCCCTTCCTCGTCTTCCTTTTATTTTATTTTCTATGATGTTCCTTATGAAGCTGTCATGTCGTATAAGATGTCCAATCATTTTCCCTCTTCTGGTCTGTATGGTGTTCATGAAAAGTCTTTTCTCCTCAACTATTTTCAGCACTTCCTCGTTGGTAACCTTCTCCGTCCTGCTAATCTTTTCCATCCTCCTCCAGCACCACATTTCAAACGCCTCCAACATCTCTCTATCCCTCTGTGTCATAGTCCATGTTTCGCACCCATAGAGGGCTATGCTCCAAACAAAAGTTTTTATAAATTTTTTCTTAACTACCTTTGCTATTTTTGATGTGAATATATATTGTTGTGAAACGCCTGTTTTGCCATAGCTATTTTAGCTATAATATGAGGCGTGCATCTGGAGTCAGTTGTTATGATGCTCCCCAAATATTTAAAACTGTCTACTTTTTTGATAACTATATTGTCTATTGTGATTGGTTGTAACGAAGTTACTTGAGTTTTGGAAGTTACGAGTATTTTGGTTTTATTAATATTTATTTTAAATGAAAATTCCTTGAAAAATTAATGTACACTTACTAAATGTTCACAATATACGAGTTAATTATTATAAACCTATAAGTACCTACATATTAATAAAACTGTAACTTAGCGATGTCTGTTTTTTGAAAATTATTTGAGAAAAACTATTTTTAGCAAATAAAATTCTATTATAAAGCAATAATAGCGCACAGACAAACAGATAAACATTGAAATGGGGTCTCCATATCAATGTTTATCTGTTTGTCTGTGCGTTTGTGTCCGCTAATTTCAGGAACGGCTTAACCGATTCGCATGCAGTTTTCACTGTTGTATTGTAGTAAGACTTAATGGGACACTAAATGTTAAGCATTTAGTGTTTGGTTTATCAAAATCCGTTAACAAATAAAAAAGTTATGTTCATTTAATTTAAAGAATCCCGTCCCATACATTAAGTTCCTTTACATGATACTTTGGTTACCTAACAGCTATAGTCCTTCCTATGTACCTACTAATATTATTAAATGTGAAAATTTGTGTGAATGGATGGATGTTCGTTTGGTACTCTTTCACGCTAAAACTGCTGAACGAATTTTAATAAAACTTTGATTATAATAGTAGGTAGGTAGAGCGGAGCCGCAGACGGAAGCTAGTACAGTCTATAAATATAGTTGGTAATAAAAACAACAGCTAAGTTTACCCCATTAAGTGCCTTTTCCCTTATTAAAGTGAATCAACACAGCGCATGATGGTCAATAACACCTACACTTAGGTATCGTGCAAGGAATAACAACTGGTGACATCACTGCACCGCTGTTGCTAATTTTGAACCAAACTCACGTGTGGACAAGGCAATAAACATCATTTGAATTTGACAGTCCTCTATGGTTACATAATCTTCTCCGATATGTCCTTGAACAGCAATAACTTGATTTCTAAAAGCAAAGCATAAGTTGCATTATGTGAATCACTATTTAAACATTGAAAACAACTTACTGTCATTCATAAACAAGAGCAAGTACGTAAGTACCAAGAGCGTATGTATGTATTTCGTCATTGTATTCTATTTTCTTGTAATTTTGAAAGTGAGTCCAAAATTTTGCTGAGATTTCACGTCTTTACATCGTCATGAATTCGATACAACGACATGCCAATAAGGAACAGCCATATAAATATAAATTGTTGGGAGTAAACATAGTTAAAAAAATTTGTACATAAAACCTAGATAAGCTAAAACTATGCATTTACTTCACTGTCTGATAGTGTCAGTATTGCGTGTTCTCTGCTTTATTAGGTTCATTGAAGCGTGAGGTAAGACTTCATCTTAATGGGGTTGTTGTTTTTTTTTTTTGTCGTTCTGCGGTAGACCGCGTCTTACCTGAGCAAGGTCAGCTTGTGATCATGCTCGCTTTCCGCCTGTCTTACTAATTGTACAACGGCCTTGACGACTGGACATTTTTTATCGTCCACTGCTCTACTTGACGCTCTAGCAAACAGATTGTCGTCACCTCCGGTACCTAATGATAAGCCTGCTGACGATAACAGTTTAAATAATCGGAGTTACTGCATTTTGGCACTAAAGAGTAATTAAAACATTCAGCAAATTGAAAACTGCAATTAACATAAAAATAGTCAATCGGTATGCCACTTTGTCGGTATTATTAACACGTGTACCTACTTAGTAATTGAAAAAGTAGCCAAATTTAAAATACCTCACTGAATTACCGCCAATATTACAATTACAAGTAAAGGCAAAAAAATCAAACGGTTGGTATCGAATGCCGATCGCTTGCATGACCTTACCCCGATTTCTGACGAAATTAATTTGATCGAGTAATACAAAACCTTCAAATAATACTAAAATGAGTACGTTCACTTTCAAGTTATAACAACATTATTCATTGAGATTATTTTGCACTTCGTTTGAAGGGTAATTTACATATTATGCATGCATTCAAGCTTTTCAGGAGTAAATGAAAGATAGTGTGCAGAAATATCTAAACTATTTCGTAATTGCTCTTGGGTATCCAGGCGAGCTTGTTGCATTCTAATTTGTCTTGATAGCTCAGTGGAAAGAGCGCCCTCTTCCCGTGGGAGACCCTGGTTCGAATCCCGGTCAAGACCGAGGATGCGAACAAGCGGTTTGGACACCGTCTCAATTCATCATTTTGCAAAACAAACTCTTGAGCTATTTAAATCAGCCTAAACATCTGTACTGTAAAGTACCTACGCATATGACTGTAAAGCCATTAAGTAAATAATTCCTTTCTTGACTCCATCAGATCAGTTCTCCCAATCACGATAACATTACAATTATCATCCAGAATATATAAATATGCCATTTTTATCCAAGGCGGAGGAATAAGCTTAAAATTTGTCCCAAACGTACTCGTAATTAACAAACCTTACAGGTAAAGATAAATAAAAATTAGTAAAAAAATACCGCACTTTCTGTGATATCTGTTAAATTGAAAATGATAAATACTTTAATGGTAACTTGATCGAATCGGCGATCTCACAAAAGAGCGCGCTCGACTGTTTTTTCTCCCTCCCTTGTCCTCCACCCTCTTCCCAGACCGCCCTCACGAGATTCTTATTTAGATTCGCTTCCGTCTGATTGCTCTTGGTAATCTTTTCACTGGGTTATTGAATGTCTTTCCAGTGCGTGTCGAGCACTGAAGGAACTTAACTATCGTCATCGATGTAAAACGAATCAGGCTGTTCCAAATAAAGTCCTTAACTAGTGCATCGTGTCGTTCCGTTGTTCTATTACATTCTACTGAGTCAAGTGTTATGAAAGTCAATTTGCAATCACCAATTTTAAATTCACCTGTGAAAATTAAATGTTGCTTTACTTATAAATATTTTAATCAATTTGCAGGGTATAACAAAAACGAGTTCTTTTTATAAACTTTTGCTTCGGAAACACCAATATTTTGAGCCAAGCGTTCTGTCTTTATTAAAACTCAGTTGCATTTATGTTGAAAACAAAATTTGGAAAGATTTATGCATAGTGTTGAGCGCGACGCTGCGTTGCCGCACATCGAGCTATTTTCAACCGGGTTATGCTTTAAATAGCGCATTACGATAGGATTCAGTTTCACGAGTTTTTCCCTGTTCCCGGCCTCGGGTCGTTATGTTTTCTCTGGCGGCGCCCACACAAAGAATTTTTGCGCGAGATGATTCTCCTGACACTTATTGGCGTTATCTTCTTAAAACGGTTGAACCCTTTCTAAGTCTCCCAGTGATTTCGAGATCAGGAGCACTTATTATTGATGATCTTGTCCTTATTTTGCGCAGTTTGTTCACTACGAATAAATGTTGAGGAGTGCGCTAGTTATAATCGTTATTGAGGAAGCGCGTGTTATTATCGGTGCGACACACCTGCTCATTGCTCATATTCACGATTAGTTAACCCATTTCTAAAAGTAAACCTGACTTCTGGGTATTCATGTTGCAGAGCACTCGTCATTAGCTAATTACTTTTGTGCTTATAAGTAAGATATCCGTAATTAATATTGTCGTCAGTTTTATAATTACGCTGTAAGGTTAATGTACCGCATGTTTTTTGTATGATTATAATGCTATCAGAAACATTTGCTGGGTAATCAAATGTCTTCATTTGTTATTGAGAAGTGCTGCTATTTATTACTATTTGAATCATTATGATCCCGTAAACATTTATTAGATTCCCTTCCCATAAAGATGTCGGGGCAGCAGGTTCGAGAGGACGTTCGTCAGTAAAAAGGTACTTAAAGATCTGGCCAGCATCCAGTTTCGGATCGCGATAACAGCTAATTCCTCTTCGCACCTCACTTAGTTCACAATGCATAACGGCGCTGGCTATTAATAAATGGAATCAGTACAGAGCTGGACCTGACCGGCATTGCCTCAAACCTGCTGCCTCAACATAGCGGGGAGTCAGGTGGGCGCGGGCCTGAGAGCGGCCGCCGCGCCGCCTAGCTTGCTAACCCGGTAGCCGCTTGAGCTTGGCTCCGGGGCGTGATGCCCGGAGAGTAACCAGTGTGTTTTGTTGTTCGCAGAGTTGAGCCCCGCACCGCACCGGCTTGCTCGCTGACCGCCGAGCCGCTAATCTAGCTTTTTTCGCGCCCCACCGTCGCCCGCCCAGATCCGCACTGGCTGCCGCCATGCTCGCGCACCAAACACCGCTCGCCCTCTACTAAACCGATCCGTCGACATCGATAGGAACGCGTGTGATAATAATAATTTAATACTCGCCTAAATAAGCTTGCAACGTCGGTGTCTTTAATTCTAACGTAATTGTAAGATTAATCGATTAGTAAGTAGTGAGCGCGTGTAGAATCGCGGAGGCACGTATCTTTCGTCGGTGCGCGTTAGGTAGTGTGTGGTAGTGCGTGAGGGTTCTCGGCTCGCGAGACGCAACAGCTCGTCCAGCCGCCTGCAGCAGTGCATGCTCGGGCGCGGGCGCGCTCGCTCCCGCCGGCCTATGCGCCGGAACACCGCGTAACTGCGCGAACGTCTTCCCTCCATTGACTTTTGAGCCAACAATGGCCACCATGGTGAACATGAATAGCCTCCTGAACGGAAAAGACTCTCGCTGGCTGCAACTCGAAGTGTGCAGGGAGTTCCAACGGAATAAGTGCTCACGACCGGACACCGAATGCAAGTTCGCTCATCCCCCGGCAACTGTTGAGGTGCAGAATGGAAGAGTCACCGCTTGCTACGACAGTATTAAGGTGAGTCAATAGTTTCCATTCTATCTTTTAATATACGAACAGTCTGTATTATTTAAATCCAGTATCCAGTAGAGCTGTACTTGTGTGCCCCTGCTGCCCCAACTCATGCATTATAGCTGATCTCGTGTCCTGCTCGGTTAATGCCGTAGATGTAGCTACTTACTGGTCAAAGTCCCTATAGGTTGTAACAACGACACGAAAGAAGAAGAAGAAGTAGAGCCTGTGGTTTCCCAATGCAGGGCAAAGGCCTTCCTTCCTCTCCAACCATCTCTATCTCTATCTGGCCTATAATCTATTAAAGTCATAAACTTCTTTAATGTTGTATGTCAACAAACATTGTAAAATAGAATAAACAAGTCTTATTATTGTTTTTACCATCTTTATTAACGATTTAAGTATGTTAGTAGATAGAAGTCACTGGATTTATAAAATTTGATTGGATTGAATAATTTAAAACGTATGTAGCTGCGATTTTCCGGTTGAGCAAGAACAACCCCTCAAGGCGACATTTCGCCGCCGCCATTCCGCTCGCCGACCTCAATCCCAAGGCTAGCTTGGAGTGACGTCACCGTCGCCGCCACCGCCGCCGTTTGTCTACTATTGTATGGGAATTGGCATCCCGCTAACAATGAGAAGGACGATGACTCGGCGGCGGCTCAACTTTCCACACGATGAACCAAACTTCAAGAAACACTTTTCTCTAATTTAATACATAATGTGGTAGACGATATCCACTTTGATCTCGAAGTCGAAGGTTTATATTAGATTTGTGAGAATTTTTGAACAATGCAATAATTTATCTAATAAAGAATCGCGAGAAATGTTTCCAAATTAAAGCGGTTTATCGGTAGGTTTGCTCGCTTATTACGTTATACAGCGTTATCAGCTCAGAGTGACGTGATAACACACATGTACTTCGGCCAAATGGAGGACGATAAAAATTAAAACCGAAATGTAAACACACCTACACCTCCCGCTGCATCGCTCGCCGCCGCCGGCGACGAGGCTTATCGCGATTTTGCGCCTCTGTACATTTCCAAATACATACTGGCGTGATATAAAGCCGGTCGTTGTATAACTGAAAATTAACTGGATACACTATCCACGGTGAAATTTACGTAATCGAACCAGTATTGTCTACTTAGGAATTCTGGCCCGATGTTTTCAACACAAAAATCGTTTCCTAAACAATGAAATTGTGATAAATGAAGGCACTTTTCATTTCGTAATATTTCCCTTCGTATTTTCCTTTGATGCTCGGTTGAATAACGCGATCAAGAGATAAAACGCACTGGGATCGGGGCTGGCGGCGCTTTCTCGGCTAAGATTTCCGCGTCTTCGTCATTCTCTATTCAATATGCCCATTCTGTGTTTGTAACGTTACCTCTGGCGACGTCGCCGCTTCTCCATATACTCATAGGCGGCGACTAACACGCCTGTCTCGCCTACTTCGACAAGTGGTTCTAAAACACAATGTATATTTTTACATCCTCCCACAGTTTTGCGGCATTAAATCACTACTATAGTTTTTCTCAGAACTGGCATTATTCCACGAGCACTTCACTCTTATATTTCGAAACTGTTTTTCTTGCTACCCAATTAGAAGTCATTCGACGGTAAATATATACATAGTAAATCGACAGCGCAGACGTAGTTACCAGCGGTATGAAGATCGGTGCGGTAATTTGGTTAAAGCCCTGCATCATGTTTGCCCGAGACGCTAAACAATGGGAGAGCGTACAATGTGCGGGCTTTGTGCATCGGGGTATCGCGCTAGCACGTTCTGTATCTTACAATGCCGGTGCTGGTGCGCTGTCCGCAAGCCTCACTTGCTCTACATACTCTGATAGCTTATCTAAATCGGTAAACCAGGCACAAAGCCAGTAATCAAACTCAAAAGTCTGAAAATTCTTCAGACGACGCTAATGCAGTTGCAGCAAACATGTAACAAATTGCATTGTTCGCTATTTTCTCTCTCACTGGTACGTACGCCAGTAAAACCGCACTTGAGTGCAATAGAAACTTTAAATAATCCCCTCGAGAATGCATAGTGCAGCGCACGTCGCTCCGGCGTTAATCTGTACGATAAAAACCATCTCGCGGTGGAGGATGCCGCTTATACTGTTGACCGGCGATGGAGCGTCCAGATATTTAACTGAGAGGACGAAAAAGTAAACAAGGTCTTTGTGGGGGCGTACTAGTACTCTCTCTTTGAGGGACTGCGCTCGATCCGCCAGCCGACGCGCGCCGCCCGCCCGTCTAATCGGGTGAAGCGAAAAACTTCGTTCCTTCACTCTGTATTGAAACTTGAATTGCAGTCTGTTGTGTTCTATCCAATACATATTGTTGAATAACAGGACTGGAAACCCGTTTCCGATTAACCGGTTAGTAAACGTGATTAAACTTTATCCCATTACTGCTTTCAGACCGCACGCGTTACCGAAACCTACTTAAAAAGCTTTTTAAACTGGTTTTCGAGAGCTTTACGTATCCTGCGTAGGAGACGCTATGGTGCAACGGTATAATAAAACAGTATATTTACCGGTTTTTTTTTAATGTAATTAGGGTATTGAGAGATAAACCGTTTCCAAATATTTCTAGATTCGAAAAACCTGTTGTAAACATCGATTTTCATCATGACTTTCTGATCAGATCTGACTCAACATTATGCAAAAAAGTAAAATACGGATGGTTATAACCATCAAAGAATTGAAGGAAACTAAATTCACTAAGGAAATCGCGACATACTCTCCATGTATGTAGTCAGGTACCCATGTAATCTCCGCGAAAGTTGTCAGCGCTCCACCGGCAAACGTAATCGGGGACTGATCAAACAAACTCGCGACGCGTCCCGCCTAGAGCTCCAGCTCGCGAAACGTCTCCCGTGATTAAGCCTTCATTACGCGATATGACGAGGGGGTCATATTTGATTAGGCTACGTGTTGTGTTGATTAAACCGAGCTTATTGCCTTATTCACTTACCTTACTCCCACGCACGTTATCTACCTGAGCAATCTAGCGAACGATGAGGCGCATCTTCAAAACCGGATTTCGATTAAATCGCGTCACCTCTGCATTATCATTTTTGACATTAAAATAGCCTTGGAACACTGACCGCGGGTTACTCAGAAGCACAAAACCCACGCATTGTCATAAATAGTCACTTTAATGTTGGCGCACTAAGGTAAATAGTTGCATCAATTTTCTCAACCGAGCGGTAATTCTAGGCGTCTTGATTATGTCATCTCTCTGATACTGTCTTGACTCAACTACCTACTTACGAAATCAGCCAGACAGTGACTTCATATTGGAATGTTTTTGTTACGTTTTGACCTATCGATTTGCTCCTAAACGTTGCGAGTAGCAAGGTTTTTGTAATTGTTGCGTGATGAAAAGTTCGCGTGTTTTTACATCGGATTAAACCTTATTTTTATTTAATGACTGAACGAAATATAACTTAATTACTTACTATTGCAAAGGCACACTCGTATTGGTCGGTTTTATTCGTCATTCAAAAGTTAAAACACATCGATGCCTATTTATTAATATTGTTTCGCAAACTAGATCTTTATTAAACCGATCCATAGGTTATCTTTTCCGCTTATTATTGCACAAACAAGCTTATAAATAAACCAAAGGGCTTGCAATGAAAGTGCGTGGGTGCATATAAACTCGTTCCTGGAGATTGCAACGTGGGCAGTGATTCACAGAACCTCGGTCGCATTCACAAATCTGCGCGTCGGCGCCAGCGTCAAAGACAAAAAGATAACATGTCCACACCCACGCCTTCACTAACATACTTTTATAGAAATTGTGAAGAACAGCTGTAGTATAGTGCCAAATACCAATTATAACAAAGTACATGGGCAACAGCTCTGGTGAAAACAGAGAAAACTATTTTTTCCAGAAATAAGACATATTTCCAAACAAAACAAAAAAAAAACGATAGATTTACAAAACAAAACAAAAGGTTTATCAAAAAAAGAACATAATAAGCTAACAAAACGAAAAAAAAAACTATCCATAGGTAGGGTTCGAACCCGCAGCCTTGGGTGTAGTATGTAGGCCAACACTTTAACCGTTAGGCGACGGCGAAATTACAAACCATATTGCGCGAGCAAATGTTTTTGCGTGAAACTAAGAATAAAACGATTTTTTCTAGATACGATACCAGCTAGATCGATTTTTCGCCTCCGTAAACGCTTATATTGCAAATTTCATCGAAATCGTTAGAGTAGTTTTCGAAAACGTGGATAACTTGGCGGCGTAGCTTGCTTAGAGAGTCGTTGATTTGATAGTTGAATGCATAGCATGTCGGATATAGCCCTATGCCATGACGGAGGCTTTAAGGCGGCCTAAAAACTCCGTCACCAGAGTTAGCCACTTGCTCATACGAACTTACTTACTAACTTTCTTTATAGAATTCGAAAAGTAGCGAAATTATATGCCGCCTCCATCAACACCTGAAACGAATAAATAAACAATTTTATGTTTCTGGAGAACGCACACAGTTTTGAATATGTTTTCCTTTGTACAGCGGGTATCTCTAGAATTATTTATTTAATGATCATAAGCTTTCTAAAAAGTCTTAAACGTAGTACATTATACATTTATTTACAGAAGCTAAACTACAACATATGTATTTACATAAAAGTATAAAATACAAAAAGAACCAGTTGTACAGTTTTTCAATACAGTGAGACATTAAAACTCCAGCCTAAATCTAATCCAAAACAAGGAAAACCCGATGTGTTACCCTAACCCTTAAAACCATTGAAAATGGCTTTTACTAACTTCCGTGAACCAAACTCACTTTAAACAAGTTAGAGAAGGCTACACCAATGTAATCTGGATCGAAAGCATAGTTCACTTTGTTTTTTTTTTTAATCTCATTCTGCTCCCAAAGCTCCTAGACCTCCTTCGAAGGTGATTTTTATTGAAATCACAATACTTGATTGAATTGTTTAAATACCCATGTCATCAGAATTTTAATGTCATCTTATGTTAAAATCAAGTCAAATATTTAATTTATGGTGCTCACAGGATCACCGATTTCGAACACTATATCCATACCTTCGGGCAGTGCGGTTCTTAGATGCGGCCGAGACTGCACCCTAACGTGATCTTTTCAAATTCCACCAATATACGATTTAATATGATTGAGGATTGTCCATTGGTTTTGTATAATTTCACTCAGAGTCACGTGAAATCTATTCAAGTATCCAATCAGTTCAGCTCGCTAAAAGCGAAGTGCATCCCAGTTTGGTAGGTATTATTGTTGATATTAGTAATGTACAATAGATATTTGATTTAGTAAGTAAGTTGATCCAAAAACCATTTGTTAAAGGTACACTCTCGCATTTATATGTGGTTAAGAAACAAAGTCGATACGGACCGCAGGCTGGTGTATAAAGGGGTTGTTTGTTTTTATTATTTCCGCTTCTCTTATTTTCAATCGACCGTGTACAAAATCGAGAGACGGGTGTTTTGGTTCCAAGCGTTCATTAACTTTCAGCTGCAGCTTACGTTGTGGGCGCACTCGTGGCGTGCTATCGTTTGCATTAGTTTTGAAATCACTTAATCTGACCTGGATCGAACGGCAGCCTGCTCCAAGTAATTGCTGCATAAATTGTCGGTCTCCATTTTAATTGTGCCACCTATTTGATTGCATCTATTTTCGCCAAATACCGGAATGTTATCTGACTATATTTTGTAAATCAACAAGCGTTCGACGCGAATCTTAACCAGACATAAATTCCCGAAAATCTAATTTCAGATTGCAAATTAAGTTTGCAATACACCCTCCCGATACTAATAAGCTCTGAACTCGGATGCGGAATCGTTACGCAGTTATAAATAACAGAATTTAATAAGATGTCCAACTTTCACGTTGCGTGATAAGTGGGGTGTCACGTTCCGTTCGCTCTCGGATTTCGCCACTCTCCTCTCAAATTGCACTCGGGCTGGCGTTCGTGCGCACTGCATGCATTCGCTCTTCAACTTCATACATTACGTATTAAAAATAACACATGAAAAACACTGTCTTTTAAAACTAAATCAGCTACTTACATTAACTAAAAATCTATTTGGTTTAAGATATTTCGGCTAAAATCTTCCAATGCTAATGTTTGAGCGCGGCTGAAATTTACGAACGTGTTGTGTCTATTATTAAAATGTATTTTTAGACTGATCTAAATGCAACTAACTCCACTTCATCGATCGAGCGAGCGAAGCGAGCGTAGATCTTAGTCGCAACTTACGTGATTTTGCTTTGTATGTTTATGTTTATACCAGAATGATTTTCGATCGAGCGAGCGAAGCGAGCGAAGATCTTAGTGGTAAGTTGGGCGATTTTGCTTTGTATGTTTGTATGTTTGTATGTTTGTATGTTTGTATGTTTCACGAATTGTTGTTCGAGCATAACTGTCGAACCGTTCATCCAATCTGCATGAAACTTGGTAGGTCAATAGGTTGTGGTAAGGAAATTTACGGTGGAGCATATGAGCTTAATCGATGAAGGGGTTGTGAAGATATTGGGTTCCCAAGGGGATAAAAAATTATGAAAGTTACACAAATATATTGAGTGGGGTGTCATACGAAAGGGCTTATTTTGTACATTCCAAAATGGTTTTTATTTTTAATCTAGGATGTATAGTTTTTGAAATACGACCAAAGACCAAAAACTACGAAACCAGAGCTGCAAGAGCTCCCGTTTCATAGAGTTTCGATGTCTTCGTAGCTCATTGACTGGTCGGTCTTAAAAAGAGAGTGGCATCGTTGCGGTTTGGTTTGCAATGATTTTAGATGCTACTTGATTTATTTTCATGATAAAAAAAATTTTGATAAAAAATGAAAATAATTGGGGTAAAAAAAGTTAAGTAAACAAATATATTGAGTGCGGTGTCAAATGAAAGGTCTTTATTTGTACATTCTAAAATAGTTATTATTTTTATTCTAGGACGTATACTTTTAAAAATACGACGAGAATTCATAAATATGAAATAAATGAAAAATTAGACACGACATTATGTATTGCATGCATGCTAGTATTTTTTACCATGAAGAGCTAGAGCAATAGGCATACCCGGCAGTAGTAGCACTTGAAATTATAGGGGTAGGTAGTCAGAAGAAAGTCCAAATGTTGGCCATCTACGGTGCGCGAGATCTCAGTTCGGGGCGAACTACTAGTTACTTTTATTCTCGGATGTATCGATTTTGAAGAGCTCCTTTTTGTCTAACTTGCTATTCCAAATTATATAACAACGGTGCGCGAGATCTTAGTTCGCGGCAAACTACTAGTAAACTTTCATTTCACCTTTCAGTCGGATCTGTATCGTCTGACTTGTTCCGTGACGGCTGATGAGCGGCGCGGCGCCGGCGATGTTCATTACTGGAGGATTAATTTGTTATAATGAAAAGACTATTTCCACTAGCATTTCTGGAGTCGTCAATAAAAAATACCACGAATCGTTCGCGAATGAGGAGGGGCGGCGCGCGGCGCATTCCTACATGCCGCGCATTTCCATCCGATATTGCGCCGCCATTATGCCCTGCTCCTCAACCCCCGCCCCCGTGGACTTCACCCCGCCGCCCTTTAATTAAACGGTGAGGCCCGAGAGACACGTCTCCACCGCCAACGTGGAAAATCACGTAAATAGCTCTAAAGTTACTCTAAGCGCTATGGTTCACTCCATTGATAACTAACTCCGGGCTCCACGTTGGTTGTTCGGCTCTTCCATTTCAAAATACTAATCCACATTAGCTGTAACAAGATTCAATTTTCATCACATCCATGCAAATACATTGGTTCTTTATGTCATTGAGCACGTTCAGTCTATTATGTATTAGCTTGTAAGACAAAAACACCTTTAATACCAAAGGCAAGTCCGTCGTAATTTTTCCCTTCCAGAAAGAAATAGCTTCACAAAGCCGTTTCCATGGCAATGGCTAGGTGAAACAATGCGTGTAATTCGACGACATTAACCTCCTTTCTCGACACATCCGCGTAATAAAATGAAGGCAGCCCTGAGCCTCGACAAGGCTCGTAATGTCACCAGCGGGGGAAGCTTCGGGTTGCTTTGGGTGTGGAAGTGTAATGAGCGCGCCTTATCTGTTCTCATTTGCATGCGAAACGCCTCGACCTTGGCACTTCGCTTGCATTGACACATGCCGAATTACTGTAGACCAGCTCATGCCACTCCTAACCTCCGCTTAACCTTTCACAGTCAACGAACGAAACTGGTTTTTATTACAAATGCTTTTTTTATTGTCTTCTAAATTCCTAGTGCTTCTGACGAAGTAACCTTTGTGTTATAGTTATAAAATTAGAGACCAATAAAAGTTGAGCGCCCTGAAGCCGAATTCTACTCACGTCGTCGAATTTCCATTCAATGTTTTAATGAATCACGGCTAATAGCTAATTCAATATTGTTATTATTTGCAACACGTAATAATTTATAGTTGTGCTAAATAAATCGCTTATTATAAAATAAAACAGGAATGCAGTATTATATGTTTATCAGCCACATTGTAATATTTGGGTGTGGTGATAATGTTAAATATTTAAATGGATGCTTAAGTGTAAAAAATAATGTCAATAATATGTAGTATTTTGTAGTTTATTATTAGCTTTTTGAGCGAGACGCTACTAGAATATAAATCATGAATACAAAGAAAACTAAAACGTCTAGTCGGGCAATTCAATTGAACACTGCTGCTGTATCCGTTCTAAAATGAACCATGTGAGTGTACGCTCGCCGCCGAGTTGAGTGATGAGTCACGATTGTTATGCATCCCAGATACCGACAGATACTGACGCACGACGAAGAGAACAATGTAGTGTGAAGCGGCACTTTCCTCGGCTCTCGCTTTTACCACGATCGTATCGGCGGCGGCTGCCCGTCACACCGTTTCCCAAGCAGATCTTTATCCGCACTTAGGTCGCTCCGCTGGATAACTCGGTTCGACAGGCAATCACTTCGTAAAGTGCATTTTCAGCCGGAGGCAAATCTCCGAATCGGCGAAAAGCTGCTGCAACCCCGACGACGCTTTACATGACAATTGCGATGTCCCCGGGGCGGGCCCTCGTTGCGACTCTACGCTGCTTGATAGGGCGTCGTCGCCATCTCTCTCTACCTTCTTATATCGAAATTCTGCTTATGTATCTTCATATGTTTTTGCTTGTAAAGTAATAAAGACGTTAGTTGCGTTAAGTGAAAGTAGCAAATGCTGTACGGGTGCTATAATTTCTTACATCAAAGTGAGAGAAAGGTGTGAAAGTCAAAGAACGAGTAATCTTAAAATATATAAGTAAATAGCTGTAAATTCCTAAAAGCGAATGCATATTGGAAGATGGAGAAGGGTCACTAACTGTGTCGGGGAGTTCGGGTCTTTTTCGCGACTACGTTTGCATAATTGAATACGCTCACTAGTCGCGTCACGCGCGCCTCCTCCGACTTAGCATCCTTAATTGGCCTACGTATTATTTGCCAATTAAAGTGAATTCTCATCGCGGACGTGACACGAAACCTATATGGATACGTAAGAAATTGCTCTGGGACTCCCCTATATTATTTGTGAGCAAACAACCGTCCCTAATGATATATTAGTGTGTCACTCACTTCGAACAAGTATACAAACTCAGATCTTTGGATTTCGTAGCCGAATGGATTATTATTTGCAGTGGTGACGTAGAGTCACTTATACAGTCACTTATACAAAAAGAAAACAGTTATATGTTAGAACCAACGTGTATTTTTTCGACTGAACCCTAGAAATAACACCATCTGTCTGATTTACAAATATCTGTGGAATTTTAATACGCCTCGATATATTATTCGTCGTGTTCATTTTTAGCAGCAACTCACATTTTAAATGTCTACTAGCATCGTTTGTGAGACTATTTAAAAAATGAATTATACTTAGATACTTATTCACCTGCTCTTGTCGAATGACGCAGTTTCAAATGGTTTTTAGTTTACATTTTCTTGGCACATAAACGATACGATTTCAAAATATTTTCGAGCGGTGTGCGGTGCCGTTCAAGGCCAGTTGTGGCGGTGCCATGAAGAAATCGTGTTCCTGATCCGTCCAGGAATGCTTCTCGCTCGCTCCCGTCCGGCCTACAGGAATGCGTGCAAAATAAACAAGTCCAACCGGTTTGGATTCACATCGTGTACTTTGCGCAGACTCGAAAGCCAGACGTAGCCTTTACCCAACCATATTTTTCTTGTATATTCAACATATTAAATCGCAGATTCGATTGCCAGCAGTCTGAGATAAGTCGGATTACTTTTAACATTGAATGCGCCTCCTTTTGATCCAGTTGTACGAAATCTTAAATATTCCACGGAAGGTTTATAACGTTCTGTATTGCTAAAAATATTTTGAGAGAGCCAATTTTAAAATATTTACCGTTCCAGGTCAAATACAAATACACTCTTCAATATAATAACTTTTGAAATGCCATAAATAAGCTTTTATGATTTTGTAATAAAAGATACGTTCCTATTTCACGAAGAAAAAAATTATATGGCTCAACTTTGCTTATGCCATAAGCATTGATTTTGTAATATAAAATAGGCTCTGTTTCACTGAGTTAAAAAATGATATTGTGGCTCTGCATAATCTTTCTAACATTAAACCAGCTTGGGCTGTTATTTCACCTAAGCCAATCAGAATTAGCATATTATGCTGTTTAACGTGCCATGTGCATTTAGTAAGCAGCACCATGCTATGCTACGCATTGCAGTATTCGTTACTAAGTGGGGCATTTTGCACTAACTGTTGTCATTAGTTCGGAGCAAAAAGCTCGGCTGAAGGCTGAAGTTAGAATGACAATGTTGTTGCGAGCGAAGCCTGATCGACGACAGCACAGCGGCCATATATCTCACGAACGCGCCACCGCGACAGCGCTTATTCACGTCACTATTTCCCTCACAACCTGCTGGAACCATTATATTGGCTGGAAAATTGTGAGTAGGTACGACGACTCACGAGCCGATTTTAGAATGACGAGAAATAAATTGGGTGTGAAAAGATGTATAAAAACAAGAAATCTTACTCAATGGCTACGGGAACAGATTGGATTGGATTAATATGCCTAGTTTATTGTGTCATAAATCTACAATGTACTATTGATACCGCACCGTATTTGCACCATTATTACCATCATATAACATAACAGAACATACATACTTTGAAATGTTTGGAACCTGGACGGATTTGTCTCATAAATATAATTTTTGGTATTATAATAAAAGTGCTACTTGTCTTACAGTCCATCAATCGCCATTAAATTTAACATGGAGCAATCAACTTTTTTTTAATAATTTTTGGACCAATATTTTGCATTGTCCTTTCATGCAAATTGGATCAACATTTCGAAAGTTATGCTTGAACAAAAACCAAAGCCTCGTCGCCATTAATCTACGCTAGCTTTTTTCGCTCGTACAATATTATTGACAAAAATTCACCTTTTAACAGGATGCTGCAACCACGTCAGTTCTTCAGTATTTTAAAAAAATGCAGCTCGGTTTTCATGATCTCTCTTAATCTAATCTGATTTAAAACAAAATTGTGATATGAAAAGTTACAAGATAGATATCTTACTGCCGAACAAACCTTACTACAAACTATGCGCGCCACTGTGCACGAAAATGTATCCATAATAAATGTCATGTGCTTATGTACCGCTCCAGGGAACAGGATGGGGTTTAATATCGACAGAGATATACGGCGACAGTATGACTAACTTTCATTGTCGTGATTTCCGTTACTTCCTTGTACATAAAATCATACTCAAATAATGAAAGACTAGAGATTTTATGCAGTATTTTCTTATCACTTCATAAATTCACGGACTTGGTTTTAACTTGTTTACAGAGCCCTGGTTAAACTGCATCATTCGAACTATTTCCATCTCGCCTGTTACGTCAAAAATTATTCGAACATTCGTTTTTACGAGCTTGTTTACATTTCCTCCTCTTTGTGTTGTTGTTGCTTGCCGGCGGCGGCGCTGTGCCCCACTCAATTAGTGCGAGGCGTGAAGATGAGTGGCAAGTGACAGTTGGATGCTATGCTCTACGGGTCTTGTTAACCGGCAAGTCTCGAGCATTCATTATTTAGTGGCATCTAGAAGATTACGTCGCATTCACAGAAGTTAAGCAGCCAACCACCAATTACACGCGGCGTCATTACTTACTAGATGAATAACTGATGAACGGATGTTGGGAAGCGAATCACAATAATCAACTAAATAGACGAAGCTATCACTGCCATTTTGGGTAATGTTTATCTGTCACGTCTCGGAGAATTCCCTTGTTTACTTCCAAAGAAAACTCGGATTAACTTAATATTCCATCCCGTAGGCTATTGTTCTAAAGGTATTCTGCGTATTTTATTGAAAGCGAAACGCCATCTTTCAATACTTCTAATTTACCTTAACCTACTTGAAAATAAGATACTGATCTCAAATAATATGGAGCAAGCTTAAAAGCGATTAACCTGGCTTTAGTTAGAGTCTGTTTAATAACGTCGCGGTCGTTCCGCAATCTCAATATTAAAATCTGGAGCCGGCCGCCGGTCGCGTGCTATTGATCATTTGTCTTTTACGGTTCTTGTGGAACTACGTTAAATTAATAGCTCTTCCGATCGTTTACTCCCTCTTTCTGTTTTGTAGTTTCGTTAAATGACATTAACTTGCTAAGTATGCAGTAACTACTCGTATTAATAGTAAAATCGAACTTTATCGAGAGAGTATCAATTTTATAGCTTTTAGCCCATACCAAATAAAAACCCACATGAAATTGGTAATCTGAAATTCCTATTACTCTTCAATAAGCTTTTAGGTGTAGCTCTTTCATGCCCGATGATGACTGCCTAAAAATATTTTTTATTCCGTGGTTTATTTTTTTGCCCGCGGTAACAAAAATCACCATTAATCGCCACTGTGGCTTACAAAGCTGCACTTTTCTGTATAGGTGAATTAATGTATGAAAGAGCATTATTAGGGACGTAGAGCTCAGCGGAGCAGACTAGAGCTTGGTGGAGTTTTTGTCGGTAGGTTCGTTAGTCGACACGAGGTGGCGCCGCTACAGTACGTACTCGTACTCGAGTGCGCTCCTCCAACTCTTTAACTGCCTACATGAAGGGCACTCCACGGTGCACTCTCCTATTATAAACTGCGCTTTTAATGGTTTGCGCCGATTTTAATTATTTTCGACGTTTTTGCATGACTTTGTTTCCAGATTTCCGCTAACAAGTCGGTAGCAATTAATTTGCATTGCTCAGTCGGTACCTGCCTTTACCTCCTTGCCCTTTTACAACTCGAGATTTTCCTAAAAAGTTAGCTTCTGTGATATTTCGTCCTACATAAGAAACCTTAAACGAGATAATGAGATGATACTCAGACAGTATCTTTTTACAAGAACTCTCCAGTGAGAAAAGATGACGTCTCGGACGATCACTAATGAGGACACGAAGAAGTTCAAAGGTTTCAACAACACGAATAACCGCGCGAATCGCGCGTGCTTGTGTGTGTGTGAACCAAATTACTCACAGATGGCTGTGCTCATTCTGGTTTTCGTACTAAACTCAAATTCGAGCGATAATCCCGTTAGTTCGCTATAGAGCGACCGCGTCCGATACTGCAGCCTACTAACAAAATCTATTAAGTTCGCCAGCTTGCTCCATCATAGCGTGCGATAATGCAAGCAATGTAGTACTTATCCGCGGCTCACGACCATGTTGGGATGTGCACGACGCGACATCGACCGCGGATTACCGCACGCACAATAACCGCCAAATTGGATAATACACTTAAAATACAATCGCGCTATGAACGCGCTGTAATCTAGTGACGCGGCTGCCGATGAGCATATTAATTTGTCGCGGGAATAGGATTAGCGGGCGAGGGACGCGGGGTTTGGACGGATGCGTGATCGCATCACAGGATTACAATACTGTGCTGGTATACACCACCGCTACATTTCTCTTTAAATTACCTCATGACTAAAGCAATTAACACCAGTAAACATGTAATTTTAAATCATAGGTACCTACAACCTACAAATACAGGTACTTCAAAGTTTTAGATATGCTACCTGCTCTGGCTACGTTATCTGGTGGGTGATGTCTCCCCTAGACACAGTTGAAATATTTGTTGGTTTCTCTTTTGATAAATCTTCAGACTGACGCGGTTGGAGGCAGGGATAGAGTTTAAATGGTTTCCTTGAGTTGAGTGGACAAAACTCGGTGCGCATCTTACAGAATGGCAATATTTCTTAGTTTGACAGCGGGATCGCGCGGTGGCGAGCCCGCGCCTCCGCCGCCGCCGGCTGCGTCTTGTAACTTTTCAAGCGTCGCGACGGAAGTGTTTCGTTTCGCGAGAAGTTTTAAACTGTACACTTTACGTTCTTTATTGTCTTCGCGGGCTCTTCTATCTGTGTAAAATTTGAACATCTACTTTCTGGACGAACAGAACCGTATAAACAAACTGCAATTACGGATAGTTAGGAAATCTTACTGTATGATTCAATCCATATCAATTAATATGGCAACGTGCAATGTTTCCAATTTAAGTAATGTCGCAATAGTAACTTATCTTGAATGATGATTCAAAAATTGAAAATAGTTATTACAGTTCTGTTCAGTGAAACTTCGTAGTTTCCACGTTATAAGCACGAAAGCATGCTAGGCGGTTCCGTTGCGATGTAACGAACAAACATGATCGCGATCTCCTAGCAACAAGAGTAGAACCGTTACGTCTTTTCTCTTATGTGTTGAGGACACGCTACTGGTTTTTGAAAAGGCTCCGCCCTTCGTGTGTCCTCTTGTGTCGCTCCTCCCTACGCTTCTTCCACGGCCCTACTTGTTGAACGGCCGCGATTAATGCCCATGAATGACGACTCGTGTGATTCGCTGCTCAATTCTAAAGATCAAAAAAAAATTGTAAACAGTCACCGCGCTTTGAGTCTTTTATTATTTATAAAAGAACCTTCTCACTCACCTTGATCTAAGGAGGCCACTTTATTCAGTGGGCAAGTTGAAGTGTCGCAGTAAAGTCAACAAGGAGAGCCCGAGCTAGGGCCGTCTCTACCCGTGTCAGCTTAAAACGAAATTTTGCTGCGAGTCGGCGGATAGCGCCAGTTAACTTGTAACTCACTTTTGATGTATCGTTGTTTTTGTCGAGTTTGATGCCTTGTAAAGATCGCGACTCAAAAGTTTTGGGTCAACCGAAAATCCGAAAATTTAGATAGTTGTCGATTGAGAGGTCGAGGTGCGTTTAATAAAAGGGTTATCCTATGGTTCTTATATTTATGCTCGAAGTCATAAAACGTCGAGTTGGGTCATTAATAACCTTCAGATGTTAATGAATAGCGACATATTGTAGTCGGTATCATTGTTCAGGGCTACACGAGTGGGGTTCAATAGTAAAACAATGCCTTGAGTCCGGCATTTTATGGGCTGATCTCCGCGCAGATAGCGCCGCCCGACACGGAATAAACAGCGCGTAAAGTCGTCTGTGTTCAAACTCTGACGTTCCGCCATACTACCCTAACATTTTATTGTTATCCGAGCCACTATTCAAAAGAACGCTAATGGATTTGTATTCTTAGTGCCTAAGCACACTACGGAAAATACGCGACCGAACTTCGGCATGATAACACCTGCAATGCTATTTCAATCACTAGCAACACATTTGCCTAAATTACGCGTTTTGGCGTACAACCGAACTTCGTTCGGGCGTAAAGCGCATCACACACAGCAGATTTTATATTTATATATAATTTTATATTCGCTGTGTGTGGTCCTCCATAGAATTTGTATGGGCGTGATCTGTGGCGAACCGAATTTCTGTGGCGTAATTTCCGCGTGTATGGTGTGTGGAATATCGGTCACGTAACTTCGGCGTAGTGTACGTAGTAATACACTTAAATCTTTGGAATCATTAAAAAAATTATAAGTTTATTAATAATGCATAGTTGCAGACGCACACACGTGCGAGTGTATTTGCGTTGTACGATTTTACTAGGAACGCGTTTTTAACACTACCTAATCATACAAATATCTTTGAATTGGACTTAGTACATACACAAATGTTAGGAGCGCTGAACAATTTCTTGAATGAACGGAAATTCATAGCAACGCAACTATCATAGCAACGCAACTATCATAGCAATGAAATACGACATGTCGAAAGCGAGATTTATGATCAAACTTTAGGAGCTGGCGGACTATTCGTTCCAATTTTTGTTTCCAGTTATTGTTTGTCAAGTTTTTATTGTTTTCTTGCCTATCGTTGTTGACACGGTAAACGTTCTAAAGAATTTGTATTTATTACAAACAGGAATGTAGAGCTTGACTTTGGCAAGCAATTAGGAAGTTCATCTCCCACAGCAAACAAAAACCAGATGGCTCGACATCACCCTCGTCTTCGGTACTTCTCCGCTAAATTAACCCCAATCCAAATGAGAATCGAGTTTCATCAGTCTATCCATCTAAATCAACATCGAACTCTGCATTGTATTATCGACTGCGCTAATTGAATTTTCTCGCAATTTACCGTGGGACCGACCATCGTCGCGGCGATATCCATAAAGTAAAATGTATAACGCTTAAGTTTACGTTTCATTTTATTTCAGGTACTTATAATGAACATATGATGATGGCAATAGGCGGGTAAGTGCGCCGCCAGTCGGCTCTACGGTTTTATGTAAATGTCCGCCGATAAACCGACCTCCGCCCGCGCGGCTACGCTCATTTGCATTCATAGGCTCGTAACCCTTGCTCGGTCTTCCTTCGCTTATGCAGCCTCGTCCGCCGCCGCCGCTGCGTAAAACTTGCTGCCTCGCCTTTTGCACGATAATTTACGACTCCCCATGTAATACGTCCAGCCGACCAATATGAGTTGGGTGTATATCCAGTGCTCAAGACCGTAAGGTCTCGGTGTTGCCGTTCGATTTACATATTATATTAAACTCGCCGTCGTCGGAGTCCCTATTCCTCGTCGCCACCGGCCGTTACGCTCCAACTTTTCTCAATTTTTCCGCCCATAAAGCGCCCGAAACGAAAGTTTCTCCGTCCGCCGCGTGAGGTCGAGTGTAAATACACTTTTTATAATATACTTTGTCACTCCGCGACGCCCTCATGAAAAAAAGTTATTTTCATAATGGTATTTTCAGTTCCAAAAAAATTATAAGGTGGATCCCGTACCACGCAGAAGCTTAAAATTCACGCCCACCCTTACATTTTTGTCATCGGACTTTTAAACACTTTGCTTTGCACTCAAAAATGCTACATAATACAATCTTTTATTTTGTAAATAACAATTATGCGTTTTAAACGCCTTGCAAAAATACATTTATGCAGAGCTGCGTGTGCTTATATTGCATTTTACGTAATTGTGTCAGCGAGGCTTAGTATGGCATGGCGAACAAAAGGCACGTAATAAGAACTATCAGTGTTCATGTTTGCTCGACGTCTGGACGTGAACAGTTTGTACAATATTTTTTAGCCCAACACCTGTGTAAGCAATCGACTCGACCTTGACTGGAACCATTTAATAATACATGCAAAGTACCGTGCATTGTTTAAATAAATACGTTTTTCTACTTCAAATTATCGTCATTTTTAGGTATTTTTATGAATTAGATACTCTATGTCTTTGTGCATGCTGTGGCACCCTATAATATCAAAACACATAGGCTTAAGACAATTGTTACATAATTTTTAAATTTTATTGAATTTGTGTTGGGTGTCCCAAATAAATTAATAAATAAATAAAACTCTTAAACAATGTATCTTCTTTGTGAGTGTTGCCCCACAAAAGACTAAATTAAAAGCAGTGACAGTCGACAGAACATTGATGAAAGCCCGCGTGACATGCCCCCTTGGGCGCCGGTGGCCCCTCTCGTTAAAACTTTCCGAAATATGACACATGCCGCAACCCTTTGTGTTATTTTTCCTACGACATCCATTACTCGGATGCCCGCTGTCTTTGAATTGATCCCATTTCACTTTTTATCTCGCAGGGTTTTTATATCCCTCAAGTGAATCCTTTTGTAGGTTGATCCAGTGATTTGGTCGCATTAGCGGGCGGATGAGCGGGCGCCGGAGTGCCGGCTCCCTGTTTCTGCTCGCTCTCTGGCCCGATAGCGTCAATCCAACGCTCAATTAGCCGAATGCGATTATCTGAATCGAACCAAGAATCGCGGACGTCTCCGCCGCGTTTTCCCAAGACAAGCGCCAACTTTATTAATTAAGCCGTGTCTTATCTCTTGTTAGCACTCATTCTATTATTTGTCTTTTCACCGCTCATTTCCATAATTTCATCGGCGAGTAATTACTAACCACTAGAGCGAAGCAATGTTTCTCATCGTGTTTGCATATTTTGTCGTCGTTTGCATTGTAAAGTTGCTCTAAATAAAGTTATATAGGGAGGTACTCGTATGCATATTGCGAAAGTGATCCAACGATTTTCTCGCTTTTTAGTAATAAATGTTTAGCTAGTGGTGATATTCTGTGATCGTATTCACTGGTTGGACGAAGCGATGCGACCGCAGCGGCTCGCTTTGCACTAACGTGAGCGGTGATAGCATTGTTTCCCGCATCTGTGAGGAATGGCTTTTGTTGTTAAAATGATGCGTCAGAGAGGCACCCCCAGCCAGTGGCAGGGGTACGCCGACCACTCTACCCTGCTGTGTGTTTAATTAGCTTAATTGACATTGCGAGGCGCGGTGTCCGAGCGTTTGTTTGCGATATCGCGTAACCGCGCCACCGACCACCCTGACGTCTCGTCAACCTGCCGCCACTAACGCCAAACTATTCAAGTCCTCGTTACAAAATACAAAACATAGATAACTGAGTAGAATTGCTATTCTTTTCTGTAATAAATTCGTACATCGGCTTCACCGTGTCGAGGTAGGCTCCTTTGGATACGCCAAGTCAGCATGGCGTCATACGGCGCGGCGTGGCGGCTTCATACACTCGGATTTGGCTTCCACCTTTCATGTATAAAGGTAAAACTACCACGAAGTTTCTATTCCATAAATGGCCTGAGGGATATATTGTAGTTCGTACGTGAGTCGTGAAGTAATGATTATATTATTCACAATTCCACTTTTTTGAATTGTTGCTACTTTAGAAATAATGTTTAAGGAAAATTTAATGAATAGGTTTTTAGTAACAACTCGTCCATGTCGAATAGGCAGTTAAATAATGTTCAGTTTTTCATGTTTCACGAGGAAATTTAATGAACGAATATCACTTCCACGGCTTCTACCACTAGACTCCATCATACGAAGTGTTGTGTGATTAATCTCACCCCGAACAAAGAAGTCGGTTTTCGCGAGCCCTCCACTCCCATCGATCATTCACCTCCTCGAATAAAAATAATAATAAATAATGAAAAGGCCGACGCTTTTGTCCATACGAGCTGTGCGTGTCAATGATAGTTTTAGCTGTGCGATATAACACATTTTTATCGACTGAGTTAACAATACCAAGCTTATGGGTGGGAGATATTCCTTCATCTACCAATTATTATCTTTGTCTAGCGTGTGAGACCCAAGGTCGACTTCGGCTTTCGGTGGGCAAACATTCTCATGTTTTTTTAGTCTTATCATTTATCTTCCGCTCTCGATCTAATGAATAAATTGCAATTGCGTTCACAAGTTCAACGTTGTCGGTATTGCGGGAACAATTGAGTTTATATTTATCTTACGTCATATAACTACGTAGTTCTATAGACTGGACGCCGACCATCTGTTATGCAAACGCTTCTTTCGTTTCTAGGTCGTGTGAATAATTAATTTCGACCGATAAAATACAAAATCTGTTTATTGTTTTGTTTAACAATTAATATCCTTACACGTGACATGAAAAGGGCTAAAAATAAGTTGATGGATGCGTAGCGATCATCTGACCGGTTTCTGTCCGCTTTACCCATCACCAAACATCGAGGTAAAATCAGTCACCTTTGTAACTCTACCACTCCGAACGCTAAGTACTTGACCTTTATCGTTCGGAAGCTAATGGTTGAGTAGGATGTGTAGGTAGATATATAGTATCCCACAGACTGTAGGAAAAGCATACAATGTTAGACAGTAGTGCTGTGGTATATATTTGCCACATTCCGTGCATAAATAACATTATCTTGAGCGCTCTAAATCTCATTACGGTGCTGTAATAGCTTGCAAAGACTCCACTGTCGTTTGCGTCGGGAATATAAAGCGAAACCAGATTTATTCCTTCAAATTAACCACGTCGTGTCTAGGACAGTTTCAATTATCTTACCGTGGCTGCGAATTGTAGTGACATCGCTTATAGTTCAATATCCGACGCAAATGGCCAAGCTACGAGTACTACCTCTCTTAATTCCAACAGCTTATGTAATTTAAATACTTATAGCTATAAGTACACTCGAAACCTGTACCTTGTAGCAACATTCACAGTGCTGCGATCCGATAGCATCTTTTGTCGCCTTTTTTTCTGATACGTGACTTATGTTGCTACTCTTCGCTACGTAGATTATTCAGATACATAGTTTAAGATTGCTCTGCAAAGATCCTGTCGACTGACCTTATTTACAACCTGCTCAGACTAAGAGCTCCGCAGACATTCTCGAGGGTGAATTTTTTTGCGATTATTTTTTTATTGTCTCGAGATCGAACGGCGGCGGATCGTTTCCAATAGCCGTTGGAATAATTGGTGGGATCGAGCTCTCGGTAAACGAAACACGCTGCAATGAAACCGGCGGTTGCAGTTTCCCACTGAGCCGCCACTCTAAAAAATCTCTTTCCTCCACAAATACTATTGACTACGGAGTTCTTTGATAGCTTGATTGAATCTCTAAGAACTGATAGATGAACGTCGAGCTTTCAAACTTTGTACAAACACCGCTCCAAAGCCTTTAGACTAAAGGGGATCTGGATTGAAAAGTGAAGCTTTCAAACAGCTCGATTGATAGACGAAGCTTATGAATAACATTTATTAGATCCTTGAGCGCTGTAAACTTTTAATAATAACTGTGCTACCAACTGTTCATAGCGTTCTATTTTTACCCAACTGATAATGAAACGCTACATAATATTTCCTTGTTTTATTATCCTCATCCGATATTTCACTATGCTAAACTCGACAATGAAACGATGAATTCAATTTAGATCGGCGGCACCGTGCTGGGCATTAGCGGAGCACATCGATCCGTTATCTCTGTTCGACTGTTCCCGAACAAAGAGAGATGAAATTTTAATCGGTCGCGTTGTCTGCCATCGCTGAAGTTGGCCAGCCGGCCGGCGCCGGACGGACGGTATCACTGGTATTGTAATGAGCGGCCCGGCCGGCGCGAATCTCTTCGTCTGAATAATACATTGTATCAGCGTGTCCCGAGCCACTTGGACCCTGCAACCCCGCTGCATGCCCGATGACCTTCTCAATTTCACGTTATCTTCGTATAATAATAATATACATAGTACAATGTATTGTTTCAATTGAATTACAAGATCATTTGATTGGGAACAAGTAATACTAGGTTGCAGATAGGTGTTAAATGGATGGTTGGTAAAATGGATTTTGCGACCACAGTGTCGTGATTCCGGAGCTTCTAGCCAAATCGATCTCTATTACGGACGATACTACTCCATCTGATATTTTATTTAGGTAAGTCAGAGATGAGCCTGTCATGAATACTTCAGAAGACATGGCTTTTATATCCCGATATCTTTGAAAAATATTACGCAATTTTTCTACACAATCTCTCGATAATACCATTTTGACATTGATTATGAACGAGGGCCCTGTCTCTGAAACGTGACTTGCTTAGTTCTAAGACAATTATAGCAAAAGGGTGAATTTGTATAATCAGATTCTTCAAAACGGTCCGTGCCTTAGTGGCGAGTTTTCTTGTTAGACAGAACTTTGAAAGCTTCTCGAATTTAATGCAATGATTTGGGTAGTAACTTAATTAACGCCTTGTTTGAGTTCATTTCAATTCTGCACTAAATATAATGACATAAAAACGATTTCCTTACAAACACTTCAATAGAATACTGTAGATTTGTTTTAGAATATAACTAAATACTTAATCGAAAAACAACGACGGGAAGCGCAAGTTGAATATAAAAGTTTCAGTCGAATTTTCGTTTAAGCAGGAAATGGGAAGTAATTTCCCTGGTTTTAATATGAAATTGGCGGGATTTTTTAATAAGTTGTAAACTTGTGTTGGAGCGTTTTCCCCGCGAGTTCGATGCCGCAGCCACCGGCGACGGGCAATCTCGTTAAAATCTACGACGAAACTCCGCAAAGGCCGCCTGACGCCCATTTATGAAATCACATGCTAAGGCTAATATGCCATTAGTAGTTGTTTACAATTACGTCTTAACTTCACGGACTCATGTTTCTTGGGGCCTCCAAATTAATTTTCGACAATAACGTGCTATTTATCGTATTGGCCGTTCGGTGTTTTCGAATCGGCTTTCATAAAAATATTAATTAACGTGGAGGAGTCCATTCGAAGTTTATGTTTGTTATACAATACAGTCGACTTATTTCGTTGCCTTCAGCTATTTTGCTTGTTCCGCTTCACGTAAATATACCGATTGTTGACCCAATTTTTTGTCACATTTCGAGGCGAAATATTTGCTCGCAAATGACAATGTTTGGGAAAGAGCTGTCCAATGTATTGAAATTATTGCAGCGGGAGTCGAAGCTTTTCCTACTATAAGTATGATATATATTTTTTCTTTCAACTTAACCTACACCAATGTCTCTGTCCTACCACTTGACTTTAGTACTCGTAAATACAACTTTTTGTCCTCATTTTGCCGCAAAATACGATTCTTGTAAATGGCAATCTTCGAGAAGGAAGGCACGTAGCTGTCCACTTGCACCGCCGGTATGTCGTTAAGGGTTGTAGTGTCGGTCTGGTCCTTATCGCGCGCCACTACGCGAGTAATGACGCCTTCGATCGTCGGTTAATGGCCTCCGCGGGCCACTTAGATACGCAAATGAGCATCGAACGCCGTACCAAGATACGCGTAAACATTACATTTGGATGACGATTGTGTGATGCACTCATGAGCCAACAAACTGTCTTATCACCCCGGTATTTTGGTATAGGTATGCGCTGGGATCCACATTGGTATATATAGTTACAACACAAAGGGTGCTTTTCTACTATGAATTTTTGGAATATCTGCCTTTTTAAGAAGAATCTTGTGAGGTTAGGTCAGTGCCTGTAACTTGACTTCAGAGTCTCATTAAACTTTGAATGACGTTGCCGAAAACTTTTGGGGCTTTTGGGGCTTTATAATCCCCGAGACAACCACAGCCTAGCATCAAATAAACTTATATCATAAAAACAAAATGTACTCTGCATCGTAACAGCGCAATGTGTGTAATGTATGCTCCAACTTTAGCACATTCTGGTCTGAATAGCTTGCAGCATCCGTAGAGGAACTTAAAGGTCGCGATTTAACAAGGTAACCGGAGCGGCGGACGTTAAAATTGACGGGGAGTGCAGGAAAGGGGGTAAGTGTACCCCCGAGTGCGATCACCCTTAACAACCACTATAGTTACCTACATGCACTAGGCAAGGTGCACGAGTTTATCTCTTGTGCTAAGATGTTTTTAAGTAACAAGCACATCTTTTGAGCGTTCTTCTAATTAATTAAACTCCAGGAAGTTGTATATTTCTTAAACAAATTCAAAGGCAACGTCAAAGTATCCTGTATTTCGTAAATGTACATGATTATTTTAACTGGCTTTACAACAATTTTCTGAGTAAATACACCAAAATTCCAATGTACAATTCCCCTGGCTTCGTAGTGACGTAGTGACGCAGTCCACTACGTCGGTGACACATTTAATTCATATCTACACAACTCGCCTGCTGACTGCTTAAAAGCATAAATACGACAGCTATTGTTGTCTTCCCGCACACAATCAGTATTTTCCAGCCAGATTTCGACGCTGACGATTTAAAAAGTAAACACGTTAATTTTAATGAACAGCGAGTTCGTGACATTTATCGTTGCTTACAGCGAAACAGAGTTCTCTGATTTCATTTGTATTTATCTAATTACGTGTATTGGTATATCCGATCTCTAAACATTTCCCTTTCAAATAAAACTCTACATAAGAATAAATGCAAAGAGGATATTCGTGTCGTTTACGTCGTTTGTCACGTATAATGTCCACATAAAAATTTATTTCGGTTTAGAACAAGGACCCGACCCAGACGTGCGTTACTGTCCGGTCCTAAGCTTCAGGACGGTTTGTTTTTATTTTGCTTTGCTATATTGTTTGATACAAAGAACAGCGCTCGCTGTATTTCGTTATCAACATCGTTAATGTACTCGTAAGTTACGTATGTTGAAGTCAGACCCCGCGTTTCCGAGTCTCGGTAGAGACACTAGACGGCACGCAAATGCAATATTGTACCTAAGTAATCCTGAAAAATGTGAGTCCAAATGCACAGCTGTATTGTATAAGCTGCATAATTTGTGGTTTTAGCTACGATGCAAGGTAGCCTTTGGCGCCGGTTACGCTATAAATGGAGTGCACATTAATACAAAACTATGTAATAAATGTTATTGTTTGTCATAAACTTTGTTTTATGAAGGTCGGCCCCAATCCGGCCCTTGAAGTGCTCGGACCTTTAATAAAGTTTAGTTTCGTTTGATAACCTTACGGGCTCAGTCACGGACCTTGGTCATTGGCGCAGAGATTTCAAACAATATTTTTTTTCGATTAAATTGTAGTACGGAACTAAGATGCACCAATCGTTACAGATAAACGGTTCCTCTTTGCTGCTCTACAAGAGCAGACACAATATAAAATAATCTTATTTTGATACTTCGAGATATCCGATGCGATGAGCGAAATCGCCGAGTCATTGCAAAAGTTGAGCTTAGCTTCGAAGCAATATTTTCCGCTATGATCTTTTCGTAGTAGTAAGAATTCAAGTATTAATTGAACTTTCAAACAATGTTTTACTCTCCTGTCTTTAAAATAGAATGAAACAGATTTGTGTGGTCGGACTTGTGCTTATTCTCATGTTGGTCAAGGGCTCGTTGATATCATATTGCTAACCATGTTAATTATCTGCTTGTGTGTGGCTAAGCTAAATAATGAAGTCACGACTATAAAAATTGTTTCAAAATTCTTCTACCATATTATAAACATGGTCGAAATAATTGCAAGTAACATTACTACTGTAATTACTAATCAGGGTTCGCCGATATATATCAGCGGATATATATCATGATATATATCACGATATATATCAATTGATTTTTTATCTTGATATATATCAATGGATTTTTTCCTGTCTTCTGAACTAAAAATTTTGGAGATAAATGTTTACCCTGGCAACACGTAGCGAAAAACTACAATTTCGAATAATTTAGACTGTTTTTTAAAGTGATTTTAAGTGTTTTTTAAAGTGTTCATTAAAAAACTCTTTCTCAAATAAACACTAATTCTTTTGATTCTTTATTTAAGTTTGTAAATATAAATGTGGTAATTTGACACTTACCTATATTATTTTACAAATTGCTTTCACATTTTAAAGTGTTAAATCCCGTTACAGAATGAAATTTGCTTCTTTTTCTTAGCCTGGATATATATCCGATATATATCGGATAAATATCAAAAAATCGGATTTTTGATATTTATTAGAAAAATCGGATTTTTTCGAACCCTGTTACTAATCGACAAATATTAATATAATATTCGTATAGCATGGTGTTCTGAGATAAATGAAAATGCAGACATTCGCATTTGAAGAATAGCACGTGATAAAAATATTGACGCGCTATTGAACTGATTTACAGTTTCCACGTTACCGACAGATAGTTTCCACCCCAAAGAACCTTAACTACATCTGGTAACCATGCAATTCGTTGGAATGCTGCGGCAGTCGCGACGTCAGCGCTTCGAATATCAGCGCATTAGTATGTGGCTCGGGTCCGCGGGAATGCGAGGGGCGGTTCGAAGACGTTCAGCGCAATTTTTCAACGCTTCGGCTTCGTGTTCCGCAAGCTGATCGCACCGCACTGCAGGGTTGCCGGCTCCGTAATCATACGAACTACCTAACTCAGGAATTGATGTCTCTGTGGTTAATGTTGACTTCTTTTAAATGAAAAATAAATAAGGTAAAGCCCACACTAAACACCTTTAAGACATTTAGCTATCTTGTCTTTATACCAGGGATGGGTAAGATAATCCTGTCTTCAGATTCTTTCGGTCTCATGTGTTCTTAATATTTGACAAAACAGTATGCTACAAACAGGGTTTTAGTATATCAAGTTCAGTGTCTTTTATGTGGAAGTATTTTCGTCAGCCCTGCCGCAGACAGCGCAGTGCAGTGCCGTCCCCTGGCCGCACCTGCTCCCGCGCTCAACTGCTGCAACTTTAATCCCCCAATCCGCCACCGCACGACCGCACAGCGGCGCGACGCTATATTTCAATTAATTCGACCATCCATTCTGAGCGAAACTATGCGCCGCTTAGCTCATGACCCCGCCAGGACGACGACAGTAAAGGCCGGTATCCATCAAAGATGAGGGTGAAATCATCTGTCGTATTCTGTCTCAATTTCAGATGACTATAAAGACAACCAACATGAAATATGTATAGATACTTCAAGTTTTTGATGTGAAGGACTTACTTTTATAAAATAGAGCCCGTAACTCCTAACAAGTCTGTTCGAAAACTCTCACGGTTTTAGACCTCCCCTAAGTGGCCTTGAAAAAAAACTCACCCGGTATATCTATAAATTATTATATTTAAGCTCCCGTTGGGTCTAACTAAAGTTTTACATAATAACGAGTTGTTTAGCCGATGCTTTCCGTATGTATATTACGTGGTAAGTAACCTTTCCGTATGTATATGAGTAGTTGCACCGGCTGAACAGCCGGTGCTTTCTCGTATTAAAGTTTACTAGAATTGAAATTCATTGAACCGGATAATAGCGCCGGGTTTCACGTCACAATTTGATTTATTTGCGGTTTTTTGGATGGAGTATAAAATTGGTTGTTCCTATTCGGCTGAGTGTGCCAGTCGGTCCGTGCGCCTCATCGCGCTGAATCAACTCAACCCGATCCGCCCCACACCGCAACTGAATGTACTTAATTCGATTTCGATTGTATTAAACCCCCATTCCGTCTCCAATTAATAGCCCCCCAAAGGACACCTACCATTTCCCGTTGAATTGAATTTGTTTCATCAGTAGGCAGCATTTCTTGCACTATATCAGATCAACTTATGTGTGCAAACGATTTGCTAGTGGATGGATGGATTGTATACCCAATTAATGTCCATTCGGTCGTGAAACATTCGAATCGACAAAGTTCACGTGGCGCGAGTCCGTTTGGCAAAACCCACAAAACAACTTTACACAGTGACGTTACATTGTAGGGACAACAGGCGGCGTAGGGGCACAAAGTAATTAGATAGCTGTTGTATTGTTCACTTGTTCAGCGCTTTTCTAATGAACGGTCCTTCGTTTCTCGTGTTTAATTGCAAGCCGCACCGTAACGGACAGGGGCCCGTTTTTGTTCCATCCCGAATGAGATGAACCGCGCATCCTTTAATGAGTCGTCTCCCAACATCCCTTCGGACATCTACGTTTCATGGACTCTTGAACTTTCCGCATTTAAGAGCTGATTTGTCACGTTTGTGTCGCAAAGCCGAGCGGTACATGCCTACCCAAATGGGATGTTTAAAAGCTTCCCCTCTATTTACGTTTATACAAGCTTTTTTTTGTATTCAAGAGGAAAAATGTTTATTTACTTCTTATTCAGTTATGTCCTAATGGATTTGAAGACTTTCTGAAGATAAACTTGAATCTCTTTAGTAATTACTCGCTGAAACGCGTTGAAGAAGTATAAGTTGATCTTAGAGCGCTTATTCTATAATTGATGGTTAAACAAACTTACCAAGTGAAGTTTGGCCATAATTATACGAGACGGTTACATCCGAAGAGATCATAATATTTTTGACCATGTAGTTTCACTTCTCAATGTACTAGGGCATCACATAATTTTAGAGTACTGTTCAATCTGTAAAATTAAAGCATTAGTAACAAAATAATGACACTCTGGCATCTGACATCTGGCAACCCCACTCGCTCGGCTCGCGCCAACTTCATTTCTTCAGAGACACTTATGTCGTTAAAATAGCAAGGGCCTTTATGGGTTCGGGTGGGACCTTCTTGATCTCTTCGGATGTAACCGTCTCGTATAATTATGGCCAAACTTCACTTGGTAAGTTTGTTTAACCATCAATTATACTACGACGGTTACATCCTCAAGATCATAATATTTTTGACCATGTAGATGTTTAGCGACCTTTAACGACATAAGCGGTTAACGCAAAAGCAGGTAGGTACATTAATACCTAATGTTGTCTTACAATCAACTTACGATTGCATGTTTTGACAAAAAATGGAATCTGCAAATAAATAAATATTCAATTCAAAATATTCAATTATTTAAATATTGGTGAAACCGATAGAATACTTCAAATATTTTACAAAAAAAAACATCACGCTCATCATTTTGGGTCAAATGTAGAACTTCTGACCAAACGAGTCGGTTCGTTATAAGATATCTATTGGGACTCCGTTACGCCTATGCGTAACCCGATGTGAACTCATGTCTTATGCGGAAAAAACATTCTTGTCGACGCCACTATCTGACTGACAGAATCTGCATTATCCATCGGCTTATTGTCGAGACACTCTCATTAAATAGCGGTTTGTAAGAAAAATTTATCTGTTTAAGAAAGAATTTCGAAAGATGATCAAGCACCTACAAGATTCAGATTTCAGATTATTTTCATTCTTGGAAAAAACAAAGTTTAGTTCTATTCTATCATCTTGACTCATCCGTTTACAAAATATAAGAGCAAGCGCTGAATGACAAGTATTCAAAGTCGAATAGTTTGAACCAGATTTATATTCGCTAGCTAGAAAATCGATTACAAATAGAATATAACTTCTAAAAGGTCAATTTAAAGTTTGGTGCAAAAATTGCCACCATTTTGTGGAATCACAGTTGTTATTGTTTTAAAGAACTTTTAGAAAAAGATGATAGGTATATCAATTTTATAGCACTTGCTTACAGTGCTAGTCTTGAGTAGGCTTGCTCAATAACAGCGATGACACTAGGGTGTCGCTGCCAGAGTCTGAAAGTTGAAAAGAGTACCTAATGTGGTATTATGTAAACTAGTTTGCCTTGAGATATATATATATTTAATGAACAATGAGTACCATGGTACCAAGTACCAATAAGGGACGACCAATTCCAGTAGCACGATTAGTGCTTAGTTTACTTAAGTATATTAAAATGAATGAAAAATGGAGGGAATGTGTAGAAAGAAATAAACACTCCAGTCTAGAGTAAACGCATCGAAATCGAATGCGGACGGATCTAGTTTCAAGAGACAAACTTATGACATTTACATATTTATTCTAGTGGCAAATAAATCATTTTCATAAATCATTCAAACTTGTTTGAGATATACTCCATATTGTATCGATAATAATTTTAAAACATCTGGATCCCTGGTCCAGCCAGCTTCTTTTTTAATTTTGGATTTTTCGAATATGCTACACTATAACGCCGCTACTAGATCTTACTACTTAAATTGTTTAAATGCTTAAACTGGACACCTCTTCATCATAATTACATTTAGCGTTCGTTTTATCGCTACGGATCAAAATTTATTTTGTATCGATTTGCCAGCGAAACACTGTAATTCTATAGAAGCGGCTTTTAGTTCTAAAAGGTTGATAGTGTATCTGGCTCGGCAGTCCCAGAAACCGTTTACATGTTCTCCGTTAAAATTAAAACGCCCCAATCCTTTAAAGGCGCATCCATAAAAATCTAATACCATAAATAGGATTATTTGAAATTAAAATATAATTTCACCACAAAGACAAATCTGGATATAAGCTACTCGTAGGTATATGTGTGTTGTGTACCATAATCGTTAAATCAAAGAAGCTAGAAATTTCTTAATTTCAAGTCAATTTGAAGCGAACCTACAGCCGTCCACGGGCAACTGCAGGACAAGCTGAGCAAAGTAACACGAAAAAATTTCGTGAAATCCCTTAGGGTTAGTGAACGAATTTTAACAAGATAAGTGTTCTTTTTGTGTTAAAATTCTGACAAATTCAGGCACCTGTTAGGTACGAGAGTCTAATTCGAACTTAAATTTTTTTTTTTTTTTTTTTTTTTTTTATAAGGTGATTAGATTACTTTTTTTTTTTTTTTTTTTGGTTAATAATAATAAAACCCAATCTTAAAGGTTTCCTTGACTCTGTCGTGGCAATTATAAGTATCATTTTATGCACTGAATTTCATTTTAATAAAGGACTAGAATCAGTCCGTATTTCTTAGATAGGAAATGACAGGCCCTTATGGACCGGGTACTAAAAAACATATGCATCTTGTAAGTCTATCGTAGCCATGAAGCAGTTTTTAATAAGTAATTTAGCAGCGGTGCAAGTAGGTATCTACTATTTTAAAATATTGACTTAAAGATAAATCGATTTATCACTAAATCTAGAAGTGCTTTCACGAACAATTTGTCAAAAAAGTTTTAGATAAAAATTGTCCGGAATATGTTTGATGTAAGCATCACAGATTCTGATGACTATAACTTATGAGTAGCTGAACAAAACTGCTCTACGAGTAACTCCGTATTGCTAAACTTTTGGTTAGCTTGTTCCAACATTTGTACAGGAGGCCTACTATTAAACGGGATTTTAAATCCATTCATATAGCTAGGTACAGCTAATGATATTTTTCCAACAGAGACGTTATATTAAACTCATTATAAAAGCTTTCAAACGCGGCGAAATTGTTTTACAGCTAAGTAGGTAGAATATTTGCAGCTTCATATACATTACATCACTCAAGAAACCAAAAGATAGCAGAGAAATACAAAACCTCGTTGTTAGAACGAGATAAATATAATTTTCACAATTACGTGAGCAGCAAGTCGCAAATGACAGCCAGTGACGAGCGACCGAGTTGACTCAAACTATCCAGCCCGAAGTTAGTTCGCCACGCGGAGCGGGACACAACACAACACATCTACCTCAGTTTATAAGATATAGTAGAAGATCATTGGGTACAGCAGAGTGCGCAGTAATTATTCATAAAATAGCGCAAATTGTTAGCATGAAGTAGTATTACTTACCTCTTATGCGTTTTGCGGGTCCTGAACTCAGTCTTGGTGCAGGAAGAGCTCGCGGCAGGTGGTGGTTTCCGCCCTTGAAACGGGTACCCATCTTGAGACGATTACCTCAGATTTGGCATCTGTTCTTCGGTCCACCCCACTTGAATGGTCTGGGTGGTTTAGTTCTGGAATGGCCTTCCAGTTTGCCTGCTCCTGCTTCGATCTAGAGAGTAAGCTAAGGTCATACCTTTTAATCTGAAGGCCTTTATGTTTATAGAATATTTAAATATTAAAGTATTTTTTACAAGGTCTCTTTGGTTTTCTTGGTCTCGGTCACCTTTCACCAGAATCCGACCCCAACGTTTAGAGAGTTCCTATAAAGATAGATAATTATAATAATAATATATTTCTTTATTCAGACATAATACATGAACCGATTGTCATGGTCTGACTATGACAAATAAAGTAGAGCTCCCGGTGATGGAGTCGGGTATTGTAATAGCCGTGCTCTGAGAGTGGTAGAAGACATACTACGTTTTCATCAAAGTTACAAAAGTCAGGTAATATAACCTGTACAGTACAATGTGCAGTCTGTAGTTGTTATTGGATTTAAAGTCATTGGTCGTCTTCACGTGACGACATGAGACTGAGCGATAGAAACTTGTTCGCGTCACGCAGTATGACGCAATACTTACAGGTAAACATACTTACAATCTGCAGTTTGCAGTTTTTATTATTTTAAAACCATTGATCGTCATCACGTAATAAAACAAGACTGAACGATATCAAACGTGATCGCGTCACACAATATCACGTAGGTAGGTATTGGGCAGGTATACATAATAATACTTACTATCTGCAGTTTGCAGTTTTTATTATTTTAAAATCATTGGTCGTCATCACGTGACGACACGAAACTAAGCGAAATCAAACGTGATCGCATCGCCCTATAACGCTGGGTAGATATTATATCACCCTTGACCTTTATGCACAGATAGACATATACTTACGATCATATACTTACGATCTGCAGTTTGCAGTTTTATTGTTTTAAAGTCATTGGTCGTCATCACACGACGACACGAGACTGAGCGATATTGAACGTGATCGCGTCACCCAGTATAGGTAGATTTTCCACCTCCTTGACTTGTATGCACAGGTACTTACAATCTGTAGTTTACAGTTGTTGTTATTTTAAAGTCATTACGGACTAAGCGATATCAAACATGATCACGTCACACAGGTAGGTTTTTCACCTCCTTGAATTGTATGCACAGGTAGACATACTTACAATCTGCAGTTTGCAGTTGTTGTTATTTTAAAGTCATTCCAGACTAAGCGATATCAAACGTGATCGCGTCACGCAGTATAACGCTGGGGACCTAGGTTTTTTACACCCTTAACCTGTGTGGGCAGGTAAACATATACATCCAATCCGCAGTCTGCCGTTTTTATTGTTTTAAAGTCATTTGGGCGATATCAAACGTGATCGCGTCACGCAGTATAACGCAGGTAGGTTTTCCACCTCCTTGACTTGTATGCACAGGTAGACATACTTACAATCTGCAGTTTGCAGTTGTTGTTATTTTAAAGTCATTCCGGACTAAGCGATATCAAACGTGATCGCGTCACGCAGTATAACGCTGGGGACCTAGGTTTTTTACACCCTTGACCTATGTTGGCAGGTAGACATATCCATCCAATCTGCAGTCTGCCCTTTTTATTGTCTTAAAGTCATTGGTCGTCATAATGTGACGACACGAGATTGAGCGATAATTATCAAACGCGAGCTCGTCGCGTAATATATCGCAGGTAGGTATTTCAACATCGTTGGTGACCTGTATGCAAAGAAAAAAAACACCGGCCGTTTTTGGCACTTTGACAAAATTGTTATTACTAAGACGTAATCTAAATCGTTTATCATAATGGATAAATATCCTAATGCAACGATAAACAATACAACAATAAACACGAGACAAAAATAAAATGAAGGTAGTCACATATTTTTTAATGTGAATTGTCGACATGTAAAAATTATTTGTCGTAAATAATTTACGGTATTATTTGTCGTATGCATCTATAGGTAATATTTTTTGATTATTGGGTGAAATTGAGTAAACAAAAAACTGTTACCTCCCTTCATCTCTCGTAGACGATGATGATTTCCATAAACTCCTTTCCAAAAGTTTAATCTTCTTTCTTATTTTATAATCACCACTTCGTTTACGTTATTTTACCAATTATAAACTTTTAATTATAACTTTCTTGCAAAAAAAAAAAATAATTTCGTAATTATTGCGATGTTGCGATGCCCGCACATAAGAAACGAATGAAGTTGGCGCGAGCCGAGCGAGTGGGGTTGCCAGATGTCAGATGCCAGAGTGTCATTATTTTGTTACTAATGCTTTAATTTTACAGATTGAACAGTACTCTAAAATTATGTGATGCCCTAGTACATTGAGAAGTGAAACTACATGGTCAAAAATATTATGATCTTGAGGATGTAACCGTCGTAGTATAATTTAATATTTTTCATATTGAAAATTCAACAGCCTGACCCTCAGGTCGAACGAAATCAAATCAAGTTGTATGTCGATAAACAAAAAGTTAGCCGTCTCAAATGCATAGCGGGGGCGGGCGGGAGCCGCCCACCCGCATTCGGCACGCGTGTAAATAATTCACACTCAGGATCGAGTTGCCGGCTCAGATACCGTTAGTAATTCCACATTTTCGGACCGAAACGTTTCTCTACACACATTAAAGTTTTTGCTCGACCCAAGCCCATTCACGGTTAATTTTCCGAATTCTATCCCGCAACTTATTTATTGAAGGGGCGCGCGCGTTTTGTCGAAGTATTTCGCTTAATTGACACCCGAACCTCGAAAGTTTACGTCGCGCCCATATAAATTATTCATTTTCAGTAGTGTAGACGAGACTCGTATCGTCTCGGTATAATACCAAGGTTTCGTTACGCTCGGCATCGGCGGAGGTATCATATCAGATCTTGTTAACATGTGTTACTGACTGGAATATCAGAGCACGTAGCTTTAATTAGTTATGCTGCTAATAATGACAAGGGAGCAGAGTATGTCGAGTGGTGTTGTGTGTAGCGTAAGGCTACACCGCGGAATATGATCCGCGGCTGAGCCGAACGCGTGCGTTCATCATACACAACACAGTCATGCGTCCATCATTTGTCACAAGTTACACCACATCGTAACTCACTTACTCACGACTATCAATCTTGGATACAATAATTCGGTTGCAACTACAAAACCAATCAACACAATAATTTAATCAAAGAAAAGGGAAAACGACTATGGTTACTAGTTCTTAATCGTTAATCAATTTGATCCTGGTATAAAATCACACTACGTAATTTCCAAATCGATTGACACCATGCATGCACTTGTCGAATTTAGCAATTAACTTAAAAGCATACAGTAAAATATACAACAGGTAGGTATACTAGACAGTCAGTAAACCCATCTGTTTACGGAGCATCGATCCATTGCACTTGCAGGCTTTCCCGTCTGGTGTCAAGCGTTACTTCAGTCTATCGCGGCTGCGATCGGAGCTCGCCGCTCTCTTGTATCCAAGGAAACTTTTCATAAATATAGTGTCGCGCACTGAAAAATCTCCGTCGCGGCGGGGAAAATCTCAGCTCGTCTATTTTTCGAGGTAACGGGTTCGTAGGCTGAAACAAAGAGGCGCAGTTCCGAAACAATCAAATTAATTTTCTCCGTTGTTGTTTAATTAGCGCCGACTCTTGGATGGCGCGGCGGGCGGCCGATGTTTATCATCGGATACAATCACACCCCGCCGCTCCCCGCGTCCCCCCCGCTCCCCGCGCCTTGCGCCCTCACCGGCCCGCCACGCTCCAACGAAACCCATTATTATCAAAGTCAAGACTTACACTGGAGTAACTTTGGTTCGTCACTCCTGCTGCCATTGTTATTATTAGCGACATTGTTTAGCCTAATAGACTTTGGCGTAAACAAATCGAGAGAATCGACTAATTGTGTAATCTTTTTGTTTCAGGTAATTAAATTGTGACGATAAATTTCTACGAAGAAATGTGAACGTTATTCCCGCCCCGTAAGGTATGGATTGATTTTTTTATTGTACGTTTCTTAACTTAGGGGTGGAAAATATGAAACAGAATAGTTTGAGTGAAGCCTTGCCGAGTTAATCTGAAGCCATATTTAATTAAATTGTACCGGTGGTGGTCGCCGCGGGCCATTCTACGGTCTAGTGTCTCCTCGTGCAGACGTATTGTGTCGCGGCTACTTATTCCATTACACTGTTGGATTTATAGCTGCATGAGGTGAGAACCGCTTTACATTTCAATCTAACTCATTAATAGACTTGTCAGCTCCATTATCATAAATTAACTTTATAATGGTGTCGCATTATATTTTACTGATATTTTAAAGTCAAATAATTAGATTTAACCAACCACTTCATTAGTGTGAAAAACTGGTCGGTTTACAAATTCTTGAAATGTTCAACTCATTATAAAGTCCAACTTCGACATCGTACGTACATCTGCAAGAAAAAAGTCCCTCTTCTCTGTTGGTTTGCGTCTACAGCGGCTTCTAATCTAATTATCCTGCGCTCTTCAAAAAACTTGTGGAGAGCGAGTGCAAGCTGTTTGCTCCATTCTTTCCCTTTTAATTCTCAGAACTCCCTCTGAATAATGGCGTCCTATTCTATGAAATTACATGCTGTAAATCTGGATGTAAAGCTTAATTTAAATTGTGTGTTGTTCCAAATTACTTTTTTAGGCTATTGTACTGTTGAAAACTACATTTCAGCGTATACTGAACATTCATTCACACGAACTGTTTTCCATTTCCGGCTGTCCAATTCTACTGTTATTTCTGTTGTAATTTTTGTCCCTTATTGCGACAAGGTTCTACATTGTTTCGATGATGTATTTTCGATTTAATAACTCTACCCTATCACGTGATTATGTGTGGTATGGTATCGAATCTGGGAGATGTGGCACTCTTTCGAGGTAATCGTTTCTCATAATTGAATTATCACACAAATGACCCCTCGTAAGTAGTGGAAATTCTTAATCCGGGACAGTAGGGGATAACTTCTAGTGTGGGACCCGCGCCGACCTGACCCCTGCCTCTCTGACCTCGGCGCGATCATCTGCCATCACCCTTTATCCGACTAACCTGTTTTACGAGATAAACGCGATAAACACTTTACCTACTCGAATATTAAACAACATCCCCTGAAGTATACTCAGTTATTTTGCGAAATTATTATACTGGCAGTACTGGAACCCTCATTACGAAGTAAGAGGCATAACAGAGCGAGAACACGTACTTCTCTCGCAACTGCAAGACAGTTTCCCCGTTCCGAAATTAACTCGTAAGTAAAGTACTACACGCCCTACAACTAAGTAAATAATTGTGGAGCTAGAATGTTATTCGTACTAAGCTTATATTGTATGCGCTAACCAAGAGTGTCACAATAAATGCCTAAAGAATATGGCAAAATATTTCTTCCATAAACATTCCTTTACGAATGTTAAACGACACTAAAATGTAATGAGATAAAAAAGCTCCCAACGAAATCCAACCATATCCCTAAAGAGGATTTAATCAAATTGGAAAATACGAGTATTATGCATCCCGCACAGTGTACTTAATATTGCCAGCGAACCGTGGAGGCACGAGAGCATAAAGCAACATACGCCCAGTGTATTTCGTCTGCGAACTAAACGGCTCAGCTCAGAGGCTCGTATTTGTAACACGGCGGGTTATTAATAGCCGCGATAGCGACGTGGCCCGCGGCGATGCACGATATTTGGGAAATCCGGATTTGCATAGGATAATGGGAACGCAGCCGCATCGCTGCAGCGGCCAACGTGGACGCGCCCGCCTCTTGCACTCTACCTGCCGCGGCACCGTCTCACTCGCTGCATACGAAACGAGCCACGAAGCTCACCTTACGCTGGCTACTTGAACCTCTGCCTACACTGACAAATCATACATGACCTATCAAATCTGAATTACCGAAAAAAGAAGTGCTCTTCTAAAAAACGCCCCCAGCCACATGGAGTACTTTACCGGCTAGGATTTTGCGAAATGGGCTTGGCAAGTTCCTTGTCATAATATCGCAGCTTTGCTATCTTTTTATTTATGCTGCGCCTCCATGCACTTTACTTTTTTAAAATGTGTTACTGTTCCATTATGTTGTATAATTGTTTGCCAAATGCCAATATAGAGAGTTTACTTACCCAATAAGCCAATTGGTATTGAGGAAAACTAATGAACACGAAAACATAATTCTGTTTCAGGGTCTTACCAACTAATAGCTTTTGTGAGTGCGAGTGTTTACTCTTAAATGTTACGTCTATATTGTCGTGTAACATTTAAATGTTACAAGCTGCTTTTGAAAGGTAATTCTCGTTAATTAACCAACGCTTATTTAAGTGTATCTGTGTAAACTTCTATCATCACATTAGTTGGGTGGGAGGTTAAATTTGACAATTCGATTAGTAACATAATATTCAATCTCGAAAAATCGTTTTACAGATTTTATTACAGCACAATAATGAGCAAAAATGTAATACTATATCTCAAGGAAATGACATGGATGTATAGGTAGTTTTACTCTATGGGGACAGTACTTTTTGGGAGTTTTACTCGAAAAGCAAGTAGTAAAGCTTTTTTCATACCTTTTAAATCAGACACTGCAATAAAATCAGCCAAACATGTTTTTAATTAAAAAATATTATCTGTTTATACTAATACGCAATGTAAACATAAAGCAAGCTGAATAAAACCCTGTAAATACCTAGCAGAATAATACTGCGTCTACAACGCAGTTCTATCGTGGAGAAATAATGTTCGCTGCAAATATTAAATGCAGCAGTAACTTAGTTTGATCTAAGTACCCGACTCGCTCGAGTTTGCTAAGCAACCAAAACAACAGTCTACGCAGCACAATGTCTCGAAATATCCGTGAATCATGAAAGCAAACTGGCGTTAGATCTGTTGTTTACTCGTAAACTGAACTGGCCGTAATTATATCAACTGCTTCAACTTTATTGGTGAGCGAAATATCTCGTGATGACTGACTTCGAGAGCTAGACTAGTTCATTGTTCGCGTCCGTCCGCAAGTTTCTTCTCTTAGTAGCCACAGAAGTGTAAAGTGAAATACTGTGATATATAAGTTGCTCTTCAAGAGAAGCCGAGCGAATTACGATTACTAATTGAGCTCATTGTAACTTTGTCTTATATCCAGTTTTTGACACCACTCGTTTAAGCCTTGAATCACCTTAATGGTACCTATCTAAATGTGAGAAACACTATAAATATTAAAAATTACAAGTACCTTAATGGGCTTAATAAACGAAGTTCGAATAAACTTTAAATAATTGTAAAATGAATTGCAAATCCGTCTTCATTAAATTCATAATGATATAATGAACCAGACTGTTCTGTAAACCCCTGATAATTTTAGCTGGAATGTCGTATTTAATGTTTTCGAATGTTCTGGTATTTTCCTTATTACCGAACCGCAAGCGATTAGGCGACCTTTCTTGTTTCCTGATGTAAGGTCACGCTTTTGTTTTCCTTTGTATTCAGGGCGTGTGAAAACAGAATCATAGGTTTAAAGCCTTTCCCAGTCACTGAATAAAGTCAGAAAGTATGTTAACCTTTCTCTGTTCAGTTAATAAAAAGTGAATTTGTTTCCGATTCTATGATTAGGCTTAAACAAAAAAGTGGTTCACGTGTTGTCAATATCCGAAACCTGAAAACACTGTAGCTCAAAAAACTCATGTATTCAAATTGCCGTATATTTTGCTGCATTTTATTTCGACTGCAGTATAATCAAGCATTATTGCGATCGAAAATGAAGCTATTATAATTGGTTGGGTGGAGTTGGGGCCCTTGCGTGTCTGATGTATGCGCCGCCGCCGCGGCCAGACCCGCCGGCGCCTAGACGCCGCCTACAATGCAGATATCGTGCACTCGACTCCGTTTCGTGAGCCTTACTAACTTAATCCATAGAACATGGAAAAATACCACAGATTCTTAGAAAAATTTAAAACTTTACTTCTGTTATATTTGAGTTTAAAGTATTATGAAAATGCAACAAAGTTTCAATCAACTTAAATTAAACCATTGTGCATTGATTTATTTGATAAGCTGCAATAGTCAGCTTGAAATAGTACTATACATTCCATGCCATGGGGCAAAGCCTCCATTTATTTGTGTGCTCCGCCGTCTACGGTTATCGCCAATCGCTACGGCGCGGCGGCGCCGTAGCGCGTTGCTACGAACTCTACGAACGCTGTCGCACTGCATACAAGCAAACACCGATGACGGAAATAGACCTCTAGCTACTCATGAATCGATCCACTTCACCAAATCCGCACTCACCACCGCCGTCCTTTGATTGATGTCCCGCGTAATGACCCAGGAAACTATTTCCTTCGTATTTCCTACACTCAATAAAACATCGAATATGCTTATTTATGTGTCCGTGTCAGTTTATTTGGGGTTTTGTCAATGCGCCCGTACCTCCCACAGCCTACATTCCAAAGACCGTCATTTGTCAAGATTATAGCTGTTTGGGGATTGAGATATGAAAAGCGGTTATTGTTTTGAATATTTCCCTTTTTATGCGTGCCTCTATATTCAGGGCAAGCCTTTTGATGAATAAGTTTAATAAACTGGGGTTGGAATATCGCAAATTCAAATCATTTGACGAGACAACAGACAACAAATTTGACCAAGTGATTTTTGAACAAAACATTCGCATCTATGCTCCTAATTAAAATCTAGTTGCAAAATTTCTCTTGATTTCGTTAAATAAATTGTACCTACGGCGTGTTTTGTTTGGTTACAAAGTTGGAAAACTAAAAAATAAACGTTTGACCGCAAAGCAAAGCTGCAGTGTATCTGTTCGAGTTGGAACAATTAGCACGTACAGAACTCGTCCGTCACGGGTCGGCGCCGAGTGGCAATTACGCTATATCATCCTCAATAAAAGTGCACTCAGGCGCCTCTAGCGCGGAGAAAAGCTCCCAGTTGACTATAAAGCTAATGTGTACATATAAAGATTTAAATGACGGGTTAAAACGTGCCCGGAACGCCAGCCTGACGCGATGACGGTCGTCGGACAACCGCAAAAGAAATAGTACTGTCGTATACAAGTTTCACTGCGACACTAAAACAAATACGCTACTGTGACCCCTTGTGCGAACGTAATTAATATTGTAATAGATTTATCATAAACCTAATGTTTTAATCAAGATGATCTAGGGTGTGCACATCTACTATCAGAGAATATCATCTAGATTTCCTCTGGGAACCCTCACTTTAGATTGAATATGACTGTGAATATCCCAGCCTTAACGCGCTCTGCTTTACGGGGTATTCTTTAGTGAAAGCTAGGTTTGAGTGTCACAAAGCTGATATCAGCCCGAATGTGAGTCATAAAGAAGCTCTGTGACTGTTGATTGCGATCAACCCTTTCAGCGACTGGGATCGCGTAGAGCGACCGCGGTGAAACACTTCACACGTCTCTCGCTTATCGCTCACGTTTAGCGATTTGTGAGTTCACAATGAACCATTTTGTTCGTTAATTCAGATGTTTTGTCGCCCCGATTATGAGACCATGTTTTTTCATCGCGTTGTCGAGTACCATCATGTGACAATTGTTCACGGTGAATACTCTGTAAATATGAAGCCACTTGTGATGGCAAAGTTTGCGTAGCATTAAACCGATAAAAGTTTCATACCATAAACTAAAGCAATATTTCGTTACACCTAATGTTTCAGCAGACGCTATAAGTTGCTTTGTGTCTAAAAAAAACTGGCGCCGATATTAACGTCATTATGTAGTGTGTTATGGACTGAATAACGGCAATCGTATAGCGTGAGAGCAAACATTTTGGCGATTAATCTGGGAATTCTGTGCTATATCGAGGCGTTCGCTGGGGGCGGCACATTTATTTTATGTGCCGGCAATGTTACATACGCCATAAAAGTCGTTAGGACGGGCGTAACGTCTCGCCGACGTTCTTGCCCGCTTTAATTATACCTAGATAATGTTCAGTCTGTGCCCTACCCCACGGCGACTCTGCGACATTAACGCAACTCGATGCAATAAACATCGTAATACTCCAACTCCTCTAAGCTTCATGAAAAAAAGCAACGTGCTTTTAAGTACTTAAAAAGCAAACAAACTTTCCGCTTCACTCGTAAATCATTGCGGTAAATAACTTCGGGTGTATTTAGGAAATTGATTTACGACGACGTTTTTACTAGCTTCTCGGGTTTAATAAGCGAAATAAGAAATTCACATGCTCACATTGTTCACATATATTTTGTTGCGTGACAGTCATTTCGGCTTGGTGGCTGAAATGAGACTAAATTAATGTTGAACAAACAAAGCCGTCCGTCATTAGAACAGGTAGCCAATAATCATGGTTATGGCTCAATCGAATAACTGACACAAATGATTAACGGGTACATTAAATGGGCCATCGTTGGCAAAATTAATGGCATGTAGGTAGGCTGTAAGCCAACTGAATTTATGTCACACCAATTTCCTTTGTTTGTTTTTCAATTGCTTAATAAAAATAATATAATATCCCTTCGTGAATGCTTCAAACAAAAATGCCCAAGTAATAATGGAATCGATCAAAAACTCCGTTTAAGGCACACCGTCGTCTGTTTCCTATCATTGTCTCACTGTGAAATATGATAGGCGATGATGATAATGAATAAGATAGCTTGTATACCGCAAAGGGGCTCACGTCAAGACAATGCCAGCAGGGTCGGTCGGGACGCAGATGGAGATTTATCACGCCCGCCGGAGCCCGAGCCGAGCCGAGGCTACAAGTTCGCGCATTAAACGAGTCCGGGACATTAGCCGCGTGCAAGATGCCGCCCCAGATCATAATTAAGTGCCGCCCAATTTATCGGTGCGACCCGACGCGCCCGTAAACTCCTCTTAAACTTCCCTTATCGTACCTACTGAAGGCTCTTTATTTCGTAGTTAGCCCGCCTCTCACTTATCGCCTCTTATCTCTCCAACATTGTTCGCCAAAACACTGAGACAAAAATTGTAATTGAATGTCTAACTTCACTGCTGGTGTAATAAACTGCCGCAAAAGTACTGAAACTACAGTTCTTTCAAGAAGATAGACGCTAACTACGCCACTCGTGACGTTCTCCGTGAAAGAAGTCGATATCGCTCAACGGTTTTCTATTAACTTCAGCACAAAGGCAGAGAAAACACCGTTACGGAAACGTCCCAGAAACCTTTGTTGTGATACAACTATTGTGTTCTTCGACACTGTATCTTTAGTAGATAAGGAGAAAGTCCAAAATGTTTCTTAAAACAACGTCTCCGTGTTTGCGGGTAAGCAATAACGGAGAAAACGGATTCATTTGAAACTTCTACTGTGTTGTGATTCCGCGTTCATCTCAGACAACATCTACTATCTTAACAAAACTGACAGGACTGTGAAATCCGGCTACTCTTTCTTACTTACTGTCTTAGTAACTAGATGATACTTGTAAAAGAAAATATAAATAGAAGCAAGTATTTTAAAACCCAAATACAAAACTTTGTTTTTTCTCATTATGTTCTATAATTGATTAACACTAAGGCAATCAGAGGTTTGTTGGACCATTCCGTCAGATCGTATAAACATGCTTATGGTACACGTGAAAGCCTCCACAAAGTAAGCAAGAAACTCGCAGCGAATGGCGACCCCGTTGCTCCCGTCTAGCTGCTTAGACTAATTACTGCATCAGGACTAAACTGGTTAGCCGGCGTCTGATGTCGCTTCATATCGCTTCACTCTCGTCTCTCGCTTATTTCACTAGATTGCACTTGATACGTGCGCTCTTGGTCTATACATAATGTTTAGCTTTATTTTCTAGTAACATGCATTTCGTATAAGTACATTTTGAAGACGTCTTTTTTTATACAACAATGATTTTAGAACTTTTTGAATGTACCTAATCGTATTAATTTCACTATGCAATTATAAAACCCTTTCTTGTTTAAAAGAAAGATGTGTTAGAATATCCAGCCCAGACTTTATAAGAATTACGTGTTAAATGAGTAATTGCACAATTCTTACCTGACATCAACAAAATAATTTTCTAATTAGTTACGTGTCTAGAAACAAACCGCTCCACTACTCTCGCAAACCGCATTCGTTATAAAAGCGTTCACTGACCTTATGTTTTCCTTTTCCTCCCCACGCCGCGTTAGTAAAACAGGCAATTTACGCGAGCCTATAAGTAACAAGATTCATTAAGGCTGTTACAAAGTGGCGCGGGCGTTCTTAAAGCGAATGGCTCTCGAGCTTGCAGCGTTCATAATGGCCGTACGAGCCAACGAGCCGGCCGAGGCGCCGCGCGCAATTTAATGAAACACCTGGAGAGGTCGTGCCCGCTTCCGTTGCATTAATCTCGCACCCCGCGGTCCCGCGGCCGAAGCCCACTCCACCGCCCGTACCGCCGGCACTATATTACCACCTATTCTACTCCTAAGTTTGTCCAAACTTGTAATTTAAACCCGCCTCACATTGTTTTTAATAAGGACAGGACCGGTAAACATTCCTTCGTCAAATATTAGCAATATCACGGTCGGTGTAAAATACACGTCAAATTCAGCATACAGCCACCGCCTGGTCATCTGTCCGGCCATGGGCAACAAAGTTACCGAGATAACTCCGCTCACGATTGCATATTTTAACAGTAAGCCGTGATGCAAACTTTTTTGAAACTTCTCGGGAGTGAATACTTCTTATTTTTAAAGCATCTGAAAACATTTTCTGAATGCAAGGGGATGGTTTAATGACCCGCACAAGTGTGGACTTTACCGAACTTGACGTTATTACACTGATGTTCCTTGTCGCCAAATTTTGTTCGGCACAACAAAGCATGCTTAAACCGAGAAGAGTTTTTGAATAGATTTTGGAATGCTATTTGTTAGCAGTGAATAAAAGTACTATCACTATAAATTCAATAATGTTTAGTGGTTCAATTTGTCATACCGTAATAAGTGTTCATTGATTGGAACCCAGAAAAGCATAATCCGTACCCAAATTATAAATGTGAAAGTGTGTTTATTTGTCCTGCTTTCACGTCAAAACAAAGCGACGGATTGACGTGATTTTTTGTGTAGAGATAATTGGAGGGCTGAAGAGTAACATAGGCTACTTTTTAACCGGGTACCACGCGAGCGAAGCCGCGGGCAGCAGCTAGTATCATAATAAAGCTAGTAAATTATGAAATGTTGAGTGTGGTGACAACCATTAGAACCTGCATTGTTCCAACTAAAATGGGAAAGTGTATTTGCGCTTCATAAATGTTGATCTATCGATGATGGACTTTTGGCTGTGGAATCAATTAGGAGTTAATTATGTTTGTCTAGTAGGCGTGTTCTAAATTGCGTCCGTAATACGCACTGTTGTGTAGCGGACGGCGCCGCCCAGAGGCCAATGTTGAAAAAATACCACGATGGGCGCTAGGCGTAAACACGCGCCCCTCTCGCATGACGCCTCATTAGCCACTCCCTCCCTCTATAAATCATTTTAAATTCAAATTCTACTTACTTTCAGAATTGACTTTGCTTACTTACCTAATTCCCTTCCCGGCCACAAAATTTTGCAAATTGGATTTCACCTTTCCTTCGCTCGCGCTCGTCGTAAAAATTATTGGCCGTATCCGGTCCGGATCTTGGTTGGTGATCGTGTTACTTGATCATGATTTAGCTTTCAAGCCTCCTCCGGAATCTATGATTTATGTCGTCTCACCTCATGAATAAAAGTGGAACAAAATGCAATTTGTGATAACATTCCGTGCTGTACTCGTACGTATGGTACGAGTACCTACCTGTAGTCAACTTCGTAAAATTCAGCCAACATTTCGTTCCCGCTCTAAAACTGGAATCAAAGCGATGTCCAGAATGTAAATAGCCAGTGCACAATAACGTTAGCGATATAAACCTCCAGCTGAGCATGTGTGGCCACGTGCCACCGCCGCCCGCTGCCTACGCGATGCTGGAGTTGGCACGTATCACCGACCGCTTCTATTTCCGTCTGTCCCCAAATATTTTTGGCGCCCACTTTCGTGCGTACAAGTGGACTTCGGGCCACCAGAACGTGAACACCAGTGGGAGCGTGTCATTCATCTGCTCATTAGCTCATTGTTTTCCTCGTGTGTCGATTTGTCGAGTCGCGTGTCGGCCGGCCAATAGTAAAATGTGCCATTATAGATTGGCAGTGCGTACGTTCGGGCGCGCACCGTCGACGGCGTGTCGCCATCAATCAGTCGTGATCGAACGTTCTAATCGATTAACGATCACCCGCCCCGAGTGACACCGCATTCTTGACATCCTATTTGACTCGTCGCTTTGTACCGATAAATTCCTGTTTGATAATGACTATGGGGCATAGATGCCAATCAAAGTGCTCGTCCGTCGCATGCAATTCTTTCAAGGAAACGTGGATGTATTGCGATGCTTTTGTGCCCAACAACTTTTACATAAGCTTTTTGATGAGGTACCTGTAAACATTGATGTGGCATCCTTATGGAGTAATGAGCCTAGTAGCTGCATTATTCATTGTATTTCCAAGCTTCTGACATGGCAGTAAGTTGTACGATGATGTAAGGAGGCTGTCGGCGCGTGCCTCTCGCCGCCCGCTGAAGGCGCTGCACTCGAGAGCTGTTCGTTATATACGTCATAGTTTCAGAGTGCACTCGCCGGCGCCGCTCTCTTCCTAACGAGACACGAGGCGCCTCTGTTCATTGATGTCGTTTTTGCTTTAATCGGGCGCCAGTGCCAAGTCAAATCGGAAGTTATTCACCTCGAAATTCGAACCACATTCTCTGAGACGCGTTACATTCCCCTTTATGACGCTGTATATTATTCCGAGCCTTTTCTTCCAGGAAGGAAAACAGTGATGAAACTGAGACTTGGCTAACCCCTTATTGTATTGCAAGTGCGCATTGTTGTTTTATAAAGGACACGGTGAGGGTAGCGCGCTCGGTTTGCTCCTCCACTATCACACAAAAATGTTATTAGTTTTGGGCGGTTATTGCCCACCCTGCGCTCGACGTGGTCCCTCCCGAATGATGCCCATCCCGAACAAATAGGACATATTGAATGGTTTTTGTTTAATGCTTGTAACAACGCTCATTTTGAGTTTTATTTAAATATAATCTATTTCACAATTTCATAAAATAAACGACGCTATCTCTTCTAGCAAATTAGTTTACCAGCCCCATGCATACGCTCGAAGTGCAATTAATGCGTCGTAATGTGCATGGCGACGTAGCACGGCATGGGCCATCCGTCTCGTCCGACGGGGCCATTTGTATCGGCGCGCGGGCATCACTCACCGCTAATCGCCCCTTGCTATGCACCTGCACTGTGCACAGAGCTGCTACTGCCTACCCTACCCCTCGTACCGAGCTTAAACCTTGCCCATATGTTCTGCCTAAGTCCTCAATTTTAGCGAAAAAATAAGTATCTACGCATAACAAAGCAATATTTATGCAACCTCCTGCATGTTATAACTAATTCACTTTGATCTTCAACCCTTGAATTCCAAACGGTCTCAGTAAATACTAGTTTAATACTCCTGACGGACGAAGTTATCATAGTAAATTATGATGAAACGTGATCACCAATTCAAGTTTCACAAACGGGTTGCTTCGAATCGAAACTCGGCTAAAGTAGACGGCGCCGAGTAACAGGAAATAATAACTTTATCCCCAGCTTAAACTGTAGAGGACCGTCCAACTAACATTATGCCTGCTAGTAACAAGTTAATCTAAATGCAACTGACTGCCTTCACTAGCTAGTTGCACCACGCATCGGCGAAGTTTAGTAACGGAAAATTCGGAGCATGTCTGCATCTGATTCGGCTTTCAGTTCAAGATTCACACTTTGCCGTGTTTGCTTTATAATTCGAGTCGACGACTCTCTGCTATATTCGACTGTGGAGCGCAGACACGAACTACTCAGATACCATCGGACGTGTCTTAGAAAAGTTACTGTGTAAATCACGCTAAAGCTTATTCCGTCGACATTATCAGAAAACGAGTCCCCTTGTCGAGCGCTGAATATTCAGATGGCGTTTGTTTGTATTCGTATTTTCTTTGGAACTGCGATAAGCGCTTTTCCGTTTTTTCATTGAATAAAATATAGCGCGGGAGGCTCGACGTGGGACGATAAAAAGTCCGCGAAGCCCTTCCCGTCACGTAGTGCGACAGTTAATTATGCGGATGTAAATAAATCATCATAGACGGCTGAGCGGGGGGTTCGATTCCGAAAGGCAATTATCTCGCGCCTCATTGACGGCGAAAATGAGCACAAGCGGAGAACCGCGTAGTCCCCGTTACGCCTCAGAAATATTTGACACCGCCTAAGACGTGGTTATAAGGAAAAAATCGAGTGGAGGATATCTGGTGGCTACGTGCCGGGCTCAAGGCAATTGTGATGCATGAAGGGATTTCCGCACATTCGCCCGATATTGAGCCGAAAACCGCGGCCGGCACCCGCTCCGTTACACATATTGCTTATCGGAATGATATCGAATGAGGTCCGCCATTTTCGTCTATTCTTAAAGCCCAAAAGTGTCGTTTACCTGGGGTGCGGCCGCCCGCCTCTTATCTATTTCATTATCCACCTACGACCTTCAATTGACACAGCAGCATATTTGTTATGGCTTTGTTTGGCCTGTGTACTTTGTATCTCGTCCGATGAATATTATACTGAACTAGATTATTTTCCGATATTTCAGGGTCGGTGTAACCGCGAAAAGCCTCCGTGCAAGTACTTCCATCCGCCTCAGCATCTGAAAGATCAGTTGCTGATCAACGGGAGGAATCACTTAGCACTGAAGAACGCACTCATGCAACAGATGGGCTTAACACCGGGCCAGGTGTTGCCTGGCCAAGTCCCCGCTGTGGTAAGTTCGCAATCTTTCCTTTTGGTCTACGTTCTTTTATAATGCTTTGAGCGATCGGTCCCAACATACACCAAACTTTGCACGCAACTCGCAGCTTTCGGTGTACGTACTCGCTACTTCTGTATTATTTTATAGAGGCGTTCTTATCTAAACACGTAGATACAAACCGTCCAGTTTAAGTTGTGCCCTGCATTAATACGCGTTTAGTTTATAAAACAAGTTTTTAGCAAAATGTTTTCATTCCCAAGAAAATTAGCTCGAATCCCTCGTAAAGTTTTCTTGGCAACTTGATCGTGTGCGCGATGAAAGTTATTAGTAATTTACTTTCTAGGAGACTCTTGCATCGAGTTCCACGCTTTAATTTAAAGTTTTCAATCCACGTGCGTAGATTTTCTGAACAGTTCTTTTTGTTTACTCCATTCATAGTAAGAAGAGATGAGTACTTGGGACACAGAACATATAATAATACTACGTACACGTGAGTTCTCAGGCACAACTTAAACTTAACTGCCCATAGACCGATCGCTCATTTGCTTAAGCATGTTTGTACGATTCGATTTGAAAAGCATGAAAACTTACTCCTCAAATTACTCACATGTGTCTTTAAGAGGGATTAAGTGGTACTACACAAAAATGCACCTAAAATTTGGCCTTCCCCTTCGTCCACTCTTGCTAAAATTGCGTCTCGGCTCTCCTCGACGTCTCTTCGCACAGCCCTAGGCGGTTCCAGTAGTTGATGCGTAACTAACATAGAATGCTTCGTGTACTGGCTAGTAGTTTGTGGTTATGGTGAGGTGAGGTGGTGTGCGAAGCGGCGTCCAGGCGGTCGGGGTAGCAAGCCGCCCCTCGCACTTTGAGTAGTGTTTGTGTGGTTTTGTGTCGAGGTGGGCGGCATGAGCGGCGCGGGCGCAGCCACCGGGCATCTCACCGCAATGGATCCGATCACTCTCGCCCTGCTCGCCCCGCAGGTAACCACTGCCTCCGCGGAACGTCGCACCACCACCGGCCCTCGACTCGACTCCTAACGTTCCCTACACTCCCGCACAACACTAACCACGCATCGTTTTCCTTTTATTAACTCCTAGTTTTCCTAATGCACTTGATGGTGGCCGGTGGCAACCTTGATCGGAGAAACCGTATGCTTATCTAATACTGTATTGATTGTTTCTGTAAATGCATGCTAATGCTTGTCTAGCTTGTAACAAACAGTTTCATAATGTAATCATAATTTGTCGTGTTGTTATGAGGTTGCTTGCTTTCAGAATCAGACGCTCAGTTTCGATATGGCATTATGTGGTGTATTGTTGCGTTAGGTGTTTAAAGGTGAGTTGTGTGTGTGCAGGCGACGTCTCCGTACCTGTCGGGAGTGCCGGGCGTGGGTTCGACGTACGCGCAGTACTACGCGCCGCAGCTGGTGCCGGCGGTGCTGGGGCACGACCCGTCGGCCGCCGCCGCCTCGCCGCTCGGCGTCATGCAGCAGCCCGTGCTACAACAGAAAATGCCACGCACTGACAGACTTGAGGTGAGACCCCTTCCTTGTCGTTACTTGACTCACGAATCTCCTCCATTTACACCCGAGTAGTGCTTCCCGATGTTGCCACTTACGCCGGGGACCGACTTGTTTCTTAGATGTGATGATATCTTAATGGTTCAGTGTTTGTTTATTGTCGGTCCCCGATGCAAATGAGGCCGTTCAGCGCCATGCCCGTCCCGTGTGTCCGTGGCGCGCGGCGCACCGCGGTGCGTCTGCGTGTGCGCTTCTGCGAGCAGCACTCGCTTACTCCCTCTGGTAAAGGGCTTGCACTGTCGGCGCAGCAGCTATTTCACTCTGCAACGCTTTCTCAATCATTCAACTACATCGAGAGTCGAGGTGCATCGGTTGCAGAACTGCGCCTACAGTGTAAGTACCTACGCTTGAAATCGATCGCCCCAGTCTTCCAAATTACGGGTGGAAAATCTCAGAATTACTAATTGTGTTAGGGTGTTATTCTAAATTCTAATTGATGCGACGGATGCGTAAATTCATTGTAAATCCGAACAAAGCGTGAGAACTCTGCTCTTTCTTGATTTTGTTTCGAAAACATTATCAGAAGCGGCGTCCGGTTGAGGTTAAATAAAAACAAATTAAAAAATACCTTACCGCAATTTTCACAAAATTGATTGCGTCGGACATGCAAAGATTATAAAAATATTTAAAATCGTTGATCGCGTAGAAACTTGGAACGACACCTACTTACTTGTGGCGGAGCCTAGTAATTAGTTGTTGGGCAGAGTACACGTACCGTAGAGTCAGATTGTTCGGTAGTCGCGTAGAGCCGATAGAGGGAGGTAGGGTGTGAGTGGGGTAGATAAGACAGAGAGAGACACAGAGGGCAGTAGAGGCGAGGCGGGCGTGAACAGCGAGCGGCGGACATGCTGGTTGTGGTGGTGCAGGTGTGCCGGGAGTTCCAGCGCGGCGCGTGCAAGCGCGCCGAGTCGGAGTGTCGGTTCGCGCACCCGCCGCCGCCGGTGAGCGCGCACGACGACGGCTGTGTCACGGTGTGCATGGACGCCGTCAAGGGGCGCTGCGTGCGCGACCCCTGCCGCTATTTCCACCCTCCCCTGCACCTGCAGGCGCACCTTAAGGCGCAGGCGCGCGGCGCGGTACGCCACCAGGCTGCACGCTCTCGCCTCGCTCGCTCGTTCGCGCTTCCGTTCTTCCGCTTGGTCTCGCTCGCCGCGACGCCGCTTTCGTTCGCAGAGCTTCGTTCTGTTCATTTCGCGCAGGCTCGTACGCCACGCTTCCGTCGCACTCACGCTTCACTTTTATTTTATTTTTTATTCTTCGCATTATAATATCACCTTACGCCGAGCTTTAGGTGTATTCTGTGCATCTACTACATCGTTATTGTTTCCGTCCCGTCCTGCGACGCTTGGCTTCACGTAGACGGCCGCCGCAGCCCAGCAGCCGGCAGCGAGCGCGACTTCGGAGCAGGGCAAGAAACGGCCGGCGCCCGCCGAGCTCGAGCCGCCACCGGTACAGACGCCAGCTTTGCACGCTTCACCTCCGCCCCCCGACCCCGCCGCCCCCTCCGCCCGCCCCCCCCGCACGATCCCTCCTCCCCCCGCCCCACCGATCCCGACCGCGCGGCGCGGCAGCGCGGCAGGGCCGGGTCCCCCCGCCCCGCCCCGCCCCGCGAGCCGCGCCGCTGGAGACCTCATCGCCCGGAAACCTCCGTTCAACCGACTGTTTCTCGTTTCAGATGGACATGAAGAGCGTCGGATCCTTCTATTACGATAACTTCGTAAGTATAAAGAGGAACTGTCGCGCCGCTCTCACTTTAGGGACCGTTCAACCCGTCTTATCACTCACTAGTATCTATCGTATCCGCAGGCCTTCCCCGGCGTGGTGCCGTACAAACGACCCGCCGCCGATAAAGCCGGAGTGCCCGTGTACCAGCCGGCGACCACATACCAGCAGCTGATGCAGCTCCAGCAGCCGTTCGTGCCCGTGTCATGTGAGTACCCCGCACCCCCCTCGTCCGCCCCGCCGGCCTCGAGCGGCGCCGGCGCCAGCGGGCCGGCGCCGCTGCCCGCGCAGCAGCCGCCGCCGCAGCCGCCCGCGCCCGCGTCGCCCCCCTCGCCGGGACTCCCGCCGCCGCCGCCGGCGCTGCTCGACGCGCAAGCCCAGGCGCAGGCGCCCGACCCCGCGCAGGTGGCCAAGGAAGTGGCGCAGAAGAACTACGTGGCGGCGCTCGCGTTCGCGGCGCAGCAGTCGGCCATGGCGCACGCGTACACCGCGCAGGCGCTGAAGGCGCGCGCGGCGGCGGGCGCGGCGGGTCTGATGCGCGCGCCGCCGTACATGATGCGGCCCAGCTGGCCGCCGCAGCACATGGCCATGCCGTACTACCAGCAACCGTACATGTACGCCATGCCGCCGCCGACGCCGCCCAGCGCCGCCGCAGTGGCAGCCGCGCACGCCGCTCACAACCCCTACAAGAAGATGAAAACGACATAGACGCTGACGATGCGGGCGCGGGCCGCGGGTCGCGGGTCGCGGGACGCGGGGCGCGGGGTCTCCGCGTAGAGACTCGTATGTGTGCGATCGAGTGCGCCCCACCTGTCGGGGATCTTAGCGCTAGTGTCACATTTGTATTGTAAGGACGAAGCGAGCGGACTCGCCCTCGCCGATGTCTCGGTAGTTTTACGCTATATATCTATACTATTGTGTAATTTACTCGTCGTAATATTCCTATGCGTGTATATTTCTCTTATCTACGATCCCGGTAATAATAACGCTTGAGATGCATGACTGTACGTTTTTTATTACCTCTGTCGAATCGTCGTTTCGTGAGTTCTATCGTCGTACTGAGAGTTGAGCGCTTGGTCCGTCGATCCCGCTACGTACACGCTTGTTCTCGGAGCGCTCCGCAGTCGCACGGGTGCGCTTTGGCCGATGTGTCGATCCCGTACTACCTAGTGGTTACCGGCTTGCAGCAGCAGGCCCGCACCTAACACAGCCGCCTTCTAATTTTCGCATGGAATAGAATCCACCACCCCTATGTTTGGCTCATCAGGTATTATTCTCATTTTTCTAGAGCTCCTCGTGTGTGCTATGTGTGCCGGCGTGTTCATCGGTAGAGTAGCGAGGGCGACGAGCGTCGTCCTCGTATTTTTCTTTTAAGTCGCACTTCTTTCTATTTATTTGACTCGCTTTCTGTTACATGCCTTCCGAATGACCGCTTCGGCTGTCGTCCGCATTGCAATCTTTTGTCGCTTTTTGTGTCGGGCGGACAGGCTGTGCGCCTCCCAACGCACCCTATGTGGTGTACACGGACGAACGCGGACAGGTAACGTGTGCCGCGTGACGCTACCTCCCCCCACCACCCCCCACTCGCACTGCCTCCGCTCCCCCCGCCCCCTCACGCGCTGTACCTTCGCGCACTGCGCAAACTTCTGCGACGCACACGCTTACACTTGTAATCTACAAGCGAATCGCATGAAGCTTATTAACGCTAGAGATGTCCCCGTCGTCCTGCTAGTGACAGCACCGATAGCCTTGGTGGGCTTCCGATCCCTACTCACGAATACCACGCCTCGCTCTAACCGTACGCTACGTAGCCTTGGTAGGCTTCCGATCCCCACTCACGATTACCACGCCTCGCTCTAACCGTACGCTACGACAACGCAATCACATCTACCCGCGACGCTGCCGCTTTCTTATCTTTTTGTTCAGCTCGAATAACTACATTATTATGACGTCAATGGTCTAACAGATGAGATTGAATGTCAAGAATAAATGATGAGTGGTAGTGTTCATTCAATCTGCAGAGCTAGAATTACAGAAGTAATGCTCTCACATAAGTAAAAGCAGTAAAAATATTCGAGCTTGCTTCTTCATCCGCTTCGTAGAATCGTTTAGTTTGGTTTAGTATGTGCCGCTTCGAGCGGGCTTCGCAGACCGTTGGTCGTTGACGAGCTATGAACAGACAGACACTCACTCCAGCCAGCTGTACACAATAGCAGGGCCAGCGTTCGCTTGGTGAAAGAGCTTTTTAACGACCTGAAAGCACGCATCGAAGGAAGACGTTTAGGATACGTGAATCACTGCTAGAAACCGTACCTTCCTTTACTGCTGAACCAGGTGCCTATACTTTCTAACGTTACGCTATACAATATTATAACTACAGCCATGACTTTGCAAGAATATGTCTGAACGGGACACCCGATGGTCCTACACCCGAGGTCAGCTCGGCCATTCATATGTATTAATGTCATTAATCACATCATATTAGTCATTGTGCTGTACATGTATTCGAATTTATTGTACTGAACAGTTTATGCTACAACTTGTTGATGATTTTAGTTTTGTATAGTGATACATACTCGCTTTCAAATGTGGAAGAAGTCACTCTACAGTATTGCCTTGCTTACACCCGGTAAGAAACAATCAGCTTAATATAATATCCTCAGTATAAGTGATTTCCTGTTTGACGCCTTTACTGAAACATGCCGCTCTTTACAAAGTGCATGAATTTGCAATTCAAAGTAAAACATTCTCCTCTGCTTTCACTATTAAGGCAAACTCACGGCCGTTTCAGTATGGGCTACTTTTATTAATTGAAACTTAACGAAGCCATTTTATGAACCGCTAAAAAGTTGACCGCTAATTTTGTTCAAATCTAAATTGACTTATCCGTTTAAGGAACTTTTAACAACTTGTAGTCTTATAGTAAAATTACTTAGGTCAACTTTTTTGCACGATATTTTCACCTTAGCCTATGTCAACTATCAACTGCTATGGGGGTTTTAGTTTCACTCATTTTTACGCTTTCTGTATTAAATTATTGTTTACTATGCATAAGTAGTTGGTAGTTGAGATGACGACCGGTGGACACGGAAAGATCGAAGTGTTTTGGTAAAGTTTTCCTAAAAGTAACTTGCTGTAAATACTTTATACATTGGATGTTTATGTAAATACAGAATACATTGAAAAAATAGATGAATGTCCACTTCGAATTTTCTCGAATAATGCTTAAAATGCTTCGCCATTGCGGCTTCAATTCCTCGCTTAAGACTTGTTGAGGCCTCTCTGATGCTTATTTACAATGTTCACGTAGACGTAATATAATTACTTGGTTTTCTTTTGTTTGTCGTACAGTAACCGCACTCCTCTAATGGTCATTATGTTGCAGTTTGTACTACCACTAACATGTCACGTCCAGAACTGTCATGTAAGCTAAAGGTATACATTTAATTTGTCTATTTACATCGTAACCATGGCAAGCTGCCGACAAGCATGACCGTCCTCTGTCCCTCCGCTGAGAGCATCGGAGAGCTAAACCATCACAGCCGACCAGACACATGACGTAACTCCCCTACACAGCCTCTTTAAGCTTATAGCAAGAGTTGGTATTATGGGTACACTTTGGACGCTCAGACCTATAGATCGCCCTAGCCCTGGTAAAAGTTGTCTAGCATCATGCTTAGCTTTTTTGTACAATATAGTCACGCTTAAATAAGATTGGCTGCGCAATAATGATTACTTCAAGCGTTCTGCATGCCATTTAGATTATTATATATTCATTCCTACTTTGTGCATAGTGCGGCGTACTTAACACAACTCTCTGACGGTTATGGAAGCTCGTTCACGAGAATAACTAGCATTTCAACTTTTAATTAATTTTGTGTACTTTCTACTATTTGTCCCAATAACATTACAATATAAAGGTGACACACCAGCGCGCACTTCAATGAAAGAATGCTTGGAAGGTTCAATCATATTGTGCAACGAATCTTGTAAAGTTCTTGTAATATTGAAGCAGCAACAATATTTGATTTTAAGCCATTTCTGCCTTCCGTGTGTCCGCTATGTGCTGGTTTGTAGCAGAGAAACTACACACGCATTGAATGAATGACAAGTCCTAGTCGATACCTCGTCTCACAACTTAGAACTCGGTGGGCTCTCTGTACCCTTTCTTTTTAGGTCGATTTCACCATCTCTTCACTCTTGCTCTTTAATATTACAAAAACTATTTTAGCGTTATTTTTCAGACAGGCTGTGCAATGAGGATAATGTTCTGTGTCAGATGTATGAATGTCATCAAACTGATGAGATAGACTAGTATTATTAACACAAATTAACTTATTCAGTTCATAAACCGTCGTGCACTGTAAACAGATGAGCACTTCTCTGATATTCAGAATTTAGTCATAGATTCTCATGTGATATTTACCATCGACTGTTTATGAAAGTAGACCTCTAGTTTTTAAGCATGTAATCGGATTTTCCACAATGTCAAATTCAAGTTTTTGAAGTGTTTTATAATTTAATTACAAACGCAGTGTCTAGTGTTTCAGAACTTTTGCAGTTGATGAAATTAATATTGAATTATTTATCGTTAAATTGAATATTGAATATTCATTATAATCCTTTACAAATGAATATTTTTTATTTATTGTCAGATAATCTGCAACCAAATTCTGTATTTTACAGTTTACAAGTTGTCATGCAAACATGAAAAATATTAATGAACGACTTGCTAAATCCATTGTGGAATAATTCGTTTGCATTTTGAATTTAGATGTGAACATTGTACTTATAAGTCTTTTGTTGTGGTTTCAGTTACTGGACACCCTCCCGGTGTGCCAAGATTTTAATCGCCAAGGATGTACCAGACCTACCTGCAGATTCGTTCATATTCGTGAAGGTAATATCATATTTTATTAAGTATTTCCCTTATTATTAGTGAGAAAAATATTTCATGATCATTTTCAAGGCCAGCACGGTTTATCAATCAACACCAACTGAATTCTAAATTGTTCGAAAAATGGGTGCATTACCCATTATGGAATCTTTTGGTGAATTCTGAAGTTATCATCAACATTGGTCCCATGAATGACGGCAGTTGAATTCAGTTGAACATTTTAACATGTTTTTGTTCCCCAGATAAATTCCTGCTCCCTTAAATATGCATGAACACTTTTAGAACATTAGACTTGTAATCCGTATACATGTAGAGGACTAGTCTATACATAATCTTGTAGCCTTTTCTCTCACATATTTTTTTTGTAGTTTGTCTATTTCGTAGTTTTTGTTATCATTTTCATTAATAGTGAACCTAGAGTTCATCTGTATTCTTAAATATCTGTAATAGTGTAGTTTTGATCTTATACTTTCATAATTTTCATACTTAAAATTCATCCTAACGTTTTCTTCGAGATTCATTTCTTTAAACTTGGTTAAGACAATTTTGTCGTTACTTTTCGATAGTATGGAACATTTTATTAAAATGTAAGCCAACTACATCAATCAGTTCATCCATGATCGCTAAACTAAATGTCCGATCTACTTCAATGTATTTATTCGGAATTAAAAAATCCTAGCGCTCTTTATGTATGGAAACGTCACTAGTTATTGATGACCACCAAAACAATTTCCTTTGACGCTGTTCGCGTCTATATTCAATTATCTTTTCGAATAACTTTTTGACTGTGTCTTGTTTCGATATTCAAAAGGTCAATTCTTGCTTTTATGTACAGCACTTTATCTATTCAACTTATGTCGAACTCATCAGATAGTGCATCGGTAAACTAATATCATTGTTCTGCATTATTTGATAGCATCTCTTAAGTGAAGTACTTCGGACAAAGAAAGAGAGGATGCTATGTTGTTCGTATGAGATAGCGCTATGAGCTTGTAATAATGCGTGCGTGTTGGTGTTTCCAGGGTGCGGGCTGCAGGTGGTGGGGTGTCGCGTGGTGGTCTGCCGCGACGCCGCCGCCGGCGCGTGTCGCCGTGCCGCCTGCCGCTACTACCACATCCCCGTTCAACTGCCGCCGGCTATCCGACCCCCCTAGCCTCACCCATACCCCATCCCTCCCCCCACCTCGCTCCCCTCACCCCCCATCTCCCATCGCCCAATCTAGTCCTGTCCCCCCCAGATCCCCCGGGAGCCCCGCTGTCGGTTAGTACCGGGGCGGCGACGGCCGCCGCGGGCCGCCGCCGCCCGCGCCCGAGCGACCGCTCTTCGGGAAGGAGTGTGTACATAGTAGCGGGATATGATTCTCAGGCACGGTCATGCGATTGTGATATGAATAGATTTCGAGACGCCGCCGGAGCCGTTCGAGTAATTTTATCGAGATCGTCGACTAGTAGTTAGTGAGGTTTCAAATGTTTTATTACTATTGTATAATTTTTTTAAGATACGATATGAGTTCCTGTAAAGATCGGCGCGGTGCCGTACGGCGTCGCGCGGAAACTTTGTTGTATATAAGCGATGTATTGAACGGTGGTGCGAGCGACGTCGGCCTCGGCCGGCGTCCGGACTGGCGCCACTTCACTCCTATTGTGAGCATTTTGTGAGAATTATGTTACTTTTTTACGTACGATGTAAAATTATGATTTTCTAGATGACAAGTTTTACACTAGATTAGGGTTAAGTGAATCAGTAATGAGACACCAATAGAGTAGCCGCTTCTCTCCTTCGGCACGGAACGTTTTGACGCCGGAGCACAATCACTGGGCGCGGCCGCGAGTTGCGCCCCCACTCATTAGCATAGGTCGCCACACTCGTAGAGTGATAGAGGACAGAGATTCCAAATACAATGAACGTTATCGGACAATATTGAAACGAAGAAGGCATACTTCCAGGCTATTTACCTAAATTATAGGATAGAACATCGGCTTTTATTCCGGTTAGATTTTGCTAGAATACCTATAATTCTTTTTACCGTTCGATCCCCGTCTATCGATGCACAAAACGTTACCGATGATCGCGTCCGGTTACCTCTCGGTGAGTGCATGATTAAATAGCCACTACTTGTATTGTTTTCGACCCAAACAGTATTAACGTTTTGATCAAATTTATCTCGTCGTATGTATGTAGGTGGTATGCGGTTAGAGAGAGAGGCGGGAGTGCGCGCGGACGCAGCGTATGCTCTCCTGAAGCGATTTGAATTGGCCGACCTGAAGTTGCGGCGGACGATTCAATTCACGAAAGTCCGTTGACCGACTCGCGGCTGACTTCACCGCAAGCAATGACGTTACGTCCGCGCGCCTCTTCCGAAGGCATGGAAGCCTAATGCCTAATATTATTCCTAGTCCATATCCTTTTTGTTGATCAGTCATGCGATTTAATGTTAGAGTAAATATTAATAATTTGATTTATTCCTCCCATTTAGTGGATATTTTGATAATGATATATTAATAATGAAATATTTAAGATACATAATACATATTTGATTCTAAATCCTGATAAAGTGACACTAAGTTAGTAATTTAGTCGGAGGGATACTTGTGCCGTGATTATATTTTTAGGTATATATTATGAAATAATTCCTAGCGTCGGAATTAATGAAGTGATTAATGTGTAAGCGTGTTATATTTATTGTCGTAACGTAAGTGGAATGCCATATCGATAAAAGGTGAATATCGGAGCGGAGTCAAACTCGTTAGGATCTGATTGCGTTGCGTTGCGTTTGTATTTATGTTGGTTGGTTGGTTGTTGTGGCGCGGTGAGTGCGTGTTGGTACGGAATGGTATTTGTACAGTCATGAGGTCGGCCCCAGAGGCAAGTGCTGTGGTGAACACTTCACTTTTATCAATACGGCACTATTGCTCCTAAATGTATAAGTTGTCATTTTATTTTTTGTTAAAATTTATCGTTTCACGATTATTTGTTGCCTTTAATTTTTATAATCAAAATTTTATGATCTGACGCATTTATTGTAAGACAATCGATTACTTTTATAATTGTGTAATTAGTGTGATAATAATAATGATGGTATCAAATAGCCGTTGTGAAAGATGAACATCGAAAGTATCCTTCCTGTTTAGAAGGGACTCGTCTGGCCCAAGGTTTCTCTAGTGGATTTTTATATTTTTCCTTTGTTGTATTTTTAATGTTGCGTGTGTCTTACACATAATATATTTCATTTTTGTGATATTTTTAACTATAAAGTACTGTTATTATAAATCCAAGTGGAATAATAATGACCTAATTAATAATCAAGAATTTATTTGTAAATCACGAAAAAAAAAATGTAAAACTGTAAATATATTGACAAAAAAATGAACTGCAACACAATAATTGATTAATTATTATAATAATATCTCTTCATCAAATACACTGTAAGTTGTTTGAGTACCTAAAGTAATGGTATCTTATTGTAGTATGTACCTACAGTTACTTAAAGGTAAACCGGTCCAGTGAACAAATTATTGATAATATTGTGAACATTTTTTTATTCACGAACAATCACAGAAAAAGTACATGACATTGTAATATTATTTATGAAATTACTATGTGATGTGATCTTCGGATCAATTTTGAGTACAGTATAGATAATAAACAACTGAATATGTGATGTGATTTTTTTTATTTACCCTATCAACCCACTATTATAACATAGGCTGCTTTCTACATGCAGTTAGCACTGGTTAGCAGTTTAATTGAAGACCTTATTATGATAAAAGCATAGTTTTAGCAAAATGGCATATTACATAGACACCAACTTAAAAAGGGTTATTATCTTAAAAGAGAGAGAGAGAGAGAGAGTTATTTTCTTTAGAGAGGGTTCAACTCTGAAATGAGATATTAGGTATAACCTACCTAAGGTTCATGATTTGAAAAAGAAAACGAAGTAAGTACTTGCCTATAATATTCTATACCATTGTATAAAGTGGAAGAGTTTGTTTGTTTGTACGCGCTAATCTCAGGAAACCAGTCAGATGTGATTCGATAGCTAAACTGTCGAGGAAGGTTATAGGCTACTTTTACATAGTCATCATCATCACCATATACGTACCATATACAACGCAGCGAGGGCGCTGCTAGTCTCTAATATAACGTTCTAAGTACCTGCTACGTTCTCATACAATATTATGTAGGTAAGTAGGACATAATACCTAAATGTCCGTATGAACTAGTGGCTAACTCTGATGACGGAGTTTTTAGGTCTCTCGAAGGGTACCCTCCGAAGGACGAAAGCGCTCAGATGTTAATGCCACTAATTACTAAACTACCTACCCACCCATTGTTTTTTCTCAACCTATTTCGCCCCACTACTGGGCAAAGGTCTCCCCCAAACTCTTCCAACTGTCTCTATCCATCGCCCGAAGGTGATAGTATCGTCCCGCCAACGAAGACTTTCGAAATCGTACAAATTAGGAGTTATACGAACTACCCAGGAACCAGGGGCGCCGACTCCGTGGGTGCTCGGGTGCTCTAGCAACAGGAGAGGTAAATAGTGGTTGCCGAGCACCCACGACTATGAATATCTAAAATACTGATACTGATATCCTATTCTATTAAACGAGCAATATTTGTTTGGTTGTACTGACGTTCTAACGATTTCGATGAAATTTGCAGTACGGGTGTTTACGGGGTCGAAAAATCGATCTAGCTAGGTCTCATATCTGGGAAAAGCTGTTTTCTCGGCATTTTCACGCAAAAAGATTCACAAGTGCAATGTGGTTCGTAATTGAACCACTAGATGGCGTTATGCACCCGAGCAGAGCTCGGTTGCCTAGATATTTTAGAAGTAATAAATTAGTAAAAATAAATAATAATTTAATGAAAGAATGGTACCTATGTCAATAAAGGTACCTACTTACAAAATTGTTACCTACTTAAGTATTACATTTTCCATTCTGTCTGTTCTTCATCCAGTTCTTCTTTCCTACATGAGCAAGTAGCCAACCCTGGTGACGGAGTTTTTAGGCCGCCTAAAGTAGGTACCAATCTAAGTAGGTACTTATATAAGAGTGGTAGGTATCCAGTAATTGAGCAAACGTAGATTAGTAGATTAGACAGGCCTCATATCTACAGGTAAGTATAGTACCTACCTATTATTAAGTAAATTATGTTCTGTGCTACAGGCAAAAGGAATTATTATCCTACATCAAGATACCAGCAATATTGACCATATAAAACTGTTAATCTTAATTCAAATAAATAAAATAATGCTGGACATTTCACACAGCATCATGTAGCCCCAAGCTAAGCAGAGCTTGTGTTATGGGAACCACATGACTGATTACTAGTTAAATACCTACTTACATTTTTTTTTGTAAATACATAGGTACATAATATACCTACATAGAAAACACCCAGACCCGAGACGAATATTTGCAGATCATACAAACATTTGTCCCGTGGCGGGGATCGAACCCGCAACCTCCTGCGTTACAGGCGGGCCTTCACCCACTGCGCCACAGAAGTCGTCATGAAACAAATGAATTCAAAATTCACTTGTGAGTAGAATGCATATAGCCTATAACAAACATTTCAGCTCTGTCGATATTTTTAACAGTAGCAAGAAAGTTTTTAAGCATTAAGTGGTTAGTATTATGTCAAAAGATGTTAAATAGTGTCAACTTATATTTATTAGGTATACCTATACAGGGTGAATTTTTGAGACGGGGCAGTAAGGGCAGCTACCTTAACCGTTGTAGCTAGAGGAAAACGTTCTTAGGAGACTATCCTTAATTTTTGAAAATATTTTGACCTGCATTCACAGATTTTGAAAAAAATGTACAGGCAGCGAGAAAATGGGCAATTTACACAAAAACTTTTTTTGATGCCAATCGATCCTGTTTCATCTAAGGATTAAAAGGCTCTTTCAGACCAACTGAGGTTAGAGTACTAGAAAAGTCAGAAATCGCTAAAATGTATTTCTGAGACAAGACAGTAAGGGCTACCTTAACCGTTGTAGCTACAGGAAAACATTTTTAGGAGACTATCCTTAACTTTTGAAGATATTTCAACCTGCATTCACAGATTTTGAAAAAAATGTACAGTCAGAGAGAAAAGGGGCTATTTACACAAAAACTTTTTTTGATGCCAGTCAATCCTGTTTCATCTAAGGATTAAAAGGTTCTATCGGACCAACTGAGGTAAGAGTAGGTATTAGAAAAGTCAGAAATTGCCAAAATGTATTTTTGAGACGGAACAGTAAAGGCTTTAACTTTAACCGTTGTAGCTACAGGAAAACGTTTTTAGGAGACTACCCTTACTTTTAAAGATATTTCGACAAAATGATGAAAAATTATGACAAATGACAAAATGATTTCGTACGAAATGTATTAATCAAAGTTATTTGCGTTTTCTGACTTTTCTAGTAGGTACTTTTGCCTCAGTTGGTCCGATAAAGTCTTTTAATCCTTAAATGAAACAGGATCGATTGGCATCAAAAAAAGTTTTAGTGTAAATTGCCCATTTTCTCGCTGACTGTACATTTTTTTCAAAATCTGTGAACGCAAGTTGAAATATCTTCAAAAGTTAAGGATAGTCTCGTAAGAACGTTTTCCTGTAGCTACAACGGTTAAGGCAGCCCTTACTGCCTTGACTCGGAAATACATTTTAGCGATTTCTGACTTTTCTTGTACCTACTCTAACCTCAGTTGGTCTGAAAGAGCCTTTTAATCCTTAGATGAAACAGGATCGATTGGCATCAAAAAAAGTTTTTGTGTAAATTGCCCATTTTCTCGCTGACTGTACATTTTTTTCAAAATCTGTGAATGCAGGTCAAAATATTTTCAAAAATTAAGGATAGTCTCCTAAGAACGTTTTCCTCTAGCTACAACGGTTAAGGTAGCTGCCCTTACTGCCCCGTCTCAAAAATTCACCCTGTATATATAAGTTGTATGTATATAAGTATAATTTTATGTAATTTATATTCAACACTTATTAAAAGTAGGTACTTAATAATAGTATTTAATCATAACATTTATTATTTATAAATAACAGTAGGTATTATAATTTATATTATTATATATTGAAGGTAGGCACAGTGTATCAAAAGCCCATATTTTTTAGATAAATTCCCTGAGTGACTTTTTTGGAATGTTTTTGCATTCTTAGGTACATTAGGGTCAAAGAAACCCATTTTAGAAGTTTGGGCCAATTTGTCCACCGGGGGGGCAAGTTGGCCCCCAACTGGGGGCAAGATGAGATTTTATGTCCCAAAAATTATAATAGGCTGCAGAGATCTTATGGAACAAGTTTGGGTCAAATCGGTTGAAAACGGCCTGAGATATGGCCGTTCAAACTTCCAAAATATCGGAAAAAGGGTGAAAAATGGCCATATTTGACCCCTTATTGCTCAGAAGAGCACAACTATGCGCAAAATCTTTTTACACTCCTAGATTCAGCATAACGTGGAATTACTAAATCAATCAAAACCCCGATGGGTTTTGCCTAGAACCCGAGATATAGGACTTTGAATATTTTCAAAAAAAACCCTAAAATCGAACCCATCTAAAGTGACGAAAATAATCAAATAGCTTCGGTAACACGTTATTTATCTAACACTACCCCCCCTTTGAAGATGGAGTCCCCCAGCAAAGGCAAAACCCTCTAGGATGGGTTCGATTTTAGGGTTTTTTTTGAAATTTTTGAAAATAGCGTGTTCCCGAAACTATTTGAATATTTTTGTCATTATGTAAAACACTTTAGATGGGTTCGATTTTAGGGTTTTTTTTGAAAATTTTCAAAGTCCTAAATCTCGGGTTCTAGGCAAAACCCATCGGGGTTTTGATTGATCTAGTAATCCCCCGTTATGCTGAATCTAGGAGTGTAAAAAGATTTTGCGCATAGTTGTGCTCTTCTGAGCAATATGGGGTCAAATATGGCCATTTTTCACCCTTTTTCCGATATTTTGGAAGTTTGAACGGCCATATCTCAGGCCGTTTTCAACCGATTTGACCCAAACTTGTTCCATAAGACCTCTGCAGCCTATTACAATTTTTGGGACATAAAATCTCATCTTGCCCCCAGTGGGGGGCCAACTTGCCCCCCCGGTGGGCAAATTGGCCCAAACTTCTAAAATGGGTTTAAAATGGGTTTCTTTGACCCTATGTACCTAAGTATGCAAAAAAATTCCAAAAAAGTCAATCAGGGAATTTATCTAAAAAATATGGGCTTTTGATACACTGTGGTAGGGTGGGTTGTCCACCTGTGAACCAGGCAGATGCAATGAGCCACCGCTATATTTCAAAAATGTGAACTTGCCGTTCTTTACGAATACTGCCAACAGGAACGCATACGCACCCCTCACTCACTCCCCAAATTGCGTACGCCCAGTGTAAAATGTATCACAAAAGTCAGTTTATTGTGTTGATTTCATTCTTTTTCTACATTTTTTGGGTGTTACCTACAGTTTTTTTTGCCTGTTACGTATGATTACACATACATAACGTTGTAAATTACACTATAGTTAGTTTGCTGTATCATCATTTACCAGGTGAAATTCTGAGGATTGTTTTGTCAATGGGGTGTGTCCAGCAATGAGCCATGACATAGTGTCCTGCATTGAACCATAGTTATCACATACATTTTCCCAGTCCGAGCTGCACTTACCATTCATTTACGTTGAGAAACTGAACCACCTATTTATTACAAATAGATTTGTATGTTAACCTACTTATAATTAGTATTATGAAGGTATTATGATAAAAAAACCATGTTGCTTGATGTCAATACATAGATTTTATTAAGACTAGGATACTCAAACCTAACATACCTAAATATTATAATTAACAGTACCTACCTCTAACGGCTTATATTTCATAGTTAGTAATAATTTTGCTGATAGGTAATAATAATAAAGTTAAAACATTGCCGTTTCTCTTGGTAAATAGATGGTTCATTGCAGAATTCGGTCTGGTTCAATGCGTACCACCCGTGTTACGCAATGAACCAATTCTCATTTTTTGCTAAATCTGTATTTCTAAGAAATCTAAAGATTATACCTATGAATAAACTAATAATGCACAATCTTAGCCAGATTAATCAGCTTACTTCACGCCAAATCTTAGGTCCGTAAGTCAAAAAATGTAAAAGATATGGACGTTTGAATTTTACCTGGTTCATTGCTGGACAACCCACCCTATTTACTTAATTATGCATTTACCACACACACACACATGCACACACACACATACACACACACATACACACACACACACACATACACACGGACACTCACACACACCTCGATCACTGTCGGTTTACCTGTTAATATAATGTACCTACATCCGTTATTGGCTGTCAGTAATATATTTAAGTTTTTGTCTCGGTTTTTGTGCACTAATTTTCTAAGGGTCTTACTTATGAAAGATGTTTAAAGTGAAACACTGGTTAAACAACGTCCTGTCTTTATTTGTGGATAGTGACAAACAGAGACAGGACGTTGTTCAACCAGTGTTCAACTTTAAACATCTTTCATAAGTAAGGGGGTAAGTGCTGTGGATTTTGTTTATGAAATAAATAAATAAATATATGAATCAAAACACGAAAAATATTTGAAAATACAATTTATTTGAAAAAGACATGCGCGTTTATGTCTTTTACACTTCGAGCAATGCTCGAACCTTTTACACAAAATTTAATCGTAGCTATTCGGCTACAAGATTCGTAGCATGCTGCTACGAAAAAAAAAGTTGTGAAAATATCTGAACCAAGGAATTTTTATACTAACGTAACTGGAACGCGCACTGATACAGAAAACGCGCGCGGTCCGCTTGAAATAAAACTTGGGCGCTGTGTCTCTTTCTTTTTGCAACTGTGTGAAAGAGACAAAGCACCCAAGAAAGCCTCTCAACAAGACCAACAATCCTTATAACCAAGATTAAATGATAATAGATCGTTGTGTAGTCGTGATAAGGTTCAAAATCCTTTGTACATTAAATGTCAGTCAGCATTCTACTATGTATGAAATTTCTTTGATCTGAACGCAGCTGGCAGAAGGACTGGCTGTTATTCCTCCGTCAGAGCTGTCACTGTCAATGTCATTGGTTCAATGACATTTTGTTGACAGTCGAAAGAAACGAATTTGGTTTGGGATTTTGGAGGACGAGCGAAGGAAATCGAATTTATATTCTGAAATTCTGTATTTTTACGTGTAAAATGTTATTCTGACGTTAGTTTCCAATTTTGTTCTGTGAAATAATTCATAAATAATGTATTACACTTGCAATAAACAGCAGAACAAGGTTGCATAGACCTCAACAGATTTTTTCATTGACTTTGTAGACAGGTAAAGTTTATCAGTGTTATCGGAATAATTTGCATTCAAGCGGCTTGTTCACCTTTATTCCTGTTTTCAGGAACTTGATTGCTTTAAACAATGTTCGCTAGCCTCAAAAGTAAAATCAAGGAAGAGACTGGCAGCGACATCAGTAAAATAACGAGTAGTTGGCGAAGTGGAGCCTTTCTAGGCAGAATCTCGCTCAGGGATGACTCTGTAAGTATTTGTAGATGCCACTCGAATGTAGAAACAGCGGATAAACTAATTTCAAGTCACTAAGTTCAACTTGCTCTGAGAAGTTAAATTAAAATTACCTATTTTTAAGTTTCAACGTAGTTTTTTACGTAAGGTACGCAGTTTTTTTGTGTATGTTGATTAATAAATTTAAAAATTTTCAATTCCCAACACTACACTAGTGGTATCATAGTATGGTTTCGTCCTACCCTACCCCGGGCAGGGGTATGGTGGGTCCGAAGTGCATTAAGCTTGCACAACCTAATGGTATAATTTTACAAAACCTAATCTAATTAATATTAATTAGTTCAGTTCTAAAATTTTTACTATTTTTAAAACATATACAATGGTGAAATAAATATAATAAGAATGATAATGTTATACTAAGACAAACTTAACAGTAGGTAAGCAGTATTCTTTGTTCTTAAATTCTTTATTGTACACAAAACAATAACATATACAGAAACAATTAGATTAAAGGTAATGTACAAAGGCAAGCTTAACCCTGAAAGAGTTTTCTTACAGTAAACCTAGGGATAAAGAGAGAGGTTATTATAAAGCTATGCTTTTTTGCCAATTAACTGTCTTTATTACAGTCAACAGCAAGCCCATCCAGCTCCAGTGGACCCGGGGACATGTCTGATGTGAGTTTGTTATGAATAAACAAAAATATCCAATTATAATCACACTAATTCACACGAATCACACTATATCACACTAATCACACTATATCACACTAATAATAATATTATAAATGTAAAAGTTTGGATGTTTGGATGGATGGATGTTTGGATGTATGTTTGTTTCTCTATAACTCGACAACCACTGAACCGATTTGGCTGAAATTTGAAATATAGATAGCTAATGACCGGGAATAGGACATAGGCTACTTTTTATCCGAGTAACACGCGAGCAAAGCCGTTGGCGGAAGCTAGTATCATTATAAACTACCATTGACTGTGTTTCCCTCTTCTTATGACCTTTAAGAAGAGAGTTAATAAGTATTTTCTAGGGAAGCTCGCTCCATCATAGACTTTATTGTTGCCTAGGCAAGGAGCAAAGTTAAGAGCTAACCAATCTTTATAAAAAAACTTTTACTTATAATATTTTCCATGCAAACATACTAAAAACCATGTTATAAGTAGTAGTACTTACTATCTGTTTTTAAGATTGTTTAAATCCCGTTACATTTACTAGTTTTAGATACCTTTTTGTTTATTCCTTCCTTCCTCCAACCAACATACTTCATCAAGCAAATATAAATACATAAAATGCTTCTTTCCTCTATTGATAGTAGATTGTAGATTTCCTCTTGTTACCATCATGGGACACCTTTTTGCTTAATTCACTTTATCTCCTCATCCTACTATCCTACTAATATTATAAAGGCGAAAGTCCGTGTGTGTGTGAATGTTTGTTACCACGTATCTCCATAACTACTAAACCGATTTTGATGAAATTTGGAAAGTAGATAGTTTAGGTTCTGGAATAACACATTAGGCTACTTTTTATCCCGAAAAAATGTATGGTTCCCGTGGGATACAAAAAAGTAGTCCACGCGGGCGAAGCCGCGGGCGTTCACTAGTTCTTCATAGACATGAGTTTTCTTCTAATTTCAGTCAATATCACCTCAATTAGAAGCCTATCTAACAGACCGCACTGGAGGTCAAATAGACCAACCCGCATTGCAGCAACAGTATTCTTCACAACTGGAGGCAAAGTTGCAAGAACGAGACGCATATTGGGAACGAAAAATAGAGGAGGTCAAACTTTCGCTTGCATCAGTCCAAGGTTTGTTGAGAAGGTTAATTTGGTTGTAGTTTTTGTTGTATTGGTACTGGCTTGAAGTTTTTATTGAATGTTATATAATAAAGCGGCTTGGTTTTTATTATCTGTTCCAATAAAAAAACTCAACTCAATGTCATGTTCAGGTATCACTGAAATGAATTTTCAGAATGAAAAATAGTAGAATAGAATAGAAGATATACTGATCGCGACATGTAAAAAGAACGCTGGAAGAAAGTGGAGGGGGTGTGTTTGTCTCCTGTTTGCGAATGGGTAACCATGCAAAAACAAAGCCACAAAAACAAAGTAAATACAGGGTCAATAAAAAAATTATTTCTGATGGCATATAGGTAGGTAGGTAGAGTCTGTGCGTCAGCACGCAAAAGCGGGAACTAATTGTTTTATTTACTTTAATATGCTCTTTTAGTCACGGTCGTTCAGTTGTTCTGGTGTGTAGAATTAAAGAACATACAAACTTGCATAAATATTATTGTTCAAGCCTTATTCGGACAATTAGTAATTTTTTACCTAACCTAGTTCTGCGATAGCAGCGCTGCGTCTATCGGACTTCAGTGCTGACGCTTGCTCTATCTACTGTGCCTCGAGCACGAGTATGCACAAGTTTAATATTCTATCCGTGACTGTAGTAAAGTATCTCAATTGTATGGCATTCAGTGCAGCGCCTCTAGCGGTAACTTGACTAAACTAAGGTCAGTCCATACAATTGCCCATACTTTACTGTAGTCACGGATAGAATAGTAAACTTGTGCATACTCGTGCTCGAGGCACCATTTTAAATTAATGCCAAATTAAATTAAAGCTTAAGTTGAATAATAGCTATGTAGTAAAACATTTTATTTAAGTTGTGTTTTATACAATTTCAGGCGAAGAAGCAATAGCCGCACAAGGCGTAGCACGAGCGGCGCAAGCTGAAGCAGCGCGGGCGATATCGGAGCGAGACGCGGCCGACAGACAGCTGACTGAGCTGAAGACCAGGCTCGCGGCCGCAGAACGAGCGCAGGACAGACTCGACACGCTTACTGTGAGCTTACACATCTTTGGTTTTAACACAGAATTACTTTCGCCTTTATAATACTAGTAGTTCGCCCCGAACTGAGATCTCGCGCACCGTTGTGTTGATAGCCTAGATTTGGACTTGGACTTGACTACCCCTATACCTACGTTAAGTGCTCCTTCTAGTGTTTACCACACAATGATATCTAATGCGCTACCTCAGTATGGTAAAGATTATAGGCATGCATGCAATACATTAAGTCGTGTCGTGTTTATATTCAATAGTTGACCCCGCGAACTTCGTACCGCGCCTCAGGGAAGGCCTCTTAGTTCGAGAAATTATTAAAATAGCAGTTCAATACAAAATGTATGAGAAAATCAATTCCCTCCCCCTCCCTCCCCCTCCCCTCTCCCATCCCTCCCCCTCCCCTCCCCCTCCCCTCCCCCTCCCCGTCTCTCTCCCTCCCCTCCCCTCCCCCCCCTCCCCTTCCCCATCCCCTCCCCCTCCCCCTACCCCTCCCCGTCCCCCTCCGTCTCCCTCTATAATTTTGGTACATGCCCAGCCCACTATTTGCAGGAGTTAGCATTTGCATACGTGACAGGTTGCAAGCCCATCGCCGCTATTAGAACGTTAACTGGTTTCCTCACGATGTTTTCTTTCACCGTTTAGAGCTCGTGTTAATGCGCATTTAAATTTTTCTAATCGAAAAATCCATTGATGAGCACGGCCAGGGTTCGAACTTACGACCTATGAATCGAAAATCGAGCACTCTTCCACTCGGCCAACACGGCTTTTATTTTCAATCTCAAGAAAAAATATCAAGAAGCAACTAAAATCATTGCAAACCAAACCACAACGATGCCACACTCCATGTCTGTTAACCAGACCTACGAATACATCGAAACTCTATGAAACGGGAGCTCTTTCCATACATCCGTTAATTGGTTTTCATCATTTTTATTTTTCTCTGTATTTAAAAAACTATAGAACCTAGAAGAAAACTAAAAACCATTTTGGAATGTATAAATTGAGTACTTTCATATGACACCCCACTCAATATATTTGGGTACCTTTGAAAAAAATTTACCCCCTTGGGAACCCCATATCTTTACAATCCCTTCATCGATTACGCTCATACGCTCCACAGCAAATTTCCATAGCACAACCTATTGACCTATCAAGTTTCATACAGATTGGATAAGCGGTTCGATAGTTATGCGAGAACATAAAAATGAAACATACAAATATACAAACATACAAACATACAAACATACAAACATACAAACATACAAACATACAAAGCAAAATCGCCTAACTTGCCACTAAGATCTTCGCTCGCTTCGCTCGCTCGATCGATTAGCAGGGTAATGGAGTTTTTCATTATCTTTTTTAAACTTTCGCATTCAAATTTAAAATCTGCCCGCGACCACGGCTATTGTAACATAGCCGAAACGTCGGGATAAATAAGGTAACTTACGCGATAAAATCCCGTGTCCATAAAACTTTTCAATATTTTTCATTACTTTTTTATTTTTTCACCAGATTTGACCACTTGCTCATACGAACTTATTAAATTTTTATTTAATTGTGACACATAAATAATCCTACTAATGCTTTCAATATTTAGGAGGAATTGGAGCAGTCGAGTAGAGTATGGGCGCGGACTCGGGCGGAGCTGACGGCGGCGCTGGGCGAAGCGGACGCGAGGGCGAGGGACTTGACGGACCAACTCGCACTGGTGAAGGCAGCGCTGCCGCCTGAGAGTAAACATCACCATATGCACGATGATGGTAACTATAACTTAACTAGTCGTCTTTTTATTGCTTTGCACTAGTGCTCATGGACCGCATAGTATACCTACTGCGCTCCAAAACGCAAATCGCGGATGTCGGGCAGCAAGCGGGTAGATTAAAATGGGATTGGGCAGGTCACGTCAGCCGCTTGTCGGATGCGTTGTGGTTTAACAGAAAATGACCTCGTGGCAGACCACGCCGATAGATGGAGATACGAGCTGGATGCCTATTTGAAAGATTTGTCCACAGTTGCTCAAAATCGGGATGACTGGAGAGAAGGAAGGGAGGCCTTTGCCTTGCAGGGAACTGTATTACATATGTATTTATAACTAGCTGCTGCCCGCGGCTTCGCTCGCATGGAACCCGGATAAAAAGTAGCCTATGTTACTCTCCAGCCCTCCAACTATCTCCACACAAAAAATCATGTCAATCCGTCGCTCCGTTTTGACGTGATTCCACGACAAATAAACAAACAAACACACTTTCACATTTATAATAGGGGTACGGATGTGTTCTGCAGAGTCATTCTGTAAACTCACTTCGAACGCCGAAGAGCTGAATCCGCTGTTAGATTTCAAATTTCGTATTCGAAATAATCTCACAGACCTCACAGTACACTCTTGTGTATTTAGTGACTTCGGTCACTTTAGTGAATTCGAGGTGAGTCTACAGAATGACTCTGCTGATCGCAGAAAGTTTAAAAAAGATAATTTTTAAATGTGTACACTCAAAGCTATTTACACAGCTGCTCATGGAGTTCTGTTTGCCTAGTGGCAAGTACTCTTTGATTCGGGGTCACGGTTGCTTGTTAGTTGTTGGCCTACTCTACCCTTTTTTTGGCGAGACCTCGAATGTTTCGAAGACCCACGACAAACTATAGTACATATTAATTTCTGACGATGTAAAACGTCAAAAGTGTGTTGAAATCAGTCGAATCTTTAGGAGATGAGAACGAGTAGGTAAAAGCGACAAACAGTATGGGTAGCAAATAATTTTGGTTCAGCTAATGATGGTGATAATTGGTTAGTTCATAATCGACTATCTCTTTAGGTATTATGAGATATATTAAATACTTATAAATACTTTTTTTTTATATATTGCTGGACATTTCACACAGCGCCATCTAGCCCCAAACTAAGCAAAGCTTGTACTATGGGAACCAGATAACTGATAGAATACTTATATATTTGTAAATACATACTTATAATACTTTATAACACCCAGACACAGAACATCTATGTTCATAACACAAATTTTTGTCCTGGATGGGAATCGAACCCACGACCTACTGTGCAGAAGGCAGCTACTACCAACTGAGCTAAGAGGCCAGTCGCGCGTAATTTAATTTCTATTTCCCCAAATATCATGTTTTTTGTTCAGATAAGCGTCAAGTAACACCAACTGGGTGTCAGGAGTACGACCGTGTTTGTCGCGAGCACACCGTATTGACGCGTCAACTTCAGGAAGCTAAGATGGCGCTTGCTGACGTCAAGACTTCCTGGAGCGGGCAAATCGCTTCTTTGGAGACACAGGTATAGTGGGCTGCAAACTTTATGGCGGCAGATTCGACTTTGCGCAGGTACAATCAACGCAATAGAATTGACTCTCCGCAATTCCGTTGACTGTACCTGCGCAACGTCGAATCTTCCGCGCACTTCAGCCGCCATAAAGTTTGCGGCGCACTCTACAACTATGGCTGGTAATTCGATTGTAAATTAAATTGGGCCTTGTTGTGTGCACCACAAGGTCCCAATAAGGGTAACCTTTTGAAATTTCCATGTTATTGGAACATGTCACCAAAATTTAAATTTTGTTTGTAATGTACTCGTAATTTGCAGCTTATTGTCAGATTAGAAACTTCAACTTGATACTCACAGCAATAAAAGAATATGCCAATGACAACCTCTCCTCAAACACTATCATGTTTTAATCTTAACAACTTGAAAATTTAGGCGGATTTCTAATGTGTGATCTTAGAGACACGGTTTTTTTACTTAAAAGATGCTAATAAACAAAAACTATGTCAACTATTTATTAGTTAACAACTTGACACTGACAACTTAAATATTGCTCTAATACATAGTTTCTCAATCTCAACCTTATTTTGCCCACCGCTCACTTTGAGAATATATTTTTTTCAAGAGCCCCACCTCCCTATATCTTAGTGCGCCATCTTAATGCCCCCTAATTTTCTCTGGGTCTTCTACTGCCCCCCTGAAAGTCTCAAAACGCCTTCAAGAGGGCGTTATCACACACGTTGAGAACCTATGCTCTAACAGGTGGCGCGACTCTCACGGCAAGCGGGCGAAGAGGGAGCGGAAAGGAGGAGAGTTGAGAACGAGAAGAGAGAGATAGAAGATAAACTAGTCAACATGGCGGCTGAACTCGAAAAAACCAAACAAAACTTGATGAACAGCGAGGCTAAGGTAACATTTGGAATTCATATTTTGTAGGTTTGTTTTTATAGGTTTGGTTGCATAGATGTTTAAAGCTCTATTTTTTTTTTTAACTTTTACCTAAACGAGAAAGATGTAAAAATAACGGTGTAATAATTGATTTGTCTATATTATAAGGACAATTAAGTATCCGATACATGTAAGTATAACTATATCTGTGTGAAAGAGGAATTGATTTAAATTAATATAATTTATCCCAGAGAATTTTTAATTACATTTTATATCTGTTCCACTGTCGCGTATTCATCATATACTTTTCGCGTAGTGTTTGGTAAATATGGCATCAGTATTGCAGTGAACTACCAAGTGGTTGAAAAAAGTAAGCAATCATTCGAATTTATGTTAATTTATAAATACATTGTCTGCATTCAATATAATATTGGACACAGATAACTCAAAAATCTCATTTATGATATTAAATTAGAACGAGACAGGGCATACGAAACAAGTGAAAGGTCGCTATGTCTATCTCGGTCTAATTGGTTCAATGTTCACTTTATTATCTGTGGAAAATATTAACTGAGTCTATGCATGCTATAAATAATTAATTATTACTTTTATTCTTTTTTCGTGACTAGGTGATTGAACCACTAACCAAATTATCTCACCAACTTTGTACCATAGTATTGTTATTATAGTTCCTAAATAACAATCATATTATGCAAAGGAACCAATACCAGCTAAGACTGCTATCTTGTCTATTTACTAACTAAATAAATATCTTAGCTATGCTGACACGTCCAACGTTGCCTATATCTGTAAATTATTTCTATGTTTTGTGGTACTTCGGTATTAAACTCATTTTGATGACAAATGACATCCTTTCTAGGATCAGAAGGTTAAAACTACTAAGAAACTTCAATCGACGGATCGCAAACGAGTCAATTAAATTCAAGAGTTGCCACATAGCGACAACTAAATATTTGTTTAAATACCTTCTGCTACTAGGGTTGGCAACTCTTAGTTTAGTTTTGATAGCAATCTAACTCTTTTATTGTAGGGATTTCTAGGGCCCAGCGGGCTTAAAAAGGTCGCTCTAACTAACAGAATCACAATAGGAATTGAACCATATGCCGTCTTTTTTTTTTTTAATTCTAGATAGACCTTTATTTAGCCACAATCTCACCTGATGGTAAGCGACGATGTGGCTGACGATGGATCACAAAGGTCTAGAAGACACTTATTCACTCTTGACTTGAAGAGACCCAAGTTATAGTTTTCGGGGAAAACAGAAACACGTTTGAAGAGTTTGCTTAATGAAAACGTCTCTTTTCATTAAGCAAACTCTCAGTCGAGAGTGAAAAGAGACAGCATTATAGTTCAATTCCTATTGTGATTTTGATAAAGCGACCTTTTTAAGCCCGTTGAACTTTAACTGACGATTAGATGTTACTTATTTCTCAGCCTTTTACATAATCTGCCATTATATATATTCATCATTTATATTATCATATTTCCTATTATTTGTTTAACATAAGTATAAATATGTGATGTTTAGGTGGTGCGTTTAAATTCGGAGGTGCATACGCTCGCATTGGAGGTGAAATCGCTACGCAACTCGGCGGCAAACGTCGGCGTGAGTCACAGCCTCTACACAATATAGAATACATACATACTACTTTAGATGTAGCGAAACGTTGGTTCTCTTGGATATTTTCTGATATAAAGTTGGGTCTATGGGTAACTTGTAAAAAACAAAAGCATCGCTGAACTCTCTAACAAACATTATGGCCTCTGGGCCTTACTTATGAAAGATATTTAAAGTGAAACACTGGTTAAACAACGTCCTGTCTTTATTTGTGGATAGTGACAAACAGAGACAGGACGTTGTTCAACCAGTGTTCAACTTTTAACATCTTTCATAAGTAAGGGGGTCTATTTATAAACTCCGCTCATCTTCTGTCAAAGTTGCACTGCGGATTTAACTATTGCCATTCTTTTTTGTTAGACTGTGACAAATAAGGATGGCAATAGTTAAATCCGTGGTGCAACTTAGACACAAGTTGAGCGGAGTTTATTAGAGGCCTATGAGCATCAACTTTTTTTCTTTTTTGATAATAATTTATCATATTTTACTTTCATACAAAAATAAAAGAGCCGATTATAAATAAATAGGCTACTTGACTCATATCTAATTTGAATTAATAAATGAGTATTCATGCAGTAAGTATTTACTTATGAAACCAAAATATATCGACTTCAGTTTAATAAAAGTGTTTTGATAGTTTGAGACCGATTTGATGGGTGTTAATAGCGCTGCGTTTTCTGTTCAACTTGAGGGTAATAATTTGATGATGAAAATATCCATTTGAATTTGTTGGTCAGGCATTACTCGATAGTTGTCTTGGCCCAATTGTGAATGCTGTATCTTAGGAAAATAGACACTGGCGGTACACCTCAAAACAAATAAATAAAATTTAAGGGAGGACATTTCACACAGCGCCGCCAACCAAGCAATGATTGAATTGAAGACCAGATAACTGATAAATATCATGTCAATATGCCTACATCATAATAATAATTTCAAAACACGGGAATTATTACTTTTAAATTATTATCTAAAAATAAGCTTTTTAAAATACCTACAGGTAATAAACATGAATTAATTAATTAATAATTAACCTTAATAATTAATTAATAAATTATAAGGTTTCGTAATTGTGTCTTCGTTCCTTTGATATGGCGGAAAATTTAGTAATATTCTCGTAGTGTGCTAGTCTGATCCTGATTTTAGCTATTTTATTGGAGATTGCGTCATGTGATGTCATGTCATGATACTTATTTGTTAAGATACATTTTATTTTCTAGGTACGTAGACTTAAATTTGTTTGCATTTCGAGAATCCTGTTATTTTTATTCCTAGTAGAACCCATGTACTTATTTTAAATCCTATGTACTTAGCTTTAATTTAGTTTAGTTAAATCAGTTTTACTCACTTGCGATAGTACAAGTTGCACGCTGATTAAAGCATGGGTTTTAAATTGAATAAGCGTTTAAGTAAGGTTTGAGCATCGATTAAGGTAGCACATTTTTTAAGGCAGCTTATTGTTGATTTTATATAATTTGAGATATATTTTTAGATTTCGTTGTATTTGCGTTACATTATAGTTGTGACGTTTAAAACATTTTGAAATACTTATACTACTTATATGGTAGCTGAGCCTTTAGCAGGAGTATGCACAAAGTCTACTATTCGATCCGTGACTGCCAACTCAACTTGACAAGTTAAATAAACATAAGCGATCGCCAGTTTTTAAAAACTCTACGTGGCTGGTGCGTTTGACACCGCAGGAAGTCCGTTTTTTTATTATTTCATGTTGGTATTGTTCACCAGACTGGAGTACTCAATGTCAAAAAGCAAACGTCAACAATCAATATATCTTTCTCTTTCTTTTCTATGAAATAGATAAGGAAAGCGAATGAGGACTTTGAAATCTTTATTTGTCTATGGTAATTAAACCTTGTTGAATGAATGATTGTATAACCCGGCAAAAATGCAAAGTGTTGTGTGTACGGCGTTTTTGTATAAAGTTTAGTACTTCTTAATTTATGGCATAATATGGTCAAATCAGTCAGCTGTTTTGAGTTGATGATTTATTTGTGAAATGATAATAAAGTTTATTCTTGTACATTAAAGAAACTAAACAAGAAAACCGTGCGTGCTTTAATGTGATGGGAGAATTCATGAAGCAGTAAGTGTAGGTACGTACACAAGCATAAAAATTAAACTTAACAATTGTAGGGAAAACAAAATCTATTGATTGATACTTAGGTACTATTAACTATCTTTTACACGAGTGGATTACTTTTAATTAGGAATAACATAGTCTCAACCATCTGTCCAACTTATAATTCAAGTTAATCATCATGATATTTTAATGTTTTAGACACGAAGACGACCGCAAACAAGCTGAGGCTCGCCACGGGAGAATGACTAACTTATACCGATGGGCTGATTGTTCAATGCCAATGGGACGTAGAGAAAGGTAGGCATTACTATTTTACTTTTGTTTTCAAAGCAAATATTTTATTACCTACTCGTGACAGTACCTTCACCCACATGCCTAAAGCACCACTTTTGTGGACATAATACTAGCCTTATTTTAAATCTTATAAGGAGCGGCTAGGTTCCATCACTCTAGTACTACTAGATTACTAGAGAAACAACCACCAATCAATATAATTTGTTGGGTAGGTATATAGAAAATATACTTGAAAATCTAGCTACATACATACCATTATCACTATGGCTAAAAAATTTCACATTTACAGAATATTCATTCGACTGAGGAACAAGAACCTCCTTCAGCTGCTGCAGTGATCAAGCAGCAGGCTAAATGCTGATTTTAGTAAGTTTATTGATTAAACTTTAAAAATTAATCAAGTGTTACGATGACACATAAGGTGGAGGTCTATTTTCAGCAGTAGATGTCCTATGGCTAAAATGATGATTTTTATCTGAAATAATGATGAACACTAATTTATCTGATTCAACGTTTTAACACTCTTCCCTAATGTGACCAATGCTTTAAAGTGTTTGATGTTTATTGCAGAAGCAAATTGGAGCCAGCCGAGCACATCAAGCTCAACAATGCTTTCATGGTTGAACATGGCAGAACGGGATCACCAGTCAAGCCCATGAATGTGCATCCAAAATCGCCTGCCCAGCTCACCCTGCCGCCTCGCCGCCCCGCATCATTAAAACTCATCATCCCCCGTGCCCCGCTTCCTCAATGCGCTCAATGTCTTCGGACAGCACTGTGACTTGTTTGCGGGTGGATTGTAGATGTTATTGCTTGCATGTTTAAGGCTCTGTGAGCTACATCATAATACTTTAGTATACCTATATTGTATTATTGTAGGTACATACATGACATTATAATGTAATTACTATTTCTATAATTTAATTTAATTTAAATCTTTCTTTATTTTGTATTAGGTTTAATTATTGATACATTTCAGTTGTAATTACTAAATTGTAAATTTGTAGTGTTTAATATTATTTATTCATAATAATAAGACATGTTTATTTAGGTAATTAAAACAATTGGTTTAAACTGGTTTAATTGAATCTATACCTACTAATATACTTACGTTTTCATACATAGTACATTAGATTATAATCAAATATCCTATTCTATTAAACGAGCAATATTTGTTTGATCTTTAAAGTTTGTTTGTATGTACTTCTCGAAAACGGCTCCAACGATTTCGATAAAATTTGCAGTACGGGTGTTTACGGGGGCGAAAAATCGATCTAGCTAGGTCTCATATCTGGGAAAAGCCGTTTTCTTGGCATTTTCACGCAAAAAGGTTTACCAGTGCAATGTGGTTCGTAATTGAACCACTAGATGGCGTTATGCACTCTAAAGAAACTTCATATCCTAGACTAAGTATTTTTATTTTGTGAGATACTTCCTCCTCATGATAGACTTAGGTTATATTTATTTATTAAGGGACAGGCTATTACATAAAGGCTAGATACGAAACAGAAAACTATGTTTATTGACAAATGTAATAAAGTATAATATCAGATTACAGAATAGTCTTATGTAGTTACACTGAGAATGTAAAACATTGTTTTATATTTAATTTGACAAGCCTTAGTTTTTTAGACAAGTTGACCAGCAAAGCTCTTCCTCTTATAATATCAATACTGGTGGCTTAACACGTTCAATGCCCGCGACGCACTTGCCGAGCCCGAGTAGACAGTCCTTGCCTTCGGAGAGCACCGCAGAGGTGGGACAGGGAATGTGTTAATTGTTTCTTTGCTGCACATACCTAATTTGTCTCACCATCATCTGTAAATAATTATTGTTTGTTAACATAGTGATCTAAATACATTGTATAGGAAGTAGAGAAGGTAATTTTATTATGAAAACTATGTGCAGCATTTGTTGTATTTTACAAGTAATTATTTAATTTGCAATGTTTGTTCGGGTTAGATCTTGCAAGTTAAATTTTACCCACTTCCCAGTGCCCGATTGAGCTGAAATTTGGCAAACATAAAGATTCTCAGTGACAATGCAATATTATGGTACCTAGGTACCTAACAGCGAGATGATCTGATGATGGAGTCAGAAGCTGTTCAATGAAATTTCTCAGTGAAAGACAGTAGAACATCCGTATTTGGGCTAATTTGGATTAGCCCACCCTAACCCAATAAAAGCTTGTCTTGAAAAACATTTATTTAATAAAAACTTATTTATACCTCAGCTTCTAAATGTCCTTTTCGCTCTTGTATTGTTCCACGCATCAGTGATATTTTAATTGAAGTCTGAGAAAATACATTAGCTACTCCAGCGACATGTTGGTAATCTCCATGAGTTCAAAAGAAAAGGGCACTCAATACCTGAAAATAATAACCACTTCATTAGGTAATTATTTAAGTACATCTATACCTACCAATAATAAAAGTAAAGTCTTGAGGAAGGTTATAGGCTATTTTTCATCATCAACTTTAACATCACTAGGGGGCAATGTCGCGAGGGCGTTGCTAGTACCTACTAAATAATCAACATCATAAATACACAACATAAAACATTATAAATGTTGTATTGTAAGTATGTAATAGGAAGCACAACCACACATTCCCAAGGTCATTTTCGTTCTTGGAACAATACGTGTTGTAGAAAAACAAAACTTACCTTTGCATCTAGGGTTAGGTAGGTGGGTATTTTTGTGAAGGAAGGTTCCAAGGGCACAATGTACTTTACATTGTTGTTGTAGATATTGCACAACTTAGTTTTTTCGCAAGTTTTTGTGAGTAGGTACATTCTTCAAAACTGTGCACTTTTAGTGTTGCTTTCGCCATTTGCCAGGCAAAATCGTGTCAAGCTGACATCATTTTAATATTAGTTATTCACAATTTCACTACACAATACTAAGAAAGCACATTAAATGCTACAAAATCTCTCTAAAGTATCTTGTCACGATGAAAAATGGCCGTGAGTGATTTTACTTGACAAGTTAGGTCATTTACTTTATCAAAGCTGTCAAATTGCTACTCGTGCTCGCAAACCGCGGCAAAATGTATGAAGATGTCTATTCAAGTAGAGTATTTTGAAACGTGCACCTGATCGAACGTGACTCCCGAATCTGCCGCTTGGGATTTTAGTTCAGTCAAGTTACCACTGGAGGCGCTGCACCGGATCCCATACATTTGAGAGATTATACTACAGTCACGGATCGAATAGTAGACTTTGTGCATACCGATGCTCGAGGCACTGAAAACACATCTTTTAAAGCAGTCTAGGTATTTTATTTTAAGGAAATTTTACAATAATTATACATATTTACATACTTGTATGGATAACGAGTTTGCATACGACAAGATCTCGAGTCCAATAGCTAATTTTTTGTTCTACTCAAAGATTTTAATAATTGCATAACCCATTCAAAAGAGGTGTTTTTATAATGGATTTTTAAATCAATGTTTTCAAAACGAATGGCTAATATTGTGGTTTGATTTTTCTTCGTGTGTGTGAACTACGCTTATAGCACATTGGGAACTTCCCTTTATTCAATGGCTATTTTTAAAGGGCTGGGTGTTCTGACTTTATCATGTTCATAAAGATTAGCTTATCTTTTCCTACTATATTTGTTTTTATCGCACAGAGTTTGAGACACGAGAGTTTAACATTTTCTAAACAAGCACGTGATATACGGAATAACACAATGATAGTTTGTCATTCTATTGATATAGGTGTGTGTCACCATCGCTATAGTAACTGTGTTAATATCGTGTGAAATCTACTTACATTTCAACTAAGTTTTATGATAAATTAAATTAAGTATATTGTAGAGTTGTGCAATATTATTACTTATTACTATTTTCATAAAAGCTATAATTTACATATTTGCATATTGTAGTAGGTAAGTACAAAAAGAGACATTATTCAAGATTAAGAAATTATTCCAAACTATTGTGATATATTCAGATTGTATACTTATTTCGAAATTTTATTTAAATTTTAAGATATTTTGTTTTTTAATTAATTTTTTGCGCACGATTTTCAGAATAAATTATTAAAGGTTGAATTCTTATTTTTAATTTCGTACCACTTGCATGTTTAGTAAGCTGCTAACCGCTTCGCTAAAGGTACGTGATAATTTTGCATGATATAACTATATATTCGTTTTCTTTCATAAATCGCTTTCGATTGCATGAGAGGTAGATCAATGGCTAGACAGATCATTGTATAATGTATAAGTTGGTAGGTACATATACATAAATGCATTAGGTACCTACCTACATTGAGTTTATTTCTATTGTCTAAAAGTAGCTGCAAGATATACGAATACAAATGGTTTTACTTACAATTAGAACAATCCTGTTTCTTTACATGATTTTTTACAAAAAATTAACTACGCATTTCACTTCATCACTTATGTAAAGTCGCATTATTTTAAGTTTTACGGGAAAAGTAGCTTTCTCTCGGTAATTAAGTTTATATCAGACCATTTTGGACTGTTTCTTTTCATATTAGCGCAAACTTAGGGCTTTACATCTTTACTAGATGATTTATACAGTGTCAGGAGGCAATCTTTGCCTACACTTATCGGGACACTGTAATGCCTGGGACATTGTTGAGATGGAGTAGGCATATTAGCGTAGCGCAAAAACCATCAAAATCGATCCAGTAGCTACGATAAAGTCGACATATGTAGAAAAAAATACACTACTACATAAGATTTCTTAGATTTTTCAGTAGGTATAAGCTTGTACTATGGGAAAGATTTCAACTGAATACTTAATTATTTTTTAAAATAAATGAGTACATAAGTACAACTTAGTATAATGCATTGCATATACATTGATAAAGTGTGCTCTAATAGATAGTAGTATTTATCTTGATAGTCATCGGTAGCCATGCATGAGAGGCAGTTTTCACCGCGCAGTTACAGAGATCTCGTAGCACTATGCGGCTGCGTTTGCGCAACGCGTAGCGAAACCGGACTGGTCAATAACCGGCTTAATTGTTATAATTTCGTAAATATTCCACTCATAAACTGCATTCGATAATGCTACGATGTGATGTTTTAAAAGTGATACATTGTGATAAAGTGGATATTTTTGAAAAGGTGCTAGAGGTTCGAAAGTAATTGTGAATTTATGCACGGTGAATGGAATTACTGTTCATAGTCATTTATGGGTAATATAATCTCATACACTTGTATACTCATTCATATTTTTCATTGGCGCCTTAATTTCACCTAATGTAAATGAGAAACTTTATTTTAGCATGACATAATAAGATTAAAGATTTGGGTGTTTACATATTTGGGGTAGCTAAAATACATGCATTGATTTATTTGTGGTTTTTATTATTCTCACCTTATATGCTTAATGCTAACTCACTTTTGGGTCACGCTTCTCAAAATTGGCTTTACACCTGCATGCTTAAATAGGTCGCTAATGCAGAATTGCAATAGGAATTGAACTATATGCCATCTCTTTTCATTGACTGAGAGTGAAAAGAGACGGCATTATAGTTCATTTCATATTGTGATTCTGCTTTAGCGACCTTTTCAAGCTCGCTGACAATATTTATTTTAAGATTGATAGTTTAAATAAATGGGTAGGTAAGTATATATTTCTTGGAGGTATAAATAAAATAAAATATTAAGTTCACCCAACACTGTTTTGTCATTATTCATAAATTAATTTAAACGGTTTAGTACTTATACACGGGGGGAACTAAGGGGTTATGAAGAATGTATTAAATATTGGAGATAGATCTAACCCAAAGGAGACATTAATTTGGTAGCTCAGAATCAACGCTACGAAAAAACGATACCTATAAAAAGTTTTAATATCTTCAATATTTAATGTGAAATTCCTCTGTCTCTTTTCCTCTCTATAAAAACGAAAGAATTTCTCATTTTAAGATCAATTTGCCTTTTCAGGACAAGACAATGGAACTAGAAAAGCGAATAGACGAGCTAGCCGAAGAGAACAAACAACTAGCAGAGGCGCTAGAGAACGAACGAACTCTAGTGAAGTTACTGCGAGAGAAAGTGGACAAGTCGAACAGATTGTACGACGAGCAAAAGGCAGAGGTGAACCATCTGAACTCGGTCGTCAACGAGATGCATCATGATTATGTTGATATGGAGAGGAAAATTGAAAAGTGAGTGGTTTTCATACGCACCTCCAGAAAAATCAAAATCAAATATCGTTTATTCAGTAGGATCGTTATGACCACTTTGAAACGTCTTAAGAGCTAGGTGATTCTACTCCTGTTCTTTCGCTACCAACACCGTGAAGAATCAGGGCAACAAACACGGTATGGGGCCTAGCCCAGAATAGAAGTGACTCAATTCAAAAAATTGGGAAAATGACTGGAATATGTAGAAAGACTCAGAAAAAAAAAACTCTATCTGCTAGTTATTTAAAAACTTACGCTCTTTGGTTAGAACGTGAAAAACATAATAGCTGTGTCTCTTTCATTCGGCACTTTCTCGTCCCTCTCCCGCGAAAAACGGCCATTTATCGCATTTCCCAAAAATCATGATTTTTGAATTGAGTCACTTCTATTCTGGAGGTGTATTGACCTACATATTATGTAGGTCAATTGAATTGAAACCTTCAAGACGAATATTTTCTTCTTCGTCATCGTCTTATCAAGACAACCTCGTAGGACCGGAGAAAGTGACAAGATAACGATAGCAATCACCCATCCAAATTGTGACCGCGCACAACGCTGCTTAACTTTAACGATCAATCAAGGCTAAGCAAGCTATGCCACGAGCGCGAGATAACGATGAGGCCTATACTCAGCAGTGGGCTGAAATAAATAGATAGATAGACGATACTTAGCAGTGTAAAAATGTGTAAATCTAGACCTCAATTAAATGTTATCTGACGATTAAACAGATTGAATGCTTTTTTTGTGAGTATTTCGTCATTGCAAACCTTTACCGCACATACGTGCTAATTATCGTCGTGGTCTCGACAATGTTTATTTATTTGTTAGCATGTAAATCCTAAAAGCCACTATAATAACTAGATCATTTAAAAATACATGATTGAATATTTTTTCTCATTTTACAGGGAAAAGAGAGAAAAGGACGAAGCGCTACTCAGAAACGCCCACATGTCCCAAACGATAGAGATGTCACAATGTGACGTGCGGTACCAGGAAACGGAGATCAGAGAACTAAAGGCGAAAGTAACAGAACTACAGAGCCTCATCGCTCAGCATAAAGAGGTAAAAGTTACTTTACTTTACACTTAGGCCTCTATTAATAAACTCGGCTCAACTTCTGTCTAAGTTGCACCACGGATTTAACTATTGCCATCCTTATTTGTCACTGTCTAACCAAAAAGGATGGCAGTAGTTAAATCCGTGGTGCGACTTTGACAGAAGTTGAGCCGAGTTTATTAATAGAGGCCTTAATATTTTGCCATAAAACAATTTTGTGCCGGTCACTTTGAGTTTTTTGTTATGACGTTTGGACTAAAATATGCTCCACATCCTAAGGCTGAGATTCTACCAAAGCGGAGACGAGAGGAGATGTGTTTAAACAACCAATAGAATTTCCTAATACACATAATCTCGAGACACAGACAAGATGAAATGTGTGTCATCATCAATAACGAAATTGTATTGGTTTCTTAAAAACATCTCTCGTATCCGCTTTGGTGGAGTCTCAGCCTTAGATCCTTTTTTGATTTTAAAAATACTACCAGGACCTAAACGCATATTCAAATATTTTTTTTTACCTTGCCGTTTCGTATGACATTACAGTCACCGTGGTCACGAGATCACCAGGATAACACTTTATTTTTTTCAGTTCATTGATAATTGTAAGTAACTGAATGTTTTAAACGTATATCGGTAAGTTATTTTAATATTAGTTATTAAACATTTGTGTTCTAGAATCAAGCAGCTTGTATGTTGATAAAGGAAACGGAAGAGACGAGAAAAGCTGAAATAGAAGAACTGAGAGCTAAGATCGAACAGCTGACTGAGAACGAAAGCAATCTCAAAAAGAGTATACAAGACTTAGAAACTGAAATCTGTGATAAAAATAAGGTAGAATCCAGTTGTACCTTTTAACTTTCCATAATTAAACGGTTTTATTTAGCTTGCCCTGTTTAATAATAATAATAATAATAAAATTAATGCTAGACATTTCACACAGCATCATGTAGCCCCAAGCTAAGCAGAGCTTGTGTTATGGGAACCACATGACTGATATACTACTTAAATACATATTTTTTTTTGTAAATACATACATAATATACATAGAAAACACCCATGTTTGTGTCGTGTGTGGGTCAAATCTGATAATTGAATCCTCTTTTTGTTGACCAAGTATTCTGAAATTTTGTACAACTTCAAGTATTCTGACTTAGTGCACCCAGAAACCAGTTTAAGACGAACTTATTTTGTTTTTTGTAGAAAATTAAAACATTAGACAACCGGATATCGGATATGAAGAAAACGTTACAAAGGGAACTGCAAAGCAGCAAATCAGACCTCTCAACGGCAGAGGAACAAGATATTAGTAGAAGGTAGGTAGTGTTTTATGTGTATTGTCATCATCACACTAATATCACATCACATCACACTTATATTATAAATGCGAAAGTTTGGATGTTTGGATGAATAATTGTTCCTCTATAATTCGACAACCACTTAACCGATTTGGCTGAAATTTGAAACATAATAAATGAGTAAATAATAAATATAAAATAAATTTTTATTTTCAGAAAGGTTTACAGGTGTGCTAATAAATAGGTACAATGCTGTGTGATACGATTTTGGCGCATAAACATAGATAGATCTTCTTCTTCTAATGGTGCCTCTCCGACTAGCGAAGGTTGGCAGTCAATATGGCATATTGTATAGATTGTATAGATAGATAATGACCGGGTATAGGACATAGGCTACTTTTATCCCGAAAAAATGCACGGTTCCCGTGGGATAAGCAAAATAGTAGTCTACGCGGGCGAAGCCGCGGGCGTCAGCTAGTCATCTCTAAAACAGACGCGTGGTATTCGACCGTCAATAATTTACGGTCGATTGTGGACCGATTTTGTTTTTTTTTATATAAAAGGGTGCCAGCGGGTCTAAAATGGCCGCTATAGTAAAATCACAATAGAAATTGCAATATATGCCGTCCTTGTCTCTCTCAGTCTATGAAAAGAGACGGCATAAAGTTCAATTCCTATTATGATTCAGCTGTAACGGCCTTTTTAAGCCCGCAGTTGGTCCCATTATTTTCAGACTAGTGAAATAGTAGTACGCGTACTACTATTTTTATCCCACGGGAACCACACATTTTTCCGGGATAAAAAGCCTATGTGTTATTCCAGAACCTAAACTATCTACATTCCAAATTTCATCAAAATCGGTAAAAACAAACATTCACACACACACATACACACGGACCTTTATAATATTAGTAGGATATCAAGGAAATAAAGTCAGTTTTAAGTTTTTTTAATAATTTTGATACTAATAAATCTATTTGTTTTACAGATATCTAAAACACGTGGTGCTGAGATTCCTAACCGCTCGGGAGCTAGAAGCTAGACAACTGACTCGCGCTCTCTCTGTCCTCCTAAGGCTGTCTGCACACGAGGAGGCATTACTCCGCGCCGCGCTACCACCTCGTTCCGGAATATCTGCCTGGTTCCCCTCACTAACTAACACTTGAGTACAGATTTTTTTTAAACTTTAGCGACTTGAACACATTTTTAATTTATTATTAACGGGACTTAGGGCTGATTTTTCAATCGATAAATAACTTTTATCTGAGGAATAAATATGGCGTTATGACATATTTTCAATACAATATCTGTCAAATTGCATATTTATTTCCTCAGATAAAAGTTATCTAGGTATTGAAAAATCAGCCCTTAATCGCATAATGAAATTATTTTATTTACCTCGACGTTTCGGCGACATTACAGTCGCCGTGGTTACGAGTAGACTCGTGACCACGGCGACTGTACTGTCTGTAATGTAAGTCCCGTTAATAATAAATTTAAAACTGAGTACAGATCAAGAAATTTGTATACTAAACGTAACTGGACGGTTCACTGACAGAAAACGCGATCCGCTTGAGATATAAAACTTGGGCGGTCTGTCTCTTTCTAAAGGGCGACCATAATTTTTGAACTAAACTTTCCTAATCCTTAGTGAATATCCTGAAATTTAAATGACAAGGGCACACTATTAATCCAACGAGTGTGAAAGGGACAAAGCTACCACGAAGTCCTCTCAACGAGACCGACAATCCTTACAACTCAGATTGAATTATAATAGAACGTTGCATGGTCGTGTTAGGGTTCAAAATCCCTTTTACATTAAAGTCGAGCGAACCATCCAATTACGTTAGTATACAAAATCCTTGGTACAGATGTAGATGGCGCTAATCGATTGTCGATAAATGATCTTAACAAGATTTTCAACCTGACGAATAGGGAATTCGTGGCCGAGTTGGTAAAGGCACTCCGGCTTAAGGAGGATTGCTGGTTCGAATCCCGTCGGAATTGAAAATTTTGATAAGATTTTTCATTTTCAAATGAAATAATACCTAAGTGTGGTTTGACACTATAAAAATTAAAAAATACTTGAGTATAGTTTGAGAATATTTGGTTTGTTCCTATTTAGTCAAAATTCAGGCAACAGTTGAGTAATATCGTAATTGTATAAACGTATTTGTACATTTTTATCGATCAAGCTTATGAATAATGAAAAGTGTGTCATACAAAGTTTTTTATTACATTTTGTTTTGCTTGGTGATTCAAGCTTCAATATGAATATATCACTATACAGTAAAATACAACTGAACTGAACTACTAAGGTTTTTGAAACCTAATAGACTGCGTTATGCCAAAATGTTTCAAATCACAAAGAGGTAGACCAAAATTAAGAGTCAGAAATAACAAACGAGCCAAAATGAACCCTATTTTCATTTTGCAAAGATAGCATAAATATCGTAAATAATTACAACAAAACAGACAATATTTGATGTTTCCACTGCGAATACAACGATTATGTTAGAATAATGTTTAATTCATGCAGCTGAATTACTCTAATGTATTTAGGTTACCTACCGTAATATTTTTTAAATATCGACTTTAACTTACACTGTTGGCAGATTTAATAATCCTTGTTATAATTAATTATAATACCGCATCAAGTCATCGTAAATATAAAAAGAAGAGATCCTAAACATTCCTTTTTGTAATAAAAGAATGAAAAGTATTATTTTTGTAGTGTTAGTTAGTACTATTTTATAGATACTTTACTTTTGGTGCACGAATATATTATTTTGTTTAATTTGTGTTATTGTGATCCACTAATTAAATAAGGTGCAATAATATACACAGTAAGTACCTTAATCATTATTTAAAAGTACATAAATCTAGAGTTTATTTTAATATAAAAATATTTTTTTCTACATTCCTACAACATAATTGGTACATTTTGTAAAAAGATATAGATATACATATTTATTAATATACTAGCTGCTGCCCGCAGCTTCGCTCGCGTGGTAACTGGATAAAAAGTAGCCTATGTTACTCTCCAGCCCTCCTACTATCTCCACACAAAAAATCAAGTCCGTCGCTCTGTTTTGACTTGAAAACAGGCCAAAAACCGACTTCAAAAAAAAGTCATTAAATTGACAGAATAATAGGCATTTCTTTTGCAACACAAAGTAAGTAATCAAGTACATACCTACTTCATTTAATGAACACATACAGTGGTTTTTATTTATTCATAAAAGTTTAAGTAATTTAAGTATGCTTAATTTGTTTTGTTTTTAAAGATAATTTTACCTTTGTTTATATATTATAAGATTGTATTATATCGTGTAATATAAATAATATAATGTGTGTTAAAGATGCCTTAATAGTTGCTAGTCATTTAAATAATTTTTGATATGTAAAATTTGCTATTGTGTGGAACGCTAGCTAGTTTGCCCCAAGGCTAATTAAGTAAAGCTTCGATCAAACAGACGCGAATAAAGCTACCGCCAAACGCTGAATGATTTTTTTATAGTTGGTTTACTGCTTTTTTAACAGTCAGAGTCAGAGGCTTGTCGCGTCTGTTTGAACGTAGCTTTTGTTATTTATTATGAATTACCATGGACTAATAAAGTATTTTATTGGTTCATGATATTACGTATTATATTGATTTAAATAGAACAATGTTATGCCAAAAGATCACATACTTTTTTGGAATTGTACATAAGACATTCCAATATTTAAAAAGTTTATGTTCTCGTTATAATTTTGTATACTTACCTACCTACCTACTAAAATGTAAATTAAAACAAAAAACATTTATCACACCATTTGTATTGTAGAACTGTTTGTACAATAACAATGTATAAAAATAGAATATCACTGCCAACTTTGGTAATTTTATGCAATTTAGATGTGAATTTGTGATGCTAATGCTGAAATATTGTAGTAACAAAATAACGATACTTATCAGTAAACAGCCTGGGAATTATCCATTTTACGTAGAATTTTCAAGTGTTCTAAGAAGTTTTGCTTTAAAAAATATTAAAACGATATTAATTCCTATGCTTTAAAACAAAAATGATGCCGTGGCATCTGATATTTCATGGACATTTCATAGGAATTTATATCGTATTTCTATCTCCATTAGTTTGAATATCCATCGAGTAAAAATTGTAATCCTTTGCCATGCTGTCCCGGTCTGCGTAGGCCTTCATTTGCACCTTTTCACATTAGGAATGCTAACTACTTTGAAATGAAATGTAGGCATGTACCAAATATGGACTTGTTTCTAACGACTCCTTAGTCATCTTTATAAATCTTTTCAGTGCATAAAGATCTGAGAGAATTGTTTACTGGAACATTTTCCGATTTCTCGTAAACTGCTAATTTCCAGGCGGTGATTCTGTATTATTTATTTCGTATAAAAACCTGAAAAGCGCCCCTAGCGATTACCATGCGAATTGAAATTAGACAAATCAAACAAATAGATTACCTATATCTTATGATTAAAAACCTGCTGGGGGAGTTTTGTAGCCTGGATTTCAACATTCTTTGGGCGTAATTGAAGTATATGTTTAACATGTTTATATTATGTATAATTAGTTAAATATCCATGATGATTGCGTTATTTTAAAATATAGTTATATAACGTTATTATCTGGTTTGAATTTACTTTCTTCACAGAATAAATAGGTACAGAAGCTTGACTTCGCGAAAACGTTTATTTAAATAGCGACTCTTGCCACGACGCAACAAAGTGCCATTCAGCTCACGCAAGCGCTCATTGCCTAGTGCAATATTCACCTACACAAATCCTTTCTTTCTAACGCATAACTCTGTCGCTGTCTGGCGCGGATTGACGCGGAAAGGCAGACAAGAAAAAAACAGCGTATAATTTAATAATTGAATTTATTTACATTACACAATACAATTTCGATCGGGAGCGAGTTGAAAGCTTCCTATTATATTGCTAGTGCAGCGGTTTCAAGGCACAAAATCTAAGGTTTGACGTATACTTTGGTGAATTACAAAATATGTATTTAAATACCCAACTTTACAATATCATGGGTATGAAAGAGAAAAAGGATATATTAATTCTGTAATTTACAAAGATCTACGGTGCTAAACTGATGTGAAAAGATGATCACACTGATCACATCAAAAATAAAAACATTGAAAAACTATGTTGAATAAATGTTGGAAAATTTAACTTAATGACTAGTGGTGGAATGTCCTATAGATTTGAAAAGGAGAAGAATTTAACATTTTTACAACTAAGTATATGTAAAGTTTAGGATTTTATAACATTGAATGCAAGAATAACATTTTAACTAAGAAAATTAAAAGGGTCACGCGATACTAATACGATCTGCATTAGTCAAATTCCACATCCATACATTTTACTTGAAATACTGGAATGTGACAGGGTGTATCAAGATTACTCCTAGAAATTGACACAGTGCCTTCAAAATATTAATCATGTGTTCAGATTGAAACTTTTTTAACGTAGGGTTCAGCTGTACTTTATCCCTCAGTGTAGAGTATCTTGAGGGATAAAAAATAGAACCGGTCTCTACTCTAAAACTGCTTTTCGAGTATTCAACATTAGTTATATTACACCCTGTAATGATACTATAAGCGTATTACTATCGTGTGAACCCCACCTATTTAAATAACGTACAAAATATTACAATAAGTACCTACACGTTTTCCACATTTACTAAACTAAACGATTTTGACGTGTGACATTGCTTATTTTTATAGAAACGAAATTTACAACACCATGGTTTTTGTCACTAATATTTTAGCTAGAATTACAGTTATAAGGCTCTATTGATTTCTATTTTAGTTACATTTGAAGCAGCTATGTGTCTAGTGCAAAATAAGCTAAGAGACACAATACCGATCACAATTAAAGTAGGATTGCCTGACATTTCAAAATGTTTTGTGAAAAATTTATACTTAGAATTATTAGAAATAGGTACCTAATTGTTTCACAAAACATTTTGAAATCCTAAACACTTTACAGAAACAATATTTAGGTGCACCTATTTCAGAAAAAAAATAATTACTAAAACGAAGATCGAACCCCCAAAACCAAAACCCCTCGTTTGTGTAAACATTTTAGCTACAAATTATTGAGATAAGTACTTAGTAGTTCATGGGGCTGATTCATTGACGGATAAAACTCGATCGTCAGCGGATTTTTAAACCGCTGTTTTATGCTGGGGCCACACTGCGGGGATATGGCAAATTATTTGCCGGTATTCTGTATTGTGGCTATACGAAATTTGGCAAATAATTTGCCATATCCCCGTAGTGTGGCCCCAGCATTAGAATTGCAAATATACGAGAAAAGCCAGCGAAACAAACCGTCTTTGAAAGCGCAGTTTTATAGATGCTCCAGTGCTCTCTAGTTTACCAGCGATTTACTCGTCAATGGATCACCCTATGAATGAACCCCCTGAATCGTCAATGTAGTAAGTAATCCAAACAAGCCGTGTTCAATCCACACTTTATCGAATCGGGTAAAATGTATCTTCTAAAATTATACTGCCTTAGGCATGAGTAATTTATTTGTTCTATGAAACTTTGGTTTTACTTTCCACTGTCACTTAGGTCAAAAAAAAATTTTGAGCTAGATAATCATTAGTTAATTGATATAGGCGCGAAGAGATACATAAATCATATAAGAATCTATAAGATTGAGCGCTAAATTCTACACTGAGCCTTTCTTTTATTAGGTAATTTTCTGTGTAATTTAGTATTCATTTTTAGATATTTCTAACTAAATAGTAAGAATTGAAAACATTCCCTACTTTCGATTTAAATTATCTACTAGTTTTGACCTGTGACACCTAATTTAACTTATTACCGTAACTATAGAATCTTTGCCTAAACGTCTGCGCTACCAAATGCAGAGAGAAACTTTAATAAAACAAACATTTTTACACCACAGCCTTCAATCATAACCTAAACCGATACGTTTCTTACTCAAAATTCATATTGTCATACACCACTTAAAACAAACACTATACAGGACCGACTCCGTCGATGTAAAAAGAAATGTGTTTCATGAAAGCATTGCTTACGTAATAAAATAACATGGTAATTTTGTTACCACAGCTTTTTGAACCTTTTTTTTTTTCATAGCAATCCTTGATATGAAGCATATTTTAAAGCTATCTAATTTATTTTTCAATTTGGCGTTAATTTCAATCACACTAAGGTGTGTCCAATCCAAATATCTGGTGTGTCCAAACACAACGCGGCAAAATAAGGCGGCGCGGCGTGGTTTTTTATTTATTTTTAATTTAGCTATTTGTAATTTCAAAGTACACCGCCGGTTCAGTCCCTTTCTCTCTGCATAGTACAACGCACGAGTAATTTCCCTAAGGCTTGTTTCACTCTTCAGCGTGTCGCCGGTCGCGTCCGCGAGTTGACCTTTCAAAATTAATTTCTCTGTGAATGGTCAACTCGCGGACGCGACCGGCGACACGCTGAAGAGTGAAACAAGCCTATAGTCGTATTTCTAATTATACGCACTAAAATTGACGATCAAAATGTAATTTTTCATATATTTTTAGTTCGTACAATGAGCAATTCGACTATAAGTGCAGGCCGTTATACAGCCTACAGCTTAACCTTTCCGTGTGAGATGTCGTTGAAGAGTTGTGACGTGATGGGCACGAAGGAGTCGCCTGAACGGAAGTACAGAGGGTCTTTGATAACGTCCGGGTCGAAGCCTTCCTTTTGGTATTGGAGCTTCTTCAGTTTGAATGTGCCTGGAATATTAATTTAAATGTAAAGTAGGTACGTAAAATCATTAGGTAAGTATAATCTAAACTCTAGTGCCCGAATACTGAAACTCTACTTAAATATTTAAGACGTTCTTACTCTTCAAAATCGTATTCAAAAATGACAGTTAATGTAAATGATAAACACCACTTAAACTAAGTAGCGTTTCAGTATTCGGGTTCGAACTACAGTAAGTAAAACCACAGATTTCTTGTAACATTACTTTATCACAGTAGTATAGTATGTGCTTCTTTACTAAATAATGTCAAATATCGAACCACAGTATAGTTCGCGTCATGTAAAAGAACGCTGGACGAAAGTAGAGTAAAGTGTTATGTCTCATGTTTGCGAATAGGTAACCCATGCGCAAACATGAGACCAAACACACCCTCGCCACTTTCTTCCAGCGTTCTTTTTATATGACGCGACATAAGTAAAACCACAGATAAATATAACATTAAAAGTTCAAGGAATTTGTATACTAAACGTAACTGGAAGGTTCACTGAGACAGAAAACGCGGTCCGCTTGAGAGATAAAACTTGGTCGGTGTGTCTCTTTCTAAAGGGCGACCATAATTTATGAAATAAACATTCCTTATCCTTAGTGAATATCCTGAATTTTAAATGACATGGGCACACTACTAATTCAACAACGCGTGTGAAAGGGACAAAGCTACCACGAAGTCCTCTCAACGAGACCGACAATCCTTAAAACCCAGATTGAATTATAATATGGAGAACGTTGTTTTAGCGTGATAAGGTTCAAAATCCCTTTTACATTAAAGTCGAGTGAACCATCCAGTTACGTAAGTATATAAAATTCTTGGAAAGTATGCTCACCAGTGATCTCTAGATCCTTATCCATGACTCGTATGAACAGTGGTCGTGCGTAGGAAGGCAGCGAGTCGTCCAAAGCGCGCGCCAGTCGGCTGAGATCCAACGTCCGCGCCGGGTCCGCTATAGCCGCCATGCCCGCGCGACCCTCCGTCTGCGGAATCTGGGAAAATAAAAATAATAAAAACCGGTCAAGTGCGAGTCGAACTCGTACGCCGAGGGTTCCGTACCTAGCCATGGTGCCAATTAAGCTAGTCCGCTTAATTGTGTGAGCGCCCATACAACTCGGAGGACAATTTTAATTGGCGTCAACTATGTATGTATGGGAACACCCTTTAATTTCCAACTTTTTTAACTTTTTCAACGGTCAACGGTCAACGGGAACTACCATTTAGGTTTTCGACCCAAAACCTCTAGGGTAATTTTGGTTACAAGCAAGGTCTTACAGCACAAGTAAAGGACAAATTCCGAAAAATAAAAAAAGTTGATAATTAAGGTAAGTTTTGGTACTCACAAGTTTTCACGAAAACCTAAATTTGCCTATATCTTTTTATAGTGTTGACTCAGGACCTTGATTTTTATACTCACAATAGGGACTATAGACCTTAGTATATGGTATAAATTTCAACTTGCTAGCTCTACCCGTTCCTGAGATAATCGATGGTGACACACGGACAGACGGACAGACAGACAGACAGACGGACAAGAAAGTGATCTTATAAGGGTTCCTTTTTTTACCTTTTAAGGTACGGAACCCTAAAAACTTAGGCCTTTACAATACTAGATGATTTATACAGTGTCAGGAGGCAATCTTTGCCTACACTTATCGGGACACTGTAGTGCCTGGGACATTGTTGAGATGGAGTAGGCTTGCCCAGCAGCTACACCATCCTCTCAGCTTAACCGGCCATATCCACAGGAATGGTCAAAACGTGTGGGGCTGACAAAGCCGCGGGTTTCCTCACGATGTTAACTGGGAAAATAACACGTTATTATTTTAAACTAGCTGCTACCCGCGGCTTCGCTGGCGTGGTATCCGGATAAAAAGTAGCCTATGTCCTAGTCCCGGTCATCATCTATATATTTTTTAAATGATAGTGGGCAAACTTCACCCAGCACCGCCAGCAATGTAATTAATATTACTCGAAAGACCTAACAAAACTAAGCATTTTTTATTATCGACGCATTAAAATCTATCCCGGGGGTCACTAGATAAATCCATGTTTGTACCTACCTAACCTGAGTAGTAGGTACTAGATTGTATGACAACGGGGCAAAATATTATTTTTTCGACGAGAGTGCTATTTTGAATACAGAATGGAGCGAGGGATGCTAGAGTTGAAACCCGAGCGCAGCGAGGGATTCTAGATTAGAATCATGAGCGCAGCGAGGGATTCAAAGGACGTCATTGGAAATAGGAGATTGTTACACATGGTTTGAAAGTAACCTACCTAGGCACGAGATGGTTTGGCGCACGAGCAAAGCGAGGGCGCTAATAGTTCCCTTACGGTTGGTTTGGACTGAATGTCAAAATGTACTGATCTGCATAATGTATTTATTCCAAAAAGAACTTTTCCCAAAATGACTGATTTTCTATAGGTCTTCATTATAAAATGTCGGAAATGAAACTGTCAAATGTATGGACAGTCGGCATTAGTCACTCTCTTTATTTTTAAAATAAGTATTAAAATAAAATCACATTCTATAGATGCAAACGAAATAAAAAAACATATCCTTAAACCAAGGAAGTTATATAATACATACGTAACTGGAAAACGCGGTCCGCTTGAGAGATAAAACTTGGGCGGTGTGTCTCTTTCTAAAGGGTGACCATAATTTATAAACTAAACATTCCTAGTCCATAGGGGGTCTTTTACATCATTTTCTGATTTACATGACACGTGATTTCAGGGCATGATTTTTCAATTAAAATACTGATGCAATTTTGATCCTTGATTTTGATCCTTGATTTTGATTCTTGGTTTCGATCCTTGATTTCGATCCTCGGTTTCGATCCTTGATTTCGATCCTTGATTCTTGAATCTTGAATCTGAAAACTAAAGTCTTGAATATTTGAAGTGACAGCTGTCAAACTTCAAACGGCCATATCTCGGGAACTACTCGTCCTAGACTCCCCGTTCCCAGTTCAAATGAAAGCTATGGCCAAGATCTTCATTTGAAGTGACAGCTGTCATACTTCAAACGGCCATATCTCGGAAACTACTCGTCCTAGACTCCCCGTTCCCAGTTCAAATGAAAGCTATGGCTAAGATCTTCATTTGAAGTGACAGCTGTCAAACATCAAACGGCCATATCTCGTTAACTACTCGTCCTAGACTCTTCCTTTTTAGCTCAAATGAAAGCTATGACTAAGATCTACATTTAAAGTGACAGCTGTCAAAATGACATCTGTCATCTGAAATGTAGATCTTGGTCATAGCTTTCATTTGAACTGAGAACGGGGAGTCTAGGACGAGTAGTTTCCGAGATATGGCCGTTTGAAGTTTGACAGCTGTCACTTCAAATGAAGATCTTGGTCATAGCTTTCATTTGAACTGGGAACGGGGAGTCTAGGACGAGTAGTTTCCGAGATATGGCCGTTTGAAGTTTGACAGCTGTCACTTCAAATGAAGATCTTGGTCATAGTTTTCATTTGAACTGGGAACGGGGAGTCTAGGACGAGTAGTTTCCGAGATATGGCCGTTTGAAGTTTGACAGCTGTCACTTCAAATGAAGATCTTGGCCATAGCTTTCATTTGAACTGGGAACGGGGAGTCTGGGACGAGTAGTTCCCGAGATATGGCCGTTTGAAGTTTGACAGCTGTCACTTCAAATGAAGATCTTGGTCATAGCTTTCATTTGAACTGGGAACGGGGAGTCTAGGACGAGTAGTTTCCGAGATATGGCCGTTTGAAGTTTGACAGCTGTCACTTCAAATGAAGATCTTGGCCATAGCTTTCATTTGAACTGGGAACGGGGAGTCTAGGACGAGTAGTTCCCGAGATATGGCGGTTTTAAGTTTGACAGCTGTCACTTTAAATGTCAATTTGACATAATCTGTCATTTTGACATGATCTGTCAATTTGACAGCTGCTATTATTTATTATTTATTTATTTATACAGAAATTTTGATTGTATAATTTTTTTTTATTTTGTACTTAATTGCACTAAGGTCACGGTAGGAGCATAAGGACATATTGGTCCTCGTGCTCCTACCAGTAGGAGAACCAAGTCGGAGTAAGAGGAAACGTATGATCGTTGTAATGTAGCTGAATGTACCTTTTGTGTCAGACTTTACGGATTTCCGACATTTCAAAATAAAGGCATAGAGAAAATCAGTCATTTTGGGAAAAGTTCTTTTTGGAATAAATACATTATGCAGATCAGTACATTTTGACATTCAGTCCAAACCAACCGTAAGGAATAGTTCGAGTGCCTAAACAGGTTATTCACATCTATCTTGTAAGAGCTATTAACACGCTGAGACGCTATGGCCGCATCGCCGGTTAAGTGGCCAAACAGTTCGTATTGAAATGTATGACAGATAACTCACTTGGCTACAGTCTGGCGTCAGGATCCTGATCCTGTGATCCAGATCCCGTGATCCTGACTTCGTGATCGTATTCCCGTGATCCTGATCCTATAATCGTGATCCCGTGATTCTGATTCTGTGATCCTCATCCTGTGATCCTGATCCTACGTGATCCTAATCCCGTGATCCGGATCCAATGATCCTGCATAATCCTGATACCGTGATCCTTATCCTGTAAACCTGATCCTACGTGATCCTAATCCCGTGATCCTGATCCCGTGATCCTGATCTTCATCTTATGGTAAATAGAAATGTCAAATATAGCTGACAAAGACGACATGGCTCAATAGAAATGTCAAATAGTAGCATGTGATTTATTTAATACTTTGTCAGCAGGGAAAATCGTTTCCCAGGGAGAATTGCTTCCCAGGGACGCAAAAGTACTGTTTTCATCCCTCTGTTCAAGTAACTTCAAGCGTACTTTCCGAACATGAGAAATGAAAAATAAATACCTAAGAGACTTTCTCATAAACCTCACATTATTTTGAAATAATAACATCCTAATAAATCGATACTTTCATCGCTCTAATCATAATCATTTTAGCTTTTTTGTAAGTTAAACCTTTTCGACTTAAATAAATAGAGAACCCTCGGACAGAATTTGATGCGAATTGGCACAGAGAAACAAGGCTTTGATACCTTCTAAGCAAAAGTAGCTATATATAAGCTGTGGCGGTCGTGGGTCCATACATTTATGATTATGCCCAAAAATGCGGTAACAGCCATTTTAACCTCTCTTTAAGTTAAACCTATTCGACTCAAAATAAATAGAGAACCCCGGGACAGAATTTGATGCGCATTGGCATAGAGATACAAGGCTGTGATACCTTCAAAATAAAAGTAGTCTGAGCTGTGGCGGCCGTGGGTGAAGTGCCCATATATTTTTGCCCACACTCGTTTAGCCAAATCTGTTCAGTGGTTGTCGTGTTATGGAGGAACAAATATACTAATATTCATGATGACAACGTCAATCATTCCGCTGCGTTTTGGTTCGATCTCTTAAATATCAGCCATTTGGTGAATAGTAGAATGGCTTTTTAAAAATTTGTTTTGCCAAAGTCCAAAGCTTAGCTAAAACGTTACCACAGCTGAGTCGTTTGTCATTAGTAGAATAGGAAACAGCCGAAAATCTAAGATTCAGTTGAGGTTTTGCTTGTGGTTCATAAAAAGTTTTGTACTAGAATTGCCCCCAGGTCGGCGGTGGATGCAGGCCGCTTCCAACCGCAACACATGGAATTTTATGAGAGAGGCCTATGTCCAACAGTGGATGTCCAACGGTTGAGATGATGGTCAATGGTATGTCCCAGTGAATTCTCTACTTCGGCCGTGGCGACGTTTTCTCCCTTCTCCTTATAAGTATAGCAAGATGATTACTCACAGAGACTCCATAAACCACGCATCCTCGCTGATCAATGGTTTGTCCCAGTGCATTCTCCACTTCGGCCGTGGCGACGTTTTCTCCCTTCCATTTATAAGTATCTCCCGTGCGATCGCGGAAGTATAAGTAACCCAATTCGTCAGCTACTAGAATGTCTCCGCTGACGAATGCCGCGTCTCCTTTGCAGAATATATCGCGTTCTAGCTTCTTGTTGCTGTCTTTCTGTAATATGAAGGTATATATGTATATTTATAACAGTATCCGTGTTTGAACGAAAGTATATATATTCTATAAGTATTAAAAATGATGCATAAACTAGAACCATACTAAAACCAATAAAAATCTAAGAGTATGGAAAGACTTGGACTGAGGGTGTCTTAACGAATAGCGTCAAACGCCCTTGATTTTTTCAAAAAATACAAAAAGTTCGTAACATGCATGGCTGTAATGTGGGAACTTTTTCCGGACATGTCAATTAAATACCTTAAAATTATTTACCTTATCGACATAACCATGGTATTCCCGCGACGCGTTGCCTTGCGCGATCAAACCAATGAACATACCCGGCTCATCTGAAATTAATAACACAACAAATATTTATCGGACCATAGGAACTCAATAAAAACTCCACAAAGCTGGATCAAAAATCTATTTTTGCTCAAGTAAAGGATCGCAAGCTCTCTTAGGAACCACATGTTAAGCTTGTTATAGCGCTATCGCGACCTAAAATTAGCACATTGATAAGTGCAACTTCCAATATTTTTCTTAGCATCGTTAAAATAAAGATGAATTTAGCGTTCGGCCGGCGCTTACGACAGCTGCACGCTCCGAAACACGACAAAAATGCAGTTTTTTTGGAGATTTCTTATCTCTATGACAACCAATCGAAAAAGTGATTGAGGTCATCAATTATTAAATTATCTATCCAATGGTGTAAAAACATAAATAACATCAACTTTAGAAGAAGAAGATTAATCTTAATTTTAGTGGTTTTTTCGTTGATTTATGATCAAGCAAACGACGTTAAATAAAAATATTAAATGGGTGCTTCGAAGATAAAATGTTAAGGGTACATGTTAGCTTTTCAGTTACTTTCCACTTACTTTATTTATCGAGGGCATAGATAGGAAAATACAGTTTTTCAATGGGTGATTCGAAGATAAAATCTTAAAGATACATGTTGGCTTTTTAGTTACTTTCCACTTATTTTAATTATCAAGGGTATAGATAGGGAAATACAGTATTTAGCTCAAGGTAAGTCAATAGTTCGTAGTAGGTCTTCGAGCTTATAGAACTATTGTAGTAGGTAACCTACCAATAACTGTTGGATAAGTGGGTTGAAGCGGCACAAAAATCGGAACCCAAAAACTTAGAGCAGGTAAAAAGCCATAAATTTATATTCTGCTGTTGATGATGATAAAAAGATAAAAGCAAACTGCTAGAACTTCCTCATTTGCTTGACCCTAAATCTAAAAATGTCTACAAGTTCTCATCTAGTCACTTCGGTTTGGAAAGTGGTGAAACCACTTTCGCTATTATATAGCGACACTCATTTACGTATTCAATGGAGTCGAGGTACGCTTTTAAAGAGTTATAAAGACTTATTGGAAAGGGTTTCTTAGTATTAGACACAAGATGTAACAAGGCTAATGAAAGTGAAAGAATAACAGTGTTGGACAAATAGAATATATTGGATTCGAAGATTATTTGTATGTTCAACTCTCAGTCGTCGTTCATTCTCAATTTTGACTTTCTTCAAACACACAAATCAGAAAAAAATACAAATGGTGTTACGAATGTGGCATTATGTCAGATCTTAATTCATTAAAAATCCAATAAAGATGTCTATGGGGTCAGTCACAAGCGCTTTCAAATAAATTCATATATTTTACCATCAACTTACCCATGCACAAGAATGCTAACTGGATTGGATACTATTAACCAGATACCACACGACTGTTTATGTTCTTTACTGTTTAGACACATTGCAATTTATGCACAGCAGAAATTCCAATTTGAAAATCACGCCCTTTTTTATTGAAATTTGTTTACATCTCACTCAGGAAAACAAACACAAAGCATTAAAAATTTAATGAAAAACCCTCAACACATCCCTTCATAAACTAGAAAAGAGCTGATGATCTTGAAACAGCTGAACCAATTTTGATAAAGCTATCTAAGAACCATCGCTAGAAAACCTTATTTCAATTAAAACAAACCACATTCAACCACCTCAATAGTTTTATTTATTTATTTAACACTTTCACACATAACAAATTGTGTAAGGAGGACTTAATGCTGAAGCATTATCTACCAGTCATCCTGGACGTGCAAAAAGATGGTGTGGCGTGTCTTAAAAAACACCCGTTTAAGAGCTACAATGCACAGACAGACAGACACACACACACATCGGTCAAACTTATAACACACTGAGTCGGGGGTTAAAAAATTAAATACTTAAAACCAGTTAAAACTCTAAGCGGTCAAACTTATAACACACTTTTAGAGTCGGGGGTTAAAAAATGAAATAAAAACAGTAAAATTCTAAGCGATTAATTGAAACTCACTCGGCTGGCACCTAATGCAGAGTCCGTCCGGCCCACGGATGAGAGCGCCGTGTTCATCGGCGCGCACCAATGCGATCGGATGCAGGCAAGTGGGCACCAACTTCGGCACGAATCCCACCGCGCCCACTTGGTTGTCCACATTAACTGGAAGAAATAAGTTTTATGAAGACATTTGCCTTCACATACCTATAAATGATTTTATATTCCCAAATCTATCAGGCAGTACAATTAAAAGGAAATTCATGTTCATTGCCGCTGTCTATCTGATATGTTCACAATACACAGTAGCATTTCGGAAAACATCGGAAACAATCGCATAAAATTACAAAAACGATAGACGAAAAGTCATTTGAATATGAAAATTACTCATAATATCAACTTTATCGCAAACAAATAAATATCACTGTCATTTTTAGGAAAAGCAAATTGTTGCAAGCCGCGCGAGCTGCGCTGATAATGACGTGCACTTCTGTCGCATTCTGTTTTGTGGAATCATACACTGCTGTCGGACATTCGGAAAACACGAAAATAACCGATGTCCATTCTAAAGCTTGAAGTACTGTAAATGCTTTATATTCCTAAATCTATCAGTAGAATTATAAGGAAATTCAAGTTCATTGCCGCTATCTGTCTGTTCATAACATCCCTAATTCCTACATCAGAATAAACAATTACACAAGTATTCATAATTACATCATTGTTTCAGAACAATAGTCGTTTTAAGTAACATTAGGGTACTTACTGATGTTAGCATTGCCCTCGGTCGCTCCATAAATTTCGTTTATCTGAGGCACTTTGAACCTGCAATTACAATACAATAGCTGTCACATTAGTGTGCATAACCTACTGACTCTTTGATACTAATGAAAGAGCCTAATCATTCGGAAATAGAAGACATTGCACTAAATCGACTCACCGACCGAATTAACTTTATAAAACCAACAGTTTACTATCTGATCAGTTACAATTTTTTTAACAAAGGTGATCAAATTTCATTTCATCGATTTACAAATCATCTCCTAACTATAGCAATAGGTAAGTGAAAGAAGAGAAGAAATTATGACGAAACAACACTGAAGTACAAGCCATTTGAAAGATATCGATGCGAATGACACTACTCCACTAGCGACTCGACCCAAACTGAGCCGTGGACGAATTACTAAGCTTACCAACTGAGCCGCTAACGAACCAAATCATAATTTTAATTATTATTGTTCGTCACAGTCATAGTCATAATATAACATGTTGACAAATTGTTCCGATTTTAAACAATACGCGGCAAATACGTTGAAAAATCAGATCAAAAACATGAAAATATCTAGTGTTGACTATGTTTTATCTTAGACGTGGTACAGCGCTTTCACTTTGTGGTGGTTTGGTTTCGACCTAAGTACAGCTTTTGCAAAATAATTCCAAGTGCACTGTTGTTGTATTAAAAATTACTCTCTCCTCAACAAATGAAATGAGTTAGATAGGTACAATAAGTAAGTTAAACTTGAACGACAAACTGTTAAATACTTACCGTTATGAAAGCATTGTTCTCATGTAAGTGACACATCTTTGTCTTATTGAGAATAAAATGTATTAAACCTTTTTAACCAAGTGCACTGTTGTTATATTGTAAGGATGATTCACTTGCCTGTCAACAATCTGCTGCCAGATGGCTGGTCGCATACCGTTTCCCACCATAATGCGTACTTTGTGCTCCGCGTCGGTGGGCCGAGCGGGCTGCGCTAGCAGGTATCTGCACATTTCACCGATGTATTGTGCCACCTGCAATATAATGCAGGTTATATCCATCGAGCAGGGTAGATTTTGACTAGGCACAGCTTATGGCTAAGTTAGTTCCGCTGTTTTATGTAAAGGGTTCTAACTCTTTGAGATCGAATTAGCAAAACGAGTCGATTGGATAATGTGTAGCGTGCTATAAGATATTCGATATAATTTAAGTACATAGTGTTACGAGTCAAACTTATACCTCATTTTAAGCATGACTACAAACAAATACTGGAAGAATGAGAAGGGGTCATGACATGACATGATACTTACACAATCCTTGATACACCATCCTTTTATTTTTGTCGGTCTTAGCCACAACAAAGACCATGATCAATATGTTTGGAGCCTAAGCTACAGAAATCCTCACGATATTTCCTCTTATTGTTAAAATTATAACCAAGAATTAGAGCTTTAGCTAAAACCAATGTTTGTGACTGGAAGATTGTGAACTATGTTTGTGTACAAGTATATTAAGTGTATAATAAAGGAATGATGATAAAATCATAGATAGACAAAATAAACAGCGGACTTAAAAAGGTCGCTAAAACTGAATCACATACATACATAAACTCACGCCTGTATCCCATCATAGGGGTAGGCAGAGACCACAGATCGCCACTTGCACTGAATCACAATTTGAAATAAACTATAATGCCGTCTCTTTTCACTCTCAGTCAATGAAAAGCGATGGCAATAGTTCAATTCCTATATTGCGATTCTGCAATAGCGACCTTTATAGGCCCGCTGAACGTTTTCACAATATAATTTGAGACAAGAGATTCTTACCGTGCACTCATACTTGATGCAGTCAGTCCAGAAGTTGGAAGCGGAGAACTTGGCTCTCAGCACAGAGGGTATGCCGTCGACCAAAGCGGCTCCCGTTCCCACCACGCCGCCGGCAGTGTGGTACAGAGGTAGAGAGTTATACATGCGGTCAGAGGACTTCAGGCCGAGCATGTGGACTGTGGCGACCACGATGAGAAGGTACCTGATGACAAGGCAATTATAACGGTAAAATAATGATCATAGAACTGAAAATTGGACAGAAGATGACCCTAAACATTCGAGTGGTTGATTTGATGGGTAGCTTCCGTGTAACTTGTCTTATTGATGGTAAAATACGTATATTAAATTTATCTACCGTGATTGGGGATGAAGACAGAAACATTTTTATAAAGCAGAAAACAGAGAACTTGTTGTATGAATAAATATGAATGAACCAAGTACCAGTAGCTTAGGCCTACAGTTATTAATATTTATACTACTGTCAATAAGGGCTGTCCTTGAGACAAAAATACGTAGCTGCACATGGTTCATACGATTTTGAACCATACTCAATAGAGACTAAACTGGATCAAGGTGAATCTTATGAATATGGCTATGAAGACGCGGAAGCCTAGGAAAGTCGGCGTCAATCAAGTATGCTTGAAAAGTAACAGGTTGCAGCTGTTGCAACCCTTTTGTATTTGAATATTGAATAGAGAGCTCTTAAAAAACTCATCTGCCTAGACTGAATATAGTTTGCTACTTCATAACTGCTCTTAGAACAGTTTCTTGTTCGAACCACTAATAAAACTCAATAAAAAGAAAGACATATGTATATATTTATATAGCTTTGACTATAGGATACCTTGTATTGTGGAATGTGGAAAAAATAAGGACCGGAACATTCAGACCCTAAAATAATAGTCACATTTGTAATGTTATCGAAACTACACCCCCGCGTCACAGCTAAGACAATCACTAATTGTTTCAGGAGTAGGTAACGGTTGACTTATCAAAATTGCAATCATTCATCAGTCATTTAGTTATTATGACCATATACCGAACAAGGAAATTTATTATCGTAACAGGATCAAGCACGCTAGACTATCATTCATATAGCAAGCATTCAGGATGCAATATTCAAGACACGTGCAACACCATGTTGCAGTGATGAGCATTCCATACGATAGGTTGCAAGGTCATCGTTATTCGTAGGTACGGTACATTCAACTAATTTAGCTAAATTAGGTACAAAAGCTAAGTTCTTGCTTGTTCGGCAATTTTAATTCGCATTTTAAATTTTCTGTGGTATTTTTATACGCAAAACGGTACAAAGGTACGACTCCTTTCATAAATTGTCTGTAATTATCATGCCGTTTCGTTTTTTTATTTTCTTCCTTTGTTTCATTTTCATTGTTTTCCTGACTATTTTTGGAAGAATCGCAAAAATCTCTAGCAAATACGTTCGCTGTAAATAGTAGCGACTAACAAAGAGAATGTATCGGATAGACACAAATAAATTAACAGCAGTTTCGTCGCGCGACGGCGGCGGCGGCTAACGAAAACTTCCGGAGGAAATTCGGCATGCCCCAGAAATAATAAGTTTTATGTGACAATGGACAGTAAGTGGTGATAATAATGTTTTTGAACTGGTACTATATAAGAATTCAATAAAATATTTTATAAGTAAATAAAGCCGAAAGACAATAAAATTAGGTTTAATACCTACCTAGTGTAATGCGATTCATTGAGGCGCGTATTTTAAAACTGTGCCTACTCAAATTGTTTTTTAATAAACCTGAATTTGAATCATCGCTTGAGATACAATCACACTAGTTTCAGAATACGAGCCTTAGCTAGATTACCAGTGGACAGGACATTAATTAAAATATATACCTACTTACAAATATTAAACTCTCGATCTATTTCAGTCATCATATGAATGAAATTAACTATTAAGTAGTACTTTTTTGAAACACATCAGAGAAATATCATACCTATTGAGAGTTATAAATATTGTCACCGAAAGTCGCTATTAGATTTTAAAGTCTCTTTACAAGCCAACTTTGGAGGTTTATGTAAGGTTTTGGTTTCGACCCAGCCAGTTTTTGGCTATGCGCCATTGTAGAACCCGCAACGCGACACATGGCCGATGAAATTTAAACATTCAATAGGTACCTAGTACAGTACATTGAAATTATGGTACTTATAGCTAATTTCTTATTACTTTCATATAGTAATGATATGAAAAAATAAAAAATATCGAGTGATTGAATGAAGGCACTAAACGTTAGGCACTCATCAAAGTCAAATGTGGATAGGTATAATTATTATATCTACTTAATCGATAAAAATCCATCTAATTGAGTACCTCGTCGGAACTCGACCTTCGAACTGTCTACCCAATTACCCATTCGACGTCAATATAATAGCCGGCTAAATCGCTGTTATAAATGTTGATTATTAAGACTTGCTTTTTTTAATAAAATTGTCGTTTCTTTTCGTTAACATGAAAGTAAAACATTTTAAACAAGACTACTATATTGAACTAATAAGGCCCTAGATTTGTAACTCATCATACAGACTTAACGTATTAGCGAAGGACCTGAAAGCAGTTTTGACCTAAGGATTAATAGGAAGATATTTCATCCAGATTAGGGTAGCCAGTTAAACCACAATTATTCAGAAATTCAAGACGTAAACTTATGAACCAGGCAATACCTACAGCAGTTACATAACATTCTCGAACAAGAACAAGATAGTTATCTAAACATACTTAAGACTAAAACATTGTTCGCATGCTTATAAGCTTATAAGGCAAGAGCAATGAGAGAATGTGATTGTTGGATTGGAGAGGAGAGAGGACGGGGTTCACCTTTTAATTGAATTTAATTCAACATATTTAGGTTTAATTTACACTACAATTGCATACGAAAAATAATTATGACTAAAACTACTGTATGAATAACAGCGATAGTCTTCAGAACTTACTTGGAATTTGGTAGTACGGCCGCCTTGGGCATGCCCGTGGTCCCAGAAGTGTAGATGTATAACATGGTATCCTTGTACTGTGGTGGGTCTGTCAGAATCGGGTAGTCAGGCGGATGCTTATCCATCTCCTGTCCTAGGTCCAACACGCCGGGCGCTGGTTGGCCGTACAGTTGGAAGAGCTTCAGCTCAGGAGGAAGTTGGTCTCGGATTTCCTCCAATGCTAGGGGAAAAAGGACAGTACTTCTTAGAGAATAGTCACACGTTTTCTGAAGCGCGTTTTGAGCTGCGCGTTCACATCGCGTTTGTATCCATACAAACCGGGAGTGGGCAGCGCGTTCGCATCGCGTTTGTATCGATCAAACGCGCTGCAAAAAACGCAGTGTGCCCACTCCCTTAATTGGAATTGGCAGTAGGTAAGTACTTATAAATAAGTATTTTAATGTGTAGTTTTTTCTTTCTCCTAAGTAATAAGTATTTTAAAGTCTGGTTTTTATTTCTCCTAAGTAGGATGAATTCCTGGCTTTGGTGATACCATTTTTAGTGGTAAAACATGACAAGCAAGTTCAGGCCTTGAATTAAACCTTCTAAAACTTTGGCTTCGCCAATGATTTATTGACACGAATGAAATCTTAAAATCTTTTCATCTACTAAAATGTATAAAAATAAATAATTTGTCATAGAAGAGGTTAAAAAAACATAAGTAGTTCTTACATCTTTACTAGATTTATACAGTGTCAGGAGGCAATCTATGCCTGGGACGTTGTTGTGATGAAGTAGGCTTTCCCAACACCTAAACCCCGGCCGAATCCACAGGAAAGAAATGGTCAATACGTGCGGAGCTGACAAAGCCGCGGGTATCCTCACGGTGTTTTCCTTCACCATTTAGGTTTCGTGTTAGTGTGTTAATGCGCATTTAGGAGAGAGGTTAGAATTAGTAATCTTCGAAACAACTGATTTAAAAATGTTTGATTGATCGGGTCAAAGTTCCATTTTACAAAGTAGAATCAACATTACTTCAACTGCGGAAATTATGACGTCGTGCGTGGTATCTAAATGTATTTTTAATATACATACCGGCTACCGAAAATTACAATCATATTTACTGAATTTAGAGAACTTATAATATAATCTTCGAATGAAGATTTCTAAAACAAATTAAAATCTCTGAATCAAATCTCTAAATATTCAGAATAAGAATTTTTACATTTATAATCTAGTCTCATATTATAACAAGAACGATTCAACCAACAGTAGGAAGCAGCACTCATAACATAATTTGCTCGTGACGCGGTTCGTTCCGTGCTACACGAGTGAATAATAAACAAATGCATCCATTCCACTGACCTAGATCAAATAGATTCCTCCTGTAATCACGTGTTCATTTGTTTATATTACCTAATGCTGAATTCACACCGAAAGCAAAGTCGACATCAACCCATGCCTAGGCAATGCCTTTTATGAATAAGATTTTTAAATTATGCTATTGTCCTAATGACAATAATGATTAGACAAAGGAATTGCTTTGCGATTAATTTAGCCCACTAGCAAATAATATAATGTAGGTACCGATCATCATCACGTAGCTAGTACGTAAGCTTACCGCTATGTACTTACCTAAATGCTTCTATTATTTATTTATTTATGTTCAATGTTTTTCCAAAGACCATATGAAACCGTACACGGTATAAAAGTGTCTTGATATCGGTAACAGGTAAACCTTGTCATCTGTATCACCGTATTAAATATGAATGAAACGAAACTTCTGAATATTCTATGAAATCTGAAATTAAAAATTCTGAATGTTCTATATTTACTAAATTTAGGACGATCAATAATGCTTTGGCGTAGGTATTTTGCGTCGGTGGGCCTGAACTTTAGATTTGGTTTAGGTACCTTTATTCAAAGCCTGAAAAGGTTATTTTGGCTCATACATGTTATTTAAGACCGAATTTAAAAAATATTGAAGTTAAAACCGATTCCTGAAAGCATGAAAAAATAAAATAAAAACCGGTCAAGTGCGAGTAGAACTCGTACGCCGAGGGTTCCGTACCTACCCATTATACCCATTATTGTAGCCCGCTTATTTGTATGAGCGCCCATACAACTCAGAGGACAATCTTAATTGGCGTCAACTATGTATGTATGGGAACACCCTTTAATTTTCAACTTTTTTAATTTTTTGGAATTTTTCCTTTATTTGTGCTATAAGACCTTGCTTTTTGCCAAATTTCGTGATTCTAGGTCAACGGGAACTACCATTTAGGTTTTCAACGCAAAACCTCTAGGGTACTTCCGGTTGACCTAGAATTGTCAAATTTGGGTACAAGCAAGGTCTTACAGCACAAGTAAAGGAAAAATTCCGAAAAATAAAAAAAGTTGATAGTTAAGGTAAGTTTTGGTACTTACAAGTTTTCACGAAAACCTAAATTTGCCTATATCTTTTTATAGTGTTGACTCAGGACCTTGATTTTTATACTCACAATAGGGACTATAGACCTCAGTATATGCTATAAATTTCAACTTGCTAGCTCCACCCGTTCATGAGATAATCGATGGTGACACACGGACAGACAGACAGACGGACAGACAGACAGACAGACAGACAGACGGACAAGAAAGTGATCTTATAAGGGTTCCTTTTTTTACCTTTTAAGGTACGGAACCCTAAAAATTGCACAATGAGTATCGATCACGTATGGTTTCTTTCTCACGTAGCGACTGGTCGATAAATACTACCGTAACATCAATGTCATTCGCTTGGTAAGTACTTCGGATACATTTACTTTGTTTCTACCGCAATTTGGAAAATAACTTCGAATTTGTGGATTTGACCTTCATTGATAGTTTATCAAGCTACACTTCAACCGACACACTTCCTGATCATAGTGCGACAGTTTTTGTTAGGATAGTAATTTTCCTCTACCACAAGTGGCTAAATTTAAAATAAAAAAAAAACCGACTTCAATGTTCTATAGCTATAGTCTGAGCCATTGTATTTACTCTCGGGGTACATTTCTGTTTATAACTCCGAAGATCCTCAACAGATCCTCACCATCGGAAAGTACAATTATATACTCTTACAAACAAAAAAGAAATTTTAGAAATCTGTCCAGTCCAGGCGTCTTTGAGTAATCGGTGAACATACTTTACATGAAAAAAATACTTACAAAAAAGAAAACACTCCGACAAAGTGAGAACCTCCTCCTTTTTTTGAAGTCTGTTAAAAAAATAGCTCAAACCCCGCAACATTGTAAACAAAAGTCTGCAAACACTTACCACCAGCCAAATGTTCCGAGAACAGGATAGCCTTCGCATTAGCCACTTGGATGCAGTGCAGCAGTGGCTTATGCCGCAGGTTGCTGTTGATGAGGGCAGACACAGCGCCCAGTTTGGCCATGCCCAGCCAGCTCCACACGAACTCGGCGCAGTTGGGCATAAACACGCAGATCACGTCGCCACGTTTCAGGCCTAGGTGCTCTTGCATAGCGCGGGCGACTTGGTTGGACTTTGTAGCCATCTGATGACGGAATTGGCCTTGAATATCCGGAACTTTGGTTTGATCACGCAAATCAGTAGGCTCATTCTGTAAACTCACTTCGAACGTCGAAGCGCTGAATCCGCTGTGAGATTTCAAATTTCGTATTCGAAATTTGAATCTTACTACAAACACTTACAATACATTCTTGCGTATTTAGTGAGCTCGGTCACTTGAGTGAATTCGAAGTGAGTCTAGTACAGAATGCCTCTGCAGGTCAATAACACTATATAGGTACAGATATGGTTGTCGATCACGAATATAGTGTAAGTAGGTAAGGTATGTAAGTTTTGCCACTATTTATTTGGAAAAGGCTCATTATATTTTTGACTTGCAAACATTGAAACCGTTAACATAGAAACCGGATCATCTGCTGGCGCATAATTGAGTTACAAGCATCCTCACAAACTTTCACAACTGAAATTGGTAGATGACTGGATTGGTAGGTGAACTTCAAACTCCCAAAGAACCAAACAAACTTCATACAACGTATCAGAGCTGAACGGAATATTAGATCTAGCTAAGTGTGGGGGTTTTTTTAGGTAAATTTTAAATGAACGGATGTCGACACGCATTAGAACCAGTTTGAAAAGCCGTTTAATGAGCTAGTACCTAGACTATAAACCAAGCTGGCTAATTTAATTCCACATATTTATTTGAGTTTAACTCTAGTTTGCATAAAACGGTGACCGAGATTTCTGTGCATAATAGATCATTGTATTTGAGTTAAAAGGAATAGGTCCTAAGAATATTGAAGTCTTCTGTCGTTACTATAAAAGATAAATCCTTCCAGACAAACTTGCACAATCAGTAGTAGAACAACGTCACAAAAGATGTCTCGAACATCTCATCTCTCCAAATTTCCGTTTCAAATTGTCCACTTTGTAATAAAAAAAAATTCATCACTTTCGTATAGAAAAGATTGTTAGATTATTTTGGTACTAGTAGTAGAACTCACCTGGCCAAAGGTCCAAGTACGGTCACCGACGACGATAAAGCAAGGTGCGTCCGGATTCTTCAGAGCTCGTTGGGTGAAGAGCGAAGCCACCGTGGCGTTCTGGCGGCCCCATCGCTTTGATCTGATCATACCATTCGCGTACCGCCATAGGAATCTGCAACAATGATTTACTTAGATTAAATGAGACAACGTAACTACGAGGAATGACCAAACCACGAGTATTACCACTTTATTGAGAAGAGCCTTGTTGTGATCGATCGATGGGAGGGTTTGAAAAACTTTGGAAGTTATTTGTGCACAAATCAAACAAAGAAAAAATGTACCTAAACAAAAACTTAGGAAAGTACTAAAATCAAATACCTAACACAAGAATTTGCATGTGGTGCAACTATCAATAGCTCGTATCGTAGAGTTAGTATTAGGTATAGGTGTTGTCCTGCCCTTAAATTGTGGCATCATTTACATGTAACCTTGACTAACGCACCAAGAGATTCGATCGATAATTATATTGGACTTTAGGCGCCAATTCTTAGGTATATTTGGATAGAGGTACCTACTGTGTACGAAAGTATTTATAAATGTATTAACAAAATTTTTATGTACTTAAAAAAAAATTCGCGGTCGGAATTTTCACGGTCCATTGATTATAATAACATAGCTTATTTCAATTTTCATATGATGCAAATATTGGTAGGTACCTACATCAAGCCATTTGGACTGCAGAGCGTGCCAAAGAAATATACATACATACACACATACCTAGTAGGTACACTAACATTAACTGAAGTGGACTTTATCAAAGTGGTACAAGAATGTGTAATCATGGTGCTAAGTAGATGGTGTAAGACGTTTGTTTGACAGTGATGTTATGTGACTACAATCAGAAGTGGGATGGAGTGAGACTATGAATGATAAGTCTAGAAAGATAATAAAAGCCTTTGCCTTGTCTTGTCTAGGACTGATTGTTGGTTATTCGTTTTTATGTCTGCATCATTATTTTTAATGAGCACCTGTATTAAATAATTAGATACCGACCGCCTATTTGAACCGGCTAATTATAATATATACAAGAGCTGGTGTATAATTCTCAGTCATCTATTAATATAGAATGTAACTACCTAACATGCCTTTTACAGTGAATAGAAAATAATGGATGAAATTAAATGTAGATTTGTAGAGGGAAAGGCTTTTGTATATTATTAGTAAACTGTACCTACTTGTTTTCGTTGTTTTTGTTTGGAGTGAGCTATATCCCTATAACATAGGTACCCATATAATATTCCTTTCATGAATCAGATTAACATTCTGAAGGAGACTGGGCCCAAATGTACTAGGTCTGACACAAGGTTAAAAAACAAATGCCCGCATTTAGTACATTTGAAAGGGTTTTGAAAATGCTTTAAGTATATTTTCTTTTATTACAGATAAAAAATCCATCTAGAAATCAAGCAAATCCTCAGAGATGTCCAGTGCTGACTCTGCTCTGCTACTAGTCACATAACATCCCTGTCGAACAAAACTTTGAGAAATTGGGATTTTTGATTGGAATGAGCTCGATTTCTGTAGGATAGATATAATACACTCTGTGTCAACCCTGCAGGCATCTTTTTACGTTGCCCAATTTGCCCATTCTCCTTTGAATTTGTATTTTTGTTACAATGACAATTCATATGAATCAGACAAAGGAATTGCTTAACGGTCTACACTTAACAGTTATTTTCTTTGTGAATCATCACTGTTTATCCAGAGTATTTTACTTTAAGATGTAAAATAACTGCAAGCACGGCCTGTGTGTTTTTCTTAGTGCTGAAAACCTACAAGCGCCTATCATCGTGGACTGGTCGTGCGACGATCATGCTACGTTACGTCACTCAATACCTATAATCCCATAATTAGATGAAGACCACTGCGACCTTCAGCAAGGAAAATAGATGAAAATACTAACCACTGAAGGTAAATTTATTTAAAAACGCTAGCTTCCTTATTCCTTTAATCGCTTTGGGCGTTTTTTCCTTCCCTATACAATAATTTTAAATAACAATTTAATAGGCAAATGTTATAATTGAAGAACTGGGATTTCAGAAAAGCAATTAATAGGGAAGACCTCGTGAAATAAATTCTGTTGGTATAGCAATGAACTTATAGTTACGAAGATCAAATACAAATTTGAATTAATTCACAGGCATTTTCATAATCTTGTGAATCTGACAGAACATCGTGAACTCCCATAACTGAAAGACATAGACAATGTGACTCTTGATAAAAAAAATGCCTTTTAAAGTCTAGCCAGAACCAACCTAGTCACAGTCGCAGCTCCCGTTGTGAATAGAATTATTAAACCGTAAGCAATAAATGCTCTAGTAGCAATTTGGAGCCCAAAAGATAAATCTTGGCCCGAGTCCCAGTTACGGATTTCATGAATTTTAAACTGCAGACTTGAAACAATTTAAGTACACTTTATAAGCCTGAGTGAACATCCACTAATAATTACAAATGTAAATTGCAAATAAACAGATCACATAAGTCAATAAAATCAGCTAAAAGCTTTCTAGTTCAAAAAAAGCTGATAAATCAGAAGAGTATGTATTAAGTACATCAATGCACGGTTACAAGTAGGCACTTAAAAGTTCCTTTTTTATAATATTTATCATATTAGGTACCTACTACCCTACGACGCGTAATCGCGTGTCATACTAGTCATACGGTATGCATTCGCTTGGTATAAGGTACGCTTTGCGTAGTTCAATCCGAAAATAACCCCGGAACCGAGAGAAACTGCTACCCATGTACCGTCGAAAGGTCAGGTCCCGAAGTGATTCCGTCGTTATGTCCACACTGACTCGAGATTTGTGAAAATAATGATCTCGATTGAGCAAACAAGTGGCTAAATTAAAAATTTTAAAAACCTACTTCAATGTGATATAAGCCCAGCAATTTTCTGCACTCTCGAGGTGTATTTCTATTCATAACTCCGAAGATCCTCGACAGATCCTCACCAAAGCATGGCACCAATCGGGCATCTTCGAGTCTTCGATAATCGGTCAACATACATAAAAAAAGCACAAAGAAAAAGATTCCGACGAATTGAGAACCTCCTCCTTTTTTACAGTCGGTTAAAAAAAGGGACGTTTAAAAAGAAAGATGTTTAGAATAAAAAATTGAAGAATATGTAAAATTAAGTTAACTAATGCTTGAAACCACGAGACTACACTAGTCAGGAATGTTAGGGCATGTGCATTCTAACCTTGTTCTTCTTATACATCAACAACAACAAAGGTAGGTTAGGTATGATAGGAAATACGACCACTTCCGAATAACCTCGAATTACCTAGTTTTAACTGAATCAGCAATTCATGAGTTTAAGTAGCTTTAGTTAGACTTATTATTTTCGTTTGCCTACTCATATCGAGTATTACACCTCATACATTTTTCTTTGTCAGATCTGTTGAAATACCTGCTTAGCTTAGTACCACCTTAGGCCACGGGTTTGTAACGGCTATAATTGTGTGTCAATTTCTCATAATCTGGGTATGCAAAGACATTACATTGTATAAATATTTTTTACACTCGGAATTACAATTAGATAGTGAGAACATTACATTTTCTAAATTAGATTTTCATAAATTATCTATTTCAATATTAATTTCAATATGAATGTTGCATGAGTGTATAATAATATGTATGTATTTATTCTCTAAGCTAGCTGTAAGTTTTCCTAAGATTTTGAAAAAAAAAAAAAAAAAAAATATTGGTTTGTTCCCGCTGGCGGCCGGCGTTGTGCATAAGTCATGCTCTGTAAAGTTAGCATTTTCTGTTCCACTCCGATTGCTGCTTCTTTATTTATCCAGGTACCGTTTCAAATCAATTAAACTTTTACCATAGATGTGAAACTGAGTAGTTTCACACAATATCTGTTATATGGACGTCAATTACCACAAAGCGAAAGGGCTCGTCATTTATGCTTAGCAATTTAGCATACAAAGCATTATGTATTATGCTGTACAGTTTTTACCCATTGTTTTCGTCTTTGATAGGCTAGAACTATTAGGTAGGTACTTACTTAATACAAATATAAGTAATATATGTTTATGATTGATCCGTACGGTGAAAAGTAAACGTGATAAAAAAGATATGGTAAGTACAGTAAAAACCAGAAAAAGAATGACAAAAACGAGTGACGAAAAGTCATTTAGAAATGAAAATTACTTATGATTTCAACTTTATCGCAAACAAATAAATTCGTGAGAGGCGATTAAAAACAAAAAATGTTCTAAAATCAACGGTGCAAGGTTCTGACCCACTCGCATGATAGTAGATACAAATTCGTGTATGACCACGTATGACGCGGTCATTTAGTGAGAGTAGCTGCACTGCAGCTAGTCCAGACTTTTTAAAAGGGACTTTTCAAAAAATATTTCACCAGCATTTAGAATGAACTTTCAGGATGAACATAGGCTATATGTTATGTAGGTACCTCGCGGACAACGCCGCGGGCGGAAGCTAGTATTCTATAAGACGTGATAAGACTACAAAGTTTAATTATCGCAATGCGGAGTCTCTTGATATGTCTACAATGTGTATGTAGCAACAGTGGCATGTTAAAATCGTGGTGGCATGGCACAGGCAATTTGGCAGCGTTTCCGTTATGCTTTTCATAACATTTGGGAACTACTGCCTTGGATTATTGTATTAAGTTTAAAATTACATACAAAACTGAACGCTTTCAGAATAAAAAGCATACCTACCTACGAATAATTTCTTACTGTGTCCTACATTTATTTATTGCGTCGGTACATTCCTAATTTTTTTTTTTTTAGGTAAGTATCTACCTAAAATTGTTAAACTTCATTGAAAAGACTACGGACCTCGAAAATAATTTGATTTACCGTTTCGAAACCGTCTTCAAATTGCGTAGATTTGTTTTATCCACAAACTATCTTTGTTACATAGATCAAAACTGATTGTTTTGGTTCTTCAGAAATCTTAACAATCGCAATAAAATCCGACTATCGCTTTATTATGAAATCAAGATCAATGATATCAGTTCTAAGCGGTTTGTCCAGATAAAAACATGTCCAAATATTCTAATCAAATGATGTAATTTAGTTCTGCTCTCTGTCACAATGTTCATCGATCTCACTTTATCAATGCTCCATATAAATCTTTGTTATCAAAACATCGATATGTTTATCGTACAATACAAATGAGAAAATTATTGTAGATCAGAAGATAAAACCTCCTTTACATACCTACATACAAGTGGTTCGCCCCAGCTTCGCATGGGTTTAATTTATAAATTACCCGTGCGAAGTCGGGGCGCGAACTATACCTACCCTATGTTCATCACGGATAATGTAGGATTATAATGGTGAAAGAATTTTTCAAATCGGTTTAGTAGTTTCGGAACCTATTCAATGCAAACAAACAATCAATTGTTTCCTCTTTATAATATTAGTATAGAAGTATAGATAACTGGTCCTAATAATTATATTATAATAGGTAATACCTAATATTGATCTACACACAGGAATTACAAAGAAAAGCAAGCGAGAATATCAACCGTTACAAATAAGTAGATTTTAATAAATAAAGTACCGTTTAATAATTCAGTGTTGTACCCTCTAACAAAAAAATATTATACGCGTCCAAGTTCTTTTAGTAAGTACCTACCTAAGTAAGAATCTAGTAAGTCTGTTTCATAGTGTGATTTACCGTTCGCGCGTTCGGATTACGTGGTTTGATTTTTTATACTTGGTTACCATTTTTTTATGGAAGAAATTACCGGTTTTTATATAGTAACACTTCAACGTCCTCAACAAACTGAAATCCTACGTCAATACAATACTCCACGTTTTACATAACATCTAAACATTATTTTATATACCTAGTCAAACAAAGTGTAACTGCGTATTTGAACGTATTGTACATAGATACGAAATAATATAAACATATACTGACCTCACTCACGTTTGTTTGATTTGCTCGCAGGAAAACAGTTTATCAAATTGCTTTGTGAACAAGAGGAAATTGTTATTGTAATCCTAAACTGTATTTAAATAAACAAAAAGGATGCATTTTACTACATCACGAGTTGTTTCGTAATAGAACATATTGATCACAGAGAAATTAATACTACGTTTTAATATTGATGACAAAACTAATACGAAATAGACGACAAGACGGTAGTTTTACGCAAAATCATTAATCATTCAGTCTTCTCATACCCCAAGGCAAAAAATGCTAATAACGGGTCGGAAGCGATGCAACGGGAATCATAGAGGGCTTTGAACGAGCTTTGAACCATGCGTTTTAATCGTCTGGCTCCAAGGCAGGTAAAAAAGGTAACAATCGTAATTTACAAAAAATAAACTTGAGAATTTTACTCACTTGGTATCCCTCGGCAGCGTCTTGATGAAGACGTAAATCCATTTTCTGTATCTATAAACGCAGGGCGCGACCGCGAGGAGGGCAAATATCGCGGCTTTGGAGAGAGTACTGAGCACGGCGGCCATTGCGGCTGCCAGTGCCATCAGGGCGACGAGCGCTGCCAAGATAGCATCCATGGTGGGAGCTGGCCGCTAGCCCAATAGGACACTATAAACAGATAGTGGAGCCGAGCGGCGCGGGTCAGTAGAAGTAGGGGCGCCACGCGGAGCGCCGCCGAGAGCCCGCGCGTCAATGCGCGACTCGCGAGCCAGCTGCGCCGCTACGCGCATGCGCCCGACAACAGCTGACCCGGGCCCCGGACCCCGCACCGATCGCACGATATTACCCCACAAAAGCACACATTTAAAAAAGTTCTAAAACTTGGAGAAATAACAATCTCACGAGTGACGTTTGAAGCCTTGACATGCGCTTGACGGAGAATCAATCTATTTTTGAAATAGGTTTGCTGTCAGTAAACATCGACCGCATGAGGTGGTAATAGTTTCTTTTAAAAAGTTTGAATTGTTACTTTATTTTTATCTGCATACCTCAGCTGCATACTTATAGTTTCTGAATATAATAGTATAAGATTTCACGTTATAATTTTATTGATTGTTTAAACAATACGCTTGTAGTTCGAAGTGAAAAGATACTGCAATTGGACTGGAATAAATTATTGCATTAGGGTACAGTCGTCTGCAATAATAGGTATCATACACATTACACATTGTCACTACCTATTTTCCATAAAAATGTAATACACCTTTGATAGGTACCTACATCAAAGGGTCAATCAGACGGAACACAAAGGTGTGATAAATGAAAGCTCGTAAGCTTTATTTGCGTATTGAGTAAAATATATTTTATGAAAAATACATTTATTGAACCATCATTTTCAACATAACCCTTACCGAATAACGTAAGTAATGCTATCACAACTTATAAGAACATAATGGGCGACTAAAAGTAAGTAGAATGGCTATAAAATTATCAATATTAAAGTATTTAGCATTAGTTAATAGTATTTCTAACAAAATGAAAAATCAACAGTAATTATAGCCTTTTCTACTCTCTCTCCAGTCATTTTCCATTTTGTCGTAGGAGTCTGTAACGTTGTACTTAAATAAAAATAATTTATAACTGAGGCAAGTGAGATTAACCATTTTAAATAATTTAATAACAGATACAATATGTACATTTAAGAGTAAATAAGTTATACAAAATAGATAAAATATTTGGTTTTGTTGAAAAAGAGAATTAAATTATATCTAGTATTTTGAGTTTCCCATACCCTTATACCATGAACCAATTAAGATTTGGTCCATGCTTATACTATTCTAGTTAAGTACTCTATGAGCTTGTTTTAGGTACTAAACAACAGGTTTACTTAAAACGTAGTAAGTATCTAAACAATTTTTCTAATAGAATAGAATTCAGTACTTATAGATTTTATTTTAAAGAAATTCATTGATTTTGACAGTTCTAAGAATGATGTAAGTATATTTATGTATTTATTCTGTAGGTTTGGCAGACGTACACTCAGGGAGGTTAAAATGGCCGCTACTGCAATTCCTTTTAGGAATCACAAAATATGATTCGTAATTGTTTTTCTGTCACTCTTATTCTCATGTCTATGAAGAGAGACGGCATTTCAGCATCAATTGTATTATACAATTCATATTATGATTCAGCTATGACCATAATACCTACAGGAGAGTAATTTTCACTTTGTGCTATAATTGCCTTCCTCCTTATTTCTTCCTTATTGTTTTCAACATACTTCAAATATTGGATAGATTGTTCTCCTATAACATCTTTAATTCGATTATTTTATTTTTTTTACGTCTCTTCTATAGTTGTGAATATTTAATATTAAACTTCTAATACAAATCCACCTCAAATCCATAGTTACCCGGGATTAAATAACCATATTACATATATTACTTGAATATATAATATGTATACATAAACATACGGGGCGATTTTTTAACGGTGAAACAATTTCAACCTTATGAATAACACTCAAAATTTATTCAACTGTGATATTTGAAAAAAGGTCTAAAATACACAGATATACAGATTAAACCATGACAGCTACAGTTAAATATCAAGATAATTTTAAAATCACTATAAAATGACATAATATTACCCTTAATTTAAAAGCGTATGTCTGAAACACATACTGAAAACCCGTTGCTCCTACAAAATGGGAATGATCTATAGAATAAAATAATAAAATTACAGTATAAAAAAGATACCGTATAGCATAAAAGCAGCATTTGGAATGAATGATTTCTTGGTTATTTAAAATATCGTATATAATTTAACAGTCATCATTTACATCATTGTAAAAATAAGATAATTTGAATGAAAAAATCGGGGAATACAGTTAAATTTCTCAATCCTAACTAGGCCTTATGCATAGGTACTTGTATTTATAATATCCACTTTAACTAGACCACAAATATTTGTTATTGGCAATACAAACATTTCCTCCTTCCAATGTACTATTTGTTTATGATTAAAGACACACAAGGATAAAATAATACATTACACAAAGTGCTATGTCAATACTGCTGATATGAGAAGGTAGATGCAAAGGTTACTCTACTAACCGTGTGTAATGGTAGACTACTGTTTCTGTAATATTTTGTAGGCAAAATATCACTCAATTTCTGAAGCTACCACCATATTTGTAAAAGTAAAGACTGCTTTTCTGTACTCGCGCCGTCCCTCTCTTTCGTAAGAAAACAATAAATCACCATCCCGTTCAGATTTTGACACAGGTGGGACTCCCGGTACCGTACCCTTTCAGAAATTTAGTTTTATATGAAACGAACTCAATAATTATGTTATTACCTAAATTGTTTCGAATCTTTTTGCGACGCAATCTTGGGTTAGACACGTGCCGACATAACTAGCTAAATCTAGTAGTTGATAAATTGTATGTAGGTTATTGTTATATAAGGTTTGAAATATTGTAAGTTTTGTACAGGCAAGTATTTTTTTTTATTATTCTATGACATGTAGTGTAAAGTCATGGGTGTTACTATTATGTATTTATTTTGATGTTAAAATTAAACCTTGTGGTCGGGTCGAAAGTCTGATATGTTATTTATTGCTTATTAAGACAGTCTAATACTTTCTAAATATAAATAAACAAAATACAAAATGGAATTAGGTAATAAATGCATAAATTTGTATGTGTATATCAGATCTTCAGGTAAATTACAAACTTTGAAAAAATTTGAGAGGGTCTCAGTACGTAAAATCGTTTCATTTAGTTACATTATGCAAGTAGTTACCGTTTTGTGACCTTTTCAATCTTTTCGCTAATATAAATACATATTTAGATAATTAAAATGCAATAAAGATGTATAAGTGATGCTAAAATATTATGCGTTGTTTTACCTGCTTAGGAAGACAATATAATAAAAAATAGTACTTATGTCTTACTATGATAACCATTCGAGTTTTACTTATTTGTATATTTGAGCTACAACAGAAGAATATAAGTTTTATTTTTATCTCCCTTATTTATATTACCGACGAAGCGTTCATTCAATGAACTGTTGTTTCTCTCTCACTATTAACTTTTACAAAAGCTGTCAAAGAAAACAGCGACGCAATTTCAGAATTATAAACAAGGGGTTATTTTATATCCGTAAGTAGAAGTTATAAATATATCTGTCATTGTCTGACCACAGTAAACAAAGGTTCTAGAGTAAGACAGACATAGCTTCTATATATTTAGAGTTGAGGTCTAACCTTTGAGATACAAAATTAAGAATTGAATCACAGTCTAATTGTCCCACTATTGATCTTATTATACTCCTCAACACCTAGGGGAAGGTATTTGCCAAGTTTCAGATCTAAATAGTAAAGTTTGTCTTTCTTTACCAGATTCGGGTCGAAAGCTTCCTTTTGCAGATCAGTCTTCTTCATTTTAAATGTACCTGAAAAGGAACATACTGTTAGAACGAGACAAACTCATCAATCAAAAACATTTTCATGTAAAATGTTACCAAGACGAAACCAAATGGCTCGCACTGTCAAAAAGTTATCAGCCCGATTGTCTATCTTTGATAGCGACCAAAATCGGTCTCGAACTGTCAAATATGACAGTTCAGTGACCACGCGAGCTCTAGCTCTGTGACTCTTATCTCAACGAGACCGAACGCGACAAAAGATACCTACGCGATCGTTTTGACAGTTTGAAACTAATTCGAGGTTTGAGACAAGTTAGACAATCAGCCCGCAGATCTCATGTCGAACCAAACTAACTAACTAACTCTACACGCCCTAAACTCTACAAGCACTACCGTCACAAGCACTACCGTCACAAACTCTACACCTTAGTCAAAATATATGGCTTGGCCGTTTCGTCATTTAATATAGTATAAAGTATACGTAATATTTTTTGTCCCTCACCGAGTGCCGGCTTTTTTTTTCGCTCGGAACATCGATGTTCTAAAAAAAAGTACTTACCACGAATCCGTGGATTCACTTAATTTTTTGTCCCTATAGGCGACATGATTGCTAGCAGTCTTTATATACCTACTAAAGACTGGATCCTACACTGCTAAAGTATAGTCTGGCAAAAACGGGTAGAAACGGCAACTAAAATTTCATTACAATGGAAACCCTTTCTCTACTAATCTATGGTAAAGTACAGGTTTCTTGTCTATGGTACAGGTACCGAAGACGTCGGTCAGAAGTAATAATTTCCTTCTAAAAGAGAATTTATCTATTTCGCGTATTTAGCTTGCACAGTGGCGCCCCCTTATGTCTATTATTTTTTGCCAGACTATAAGTTCGTATGAACTAGTGGCCAATATTATACACTCACCCGTCATATCCATACTGGGCATAACTCGGAGGAACACCGGCCTGGCGTAAACTGGCAACTCGTTCGCCAGATCTCGCGCCAACTTGTCCAAATCTAGCGTGCCGTGCTCGTCCACTATTCCGCACATACCGGCCCTGCCTTCCGTGTTTGGCACCTAATAAACACAAATATAAGTTGTATTGGAACGTGAAATCTTACTTTTCTTTCCGGGGTAAGGTTTATTACGATATGATATTACGGTCTTAATTTAACGAAAAAGAAGTAACTTAAAAAAAAATTACACAGACATAATTTCTGAAGCAATTAAATAATGTTCATAAAAAAAATGTTTTAACCCCTTTTTTGAATCAGACGCATATTCCCTAGTGTTACCATAAAAATTTGGTGAGGATCTGTCGAGGATCTTCTCTATGAACAACATTCTCTATAATCTTCTTTATGAACAGAAATGCACCTCGAGAGCATTTTGCAGCTTTCCTCTTTGAGCAAATTGCTCATCTTATAACATTGAAGTCGGTTTTTTAATAAAAAAATAATTTATCCACTTGTTGTTGTACATGCTATCAAACGACATTGTTTACTAATATGTAACCTTCACTGTTTTGGAGGAGGTTCAACGGTTTGTTTATTCGGATGCCGTTATCAAACAAAACAAGATATCAAACTCGGTAGACGCTATTGGTATGTACTGGCAACAGGCCATTTGTTCGCAAATTTTGTTACATTGTATTTACTTTATAATTAGACCGATACTGAATGTGTATCTGTCAATCGATAATACAAACAAGAAGAGAGATTAAGATGAATGAGCGAACGCAACGGAATAACACGAACGAAATTCGAATTCAAAGCCCTTTAATAGAACTCTTAATTGAACTCTTGGACTAGCATGTTGTTAATACATGCTACACTCAAGGTTATATTACTCCGATCGGTCAAGGACTTATATAAAACGCCATTAGAATTTTACTTCCAAATATCTAATACTTACCTTTTTCCTTTTAATTAACGTCATTAGAATTGAATATCCAATACCTTTCTCTACACACAATATAACATTATTATAATCTATTAGAGCAGGAACGAGAGTCAATTAAACTATCTAAATTAGCTAATACTTATATTTGTGTGTCTTGACTGTGAGGCTAAAATGGTCACCATGCATTCCTTAACTAAATCACTTTGAAATTAAATTACGATTTTTACATTACACAACTAATTTTAAATCTCTAATCTTTATCTAAGTATACTAATGAAAAAAAGCGAAAGTTTTTTGTTTGTTTGAAAGAGCTAACCTCTGGAACTACGAGTCAGATTAAAAAAAAAATGATTGCATTCGATAGCTCATTTTTTTGAGAATTTTTATTGGTTTTTTTTTTAAATTAAATGACGGGTGAAACCACCGAATTATATGTGAAACCGCCAGGCACAGTTCAGAAAAATTGTAATAGTCTGATTCATAAAAGGAACTGCATAGCAACCTTTTTGTACTCTCCCATAGACAATTTTTTATCAAAGATCGACTCACCAATACACCATAGACCACGGCGTCTCTATGATCGGCGACTCTAGAGATGGCTGCCTCGACCTCTGTGGTGGAGACGTTCTCTCCGCGCCAACGGAAGGTGTCGCCCGTGCGGTCGCGGAAGTATAGGTAGCCTAGCTCATCAGCTACCAAGATATCACCTAGAATAATAAATAGTATGTACTAGAAGCCACATGAAAAGCAAGACCCTGCGAAGTAACTTCATTCTTCATTAACATTAACGAATTGTCATAGGATAGAGTCAATAATAGGTTACTTTGTGTGTTATAATTTGCAGAATGTCTCCATTTTGACTACGTAGTACTATTATTTATTCTGTGATTTGACACTAAACACTATACAATCTTGGTAATCTTTGACCTAGAAGAGAATGTTGTTATTAACCACCGACGAAAAAGAGGGGTGTTTTTTCTTCTTTATTTTGGCTTCGCACGGTTTGTGCATTTAGCCAGTGTCAAGTAATGAAATACTTATTTCAAGTTCTATTGACACAAGATAAACAAATACTTACATAATACAATATAAGATACACACAAAAAAGTCAACGCCGTGCTAAGTAAAACTGCTTACCAGAAATAAAAGCTGCGTCTCCCTTCGAGAACACATCTCTGACGATCTTCTTCTCTGAAGCCGATTTGTCCACATACCCCAAGAACTGGCGCGACGGGTTATTCGGTTGGATTTTGCCGATAAAGACGCCGGGTTCGTCTGGCGCAGCCACCTGTAAGAAATAGTGGCGTAGCCTTGTGGATAAATTTTCAAGGTTAGCTACGAGAGCGCAAGAGTTGTGTTATAAGCTTTAGCAAATAACATTTTAGTAAGGTTCGTAAAAATTGTATCAGGGACCCAATTTTACTAATTTACAACGTCAACTATTCCGGTATCACTGCGATTTGTTTCGTTCTCCAAAATGACAGTAATTTGTTTGAAAACGTCACCACATCAGAGTAACCTAACCTCATTGGTCATTAGTAGGTTATAAAACAAATCAAAAAAATCTAGAAAAAAAAACAAATCTAAGGTTATAGGTAGTTGAAGTTTTGCTTTGGTTGATCAAAGTTTGTTATTAGAATTGGCCTACAGGACAGAGGGTTTAAAAAGGTCGTTATAGCAAAATCACTATAGGAATTTAACTACATGCCGTCTCTTTTCATAGACTGCAAGTGACAAGAACGGCATACATTGCAATTCCTGCTGGAATAAAGGAATTGAACTATTGACATCTCCTTTCATTGACTGAGAGTGAAAAGAGATGGCAATAGTTCAATTCCTTTAATACGATTCTGCATTAGCGACCTTTTTAGCTCCGCTGCTGTAGCGGTCATTTTAGCCCCGCTGTTATCCGATAACGATTAGAATAACAAAAATTCTTAAATTCTTTATTGCACACAAAAAGATAGAATTACAAACATTGATTAAAAAGGTGATGTACAATGGCAAGCTTAACCCTAAAAGAGTTTTCTTACAGCAAACCTTGGGTTATAGAGACTTTATTAATAGATAGCTATGGATAGATGTGTACATCCGTACCCCTATTATAAATAAATAAATAAATAAATAAATAATTTATTCATAAAGTTGATTGCATAAATTTACAAGTTTTCTCATTTTACATAAAGGTAGAAATAACATACGAGCCTGAACTAGGTAATCCTGTGTTTCAGGCGAGAGAGAGCACAATATAATTATAAAATTATCAAATTACTAAAAATTACATAATATCAAACTATAACATTGTAAACAAGTTCTATAAATTAAAACTTAACTTAAAAAAAAAACTAATAATAATAATAATTAATTCTAACAGAAAGTCACTCTATTACAACTAACAAATTCTCTGTATCATCGTAAGACAAGGTTAGTAGGGCATCCTTAATGGTTGCCTTACACTTATTGTAATTTAGGGGATAAATATTTACTAATGCATTTAATCTATTGTATAGCAGAGGACCGTTAAATATGAAAAATCTAGTAGCAAATTTATGTTTTGTACCTTCTGGATTTTGAGGGCAAACCATATCTTTCCGTCTTTTTTTAGCAAGTTCACTGTTGTATGAAAGGCCTGCGTGCTGTTTTAATATTGTGTGCATAATGAATAACTGTCTGACTGTTAAGACTTTACAAGATTTATACAGGAGGTTAGTGGGAAAAATGAAAGGGCGGAAGGTGGCCACTTTGAGCACTGCTCTTTGGGCTCTCTCTATGGATAAAAGCAAAGTCTTACCTGCTCCACCCCATGTGGTAATACAGTATGATAATATAGATTTACAGAGGGCAAAGTAAACTTGTCTAACAATTTCCCAATCCGCAATGTGACGTAACTTTTTGAAAACAAATATTAATTTACGAACTCGATTTATTAGAGCACAAATGTGGGGTTTAAAGGAGAGAGTCTCATCTAATATTACACCCAGGTATTTAACTTTATCTACTCTACAAAGTACGGGACATGTGCATTGTTTATCAGTGTAGTTTTTACAGTAATGAGCAAGTAATTTAGGTGTCAGTTGGGAAGTCGTTCCTCTGCGCATTGAGAACTTAATATAATTGGTTTTTTCAGTATTTAATGTTAGTAAATTATACCGCAGCCAATCATTCACAACATTGAATCCATTTTGTGCGTATTTGTAAGCTTCTTTCTCAGAGTCGGCTGAAAAAAGGAGAGCAGTGTCATCAGCATATGAAACAATTTTTCCATGATCCAGATTGAGATTACAAAGATCATTTATGTAAACCAAAAATAGAGTTGGGCCTAAAATACTTCCTTGGGGAACACCAAAGTTTGTGTTTAGTTGGTCCGTGCTAGTTACATTCCCTATCCTCACGCATTGGGTGCGTTCCTCTAAGTAACTCTTGAAGAGTTTCAGCTGAGTTCCTCTAATACCTATCGATTCAAGCTTGCGCAATAGTGCAAAAATAGACACTGTGTCAAAAGCCTTGGCGAGGTCCAGAAAAATACCTACGGTATGATTACCTTTCTCAATTTCTTGTACAAGATAATCAGTCAAGTGATGGACGGCATCATCAGTCGAGATTTTTTTCCTAAAACCAAATTGCGTTTTGGATAGAATCGATTTATTTTCCAAATAGCTTACTAGTCTTTGATTTATAATTTTCTCTAATATTTTAGAAATCGAACAAAGTAGAGAAATCGGTCTATAATTAGTTACTTGATTTTTACAGCCAGATTTATACACCGGAACAACAACAGCTTTTTTAAGGCATTTGGGAAAAATTCCTGAGGATAAACATGTGTTAAAAATGTACGTCAAAGGAGGGATAAGTATTTGTCTGAATTGCTTGAGTATTTTAGTTGGTATATTATCCCATCCAGCTGCACAATCGCTCTTTAAACCCATGATTATCCTTTCAACCTCTTCCTCATCAGTATCCAGTAACGTGAAGGACGATAGTGTTGTACATTGTTTAAAATTATTGATTGTAACATAATGTGAATTGCCCTGAACTTTTTCCGCCAGGCATTTACCTACGTTGACAAAAAAATTATTTGCCAAGTTTGCAGACGTAAGGTGCGGTGAGTTAGGTAGTAATAAACATGAAGATGACTCACGCTGTTTCGAGGTATAAGTTACATTTTTAATATGTCTCCAGATCTTTTTACTATTCGTTCCTGCCTTTTCTAAAACATTTCTGTCATACTCTTTCTTTACATTTTTTAGCAAATTATTACAAAAATTTCGATATCGTTTATATGACAGTTGCAAAATTACGTTATTTGGATTTGACTTGGCTTTCATATGTAGTTTGTCTCTGTGTTTCATGCAGCGAATGAGGCCAGCCGTAATCCACGGTTTTAAATTATAATTTTTGCTGTTCAAGTAAATTTCTATAGAGTTGTTCTGAATTGCTTGTTGTATATTTTCTATTACAAAAGACATACAAAACTGAGGGTCAGCGGATTTATAAACTGGGTTAAAGTCTATGGAACGTAAATCGTATTCAAGTTTATTTATATTTAATTTACAAATTCTGCGAGCGTTATTTTGCTTAGGTAATTTGCAGTTTATGGTTATTAGGGCAGCATTATGATCGGTTATCGACGTGTTAACAACCAATGCTAGCGAGGGGAAATCCGATTTTAGTATGATATGATCTAAACATGATCCACTCTGAAATGTGGGAAGCGTGTGAGCTGGAAGCAAGCCATGAAATGAACACAGGTTGAGGTAGTCCTGGGCATCAGGATCGCTATTTTCTGGGAGAATGTTGATATTAATGTCTCCAATTAAAATAATGTTTTTGAATGACGATATTTCCTGCAGGGTTTTATTTAGAGAATCAGTAAAATTCTTGAGGTTTTTAAAGGAGGGAGGTCTATATAAGGCTAAAATTGCAAAATCAGATTCAATTTTAATTAACAGACTGTTGCAGTCTTGTATATTTGGCTCTTCTACTGATACGTTTAAGTGACTTCTGATGTAAACTACAATCCCATCGTTTTGGTTGTAACTTATTGTAGAGTTGTACATACTGTATCCTGGCATAAGTGGCACATTGTATTCTTGGGCAAGCCAACATTCTGTAAGGACAATAACGTCGAGAGGTATGTTTAGCCTTTGTTGAAGGGTACTGAATTTGTCAAAATTTTTAAAAATACTACGAATGTTTTGAGTTAGTATGGATAATGGATTACTGTAGGAAGACAGATATTGTTTGCACTCTTCAACTTTGCAGTGATTGGACTCTGATACAGAGAATTCGTCTAAGTCATGTAATAAATTATTAATCATTTTAACAAGACAATAAAATTAATAAACTATGTATAGAGTAAAAGGTCAGAAAATAATATAAATGTGAATAAATATAAATGTGAAAGTGTTTATTTGTCGTGGAATCGCGTCAAAACGGAGCGACCGATTGACGCGATTTTTTGTGTGGAGATAGTTGGAGGGCTGGAGAGTAACATAGGCTACTTTTTATCCGGGTACCACGCGAGCGAAGCCGCGGGCAGCAGCTAGTACATACATAAAAATGGGTACTCACTTGACAAAGTCCTTGCGAGTCGCGCACTGGTTCGCCCGTCTCTTGGTCCACTTTGATGATGGCGATGGGATATACTCTCGGGAAGATTCGGGAGACAAAGCCGATAGCGCCGGGTGTGCCGTCCGTATTCGCTGGAACATCCGTACCCATATTAAAAATGTGAAAGTGTGTTTATTTGTTTGTTTATTTATCCTGCTTTCACGTCAAAACAGAGCGACGGATTGACGTGTTTTTTTATGTGGAGATAGTTGGAGGGCTGGAGAGTAACATAGGCTACTTTTTATCCGGGTACCTACCACGCGAGCGAAGTCGCGGGCAGCAGCTAGTGATGATATAATTATAAATTTGACTTGACTGGCCTCTTAGCTCAGTTGGTAGTAGCTCTGCCTTCTGAGCTGTAGGTCGTGGGTTCGATTCCCACCCAGAACAAACATTTGTGTGAACATAAATGTTTGTTCTGTGTCTGGGTGTTCTTAAGTATTATAAGTATGTATTTACAAAAATTATCGAAGTATTCTATCAGTTATCTGGTTTCCATAGTACAAGCTTTGCTTAGTTTGGGGCTAGATGATGCTGCGTGAAATGTCCAGCATTATTTATTTAATTTTCGTAGTTCCAGCATATTTTGGTGAGGCTTAGTTCAATTTTCACCTATATAACGTCACGATAATTCACCCCATATATCGATTGTAAATAGAGTAAAGGCCCAGATCCTACGGTAATTTTCAGTTACCTATATTCGCGTTTCCTTCAGTGGCGCCGTAAAATTCGCAGACTTCTTTGATGTTGAACCGGTTTACAAAATCACACCAAATCTGTAAACAAAATTATATTTAATTAATAAGGTGTATATTTTTCTAGGTGGGTATAGGTTAAAATTATAATTTAATACTTTAAAATTTAATTGCAAACATTTTGGATTGATGGGCCAATTATTTTTAACCTTGCATGGGTCATGTTAACCAAGTGAGACGGTGTGGTGCTTAATCTATTCTCTGCCCAGCCACCACGCTCGTTGCTCTCCGAACAAACATACAACAATAATAATATTATAGATGTTTGTTCTGTGATGAACTTAGAGAAATATTTGTCCTGGGTGGGATCGAACCCACAACCTACATACCTAGCGCAGAAGGCAGAGTTACTACCAACTGAGCTGAGAGGCCAGTCAACGTTAAGGGCCTTTGTCCACGGCAAGTTTTTTCAACCGTACGGCTAACACGCCGTACGGTTGAAAAACGTTCCATGCACACGAGGCCCCGTTTTTTCAAAAGTACACGGCGTTTTAGCCATACGTTTGAAAAGTTTGTAGCCATACGTTTTAAAAAACGTGAGACCTTCACGACACGGTATACAAGGTCTCACGATTTTTAAAACGTACCTATGGCTAAAAAATTTTCAAACGGATGGCTAAAACGCCGTGTACGTTTGAAAAAACGGGACACGGCAAATGTGGCAACACGCCTCATCCCTAATGTCCATGGCACGTTTTTTCAACCGTACGGCGTTACACGTGTGTGGACAAGAGTCCTGGCAAAAATCCACGGTTAATAAAGGGGTAATAAGCGGTTGTAAAGCGCGCCGTGTCAATAGAGTGCCTATAGAGCTCCATACAACACTCATAGACACGGCGAATTAACCATTGATTTTCATAGCGAAAAAAATGTGTGTGGATGTTTACCTGTGGTCTGAGCCCATTGCCGTAGATAACTCGTACTTTGTGCGCTATGTCGTTAGGAGACGGCGGTGTTGCCAGCACATAGCGACACATCTCCCCTATGTAATGAGCAGCCTGGAAAAAGAACAAAGTTAGTAGGAATTTATTCAGTAAGTGCTTGTTTCATTATCGCAGAGTAAGTGTCCTTGCGGCGTTGCCCCTGTAGTGATGGTATATGGTGATGGTGATGATGATGATGATGAAAAGTAGCCTATAACCTTATTCAAGAATTAAGCTATCAAACGCAGAAATATTTTTTCAAATCCGACTGGTAGTTCCTGAGATTAGCGCGTTCAAACAAACAAACTCTTCCGCTTTATTATTTGTAGATAAATAAGTCAAATAAGTTAAATGTCGTATAAGATCAAGAAGACCTTAGAATGAGACAAGTATAGAGGAATGACAAATGTTAAGAGGACAGAGCAAATGAAGCTTTAAGTGGGAATATTTAAAGTTCGATCTTTCGTCACGCGTCACGCCCCAAGGCAAAAGTATAAATTACTTAACGGCGATGATTTGCTAAATAAATGTTAGTTGTAAACATACTTTACATCCGGTCGTTTTGTTACAGAAGTAATTTTGAAATTAAAAAGTCGTTTTGGCCGAGAGGGATTGTGCTCTCCACCCGAAGGTTGTGAGTTCGACTCCCGGCCGTGTCAATTACTTTTTTATTTCGAAAGATTTATTTGCATATTGAAACGAGCTTTAAAACTGTGAAGGAAAACATCGTAAGGTAGCCCGCAGCATAATCAGCACCACACTTATTGGCTGTCTTTCCTGTGGATAAGAACACAATAGTGTTACAGTGCAGTAGATGACGTCACTATTCACTACTACTATCCGCTTCAGGTAGTTTTACGCCGAGCGCAGTCGGCAAAGTACTGAGAGGCTGAGAATTTGGGCTGGAGTAAGACGGTGTAGCCCAACACTAGCGCTTATACCAATCTGTCAACTATTGCTGTGTGGTATAGAGGGAGAGTGCAGTAGAAGACGTCACTCTCTAGAACTAAAAAGTACTATTCCACTTACGGTTGCTTTATACCGAGCTCAATCGGCAAAGTACTGAGAGGCTGAGAATTTGGGCTGGAGTAAGACGGTGTAGCCCAACACTAGCGCTTATACCAATCTGTCAACTATTGCTGTGTGGTATAGAGGGAGAGTGCAGTAGAAGACGTCACTCTCTAGAGCTAAAAAGTACTATTCCACTTACGGTTGCTTTATACCGAGCGCAATCGGCAAAGTACTGAGAGGCTGAGAACTTGGGCTTGAGTACGACGGTACAGCCCAACACTAGCGCTTGTCCCACGCTCACTACTCCTCCCGCTGTATGGTAAAGAGGGAGAGGGCAGTAGATGACGTCATCACTCTTTAGACCCAGGTAGTGTAGCCCTGTTGCTATGAAAACGTATCTGGAAAAGGATTTTTTTATATTAGCGAAGAATTCGACTCTATTTGAAATGGTTATGTTAGCTCAGTTGAAGAATGTAAGGATGGACTTAAGAAATGTTCTAATTGTGTATTTTTGTTTCAGGCCTAAACCAGGGGAACCGATTTTTACGAAACTTGGAATAGGTGATCGAAAACTTACCTAGCATTAGATATAACAGCTGCCTTCGGCAAGCCGGTAGTCCCAGACGTGTATATATACAGAAGTTTTCCTTGAAAGCCGTCGGCGTCGGCTCTGGTCCATTTCGCAGGTGGAGTGGTCTCTATCAGGTTGATGACGTCAGAGATACCGTCGCCACCAGCGCCTCGACTGTTCGACGGATTGATCGCGCGATGCGTGAACTTGTACAACTTTAGTTCTGGATCCAGTTGACTTCGTACATCTTGTACGGCTGCAAAGAATTAATGGATTTTATGAAACATCTTAGATATTCATACCTCTACCTATAAACTTTACTCAACTTCTGTCAAAAGTTAATCACCGTTTAAAATAATGGCATCCTTTTTTGTTAGTCTAAATACTATAAATGCTCAAGTCCTCAGGGAAACAGACTTACTTAATACTTCTATGTATGTAGATGTATCATTCATTTTATTTATTCTTGTTGTATAGAGACCAAATCTTAACATCGAAGTCAGCGACCGTACGTCGTCGATACGCATAAATCTATTCCGTTACGATGACATAATTACGAATGTTTATTGCCGTATAAATACTTAATGTCTAATTTTTATAGATAGGTATTCGGTATAAAAAAATTACGTTTACGAAAAATGTGAAAGTCACTTTTGCTTGGAAGCTACATGGTATCCCTGCGTGCTTTAAGCTACGTTTTATCCCGTTATAATGAGCGATGCAGCAGCAAAGCAAAGAGACAGTGACATGGGCATACTTGCTTACTAATAATGACACCAACGCAACTGTAGTACCTTTATAGTAACTATTGGATGTTGTTTACTTATCAACCTCGGACGAAAGAACCGAAGTGTTGAGCCATCGACCTTATTATCCATTATTCGTATACAACAAAGACAAGTCATTGACCGGGACGGTTGTAGCACATAGCAGCTCTTTCACTGACCGATAAGAGAACAAGAGAAAGTGCGCACTTTCGTTCGATCTCGCAAGAAATATTTCTTAATGATACTACAAAATTTTCCGAAATAAAATAGTATAAATAAATAAATATTGCTGGACATTTCACACAGCATCATGTAGTCCCAAGCTAAGCAGAGCTTGTGTTATGGCAACCACATGACTGATATACTACTTATATACATTTTTTTTTGTAAATACATACATAATATACATAGAAAACACCCAGACCCGAGACAAATATTTGCAGATCAGTATATTTTTCAGGATAAACCATTATGCCTATGATACGCAAGTACGCATGAATAAAGTGTGTCTTATTACCAGTCAAAAAAAATCTGGTTTAAAAAATTACCTCTACCTCTTTAATCTAGAGTGGTTCGTATAACTCTGGTAACGGAACGGGGTTTTTAGGCCACCTAAAGGCCTCCATCATGGCTCCGAAAATTTAACGTGCAATCCCAAGAACGCAAGCGAGTAACTAAACTAAAGAGATGATTCTGCAATCTGTAAACTATTTTTTTCCTCATAATGAAAATAAGTTTAGTATTTAAACACGTTATAAAGAACAATCAAGAAATTATTAATTTACACTTTACAGAGTCAAATCTTGGACCAAGTATTTTTAAATGTACAGTTGATTTCGAGTCTACTTGGTGTGTAAAGGCCTTTACTATGTACTTACGAGTACCTACACTAAGTTTTGCGGTCAAACTCCGCGAATCCGAGAGTCGGCCTTGATTCGTGCCTTGAGTCGTGCTACCGGCGTTTGACTTTGAATCCGCAACCCAAATTATAATTCGAAACGTCCAAACGGGCAAAGTTCATGCATAACTTTACTTACTAAGGAAAAACAAAAAATGTGTTGGTCTAGGGCTAGCTGGTGCGATGTATTCTCTCATTCAATCGGAAAGTGTTATCTTAACCGCGCATACATTATTTCGTCTAGCTAGGTAAATGCGCAATAGCAAGATGATAAAAACATAGTACGGAAACCAGTTTTAATAGGCAGTGTTGGGCTGTCAATATGCTAACTTCTGCAAAATTAGCTTATTGCGACAAAATATATACCTAATTGAACGATTGATCTTCAAAAAGGATCTAAGAGAATATCGTGTCTTTAGAATAAAATCTTAATTTTGTTTTGAATAATTTATAATAATATTATGTACAATTATGTACCTACTTTTGATAATTCTAGTCTTTCAACAACAATAAAATCGACATAATTCGTTGCTCTTTTAATTATTTTAGTACGGAAACCTTACGTAGATAGTAATTTATGCAAAACTTATTTACATACTCGTATTACCTAATACCTATAGAACAAGAATATGACAAATTGGCGGAATGAATACCTAAGAACTTATCTAGTTCTATTCTACAAGCTCATTTTCATTGAATTTATGGATTATATTTATTTACTTGCCACATTGTTTACAGAAATAAATTGTGACCAAATTTAAAATGACTGTCTTGAAAATGTAAATGAAATGCCAAAGTGAAACATTGTGGGCACATGTTAAAATGGGTCACCATTTCCAAATACAGGTCAGTTTACACTACATTTCAAAAAGTTCTGCGAAGAAATGCGAAACAGTAACCTATTTACCTACTTTAAACCACAGATCTGAATCTAAAAAATATCCTACTGATAGATCCTGAATCCTGTGGGAATATCCATACAGAAGAAACCACGGGTATCAGTTAGTAAATCCGTACCTCCGTACCTATATTATAAATGTGAAAGTGTGTTTATTTGTTTGTTTATTTGACCTGCTTTCACGTCAAAACAGAGCGACGGATTGACGTGATTTTTGTGTGGAGATAGTTGGAGTACTGGAGAGTAACATAAGCTACTTTTTATTTGGGTACCATGCGAGCGAAGCCGCGGGCAGCAGCTAGTACCTAAATAAACCATCAATCAAACGTTTAACTGACCGATGCTATAACAATAGTGACGTCATCATGTCAAACAAGTTACATAAACTCACTTGACTGGTACTCGTCGGAGAATATTAAGTAGTTGCATTTAGCGACATTAATGGAATGTACAAGCGCATTCCCTCGTTGGTTGGTGTTGATTAACGGGATGACAGCGCCGAGTCTGCTAACGCCGAGCCAAAGGCAGGGCTGCTCGGGACAGTTGTTGAGAAGAAGTCCCACAATGTCTCCTTTCTTCACGCCTTCGGCTTTGAAAGCAGCGGTCACGCGTAAACTGTAATCTTCCACCTAAAACAGAATAATTATCATCATCATCATCTACCTCCAGTCAGGCCATATCGTAATGTGGAGTAGGCTATCTATAACCTTCCTCAACCATAGCTTCAAATGCAGAAACAAACCTCGACTCAAGGACTGTTGAAAAGTCGTCATTACGTAAATACAACAATAAGTATAGAAAAACCAATACCAAATACCTATCTTGCAGTGACAATGAATGAAAATGAATATTTATGTAGGCACTCCACTGTTAAAAAACAAAATACAAAAATTGTATGCTAACTTCTGCAAAATGTGAGCATGCGAGGATCTTAAATACCAAAACAATGTCAATAATGCAATAATACAATGTCTTAATTGTCTGTAGGTATAACTGAACCAATAACTATTATATACTTAGTTACCTACTTGCACATCTAGCTTTGTGTGTCTGTCTGTATAGAATAGAATAGAATAGAATAGAATAGAATAGAATATAGTCTGTCTGTATTATTCCTCCATTTCTGGTCTAATAAATAAATTAAGTACCTGTTGGAATGTCCATGTCTCCTCCTTGAAGAGAAAGCATGGCTTATCCGGATGTCTTTTGACCACATTGTGAAATATATCAGGTATGGTGTCATCTCCCATACTGAACTTCCGAGTTGCCCACATAATTTTCACATAGCTTATGAGGGCACTGAAACAATTGGTACATTCATTAATTTATGAATACCTAGGTATTAATTTTTTTTTATTTTAAACAGACAAGGGCCTCTAGGACTTAAGACTTTAAATTAAAACAGTGGGGGCCTTAGGTGGTGCTGAGGCAGGGAATCGCCCCGGGTCTCGCGCAGTTCATTGAGTTCGGAATAATATTGGGAACCTAATTCTATCCTACTTTATTATTATAAATAGTAGTCCACGCGGGCGGAGCTGCGGGCGTTCACTAGTCATCTATGTATTGTATGTATAACAGCTTCAACCAGTTTGCACATTGTTATGTTGTTAATAGAGAAGTAAATAACTTTATGTTTACCAAATAAAGACTTAAGTTTCTATAAAACGTTTATGTTTGAGAGCAAAATCTTTATGTAATAAGAGTAACTTATTCACATCATTCCATTCCAGAGTCATCAACCTCTCATTCTATCTATGTCTATTTTTAATGTCTATCTTTAACCTCTTATCTATCTCTTATTTATTAAAGGAAGTAGGTAATATGACTGGTGTAAACACATAAAAACCATCACAGTGCATGCCTTTGAGAAATGTTAAAGGTGCATGCAGATAATTGTTTCATTTTGAAAAAAATGTTTTTTTAAATGAAACAATTATCTGCATTGTTTCATTTTGAAAAAAATGTTTTTTTTTAAATGAAACAATTATCTGCATGCACTGTTATGGTTTTTATGTAGTTTTGACTACTTCTGACCATTTTAAAAACATTTAGTTACTAAATTTTTCTAATTGATTTAGGTACAAATATTTAGTTCCTGAATATTTCTCAATGTTTTATGGTGGTTTGGCTTTATGAAATATTGCATTTAACTTAAAGAACCACGTAATGTTAAAGCTAGTAAAATAAAGTTACACACATCAACACACCTTCATCAGATCACAAAAGGTATTATGCTGTTTGTAGTATTATCAACATCAAAAGTACCTGTCATTGATGTATAATATCATACACAGTATGGACAATTAGCATAGTGTTGTAACCTTTACAAAATGCAAGTAGGTATCAAGTACAGGCTTTGGTCAATGACAAAGAACTACAATTGAATTGTGAGGGACAAAGTCTATAAAGTCAACTTAAAATGTTAATTGTGTCAATGCTGGATTAAAATTGGGCCAAATGTTTCACAAGAGCATTTGAAAAGATTTTTTAGTGTGTTTAGTGTTTTTCTACTTATTTGCTAAGATCTGAAAATACGGTTTTAAAGTGAATGCATGTATAGTAGATGCAAAGTATTAACATTCAGACTAATTTTAATATAGATACAGTTCACACCATGGATCTAGTCATTCGTGAAGTTAGCCATATCACTGCCCAATAGAAAATTTAGTACGAAAAAGCTGCACTGCACATTGAAACTGCTAACTTCGCGAATGCCTAGATCCATTGTGCGTACTGTAAGAGTTATTTACTAATTATTTACAAAACTGAAGTACAAACATAAAACTACATAATAAAAGTTCTAAAGAAAGTTTTACAGATAATGTACATTGACACTAAGATAAGAATTAAAAATTAGTGCCAGTTCAGTTGGTTTAGTCAACATTGAATGAACAGGTTATTTATGTTAGTAGGTAAAACTCACGTAAGATCTCTCTTGGAGGTCCTCAGGGCAACGTAGCACCATCTCGTATGGAACACCAGCAAATACAGAACACCAAGGAGTAGAGTACCGACGACAGTACACAAAAACCCTTGATTGAGCCACACGGCAGCCGCGGCCGCGGCAAGACCGATCACGATAACAGACATTGCTATTTTTTTACGCAATGAGAAGCGACTGACTCCCGCCCGCACCATGCGAGTATGCGAGGCTCTCGACTGAAGAGCGTCGACACACTCACCACTCACTTCATTCAAAGCGCACGCAACGCAATACTTGCGACAAGTTTTAATTCATGCGCGGAACGGCATATTATTACAAAAGTAGGTAATTTTGGCAACTTAGAACATGAAACAAAACAACAAGCACGCCCGCACTCTATTTTATTGTATAAAAATAATTTGTTTGATGAGATCGATAAAATCGAAGCGGGCAGCGGACGAAACTAAATTTGTGAAACCAGTTTTGATTGTGTTGTGTTGAAATATTGCTTACGTTACGACTATATTAAAAAGCGAAATACATTGATGATTATCTCGTAATTTTAGATGATTAGTGTGTAATTTCACAGTAAAAGACCGACCTCATGATGACTGACAGACAATGTTTGTTTGTTTTTGTTAGTGATGGGCCAACTCGAGTTACTAACTCGAGTTAACTCGAGTTAGGCTTATCTCGAGTTAACTCGAGTTGAATCTCTGTAACTCGAGTTAGGATTGGCCATTGGCGCGGTAGAAACGAATCAAGCAAAGCAATTGACGCGCTCTTTCTCTCTCACTCTTTCGCAAGCGCGGCGATTCGTTCGTTCGTAGTGTGAACGCTTTGTACCATATCTAGCCAGAACATCAGTTCAGATTATACCTTTTTGTTGCAAAATAGCTCTTAATTCAACCGCATAAGATGCCAATGCCACCCCGCAAACGCCATAGACAGCGCATCGCATCAATCAAATCAACCGAATGGAATGGAATAATAACACCGAGCGTCATAAGCATAACGCGAGTGAAGTTTGTTTGCCGATTTGTGACATTGTCACAAATGACAATGACAATCATGACAATGACACAATCATTGGTTGGCTCCAGGTTGGCTCTTGTAAATTGCAGCTATAGACAAAGACAACTATAGACTGCTGGATCGTCCCTTCTCACTCAAACAAAAACAAAGAAGTATAAATGTCGCAGCCAACTGGTTGAATTAGCCATTCAATTAAATGCCTAGCCATTTCATTAAGCGCCGCCATTCAATTAAATGGCTAGGCTAGGCGGATAGTTAAATCATTGAAGCGTTTAAAACGTTCAACACTCTGCCTGATTGAAAGGCCGCAAGAATCTTTATGTGTGCAAAATATCAGCCCGATAGTTCTACAAACACAATAAAAACCATAAAATTTGAGGGTTTCCCTCGATTTCCATGGGGTCCCCTCATCAGATCCTGATTTGGTGACGATGGGACCACCTCGGGAGTATACCCTTTGTAACAAAAAAAGAATTTTCAAAATCGGTCCACAATTGACGAAGAAATCGCGTAACACAAGTACAAAAAAAAAAAAACATACAGTCGACTTGAGAACCTCCTCCTTTTTGGAAGTCGGTTAATCATTCGTTTTTTTTTTGCGCAAACTAAACTAGGATTAGGTTTAAATAAAACAAATTCTTCACTCAGTTTCATCCAGCTAACTCGAGTTGTGTTTATCCCGAGTTTGCCCATCACTAGTTTTTGTTGGAATCTGCTGACAGTGACAGAACAGATGATAGCTGTCAGCAATGACAATGACAGACAACTATGCCAAAAATGGCAATAGAGTCCGTGCCAGCACTCAAGTCCTACGGCAAAAGCGGGAACTAATTGTTTTATTTACTGCAATATGCTTTTTTTAATCACGGTCGTTCAGTTGTTCTCGTGTGTAAAATTAACGAAAGTACAATCTTACAAAATTATTATTGTTCAAGCCATTTACCGACAGTTAACATTTTTGGAGTAAGGTGTTGTTTGAAAAAATTATTCACAGGCTGGGTACACCATTATTTCTTTAATTGAAACTAAAGCTGTTAGTGTAATCTTTCGACCTGCATTAGCAAAAGATGAATTTATGCCTACGAGATAGGTTGTCTTAATTATATGAATAAAAACATTTTAGACACATTGAAAAAGTTTATTTTCTCATTTTTTCTACATACCTACCTATTTACAAAAACATAAATACTTACACAAGTACCTAACTACTACTTAACTACGTGTAAATACAGTTTGGCAAAAAATAAGTAAGTATTACATAATTAATGTGTCACTAACAATATACTTAGGTACCTACCTAATATTTTGTTGCCTTTTATGAGTCCATTTACTTAAGTTTTTTTTTCTAAATTAAACCTACTTGCGTCATTTAGATCATCTAAGTATAAAATAAAATGCAACTCTTTAGTCAACTAAGTTTTCAATAATAATTTTAGCCTAACCAACCCCATTGAGAACTTTAAAACTTAATAACAACTTACTTACTATGTACCTACCAGATGAGTTAAATAAAACTGATCTGTGCTACTATTTACAATATCGTTCTAACTTGATCAATCTCAGTCACAGCTTTTATCACACGTTTAATTCCATTCACTTTATAGGATATTTTATGGTCCTCTGTGGCAATCGATTTCACAACTGTTTCCAAATAGTTAGCCTTGGAAAACCAAACTCTTTTCATTTCTTAATTACAATTTTATTTTTAAAATCACAGTCTAATTTGTCCCGAAACAATTTTGTTATATTCTTCCTCTCCTAAAGGTACATATTTGTCTATTTTATTATCTAGGTAATATAGTTTATCTTTGACCACTGATGGATTGTAGCCTTCCTTTTGTAGATCAACTTTTCTTAGCTTGAAAGTTCCTGAAACAGAAAAAAGTTCAATTTAAGTGTGTGAAATGAGCGTCATTAAGTTAGTGCTGAAGATTGCTTTTCTTCATCCATCAATCAGAAAAAAAATGGTTAATTTAGCGCTCTGTCTCGCTCTTTGGCCTAAGAATTGCATAACGTGTAAGTATCCTACTTTTACCGAAGCTAACTGGCTGAAGTTAGCAACCATGGTTGCTTTTACCGAAGCTAACTAACTGAAGTTGGCAACCATGGTTGCTTTTACCGAAGCTAACTGACTGAAAATAGCAACCATGCACAATACGATCTCTAGCGCCAATTTCAGAAAGTGTTTTCTTACCAGTCATATCAGCGCTATCCATCAGTCTTATGAACACAGGTCTGGCGTATTTAGGCAGGTCTTTGGCCATGTCCTTGACGAGTTTGTCCAGGTCTAACGAGTTCTGAGGGTCCACGATTCCGCACATACCCGCGCGGCCATCAGTGTTGGGAATCTGGGAAGAAAAGACATAAATTACATAAACAGATATTACATAGATATACTTAATACATAACATTATATAAACAGATATAGATCTGTTTATATAATTTACACTAAGTACCTACCTAATACTTAGTTAAGTGTTGATAATTTCAAAAAGGAAATGACAAATGAAAAAGTAGATAGGTAAAATATCATGATATTTTATGACGTCCGCAGAAAGAAATTTCCTACTAAATAAGTGAGTGCGTGCTTGTAAACTCAGTTCATTATTTTTAACTAGCTGACCCGGCGAACTTCGTACGTCCGTAATTTGAGTTATAAAAAAGCTGTTCCATACAAAATGTGTGAGAAAATGAACTTTCTTTTAGGAACTTATATTTTTTTATTTGTGAATTTTTCAGAAGTTTTTATAGGTACCTACCTACTTAGTTTTTGTCTTTAGTATTCTGCTTTCGGGATGGAGACAGATCCAAAAAATAAAAACCATGAAAATCGGACCAACCGTTTTGATGCTTCCAAACACTTTAGTTAGAGTAGGTAAGCTCGATATTTCTCTAGTTGTCTCCCTAGTTAGGGAGTGTACACATTGCGTTTTTTGCAGCGCGTTTGTATCGATACAAACGCGATTCGAACGCGATGCGAACGCGCAGCCCCCCGCGCAGCCCCTCCCGGTTCGCTTTTGTATGGAAAAAAACGCGTTGCGAACGCGCGTTTGTATCGATACAAACGCGCTGCAGAAAACGCAATGTGTACACTCCCTTACGTGTGCGTGCGAGCTTTTCTGTTCAAATGTGCATGTTTAGTGTGTATGTAGGTATGCCAGTGAGTGTAGTGTATGTGCGTGTAGTTGCGTGTGTGTGTGTGTGGGTGTGTGTGAGTATTCACCTCAACACCAAAAACGACAGCGTCTCTCTGGTCAGCGACTCTGGAGACGGCTGCCTCGACCTCTGTGGTGGAGACGTTCTCTCCGCGCCAACGGAAGGTGTCGCCCGTGCGGTCGCGGAAATACAAGTAGCCTAGTTCATCAGCTACCAGGATATCACCTAGAATAATAAATAAATATTGGCGGACATTTCACACAGCTCTATCTAGCCCCAAACTAAGCAAAGTTTGTACAATGGGAACCAGTGGTGGTGGGATGACAATTGTCCATATTTTACCTACTACATTCACGAATAGAATAGTAAGTAAACTCGCGACACACCCACAGGTGGGAATCGAACCCACGACCTACCTACAGCGCACGCGCAGAAGGCAGAACTATATATACCAACTGTCCTGAGAGGTCCAGTCAATATCATCAAAAAAGGCCAAATACTTAGGTATTGCGTAAAAAAATAAATGAAAATGATAGCGACTCCTCAAGGTGCGATCAAGAACCTTCTATATCGAAGGTTCTTGGGTGCGATAGACATTTCTTAGAGGCAGGTCCAAATACATTTTGGTCCATACTGCCCGCCCACGTTTTGCAGAAGTTGCCATTCCATACGTGGCAGGTTGCGAGCCCATCGCCGCTAAAACTCTTTCCGCACTAAGATAGCTAAACTTCATGAGTTGCTGAGGAAGGTTAAAAAGCTTTTCATCATCATCATCACCATATCACTACGGACGGAGGCAACGCCGCGGGGGTGCTGGTGGTAAATTCCATGGGCGTTTAAAAATACTTCTTCAAGAACGAATAGCTACCTGATATGAACGCTGAATCTCCTTGAGTAAAGACATCCCTGACTATCTTCTTGTCCGAAGCTTCCTTGTCCACGTAGCCGAGGAAGGCTCTCGAAGGGTTATTGGGCTTGATCTTCCCGATGAACACTCCAGGCTCGTTCGGTTTCGCTAGCTGGAAATTTTTATTTTATTATTTAAGATTAATTTATTATTTTATTTATTTAAGAGCCGTGTTGGCCGAGGGGTTTAGTACCTCGACTTTCGATCCGAAGGTCGTGGGTTCGAATCCCGGCCGTGCATCAATGGATTTTTCGTTTCGAAAAATTTATTTGCGCATTAACACGAGCTCTAAACGGTGAAGGAAAACATCCTGAGGAAACCCGCGGCTTAGTCAGCCCCACACGTATTGACGATGTCTTTCCTGTGGATATGGTCGGTTAAGCTGAGAGGATGGTTTAGGTACAGGGCAAGCCTACTCCATCTCAACATTGTCCCAGGCACTACAATGTCACGATAAGTGTAGGCAAAAGATTGCCTCCTGACACTGTATAAATCATCTAGTAAAAGATGTAAAGGCCTAAGTTTATCACTTTTGGACGTACCTATAGTTCCCTACTTTCAAGTGAGATCACGCAGACGACCGGACTTCTTGCACCCTCGGAAAGACAAGGCCCGAACTAACGAAATTGCCAAAGTGCTCTAAAAAGTTTTTAAAGCACTTCTGCATAATTAATTAAGTAATCTTGGAAATTTCGCTAGTTGAGACTTGAGAGTTGAGACCTTGTCTCTCCGAGGGTTCGTTTTGTTCTCTGTTTTTCGTTTCTGGTTTGTAAATAAATAGAACCTACCTGGCACAATCCTTTCGCGTTTCGGATCGGCTCTCCCGTGTCTTGGTCTACTTTGAGTGTGGCGATGGGGTACACCGCTGGGATGATTCTCGAGACGAAGCCGATGGCACCAGCCTTGTTGTCAATGTTCACTGAAATCAGAAGAAAACTTGAAGCCTGTTGCATTTGATAGCTCATTGCTTGAGGAAAGATAAAGGATAGGCATTTCAATCCTACTAATATTTTAAAGGCGAAAGTCCGTGTGTGTGTGTGTGTGACTGTTTGTTACCACGTATCTCCTTAACCACTTAACCGATTTTGATGAAATTTGGAATGTAGATAGTTTAGGTTCTGGAATAACACATAGGCTACATTTTATCCCGGGAAACGGATGGTTCCCGTGGGATAAAAAAGTAGTCCACGCGGGCAAAGCCTAGTTATTTTATTCCATAGGTATACGAGGTCAGTGTTTTTTTTTTTTCAGGGCCACTTAGGGGAATTCTGAACTCATTTCTTTCAAAATCGAGCCCGTAACTTCTAATCTTAGCATGACTTTTAGATAAATCTCACGACTTCGGACTTCCCCAGTAGCCCTGAAAAAAATCACCCTGTATACGCCCTTTAAATTCTAGAAAAAAGAAAGATGGCGGGTCAACCGGGCATTGTACACAAGTTAAACAGGGCGTAGTTAATAATAAGTAGTAAATAGTAAGTCACACTGAATAAATAGTGCCTACCTTACCTAAGTAGGTCCGTAATGTAATGACTTTTGTCCGTAATTTGTAGGTATGTAAACCTGTGTTCATTAGGTAAACTTATTAACTGCAGTTGCAACTCACCGATATTAGCATTTCCTTCGGTCGCTCCGTAGAATTCAACGACCTTTTTGATGTTGAATCGTTTCACAAATTCATTCCAAATCTGAAATAAGTACAAAAAAAAATTGGTTTTTTTTTTGTTAAAATATGTGGCTGACTAACGTTTACTTGAAAAGGTGTGAGTTCTCCTAGCAGCGGAACAAATGTTTGCATAATTTACAAATATTTGTTCCGGGTCTGAATGTTGTAGGTACTAGTATTTTAAAATTTTAAAGTAGGTACCTACCTACTCTTAGATTCTGAAACCGACACAAGGAATCCTAGCGGATCAATACTACGAATGTGATTGTTATGTTTTTAAATACCTACTTAGTAATACTTACTTATAGTTTATAATAATTTTATCATTCATAATCTTTAGTTTCTAACTTTAGTACCTAGCATGAAACGTGAAAAGAATCTTTGTGGTATCTTTGTCTTGCGTTTTATTACCTAAACATTTTGGAAAATTCAACGTAGGTATAAGCTGGCTGGGTATAAGCACAGAATGTATAAGTACCTACCTAAGTCACAGAATGTTTAAATAAAAAAAATAAGGATTAAAATATTTGTTTGGAAATTTGGGTGTAAACGACCTTGGTCATTTACATAAGAACCTTCATGTAAACAACATAAGTGCAATAAATAATCGGATTTGAATTGAATGAGTGAGCATAAGTACTAACCGTAGGTCTCATGCCGTTTCCGTAAACAGTCCTGACTTTGTGTTGTCTGTCGGTGGCCGACGGCGGAGTCGCCAGCACGTATCGACACATCTCACCGATATAATGAGCTGCCTGTAAAACAAAAATGGTAAATATTAGGTACAGTTATTAGGTAGGTAGGTCAATCTTCAGAATCAACGCACCTGGTTGATCGCTATGGCGCCCCTTAAATATCGATATTATTACTTTTCTGCCCTTTCAGAGGCCAATATGAAAATATGCTTTTTTAGACACCTTCTCGAAAGAAAAATACAGAAAAGTAATAATATCGATATTTAAAAAGCACCATAGCGATCAACCAAACACGCTGATTCTGAAGATTGACCCTCACCATAACTTTAAAGAAATTATTTACTAAAAAAATTTTAAATAAAAAAACTATTTTTAGAAATAAACAAGAACTTATGGATGGTATTTTATCTACAAGCAGCGGCGTTCCCTCCGTATAGTGATGGTATAGGTAATGCTTATGATGATAAAAAGTAGCCTTCCTCAGGAGTAGGTATTCATGAAATATAAAATATTTAATGAATACATAATTAAGAGTTGGTACCTCGTATTAGCTATCAAATGCAGAAATATTTTTTCAAATCCAACTGGTAGTTTCTGAGATTATCGCGTTAAACAAACATACAAACAAACATACAATTAAACTCTTCCACTTAACATTATTTAAATAAGCTATTATTTTATAATTATATACTTTTTAACGCACTTAACTAATGTAAACAATATTCTTATACGACTATTGAGAAGTAGGTTCTAACAGTCAACCACAACCACAGCACAGTTACAACCAAAATACGAAATTTATCTAGGTAGGTACTGTTTAATTTTCTTCAAAAACATTTAAAGTAACATTTTAAGTAAGTACCTACTTGTGTATGATAACTATGTAGGTATGTAAACGCGCCAGCAAGGTACCAAGAGGTCATTCAAATTTGCATAACATTGTCAACAAAGAAATATCGTAATGTTACTACATACTTACTTCGATACTCCCATTAGGTACGACACGATAATCTCTATTTACTCTAATGTCATAGTCATCTTGCAAATTGTAGGTACCTACCTATTTTTTGTACATAAGAACAATCCTCATCAATCACTTCCGTCAGATGATTATGCACAACACAAGCATGTAAGTATTTATGAATGTTAAGCTCTCAAGTCAATATCAGCTTTCTCTCAAGAGATTATATGACTGAATGCATCGATCTCGACTTCGCTGCGCTTTCTCCTTTCACTCGCTTCACAGACTGTATGGGAGTCTGCGAAACAATGAACTGAGAATCGCATCGTAAATGCAGAAAGCTTATGAAATGTGATTTCTCATTAAGTTATATTACTTTACTTTCGTAAAGACTTGTGGCTTAAGTTGACGCTCGGACCAAACTGTTTTCGATTTTTTTACAATTCTCTATGAAAAATAAGTAATGCTCTTGTAGCAATGATTCAACGCTTTCTTCGGTTTCTAAGGATAAGTTTCAGCCCATATTTTAAATATTTAAGTAAGCGCCTTCAAATTAGGTCTTGACGGTTAAAATTTATTTTTTTTATCGTTAAAGTTTTGCTGAGAGGTCTAAATCAATAAACATCAAAAATTTTTAGCACCATACCTTCATAATTCACAACTGCCTCACAATAGAATTTATGATACTACTGCGAGCAAATATAATTCGTTTGCTAAATTTTTTATACAAACTTTGTCAACTTTAGCTTCCTACATAGACAAAGTTAACTGATAACTTCTTGGTATTTAAATATTCGAAAATTAATAAGATTAATGTTATTAATGTTAGGTACCTAATCCAGTACCTAGTGATAATTTATTACTAGGAACATCGTCATAATTTGATACCAGAAAAAACAATACTTAATCCTTGAAAATTCCGGTCGGGTAGACGTATGTACCTAATCAGTTGACTTACGATTTTGAAACTTGTTTGAAGGTACAACTCACATGCTTTGCTTGCACGTTGAGGTCACAGCAATCTTGACCTCATACTAATTGGTGGGTATGCGTGTAATAAAATTGTTCATCTAAACCCAATTAGTCGGATAAATTACCAAACAATGAATGTTATTTTTAACTACAGTAGGTACAAACATAAAACTGAATGTTATTTTTTACTACAAACATAAAACTGAGGATAGAGATAAATATCTCGTAAGAATTGAGTTCAAATACAAAAATCACATTGATTAGAGCCCTTTCAGTTTTCCCGAAAATCTCAATTTTTCCGAACACATTTAATTTTTTTGTTTGTTTAGTTAGGATCTAAAAACATTTGGAACATTTAAGAAGTCATCATCATCATCATCACTGCAGCCTGACTTCACCCACTGCTGGGTATTAGGTCTCCGCTTTTTTGTGCCACTTCTCACTGTCCTGTGCTAGCCTCATAAAAAGTCATACCAGTCAAACTAGCAGCGCCCTCGCGGCGTTGCCCCGTAGTGATGGTTAAAAGTGATGATGATGATGAAAAGTAGCTCAAAAGATTAGCTATCAAATGCAGAAATAATTTTTCAAATTCGACTGGTAGTTCCTGAGATTAGCGCGTTCAAACACACAAACAAACTCCTCCGCTTGGTATAGATAGAGTGATTTAGGCGTTTTCAAGCGCTTTTAGACCAAAGAAAACCTTTTCATTATTCAGCGTCCGTTTCTGAGAATACAAAAATCTTGCTGCACCAAACTCACCGTAGCATTATACTTGATGCAATCAGGGAAGTAAGACGAGGCAGAGAATTTAGCCCGGATAGCGACAGTGCAGCCGAAGATGAAGGATTGTCCCATAGTGATGCAGCCGCCGGCAGAGTGGTATAGAGGCATGGGGCAGTAGATGACGTCACTCTTGCGCAGGCTGCCTAGGTAATGCACGCCCGACGCCATGAATACCATCCTGAAATGTTCAACGGTCTTAAATCTAGGGGGAGTGGCCACTTTGCGTTTTTGAGCATACAAACGCGCGTTCGCATCGCGTTTGTTTGGTACAATATCTATTTATTCTGTGGGAAGGGAGCTGACTGCGCGTTTGTATCGAGAAAACGCAGTGTGGCCACTCCCCTAAGCACTTAGACAACAAGAGATGGAATCAGCAAAAAGTTGTAAACATAATTTGCCTCATTATAAAAAAGAATATTGCACCAAAATACAGTACGTAACTTAAAAAAAATTGCACTTTGCCCAAGATTTTGGAGCAGCCGTAAACTCCGACTTAAAAATTATAAATGACAATTTAAATAGTCATCTTTTTAAACCTGAAAATGTACACTTTATTTACAGGCCATAGGTATTGTAAGTCATCGGTGCCTAGCCGTGGTCCACCCTATTTAGTCCTATAGGATATAGGACAAGGTATATAACACTAACCTTGACGAAGAAATGACAGCAGCCTTCGGCAGACCAGTAGTACCGGACGTGTAGATATAAAGCAGCTTTCCATTGAACCCTTCTCCGTCAGCAAGAGTCCAAGGGGCCGGCGGAGTGGACTCCAGCATCGAGGTGAAGTCATTCGGAGAGTCCACGACGTTGACGACGTTTGATGTGTTGAGCGGTCGTCGGTTGAACACAAACAGTTTGAGGGATGGACTCAGTTCCTTTGCAACTTCTTGGAATACTGAAAAGAAATGAATAAATATAGGAGAGGAATAAATCGTGATTAACCTGAAGAAACCAGGGTGGCCAGGCAAATAATATAGGTAAGTATACCATAGATTTTCAAAAGAAATTACCAGCCATTACGCCAATATAAAACTTTCCAAAATAACGATAAGTATTATGTTCAGAGAAAAATATATTTTTGACGTAAAATTACCTAGATTTCATTGAACATTTTAAGAATTGAAAACTTTCTAGCTTGCTATAAAATACTCGTAGGTAATTAATTGACTTTTGATGATACATAGGTTTTAACAACATTTAAGTAAAACCCAACTGAATTCTACGTTGCTATGCCATAGCAGCTATTAAGTTTCACTACGAGCAGGGGCGTATTTACCCTTGGGCCAAGAGGGCCATGGCCCGGGGCGGCAGGCTACGAGGGGCGGCACAAGCCGCCCCTCAGCCTCTCAGCATGCGCCTTTCTTTTTGGCCTTATAATGCCAAAAGAATTTTTAAAAAAAGCTTACCTGATTAACAAAAACTAAAATTTGGTAGGCGAGGGGCGGCTTGCGCCGCCTCTAGCTCTCAGCTTCATGAGCCTTTCTTTTTGTCCTGACATGCCAGAAGAAATTTAAAAAAAGCCTAGGTACCGAATTAAAAAAAAGGTAAAACTTATTTGGTTGAGAGAGAGGGGGGCTTGCGCCGCCGCCCCGTGCTTTCAGTTTCATGCGCCTTTCTTTTTGTCCTTATATGCCTGAAGAAAGTAAAAAAAGTCTACTTAGGTATCTAACAAAAGCTAAAACTTATTTGGCTCGGAGCGAGGGGCGGCTTGCGTCGCCCCGCGCTTTCAGTTTCATGCGCCTTTCTTTTTATCCTTATATGCCCGAAGAAATTGAAAAGAAGCCTAGGTACAGTCAGCGTCATCAATCGGTATCCCCCTATTGATTTTAACAAGGACCCTTTTCATTTCAACTTTGGATTTCAGTCGGATTTGCTAGTATAGGAACTCGAGCGAAATTAGATATCCATAAGTATACTAGCAAATCCGACTGAAATCCAAAGTTGAAATGAAAAGGGTCCTTGTTAAAATCAATAGGGGGATACCGATTGATGACGCTGACTGTAGATAGATAGATAGATAGATTAACACTTTATTGTACACCACATGAACATTAAAACAAATTACAGACACACAGAACATTAGGAGCGAAGTACAATGGGCGGTCTTATCGCTATGAGCGATTTCTTCCAGACCTAATCAACAAAAGCTAAAACTTATTTGGTTAGGAGCGAGGAACAAAAACTAAAATTTATTTGGTTGTAAAGTTTTAGACATCAAGACTATCGTTTTACTGACTGGCCATTTTCAGAGATTTTCATTTGACAGGATACGTAGGTTTTCTTTTAAGCTCGAAGGGATAATTCGTTACAATAAATTGGTATTCTGGGAATAAATCCTCGAGACGATTTTAGGAAAACATTTCTTTGGGTGTCACAGTTACATTTGTCATAAAAAAATTCGGCTCGCTTCGCTCGCTTATAGAATAGGAACCGACAAGCAGCCAACCTGAGCCTTTGAGAACTTCTCAAAGAAAAGGTTGGCAGCGAAGCGAGCCGAATTTTTTTATGACAATTTTGTCATAAAAAAATTCGGCTCGCTTCGCTTGAATATAGAATAGGAACCTACAAGCAGTCAACCTTTTCTTTGAGAACCGTAAGCAAAATCAAGTGTCTGTTGTTGTCTTAAAAAAAATCGGCTCGCTTCGCTCGCTTATTAAGCTTCATGACTATTTTGCGAGCAGAGTGCAAACCAAGTTTCAAGCCCGAGACAAATATTTGCAGGGGGCGGCAAACCTTACTGGCCTAGGGCGCTGAATCTTAAAATACGCCTCTGACTACGAGCAAATACCAGTCTCATTGATAGACAAAAATACGGTACATGCATACTTAAACACCAAATTTACTAACGAAAAAAGACACAATGATGTAAATTATCTACATAATATCAATTGGGAATCTTCAATGAATCCTCATGCCATTCTTCAAACAGTAAATCGTTCATGTGACCGATCCTGACGTCAAAGGCGACACACCACACATAGGTACTTATTAGTGAGAAACCAATTCATTCATATGACAAGAACCTATAATAAATAAAATGAGCTTCTGATTGCTTATAAAAAACTCTACCTGACTTTTATTTAGAGAGCAAGTGGCTAAATTACTAATTTTAAAGAACCGACTTCAATGTTATAGGTAAGCTGAGCAATTTTCTGCACTCTCGAGGTGCATTTCTGATTATAACTCTGAAGATTCACAACAGATTCTCACCAAATTTTTGTGACAACAATTGGAGAGGATACACTTTCAAACTAAAAAAGAATTTTCCAAATCAGTCCAGCAGTATTCGAGTAATCGGTAACATACATAAATAAAAACCGGTCAAGTGCGAGTCGAACTCGTACGCCGAGGGTTCCGTGCCTAGCCATGGTGCCAATTAAGCTAGTCCGCTTAATTGTATGAGCGCCCATACAACTCGGAGGACAATTTTAATTGGCGTCAACTATGTATGTATGGGAACACCCTTTAATTTTCAACTTTTTTAACTTTTTGGAATTTTTCCTTTATTTGTGCTATAAGACCTTGCTTTTTGCCAAATTTCGTTATTCTAGGTCAACGGGAACTACCATTTAGGTTTTCGACCCAAAACCTCTAGGGTACTTCGGGTTGACCTAGAATTGTCAATTTTGGTTACAAGCAAGGTCTTCCAGCACAAGTAAAGGAAAAATTCCGAAAAATAAAAAAAGTTGATAATTAAGGTAAGTTTTGGTACTCACAAGTTTTCACGAAAACCTAAATTTGCCTATATCTTTTTATAGTGTTGACTCAGGACCTTGATTTTTATACTCACAGTAGGGACTATAGACTTTAGTATATGGTATAAATTTCAACTTGCTAGCTCTACCCGTTCCTGAGATAATCGATGGTGACACACGGACAGACGGACAGACAGACGGACAGACGGACAGACGGACAGACGGACAGACGGACAGACGGACAGACGGACAGACGGACAGACGGACAGACGGACAGACGGACAAGAAAGTGATCTTATAAGGGTTCCTTTTTTTACCTTTTAAGGTACGGAACCCTAAAAAGCACAAAAAAATTCAGATGAATTGAGAACCTCCTCCTTTTTTTTGAAGTCGGTTAATGAGCTTGTGATTGCTTATAAAAAACTCTACCTTACTTTTTTTAAAGAAAAATTAAACAAGTTCTCGACTGTGTGCGTGCGTCTACGTTTACCTACCTAAGTTGCGTCTCTTGTTAGGAAAGTATTAAAGTCATTGAAGATCTCTACATGAGAAATTAGAAACACCATGTCATCTTGTTTATCGAATATATTTGATAAATTTTGCATGGTACAGTACCTACACTCAATACTTCAATAGATTGTAAACGTTTCGTACGATTTCGGGTGCTTGAAGTACAATCGAAACGGAAAATTCATTGATGCACGGACGGTTTTTAGACAAGGTTTTTTATCTTCACTAGGTAAATTAAGTACTAGTGCTACGATTCACTAAATTAAGTAGGTAAGTACTAGTGCTACGAATATTTCACTAATGTCGATGACATTTCAATGCAATGTGCCTTGTAAGTGGTTCGATGTTTTATAAACGTGATCAGGATATCGTTGTCATTGAAGATCTCCTTGAAAGTCAGTAAGCTTAAAGCTGTCCTAGGCAATATTTCAGGTTACAAACCAGATATGTTATTGACAAAAAGTAAATGTTAATAAATATCAATCTATAGGTACCTACCTACCAATGTATAAAGCGAAAAAGTTTGGTTTTTTATTTGTTTTTATTCTCTAGTTGTTTGTTTGTTTGAACGCGATAATCTCAGGAATTAGCGGTCGGATTTGAAAAATTCTTTCTGCATTTGATAGCTGATAAAAATTCTTGAGGAAAGCTACTTTTCATCATCATCATCACCATTATACCATTACCACGCGAACAACGTCGCGCGCGAGGGCAAAATTTTAGCCTAACATTGATGTCTTTCCTGCGGGTGATACCACCCTGGTGATTTTATTACCCGATCAAAGAATGAGTGTAAAACAACATTACATACTTACCTAACCTACATTGTTTTCTGAAGTTTTATGCATCATCCTGAATTATTGAACATGCATTCAAGCAAATCTTGTTCTGATTATATGCTATCAAAAAAAAACTCACCGTTCTGGAACTCGGAGCCATAAATCACGACGTCGCACTTCGCGATATTGACAGAATGCAGCAAAGTCTTGCCAGTCTGGTTGGTGTTGATGAGAGGACACACGGCTCCGATGCGCGCGGCTCCAATCCAGATCGCGGGTAGTTCGGGACAGTTGTTCAGCATAACTCCCACAGTATCCCCTCGATTCACGCCTTTGGACTTTAGAAGGGCGGTCACGCGAAGACTGAATTCTTCCACCTGGTGAATGAGACATGTATACTATACTTCTATATGTTTATCTATAGGTACTTATATATGTTTATCTATACTTCTATACTAATTATATAAGTATAAAGCGGAAGAGTGTTAATATAAAACATGTCTAACTGCACAAATTGATGAAGATAAATTGATGAAGATTTCAGAATTAAATGCACAAACAAATAAAGATTTTGATTCCAAAACTTTCAGAGCTTTTTTACCAAAACAAAATAATCTAGGGAGTTCCAAAATTCCTAGGTAAAACAATAATTTTTTATTTCATTAATCAATAATCACACTGAATTAAGTATAAACAAGCCTTAACCGGAACTTAAAAACAAAGTTTTAAGTTACTTGACGTCTCTAAAGTCCTATTGCTCAAATGTTTGGTTGTATTGTACAAGCAAGCAGTACCAGTTTTTGTACCGTGTGGACTGGCTTTATCTCTTAGGCATACAAACATTGTAATAAAACTTTATTAATAGAAACAGATTTCCCCTAAACGGCCCTGAACTTATGCAGTTGTTTGTGCTTTTTTTACAAAATTAAATAGTTTTCCTTATAAAACAGTAAAAGTTATTTTTACCTGTTGGAATGTCCAAGTCTCGTCTTCAAATAGAAAACAGGCTTTATTCGGATGTTTCTTGACCATCTGGTGGAAAATGTCTGGCATCGACCAATTCTTTTTCGTGAAATTTCTTGTAAGCAGTAGAATCTTGATGTAACAGTATAGAGCCCTGTAGATTAAATGTTTATTGAATGCTTCATGTTAATGGTAAATAAAAGCTAGTGATGAATACCCTAGATCTGTACGTAATCCTAATAGGATTGTCCTGGCCTGAACGAACAGCTAAGACAGCCTTATGGTGGCCGCACACCTATCCGCACCGCATGCGACGAACGAATCGAATTTTAGAATTCTTTAAGTAGGTATATGAAATCGTATGAAACCTCGCACCCTGCCCGCGGTCGAATCGTCCGATTCGACCGAATCTGGCAGTACTTCGAGAATTCGGCACGGGATAGGTGTGCGAGCAGCCTTATAAGGAAAGAACTTTTACGCCATGTCTATTTCTATAATTAATCAAATCTGTTAAAATTGTGGCTTATTGAAAGAGCATTGTTTAATGATAACGAATTCATAAGTAGGTAATTTGCATTTATTAAACATGACATTAAGTATCAAATTAAGTATAAGTATTTTTTTGTTTTATTGAAATGCAATAGGTAGAATTCAATTTATTTTTGTGTAGGTAATCAATTATTTATATACTTACTTATGTCGATGTTTTTTGGTGAAGTAGGTAGGTACCTATATGACACTATCCATAATATTTAAGAGTTTGTTATAGACAAAAAATGATTTGATTTAAATTAAACTGATGTTAGCGGTTTTTATGTACCTAATTTTAAGATTTGCCTTTCGACTGTATTTCCTAATCTTTTAGGCTGATAGTGATAATATTCTAAAACCTACGTTTTAATATTATTTGTAACTATGCTTGACTAGCAGTCACACTATCCCACTAATCACATCACATCACACTAAGCTTCTTCTTCTTTCGTATGAGCAAGTGGCCAACACTAAGCTTATCACATCACATCACACTAATATTATAAATGCGAAAGTTTGGACGTTTGGATGGATGGATGGATGTTTGTTCCTCTATAACTCGACAACCACTGAATCGATTTGCCTGAAATTTAAAATATATCTACATAGTTAATGACCGGGAATCTTCCGGGAATAGGACATAGGCTACTTTTTCTTCAGGTACCACGTAAGCGAAGCCGCAGGCGGAATCTTGTAAGTTATAAGTTAGCATCATAAAGGTGACAAAAAAACCTGCATAATTAGGTATTATAATTCTTAATAACACAACAAAGAAGTTGCTTACATTGTTTCCTTCAAATTAACATAATTTCCGACCCTTGAACTCTGCGATTACTCAACGAGTACCTAATACAAAATGTATTATCTTCCTTCAGACAATAAGAATATTGTGTGGAAGTCTGTGTAAAAATTATTGACTTCATTACAATAACAATTGTCTTAGGTACTGTAATAAAGTCAATGGTTTAAAAATATGCTACTGTACACCTTTATGAAAATAGCTGCTAAACAACACTCAGGCTGTATAGAGGATGCAATTGCATAAACAGCTTGTGTGCTAGTTGGGAATTCTGAAGAATTGAAATAGACATTAAAAAAAAACACATTCCGAAAAATAGAAGCTAGATAACTTTACAAATTCTACTCACGAGAAGTCCCTTGGGGCCGTCCTGATAGCGATCCAGATCCACTTCCAATAGAACGCCAGCAGGTATACCACGACCAGGATCGCGAAGACCAACAAACTGGCCTGCCAGTCCTGGAACACCCAGGTCACGGCACTGGCTCCCACCAGCACGCCCAATGCTAGCAACATCACTATCACTCTGCTCCACGGGAAATCATTACCAGGAGTGTTCAGTCCTCTCTCTAAATCAGCGTCTTTATACTTCAGCTGAAACAACAGTCTCTGTTCAGTTCGTAAACTAAACTGGCTATCAGAAGATAAGATATACCTAGATACCTAGCCTACAGGTGAAGATAATACCAAAATAGGATTAGTATTAGTTTACAGTAGTACCTACAGATTAAAACTAGTGGCTCTGTGAGCTGCAGACCTCGTGAGTCTGTCTTTGCTTTGAACAGAATAAATGTTTACAATTCTCTAGTTTTGTGATGAGAAGGTGGTCCCAGGTGCTCCATCAACTTCACTAGAATCGGATGAGAAATGCGACCTGCAGAGGAGAACATACAGACAGACAGACAGACATCCGGCGGATAAACGAATTCATTTTTGTCCAAGCTGAAGTAAACGCTTCGTTCGCTTCGTTCGCTCGGTCAAAAATATTAAGTAGGGAAGTACTTATACATAGGTATTTTGTGACAACACACGAACTCTAGTGTATATAATCAATTAATCAGTGAAGGAAAACAATATTATCAAAATATAAGTAAGTGTTCTACTAATAGTAGATGGACTTGAAACTAAATAAGATACCTACTTGCAAAAAATGTAAGTAGGTAATGCAAAAAAATATGCTGTGCCCGCGATCGACCAATCGCTACTATCGCAAACTAGTTATAAATAAGCAAAAAAATAACAATTTGAAACAAAAAACCCGACTGCGAGTATGGAAGATTATAAAACAAAAACCAAAATTTAACCCTCTCACTAATAATGACGATTTTTTTATAGCCTACTCGCACAGACCTAGGATGCTAACGCATACACACTGCCACAACAATACGGCACAGGAACTATTTGATCAAACTAACTATACTGCCAACATGACGGCATAAGAACTATTTGATGAAACGCACTCTAACATGGAAATCAATAAATGTTTCCAAACCCAGGATGATTTTCAAGGCAAGGCGTTTATGAAGCCATTTCGAAATTCAGGGGGGAATTTGATGTTAGCCGACTATAGAACATTGAAGACTGACAACAACATAAATAACGTGCATTAGGTACCTACCTAATATGTATGTACCTTAAAAGTGTGTACCTGATGTTGATATAGGTACTCGTATGTTGTTTGTATGTAGGCATCCAAGACTTCCTTAATCTCAAGTAAACCTTTTTCTTTGTTCTCAGGTTAGTCAGACCTCTGTGTTTTAAAGTAGGTACCTACCTAGACCTACCACTGTTTAAGTTATTGATAAAACAAAAATGACAAAGCCATTGTCCTGACTATCCATCATATTTAAAATCTCTTCCTTGAGCTTGGCTAAATAGTATTAAAATGGGGACAAATATTGAAATTTAGGATTTTTTTAAAATGGATTCCAATTTACCTACTCTGGTGATCGAAAACATTGTGCGACTCTTGCAAGAGACTGGAAATAAGGACTATAAATATAAGATAAGATAACGTTTATTTGGCACACACACAGAGGATACAGAACAGAAAAAGGTACACGGAGAATGTTAGTTATAGGTAAACATAAAAAACAGACAATAAAAACATACCAGTGTAGGTATATAGGTTTATATTTCAATTGCCTATGTGGGTTTCCTGACATAATTCATACATACAGGTTAGTCAGACGGAAATTAAAAAATTTAAAGAAATTGTGCCCTCCACCATATTGAATAGCACAAACTAATGAAGCAATAACTGGCCGATGATAAAATTACACTAATTGTAGGTATCTCTATTAAAATGGCGAGCTTGTGCGAAAAATGATAGGTAATTATAATTATATTACCTAAGTATCTTATTCTTAGTAGGTAGTTATGTAGGTACTTACCTACTTCTTAGGATTACTTCTACGTCAACAGTCGATGTGCGTCAAAAAGAGTCAAGGCTGACCCCATAGCACACCATTAATCATGCGTTTTGAAATTAGCTAAATTGTAACAAAAAAGTTGCAAAAAATGTTGCTAAGCTATTTTACACTGAAATGACTAGGTACCTATTATAATGTAGGTACCTACTTACCTACTTCTTTTGATGGACTAATTTTATTTATTTTCTTAGAGATATAACTACGTAGGTACCGTGCACATCATTAGAGACTTACCTTACCAATTCGAAGGAACTTAACATTTGTAAAATATCCGCTTAAGTTTTTAATTATTGCTCAGGATTTAATAGGCAAGGCACTAACACACACACACTCTCTTACAACAGATTTCAGTCCAAGAGTGTGAAAAATTACTGCATTTTCAAGCTTTTTATGATAAACTTTAAATTCATTTCTTACAATTACGCGAGAACTCTTTGTTGAGTTTTAGCCGCTAAGTAAACTCACCTCAATTTTCTGGTTGTTAGAAGTATTGTTCATGTTACTGTCGACGTGCACCTCGTTCGACATTTTCAAGTTTTCTAAACAATGTTTGGAGTTTTAATAACACCAGTTGCCTTTGTTCCAGGTTGTGTTCTACAGATGTTCCAGAATCATCTTCAACTGTTTTTGTTTTTTGCCTGAAACAAAAGAGAAAGTTTCTAATGGTACCTATATTGTTTTTTAACGTAAAATAAAAGAGATGGGCAACAAACTTTAGTCGAATTCAAATTGAAAAATTATTTGTTCAGTAAAACCTGTGAGATCACATTATTGTAATAATTTATTAAATAAACTAATGCCATTGGTCCATATTTATACTTAGGTAAATAGATTACAGACTAACATTCATACAAAATTATAAAACTAAAAACTAGTCAGGGCACTTTAGCAGATGAGAATCTCGCTATAAATCATTTGTGAATCTGATATAACGGCCTTTTAGCCTCTCTTTTCTTTCGCGACTAACACCATGAAGAATCAGGACAACAAAAATATACGGGATGGATATATAACAAATACGGGTGCGGTTATTTATGAAGGGTCTTAGCTATGCTTACATGCATTGGTATTTTTACGTTTCAGGACTGTTTCCCCAAGATGTGGTAGATATTTTCTCAGATCAAGCTTTCAAGTTTCTTTAAAGATATCTGAGTATCGCAGTAGAGTTACCTACTATATAGCCAGGCTAGATGTCTGCAAGAAATCCAAACGAACAAAGGTGAACGGTCTTTGGAAATGTAGAGCAAACACTTTATCGAACATGAGCACTCGAACATTAACCTCACGTAGACGGTCATAAAGGGCCTGTTCCCTTTGCTATGCTATTACAATCGAATTCAAGAATATTTCTAAAGTTTAATACATTGATAGCCAGGTATTTACATTTTCGTCATAAGTAGGTATAAGTAAGCCTAATTCTACATTGTAAATGTTATTATATTTTTCTGTCCAACTTTTCGAAAATAAAACGAGCTCTTTACTCTCTTTATTAAATTCTATTTCAAAGAAAAAATAATTTTCCAAATTGATCCAGGCGTCTTCGAGTACCTACCTAATCAGATAACATACCTACATGAAAAAAAAAAGATTCCGATCTCCTCCTTTTTTTGAAGTCGGTTAATAAACACTAGGCTGCAGTTACTTGGAACCGCTTGCAATCATCCGAATACATTACAATTCGTGACGTGTACCAACATTGCCCTTCTCTGTAAGGTATTTAAGTAGAAAAATAATTTGCCGGTTTTCAAAAGTCACGACATGTGTACCTACCTACGTTATATCTCTGTCCTTGTGATATATTCGAAAGTACAACTTTTGAATTCAAAAAAATTGTGTTTTGTCGAGATTAAGTAGCTTCGTCGTCTAAGCCCGTAATTTCTCTACCGTTTATAAATATGTAGGTATAATGTGACATTTCTTGTGCCAAGTTTTCTATCACTAATCTCAGCAGTCTTCGCTTCACACTTTACTTCTCTTACTTTTACTTATTTTTATTCTATTTACCTCGGACTCAATAACTGCAATTCATGATTTTTTGAGCATTACCTACTGTATGACACAATAGTGCGTGTAATCGGGGTATAGAGTTGTATCGGCGTGTATTCAGCTTTCGGTTTCGCTTTCTTCGACACGATAAAGGCAGCGAAGGGGGTTCGTTGACATTTACTTTCATTCATCGCTTCGTTCGAGGTTGCGGATCAAAATGCATTTAAAGTAGGTAAGTACCTACTTAATATGATTGTGATTCAAGATTAGGACTTTCAGCGATTAGATGGAAATTTAACAAAACATAAAACTTCAGGAGGTATGTAGGACATAAGTAGATTGTAGGTAGGTAGGTAATATTACATAATCATGGTATAGGTTCTCTACTGCTAGTTCGAGCTACGACGTGGCAATCACATTGAAGACTTACCTACTACTGCAAATACTTGACTTGACGGTAAAAAAACATTACCTAAAAAACTTTAGCCTGGTAAAAAAGCATTAAGTATGAGAAACTAAGTAAGTAAGTATTTATGTAGTAAAATTATGACTACAAAGTAAACAACTAAACAAACCTAGTTCCACATTGCGTGAATGAAAATAATGTTATGACTGAAATAATTAGAAGAGTGAACAGAGCGTATCAATTGCATAAATAAAAACATAGCGTACCTATAGTATTTTTCATAATAGAAACGAATTACGCTACAATATCGAATAAGGCTTTAATTAAGTCATTGCAAATACCTACATAATTATGTTATGGGTACCTATTTGTAACATGGACGACAATTAAGAATCCTTGGGTATGTAAGTATTTGATTTGGTCATCAAATGTGAAGTTTACCAATTTTACAATATTTCGACAGAATTGACATTTGGAACACTTAAAAAGATTTTGGAATCAAAAATCTTTAGGAAAATTACATTTTAAAGGTAAATCTAGGCTCGTATGGATATAGCAGTTTAAATAGTGTCGCAAGCAGACTTTTTGACAATCCTCAATAGCAGCATTTACACGCAGAGATCGCCCCGCGGGAAATAGCACGCGCCATTCCAACCTTTGCTAATAACCTTACATGTAGATGCGCGACGCTGCAGCGTCGCTAAAAACTTTGCCAGATCGAACTGTCATGACAGTTTGGCAAAGTTTTTAGCACAGTTTTTGTGACAGTTTATTGCACGCATCACCGTTCATAATCGTACCACGCGCCAGTCCAAAACTGTGAGAGTAATTAACACGACAGTTTTATCCGCGGTTATGTGTACAGATATCTGTGCGGTTCGGAACGCAGTCCAGATGCGTGGTAAAAATTCTACCGTGTAAAGGCCGCTAATGGAAACTGAATAACGTTTGTTTGATGTGCCGGTCTTGGTAGAACATTATTAAGTAAGTATTACCTTTTCGGCAAGAACTCATTCTCGGCAAATACTATTGTCGCAAATTTGTACAGTTCTTGAGAATATAACAGTTAAGTACAGGTATATTTAAAAAGTTAAATACCTACCATTTTTTGCAGGATGTTATGCGTGTTTGTACTGCGAACTGTTTGTCTTTAGTAAATGCGGTGTCAACATACGACACATACATCCGAGGATACATACCCACAAATGAATTCTTTGATCAGCTAGATATTAAACGAAACTCCTGAGTGAATAACAATAAAATTCTCGTGTAAAGGCTCATTTAACTTAGCTCGCGGTTACCCAACATAAATGCATGGGTCCAACATATCGACATTTTTAATGACAGTCCTTCCGCTATTTTTAACTCTCTGAGAATGTATTTAAGTTTTAATTAAGATAGTTAGCACTTTAGTTTTTACTGTAAGCTTTCTGTCATCATAACTGTATTAAAGAAATACCTAACTAGAAAAGCTTATGTTCGACTAGCAGCGCCCTCGTGGCGTTGCCCCCGTAGTGATGGTAGGGGCATCGCCGCGAAGTGCTGATGATGATGATGAAAATTATTCTAAAACCAACACAAGAACTTAGTTACTTACCAACAAGAGTTTAGTTACCAAATGCAGAAAGACTTTTTTAATCCGACTGACATAAGCCTAAGTACTTATAAAAGTTTTATTGCACATTCTAAAATAGAGTGTCCAAAAACTAATCCAACATTTCCAACAAGAAATATTCCGATGGATTTGCGGTTTTGTGACGCACATTGCAGCAACAAAGTGCTAAAGTATTTTAGTCTGGGTAATTTGAGAGCACAATAATAATAAAAAACAGGAAAAAGGTAGTGCATTCTTTGCTGAACTCTGTATACGAGATTTAAGTATTATATGCCTGTCATTTATTTTGATACATAGGTATTGAAATACAAAGAGGGGTGTTATACTTATTATAAGTTTGTAGTGTGTATCTGTGTGTATGTCTGTGGCGTCGTAGCTCCTGAACGGATGAACCGATTAATTATTTTTTTTTTGTCTGAATGGTGTCTTTGTCGAGTGTTCTTAGTTACGTTTCATGAAGATCTGTTCAGCCGTTTGAAGATCATCAGCTCTCTAGCTATCTTTGCATTTACGTCAGCGTGATCTATTAGGATTAGCTCAGTCGAGTTATCTATTATTGGGCATTACAATAGTATTTGTTTCACTTCAAAAAATACTTACCTACTGAGTAATTGCATATTTGATAGGAAAAATAATGAAATGAAATTATGATCACGACTGCATCGGTGCGGTAGACATTCTCCCAGATCTCATTAAGCATTCTAGATCCTTTGAAGATGTCTAAGGCAGTAGTCTAGACTTCTAGAGGCTGTCCAAATACCTACATAATATTATTTGGTACAAGCCTACGTTTTGCAGAAGTTGCCACTACGTGACAAGGTTTGCAAGCCCACCGCTCGCTATGAGAAATATAACAGGTTTCATTGCGATGTTCTCCTTCGCCGTTAGCTGAAAAATCCATTGATACATCAGGATTCGATCTCACGACCTTCCGAAAGTCGATACTAATACCATTCGACCTCAATGATATACCATCAATAATATTTATTTTCTATTTATAACTTTATAGCGGTGTTTTATGCTTTATAGATAAGTGGCAAATAAAATTGTGGTTTGGGTATTTTGAAACATAAAACATTTAATTGCAGCCAGCTTGGCTTTTCTTCTTTGTGGTTTTAGAAATGTACTAATCAAAAAATTATTATTTGCTTGCAGTTGGTTATACTTAAGTAAATGTATTTGTGTTTATTTATCTAAGTAGGGTACCTTTTTATGTTAGGTAGGGGGTACCGAATTAAATGTTTTATTAGCGTTTCGATTTTTCATTTTTTTTTTAATAAATAAAGTACTAGGTAAGTACTAGGACGGGACAGTCCGAGACGGAGGTGGCGGGACCATCTCAAATTTGCAGCCGACTGGGATATCCTAACACAAGATCGTGACGTCTGGAAGGAATGAGGTGAGGCCTTTGTCCAGCAGTGGGACACCAACGGCTTAAAATAATAATAAAATACTAGGTACAGTTATAAATCGGTAATTTATACAACCTCAAGAGACACCTTACGCTCAGTGCATTAAACTATGTTTTTGAATGAAGTACTTATGTTTTTATTGCAGTTGTAAGTATAATCCTCTCAATATAAACAGACAATCTTGTCTACAGAAAAGACACGGCCAATCACACTTACTACATATTATAAACTAGCTTCCGCCTGCGGTTTCGCTCACGTGATACCCGGATAAAAAATACCATATGTCCCATTCCTGGTCATTATCTATCTATATTTTAAATTGTAGGCAAATCCCTGTCTAGTAATTGCTTCCCAAGTTCATAAGGCATGCCCATGACACATAAATTACTATCAGCTCGACAAAGAGATGCCTTTGGACTGAAGTGTGTGTTGCATACAAATGTACAGTGCGTAGTATGTGACTAAATCCATCATTTTGCAATACACGGTCAACAAACTTGCCCATTCAAATATTGTGTTCACGATTCGAGTGTATCGTTATAACTTTGTTGATGTTTTCTTGTTTTTGTTGTACGTGCAAAAAATGACTAAGGTGTGGCTATGGCAATAATCTCATACCTGACGTACCATGTAAGGTGAGTTAGAAGACATTTTATCTCCAGCAAGGTTACCAGCCAAATCAAAAGATAAGTCGAAAGTCATTATGATAATATTTAAAGTAAGTTCGTATGAGCTAGTGGAGTCGTGGCTATCTACTATGACTATGATAATTATTTATGTAAGACACAATATTTTGTATTTATGGACATAATGCTTATAATATTAAACTGCTCAACTATAGGACTGTGCTCAATAGGCAATATGCGTCTGATTCAAAAGCGGGTTAAACGTATTTTTCTATGAACATTATGGCTTTAGAATTATGTGTGTGTAATTATTTTTTAATATTATTTCATTTTCGCTTAGAAATTAATAATTAAAAAGTGCAAAAATATAGTGGGAATTTCATAAGACTTGAAACGCAACGCTATTTGTCACGTATGCTGTGACGTCACACTCCTTCAAACTCGACAGAAAGTTTTTTTTTTCTACCTACAAGCGCGTGTAATTTTGGTGACTTGTGACGTCACGTCCGTTTCAAGTGCATGAAAATGTTGATAAATTTTAAAAATTATTTTTGTTATAAAATTTTAGTTTTTCGGCGCTGGAATTTTTGTTACGGTTAATTGACGATATAACCTATCGTTTAAAACCATAAAAAAAATTGATGCATATTGCCTATTGTAAATCGACTTTTCAAAAGTAAAATGTGTATGGATCAAACTAATCATCCCATTTAAAAAAATATTTAAGGAAAAGTTTACTGAAAGGTTACATTAATCCAAATGAAAATGGTCTAAAATATATTTTCCCTAGCGAATTGGGGCCCTCCGTTGAGAAAATATAGGCTTGCATAAAGCTTTTTTATTATTTGCCGAAAATTGGTAAGTACTTATGCGATTTTAAATTTTTCCATCCTTGCTAGTTTTTTAAATGAATTTTAAACAGATAAACATCAAATAAATGAACTTTATCTCTGAATAATAATGTTGTTTGTGTTTTTATTTGTTCCGGTAATTTAATACATTAAAAAAAAAATAACTTTTATGTTCTGCTAAAACAATGTAGGTAGGTAAGGTACCTACTACGAAAAATGTTTTGCCGAAATCAGCCGAGCGCGTTGAAGTCTTTTGTATGGACAGTAGAGCTACGTTTTTGTAGCAATATTTTTTTCGAGCCTTATTGATTTAAGTCATGTTAGATACATGGCTTAAATCAATAAGGCTGTACTTAAGTGTTTTAATGTTTAGTAAAAAGGTAGAGTCAGTAACAAAAGTAGAGTAACGGTTTAGTAAGCGCTTCAATCCCTACCACTGCAGCGGGTTCATTATCGGGTTATTGAAAATAAACGTTTTAATTTACCAAATAGGCGTTGATCAATTCTTTTTTAACCATAACTTTGGTACCACCAATTTTACATAGTAATTTGTCTTACCAAATTATTTAAGTTTTTCTGCCATAAATATCATAGCTCGAAAAATAAAATAACGTAGAAGTGGAATCTAAGAGTTCCATCAAATAAAATGTTGTATTATAGTTTTAGCGTTCCTTGACTTCGGGGTTTTTTTTTTACTGCATATTTAATTTAAATTGCCTTATTTAATTAAATAGAAAAGGAACATATTTCCATTCTTGCGTTTAAGATGCGTTTAGGGACAGAATAGAAGAAACGCTATTCTCAATTCTGTGCGTTTAGGTATAATATTTATCAGTTCCAAACAGTGTCAACAGTGACCGCTTTCGCGCGACTTTTTCCTTATCCTAGATTAGTCAATGAATTGATCAATTCCCACGAAACCAATTGAGTGACTTTGTTTGAGGATGGTTTTTATTAAAAACCATCATGTTCAGTTGACTGAACATAAGCATATAATATTGCATGTAGTTTTGTAAGTCAGTATCAATTATTGATTGATCTTAAAAATTAAGGAGAAAGTCGTATTTTATACCTACCACTAGCGTGGCAAACATGTCCTATGACCGTATGACGATTGACCTGGATTACCAGTAGGGCGACTTTGTATCTCCGCCGATAGCTCATAGTGAAGATCTCTAGGCAAAGTGTGCAACGATGAACATTCATGCTTATTGGTACCTAGTTATTATCTTATGTGATGAACTATTGTAGAATGAAGTTTGGATAGCACTTTATTTATCACAGTAACTCATTGCGACGAGACGGTTGCGTATCGGCTAAGTCTCTCCGTCTCTCCGGTAGTTTGATTTGCATAATATGACCAATGGTGTTCAACCGAGCCCGGTTAGTCGGCAATTTACGAAAAATGTCTGTTGATTGTAAGAGATGGTTGTTTACTACAGCGTATGGGCCTTGTAATGCCAGAAGTAAATATCAGCCATGAGTTGCTGAACCCTCTATTTATTTAAAAAAGCCGCCGTGATAAACTTGATTTTGATTCCAATTAAAGCTCAAGCAATCAAAAAGGAACTGTTATTGCAGGCAACCAGTTTGCATTGGTTTAAAATAATAATCTTTCACTGATTTATTTGAGCCGGGTTGACCGAGTAGGATTATACCTCGACTTTCAATTCGAAGGTCGTGGATTAAACACCGGATTGGCATCACTGGATTTTTCGTTGTAAAAAAATTATTTGAGCGTGTGCTCTAAATGATGAAGGAAAACATCGTGAGGAAATCAGTTAGTATTCTAAGATGTGGCAATGAGTTTGCAACCTAACGTGAAATGCTATTAACACGCAGAAAGTGGACATGTGCAAAATAGTATGTGTATTGATCTTACCACTTTATATAGGGATTTTGAAGGTGTGAATATCTTCAAGAGAGTGCCTTTGACTACCCCTCATGAGTCTCACCCCTTCATCAAGAGATTTGGAATGTGTGAATATCATCGTGAGGATAAAGTTGTGAGACTGTTTTCGTTTTTGTTGAATCTATAGATCTTCTGAAACTACAGGAAACAGTTGTTTATCTAAAGTATTTTCGTGTCTAGCAATAAAGTTGTGCAATGAGGCGAAAATCATGAGCCAAAGTGAACTCGCGACACTTATTTACGCAACCTGCAGACTTCGAAGGTTCATAGCATTGACATCATAATTAAAAAATAACTTGAGTAGCTCTTGTACTCCAAGGGATCGTGAAGACCTTACTCGTATTAGTGAAGTAAACATATTCACCGAAATATCACTCGTTATGAGTGCAATTCTCATTAACCCTCGACGAAAGAGTGTTTTAAGTTTGTAGTGTGTATCTGTGTGTCTTTCTGTGGCGTCGTAGCTCCTGGATGGATGAACCGTGTTCAATCATTATTTTTTTTGTTTGAAAGGTGCCTTTGTCGAGAGTGTATGCTATGTTTCATGAAAATCTGTTCAGCCGTTTAGAGTTTATGAAGGGATATGTGGGGGGTTTTTCATTAATTTTTAATTTACTTACTTAATTGTTATTTTAATCCTCAGAATGAACTCTCTTTGAAATAATTTAGAGATCATAATCCGAACCAGACTTTAGAAGCGTTTATTTTAGCTCCTTGAAAATAATTCACTGTAATCATTCTATAATGTACCGATATTATATTAAATCATAGTAAATGGCGAGTTCAATGATAATGTGTGTTGTGGTTTCCTTTTGTTACCGGTGACATTGCTGTACTTACAGATAGGTATAGAGGATTTAATGGCCTCATCACGGAGCGTGGCTAATGCTGATCCATCATTGTGTCAGGTGAAACCCGGCCTTGGAAGTCACCGTATATGTACAGTAAGATCAAAGATTCTTGAAGAGAATGGTATTTTTAGTTTTTGTTCCATTTTGTTTTTAACCCTTGACGATAGGGGTGACAAGTTTGTTGTGTGTGTCTGCGTATATGTGTGTCTGTCTGTGGTACGAGTACCTACCATAGCTCCAGAACGAATACTTAAACCGATGATTTCGATGCAGTTTATTTTATTTGAAAATTCACGTGATCGAAATGTTTCTTAGAATACTAACTATTATTTGTTCCATGTTACTTAATACCTACAAAACATGATACTACCTAGTAAGCTCCTACCTACTGCTTGCTACGCAAAGAACCTACCTATTGCTAATAAATATAGTACGTATGTATATGTCTAAAACTTGTGCAATAAACGCAAAGCTCAATGTCATAAGAAATCCCATGAGATAATAACTAAGGTCATTAGGACAGAAATCACATCGTAAAGGTGACATCACTTTATTTTATTGTTAAGTTTTATTTTGACTACACTAATGTTTAAATTAAAAATATTGAGAGAGGACTTTACCCAGCACTTTGATATGTATCTAAGGTTATCAAGGGTTATCGCACTAAGATAATATTTTATCTTACTATCTAACTAATATTTATATCTATCTACACCTATATCTTTTTCGACTGGCTCCCCACTGAAGCTTGACTATTTAGAATCACTGAAAAGAAAGCTCGAAACTATGGTTTTTGCCTCCGATTCTTCATGGTGTTGGTCGCGAAAGAACAGGAGTAGAATCACCTAGCTCTTAAGAGGTTCAATGTGATCCCAGAGGTCCGACTGAATAAATGAAATTTGAATTTGGCTCAACCGATGAAAATCGGACATAAGTGCACATCATTAAACACAGGTCAGAAATGGCCGTCATCACTCAATAATAGCAAAAACTGGGGGTCTAAAGTGGCCACTTTTGATGAAAAATCTGATGTTTCATAGATGCTTCATCTATGAAACATCTGATTTTTCATCAAATGCTTCATAAATGCTTCATATATGCTTCATATATGAAGCATCGATGCTTCATAAATGCTTCATATATGAAGCATCTATGAAACATCTATGAAACATCTATGAAGCATCTCACAAAACATCTTTTTTGACAGATCTATGTGCGAGGTTTTTTCTTTTTTTTTTCTTCTTTTTTTTGGCTTCGCACTTTTTTTGCATTCAGCCATCCGTTTTCCATTCAACCTATATTTACTTTCTAAAAGTAAATTTAACCTCGCACATGGCTTTTTGGCGGGAATTTGAGAAGTCATGATTTCGTTTTGTTTTATTTTCCAAAACTTGTGTTTCTTCGAATGTTAATGTGTAATGATGGTGGATTATTAACCGTTATGTGTTCGTGAATGTGCATAAGTGTGGGCAAGTGAAACAGCTTTTTGACTTCTCCCAAAAAGTCCGTGTTGATGTTTCAGTAAAGCCCCACCATCTTTACTGAGGCCAAGGGGAGGGGTGGAATATTATATTTATGTATATTATGTAGGTATTTGTATATCTTATTTATCTATAAACTTGAAGAATATTAATTACTTGACACTGGCTGAATGCACAAGCCGTGCGAAGCCAAAATAAAGTAGAAGAAAAAAAGAAAAAACCTCGCACATAGATCTGTCAAAAAAGATGTTTTGTGAGATGCTTCATAGATGTTTCATAGATGTTTCATAGATGCTTCATATATGAAGCATATATGAAGCATTTATGAAGCATCGATGCTTCATATATGAAGCATATATGAAGCATTTATGAAGCATTTGATGAAAAATCAGATGTTTCATAGATGAAGCATCTATGAAACATCTGATTTTTCATCAAAAGTGGCCACTTTAGACCCCCTGCAGACAAAACATTGCTATTATGATTGTGATCTCGAACTCAATCAAAATATCATTATTGAACAGAAACACAGAAAAACAAAAAGAGAACAGAAAAACAGTTCGTTCCCTTTCGCGCGTTTCACTATCATCATTACCATACGTCCGTGCAGACTAGGAACTTGCGTCAAGTTCCTCTGCTGCAAAATTGGCCATAGACAGGAAGATACTCTTTGCTCTAGTGTCAATAAACTCCTTAGATAAATTAAAAATGCTAACCGTATTCGAAGGCTACTAAGTTTTAATTTTTAACATAAAACAAATCGATGCCTTTAATCGACAACAAAATATATCGGGCAATTATCGTGGTCATGTTGGTAACGTAGCTAAATAATTTATTACCTACAGCTACAGTTTTTTATAATAAAAAACACTTACTTAGGTACCTAGGTATCTACTCAAAAAATATCCGTTTCTTGCAGAGTTACTTTTAGGTTTCTACTTAAATATGAACATTGATTAGTTTCCTCATAGTTTTTTTGTAATTCCTGTTTATCTATAAATCAGAAAGCAACAGTAGAATCTACCTTTAGATATACCTAATCGATCGAGCGAGCGAAGCGAGCGAAGATCTTAGTGGTAAGTTGGGCGATTTTGCTTTGTATGTTTGTATGTTTGTATGTTTGTATGTTTGTATGTTTGTATGTTTCACGAATTGTTGTTCGAGCATAACTGTCGAACCGTTCATCCAATCTGCATGAAACTTGGTAGGTCAATAGGTTGTGGTAAGGAAATTTACGGTGGAGCATATGAGCTTAATCGATGAAGGGGTTGTGAAGATATTGAGTTCCCAAGGGGGTAAAAAATTATGAAAGTTACACAAATATATTGAGTGGGGTGTCATACGAAAGGGCTTATTTTGTACATTCCAAAATGGTTTTTATTTTTAATCTAGGATGTATAGTTTTTGAAATACGACCAAAGACCAAAAACTACGAAACCAGAGCTGCAAGAGCTCCCGTTTCATAGAGTGTCGATGTCTTCGTAGCTCATTGACTGGTCGGTCTTAAAAAGAGAGTGGCATCGTTGCGGTTTGGTTTGCAATGATTTTAGATGCTACTTGATTTATTTTCATGATAAAAAAATTTTTGATAAAAAATGAAAATAATTGGGGTAAAAAAAGTTAAGTAAACAAATATATTGAGTGCGGTGTCAAATGAAAGGTCTTTATTTGTACATTCTAAAATAGTTATTATTTTTATTCTAGGACGTATACTTTTAAAAATACGACGAGAATTCATAAATATGAAATAAATGAAAAATTAGACACGACATTATGTATTGCATGCATACTAGTATTTTTTACCATGAAGAGCTAGCGCAATAGGCATACCCGGCAGTAGTAGCACTTGAAATTATAGGGGTAGTCAGAAGAAAGTCCAAATGTTGGCCATCTACGGTGCGCGAGATCTCAGTTCGGGGCGAACTACTAGTTATGTTTAGGTAGGTAATGTTTTTGTAATGTTTTATCAAATTGTATCAAAATGTCATGTAAGTACTTAGATAAATGCAGATTATTTTGTGTTGGTAAGTATATTAAGCTGGTATTAATTATAGTCTGATAATGCAGATTAATGTAAAATACTTAGGGGGCCAACTCTTATCTTATTTTCATTGCATGTCACAGAATTAGTATAAACAAGACACGCTACCTTACATACAAAATTATTTGGCTACTAGGTATTTCGAAACATTTGGTCTTCGTTCGATCATAGTGAAAGTTAATCGAAGACTTTGCTTTTGACTCCGACTTTCGATCTAAAGGTAGTGAATTAAAATCCCGTCTCAATGAATTTTTCACTTCGACATAATTATATGCACGCAAAAATGACCCTCAGACAAGAAAAAAAAACAGACTACACTGATACCGATTTCCCTGTTATGTGTGAACACGGGTGACGGACGGTACGTCCCTGATGGGGGACACTGAAACGAACAACTCGGAACTCAGATTGCCCCCTAACCCGGAAATGTGTGAACAGCGCTTTATTTTTAGTGTAGGTAAATGTAAAGGTCCAAATTATAAAGGAAACGTATTTAAATATAGCGGCTATTCATATTTTTTAGTCTTGTCGTAGGTATCTTAATGCTTTCTTTTCTTTCCGTTTTAAAATAATATGTCCTGCTTTCGAACCATTGAACAAAACCAATCGGAGCTAAATCTTTCCAATGAAAGTGGAATAATGGGTGTCTGATATCGTCTACATCGCAACTTTCAACGCGAAAGGCGACCGTGTGGCAATCAAGTGAAACGATTAGCTTGAAGTGTGCGATATAAAAGATGCTTTACGCAACCACGTCAGGGTCAATATCACCCATTTGAATACCTACTTAATTGTGATTTTCGTGACATTACCCCTATTCAGGCTTTAAAATATAGGTAAGTATTCTGTAACTTTAGCTTCACTTGTCGGATCAATCTCGGCTTCAACATCGAATTAACATGAAACTCTGCACACTTATCACGTTATCAACGACAAAAATACAATAAGTAATTCTAATTTTAAAAAATTAGGAAAAAATAGGAAATATCTACTTACCTAACAAAAAAAAAACATTTTTTGATCTATTTGCTACAAAAACGTGTTTTTTAGTTTATTAAACTAATATTTTATTAAAATCTAACTTCAATTTCGTCTTTGACACCATTTGTTCGTGTGAATAGGTAAGGAATTCTTATTGTCCTAGAATCTAGGACAATAAGAATTCCTTTTCTAGGTACTAGATCAATGTAAGCCAAGAAATAGGGTGCAGTTGATCGTCTAGGTCTAGCTAGGTCATTTCCTTAATATAAATCTCATTAATTACAAAATATTAAATAAAACTTATTTTGTGAACTGACTACCTTCATAAATCTTGATAGCGTTGTCATAAAAGACTGATAAATTGAAAATAAAATATTTAAACAAAAAATCTTCGAGGCTACAAGAACTTGTTATTCATAAATCAGATACAATTATAGTAATAAATCATATAAATGCAGTCATCTTTTCACATAAATAATACGAAAATAATTTATTTTTAAAATAGTTTATCTTTAAGATAAACAAAATCTTAAAAATAATTTCCTAAGCGAAGTGTGTTTCCTAGTGTGGATTATCGGAAGGTTAATTTAGCTAAGCTTTAAAGCTCGTGTCATGATAATAATATAACAAAATACTTAGCTGATAAAATACAATCACAGATAAAATATTAAAAATAGTAAAAAGGAAAAAAACAAAGAAACGGTTGCAGATTTAATCCTAATTTTTGACCCTAACATAGAGTTTATCTTTTTTAATTTACCTAGTTGATTTCTTTTTCAGCCATAATGACTGTCCCACTGCAGGGCAAATGCCTCCCTTCTCTCCTTCCACTCTTCGCGATTTCACAAATAATGTACTTAACTGAACCGTAAGTCCTTTTTGTTTTTATATCCTTATTTTAAAATTATCTATAAGAGTACTTACCTATCATGATATTTTGTCAACGAAGATGTCGCTAGCTTAGCTATGATGGGTAAATGAGCGTGTTAAGCAGCATAACACGATCACACTCAACATCATAACTTAAGTACTTATGCTGTATTGCTAATACCTTAAATATACAACAAAGCTTTATCTGTGTTACGCTCTAGTTATTGTCGTATCATAGTTATTTATTTACATAAGATTATGGTGGCTATAAAAAGCAATATGTTGTTAATGGGTTGGCATGCCCAAGCATCTAATAAGTATCTATTTATTGGGATAACAGAGAGCAAAGTAGAATTTGCAAACACTTTCTAAACAAAATTGACCTTCAATCACGCTGCTGGAACAACCAGAGTTTATGAATTTTGATGAACCGTGGTTAAAGGCAAATCCGATGCTTTTAAACAAAAAAAACGCGGAAATAGACTGCTAGCTACTGCTGCCAGAGTGGGTGACAGAGTTCGTGTCACCCAGCCATTTGATGACCACAAAAAAAGAGTTTTACTTCGTCTGGCATGATGAAAGAAACATGGCACACGACTCTATTCGCAGGGATTGTAGACTCTACTATTTTCATTATAAAGACTAAAATATCTATGGGTACGACTGTATCCATAAGAAAACGTTTTGAAGATGTCTAAGGGGGTAGTCAGAGGTATGTCCAAATAAATACATATTTGGTACATGCCCATATTTCGCAGAAGTTATATTTCCATTCCAGAAAACTGACTTGTTTCCTCACGATGTTTTCCTTCACAGTTTAGAGCGTGTTAGGAGTATTTAGTATTCCACGAGACAGGTGGGAAGCCCACCGCTATATGAGTATCATCGTGCACAAAAGTACAAGATAACGACCTTGGACGAACTAGATGTCTAGACCCCGATTTCGAGCGTCAAAACGCCAAACAAAAGATCAACCAACTGGTTGGTTGACTCGTTCGTTTCGCTCATTCAGTCGCGCTAAGGTCGTTGTACTGTAAACATGAATTTGGCGGCAAACAAAAATGGCGATTTGTGCCATCAAAGTGTGCAGGAATTACAAAGGACGACTAAAAATAAATAAGGAAGTTACATAGCATCGGTAAGTAAACTATAAATAACTATAAGTTATGAAAACAAGAAAATAAAACTTTGTAATTTTATCATAACATGTTCTAGGAGGGTTGCCATAATTATTCTTTGATTTTACCCATGTGAGAGCGTGAGCAAATAAAAAAAAGTGTTGAATCCAAGGATTTTATAAACAAACAGAATGGTTAAGTCGACTTTAATGTAAAAGGGACTTTGAACCTTATCACGACTACACAACTATCTATTATAATTTAATATTGGTTATAAGGATTGTTGGTCTTGTTGAGAGGCTTTCTTGATAGCTTTGTCTCTTTCACACTCGTTGTTGGATTAGTAGTGTGCCCAAGTCATTGAAATTTCCGGATATTTTTACCTTATCGCGCTCGACAAAATCAGCGCTTGATTTCGATCCTTGGTTTCGATCCTTGAATTCGATCCTTGATTTCGATCCTTGGTTACGATCCTGGATTTCGATCCTTGATTTTGATCCTTGATTTCAATCCTTGATTCAAATCTTGAATCTGAAATCTTGAATCTTGAATCTTTGAAGTGACAGCTGTCAAACTTCAAACCGCAATATCTCATGAATTACTCGTCCTAGACTCCCCGTTCTCAGTTCAAATGAAAGCTATGACCAAGATCTTCATTTTAAGTGACAGCTGTCAAAATGACATCTGTCATCTGAAATCTAGATCTTGGCCATAGCTTTCATTTGAACTGAGAACGGTGAGTCTAGGACGAATAGTTTCCGAGATATGACCGTTTTAAGCTTTGAACTGACAGCTGTCAAACTTCAAACCGCAATATCTCATGAATTACTCGTCCTAGACTCACCGTTCTCAGTTCAAATGAAAGCTATGACCAAGATCTAGATTTCAGATGACAGATGTCATTTTGACAGCTGTTACTTAAGATGAAGATCTTGGTCATAGCTTTCATTTGAACTGAGAACGGGGAGTCTAGGGCGAGTAGTTTCCGAGATATGGCCGTTTTAAGCTTTGAACTGACAGCTGTCAAACTTAAAACGGTCATATCTTGGAAACTACTCGTCCTAGACTCACCGTTCTCAGTTCAAATGAAAGCTATGACCAAGATCTTCATTTTAAGTGACAGCTGTCAAAATGACATCTGTCATCTGAAATGTAGATCTTGGTCATAGCTTTCATTTGAACTGAGAACGGTGAGTCTAGGACGAGTAGTTTCCGAGATATGGCCGTTTTAAGTTTGACAGCTGTCACTTCAAAGATTCAAGATTTCAAATTCAAGATTCAAGAATCAAGGATTGAAATCAAGGATCGAAATCCAGGATCGAAACCAAGGATCGAATACTTACAAGAAAAATTAAGTAAACAAAAACCAGTATTGACCGCAAAAAATTTGAAACAAATTTTAGAGACACCTCGAAATCATAACATATTTTCCCCTACTTTTATGGGAAATTTTCAAGAGCTGGTATCACTAAAAATGGATGACAATGTTGACAGGTGACGCAAAGCACTTGTATAGACAAGAGAAGATTTGTATACTTGTGTGCGTAATACGCACACTAGCGTTTCAAAGCTGGCCTGTTGTTCTTGTTGCGATTGAAGCGAAAGAGACCATCTAGACATATAATTAATCAAAGATAACGACTACCTCATAGATAGTTACGATAGATAGTTATATAGTACCTACCTGCAATCAACCTGCAATAGTTTGTAATGACTTATGCAACAATATCTCGTCTTGATTTGAAAGATAACGTAAAAAACGCAATAACGCACGAACTAAGAGTAGTGTGGTAATTTAGGTAGGTACTTTTTTTACATTATAATGAAGGGATGTACCTAGTGTACGTAATCTATCAGCGACTCTACATAACAATAGACTGGCTGGTAAAAACACCTAAGCCTAGATACATGTAATTTTGAACATGAGTTTGAAGAGGAAAACGTATCTACCTATGTGATATAGATTTCGAATGATAAATAGGAAATGTTTGTATTGAAGCTGACGACAGGGTAATTGAACATAACGGCTAGTAGATAAGAGAAGAGCTCTAAAATGTGTTTTTTTTTTACATTTAAATTTTTTTTCTTTCGTTTTTGGGATAAGACCACATAAGACTAAGTGATGCGGATTAAATAAACTTAATTCAGACGTCAAGATAGCACATAGCTATGATAATGAAAATAATAATTATCACACATAGTTACGCAAATTAATGTCAGATAAGATATTTTTTGCCATTGCCAGTAAATAATTATGATAGAGAATGTTATGAATTTTGATTAATTTTGAAGTTTTTTTATAATTTTAGGAAATTGAAGTAAATTTTTGATTTTTTTTTCCGCCTGAATTAAAACATTGTAAAGAATAAATAAACACTACGATTCAATCATTCTTATTAGTCTTTCGATGTAAAAAATAAAGTCTACTTATAAAATTTCGTCAAACGAAAACAACGAAACATCAAAACTGTAGGTACCTACCTACCTATCTGCAAGACTTTCTCTCAGATTTACTATCCTTTGAATCTGTCCACTCTACCTAATCTGTGAATCTGTCCAAAGGAGGTAGGTGGGTATTTGGGTATTTGCCTGTGTTAGGCCAGTAAAGTATTTAAGACAACGTTTTTTTATTAAAAAATATTAGTAGGATTAATAAACCAAGTGCAAGCAAAAGGTACGATTTTATTATTAGAATCATCCATCCAAAACATATCAATCAAAAGTCAAATATTTTCTTTCAATCGTTCGTTACACTGCAGGCCTTTCTCTCTCTCATAATGGTTCACAAAAAAATTCAAATAGGTACCTACACTACCTACCTATATTTTCTGACTTGTAGACCGATATTCTTAAACACAAAAAAATACTCACTAGTTATTTTTCCAAAGAAAAAACTCACTCACACTTCGCGAATCGGAGAAAGTTTTGGTGAACAAACACGCACACGTCTCGTTGCCGCGAGGTATCGGATCGGTGTGAACGAATCAACCGCGGAAGCCAGTGGGGTGCCAGTGATTGTACTGATAATACATACGTACTTTGTATATTGACGTTGATTTATGTTTTAATAGTGGCCGCACACCTATCCGCGCCGAATTCTCGAAGTATCTACTGCCAGATTCGGTCGAATCGGACGATTTGACTGCGGGCATGTGCGAGGTTTCATACGATTGCCAGTGGGGTGCTATTGATTGTAGGTACCTACTGATAATACCATAGACATAGTGCCTATGGATAATCCTACTTCCTACTTCCTATCCTACACACCACATAGTAGGCTATGCTAATTCTCAAAAATTAACTCCTAAAGGGACGAAAAAGGGTAGAACCGTTTGTGTAAAATTTTATTCCTTTGTTCGATTCGATCAAAACTGAGCTACAAATAAACTCTGAAAAAAAAACCTACTTACTTGATTTATTATTTTTCCCAAACAACCCGTAGGGGGTTCCGGCGCCGGTAAGTGGAAAGGCGAGCCGTACATTTTCATACATTTTTGCGTCCCCGATTGCCGTGCCGTCGGCGTCGCCGTTGCCGTTGCCGTTGCCGTGCCGTGCCGTCAAGTGGAAAAACGCCCATTGACATATTAGGTACATTTTTGTTTCCTTCATTATTATTTCGCTAAAATGAAACACAAAATCGAATATTATGTCCAAAGATTTATTATGTTTATGCAGAAACTAATCAATTCTTTGTTGCACACAAAAAAATTAATTAAATAATCTTATTACTTAATATAATCATATACTTAACTTGTTAAACTTTCGCGATTTGTTAACATAATGATAATTATTATTACGGGATTTTATCGCGTACCATCCATCCCGTGACCACGAACGCTGCAACGTGTTCGAAACGTCGGGAAAAAAAATAAATAAAAGGTACGCGAGGTAAGCGATAAAATCCCATAATAATAATTATCATAATATAATCATATTACTTAAATAATCTTTTTCATATTTCTCCGCTTCCAGAAGAATTAAGCAGATTTTTTTCATTTTCAGATAGCATACATTTTAGATAGATTTTTACATAGCAAAAAGTAGAGCCCAAAACTTTCGGTTTCCTTTGTTATAGCAATAATTTCCTCCAAACAATTTTAAAAACATTAAAATTGTTTGGAGGAAATTATTGCAATTACAAAGTAATAGTAGTAAATGTTGTTCTTCTTCTTTTTAATAAGATTGTTGTGCTCAAAAAGTTTGTTTTCATTATTTGTTTGGAAGACATAATTGTTACATTTGAAATGGCCATGCCGATTTTGTATGGGAGGTTGGTGCCTTTTTTATATCGTGCGGCCATCAACCAAACATCAAAATATAAACTCTTAGGAGTATAGCAAACAATATTGTGAGAACAGTATACAGCTTCACTCAGTCAAGACCGGGGATACAGGGTGAGTTTTTCAAGAGTGTCTCTAGGGCCAAATCTGAAACTATTAGCAATAGCGAAAAACACTCAAAGGAGTCTCATAAGCGATTTTGATTGAAAGTAAAACTGCATCATTAGATTTTAAAAATAATAATTTTCGTGGCCAGGAATCGACCCCGTTGAATATTTAAAAAAAACTTTCTGTATTATTGTACCATCCGATAGCGTAAATGATAAGAATCAATTGCTGAGAAGAAACTACATATATGTTCTTTACTTCATTTTTGGAATTTTCTATAAGGTTTTTTATTATTTTTAGTCCCTTGTAAGTTGGATCATTCTTATACAGTTGCATGATATACTCCCATTTTGCCACTTTTACTTCACCATTCATTGTGAATTTAAGATTTTTGTCAACAAATTCCTTTCAGCAGATGAGGGACATCATACAGTGGAATAATTTTCTTTCCTTCAATTTCAAATACAGAATGATTATACTCAATATTTCTTCTTGCATAATTTCTTCTTGTTTCCTCAATCAAGTAATTTATGGCACTTGTATTTGATGTGCCTTGATCACACAGTGGCCAAAACAATAAAGCCAATGGAGTGGAGATTCTTTATCACTTCTTTAATCAGTACGGCCAAAGTCTCTTTTGGTGTACTCCCTGAGCAAAACAAGTAATGGATGGGCTGTTTGTAATTTTTTGTTACACCCCTAATCATAAAAACCAGGACATGATCTGCTATTTTTCTTGTAGATTCACCAGTGTGGTTTACAAAACCTGATGCTCTATCTTTCTTTTGGTTGTATTCAAAATGAGGAGAGAGTGCCATCTCATCAAAAAGTAAGGTATACAATCTATCATCACATTTCATTTTCTCGACTTTTCTTTTTAATTGTTCGAAAATGTTTTCATTTATCCCAGGTTTCAGAGAAGCTCTTTTTTTTCAGAGAAATTTTTCATTCTGCTTAGTGTGACAAGAGATGGCAATACAAATATTTTGCGTAAGCTTTTGGTCCCATTTTATAAATATTGAGGGCCATAATTTTCTCCTCTTTTGAAAATCTTCGTGCCATTTTAGGTTTACTTATCTCCCTAAACTGCATAACTGTAAAAACTGCAGCCAATGTTTTAAATTTCTTTAATGCCGTTTGAAATGCAGTATTTGTGGAAAGTTTAAGAGCTTTCTTCAATCTCATCTGGTAAGAGTTTTTCTCAGTTTTCAGCATTTTAATTTGTTGTGCCAAGTGTTGTTTATTGCTGACCACTTTTTTGGTTGTCTCTGAAAGCAAATGATTGAAATATTAACACAAGCTTCCTGCAGGGTCAAAAGTCAAAAGTCAAAAGTCAAATTCGTTTATTCAATAAGATCACAAGTGTACCACTTTGAAACGTCTTAAGAGCTAGGTGATTCTACTCCTGTTCCTTCGCGACCAAGACCGTGAAGAACCAGAAATACCCTTACTTGATTTCCATCAAGAGTTTGTATTGTAGCCAAACAGCTGTGAAAATCCTAATAAAATAAGAAAAAGTATTTTTATTGCGTTTAAACGTTTTAACTGTCAGAATGGTATTGAAACCTATTTATTGTAATAACATAAGTTTATATCACACTAATGATTATAAATGCGAATGTTTGGATGGATGTATGTTTGTTCCTCTATATCTCAACAACCACTGAACCAATTTGGATGAAATTTAAAAAACAGATAGATAGTAACCAGGAATTGTATATTAATATGACGCGGGCGAAGCCGCGAGCTAGTTTTGAAATATTTTCTTACTTCTTTTGCTACTAGTAGCAGATTGTTTCTGTGGCAGTTCTTGAGGTAGAAGAATTTCAGCAGGAGTGGTGGTTCCTTGGTTTTTTACATCCATGAGAGGTGATAGAAAATTTTCAGCCGGAGTTCTGATGGTTCCTTGGTTTGTTTCATCTGTGAGAGGTGGTAGAAAAAATTCAGGAGTGCTGCTGGTTTCTTGGTTTGATACATCCATGAGAGGTGGTCTTCTAATGAGAGTAAATCCTGAAAATGTAGTTTTTTTTTAAATATAGGTACCTAAGTACCTAAGATTCGATGAAAATTTAAATTTAAAATGTTAATTGTTAAAATTTATTTATAACCTTACTTTAAGAAGCTTTTTACCTGGTAAACTGAGTCGAGGTATGGCATCAGCACTTAAGAATTTGCTTCTTGTGTGGTATTGAGTTTCGAAATGCAAATGACAAACACGGCGGCGTTTAAAAATGTAGTTATGATCTAGGGTCAGAACTGATCCTCCAACATTGTTTATCCAGGTTCTAAATCGTTCAGGTTCCTTGTTAGAGTTTGGAAATTTGTGGAGGATTTCCTTTTCTGAAACTAAAAGATGGGTTTTCTAATAAATTAAGATATATTTTCGGAACTAAGTTTATATGCTCATTGATATATTTGTACTTCCAAGCAATGCCAGTTTATTTATAAGATACCAATACCAGTTCAAGTAAGTATAAGAGTTGTTAGAGTTTCGATGTCTTCGTAGTTTAAGTTAATTGTGGGCATTAGAATGAGAGTGGCACCAATGTGAGAGAGAAAATAATTGCCTAGGAACGTGAAAATAAACTATGTAAGTACCTACATAATTGAAAACAAAAAATGCATGCTTATGATCATAACCATACGGAGCTAGTGCATTAGACATCATAGTGTAAGTGAACTCATCAGAACTAGGAACGTTTAAGGGTACCTAGTCAGAAGTTCTATAAGCTCGAAGAGTCAGAAGCAAGTCCAAATCTTGGCTATCAATGCAACGGGGCGCGATATCTTAGTTCGGCGCGAACAACTATTAATTATAGTAATTAACAACTGGATGTCAACAAGGACTCGTTGTTAAATGATTCAGTAAAATGATGACCTGAAAACCTTTTAGACCAGAACAATAGGCACACTTTCTCTTGAATCCTTTGTCCGTCAACATGCCGATTATTGAGAGAAAAGCAAAATCAAAATTAGGTACCTACCACATTTCGGTACCTGCACAGCATATTTTTTCTGACGCCATTTCAGAAAATCCGAGTCTATCTAACGTTGCCGGGGTCCAGGGAAAATTATTATTATAGGGCCGATTATTGAGAGAAAAGCAAAATCAAAATTAGGTACCTATCACATTTCGGTACACAGCATATTTTTCTGACGCCATTTCAGAAAATCCGAGTCTATGTCGTATTGCTCATTATACGGACTAAAAGTGAAGGAAAAAATATGTGCATTTCCACCGAGAGAGCATGTGCTGAAGACAAGATTTAAGTATGCAGACCTTTAGTAGAAGTTCTAAAACAATTGTAAAACCAATCTCGCCATTTGTAAAAAGACAGAACAAGAGATACGACATGAAATGTATGCTCACTCAGTTCTCCCATACGACAAGCCAAATATCAAAATGTATTATGTTTACAAAATAAATGTGTATGCTAGGCTTTAGTAGAACTTTAGATATGCTACGGTTTTCAGTTTCAGATTCCCCAGTGCCTTAGTTTAAAATTTACAAATGGTTTATTATGCTCACTCAGTTCTCCACTTTCACAATGTCCAATTTCCTACTAAACCAATGAAAGAATTTGAATTAAATTGATGTCTACATTTAGTATAAGTTGAGTACGAATTTGTAAAACCAAAAAAAGAACCAATATCATACAGCATATATGAATAATTAACTGTCTTAGGTGCTCACTCAGTTGAAACGTTTTTGAAAAGTAAAAAACCTTAATATCTTTTGATTTGCGAATTGTAGAGAAAATCTAAATATGTAGACCTTTAGTAAAAATTTTTACTAAAGATCTGCATTTTCAAATTGTGGAATATTTGCTTGGTTCACGAGATATACTTATTTTATTATTTGTATGAAAACTTGTTACCGTCAGAATTAAGGGTGTCACCCGTCGAGTTACCGTCAGAATGAAGGGTGTCACCCGTCGAATTTAATGTTAAAATAGTGTCCAATTAATTGCTAGAAAACTTCAAAGGAAAATATGCCTATATATATCTGAGATATACTTATTTTATTATTTGTATGAAAACTTGTAGTGTAGGGTCACCACACGTATTTTATTTTTGAAATTTGCAATTAATTGTTAGCCTATGTACAAGAACAAACTAAAAATATCGCGCATTCCTTATAGTTTTAAATCAGAACCCACATAATCAGCAAGGGCATAAAGAATGAGAAAATTAATGTGATGTAAAAAACTTTGGTCTCGTGTAGCACACACAAATTTTCACCTCAGCAACGAAAACATACATACCTACCTGCCTATAGATAATAATTAAAACTTGTAAGTACTATTATTACAAGTAAAAAATACAACTTTGTACTTAATGAAGGAAGTAATCCATATTATGTATTTATTTATATCTATTTAAAAACAACGCATTTTGTTTAGAAATTAAAAGTAGGTAGGTAAGTACAAGTAACGGATAATATTGTAATTTTGCAAATTAAAAGTTATTGTTTTGTTCGGCACTTACCTGTTTCTCAGGAAGGAGCATTAATTCAGTACAATCACTTTTTTATCTCAACTTTTCTCTGGGGGGTAAATTAGTGTATTCGTCACTGGTTTCACTCATCTTTAATGTTTTTTTGAATTTTTAAGAAATAAATACCTACACGTTACAAAAATAAATATTTAATTCCTATTTTATTTTTCAAAGGTGTGTTATTTTTTTTTAGTGGTAGATAGGCTAGCGCTTGACCACCATGCAAAACGACGTCAGTGATAATAATTTCTTCTTAAAAATGGATAAAATTGAAGCTGAAGCTAGTTCACATCACTAACATGGACTTATTTTTAAAACATTAAATTAAACTTCAATTATTATAATGTAATAAATTAGTAATTTTTTACATAACCTAGTTCTGCGATAGCAGCGCCGCGTCTATCGGACTTCATTGGTGGCGCGTACTCTACATTCGACATTCTGATTTCAAATTACTTTTCTTCACTGACATGAGTGAGCAGTATGCGATTTTGTACACTGGTTTCTCGCAGCAAAGGATGCCATTTCGAGCTGCTGAGGTGAAAAATTATAAATGTACCTACCTATTACGTTACTAATAAAAACTGTAGCTATTTCACCTAACATGTTCAAACAAACTTGAATTTATCTACTACATAGGCTACTTTTTATCCGGGTACCACGCGAGTGAAGCCGCGGCCAGCAGCTAGTAAAATTATAAACGTTCATCTTTTTCATCCGTGCCACTGCCAACAGATGGCGTTTTACCCGCCCGCAGGGTTTCTTTTTATTAATCCGACTTGAAATAAAAAATAAAAAAAACCACCGACTTCATAAAATACTTGCACTAAAAAGCGTAAAATAAGAATACATCGGATTTATTTAATTTGTTATTATATATTTGTTATACAGGGTGAATTTTTGAGATGGGGCAGTAAGGGCAGCTACCTTAATCGTTGTAGCTAGAGGAAAACGTTCTTAGGAGACCATCCTTAATTTTTGAAAATATTTCGACCTGCATTCACAGATTTTGAAAAATATGTACAGTCAGCGAGAAAATGGGCCATTTACACAAAAACTTTTTTTGATGCCAATCGATCCTGTTTCATCTAAGGATAAAAAGGCTCTTTCAGACCAACTGAGGTTAGAGTACTAGAAAAGTCAGAAATCGCTAAAATGTATTTCTGAGACAAGACAGTAATGGCTACCTTAACCGTTGTAGCTACAAGAAAACGTTTTTAGGAGACTACCCTTAACTTTTGACGATATTTCAACCTGCATTCACAGATTTTGAAAAAAATGTACAGTCAGCGAGAAAATGTGCAATTTACATAAACACTTTTTTTGATGCCAGTCGATCCTGTTTCATCTAAGGATTAAAAGACTTTATCGGACCAACTGAAGCAAGAGTACTAGAAAAGTCAGAAAACGCAAATACCTTTGATTATACATTTCGTACGAAATCATTTTGTTATTTGTCATATTTTTTCATCATTTTGTCGAAATATCTTCAAAAGTAAGGGTAGTCTCCTAAGAACGTTTTCCTGTAGCTACAACGGTTAACAAACTGCCTTTACTGCCCCGTCTTAAAAATTCATTTTAGCGATTTCTGACTTTTCTAGTACTCTTACCTCAGTTGGTCCGAAAGAGCCTTTTAATCCTTAGATGAAACAGAATCAACTGGCATCAAAAAAAGTTTTTGTGTAAATTGCCCATTTTCTCGCTGGCTGTACATTTTTTTCAAAATCTGTGAATGCAGGTTGAAATATCGTCAAAAGTTAAGGGCAGTCTCCTAAAAACGTTTTCCTGTAGCTACAACGGTTAAGGTACCCATTACTGTCTTGTCTCAGAAATACACTTTAGCGATTTCTGACTTTTCTAGTACTCTAACCTCAGTTGGTCTGAAAGAGCCTTTTTATCCTTAGATGAAACAGGATCGATTGGCATCAAAAAAAGTTTTTGTGTAAATGGCCCATTTTCTCGCTGACTGTACATATTTTTCAAAATCTGTGTATGCAGGTCAAAATATTTTCAAAAATTAAGGATGGTCTCCTAAGAACGTTTTTCTCTAGCTACAACGGTTAAGGTAGCTGCCCTTACTGCCCCATCTCAAAAATTCACCCTGTATAATGTTGAAATCGTTGTGCATAAAATATAGTCATTGTTTTACTTAACACCGACTTCAACATTATAACAAATTTATAATAACAAATTAAATAAATCTGTTGTATTCTTATTTTACGCTTTTTAGTGCAAGTATTTTATGAAGTCGGTTTTATTTTTTTTGAAATTTTTTTATTTTTCCATTTTTAGTGTTGTGTTTTTTTTTACTTGTTTCTGTTTTTTTTTTAATTTAGAAAGATGTCACTTTACTTATTGTGTTTCGCTCATCAAGCCCTTTCATTTGATACCCATATCACTAAAAAATTCCATGGAACAGGTCCTGACACCATCATCAGATCAGCTCGCTGACACCATATTATTACATTCTAATCGGAACTTGACATATATGCCGAGTTTCAACTCAATCGGCTTATTTACTGAGGAGTTCTGTTGAACAGCTTTTGACTCCATCATCAGATCAGCTCGTTGATACCATAATATTTCATTGTCACCAAGAATCTATAGTGCGCAAAATTTCAGCCCGATAATTCCACAAGCACACTAAAAATTTGAGGGTTTCCCTCGATTTCCATGGGATCCCCTCATCAGATCCTGATTTGGTGACGATGGGACCACCTCGAGAGTATACCCTTTGTAACAAAAAAAGAATTTTCAAAATCGGTCCACAATTGACGGAGAAATAGACGAACATACATAAAAAAAAAATTTTAAAAAAGGTAAAAAAAAACATACATACAGCCGAACATAGAACCTCCTCCTTTTTGGAAGTCGGTTAAAAACAAGGATTCATCGGAATTTTTTTTGTTCCCTGATTATTAAAGTTATTACCTACTCGAAGACGCCCGGACCGATTTGGATTTTTTTTTTTACTTTACTTGGCATTGCAACGCATGCCGGGTGCAGCTAGTTAATAAACAGCACTTGAAAAAAAAATCCACGAACTAAAAATAAACCATTAAAAACTTTTTGCTAAGGCAATTCTTATTTTTAAAAACTTATCACTTGGAATCCAGGAGTGTTCGATTTTTAAAATATTTTTTCAATTATTTTCCAATCTATCGAGCTGTCATATTTCTAAACTAGATTAAATGAACAATATTTAAGTGATTCCGAGCAATTATAATCACTTCAAAGATTCAAGATTTCAGTTTTCAGATTCAAGAATCAAGGATCGAAATCAAGGATTGAAATCAAGGATCGAAACCAAGGATCGATATCAAGGATCGAAATCAAAATCAAGGATCAAAATTGTATTAGTATTTTAATTGAAAAATCATGCCCTGAAACATCACGTAAATCAGAAAATGATGTAAAAGGCCCCTTAGGGACTAGGAATGTTTAGTTTATAAATTATTATGGTCACCCTTTAAAAAGAGACACACCGCCCAAGTTTTATCTCTCAAGCGGACCGGTTTTCTGTCTCAGTTAACCTTCCAGTTACGTAGGTATATAACTTCCTTGGTAAAGGCATACGGCAAAAGCGTGCCGATACGAATCACTATATGAATTGTCAATTTTGTGATTTCTAATAGAAAAATAACGCTAAGAATCATTATTATGATTCTGCTATAACGATCTTATTAGCCTCGCAGCTCTGGTTTAAGGAAGTAAAATATAAACTGATGAACTGCAGTTAAATTTTTTCTTGTGAGTAACGAGAACATCCTGTAGTTTATATTTTGATAGGTTGACAGATATATTTCTCAATCGGAATTTAATCTGTTGAAATATATATTATAGCCGCTGTGTGTGACGCTCCATAGAATTTTTATGGGTGCGATCGGAAAATATATAAATAAATAATAATAAATATTGCTGGACATTTTCACACAGCATCATGTAGTCCCAAGCTAAGCAGAGCTTGTGTTATGGCAACCACATGACTGATATACTACTTATATACATTTTTTTTTTCGTAAATACATACATAATATACATAGAAAACACCCAGACCCGAGACAAATATTTGCAGATCATACAAACATTTGTCCCGCGGCGGGGATCGAACCCGCAACCTCTTGCGTCACAGGCGGGCCTTCACCCACTGCGCCACAGAGGTCGTCAAAAATAATAAAAATATCTTTCATAAGATATATTATCTGCTATGTGTGTGATGGGCTTTAGGCATTATGAAATTAATGCATTTAACTTATCAGGCATATTTTCCTTTGAAGTTTTCTAGCAATTAATGGGACACTATTTTAACATTAAATTCGATGGGTGACACCCTTCATTCTGACGGTAACTCGACGGGTGACACCCTTAATTCTGACGGTAACAAGTTTTCATACAAATAATAAAATAAGTATATCTCGTGAACCAAGCAAATATTCCACAATTTGAAAATGCAGATCTTTAGTAAAAATTTTTACTAAAGGTCTACATATTTAGATTTTCTCTACAATTCGCAAATCAAAAGATATTAAGGTTTTTTACTTTTCAAAAACGTTTCAACTGAGTGAGCACCTAAGACAGTTAATTATTCATATATGCTGTATGATATTGGTTCTTTTTTTGGTTTTACAAATTCGTACTCAACTTATACTAAATGTAGACATCAATTTAATTCAAATTCTTTCATTGGTTTAGTAGGAAATTGGACATTGTGAAAGTGGAGAACTGAGTGAGCATAATAAACCATTTGTAAATTTTAAATTAGGGCACTGGGGAATCTGAAACTGAAAACCGTAGCATATCTAAAGTTCTACTAAAGCCTAGCATACACATTTATTTTGTAAACATAATACATTTTGATATTTAGCTTGTCGTATGGGAGAACTGAGTGAGCATACATTTCATGTCGTATCTCTTGTTCTGTCTTTTTACAAATGGCGAGATTGGTTTTACAATTGTTTTAGAACTTCTACTAAAGGTCTGCATACTTAAATCTTGTCTTCAGCACATGCTCTCTCGGTGGAAATGCACATGAAAAAATGTCATTTTTCCTTCAATTTTGACATAAAACGTATCAAATAGGGATGTTCGATACGATACGATATTTTCGTGTATCGATACAATGGCATACGATACACCCGATATTTGTATCGATACAATGGCATACGATACGGCGTATCGATACAACACATGCAAGGTGTATCGGATCGAAAGTATCGTATCAAATTATTTTGATAACGAATTGTTTTGACTTGCAAGTTACCCGGTTAAAAGGTTGCTTATGTCCTATTTCCGGTCATTATTTATCTATGTTTAAATTTCAGGCAAATCGGTTCAGTGGTTGTCGAGTTTTAGAGGAACAAACATACGTCCAAACTTTCGCATGTTTTAATATACGCTTTCGCATGTTTTAATATTAGTTTGATATCACAAAACACCTTTTTTGACAGTTATAACTACACACATTTTCGTAATAGTGCACATTATTAAAATAATATATTTTTTTAATTATTAAAGTACCTGCATACTTTGTCTTGATTCGATACTGTATCGATACGATATATCGTATCAAATGCCCTGTATCGATACGTGTATCGATACAATGCGTTACGATATATTGCGATACGAAATATCGATACAATCCGAAATATCGAACATCCCTAGTATCAAAACTAATCAAAATTGAAGGAAAAATGACATTTTTTCCTTCAATTTTAGTCCGTATAATGAGCAATACGACTATATCTAACGTTGCCGGGGTCCAGGGAAAAGTGGTATGGATGGTATGTATTTTAGGGATGTTCGATACGATACGATATTTTCGTGTATCGATACAATGGCATACGATACGGCGTATCGATACAACGCATGCAAGGTGTATCGGATCAAAAGTATCGTATCAAATTATTTTGATAACGAATTGTTTTGACTTGCAAATTACCCGGTTAAATGGTGGCATAGGTCCTATTTCCGGTCATTATTTATCTATTTCAGGCAAATCGGTTCAGTGGTTGTCGAGTTTTAGAGGAACAAACATACGTCCAAACTTTCGCATTTTTTAATATTAGTTTGATATCACAAAACACCTTTTTTGACAGTTTTAACTACGCACATTTTCGTAATAGTGCACATTATTAAAATAAAATAAATTTTTTTAATTATCAAAGTACCTGTATACTTTGTCTTGATTCGATACTGTATCGATACGATATATCGTATCAAATGCCCTGTATCGATACGCGTATCGATACAATGCGTTACGATATATTGCGATACGAAATATCGATACAATCCGAAATATCGAACATCCCTAATGTATTTTCGTCAGAGTCCAAAGGATGGCAAGAGTTGTCATTGTCACGATAATCCAAAAAAAACAGCAGGTCGTCGTAAATAAATTCCAAAGTTCATAAATTCCGAACGAAACGCATTCAACGAGTTTGAAAAAAAACACCAAGAATTCAACTCATTTTCGGCTTTTCTGTGGAATGGAATGGAACGTTTTTCCTTATGCACAGTGATGCCAACTTACCAACTTAAAGCTAGATCTAGCTACTTTTAGGCCACCATTAGCTACAAAATTGAAAAAGTTGTAGCTAAAATAACTAGCTACGTTTTCTAGCACCTTTTTAACATAGTGACACAGTGTTGTTTTTAAGTGGTTTAATTTTAATTATCTGATGCTTAACAGTTTGAGAAGGATGTGGAGCTGACTTGAAAAGTGTACAAGCATGACCATAGACATGAATACTTTTTCTAATAGGCGATAAGCACTGTTTTTGACGGGGGTTCCCCCTTTGACTGCCTATCCAATTTTAAATTAGGGCGACGATATAATTTTTCAAATTGTAGGTTTTCAAAAAGATTGGTGGCACCAGTGATCAACAAGCACCAGCGTTTACCCTTTTTTTATTGACTTAAAATAAGATGTATGTTGAATGGCCGTTTTTCGGCATTTGCCGGCACGGCACCGGCACCGGCACCGGCGCCGGTCAGTGGTGGCATAATCTGGCATTAGTGTTTCTGTCAAATGAGACTTCTGTGAAACGTTTTATCGGAGTAATAAAATTATGTAAAACATAGTATCCGCCCGAGTGCCCCGCCCCCCGGACCGATTGCCTGCCTAGCCTAACCAACGCCCGCGAAACAACTTTTGCCAGCGGTTTAACTTTTTTTGCCAGTGATTTTATTCCTGGACTAAACCTGTTTGTGGTATCATTGGAATCGGAATTTAACAAGCTTATTAACTACTTACTTACCTGCTCAAGGGGATTACATTGTCACCACCAAATAAATTGTTTATTCCATTCCGTAAACATGTTTGGCACCTTGCAAAGTAAAAACTCACAATTGTTCAAAATTGATAGCAAATATCTGCGTCAACATGGTGCACACACTTAGTACACTATTACACTACACGCCTTTATTATTTAACACAAAACATATACACATCGACATTAAAGTAATTATCTAATTCGCGTTTGCAAAAGGCCAAAACACGCCATTTTGTTCCGCGCGCCAGGAGCGGGAGTGCGCTCACGGCAAATAAAAATTCAATACTGGTTCATTTCTCATCCTATAGTCTGGTTTGAAGTCTTTCTGATTGGTATAAATATGTAGTTAGCAAACAATACGAACAAAACAAACCTCCTTCACATCACTACTACACACCAATCACAATAGCCGACCTTCAAACAAAATTCACCCGCAATATTCAAAATGTTGATCAAATTCAAATTTTTTACTATAAAACGGGGTTATAATGGTTCAGTAATTATCCTAAATACCTGTCAGATTTAATTAATGCCAAACATGTATATAGTCGTATTGCTCATTATACGGACTAAAATTGAAGGAAAAAATGTCATTTTTCCTTCAATTTTGATTAGTTTTGATACGATTTATGTCAAAATTGAAGGAAAAATGACATTTTTTCCTTCACTTTTAGTCCGTATAATGAGCAATACGACTATAGGTCATCGCTGAAAATCTTATTTGAACCTTCTTTCAAAAATAAAGTTTGAAAACGTATTTTCTCTTCCGGTATTTTGACACATTGTAGAAATATTATAAATTATCGTTACGTTAGTATAAAAATTCCTTGAAATTATCTATGACTTTTAGCATGAACAGCAGTGGGAGAATAATGTTACCAACAAATAAAGACACTCCCGACGAATGGGGAAGCCCTAACACCATAGAAATCGTGATTTTAGTGGCCGCCCTCAAGTGCCCTGGGCCATTGTAGTGGCCTAAGGCAATCGGGCGGGTATCTGGATTTCGAGTTTCTATCAAATGTTTTATGGATTTCAAAATTCGGTGTATCGTTTTTCGAAAGATTGATAGGTTACCTTAGCTACATCTAGCTACTTTTTGAGGTAAGAAAATCTGGATATTTAGCAACTTTTCGAGGCAGATTTAGCAACAGATGTTGATGGTAGGGTTGGCAATACTGCTTTTATTTCTCTTCTCTGTCTGTCTGTGTTGGTCTGTGTCTAGTCTATGAGTGATCGAATTCGACGATTTCGACGTGATTTCGACGAGATTCACCGCGCAAGCAAACACGCAAATCAGTTTCTTCTTTCTTGTGTTGTGCTTATAGTTTTAGAAAAAGCCTAAAACTGCTGATAGTTCCGATTTCAAGATGTCCCATTTTAAATTGATATCGTCTACAAAAGCGTCGGATATAATTCCGGTTAGCAAATACGTGTCGGAAAAGACCGGCATCACAGTGATCATCGGAGAAGTTGAAGGTCCTGTCGTTGACGGGTATTTCAGTCTTGGTAAGAATCTTGGTCTTAAAACCTCGAACTCTCACTAACACTATTAAGATTTCGTCAGATCGGAAAAAATTGCCGGTGAATTTGACGTACTTTAATGTTGTTTGTTTAGCTACCGAAGCGAACGATGATGACGGTCTACCGCACACACTGGAGCATCTTATCTTCCTTGGGTCTGAACGCTACCCTTACAAGGGTATATTGGACTTGGCGGCGAACCGTTGTATGGCGCATGGCACTAATGCCTGGACTGACGTGGACCACACATGCTACACGGTCAGCACTGCGGGAGATGAGGGAATGCTGACTCTCCTGCCGATATATCTTGACCATATCTTGTTCCCAACCCTGACGGAGCATGGGTTCATCACTGAGGTCCATCATGTAGATGGGGAGGGTGAGGATGCGGGTGTAGTGTACTGTGAAATGCAGGGACGAGAGAACTCGGCTGATAGCAGGTAAGGATTGCTTGAAATTGGAATTAATTAAAAAAAATTAGCCCTTTACATCTTTACTTCACATCAATACAGTGACAGGAGGCAATCTTTGCCTAAATTTTACAGGACACTAGTGCCTGAGACATTGTTGAGATGGAATAGGCTTGTGGAATAATAGTTGCTTATCTATTCAATAACACCTCTATAATCACTTTAAAATGTCTTCATCTCCTGATCCATGATCTCAAAATAAAAAAAAAATGGCGTTAGGAACCGTAATATATTTTTTAAATCATAAAATTATCAAATCCTCAAACATATAAGTTATCCCATAAACTTTTAATTTGTCTTTTATTTTTTAGGTGTGACCTGCAGATGCAGAGAGCAATGTACCCAAACAGTGGATATTCTTCTGAGACCGGGGGCATCATGAAGAACCTCAGAGAGTCTACTGACAATACTAAAGTACCTATTAAAAGTTTTTAAATGCCAGCTGAGTGTAGTTGAAACAAGAGATTTTAATAATTGTTTAATTCCACTGGGTTATATTTTTGGTATAATTCTATTTGTTCTATTTGTTCTAAGCCAGTTTGCCAAACTGTTATTATATCAAAAGTCTTTGATTTTTTTTTTAAACATCATATCGATTTAACTATTCATTCTATATTAGAAATTCAAATTAGTATCAATGACATAAACATCAATGTTTACTAAAATTATGTTAAATAATACATAATAATTATGTATATTTTAAATATTTATTGTATGTACTAGACATGATAAAGATTACATTGAAAACACTAATAAACTTGGAGTAAATACTTACTACTTGTATAGAAAAGCAACATGGCAGACCAAAATTGTTGTGAATTTATTGTTTTCAGGTGAGAGATTTTCACAAGAAGTTCTACCGTCCAGAAAACCTCACAGTGATACTTACAGGACAAATTCAGGCTGTGGATGTCTTTAAAGCATTAGCCGTTGTTGAGGACGACATTATTGCTAAGGTAAGGTCTTATTTTATCTGTAAACTAAAATTAATTATGCTCACAACTGTGACCTCAAGTATAATAAACATTTTAAGTAAGTACTTGGGCATGTATGAAAAGTTGGAAATAATCCAAAATTTCTAAATTGAGTAATTCACAATCTTTACTTTTATGGTATTCAAATTTCAAATAACCAGTCAGTCAGTGGTTTCTTATCATAATAATATAATACAATTTTCCGCATGCCTCCGATTTTATTTTTACATTTCCTGCATTATTGAAATAAAAATTATCCTAGAGCACAATCGAGAGTGAAACGATTTTAATGATAGCTCATCTAAATCTATCCATCCGTTTTAATTGCAATGCAGTAATAAAGAATATAACTTACAAACATTTTAATAATAGCTCATCTAAATCTATCCATCTGTTTTAATTGCAATGCGGTAATAAAGAATAAAATTTACAAACATGCATTACCTCTTGACAATAAGCAGGTAAAAAGACATTAGTATTGGTTTACCTATTTAGTCCATGGTCACATGTTCGCTCATTCATAGTACTATTTATTCTGTGGTAATGGTCACGTTTTACTAGAATGATGAAGTAATATGACTTTATTAGCCTCTCCTATGCTGGGATTCCAGACACAATAGAAAATCAATTGTGTCTCATTGAGATCTACATTCCGGCATAATATGAGTGGTTAGTAGGTATCTAAATAAAGATAATTCTGTACGTTTCAGAGAGCTAAAGAGGAGCCTGAAGCGTGGGTAAAGCCGTGGACAAGCATCCCGCCATCACCGAACTATAGGGAAATGAAGGTTCAATGGCCCGCTGATATTGAGGATTGTGGACAGGTACACTACATTTCAAAAGTAGCATTCAACTCATGAATGTACAGTATAAATAATGGGTATCGGAAAACATCGGAAACAATCGCATAAACGAAAACGATTAACAAAAATTAATTTGGAAATGAAAATTACTTGTAATTTCAACTCTATCGCAAACAAATAAATATCAATGTCATTTTTTAGAAAAGCAAATTAGTTGCAAGCCTTGTGAGCTGCGCAGCTAACGACGTGTGCTTCTGTCACATTTTGTTTTCAATACTGCCTAGATGCTGTGTGTTATTGGTGGGGCTAAATGGCGCTTAAAAAATATTTTGATGATTTAAAATTCTATGCTGGAAAGTGCCACTTTTTATCAAAATCGGTTACGAGAGCCCTTTGAGTGTTTTTCGCTATTGCTAATAGTTTCAGATTTGGCTCAAATTCACTCTGTGTAACGCGGTTCTGACTGAGAGAAGATGAATACTGTTCTCACAAATATTGTTTGTTAGACTCCTGAGAGTTTATATTTTAATGTTTGGTTGATGGCTGAAAAAAAAAGCACCAACCTCATACAAAATCGGCATGGCTATTTGCAGGTGCTATACGCGTGGCGCGGACCACTGTTGACAGACAGTACATCCCAAAAGGAGTTGACTGCCGTCGCGGTTCTGCTGCGATATCTCTGCGAAACCGCATCTGCCCCGCTGCAAATACGCGTCGTGGAACGAGAGGATGCTTTAGCTGGTGATGTATGTACTTCACTTGTCAAAAGCTGGCTTTTGTTTGTAACTTCAAAATAAATATTGAAAGTATTCAAATGAATGTAATAGTAAATTCTTGAATAAATGTTTCTTTACTTAGGCAAGCTTCATACGTAAGTTTTTTAACAATGTAACGTACAATAAAACGCTTGCTTTCATGTCACCTTTCATCATATCATAGTTTCCCGCAAACAGAACTAGATGTCGCTAGTAAAAGTGACCGAATCCTGAATCGCGCTGACGAAAACGCGCGGCTCAGAATGACCTCCCCTCGGTATCGCAGAATAATCATACTTACCTGGCACAGGGGACACCGTGATCAAAAAGGCGGTTCCCCCAGAGCGAGGCCTATTCATTGCACTGCGAATGGGTTGACCTCTGCGATTATCCCTAATGTGGATAACTCGGGTGCGTTATTTTTGGTAGTGGGGACTGCGTACGCGCTGTCCCCCTCTTAAAATCCTAACAACATATTAATTAAAAATAATTTTTAATTTTCTTGATATACTTTAAAAACTATAAAAAAGCAAAATTAGTAGAGAGAGATGAGTCAACTCGAGATAAACACGACTAGAGTTAAAATTCGCGAATACAGTTGTTATTTTTTTGTTATATCCATTGAACTAGCTTATCTTAAGTACAATTTAGTTTTGCCGAACATTGACAAAGTATTACACTTACACCCGAATACTGAAACGCTACTTAGTTTAAATGATGCATAACATTGAAATTAAATGTCATTTTGTGTACGATTCTGAAGAGTAAGAACGTTGTAACATAGATACGTCTAATATGGCATTAATTAATTTTCAGTAAAACCAGAAAATGAATGGTTTTCGTAGAAAATCGGAAACAATCGCATAAAATTACAAAAACGATCGACGAAAAGTCATTTGGAAATGAAAATCACTCATAATTTCAACTTTATTGCAAAAAACAAATAAATATCAATGTCATTGTTGAGAAAAGCTTAGGGAGTGTCCACATTGCGTTTTTTGTAGCGCGTTTGTATCGATACAAACGCGTTGCGAACGCGATGCGAACGCGCAGCTCAAAAACGCGCTGCAGAAAACGCAATGTGTACACTCCCGGTTTGCGTTTGTATCGATACAAACGCGATGCGAACGCGCGTTTGTATCGATACAAACGCGGTTCGAACGCGCGTTTGTATCGATACAAACGCGGTGCGAACGCGCGTTTGTATCGATACAAACGCGCGTTCGCATCGCGTTTTCATGGATACAAACGTGTTTAAGCAGGGTTTGCTTTTGTACTTTGCTTTTTTGTATGCTCGTTTGTCTGCTAGTTTGTATGCTAGTTTGTATGCTAGTTTGTATGCTAGTTTGTCTGCTAGTTTGTTTGCTAATTTGCTTATTTGCTCTAAGTTTTTCATTTGTTTCGGGACACTTTCTTCGGGACACTTTTACTTTTGCTTCGGGACAATTGCTAAGGGACACTTTTGCTTGGGGACACTTGCTTCGGGACACTTTTTGCTTCGGGACACTTTTGCTTCGGGACACTTTTTCTTCGGAACACTTTTGCTTCGGGACACTTTTGCTTCGGGACATTTTTTCTTCGGGACACTTTTGCTTCGGGACACTTTTGCTTCGGAACACTTTTGCTTCGGGAAACTGTTTCTTCGGGACACTTTTGCTTCGGGACACTTTTGCTGCGGGACACTTTTTCTTCGGGACACTTTTGCTTCGGGACACTTTTGTTAAGGGACACTTTTGCTTCGGGACACTTTTGCTTCGGGACACTTTTGCTTGGGGACACTTTTTCTTCGGGACACTTTTGCTTCGGGACACTTTTGCTTGGGGACACTTTTGCTTCGGGACACTTTTGCTACGGGACACTTTTGCTTCGGGACACTTTTGCTTGGGGACACTTTTGCTTCGGGACACTTTTGCTTCGGGACACTTTTTCTTCGGGACACTGTTGCTTCGGGACACTTTTGCTTGGGGACACTTTTGCTTCGGGACACTTTTGCTTCGGGACACTTTTGCTTCGGGACACTTTTGCTTGGGGACACTTTTGCATGGGGACACTTGCTTCGGGACACTTTTGCTTGGGGACACTTTTGCTTCGGGACACTTTTTCTTCGGGACACTTTTGCTTCGGGACACTTTTGCTTCGGGACACTTTTGCTAAGGGACACTTTTGCTAAGGGACACTTTTGCTTGGGGACACTTATGCTTCGGGACAATTGCTAAGGGACACTTTTGCTTGGGGACACTTTTGCTTCGGGACACTTTTGCTTCGGGACACTTTTTGCTTCGGGACACTTTTGCTTCGGGACACTTTTGCTTCGGGACACTTTTGCTTCGGGACACTTTTGCTTCGGGACACTTTTGCTTGGGGACACTTTTGCTTCGGGACACTTTTGCTTCGAGAAACTTTTGCTTCGGGACACTTTTACGAAGGGACACGTTAGTTTCTGGACACTTTTGATAAGGGACAAACTAGCATACAAACTAGCAGACAAACTAGCAGACAAACATCAGACAAACTAGCAGGCAAACTAGCAAACAAACTAGTAAACTACAAACGCGATGCGAACGCGCGTTTGTATCGATACAAACGCAGATACGCGCTGCGAACGCGCGTTTGTATCGATACAAACGCGCGTTTGTATCGATACAAACGCGCGTTCGCAACGCGTAGCAAAAACGCGCTTCAGAAAACGCAATGTGGACACTCCCTTAGTTGCAAGCCGTGCGAGCTGCACTGATAACAACGTGCACTTCTGTCGCATTCTGTTTTGTGGAATCATACACTGCTGTCGGACATATTCGGAAAAGACGAAAATAACCGAGATCCAATATAAAGCTTGAAGTACTGTATTATTATATTATTACTCACGTAAAAATATCGTCGATTTAGATACGTGATTGATTTTTACGTGAGTAATTCCCGTGTGTTAAATAATGTCTAGTACAACTCACGAAAGTTTTGAAAGTGAAATACTGTATTATTATTCACAGATATCTTACAACTTGAGAGAGAATCTAGCGACGTGTATCACCATCCAACTCGACAATGTGCCGGTGGACAAGCTAGAGCAAGCTAAGGACGAAGGCTTGAAGTGTCTAAAGGCGCTCAAAGAAGGAGAGGAGGTATATTACACTCCTTAGGCTGAATTCGACCAAACCGTCATCTTACTCCCAGAGTAGTTATTCCGTTAGCCGACAGAATTCGAAATACAACTGTTTAGAAAGCGCAACCGAACATTAGGTGCATTCAAATTATCCTGGTTATAAGGTGTCAAGTTTACAATGTCAAAATATTCAAACAAACATCAGTCTAACTAATCTGTGGTTTAATCTCCAGATAAAACTTAATCCAGTTTGGTAAAATCCAGCCTAAACTGGACAAAGTTACTGTTTGTTTGAATATTTTGACATTGTAAACTTGACACCTTATAACCAGGATAATCTGTATGGACATAATAATGTTCGGTTGAGCTTTCTAAACAATTGTATTTCGAATTATGTCGGCTAGCTAATAGTCTCGAGTAAAAACTTAATCCACTTTTGGTCGAATCCAGACTTAACCGCATAATTTGTGTTGTCGGCGCAGTGATTCCTCTTTTAAAAAGTCAGCAGCGTGAGTGTGACTCCTCTGGTGTCGCAAGCGTCCATAGGCTACGGTGACCGCTTACCATCAGGTGGGCCGTATGCTTGTCTGCTACCTTACTATTAGTAGTATAAACAAATGGTTGACTGTAAAGTCGGTTTTCGGTCGATAATTTTACATGATAACGTCATAAGAAAACATCGATGACCATAAAATAAAAGAAATGTAAAAAAAGTCAAGTTTGTTCATTGAAATCAGTTTGGTTATTATGAAATTGTTTTTTTCCACCTTTGGCTAACTCTAATCTTATACTTAATGTAATTTTTTCAACCATATCAACGCGAGACATAGCCACAGATTTATTATAAATCTATTGTCACTAATTCTGTAAACACTGACTAGCTAAATCGCTGAACCTAAAAATCTTCCAATAACCTAAAAAAACTTTTCTTATTAGATAATCGACATCGATCGCATAAGACGCCTGCTGAAGAAATATCTCCGAGAGAACCTAGCGATACTCGACGCTGATTCTCATAGCGCCATCGCCTTCAGGTGTATAGCTGATGCCTTGTATTCTCAGAGCGAACAGGATGTGAGTATAACTCTCTTTACTTACTGCTACATCAATATAAGTATAGCTAAATTTATTTACCTACAGAAACTAAAGTACCTACTATAGTCTGGCAAAAACGGGTAGAAACGGCAACTAAAATTTCATTACAATGGAAACCCTTTCTCAATCTATGGTAAATTACTGGTTTCTTGTCTATGATTACAGGTTTCTTGTCTATGGTACAGGTACCGAAGACGTCAGTCAGAAGTAATAATTTCCTTCTAAAAGAGAATTTATCTATTTCGCGTATTTACCTTGCACAGTGGCGCCCCCATTTATGTGTATTATTTTTTGCCAGACTATACATATTTACTTAATTTTACAAAATTCATTAGAACCAGTTGAGCCATCTAAAGATCGTTATAAACGTCCAATCCGTATTATTTTTACTATTTTATTTAGTGCCTTTATTGCGTGATTAACTAGAAATAATAGAAAACCATTGAATCCCTTCTAATACATGTCATCAACACTGTTGTTGTGTAACCTTCTACGTAAGGCTGAGCGCACTATCAGCGCTGAATTCTCGAGGTACTGCCAGATTCGGTGGAATCGGACGATTCGACCGCGGGTAGTTGTGCGAGGTTTCATACGATTTCATAATAAATACTTCTAAAATTCGATTCCTTCTGCGCAGATAGTTGTGCTGCAACCTTAAGGCTTGTTTCACTCTTCAGCGTGTCGCCGGTCGCATCCGCGATTTGACCATTCACAGCACAGAGAAATTAATGTTGACCATTCACAGCACAGAGAAATGTGCTGTGAATGGTCAATTCGCGGACGCGACCGGCGATACGCTGAAGAGTGAAACAAGCCTTAATCATCTGTATTAGATTAAAAAGGCCAGCGGGCTTAAAAAGGACCCTAAAGCAGAATCACAATAAGAATTGAACATGCCGTCTTTTTTCATTGACTGAGAGTGAAAAGAGACGTCATTAATACTGACCTTTTTAAGCCCGCAGTAATGATGAATGCCCTTTCAGTTCATATCACGCATGAACCCAGAGCACATCATCCGTGAGCTGAAGAATGAATCTGTTGTGTTCTGGCTCGACTTGCTTCAGAAGTACCTCACCGATGACCTCATCTGTATTGTCGGGGCACCAAACATTGAGCTGCAAACTAAGTATGCCCATTGCACACCAGGCTACGTTCAGATGACAAGCGTTCAACACGCGCTGAACGCGCGCTAAATTTTTGTATAGTGTTCACATGACACGCGCTTGTCGGGCGTTGAACGCGCGTTGTCGCGGCCGCCATAGATTTCAGATTCAGTAGAGTTCTACATTTGCCGGAGATGGACGTAGAAACAGTTTTAACGGTTCGGCTAAAACTTCGGCAAAAGCTTCGGTTTCCATTTCGGACAATTTCTGAACGAACTGATCCCTAAAATGTGTATATCCACGTCGAAAGCGCGCGCTCAACTGAACGGAAACATAGAAAACCATTGATCCCAGCGCGCGTTGACGCGCGCTGACAACAGTCGAGCGCTAGCGCAGCGTCAACGCGCGCTTTATTAAAACGCGCGCTAGCATGTGTACAGCCTGAATAAAAAGTATGTAGTTGTAAACGCGCGTTATCGAAACGCGCGTTGAACGCTTGTCATCTGAACGTAGCCTAGGCCGATCGCAGTTTGCGTTTTCAACCGAATTTTAGACGTGCGTATACGTATGAACACGCACGAACGATCGCAACACTCCGATTACTATGGGGCCTCGCACACTATCCGATTAGACGTGCATGTACGACCGTCTAGTTTTATATGTAACGGAGAAAAACGCAGCCAGTGTGCGAGGTCAATTTGCACGTCAGTCGACGTAAGTATAAGCACGTTGCAAAATCGGATGCAAACTGCGAGCGGCATAACATGCATAATCTTATAATTAGATTTCTAAATGTTTTGTATTGTTGGACATTTCGCATTCGCCATTTAGTCCCATTCTGTACTATTATTTATTCTGTGCCCATACTAAAAAAGCTTGTACTATGTGAACCAGATTGTTATGTGAACCTGGTATAATTCGCGTCACGTAAAAAGAACGCTGGAGAAAGTGGAGGGGGTGTGTTTTGTCTCATGTTAGCGCATGTGTTACCTATTCGCAAACGTGAGACAAAATACACCCTCCACATTCTTCCAGCATTCTTTTTACATGACGCGAACTGTAGCATACTTATATTTTATTGTAAGTACATACTTATTATACCTTAAAACACTCAGATACACAAACATCTATGTTCGTTACACAAATAGCTGTTGTGGGTAGGAATCGAACCTACGACCGTAGAAGGCAGTTAATACCGGCTGAGCTGAGAGGCCAGTCAGTCTGTGGGTGTGTTTGTTTGATTGTCTCCATAACATCTTAACATTTTCACTGCCACCCTCTCCGAAGACAGCGCTATAAAACTGCCTGTAGCCTATAAATGTGCGTCGGTTGCACTCCAAATGTTAATGATACGTAATTATTTTGTCTGTATTAGAATGGCGACGGAAGAAAAGGCAAGAATAGAAAAGCAGAAAGAAGCTTTCGGCAAGGAAGGATTGGCCACTAAAGCTAAGGAACTGCAAGCAGCTATCGAATATAATGAGGTATGTGGACTGTGACGTCAGGATCTATATTGGTAAAAATCTTGAATTTTTTTACACAAAAGAATGGTGGTTAAATGTCTCTGTGTCTATGGCATCATAAGCTCCTGAATGGATGAACCGATTTTGATATGTTTTTGTATGAAAACTGACATGAGTGAGATGGTAAAGCCGGTCGTTTTTTTTGAAATTTTTCAAGTTTTGTTCTATGTCGCGTGACGTCATAGAGACAACAACATAGCTGGTCGCGTTTTCGCGCGAAAATTTAACACTGTAGATTAATAGTAATTTTTATGGCACTAACAGGTTTTAAAAAAAATATAAAAAAAAATTTGTGGTTTATTAGCACTCTAGGATTCATTTAAAACACTTTGAAAAACGGTGTAATATCCTATTGCAGCGCGAGCCCCCTGCGGGTACTTTGGCTGCGGTGCCCATACCGTCGTGTGAAAGCCTAAAGTGCCACAACATCAAATCGTGGAGCTCGGACGGCGAGCCGTGCCCACATCTCGACTTGAAGGAGCTGCCTCTATACGCCAGGGTCGATAGTATGAAGACCAACTTTGTTTATGTAAGTATAAGCAGGTTGATTAGGTACTTTAGCCGTTTAAATACGCCAGGATCGACAGTATAAATACACAACAACTAAGTATACATATTTATTCCCAAAAATAAACATTAACAAGAGTCACTCTTGTTAATAATAATAATGTAAAATTTCATGGACTTCCTTTTATTTAAGATGGTATGTTATCTGGAAAAAAATAATCCTTACGATTGAGCCTTTTGATCGGTATCATAAAATTTCGGGTGTTTTGTTTTACAAAATTTGGCGGATTCGATTTCCGGTTCAGACAGGCGATTATTTTTTAAAATCAAAATAAAGTCTTCTTTCAATAAAAGTTTCTATCTACTTTATTTAAGATACTTTCTCTCCATGTGGTATAGCCGTAGGACGCCCTGTGTAGTGTGTATGTAATCATTTTTGACTTTGACCTATAGAAATCTGCTACAGATCTTAAGATTTCTTCTCTTCCAACAGTTCAACATAGTATTCGACACAACATCACTAGACAACGAGACTCGCAAATGGATACCACTGTACAAATGCGCCTTAGCCGAGTGTCCAGTGCGTCGCGGAGACCAATTGATCCCGCACCAAGAGATCATATCTACGAAGGAACAACTCACCATTACATTTGCGGTGAAGATCGGCAGAAGCAGTGGGGGCTCTTTCAGTGCTGGAGAGTTCAGCAACTTCCTCTTTCTTGAGACCGGGGTAAGTCAAGGATAATAGAAAAAAAATTGCTAAGAACAATGAATGATCACGATTGTATCGCTAAGGCTCGGTGTTAATCTCAGATCTTTAAGAATTCAACATCCTCTAAGATTTTCTAAGAGATACCCTCTTAGAAATCATCAAAGGATCAATCAATTTCAATTTCAAAAGTTCTTTATTGCATTAAAGAACATTAAAGGATCAGCGGGGCTAAAAAGGTCGTTGAAGCAGATTCGTAATCTGAATAGCACTATTATGCAGTCTCTTTTCATAGACATGAGAGTGACAAGAACAAAAACATTATACGAATTATATTATTATTCATTCATTCGTCGTGTCAATTTGCTCATACTAATATGCGGTGTTTAAATTCGCTTGCTCCAATATGACGCCACCTCTATGGCCCTATCTGAAGCCGCAACAAGATCTTCGCGGGTGCAGTTGTTTGGGCACAGAGGGCAGGACAGCAAGTGTGACATATTATTATGATTCTCGTATAACGGCCTTTTTAACGGCCCTCTGAAATACATATTTGGTACATACATACCAACATTTTGCAGAAGCCAGCATTCCATACGATTCATTTAGTGACAATACAAACGATATAAGGAATGATGATGAAAGAATATTATATTTTTGATCTTTTTCAGTGTGAGCCCGAGGATTACCACGAGGTCGTAAATTTCCTGTATGAAATCCTGTACACAGCAGAACTGACAAAAGAACGGTTGCTGGTTTGCACGCAGAGACTTATTAACGATGTGGCTCAGGTAAGTCCCATTCGAACTTGTCTATGATATAATAAATGCATGCGGTAAACGAAACGTCAATTATCGAGTGTCACGATTGCGGCAAGCTCGATTTCCGCGCGCTGTTTGCTATTCTGCCGTCCGATATCTAAAACGCCGTTACGTGACAAAACCATTTTTTGAGATATCGCAAAAAAACGCGCCCCTTCTTTACAGTTGGGCCGACGGATCTAGGCGTTCGTGAAGTCAGGCTTTTCGCTGCGCAGTAGAAAATTTTGTATGAAAAAGTTGCACTGCGCATCGAAACGGCTAACTTCACGAACGCCGAGATCCGCTGGCCGTACTGTACTATCTTGCTTCGCGCTTGCAGCTCTTTTAGGATATCTAATTCAAAAACTATAAATTATAGGAACCCAGTTCCAAGGCCGATCGATAGAGAACTTTGAGCTATAAAACACGGCACTTAAAAGTGAAATTTGACTAAATGTCACTTAACGGCGTTTTAGATATCGGACAGCAGAATTTTATGCTGTCAATTTAAAGTTTATCTACAGAGCACGACTTTAAGCCTTATGAATGTTCATTTCTAAGCCGAGCGGAAAAATTAATGTAATAATGCACTGTCGGCCACGGATTTCGGATCTTATATCGAAGCACTATTACTCCCTCCCAACAAGGCTCACAATCCCTATTACATTCTAGCGAATGCCCGCGGCTTCGCCCGCTTGGTTATTTTTCGGGATAAAAAGTAGCCTATGTGCTATTCCAGACTAAAATCTATCTCTGTGCCAAATTTCATCCATATCCGTTCAGCCCCTCTAATCCATCCAACATCTAATTATTCACATTTATAAGGTTAGTAAAAATATTGTATTAAAAGTGTTTAAAATTTCCTAGCTTCGACGTCAAGGTATGAAGATGGTAAGCGACACCCTACGTGACAGTATCTTCAGTAAAGATAGCAACGTCCACTGGTGCTCGCTTCTGCGCCAACAGAAATTCCTAAAAGGTAACTTTATTACTTTTCATACGAAAGCGTTCGTGGTGTAGCTTGCTTAGACCGTGTCCAGAAGGGGCGAATTCGCCGAATTGCGCGAATTTATACGCGGGTTTGCGAGATACTGGGCGCCATTACATTATTATTGAGGTACATTGCCAGGTTGACGGCATTAAAGAGAAATGGCGGCAGTTGGAGGAGGCCTTTGTCAACTAGACGTACAGTCAGGGAGTCGATACAAATCAAAACTAATAAAGAGTGCATGTTTAAAAAAAACTTACATTTATTTTATGTAAGTATTCATTTAATGTAACTGTTAAATACTGTCTGAATAAAAGGCTATTATTATTATACGTAATCTCAATCCACAGTCCTCCTCGACAAAGTGAATGCTGGAGGCGACACAGCTCACGCGGCCATCAGCGAAGCAATGGCGGCCTTCAAGAATATTACACAGAACTTCTGGCTGCATCTCGTCACTGACTTCGATAGATACTCGCTCAGCACTGAGCCTTGGAAGAAGTTTGCAAGCGAGAACGAAATTGTGCCGCAAACGTAAGTTTATTCTTTGCACTTTTGTGTGACAGATGATTTCGTCCGAATACTGAAACGCTTCTTAAATATTTGAGACGTACTTAACAATTTGCAACGTTCTTACTCTTAATCGTATACAAAAACGACAATTAATGTGAATGATGAGCACCACTTAGCTAAGTAGCGTTTCAGTATTCGGGTGTCAGACAGGTAACGAAACGATTTGGAGGAGAACACTGCTTTCCCGGGTTCTTTAATTTCGAAGGTCGTGGGTTCGAATCCTGGCCGTGCATCAAAGGATTTTCGTATTTTTCGTTTCGTAAAATGCACAAGCTCTAAAGTTTCTAACTAAACGGTGAAGGAAAACATTGTGAATATGGCGGGTTAAGCTGAAAGGAAGGTGTAGGTGCTGGGCAAGCCTACTCCATCTTAAACAATGTCCAAAGCACAAGTGTCCCGTTAAGTGTAGGCAAAGATTGCCTTAAGATAGATAGATTTAAGATCTAAAGACCTATGTTTTCTTTTACATGTTTAATAACAGACTTAAAAAAAAAACAGAGAAAATTCTCAATTTGCCGTATTTTTTTTTGTGCTTTTTGTTATAAATGTTTAGATCACCGATTACTCGAAGACGCCTGGACGGATTTGGAAAATTCTTTAATTCTTTTTGTTTGATAGGGTATACTTTCCGATTGGTGACACAAAATTTGGTGAGGATCTGTCGATCTTCAGAGTTATGAACAGAAATGCACCTTGAGAGTGCTGAAAATTGCTCAGCTTCTAACATTGAAATCGGTTTTTTTTTAATTTGTGTCAGCCACTTTTATTCACTGTTCATTCATTCATTCGTCGTGTCAATGTGCTCATACTAATATGCGGTGTTTAAATTCGCTTGCTCTAATATGACGCCACCTCTATGGCCCTATCTGAAGCCGCAACAAGATCTTCACTGTTAGAGTGCGCCGCAAACTTTATGGCGGCTGAAGTGCGCGGCAGATTCGACTTTGCGCAGGTACAGTCAACGCAATTGCGGGTAGGTGAAGGTGGTGAGGGGCGGGGCTAGGCGGGCTATGTAGATAAAGTTTACTGTATTCTATTGCGTTGACTGTACCTGCGCAAAGTCGAATCTGCCGCGCACTTCAGCCGCCATAAAGTTTGCGGCGCACTATAATTATTATTTGTTCCAGTCCTAAGTTATACTCTGATGCGTCGCTGATATCTAACTGGGGCGGCGGGTTCGTGCTCGGAGTGGGCGGCGAAGAGTCTTCTCACCTGCGCCAATACAGTCCGGGCCCGAAAGGACACGCGCTTGGAGAAATAGCGCCGCTCACTGTCGCTCTCAACTATTTCACACAGTTGGAGGTACATATCAGCACCCCGATTTTGTAACACACGATAAGTCGCTAACTCGGATTCGTTAAAACAAATTGTTTTTTTACGAACATGTTATTTAGTGCAAAATTACTTTACATATTATTTTACACAACATGTCTATCACTTTTTTCAACCATCTTCTACCATTTCAAAGTATTCATCGTAAAAAAACAATTTTTGTTTGAATGAATTCGAGTTAACGACTTACCGTGGGTTACGCCGGCTCCATACGTTGGGACCAACGTTGGTCCCAACGTTGGGGCCAAGATTTCGTGAACCATCCACACGTTGGCGATACACCAGTCTCGTTCCGTCAGAGCCAACGTGCAGACGTCTGATGTCTGCGCGTCCGATACAGAAATTGAAATTTCTCTAAGTGATTTTACATTACTTACTGAATACCAATTTTATCACAATCACATCACATTATGTCACTATCACACTTCACACAACACACTATAATATAAAAGCGAAAGTTTGGATGTTTGGATGTATGTTTGTTCCTCTCTAACACGACAACCACTTAACCGATATGGGTGAAATTTAAAATATAGATAGATAATAACCGGAAATAGGACATAGGCTACTTTTTATCCCAAAAAATTGCACGGTTCCCGTAACATAAAAAAAAATAGTAGACTCCATCATCAGATCAGCTCGCTGTCACCATATTATTACATTGTAGTCAGAACTTGACAAATATGCCGAGTTTCAACTCAATCGGCTTATTTACTGAGGAGTTCTGTTGAACAGCTCTTGACTCCATCATCAGATCAGCTTGTTGATACCATAATATTTCATTGTCACCGAGAATCTATAAGTGTGCAAAATTTTAGCCCGATAGTTCTACAAACACAATAAATAAGGAATACGATGACATTCTCGCTCGTCAGTCGACACGTGCGCTCACGATGCGCGTCGAAATGGGACTGAGCATAGCGCCAACGTGTGGACGGATCCCCAACGTTGGCGCGCCAACTTCCTTTGATAAAACCGACACGGCACGGCCAAGCCCCAACGTTGGCCCCAACGTTGGCGCCAAGCTATTTTGTCAGCACCACACGTTGGTGAGAGGCATTGGGACCAACGTTGGCCCCAACGTGTGGATGCGGGGTTACAAAATAGGGATGCAGTATGCTGAAGGTCAAATACGTATTAGGTCAAATACGGGTACATATGAAAAGTCCGAAAACCGAAATGCCGATCCTTGAAATGCCGATGCTTAAAATAGCGAAATTCGATATGTAGAACGGTTGAAATGTAGAAAGCTTGAAAGATAGAAGTTTGTAAGGTCGAAAGCTAAAAGTCAGAATGCTCGAAATGCCGAAAGTTTGAATTGCCGAACGTTTACAAAGCAGAATGCTCAATAAGTATAAGTTCCAAATGCCGAATGACTAAAACATCGAAAATGATCGAAATAAGTACTTACATAAATTATTGTAGTTTTTAGTACTTACTTTAAAATAAAGGAGGTATGTTCACTGGTTACTCGAAGACGCCTCGACCGATTTCAAATATTCTTTTTTTGTTTGAAAGGGTACACTTTTCCAATGTTCCTTTTGATCATCAGGTCAGGATCTGATGATGGGATCTTGGAGAAATTGAAGTAACTGTTCATATTTTAAAGGCATACGCGATTCGGGTACTTATTTTTTAAAAACTTGATAGGATATCAGTGACAATGCAATTAAAACCTACACAAAAAAATTGCACATTTACACTGCTACTTATGGGAGGATGGGGTCAATTGAAATATTTTTTGAGAAAATTACTAAATCAAAAAAATATGTATATACTGAGGAGTTCTATTGAACAGCTTCTGACAGATTTTCTCAAAAAATATTTCAATTGACCCCATCCTCCCATAAGTAGCAGTGTAAATGTGCAATTTTTTTGTGTAGGTTTTAATTGTACCTATTCTATCATCTCATTAATAATGTTTAGTAATTGTGTAATTTATAGTTTAGGTAGATAGGTAATTATTGTGTTAAGTTGGTTGGTAGGTACTTTACATTATTTTCAGTATAATATTGTTTTTTTTTGTTTGCTGAATAATATATTAAGTTTTTAACTAATTATAATGAATTAGGTACCTGTAAGGCCTGTAATGTTATATTGGTATTACAATAATTAATTGAATTGAATTATTATTTAATTTTGTTTTGAAACGCCTACTTCTTTACGTGAGCAAGCGTCATGCCTGCTACTAACTGTCTGCCAAGGAAATTGTAGGTGTGTTTTTCAAATCAAATCAAATTAAAGAACTTTATTTGTTAACATAACTTATAAGTTACTAGGTAGGTATAATACCTACATTGTTGTTATTATACTAAACTAAAGTGGCCCGCCCCGGCTTCGCTCGGGTAAACTTATGAATAAAATGAGACCAAATCTTTTCTCCGGAAGGAAAGCATAGCATTGCGTTTCATTATTTACCTACATTACGATTTTGTGAGTGAATCGAACCACTGAGTCTATTGCACACCCCCTAGGGGTAGTTTTGTAAAATAAAATAGTGTTTCATTATTTAATTAAGTAAAGTTTATTTATGCCAAGTTTTGTGTGAATCAAACCAGGAAATATTTTTTTCATACAAAGTTCAGGACTCTATTGCACATCCCCTAGGGGTAGTTTTGTAGAAATACCTGTCATCATTATTTATTTTAAAGTTTATTTAAACGGAGTTTTGTGTGAATGCTACGAAATGAAAAAAATCTATGCAAACTTTAAAGGTCCCTAGCACACCCCCTAGGGGTTATTTGAAAAATTATAATAGGTAATAATAATAAATAGATAGGTGGATACTTAAATTACTAAATACTTATTTTTTTCTAAGTTAAATTGTACCGAGATTTGAGTGAATCGAACCAAGGAATAAAATTTTAGACAAACGGTTTACCACCCTTTTTCACCCCCTTAGGAGTTGATTTATGTAAATAGTATAACTTATGTATTATTCCAGAACCTAAGCTTTCTACATGCCGAATTTCAGCAAAATCGGTTCAGTAGTTACGGCGATACGTTCGGACAAACATTCATAGGTACTGACTTCTTTAGTATTTAAAACTAGCTTCCGCCCGCGGCGTTGTCCGCGAGGTACCTACATAACATAATAGCTATGTTCAACCTGAAAGTTCATTCTAAATACAGGTGAAATAATTTTTTAAATCAGATGAGTAGTTTCTGAGATAACCTCCTACATACAAACACACTTTACCTCTCAATAATATTAGAATAGAAAAAAAAATTTTTACATCATCATTATTATTTCGAGCATTACTGGTTTCAAGCTTTTATATTTCAAGCATTCTAAATTTTGAGCTTCGGCATTTTAAGCTTCGGTATTTTGGCTTTCGGCATTTCGAGCATTCTGACTTTTAAGCATTCTACATTTAAAACTTCTGCATTTTAAGCATTATACTTTACGAGCATTCGCTATTTCAAGCATCGGCATTTCAAGGATCGGCATTTCGGTTTTCGGACTTTTCATATGTACCCGTCAAATACTTAAAATGACAAGAGGATGTAAGCATCCGTCAAACGTCTCGTCTTGCAGGTTTGACTTTATGTAGGTTTTAACCTAATGAGTATTTGACCTTCAGCGTATGATCCTCAACATGGTTGTTTCACACAACGGTGTCGGACATCCAGCTAGCGTACTATCTGAGGTTGGGTCTTATCTTATCTAAGTTCGCCATGTTTTAAATAAGCCTTTAGTTGAGTGTCCGATGTCAGACATCGATCGTTGTCGGCATTATTCGGTACCTCTGATCGGTATTCAACATTTCGGCATCAACATAGACAAACATCGTTGGCCACCAATTTTTAAACCTCATTGGTCATTATAATATTACGAAAGTAAACGAAATCTAAGTTTTTCTTTGGTTGATAAAAAGTTTGTTGGTAGAATCGACCTCCCGTTGACCTCACGCTAGGTTTCCTTGCGTCATAATAGTCTGGCAAAAAATAATAGACATAAATGGGGGCGCCACTTTGCAAATTACGCGAAATAGATAAATTCTTTTTTAGAAGGAAATTATTACCTCTGACGTCTTCGGTACCTGTACCATAGACAAGAAACCTGTACTTTACCATAGATTAGTAGAGAAAGGGTTTCCATTGTAATGAAATTTTAGTTGCCGTTTCTACCCGTTTTTACTATACATGTATGTGGTTGTTGAGTCATTTGTATTGTTATAATGACAGGGTCCCATGTGGCGTCTGATTCGCGGCTGTGGTCTATCGTACAGCTACAACCTGAGACAAAGCACCGACATCGGACGCCTCGTGTTCACTCTAAGCCGCGCTACCAACGCCATTGGAGCTTACAACAAGGCCAAATCTATCCTGGTAAGTACAGGAGTAGATCAGTTACTAGTGTGCTTGATATGAATGTGAATAGATCGCTGATAGATGAGTAGAGGAAGACCAAAGATGGATGGATTGTGTGAAAGATGTTAGAGTAAGAGAAAAGGGTGTGTGCTGAGATGACGACTGATAGAAGTGGGAAAAGACACAGGTTTGCCGACCCCACGTAATGTGAGACAAGGACAGGAAGATGATGATGACAGGAGAGGTTAAACCTAAGAAACGGAATTTATACGCGACGGGCTTAGTTTGCACCCCATTTAAATGTGAACGAGAAAGACCCTGTGCCATTTGGCACCATAAATCTGCGGGGCTGAAGTGACCACTTTTGGTTTCATATGATGTTTCATATTAACATTTTGTCCAGCCTCTCATCCAACTAGACATAGCCCCCCTTACTTATGAAAGATGTTTAAAGTTGAACACTGGTTGAACAACGTCCTGTCTCTGTTTGTCACTATCCACAAATAAAGACAGGACGTTGTTTAACCAGTGTTTCACTTTAAACATCTTTCTTAAGTAAGGCCCAGTATCTTTTTGATTTGACCTTTCGAATACCAATCTGCAGTGTGGTTCAGACTTCCGCAAAATGCATCCGATTCGATGATTTTCTTAACAAAGTTGACGTTTTTTCAGCGAAGAAACGTCAGTTTGCGAGTTCGGAATACATTCCAGAGGTGTGAATCGCACTGCTGATCATGTTTGATATTTTTAGGAGGAATATCTCGCGGACCCCAAGTTTGACGATGACTTGTTCGCGTCAGCCAAGAGCGCGTCCGTTTACGAAGCCGTGGTGACGGAGAAGTGTCCGTCTGACGTCATCACCACGTCTCTCATGAACTATTTGAGAGAAATCCATCCACAGTACAACAAGTAAGATTTACTTTTTATTTAAAAATAAATTAAATTTCAAAATAAGCACGCATCCGTGGCTTTTGCTCGCTTAGTTCTTGTATAAAAATTCTTTCAATCGTATTTTGACTTTTTATATTCCAAGTTTCATTCGAACGTGTTATTATAATACTAACGGGTTATTATTATTGGAGGGGTTTATTATTATACTAACTTAACTATAGAACTTGTTTCTTAGATTACTTGTTAGATAACTTTAGCACCTACTGATCTAGTTCCAACATTGTTTTACATAACGACTTTTACTTCAAATATTACGTATCATCCCAAACTCAGAAGCCGAGCCTAATATCGACAATAATTGGCATAGAATTCCCAAGAGGCCAGACAACGTCTAGTCTTGACCTCTAGTTAACGAACATAAATTGTTTCAGGGATCTCGTGTGTGCGATCTCGGCCGTGACCCCGGAGTCGGCGCACTCCGCGGCAGCGAGGTGGTTACCTACCTTGTTCGACTTTTCTCAAAGCAAGCTAGGGATTGCCTGCCATCCTACTAAAGTGGCCGATATTCAAGCAGCTTTTGAAAAGTAAGTTCTATTTTTAATAAAATATAATAACATTGGTAAAAAACAAAATTAGCTTGCATGTTGTACTTATAAGTGTACGAAGAAAATAAAAAATCAGAAAAAGCAATTTTGTCGAAAAATAGACGACTTTTTTGGTTTTTTAACGCAGTTCCTTTTTTATCAAAATCGAGCCCATGTCTCCTAACAACATTTTTCTATAATTATATCATTATTATTAATATGAGCCTGTAGCGTCCCACTGCAGGCCAAAGCTAAAAAGCTATCTATAGCCGTTTAAATTTTGCCCTCACAGGGCGGTTGAGAGAATTCACACATTATCATATCACAGAGACTTATTTTCTTTGTCAAAAAAAGGCATGACATTGATGATCAATCGCTTTGTTAGTTCTGTACAATATAGAAAACCTATCAACAACCAGCCTGTTTCTGAAACTATCCTAGAATTCCCGGCGTTGTATTAGATAATACATACTATAACACCACTTTATTGAAACTTACAACAAAAGTGAAATGCATTGCATCTCTGTGGAAATTGAACCCGCACTTTTTGCGTCTCAATTTGGCATTGATTCGTATATTTCGACGCGGTAACGTTATTCGCCTAATTTTCGTCCTTGGACTAATCAAATGAGTAATTATAATATTTGCTTTACAGATTGAACAATCTGAAGTTGGAAGCATTTGAATCAATGGAAACCTCTAATCTAAACAACTGAATTGTGCACAATATAGTTTGTAAGCGTTAACAGTTTATTATTAATTTCATATATTTTTTAAACTTTTGCTGTAATACGTATTTTTATGCTGTTAATCCCTGGCTGTGCCTTATTACGTATTTTTGATTATACATATTTAACTTGCACTCAAATAAAGTTTTGAAAAAAAACTACATCTTGTTTTGATAATAATTTTAATCACCGTTTATCTTTATTCTAATATCTATACAAAAAAATATAACTTAATTTTAATCAGATAATTAGTGAACATCATTATAAATCATCTCACAACCGCTGCAACATCTCCATCATATAATTCAAACCCATTCATAGAATATCAATTCAACATTCATTCCTTCCACAATATTCTATTTCACTAAGTTCCTTTGACTGTGTGTTGTAAGGTTTCTTTCTATGATAGTGCAAGACTTAGGCCGGCCAACAGACGTCCGATTTTTTGTCGATCCGATTGTCTGAAGGCGTTGGTGCCATACATTTGTTTGAACATGCATCCAGTCGGAAGCAAATGTATGGCGGGGACAGTCGGACCGGTCAGACAAAAAGTCTGACGTAATTTGTGGCCGGCCTTACATGCAAGTTTTACTGTTTGAATTCAACATAAAGCAGCCTTCGTTTTGTGTAATGAGAATGGTAAATGCACTTTACTACAAACAAAGCCAATAAACTTGGTGAAATAGTATATCTGTAACAGAAAATACTGTTTTAAAGCAATCTTCCAACGCCAGTTCTACTTATTAAACGTGATGTTTTTACTCTCATCGCAGACCAAAAATATATACATACATTTGTCATGCTAATAACTCTCGCGTTACCGTTATTCAGTATAATGTTATAGTGCAAACACACGCTGGGCCAGCCTAAGCCAGTGCGAACAAAGGCGAGTCGATGTAAGTCAAGTCGCTTGGTGAGAGCGCTTGTAGACGTCCGTTTTATTCGCCGGACAACGGAACGTCAATAAACGAAATCCATAGAAACGGCATAAATTGTTTGCCGGACCGATATCCGGCGCGTGTACACACATTTATTACGCGCCATACACCACCGCGAATCCGGGTGAAAAACACGGTCCGTTGTCCGACGAAAAAAACGGACGTCTACAGGCGCTCTTAGTCTATGCAAACCAAAGAAAATTGGCGCGCGTATTCACTCGGCCAGCTAGGCGAGCGATGGCACGTTGAGGCGAGTGGTGCTGCCCACACGTTCGCACTGGCGTTCACTCGGCGAGCCTGGGCCAGCGTGTGTTTGCACCTTTAGGTTAAAACTATAATCCGTGAGGTACACGTTGGGAGACTGCTTTTCAACAAACTTTGTAGTGAGAACAACATTATACATTTAAAACAATACATTAAACTACAGAAATGTAGAGTGAATAGATATTAGTAAATTGAGCTCATCACTGCGTCCTGCGATCAAAATCTAGCACTACATTATAATTCTATAATTTTTTATAACCATAGAAGATTCATAATTTTCATAAATTTTCGTACAGCGTTGAGCTTCGTAAACATTACCAATTAATACTGGTTATTTTTTGTTAGTGGATATAAAATGCAGAATAATATTACTGAGGTACAAAAATAAAGCGGCCTTTACCGGCCCACTGGGGGATTGGAAACACTTGGGTAGGCCTTGCTAACTGTCTTATCTCACAACTGTAAGGTAACACGGAACTGCTGAAAAGTAATTTTTTTACGATATTGTGAACTAACTTCCGCTAGCGGCTTCGCTCGCGTGATAGCCGGATAAAAAGTAGCCTATGTTTTATTCCAGGTTATAAACTATGTATATTCCAAGTTTCATTAAAATTCGTTCGGTAGTTTTGACGTGAAAGGGCAACAAACATCCATACATCCTCACAAACTTTCGCATTTATAATATTAGTAGGTGTAGGATAGGATTTTACACTTCTCGCTTCAACAGGTTTACCTATACTATCCTATAGAGCGGTACCGAGTCACCTTACTGTTGAGATATTATTTAAATATGTTTACGCTACGTATTATAATAAAATTAAATTGTACCTACATGCAAAGATAATATTTACAGATTTCTATAACCTTCTACATCTACGTATGTAGTGAAAATAAGTATATTTTTGTAACAATAACCTCAAGGGTGCATATTTTATATGCACATAATAAAGCACCAACACGTATATTTTGAAAATACTTGATTTTTGAAGCATAAAAATTTTGCTACTAGGATTTCTTGCCATAACTCTTAAAAAAAACAATATTTACGACCTCATAGCGCATTACAAGTAATTAACGGACTTTGAACAGAGATTTGGTAAATGTTAACGCATTACATAATTACTCTATATTATTTTAACTATAGACATCTATAAGACGATTAAAATTCCCTAATAAATGAACAACTAATTAACGTTTAATCTACACACTATAATAATATAGAGGCGGCCCCATTTATACTACTTACGTCTGTAGTTCGAGCTATACAGATCAGACGCGCGCCGCGGCTCGCGGCACAAACCGAGAGCTCGCCTGCTAAACGAACAATATTTTAATCTCAGGCAAACTTTACAACAAATCCATCGCATCGGTAATGTAAACCTGCCCTATCACGATACAATTTAGGTACATTTAGCATAACCATAACCAGTCTTTTTACAAAAATAATAATTTTCTCTCCGCTCGTATATTTGGGGCAATTAAAATTAATATGGAATTGAAACTTTCAGATTCACCTTGATGCGTATTGTATTTACATCATGCTGGTGTCGATAGTCGGAGAGTGGTTGTTGAGAGCTTCTCGTATGTAGCCGCTGACGCTGGATTCTGCGACGAGGTGGAAGAAGTAGAGATGCTCAAAGCTTTTCAGAGAGATGGACCGAAGAGCTGGAAGTCGCAGGAGAAGAGAAGCAAACCGACCCTCTTCGGTGCTGTGCGCGCGCCGAGTGTACTCGTCCATGCACGAAAACATCTGAGGAAAAACAAATAAATTATATTAAAATTAATTATGATCAGAAAGAAAATACATTTATTCAACAAATACAACAAAGCAAAATAACAAAATGAGAAAAAAAAATACTTGTTCTTGACAACTGAGCTTATTGCCTAGATCTAGGGATCAGGCGCTGATTTTCAGTGTCGCCTAGGAAGAGGGAGGGGTCACTTGATCACAATACTATTCCCAAAGTGCGGTTAGACATTCTTTCAGCGAGGCTAAAAAGGCCGTTAAAGCAGAATCTGAATTGCTCTATAATGCCGTAGACATGAGAGTGACAAGGACAAAACGTAATACGAATCATTATTATGATTCTACTACAACGGCCTTTTTAGCAGATCTTAGATCTTTAGGCATTTTAGGAACTTTGAAAATGTTTAAGGGGTAGTCATAGGTATATCCAAATACATATTTGGTACATGCCCTGCCCACATTTAGCAGAAGTTACTACAGAATATTCCTTACGTGACAGGTTGTAAGCCTTTCGACGATATGAGAGCTAAATGATTTCCTCACGGTGTTTTCCACCACCGTTTAGAGCTCGTGCTAATGCGCATATAAATTATTCGAAACAAAAAATCTATTGATGCACGGGCGGGTTCGTATCTACGACCTTAGGCTCGAAAGTCGAGGCAAACCCATTTGGCCAACACAGCCGTGTTAGCCAAATAGGTTTGCCCTATATCCTCAGGAGCCCCTGAGGATACAATTACAGACTAGCAAGCGCCCTCGCGGCGTTGCCCCCATAAACGTAAGCTAAACTTTTGAGGAAGGTTATAGGGGGCACATATATTAACCTTCCTCAAAAGTTTAGCTATCAAATAAAGAAATTAATAATTTTTCAAATCAGACTAGCAGTTTCTGAGATGAGCGCGTTCAAACAAACAAACTCTTCCGCTTTAAATATTGGCATAAAGAAGTGGAAATTTGTGAGTTGAGATAATCTTCTCCTAATCAGGAATAGCCCCGGGAAAAGAACATAGTATGTTCTTTTCCCGTTTTTGGTTTTCATTTTTGGTCACACTATTTGTATGTTCAACATACAAATAGTGTGACCAAAAATGGACCAATAACAATATTCGTTTCTGCACAGTCACAGTGAGTCACACTATTTTTAGTGCGAAATAAAACGACTTTCAAGTAGGAAAGGTCAAATGCAATACGCGATATCAACCTAATCAGTGATTGTATTCTAAGTAGATGATAATTAGTTATACAGCCGTATAGGTAGTATACTTTGCAATATTTTTCTACCTACTTTATAGCTACAAACTTAGCACTCCCCAATTATTGCAACTTTCGCATCCATAATATTAACCATTATAATAAAGCGGTAGAGTTCGTTTGAACGCTTAGCACGTTCAAACCTACGAGTTCGATTTGAAAATTCCTTTCTGCATTTGATAGCGAAACTCTTGAGGAAGTAGGCTACTTTTCATCATCATCATCTTTACCTTAAACCATCACTACGCGGGTCACACCACGAGGGCGCTACTCGTCCATAATAATCAACCAATATAATAAAGCGGAAGGGTTTGTTTGAACGCGCTAATCTCAGGAACTACGAGTTCGATTTGAAAAACTCTTTCTGCATTTGATAGCTAAACTCTTGAGGAAGTAGGCTACCTATCATTATCATCATCATTACCATTATGGGGCAACGCCGAGAGGACGCTGCTAGTACCAGTATGAATTAGAATAAGCTTTACCTTTTCTCGAAGAACTTCCACTTCCTGTTTGTTCTTCAGTCCCTTGACATCTGTAATAGAAATCGGAGTAACATTTATCACAGGTCATACAAACAATAAAACAGGTAGAGCCTTGGGTCCCTTTTATCAGAGTCCTGCTAACTCATGGCTTCTTAGCAGAAGTCAAAGTGGTCATAGCGGTCCTACTGAATAAATGATATTTGAATTTAATTTAATTGAGTCTATTTGACTTACATGGTATTTTTTTAAGCTCCATAAAGGTATATTTCATGGTAAACTTAAATAAGTTTACGACTGTACCCCCATGAACGGTAAACTGCTCTGCGGGTCTAAAAAAGCCGCTTTAGCTGAGTCATAATATGAATTGTATTATATGCAGTCTCTATTCATTGTCAATATGAAAAAAACATACTACGAATCATATTATCTATAAGGTGCAGCGGGGCAATTCTGGCAGCGGGGTAATTAAGTCACATGGTTATATCTCTCGTTCTATGACTTATACCTCGAAGAGACATCTATGTACGCGTAGAGAAATGTTTGGTTCATTCATAAACGATAGGTGGCATTTCTAGCGCAAAAACTGACTGATTGACAGCATCATTTTGACAGTCACCTATTTTTCGGAGGGTGTAAAAATATTAGCCCCTCGAGTTTTTGTAATAATTAAGTGGTTTTCGCGGTTTAATTGAAAATTGAACAAGCTAAGGAGATGTATTTTAGACTGGAGATTATTTTAATCGTACTAGTTCGTTTCTACTCATTGTTTCTTCTGTGTTATTGCATCCGCTATAATTACCCCACAAAGTGTTGATTTTATGTAATTTTATCGAAATCGGTTGCCATAATTGCCCCACCGATTTTGTATGAAGTTGCCAAAAACCAGTGATGTCCACAGCATTGAAGTAAACGTCGATAAAAATAATACTTAACTAATCGAGCGAGTGAAGATCTCGGGGTTAACTAAGTAATACGACATTTCTTTGTATAAGTATTTGTTTGTGGCTTTATTTGAGCTTAATTAAACCATAGTCGACACGCATTAAATTTTCGATCGAGCGAGCGAAGCGAACGAAGATCTTACTGGCAAGTATGGAGATTTTGCTTTGTATGTTTGTATGTTTCATGAATTCTAGTTCTCGCATAATTGTCGAACCGTTCATCCAATCTTCATGAAACTTGGTAGGTCAATAGGTTGTGCTATGGCAATGTATAGTGGAACATATGAGCTTAATCGATGAAGGGGTTGTCAAAATATTGGGTTCCCAAGGGGGTAAAAAAACTAACAAATTTATTGAGTAGGGTGTCATGAAAGGTCTTTATTTGTACATTCTAAAATAGTTATCATTTTTATTCTAGGATGTACATATACTTTTTGAAATACGACGAGAATTCATAAAAAATTAGACACAACATTATGTATTGCATTGCATGCTTGCCAGTATCATTTACCACTAGCGGACGCCTGCGGCTTCGCCCGCGTGCACTACTATTTTTTTTATCCCACGGGAACCGTGCATTTTTCGGGATAAAAAGTAGCTTTTGTCCTATTCCCGGTCATTATCTATCTACATTCCGAATTTCATCCAAATCGGTTTAATAGTTATTGAGATACGTGGGAACAAACATTCACACACACGGACTTTCGCCTTTATAATATTAGTAGGATGACAAGCTAGTGCAATAGATATACTTGGCAGTAGTAGCACTTGAAAGTATAGGGGTAATCAGAAGAAAGTCCAAATGTAAGTGATCTACGGTTCGCGAGATCTCAGTTCGGGGCAAACTACATTTCATACATAATTTTTGCGCGAGATTTTTGCGTAAACTCCGTTTATCGATAGTCAGGGTCCCAACACTAGCATGTATGGGAGACTAAAGAGTGATGCCAGAATTACCCCACAAAAATTTTAACAGGTTTTTTATAGAAACTGGACCATCGTAGGAGATCAGAATGTTCAAATTCAAGTGTATTATGTTGTCTAGTTTGTAAAGCTCTTGGATTTAGTATCATAGCATCATTGGTTCGAATAATATCAACACCTGACGGAATTACCCCGCTGAGGGGCTATTCTGGCATTTTCCAGTTTTTAGTTAAAATTGTGTTATTTCACCATTTAAATATGCTTTTTCTTTAACAAAAATACAATAAAGAAAAAGGCAGATAAAGGTTACAGGTCACCAATTTTTCAGAATTAGCGTAACTCAATAAGGAACGAGAGCATTGAAGTTTAAAATTTTGACTAAAATTTTTCGGACAGAATTGCCCCGCTGCACCTTACTAATATATATTCTTAGTATTCTTTTTTTATTTCTCTCTATCACTCGCCATCTTAGCACTTAGGGAGAGGACACACTGCGTATTTTGCAGCGCGTTTATATCGATACAAACGCGATTCGTACGCGATGCGAACGCGCTACCCGGTTAGCTTTTGTATGGAAAAAAAACGCGTTGCGAACGCACGTTTGTATCGATACAAACGCGCAGCTCAAAAACGCGCTGCAGAAAACGCAATGTGTCCACTCCCTTACCCTCTCTCATTACATTCATTCTATAGTTCTCATTCTCACATTTTAAGAAAGAGCCGTGTTGGCCGAGTTGCTTAGTACCTTGACTTTCGATCCGAAGGTCGTGGGTTCGAATCCTGGCCGTGCATCAATGGATTTTTCGTTTCGAAAAATTTATATGTGCTAACACGAGCTCTAAACGGTGAAGGAAAAAATCGTGAGGAAACCCGCGGCTTAGTAAGCCCCACACGTATTGACCTGTGGATATGGCCGGTTAAGCTGAGAGGATGATTTAGGGCAAGCCTACTCCATCTCAAACAATGTCCCAGGCACTACAGTGTTCCGTTAAGTGTAGGCAAAGATTGCCTCCTGACACTTTATAAATCATCTAGTAAAAGAAAACAGCGTAAAGCAGAGGCCGTTTTCACATCCTATTTGTACAGTTATTCAGAAGAGTTCGTTTTGGTAGTAAATTACCTGGGTTGAGCAGTATAATCGCCTTGAGCGCTACATACTCCGACTGGTCCATATTGAGAGTACGCATTTTCAAGGACAGCTCGGAGAGAACGCGGTCGAAGATTTGCCCCACGCCAGCCTGAAGCGCCGAGTTGCGATGCAGTGTCATACCTGGAATAAAAAAAAATTGGCCTTTAAATCTTTAATCTTTAAATCTGGGCGACCGAGCTCTGCTCGTTGGCAACCAACGAACGCCATCTAGTAGTTCAATTACGAACCACATTGCACTTTTGCGTGAAAATGCCGAGAAAACGGCTTTTCCCAGATATGAGACCTAGGTAGATCGATTTTTCCCTCATAAACACCCGTACTGCAAATTTCATCGAAATCGTTAGAGCCGTTTTCGAGAACGTCAGAACAAACAAACATCAAACAAACAAACAAATATTGCTCGTTTAATAGAGTAGGATGAGGTGACCAGCTGCTGTCCGCTTCGCTCACGTAATACCTGGATAAAACGTAGCCTATAGCACGCAGGGATAATGAAGTTACCTGTCCTGAAATAATTTTCAGAATCAGAGGATCAGAATTTACAGAGATTACGCATTTTAATACGTAACAAAGAAATATACTTACCTCTTATAATATTATATTAGAATAGATTTTGTACAACGTATTCTTATTCTTAGGTTGACACTAACAGAACGCTGTAGTGCCTGGGAAATTGATGTAGAATAATAAAAAATACTATAGAGAACATAATATTCAGAAAGAAAACATTAAAATACATTAGCGTAGGTATTTAATAAGCGCTCAACGGAAAACCAGCTATTATATTCCTAATGAGACATCCATTAAAATAGTAATGACCTAATCACACTAACATATTATATTTCTGTCCAATTATATATTCAAAGTATCTATATACACAAAACAGCATTTTTCGCATAGCATGACATTATGTAAATAAGTACGGCTTACATAATTATTTAAAATGTCAAGATTAACAGAAAGTACATAATATTGCAATATCGTTATCCTTGTAACTTTTTGTAAAACCATTCTCCGTATTCAATTAAGTTTTCGCAATTCATAATATGAATTGCGAAAACTTAATTGAAATATTATTTCTTAGAGAATAAGGTATTACGTATTAATCAATGTCAAAGGGAACATAACATTTTATGTAAATCGGTATAACCTTTGTTGACGTCACTTTGCAAACAAATTGACGTCCGTCCGACCGGATTCCGAAACGGCCGCTCTCAACTCGTAAATAACCATCATTAATATCGTCAACTTCAATTGGAAACGTGCAGGTTTAGATCACCGAAAGAAATACTTCTGACTTACCCCCAAGGATATCTTTGCAAGGTCTTAAAGGATTCAAGATTAGCCTCTTAGGCGCGGGACATACAGAAAAGACGTAAGACGAGGACGCGTCGCAGACATATGTCTCTTCCGCGTTCCTTTCATAGAAAATGTATAGAAGCGTCGCGCCGCAAAACATAGAGAAGAGACGGGGCGCCGTCACATTTTGTATGAAAGGGACGCGGAAGAGACAAATGTCTGCGCCCCGTCTCTTCTATCTGGCCTGCGCCTTAAGAAGACCGCCTAGCCTACGATCTCCACGTCAGATGAACATCACAAGAAGATATTATAATAGAAGTAACTGAACGTAGATAATTAATTAAACTAATTACCCATGGCATGGGTACTTTCTCTGATATTTACAGTCATTATATATCATTGATATGTTATTAACAGCCATAGCACAACAACTCTGCTGTCATATATAGAAAGGCCGTAGTAACTTACTTACATATTGACGGTAGAACACCTTGACAACTCAAAAATTATTATGCATTCTTGCATTTCGACTTACATTATGGACAATATAGACAAAGTGGTTGTTATTTCAATGCGTTAGAACTTATGTGTCTTTTTGTCAAAGTCCATATTACACCTTAATTAATAAATTAAACAATCTATTTAAATATCTTAATGACATTAGTAGCCATAAAGATTAAGGCTATAATTCTAGACTATATAGTTTTTTTTAATCCTAGAATTCTATGACCACAGAAAATATGGCCTCGGCTAATGGGCAATAAAGAACGCATCAGGAAATATGGAATCTAGATGTATAATAAAGCGTATTTATGGTTATTGCCAATGCCCTTTTGATGACGGTGTGCTAGCTATAATGTTGGTTCGTTGGTACATAATATCTAAATTGTAAAGCCCGTAGAAATCAATTGCTAATTCATTATGATTTTAGTGCGATAACTATGAAATGTCAAGTACACATATTGATAGTTCGTGACACTTCCCCCATTCCACTTTCAGAACATAGATGGAAGATTTATGAAGATTGATTTCAGAGAGTAAGGGCATAGTGGGTTTTTGTCACTCTTATTTTCGAGCAGCCCGACTGGGGAAGTCCCATCGCCTTACGGAATATCGCAGCCTAATGACATTCTTCTTTTCGAAAGGTGTTGTTTTCCTGTGAGTAAGGTTGCCAGAGCTCTGAGGAAGCGCTGCGGTGACAACTGGTGGACCAGTCTTGTCCATTGTGTTGTCGGCGCAGTGATACTTCTTTTAAAGGGTCAGCAGCGCGAGTGTGACTCCTCTGGTGTCACAGGCGTCCATATGCTACAGTAACTGCTTACCATCAGGTGGGCCGTATGCTTGTCTGCCACCTTAGTTCTTCACGGCATTAGAATCACCTAGACCTTGAGACGTTTCAATGTAATCCCAAAGGGGTCCAACTGAATAAATTTTATTTTTGAATTTGACATTAACTTATGCAATAGCAAAAGTGGGTAGGGTACTTTTGTTTCTATAATCTATACGTAGTACTGATTCCTCATTAGAATATCCAGAGCGCCAGAGCATCAGAAACTGCTGATGTAATACCTATCACGCGACAACTCGACAACCCTTCCGCGTCATTCCGCGCAAGACAGTAACATAGTTATGCGTTAGAAAGAGAGAATTTGTTTAGGTGAATATTAGCTAGGCAATGAGCGCTTACGCGAGCTGAATTGCACTTTGTTGCGTCGCAGCAAGAGTCGCTATTTAAATAAACCTTTTCGCGAAGTCAGGCTTCTGTACCTATTTATTCTGTGCTCATACAAACATTTGTAGCTCTGACAATCGAATTCGGACATCTTGCGTTTCTGTCTAGCACTCGCACCACCAAAGTCGACGTAGGTCACTCTTCATTTGTTTTCAATTTAAAGGACTCTACGCACACTCTGTCCTGACGTAGGTACGTCCCGCCAATGTTACGGTGCTAGACTGAAGCATCTATACTATTATATATAACGTATGCGTTAGAGCAGTATAGCTGACTCTCAAGTAGCGACAGGGCGTGCTTAGAGCCTTTAAGGTTATTTCGCAGGTTTAGGGTACTTTTAACAAAGCCTTTGTATGTGAAATTGTAAACTCACCAGGCATAAGACACATGAGTTGAGGCGGCGAACTATTCCTCCCATCCAGGCCTCCTCGTTCATCCGTCAGATACTGAAATTGAAAATAAAATGTTGGTAATAAAAACCAAATCGTGACTAGTAAATCCTACTAATATTATAAAGGCGAAAGTCCGTGTGTGTGTGAATGTTTGTTGCCACGTATCTCCATAAGTACTAAACCGATTTTGATGAAATTTGGAATGTAGACAGTTTAAGTTCTGGAATAACACATAAGCTACTATTTATCCCGGAAAATGTATGGTTCCCTTGGGGTAAAAAAGTAGTCCACGCGGGCGAAGCCGCGGGCGTTCACTAGTAGTAAATAAAGGAAAAATTTAACAATTCTTGCTATAGCAATTATTGGTTTAAAGCCACGCCCTAACACAACATAGAATAAAAATATTCAATCAACTCAAGATAAAATAAACAGAATCAGCAAAAACAAACGTGACTCGCATTCTTAAATCTAAATACTAACAGGCAAAATTAAATCTAAAACTAGGGCGAGATAGTTCATTTTCCCACCTCCATAGACCGCCAGGCGATGGCGAAGAGAAGCAGCTCGTTCCAGGAGCTCTTAATGAGCAGCACTTGGTCGTCCATCTCCAGTTGACTGAAGTGGGGGATGTCCCGGGCCCATATCACTAGCGCGGCTATTTGTTTGTTGCCTGAAATAAATAACTTGCATTTTTACATCTTAATATTACCAATATAACTATAGTCGTATTTCTAATTATACGCACTAAAATTGACGATCAAAATGTCATTTTTCATATATTTTTAGTTCGTACAATGAGCAATTCGACTATCACTACAGAGCCACTGCTCTGTAAGCTGTTAACCTCGCGAGTCTATCTTTGCATAGCAGTTTTGTGACGTACATCTAAGGCGCTGGACACACACAAAAGACGTAAGACGCAGACGGGGCGCGGACATTTGTCTCTTTCGCGTCCCTTTCATACAGACTGTATCGAAGCGTCGCGACGCCAAACATACAGAAGAGACGGGTTGCGGGCGCAACACTGTTCGCTGGCGCCCTGTCCGCGACGCGTCCTCGTCTTACGTCTCTTCTGTCTGGCCTGCACCTAATACATCCATACATCCTCACTAACTCTAACATTCATAATTTCTACAAGTAAAATTCTTCGGTGAAGGCGTGAAGGCAGTATAATCAAGATCGAGCTTAGCTTCAGGTAAGCTTGCTTGATCATTTAAATACGTAGGATTATTCCTCTAATCAGATACGAACATATACCATAACAACCTTATTTGCCTAATAAGTCTATAGGTAACTAGAACGCATTTCCGATCAGTCTGTATTGAAATTGACCTTCTCCTTGATGCAAAGATACACTCACCACACCACTTACAACCGATCAGTCTCGGTGACTTTATCCAGTCTAGGACAATCGGAGGGCAGGTCAAGATTCTAACAATAGCTCATTGACTGAATCTACTCGCTTCCTTTCTACGTAGGTGCTGAGGCATCCCCACAAAATGACTCACAAATTGAGCACCCCGTATCCCAAACACTATTGTTGGTTTCCTTTTCCTTCAAGTTGTATTATACTCACACCATATCAAAGTCAGTATTCGAATTCGTCAGTACATACTCGTTAATTTTGTGACATAAAATGTACATGTCACAAAATTAACGATTTTCTATTCTATACAAACACATACCTACCTCTATTCATTATGGGTAGGCAGAGACCATGGATTTCCACTTGCTACAATCTTGTCACCTCTTTCGCCTTGTGCACACTCATGAAATTCTTCATACAAGCTCGCCGGTTTGGGGTACTTTTGACCTGGCCCTTCTCCAAAATCCAACCCTTCCAGCAGTCCCATTCACACTCGCCTTACACCTTATTTTAAGAATTCGAAGTACCTACCTATTTGTGACAGAACAGTGAATACGCTTTGTTTGTAGATGACAATGTTGATTGGATGCTCGCCCGCACCTGTCAACTTCAGGCGTGAAGAATCAAATCCTCAGAGAATGACAGATTTAGAACAAATAATTCATATTATCACTGATTCTTCACGAGTTTTATGCGACTGTTTTACGAAGAAGCGCTGTGATTTTATTTTCGTAGTCTCATCTGGTTTTGATTTGCTTCTAAAGTTGATTATAATCTTTTTCATATTTTTATCAAAACATCAATCAACTATAAGATCAGGACTACGTACCGTACGAAAATAAGTAGGTAGATATACGATTTTAATATAGGTAGGTCTTAGAATTAAAATCTGATGCTGACTATTCTAGGAAAACTTATTCGCAAATTCGTGCGGATTAAGTTAATCGTGATCGTAATTTCCAAGGCACAATGACTTTGATTTAACATTTCTACTTTTGCTACCAGAGTTGGCCACTTGCTCATACGAACTTACTTTTACTTACTTTTGATAAATCTCAAACCATGGATTTTGCCTTTTCTACAAAATATTTATTTTTATTTTAATAAAACTCTTAGGAATGAATTTGATGATGTAGAGCAGTGATTCCCAAAGTGGTCCAGGTGGACCCCCAGGGGTCCACGGGAGACTCGAAAGGGGTCCACGTTGGCGAGAAACAAAAATGGGGGTGCACAAGTTTCTTGGGAATATGGTAGAAATGTAGCAGCAGGGGGTCCACCGAAACCAATAAAATTTTGAAAGGGGTAAATGAGAAAAAAAAGTTTGGGAACCACTGATGTAGAGTGATGTTTAGAGTTTAGCAATGAGATATTTTTGATGATCATGATCCATCATATTCATCATCCGATAGTGTCAGTAAGGAGTCAATGACACAATAGGCAGCGTTTGCTCCTGGACGCGTCCACAGGACCGTAAAATGGCACATACGAAGCCCTGCAGTGTAATTATACGACTCGTATGAGATAATTAGTAGGTATTTGCTAATTATCTACCTTTATCTGTGGTTTTAAAGCAATTTCAAACAATTTTTCATTTATTCTCTCCTTTTAACATTTTTAATGTTCATTTCTGTTCAGTTTGTTATGTAAGATTGCATGAATAGCTCAATGTTGTATTATTACGTGAGTAAAAATGAAATCAACTATGCTAGACATTTCACACACATCATCTAACCCCAAATAATGTTTAATATTTATTTCGGAACATAGTAGAAATAAGGAGTAAGTTCGTAACTCCTAAGTATTAACCATGTCTTTTCGTGGTGTAAATAATTCTGGCAAGTTCAAATAATAGGTATTTTTATATACGTGTATTTAAACCAGAATTATACAATATAGAAAGTCGTTTGTTTTTACAGCCACGAAAAGTGATTACCTGTTTGAAAAAATTACCTTAAAAAAGAAATTAACTCTTTCCAAGTTATACGAGTTAAAAAAATTGTTTATCAACTTTAATCACTGACTGTTAAATTATTGCAAATACATAAACTTGATATTTTATAAAAAGCAATAACAAAAGAGATTCAAAACCACGCCACGTGAGGCCCCCTCTAGCAAAAAATATAATGTTACCGTCATTACCACCTACTGGTTTTACCAACGGCTTCGTCATTCGTCAATGATTTGTTTTTGTCTTCGTTTTGTTTGATATGATACTTGTCAAAGAGAAACATCTTTTACGAGGTACTATTTAATCAGTTAAGGCTGGATTTTACCAAACTGGATTAAGTTTTATCTGGAGATTAAACCACAGATTAAACTGCTGTTTGATTGAATATTTTGACATTGTAAAGTTGACACCTTATAACCAGGATAATTTGAATGCATCTAATAATGTTCGGTTGCGCTTTCTAAACAATTGTATTTCGAATTCTGTCGGCTAACGGAATAACTACTCTGGGAGTAAGATGACAGTTTGGTCGAATCCAGCCTAAATCAAATAAAGCCCCGGATACACTTGGGACATTTTGCTCTGCAACATGACACGCAACACTCAATCTATGTGACGCCGCAGCGTTGCACAGTGTCCCGCAACATTTTACGTGACGCGGGACAGTAGTAGTGAAGCCTGATATACGGAGAGGCGTCGCGTGTAGCGTGGCGTCTTTTGGCATAAAAATCGAATACATATGTATTGAAGTTAAATATATGCCGAGGGATGCGGACGTCACGCCACACGCGACGCGCGACGCTCCGCATCTCCGTAAAAGTCCTAAGTGTGGCCAGTAAAAAGTTCCACAACATTGTCCCCAAGACATTTCACGTAGTTCCATTTGTCCCCAAGTGTATTCAAGGCTTAAAAGGTCAAAATAATTTTCGATTAACCATGATTTTTGTAGTTACTAATGGTATGCGTGTTCGGTAAAATTTTCAATCTATTTCAATAAAGTGTTGCGTGACTGACCATGAACTTACAATACCACAAAAGTTTCAGAAGAATAAAATCTGATAGTATTATAATTATAACTTATTATGTAGAAAAGTAGTACTTACATAAATATTTTTCCAACTGGTACGAGTCGGCATACGTGTAATCTATAGAATGAGTTTATCGTCCTACCTCAACCTATGATGCGTTGTGCAATCCACATATCTAAATGTAACATTACATACGCTGTTGATTTAAAAAGTTTATTTTTAGATTAAAAAGTACCGGTACTTTCATCATACTTTGAAGTAATTTCTATTGTATAATGTTGAGTACCTACTTACTTCAACAATTTGATATTGTGTTACCCAAGGGCGTATAAGGAAAAGATATTCCATCAACCGCAAAAAAAAATTCCTTTCGATACATTCCTGGTAAATAAATTATACTTTGATATATTCATATGATCTCATGCATTGTAAGCAGAGGCTGAATAAATGTCAACAGATATAAGATAAGCTATCTTTGAATAAAAAAATATTTTATTGTTTCATAAAATCCACTAGATGACGTATTGCAAGTGCGAAGTTGACCTACAAGATAATAAAAAAATATTTTAAAAAAACAAAAACCCGACTGCGTCAAAACTAAAAAGAAAAAAACAAGCCTGCAAAGAATTACTCACAGTCGGTACCCATTCATTTTATTACCAATCAAATCTTCCCAATGTTATGGGTCCCGACTGTGAGTAATTCTTTGCAGGCTTGTTTTTTTCTTTTTAGTTTTGACGCAGTCGGGTTTTTGTTTTTTTAAAATATTTTTTTATTTAACACTTTTTAGTTATGATAAAGTTGATTTTAAAATACCTTGATTAACTATTACCTACCCAACAAGAAATTAATAAACCAACTAAACTAAGTAACTTCGTACATATCGCCCTAATTATTTTATTTATTCAATTTTATTCTTCAAATCCATCCAATCCAATTCCCCATCAGCCAATAATTCAATCCAATCCAATCCAATAATATCAAAAACTTTCGATAATGGCCTTCAAAAATTGATAGAATAGGTAAACTTTTCAAAACGCAACGATAGCGCGATCTAGGATTGGTTCAGATTTAGCAGCGACATCTAGTTGTGTTTTTGGTAATTAATGTAAATAAAAAATAATACTGAGGGTTGCGATGTTTGTAACTTCTGAACTACAAAACCGATGACCTTGAAATTTTTACAGAACATTTTAAAGTAGGTACATACCTACTTTCTAACAAAATTACCCTTCCTTTGCGTTGCGCAGTCGGGTAAAAAGAATCAATAAAATCGTAGGTACTATGTGTTAATGAATTACAACCAGATACCTACCTACTCATTTTGATTTTCATTTCCTCTCCCAAGGGAACCGTCTTGAATTTCAGTAAGTAAGTAGGTATAGTAATCAAAAGTATCCTATTTATACCTCGTAGTAGTATAGTATGTATGCACTCAAATAATACCAAGTTTCATTTAAATCCGTCCAGTAGTTTCGTTCGACCGAGACGTGATGCGCGGCCAAGATACACACAAACAGAATTTTAAACCGTTATATTTCCTAAGCTATTATTTAAAATGAAAAATAGTAAAAGAAACCTAACATTGATTTTTAAATACCTATTCAACGATACCCCACTTGACATAGTTCGTCAATTTTGAGTTTTTCAATTTTGACAATATGGCGTCTGGTTGTAACACTGGTTAATTTTGATTACTTTCATGTCTTTAGTGACACTCGCAAGGTTGAGACAAATCGATTGACGTTAGAATCATCAAAATCGGTCCACGCGTTTGGCCTCTAGAGTGCCACATAGAAACATCCATAGCGAGAATAATTATTAATCAACTTTAAACCGTTATTTTTCCTAAACTATTACTTAAAATGAAAAATGGTAAAAGAAACATAAAGTTGATTTTAAAATACCTATTCAACGATACCCCACTTGACATGGTGTGACGATTTTGATTTTTTTAATTTTGACATTAAGGCGTCTGGTGGTGGCACTGGTGAATTTTGATTACTGTCATGCCTGTAACAACACTCCCAAGGTTCAGACGAATCGATTGACGTAAGAATCATCAAAATCGGTCCACGCGTTTGGCCTCTAGAATGCCACATAGAAACATCCAAACATACATACATACATACATAGACTGATAAACACATTACCCTTCCTTTGCTTTGCGCAGTCGGGTAAAAAGAAAGTACTAGAATTTATCTGATAGCGATTTATCTAAGTTAGAAATTGCACATAAAATACTGTAAGTACGATATGAGTTTAACCTTGCATAGAACATTTGAAAACCAACCACCAATATCATAGACATGATTTCATTTAATACAGTGTGCCATAATTATGTTCCCTTAATGGACTTGTCTTCTATAAGATTTTTTTATTAAACACTTCCATGATTTTTTATGTTCAAAATATTCGCTAGTTTCGCGACTTTAAAAATTATTCAAATTAGAATCATACGAGTATGATAGAGCATTCATATTACTTTTAACATATTAATTGCAATAAAATGGCGAAATCGGCTTGCCAGTCAGTAAACAGCGTCATGTTGCATTCGAGTCTTATTATTTCAGTTCAGTTTTCCTCATTCCATACCGTTTCTATATTCAAGGAGTTATTCTTTTATACCAAATAATTAAACCGTTCGAGTTTATCATTTAACAGTATACGACCATTTAACAGCCTTTTGCGCCCTTAAACTTCACCCCGGGTTCCAAACGTTTCAACATTAAACAAGGTACTTACAAAAACATCCGTCTATACTATAGGTACGGAAAAACGGTGCCATTTTAAAAACCAGTATCGTATTATGCATGCCATAGTTATAATGTAGGTACATAAATTTATGCTAATGTTTTTTCTGTGTCATGGAATTTTATTGATTTTTTTTTTTTCGAATGGAAAAGCGAGAGAGAAACAACTAGATTATTTCGAGATGCTTATTAATCATTTTCTGTGACATAGTGATTAATGGTGTTTCAATTACAACGCATGTTTGATCTGAGTCACGATCAAGATATTGTGTCCATCTTTTAGCAGCCTGTTCGGGGAAGTCCCACGTTATTGTCTTAAACTCAAACAGGCTGTCCGTCGATGAACGTTTACCGTCTATTTTTCACTCTCAAGTTTTACGATCCACTAATAATACTTGCAATTGAAATTAACGAGCATGACTGATTCTTCAGTACACAGCCACTTTCAGTTTTCTATGACGTCGGCTACCATTATAACATCTCGCTGGAATTAGTGATCAGCGCCTGTAGCAAAGTTATTTACCTACAATCGCTAACGCTATAGATAACAGAGAAAATGTATGGGAGTTGTAATTCAATGACGATAAGTCACGTGGTCCGAAGTGTCAGAACAAAGGATTGGCGATTATAATAAAAAGAGATTCGATACGAAGCGTTTGTAGTATGGCTAGGGGGGCAGGTTTTATAACCAAAGGCAGTTCTGGCTCCTATACGGTGAGAATAAGAATGAAATTTGGATGGACTCACCTATTTGGCATAGACTGGAGACTGGCGCTCGGTACTTAGGCGGGACATTGCTATCCGGACCCACTCGTAGAAACTGAAACTCTTCGTTGGGATCTGCTACTATTGACTCCATTTCTAGAAGCCGCTCGATCGATAGCTCCTGTTTGTGATAAGGATCCAATTAGCACGATATAATGAGAAATGTAGGTATCCATACATAAAATCACGCCTCTTTCCCACAGGGGTAGGTGGAAACCACGGATTTCCACTTGCACGATCCTGACACACCTCTTTCGCCTCATTCACTCTCATCACATTCCTCATACAAGCTCGCCGGTTTGGGTAAGTACTTTTAGGAGAAATGGATTTTATCAACTTAGTTACCGACATAGATTTATTAGAAGGTCGTGTTTAGAAGGTCGTATTGTGACTGTCGAGTTTTTTTATATTGTAAATAATAATACCTAGGTAAGTACTTGTTATAATACGAGTAATGTTTGTTTTCAAAATATATCAACAAGTATGCAAAAAATACAAAAGTACACGGAAAATATTCTGGAAGAAATGGGAGCAATGTGTTCCTAACCTAAAATTTCCTTGCATACAAATCTCCAATATTTGCATTGTCAAAAACTATATAAAGAATTCAGTGATCTTAGTGCCCTGCAAGTATAGACACTACGCAAGCACCCAGACTCCCAGTGACGTCATTAGGCAATCAGACCCAGCCCCTCCCTCAACCCCTAAAATAAACTGCCAGACGACAAATATAAATAAGTATAGCGCATCTATGGGACTATTAATTCAAGTACTTATGCTAAATAAATTGAAAATATTTTATTGTTTATGCTATATGCATGAGTATGTAGGCTGAGCTGGGTCCGAGGCAAGTGCGAGAGTAAAATTTAAAACTTCGGTACAAATTTTATTTGCAACTCAATAGAGTAAAGAATGTACCGAAGCAAATATGCGTCTATTGAATGGACGCATATGTGGTAAAGATCGGACACTCCCTGACAAACATAATGCTGCTCATTCTCACATGGCGATTGTTTATTAGATTACAACAATTAAAACAATCTTTATAGATTAGAACAATCTATAACGATTTTGACATTACAACGCACAACAAGACAACTTTGCTAATTGAAAGTTCTCAAAATATACCATTTAGAGAAAATTTGTAGTAGTTGGTGCACTCAGCGGTAACAGTAGTTTTATGATGTTGAATTGAATTCATTTAATAAACTGTTTCTCATAAACAGATTAGAAACAAAAACCTTTTAAACTAATTTTTCTTCTTTGTTGCAAGTTTGCTTTGGGTAAGGCAGAAAGTTGACAAGATTGCACTTTACATAAACATCCATTTTACTATAGCATTTGAGCAACATGACAGTACCTTTTTGAGAATTGTTAACGCGAGCGAGTAGACACCCAACGGCGTGGGTTGTTTCTATTGAAAACATTAAATAAACCTGTGAAGCTGTATAATAAAGACTCGGTTTTCTCTTTATTAAACTCACAAAGCTTTGAAAGAAACGCGCAAATATCTTTTTCAAGCAGAACCCGCTCCGTCATCTCGTTTGCCAAACAATTCCAACGAAACCAGATCGATAGGCGAGCCATAAACAAAGAAATCTGTTTTGCGGCGCGTCGACGACCAACTTATTTATAGAGACGCAATTTTAATTAATTTTACCACCATTCTCCTTATTTGATCGGCTGTTGCCTCTCTTATACCTAATTGAAATCCTTTAATTGATCTATCTTTCAATATAAATCCAATCTGCATAAATCTATCGACCCGTTTGTGAGGTTCAAATCGTTTGGGAGCATACCGGCCAAACGAGCCGCAAAACACGTAAACCAATGTTAAATAAATGAACACACATTGCAATCCATGAATCACTGGCCCTAAAATATCGGGTAGAACTGTTTTGCATGCGAATCTAATAAGTTTTCATTCTTCTGAATTGGCACCGTACAAAAACTTAGGAACAAAGGAAATAGCTACCAATTTTCCAGTTGTGACAGTTGAAGTTCTTTCATATCTGTAGTTTACAGTAGTTTTATAACAAAGCCACCCGTGGCGCTGCAATTTGCTGCTATTCAGCATATCATCCTCGTAGAGATTACGTAATATTAAATCCCTGTCTGTAACTTTCTCCAATCAACTAGAAGGTTACATAAATTTGCAATATCACTATGACTTAGTTTTTACTTTGAATCAGGGTAATATTTGAGCTTCTAGTAAAGCTCGTTGGAGCGCCACCTAAACTAAACAACTCTCAGACTTTGAAAGCAGTTTCAGTTTGTTAGTTGTTTCTTTAGCGAGAGACATGAATACTAGATGATTGATGTCTATCCTCAAAGACATTGTTTCGTCAGTAGGATTTTCTTTTACCTGAACCGAGCTGCTGGGATGTGCGTCTTCAGCGCCTCTCGCTGCCCGTTGTCGTTCTTCCTGGACCGCCTCGCGCTTCATCCCGCAAGCGAGACATTTCTGGTACCGACAGTACTGGCATCGATTCCGTTGGCGTTTGTCGATAATGCAGTTCCGATCCTCGCGGCAAGCGTACGTCAGATCTTTCCGAACTGTCCGCTTGAAGAAACCTTTACAGCCTTCGCAGCTAGAAAGAAACAAAGTTATTTGACAAACGGATATAAATTCGCAAACTATCGTGCACTGCGTCGTAATCAGAGCGTACGGAGCGTCAGGATTTGTTACTTTGTATTGATTTATATGGTACAGCGTACACTGCATCGGCATTTCTACGCCAGAGACCAGTATTTCTGCCGATGACGTCATCCGTAGTGAACGCGCTATATCGATCACTTTGAGTTCTGACGTGTTGTGTATTGCCAATGCCGATCCAAAATCCGAAAGCAGTGGACGCACCCTATCGGCATTTTGTAAAAACTGACGCTACGTTCGCTCCGATACCAACGCAGTGGTAACCTTAGGGGACGTCTCTACATCATTTTAATACGACATATTTTGTCCAATATGCATAGAACTTATGGTGTTACATCCAAGATCATTCGTAAGTTAATTAAAGCATTCTAAAAAAACTACGGTTGTCATTAATACGAATCATTTTTGTCATGTCTTTATGGTTCTCGTCTGATTGATTCGTTTTCCAACAAGCTTGTAATAAAGTTCATGGAATTGAGAGAATTATGAGAGTAGTACAAAATAACCTGTAATTTTGATTTATGATCCCTACAAATTACTCAACGCAATAGATAATGTCCACGATTTGCGAAATTAGCTAAACCATTAACTACATGGATATTTATAGGAGACCTTTACTGTAATAAAGGCTTGATTAACACCAGCTTTTAACTTTTGGCTAACGACCAATTCCAATAAACTATCCAAAGAGAGCTATCTGTGATAAATAATAAGCCGGACTCTAAAACTAGGTATTCTGCACATTCAAAGGCGCGTTATCTGAGATTTTGAATTCAATGAACAACAGCCATATCGAACGATCAGTTTTGAATAGCTTGGAGCCATAGAAAGACAAATAATTTAAATATCCTTTACGGCAATTTCTATCGGGAGTAAGGGTTCTTATATAGATATATTTTATAAAGTGGTGAAGAAATAATAATGACAAAGAAAAACTAAATAATAATAGATTAACAAGCATATACGGTACTTAGCCTAGTGCTAAAAGTCTTAGTGCTGCAAGACGTAGCCGATGCATTAATTCTATAGGTACTTAATTTAAACGAGGACAAAGGGATCAATGGTAATGACAGCACGCGACGACATGCTCAAGGAATATCGTGTGAAGCATACATCTGACAGCTGGCTGTTCACATAAGAGTTTATCGTCAAACGTCGACATCGTAAATCGGTATTTGAATCTAGTAATCACATATACCATTATTTTCAAACAGAATAAGATTCGCAATCCACTATCTAATTATATGTATCGTAAAACACAGTATATGTATCGTAATCCAAACGGTAGTACTAATTTTCAATTAAATTGAGTGTAACAAATTCTAAAGTAAAAGTGTACAGTAACAGTAAAGCATTTCTGTAAGAGAAAACTTTCAATTCCTAACGCAAAACATATGTGACCAAACGAATTCGCTTACAAATAACAAGCAACTGACATAATTTCATCATTCATGCCCATTCAATTTGAAATGATGGAGATTGTTACTGAATTAGAGTTTATTGTGGAAGCTAATGAATATAAAACTCGCACAACAAGAGCGAATTACAGTGTCAGTGGTTTTGGTTTGATTTGAGAATTGGGACAATATAGTGCGTCCAATTACTTACGAATATCTTTTTGATGTTTTACATTATAATTTACATCGAAATTATAATACCTATTAGTAGGATTATTGTAAAAAAATAATACCTATAAAGAAATTATCATCTGCCATAAGCCATAAGTCAATTTACGCAGACACCTGTTCTTTCATCTGTTTATTAGATTAATGAGAAAGGTGTTATGTGTCTACAAAGAATACATACAATAAATCAACCGTAAAACATCTGTAAGCGTTACTCAAGCGTGAATACTCTCGGTGCGCCCACTGCTTTATCGGAGACGGCAGAGTACGCATCACGAATCAATTTAGTAATAGCAAATCATCTGTGAGAGCATCTCTACGCCCACAATGTCATATGTCACAATATTGTGAAACTGATACTTATCACATATGGCATAAGTGCGCATTATTTTTGCGCAGATTCTGAGAAAATGCGGCATGAACAGTATGATTTACTAATTACAGTTTGAGAATGATTGATGTCGTTTCAGTAGAAGTCCTTTTCTCGTTTTGTACTTGGTCGTACGAAGAGGGAATATAAAAGTATGAAGGGCATTCCAATACTACCTACGTTAGTTATCGTCTGTAGCCACGCTCGTGACAGTCGGATAAAATGTAGCCTACGTGCTATTATTCAGGTCACAAATTACATACAGTTCGATTACACAATCTACTTTACATAACTAATATATTTAAATAATTTTAGTAAGGTACAAATTAATCATAAATATCTGATCATCCACATAAACTTTCACATTTATGGTAACTACGAGTATATAATAATGATAACTTCGTAGTCGAAGCGAAGTTAATAGGTAAGTCATCATTGAACTATTTACTTCGCTTCTGTACCAAAACTATTCTTTATAAAATAAAAATAAAAACTTCAAAACACATGGTGCTTTAAAAGCTTTTCAAAAATGGTTTCTGAGTCCTCTGTCTTGTCTATCGCCGCTTTCGTTATGTAAATCGAAAGTGACATGTCTGTCAAGCTAGTGAGGGGATAATAAGTTCCCCTGTTAATGGCATGCATCTGAAGAGCGTTGTTCATTAAACTGTCTATTCAGCTATTCATATTCGCTCAACATGTGTTATGCTTACTCAGGTACAAGTCCTTTTCCACAGGTTTCAGTGATAGTTGAATAGATTTGGAGTTGGGAAAAAAAGGAGAGTTCTGTGATTGATTTTGCTATCTATCTATCAGCCAATAGACGTCCACAGCTGGACATAGGCCACCCCCAAAGAGTGCAATGACGACCGATCCTAAGCCTTTAACATCCACCGATTTTGCTTACCTATCTCGTCCGTCTACTTACTTACTTATGTCGTCCGTCTATCAGTCTGTTTTTAATATCAAACAGAAAACGGTACCATACATAATGTAAAAAACGCAAGAGTATCTGCACAGACTCATAGCCCCAGCGTAATTAGCTTCCCATTTGTACTTAATGACACGATTACGATTCGCCCTCGACATACGTTTCGCAAAACTGCCCATGTCCGAGTAATTGTGGTATTACTTTCACTTTTCTCGCACGGATACAGGATCGTGTAGTTGTGACTTATTTTAGTACCCAACTGTAAACTTTTGCAAAATTCAGAAGGTTTCGCTTTCAATAAACATTCTATTCCTGGCAAGTCGAGAACTTCGGAGAAATCAATTTACAGGAAATAGTGAAACACAAAATTAATTGTCATATTCCATGATAATAGTTATGAACATTTTGGTGTCAATTCTAGGTAACATTTATTGAAGTTAAACTAAAACAGTCATGTCACAGTTAATAAAAGTAGCATTTTACGACTGCCTGATATAATTTCTCTTCTGAGTTTAGAGAGTCTATGATGTTTCCCAGTAAAATGTGATATAACCATTAACACATCTTACTAAAACAGTTTCTCTCAGCTCCGCTCTATCTTCTCTTCACGCATAATCCTTTTTGCACATTTATTTTAAATCACTCTTTTCTCAAGATACATTTTATTGAAACCGTTGTGGAGTCTTTTTATAATACTTTTAGAATAACAAGAAATCTACGTTCTACATGCTCGGATGCAAGTATTACAAATATTGAAAATAATGTCCTTCAGCGTGCTGAGGTGGCAGACACTCGAGCAAAGCTGCTAGGCATTAAAATATAACAATCGTAATAATGGTAATGTGTCTCACAGCGTAATTTTTAAACCTTACCTTAAATCTTAAAGCTTAAAGCACTAAATCAATAAAACGGTAGGCAGTCACGTCGATAAATAAAACAGGTATGCTTTTTACGGGTGGAATTACTGAAGTCGAGATGTTTTAATGTCCCTTTACAACCCGCGTTATTGTTTTAAAAAACAAAATAAAATCTTTTGAGAAAATATTAGTCATTAACATGTCAATGACTGACTGTAATTTTGTTTTATGCGATATTTAGCGCTGGTTAATTAAGAGTATTTTATTGGTACGTATTTTCTAAACGTTTGATTGCTGGTTAAAACTTTTATTGGCTGTCTTTATTTACAATCTCTAACAATGAATTTAATTGGTATTTGCAGCAGACAATATATAATTGAATGCCTTTTAGGACAATATTTATTTTAGGTTTATAGAGTGGGGAATCATGAAGCTGATATTATATCGTTAACTTTTTAAAGCCGACTCGGTGCCAAGCAATGTATGTCTCGAGTTACATAAAAAAGGTAGGTACTGAAGTATACATTTTAACTTGATCAGAAAGATTTATTCACGAAGAAATCAATGATCTTATTCTTCCAATATGCCAAAGGAACGAAAAATATGATTTGACCTAGACTTGCTTGCATGGTTAAATTCAAGGAAACTTGAATTGACGTCAACATGTTAACAAAAAATTTGTAAATATGCAGTAATACAAGTATAAGTAATGTCGTCTGAATGTAAAATGTATTTAAGAATCTTGATTGGCTTACAAACCATCGTATGATTTCTAAATATAGAAAACCTATTTAAATACTATTCCGATTGTTTAGTATGTTAACACACGTTTAAATGTCGTGCATGGGTTTTATTTATCGAAAAAAATTATTATGTAAGTACTTAAAAGTTTTCATTTTTATTTTATTGGTTTTACATTCAATATGTACACGTGCGCATTCAGACAAATAACAATTGATCAGGTAGATCTTATAAAATGCACAAATTAAACAATTTATCTATAATACCAATATATAAAGTGAGAGAGTTTGTTTGTTTGAACGCGCTAATCTCAAGAATTAGCAGTGGAATTTGAAAAAATATTTCTGAATTTGAAAGCTTAATTCATGGGGAAGGTCATAGGCTACTTTTCGTGATCATCATCATCACCATAATATACCGAATAAGCGGGCAACGCTGCTGGCCCTGCTGCGGGCAACGCGAGGGCGCAGCTAGTTTATATTATGTTTTTGTCATTGAAAAGTGATGACAACAGGCTGTGGCTATATCTAATTATTTTAGCTACCAATAGTTTACACGACCATTGTGATGGTGGCACTTACATATTATAAAGTAAAATAAAATATGAGATACCTAATCACCAATGTGAAAAATCACGTAATAAAAATGCTGTCGTCAATTTCGTTTGTGAACACAACATTCATTTGACGTGAACAATTTTCAAGAAAGATTAATTACCAAAAATGCTGTTACACATTTATAAAGCTTAAATACACAGCTTGTGTATTAGATTAGGTCATTATCATAATAGACTCGGATGCTTCTATAGTTGTAATTCACAAAAAAGCTTGCGATATAAATAGAGTCACACGCAGCATTCAATGTGTGTGTTCTATGTAGCTAGGTATAGGACCTAACACGAGCCAGAAAACGAAATCACAATTTTGAATCTCATAAGAATATTGTTTACTAGCTTTGGCGTGCGGTTTACTCTAACTAACAGATTATGGTCCAAGATCCCAGGCCTGCTAGACCTTACTTATTTTCTCACTCATGAAATGTGCTGAATAAGGAAGGGCTGGTAACCTACTTTGAGTGATTGCGTATTTGCAAGATTGGGCCATGGGCCAATTTATAGATGGCAGGCCCTAAAGGTAAGTAAGTAAATAAAACACCCCGCGCTTTTCTTAAAGTTTCAGTGCTGATTTTTACGTACCTTCTTATGTCTTAGAAAAATTGTTGAAAACTAAGAATCAATGCCCAACACTTTAAAGCTCCGACAAAATAATATACTTAAATTCACATTAAGTATATTTTAATAAATTTTCGTGTGCCTGATAGAAAAGTGAGAGCACACTAACTTCTTGCTGTTTTAAGCACAATAAACAAATCTCTATCTATCTAAAAATACATAAAAATCAATTGCTGTTCGTTAGTCTCGCTAACACTCAAAAACGACTTGACCGATTTCAGTAAGTATTTTTTTTTTTAGTTTTGTTCACTCTAAGACGAGGTGGTTTGAAAAACAAAAATAGAGAAAACCAAACAGTTGAAAAATCGAGAAATTCATTTTGCTAATTTTGTATGGACATTGCATTGCCACTTCGAATTACTTTCGATAGATGACGTTCATTGCTAAATTCGAAATGTGTGCAGTACAAAGTATGTCGGGTCAGCAGAATCCCAAAGTAAAGGGGATAAAATTAAGGAACTTAACTATCAATTCTTTAATTTTTGTAATCGGATTAATAGTTCTAAAGCAAAACAAACGTATAACAAAGATCTCTTAATAATTTAGACTACATAAAAGTTCTGAAAATAAACTGTAGGTACTGACTTGGAAACAAGTTTTATTTTTTCGTTTTAATATCTACAACTATGTACTTAACTAGCCTTAGCACTACCACAATCAAGCCATATCTAATGACACCTCATACGTTAAAATCCATCGAGCCGTTTAGGCTAGAGCGGCACAAAGAAATAGACATACAAACACTCAAAAAATGTAACCCTCCGTTCTGGGGCGGTTGGCTAAAAAAGCTTTATTAAACATTTTAGAAAAGTAACAGAAATAAACGCTGGGGGCTGACTGCGATGGACGAAGAGATGTGTACCTGTCACTAGGCAGACTCATAGGTCCTCGTCAACATGGTCTCATGTGTTGGATGAGGCTTGAAGAATGGGAAATTAGAGACAAGGCCCAAGGTGGGCAATAACAGACTAAAATGAGGAGATGATGTAAAAGGCAATACTTTATTAATTCATTCTAAGAGAAAAAGGTATAAGTATAAGTAGTGTTTTTGAATGATGAGAAGCCACCTATCTAGTGCCTACCTGCCCTCGACAACGTGATTGTCAAATCAACATAAAAAATCTCAAGGTGAAAATAAATATTTCTTCGAATGACATTATCGTAGAGGCGACTGCCGATCGATAGAATTGTAAATTGTTTCCATATATTTGACCGTATAGTCGAAGCCGTATAGGTTTTTGTTCAAAATCCAGAGCCAAAAAAGACTTCATTCTGTATATACATACTATATTTTATTATATAACAGACTATTATAGTCTTCTATCACGCGTGAACGGATCAATTAAAAAGGGTTTAAAAAACAATATAAGTACATATATATATGTGTAAAATCTTTAATTTTGCACGAGACGTGATTATACCTAATACACGATACACGATTCTCACGCAACCAATAAAATGTAACGAAATATTGAGTGTATTTTATTGAAGTCTTAATATATTTTATCAATATTGCTGGCGGGCGATGTAACTACATTTAAAGATGTCTTCGTCTAGGCGAGACAGGCTGCCTTTACTAAGCATGTTAAAGTCAGATAATTCACAATTCAGATATTAAATTCAATATATTCGATGCTAACTCGATTATCGTGTAACGTAATACTTATTTTTCAGAAATCAAATAAGTAACTCATTTGAAATGTAAGTGAATTTTCAACACATTTAAAAGCTAGTCCTCTCATTCTAAAAAAAACCCCTAAGCCAATATATTGTTAACTCGAATTTGACCATAACCTTACTTATTGTCTGTGTTTTATATATTTTTACTTTAAAAAATTACTAAAGAGGTAATTTTTATGCGATCAGACTAAAAGTTTTTATCAAACTAAAGTAGTTACATTCTAAGGATAATCTAAATCTTGGCAAAGCTTTTTGGCTTTTCAGCTTAAAGTTAAAGAAAACAGTTCAAACTTTCTTCACTTTATATTAGCAAGCAAATTAATATTTCGTTAAAATACCTATTGAATTAGACGGGGCGCAAAGGTCGCAGTATAACATCCATTATTCGAGAAACAAATAAAAAGAAACCTGATAAAATTATACCCAGAATGGTAATTCTAAAATTCTTTGAATAACATCGCCAAAATATTTCCATAGTCTCTACTCTATTAAAGATTCAGAAAACGTAGGCTAATTTTACAACGACGAATTTAGCTTTTTATCAGAGCGCTGACAGCGATCCATTTAGGATGAGGGGTTCAATATGCGTCTGACCACACTGGAATGAAGCTTGCACATAGCTTAGCGTGAAACAGCTTATTTTAAATGTGGCAAAAAGTCTCTATATTTCATTTATCGAAACATGTGGTCCAAGGTTAGGAATGAGATCGGATGCGCTCGCTTGGACCACCTCCGTCTGCACGTTTTATTTACGACCACGAGAAATTGTTACAAGTTCGGTATCTGTGGTACACGGCTTTGGATATTTTATGATGCTCTACCGTTTTCTATGAACTTCTAGCTAGTGTTACTTGATTGTCTTTTAGATTTTCATAACTTTTTAATAAGATAGAGATAGGTACTTTCCGATAGAAATGACAAAATACTGATTATCTACTGGAAGATTCCAAACAGTATTCCTTACAATTCTTACAGGGTTTTGCTCCCATAAATATACTTGTTTACTCCGTATTCATTACGTGATTGTAATCAATTACCTGTCCACGCCTACTCTAATGTTGCCCCGACGCCCTGTCGCCACAGATCGAACAGAGGTGTTTAGACTGACAAAGGGGTTAGCTGGGCAAACGAATAAGTCTAAGCAGATGACAGAAATTCTCAACAGAGAGTTCTCGAAGATGTCCATAAATAACAGGATACTTCAGGGTTCGGGTTACTACAGATGTGCAGTTTTATGTCTTACCTGTACACGCCATAATGTTTCCCCGACGCCCGGTCGCCGCAAATCGAGCAAAGGTGCTTCGACCCGCTCAAAGGATGATTTGGCGGGTAGTTCTTGAAGTTAGGCGGTGGTGTGTCTACATCTCGCATGTGATCATTCAGCATCTGCGGGTCTGGCTTCATCTCGACCGGTGACATCGGCGACATGAAACCTTGCTCCAGCCCTGTAACAATCGATTAAGCGATCACGAAACTTGGAATAGTAAACAATTGGACCGTTTAAATTGTAGTTTCGAATTATAGTCTGCTGGGAATTGAGATTGAGATAGAAGAAAGTACGGTTATGTCAATACACAATTTAATATAGTTCCTAAACAACGCTCTTAAATTTAAATATTCAACAATGAAATAATTGTCTTCAGAGCTGATCGTTTGGCATACCTACTATTCTTATTAGAAAAACTGATGGAAAAGATAATAGTTCCATTATTTTAGTTATGATCTAGTAATGATCAATACATTCTTAGCTATGATAAACTAGGTTCTAGTTTATCATTTGTTGACTTTCATTAAAAAAAACATGTTCCTAAATGGATGCTTCTATATAAAATTTCACTGACTGCATTCTAGATCACAATAAGTTGGAAATTTGCAAGTCTGACGAGTTAGCTGGAACAAACTATGGGATAAATTAGTAGCTCTACTCGGAATATAACTAAAAAAGAAACTGTAGTAGTACATAGCTATTGTAGCCAGATCTTTGACTTATTTATAATATGTGGTTTCTTGACAATATCTAAAATTGAATCAGAAATATAAAATCCATTGTTATCAGCGCTACAGAAAAAGTAGTCCCCATGAATTTGTCATTAACTGCATAATGCGATAGTGTTTCGTCCAGAATGCATTAATTTGAATTAATTATTTGAAGATTTGTTTACATTTTTTTTACCAATAGTATGTTATGTTATGAGATTGACAGGATCTTTTAAAGTTTAGTGATTTATTAGAATCTATTGTATTCATAGTTTTATGGATATCGTTTTGAAAGACGTTAAACATTTATTTAAAAGTTACATTTTTATTAAAATTGCTCCAACAGATGAAATGTGGCAACGTGTGCAATGCATGCCCGTTCTGTCGGTAGGTACCTAAACGTTGTTGTTGTCTTCATTTCGTTTTTTTTTATTATTTATTAATATGTTATTGATTATTATTATCAGCCATGCCGCACCACCCACTATCGATTTAAATTTATTAGTGACATCAGAGAGGTGATCATGTTTATAGTGTCATGTCAGCATGTTAAGAATTTGACATGTTGGCAAAAATGTTCTTGTTCTTTCAACTTTTCAAGCTATGCATCTTATGCATACTTACAAGGGAAATATATTTTACAACATTAAATAAAAAACTTAGATATGTAGAGTGAAAAAAACACCCTTGAAATGGCGTCTGTTACGTATGATACAAAGTGACAACGTGATTGTGATCGTATCAGCGAATTACTTCGTAATCGTAATATTCATGAGGAAAGATGAACTTTCCGGTAAACAGGACAAGATAATCACAAACAAGCTTGTTAATGTATTTAAGAATATGTTTAATATACCTTAGTAAGAAATAAACATTATACTTTTGTTTGACATTGTTTGTAGTGTAGTAAGATAATTGATAAATATTGATAGTATCAATTAAATGCGATAAAGTTACATTTATACGTAGACAAAACAATGCTTAAGTGGTTTTATACCCTATAGAAAATCTAATACGGGGTTTGGACAACACGGTATCGCTGTGACCATATTTAAAATGGAATTAAGTAATGAATCCCTTTGTCTGACTGGGTTAAACAAGGGACGAGTCACAGGCATTCAGTCAAATACATATATTTTAACATTATACATACATACGAGTATCATTGGAAAAACCATCGCATAAAACCACGTAGGCCGTATCGTACGGGTAGAACTTGAAATGAAATCATTGTAATGTTGAATACGTGTCACCCACGCAATAAATGGGAAAGGGGGGAATATGTTATTTGCTTTAGATGTTTGTTACACGAAGGAAGAAGCCAAATACACAATTTTTTATGCGCTGAAATGTGCTTCCGTTATGAATGATGTTCTTAACTAGCAATCCATGATATTCGAGTGAATATTGCAACAGAAAATATACCTTTATACTGAAACTATAACGTTCGTTGCCAATTCTAATGCATTTCAAACTTGAATTCCAAAAGCACTTTGTTATTGTCTTGTTAATTCAAAACATGCATTTCGTGATTTTGGCGTGAACTTAATGCAAGATTTATCACGTTTGTAATTTGCAATCAAGATCTAAAGAAGTTCGAGTCTTAGTAGGTATGTTGTTGAAGATCAGCGGAGTATAATAATCACATCACCAAAATATGCAATTCTTTTTCTCGAATCGAGCGAAGATCTTAGTGGCAACTTGGGCGATTTTGCTTTGTATGTTTGTGGGTTTCTTCTACTACTATTGTGACGCGTCTTAGTACTTCCAACAACTTAGAAGTTTTCAGATATAGGTACCTAGTCAATGACGGCGAGCTCTTTTGTCGAACTAATAACTCGAGCCCTTTGATAGAAACCCACAAACGTCCTTTAATCGATCGAGCGAGCGAAGCGAGCCAAGATCTTAGTGGCAACTTGGGCTATTTTGCTTTGTGTGTTTCACGAATTCTTGTTCTCGCATAACTATGGAACCTTCTTAATCCAATCTGCATGAAACTTGAAACTTTAACACCTATCACTCATGGTGATCACGGTAGGTGTTCTAATAGCTGTAAAAGTTAAAGTTAAAGCTGTTATAGTTTAAATTGATCCATAAATTAAGTAGGTTTATCATAAAGCTATAATAAGTAACTTTAATAATACGTGGAAACGTGAGGATAAATTCTGTCTTACATTCCACAATAACAATGAAAAAATATAGATAAAAATAATTAAAAATATGAACAACAAAGTAGAGCTTATTATGAGGTCTATACGAAAGACATTTTCCAGCAAGCAATCAGTTTTCACTGTCGCGAAACGAAAGATATATCGCGCAATTACACGTTAATCTCGGTAATTAACGAAAATTGTTGGAAAATAATGATTCTAAGTGCGTATCAAGACATTAAACACAGGGACATTGTAGTACCATGTCTATCATACAGGTAGCTATCAAAGTAGTCAATGTGTCCTTCTTATGTATACCTAGGGTCATGGGTGGAGGTTTTAACCAGTTTATTTTGTCCAGTTTTTATTTTATATAGGTACAGAATATGTTCCGCACGCATTAAATATTTTTCTCAGTTGCAAAATATTAATACGTTAAGTAGGTACCCTGAAATAAACGTTTTACTGCGCACTAGATTTTTAGAACCATAATTAAGTATTGATAACGGACGGCTAAATGGCCATGCCGATTTTGTATGGGAGGTTGGTGCCTTTTTTATATCGCGCGGCCATCAAACAAACATCAAAATATAAACTCTTATGAGTATAACAAACCATATTTGTGAAAACAGTTTACATTTACACTCAGTCAGAACCGAGTTATACAGGGTGAGTTTTTCAAGAGTGCCTCTAGGGCCAAATCTGAAACTATTAGCGATAGTGAAAAACACGCAAAGGAGTCTCGTAGTGATCGGCCGAGAAAACGTTGGAGGGATGATCTCGACGCCTTTGAGGAGACTTGGTGGGAAATCTCGAAGAACAGAGATGGTTAGAGAGATGTGGGGGAAACCTTTACCCAGCAGTGGGACGACATAGGTTAAAAAAATATTCATTAATATGAGTTTATATTTTGATGTTTGGTTGATAGCCGCGCTATATAAAAAAGGCACCACTTTCCGGCATAGGCTTTTATTCTATTTACCTAGAACCAACCTACACGCAAAACTAATTTTCTCGAAGTATTTATAATAAATACTTTACGGTAGTTCTTAATTCAGATTGTGTTTTTATTTGCTTGCATAAAACAGTGCTATAAAATAGCACCGTTCAATATTAGGTATATTTTGAAAAGGTCATTATATTTACATTGAATATCCAGAGCGTAGTCGTTACTGGGAGTCGGTAGCATGAAGTTGCTGGTCGGTATTGGCGTCATCGGCGTCGGAGGAGTCTGTGGCTGCGGCGTCGGCGGCATCTGCCTCGCCCAGCTGCTGTTGATCAGAGCCGTCACCGACATCGTCGGCTTGTCTTTCTTCGCCAAGCTCGACATGACCACGCACAAGTATCCTCACATCACTAGCAACACAACACTACACCTTGTCCCATAAAACAGCACAATTCACAACGCACCAGTGCGACTGCTACTCACAATTTGCGCACCCAAATATTAAACCGGTGAATTATGGTTATGGCTCCTGAATAATACGCGAAAAGCGAAGTGAGCGCGCGACAGTGGCAGAGTTACAGCGCGCGCAGACAAAAGCGACAGAGACGCCGGGTACAAAGCAGACGTCGTTGTGACATTGGGGTACATATGAAAAGTCCGAAAACCGAAATGCCGATCCTTGAAATGCCGATGCTTAAAATAGCGAAATTCGATATGTAGAACGGTTGAAATGCAGAAAGCTTGAAAGATAGAAGTTTGTAAGGTCGAAAGCTAAAAGTCAGAATGCTCGAAATGCCGAAAGTTTCAATTGCCGAACGTTTACAAAGTAGAATGCTTAATAAGTATAAGTTCCAAATGCCGAATGACTAAAACATCGAAAATGATCGAAATAAGTACTTACATAAATTATTGAATTTTTTAGTACTTTATTTCGTGGTAGTTTTTACGGGTGCGAAAGTAGTTTAGGTGTAAAGTAGCAAGATGGAAACGTGATAGTGAAACGACTTAAATACTTACAAAATTATTGTATTCTTAACCGAACTTAAAAAAATAAGGAGGAGGTTCTCAATTCGTCGGATTTTTTTTTTGTGTTTTTTGTGTACGTTCACCGGTTACTCGAAGACGCCTCGACCGATTTCAAAGATTCTTTTTTTGTTTGAAAGGGTACACTTTTCCAATGTTCCTTTTGATCATCAGGTCAGGATCTGATGATGGGATCTTGGAGAAATCGAGGTAACTCTTCATATTTTAAAGGCATACGCGATTCGGGAATTTTTTAAGAACTTGATAGGATATCAGTGACAATGCAATATGATGGTAACATTAAGCTGACCTGATGATGGAGTCAGAAGCTGTTCAACAGAACTCCTCAGTAAATAAGCCGATTTAGTTAAAACTCGGCATATCTGTCAAGTTCCGACTACAATGTAATAATATGGTCATAACAAGCTGATCTGAGGATGACATCAGGAGCTGTTCAACAGAACTCTTCAGTAAATAGTCCGATCGAGTTGAAACTTGGAACTCAGCGTATCGGTGAAGTTCCGACTACAATGTAATAATATGGTGACAGCTGCTTATCTGATGGAGTCAGGACCTATTGTGTCAGAACTTCTCAGTGAATAACAGTGGAAGATCCATGTTTGGGTCTCTCTCCCCCCTCCCCTCTCCCTCCCCCTCCCCCTATCCCTCCCCCTCCCCTCTCCCTCTCCCTCCCCTCTCCCTCCCCCTCTCCCTCCCCCTCTCCCTCTCCCTTCCCCTCTCCCTCCACCACTCCCTCCCCCTCTCCCTCCCCCTCTCCCTCTCCCTCCCCCTCTTCCTCCCCCTCTCCCTCCCCCTCTCCCTCCCCCTCTCCCTCCCCCTCTCCCTCCCCCTCTCCCTCCCCCTCTCCCTCTCCCTCCCCCTCTCCCTCCCCCTCCCCCTCCCCCTCCCCTTCTCCCTCCCCCTCTCCCTCCCTCCCCCTCCCTCTCCCTCCCTCTCCCTCCCTCTCCCTCCCTCTCCCTCCCTCTCCCTCCCTCGCCCTCCCTCTCCCTCCCTCTCCCTCCCTCCTTCTCCCCCCCTCTCCCCCCTCTCCCTCCCCCTCTCCCTCCCCCTCTCCCTCCCCCTCTCCCTCCCCCTCTCCCTCCCCCTCTCCCTCCCCCTCTCCCTCCCCCTCTCCCTCCCCCTCTCCCTCCCCCTCTCCCTCCCCCTCTCCCTCCCCCTCTCCCTCCCCCTCTCCCTCCCCCTCTCCCTCCCCCTCTCCCTCCCCCTCTCCCTCCCCCTCTCCCTCCCCCTCTCCCTCCCCCTCTCCCTCCCCCTCCCCTCATTCTAAATACAGGTGAAAGAATTTTTTTAATCAGATGAGTAGTTTTTGAGATAACCTCCTACATACGAGTACAATACAAACACACTTTACCTCTTAATAATAATAAGTAAAGACAAAAGAAATTCTTACATCTACATAATTATTTCGAGCATTACTGGTTTCAAGCTTTTATATTTCAAGCATTCTAAATTTTGAGCGTCGGCATTTTAAGCTTCTATGTTTTAAGCTTCGGTATTTTGGCTTTCGGCATTTCGAGCATTCTGATTTTTAAGCATTCTACATTTAAAGCTTCTACATTTTAAGCATTCTTCTTTACGAGCATTCGCTATTTCAAGCATCGGCATTTCAAGGATCGGCATTTCGGTTTTCGGACTTTTCATATGTACCCTGACATTGTGATAGCGACTGTTATTGCACCCGACTGACGCGACGATATCGCACTGCAACGAGTCAACAATGCGCCACGAGCGGCGACACTGATACTTAGCTAGTAAGTGACTAATGCGCACTAAACCCGACGAGCTCGAATTTGACAAAAAGTTTACGAGTCAACTTCCGCGCGGTTACCGGCGTGAAGGTCTCACCCGGCCGCTCAAGGTCCGCATACAATCCATACGTGAATAAATCTCATTTAAAGTCGAAAACTAGTCGGCTATAATCACACTTTTTATATTCCTATAAACCAGCAAACGCTTCAAATTGAACTAGATGATTTAAAATATTTTATGGTCATATGTTTGAATCATCAAAATAATTGTGGTTGTTAGCCGTTGGCCTTCGTGACCGTGGCTGCGGCGCGTTTCTGTAATTAAGTTTTACGTCACTCATAGACCGAACTCCCTGCGATAGCCTCTACCATATAAAAATTCGCCATGTCACTTCACGCAAATCCCGCAGCTGATGCCTTTACAAAAGTAAGAAAGAGAAGTTGGAGCACGATTTTTATCACAGCATAACCTAAATATCATATTCGATAATAAATTACACCTACATAATCATGTACTTAATGCTAACAGTGGCAATGGTAGGGAAGCATTCGACACCCCAAGACCCCAACCTCATCTTTAGATAACTATTTGCAAATCACGCAGCTATCAAAGAGGCCGTTCATTCCGAACATGGCCACCAGTTTGTTTGTTTGACAACATGTGTGCGGCCTTGAATATTGTGTTTTGGGGACGTTCCTTGCACGTGGCCCGTATATTGAAGACACGCAACAAAAACACATCCGGTGTTATTTTTTTTAAACATTTGTCATGTTATTCTGCAATCATATTTGTGGGATTTTAACAAAGTTGTTGGGTACAAATTTTGCTGGCCATATTATCGCTCCTATAGTATCATTTTGCAGCTGATACCATTTCACTTCATTCATACTCTGACAATTAACATAGATAACATTACAGAATCCGGGTTACAACAATATACGTGTAATTTCAGAGGCAGATAAATAAGGAACTTAGTGAACATTATCTTCTAGTAGAACAGATTATTAAGTACAATCTTATTTAATAAGTACCTATTCATTTTTAAAAGATTTTAAAAGAGGTTGAGGTTCTATGTTCAACTTTATGCAATTTCTTTAGTTTTCGAATCATAGTCTCTGTAGGGTTGGTAATTAGTGGGTTTCTTAAATAAGTTATTTTGATGTCTACTATGAAATTAACTTGTACCTACCTACCAACATTGATTAAAGTAAATGACAGTATTTATTAATGTGTATGATCATTTTGTTCAAATAAAAGGAATGTACAGTACGCAACTATGCAAGATGGATCTAGCTAGACATTCTAGCGTACTGTAACCAAAATAACCTCGCAAAGCCTCCGCATACATTAACATTTTTGTAATATAATATGCAAAAAATAAATTCCTATAATGTATTTTCTTAACATCTCATAAAGCTCAGACAGCTATTAAGGCAGTAAGTATAAAGAATATCTTATTTACGGCGTAGGCGGTTGGGTGTATTCACGCCCAATTCAAAAGAAATCATCCAAGCGCTTATCCTTCCATATCCCTTTACACTCGGTTTAGGGTGTTCGCTGATATATTATGGGACATTATATACCCGAACCTGTCAATCAGCAGATATCCTTGACGAGCCCGAGTCTATGTAATTGATAGCCTCTTGCGAGAAGGGAATTCTCCCAGAATTGCGTAGGTTTTTTGAACATCATAATTACACGTTAGAAATAATATTACTTTTGTAAATGTAATTTGTACCAAAACTTACTAAATGTATAAAAACCAAAATACTTGTAAGTAATTATGTCAAAGCCAGCATTATCCGTATGATAAAAGCTTTAGTAAAGCTTTAGTAAAATGCTACTACCTCCTCCATCATATACAATACAATACGAATGAATTGAACCATTTTGGTATTGTTGAGAATGATGGAGCACACAAAGTGAATAGTTTTAACAATGACTAAGCACGACACCTAAACTACCGGCAACAAATAATAGGTACTACATGTTAATGTCTATGTTAACATATTAAAGTGAAACAGGTTTACCTTTTTTTTTTAATTAATAATCTCAATGATGCCGATTAATTTCTTAAGCATTGCATTTGAAATATTGATATAGCGATACTGCATGCAGCATGAGATAAGTGCGAGTTACGCAGCAGCTCACTGAGCGTAGAGTAGTCGCTGTGTTATCATGGAATTTTTCCACTTTCTTATACTTTCTTCGGGCGGTATGACGTGCAGAGGCAAACATGCATGCATGCCGGCGGCCGTGTGGAGATGGAGGCCGGCTGCCACCCCACTCCGCCGCCGCTATCGATCTGCGCCGACCTTGACTGCCGCACGCCCGCCAGCCACAATTAACATTGACAATAGCGACGCGCGCGCAACACCTCAAATGACTGCGTTGCACACTTTCCTTTTCATTCCAACTTTACTCGTCGTTGAATTATCTGAATTGAATGAGGATTTGTGCGTGGAAAAGCTCTAGTAAGGATGGTGCAGCGCGGGGTACGGAACGCGGCCACGCGGGCAGCGGCTCGGCTGGCCGGTGAGTCAAGGCGCGGGGGCGGTGAGACGCATGCATTCGCCGCGAGATATGGGTAAACGGAACGCAGAGCGCGCCGCGGGGGCCTGCGACCTTGGCGATTCGCTGACGACTACAGGTGTTTTTTGTTTGTGCTCGAGATCGTCGAGCGATGCTCATTCGATTCTATGCGAGCCGTAAAAGCGCGAGGGGAGAACAATCGGAACGGAACTCGCCCGAAACAATGCCTCTCGTACATGATGGCATTGCAGGTTCGTAACCGGTTGAAATCGGCATAATAGGTACCAAGATACCACTAAAAAAAAATAAGAAAATTTAAATAACAAATAAATAAATTACAGAACAAACTATAGCAATGAGTCTGCTGGTAGAAAAGCTATGAATAGAAAGTACCACCAACCCATTTCCAACACAAAAATGGTTAATGCCTTGGCCGAGGAAAATAATTAAATAAGTACTTACGTCATCTTTGATTTATTTACCTGTCTATAATCAAAGTACGTCATGAACTTAAAATGTATGATGTAGGTACCTAATAGTAAATATTGCTATTCACCACTACACTAACTCCAACAGTGTTCAGCATTACGACCTATTGTTTAAAAACAATTTATTGACATCTTAATTCTCAACAGCAATACCTATTTAAGTTCAATTCCAGAATGTCTTCGCTTAGGTTAGGAGTACAATACTGGTTCAAAAACTTAAATGTTGAGGACTGTACTGTTATGTGATTCAATGATTTCAATGTAAGAAATAAAGGGTAAGATTAATTTAAAATAGAAATAATTTAGAAACTGAACAATGGCAACATTAAAAGAACAAGCATCTAAAGAACGAAATTGCGTGTTTTATCGAATAGTTACGTAATGACGACAAGCGCAATGTCGGCAAAGACCTTGGCCGTGACCAAGCCAACGAGTAGGCAACACTTCCCGCGAGTGACGCCCGCTATTTAGGTACTAAGATTAGTTTTACGCAAAACAATACACGCTCAACTTATTAACGCTTATGTAAAGGCTACAGAACCTTTACAAAATCAAGTAAAGTAACAGTTCAATACTGATTAACCTAGAACTATCGAGAAACAAATATCACGGGACTATAAACCCTAACCAACCTTCAATCACAACTGGTAATTACAATAGCACCTACGAAATAATTCTTGCTGGATTCTAGAATATTTCGTCGTCTTTAGGAAAAGTTATATTGAGTTACTTAGTCAATTTAATTGAAATGAAATGAAATGTTACACGTGCCTCCAATCTCACCGAAACCATCTTTAAATAATGTATTTATGAGTTTGATCAAGCTTTGAAATTATGGAAAAGTTATCAGATTATAAAGATGAAGAAAACTTACGAAGCAAAGCTTATACTGATCTCTAAATTGAAATCACATGTGTATCTATTAGATTGTGTGTGATAGACGCTGTTTTGTATCCAGCAACAATTATAAGGAAACGTGAATTCGTACAAACTAAACTAAAAAGTAATGTAACGTATTAGTATTCCAAAAGTGAGTTAGCACGAGGGCGGCAATGAATTCTAATAGACTAGAAGACCTTGACAATGATACAATCGTCTTGGATAACCGCTCTATAAAATAATAAGCATCGCGTACAATACACTAATTCCAGACCTGTAAAGTTGTAAGTCGCATACCTATCACAAGCTCTGCTAGTTACAATTTAATCTGAATTTTCGAAACATTACTTTGCAAATTAGGAGTTAATGATAGCAGTTGATGCCTTTTTCATAATTAAAAAAAAAAACATTTGAATTGCTAACTTAAACTTTTTTGAATACACCTTATACCTATTAACTTCATTTAAATTGTCAGGGTTTTCTGTATTAAGTAACACACTTATGGTCAAGGGATGCGCGTATGGACTATGGACTCGTACCTGAAAGTTATCAAAGCTACCCTACCATACTGTACTTAAGTTACTGAGTCTAGTGAAAGAATATCGATAACACAAGACGAATGTTCCGGGCGATCAGTGGCTAGTGAAATAGTTATTATTTCAGAGAATCAATTTTTTGAAGTAGCGTATTTAATTTATTTCACGCTTGTATGAACCAGACTTCGATCGATAGCCGTCGAAAGGAGGGATGAATTACAGGAATGTTTGTTTAGTTAGGCAAACATCAATTTAAAATGTACAAATAAACGTGACACATGTGTAGAGTCGAGATTATCTTGTTATGATAAAATCCGACAGTAAATCTTGCTTTGTTTCTAATAACTGCGAAATGTGATTTGAGTTGACTCCAGGGGGTTACTCCCAAAGCTAAAAACGATAAATCGTGCCAATTTTCGTAGTTCAACTTATGTTGGTAGAAACTGAATTTAGGAACATTTGACCAACGATAATTGGCACGATATATCGGTTACGGTTTTGGGAGTAGGGGCCCAGTAATCACACTGTCATGAAGCAGTGACGAGCTTTCTATCTCTTCACAAATTTGGCACGATGTTCAGTTACAAAATCCTAACATCTTTGCATGAAATGTATCATTTTATCCTCAAACATGAAAGAAGAAATCGTTATTGCACAAATGGAAATGCAACTGCTAGAGCCATAGAGCACACAGATAAAATATTCAAAACACGAGAGTCAATACACTTGCAACCTTGCAATGCTCTTTACGACTCGTGTCAGATAAAGACATAAGGGCATTAAAATATTACAACTTTATATTTCATATTGCACACCGCATAACTCATAGAAATTTCGTTGACGATTGTTATGTGTAGCCTCGTAAGATATTTGGTACACTAATTGCCCATTATGTTGGCATTACACCAAAATCTTGGGACTTGCATGCTAATCATTAGGGATACAGGTACTACTATGGTACTAGGTACCTGCTATGATCCCAGCCTCCTTCTACGATCCTTATTATCAAAATACAGGTAGGAGTCCGATGTTTCATTTTTTTCTTAATTTAGTGAAAATTTAAAATATTTGGTTTATGACTTCCATGTTCACGAAATGACTTCAGTCATCATCAAACAAAACATGTTTTTCTTTTCAGAGTCCATATTGGTATCTTATAGGTACCTTACTTAGCTATATATTTTTTTTAATCTTCATCTTTATCTTCGATGCTCGAAGTTCGTTATAATGCATATTAACGTAGTTAATATAACGTATAATGTATTTAAGCATAATCCTGAAGATAAATCATGTTGCAATATTTAAAGAAAATAACATTCAACATTGCATACGCATTAACAGGTTTATCTTGACACTTGGAAAGCAAGTTAGCGTCAGTTGTGGCATCCTTGGTCATAAGACGTCTGAGCGAACTTACAGTCTGCAGTGAAAACCGAGATAAGTTAAAGCGAAATAAATTTCTAGGATCCAAGAGCGCCGAGACCTTCCAAAGTTGACAGGGGGCATGAAACAGCTCTACGTGAGCACAAGGGATGCATCACTAACACGAGTGGCGAGTGCACATGGGGGTGAGACGACGTCACTCAAAGGATTTACGGGTGTCGGTTTGTGTTGAACGCCGGTTGCGGATCGTGCATCGATTTTCGTGTAGGTCGCGAGCGGCGCCTGTCTCGCGGCCGGAGCGGGCGGCGTCGCTGCTCTGACTGGCGGCGCGTCGTCCCCGCACCAGCCCCGCGCCGCCACCGTTTGTTTTGCTGTATTTTCGTTGTTAATCATTCTCCTTGACCTTGTGCGACGTCGAGTGGTCCACTGCACACGACTGCGCACCCCTCGCCGCCCGCCCGCGCGGCCTGTCGCGCCGCATCACACGTGCTGCCTGATGCCTGCCTCGCTCTGCAACCGTGCCGTGCAATGCGATGCAATGCCCGCCTGCCCACTGCCCATATAGAACCGACCTTCCCCTATGGAAACCACTTCGACTCTACCATTTGGCATGATATTAACAGCCTGCTTCATCATGACAACAGTTTTTTTAAAAGCTTTTATTTAACTTGCCATGGTTGCCGCGTTAGTACCTTATGTTAGTTTGAGTCAAATCTTGGAAACTAAATTAGAACCACTTCCTTATGTTCCATTGGGCTCAAATGGCCATGCCGATTTTGTATGGGCGGTTGGTGCCTTTTTTTTCGCGCGGCCATCAACCAAACTCTTAGGAGTATAACAAACAATATTTGTGAACACAGTACCTATACATCTACTCTCAGCCAGGACCGAGTTATACAGGTGATTTTTTCAAGAGTGCCTCTGAGGCCAAATCTGAAACTATTAGCAATAGCGAAAAACACTCAAAGGAGTCTCGTAATAAACAAATTTGAACTTGAATAAAAAATGTAGCATACATGGGATCTATGAAAATTTGCCTACTACCATGCCTCAGGTACCTACGCATGTCAGTCTTGGGCTCTTACTGAGAATCTCTTGTCAAAATAAGAGTATACAAACTAGAACAGAAAATTAAGAACAGCATTATTAGAAGCAAAACGAAATCTAAGGACGCACTAGCAAGGGTGTTAAAATTGAAGAAAATTTGTGGAAATGGGCTGGACACGTACAAAGAGTGGCGGATGAGAGAGATGGTCAAAAACATCAACAAATTGTTATCCACTCGACACGAAACGCAGACCGCAGACCACACAAAAGATGGAGCGACGATGTAGACAAACTTGCTTGTAAGACATGGAGCAGAACAGCTAGAGACAGGGAAAAATGGAAACAACTCGAGGAGGCCTTTACCGTTGAGCACAGTGCTTACACTGAAACCTGAATTAAATTATATTTTTTTTTCCAAAAGATATACCTACTTAAGTATGCATAGATATACTTAACAGTATCTTGATTATATATTTGTAATTGTTGTGTAAGTTCAAAATAAAAGCTTTATTATTATTACATTGGACAGATGGGGACTTTTCACAGTTTTGTTGACAATGGTGTTCCTAACATTCATGATAATATTCAGCTTTCTTGGAATTTTTGCATGGGTACCCCTATTTTTCGAGCTATTTTCACCAGACTATATTAATAGTCACTATGTTGTGTTCATCCTAAAAAGATTGGTTAAAAAATTTAGTAAACAATAATGGATGGCGAGATGAAAATATAATCTAGCGAGAGAAATATGGATCAAAACATAATCTTGCTACTTCTTTAATTAGATAATAGCAAAAATAAAGCATCAGGAAACTGTTACTTTTAAGCTTTTCACAACTTAATCATGCTCCTAACGCGCCATCTAGGCACTTAGTACAGTATTAACAAGCGCCATCTGTGGAAATATGATGGAATTCAATTCTGTATACTACCCTACCTTGGCTTGATAAGTATTTAGTAGACCTAAATACTACCATGAACGAAATCTAACGAAATAGACATATTTCGATAGTTAGTTTTTACCTGTGTATTACTAGCTTAATACGAGTGTGCTGTAGAGTGATTTATAAAATACACTTAAACCTTAATTACATTTTTTGTCATAATCCCCACTAACCGAGATTAAAATAAAAATGTTAGTGGGGAAAACGCCAAAAGTTTTTTGAAAATTGTCATAATCCCCACTGGTGGGGATTTTTAATTAATTTTAAATAAACCCAATTTAGGTCAAATTCAACAAATTATGATTTCATTGATTACCTAGAGATAAATTTTAATTAAATTAGACAAGAAATACGAAAACGGCATCATGTTTTGAAAATACAGTACAGTAAAAGTAAGTTCGTAATTTAGTTCCTATGGCCTAGTGGCTATCTATGGTGACGGAGCTTTTAGGCCGCCTGAAGGCCACTGTCATCGATTAACGACTTAAAAGCCTGGACCGACAATTAAACGGTACTCCTAAAATTTTATGTAGGTACCTTAAAACAAAAATGAATTTTGATGAATGAATGATGAAAAAAAACCATAAATTAATTTTATTAATCAAATAAAATTTTTAAATTCCTGAATAATTTAAAAAAATAGTAAAATTGTTTTGTAGCTTTTACAGCTTTATGGAATAAGTGAGTAAAACAAGTAAAATATATATTAAATGGATGTGAATCAATAGCTATCAATAATTTGGCCTGTTTATTTTTTTTTTTTTTCATTCGTTTTTTTTTTATTAGAATTTATTGTGTATGTATTATGTTATTAATTAATTGATTGTATTATGTTATCTTAATTTATTGTATATTTATGCTAAGAACTTTACTAATACAATATGGTGAAAACCAAATAAATAGAAATTATTAGAATTATTATTATCAAGCATTTTCTTTTCACAGAAGTAAAATATTTCTACTTACTTTTACAAATTTTAAGATTGAACTAGTTGATAGAATTTAATAAATATGTTTAATCATTATTTATTTTCTATTTCTTTCTTAAGTTGAAAATTTCATAGGAGACAAGTGTTTTATTTAGTTAAAATATTAAATAAATAAAGGTACCTACTTACTGAATATTAGGACAAAATTAAATGATTATGAATATTTGCCTAATAATATTGTATAGAATAATTAATAAATCTATTTTTTCATAATAAAATTGTACACATAACTATCTGTTGTGGGCAAGTACTACTACATCATAAATTATTTGTTTTTTTTTTATACCTAATGCATTGTAGGTAAAATCATAAATAGAATACCACATTAATTAATAAAAATAAAGTAAACAACGGGAAGCCTTAGGCGAAGAATGGGACACAATTGGCTAATTATAAATAATCCATACCCATTTATAATGTGAAAGTGTGTTTGTTTTTTGTCCTGCTTTTACGTCAAAACAGAGAGATGGAATGACGTGATTTGTGTGGAGATAGTCGAAGGGCAGGAGAGTGACATAGGCTACTTTTAATCCTGAAAAAATGCATGTTTCCTGTGGGATAAAAAAGTAGTAGTCCACGCGGGCGAAACCGCGGGCGTTCGCTAGTTGGTATATAGTTTGTTGACTCATGTTTTACAGATTCAATAACTAGACAAATGTCCATCATTAAAATGTATGTATTTAAAACAAAATATTTATATGAACATATTTTATAAGAGGACACTGACCCGAACAGAAGATGAATGCATAATTTTTGTTATTATACCTACTTTTATTTCTAGATTAACCACAGATTATCATGTTCCTGCCCTATACCACTGAAGTGGGGTCAGGACAACCCAAGGAATTTCTATACTACGTACCTGGAACGCTGACTGAGACAGAAAACAAGGTCCGCTTGAGAAATAAAACTTGGGCGGTGTGTCTCTTTCTAAAGGGTGACCATAATTGAACTGTGTGAAAGAAACAAAGCACCCAAGAAAGCCTCTCAACAAGACCAACAATCCTTATAACCAAGATTAAATGATAATAGATTGTTGTGTAGTCGTGATAAGGTTCAAAATCCTTTGTACATTAAATGTCAGTTAGCACTCCAGTTACGTAGTTTAGAATCTTCTTGGGACAACCAGATCATCCACAGATATCATAATCAAGAAAACTGTTTTTATTTTAATTTAAATCTTAACAAGATGATCACAGTACTTAATCTTTATTCAAGAAAGTAATATCTTAGTTATTAGCTTAGTCAGCCCATATTGACATATTGACGATGGCTTTAATGTGGAAATGGCTGTTTAAACTGAGAGGATGGTGTGGGTGCTGGGCAAGCTTACTCCATCTCAACAATGTCCCAGACACTACAGTGTTACGTTACATGTAGGCAAAAGATTTCCTCCTAACACAATAGGTTTAGATCATCTAGTATATGGGTAGGTTCTCAACGTGGTCGATAATGCCCCCTTGAGACTTTCAGGGGGGCATTGAGATGGCGCAATAAGAAATGGGGGGCTCTTAAAGAAAAATATATTCTCAAAGTGGCAGTGGGCAAATAAGGTTGAGAAACTATGATCTAGTAGAAGACGCATAGTGTAATTTGATGGAAACTTATCAACAAAGCCTCTAACTAAGGTTATGGTGTAGATAGTTGGTATGGGTTTTTATTTGTTAGAGTGTTAGGTATGTTGGTTGGTATGGGAGTTCCAATTTATGTATTAAGCCAGAGTTAATCTATTTAAAAAAAATCTTTCTAATTAAAAAATAGCTTTTAATCTAATTAAAAATAGCGTCCAACAGAGGTGGTGCTACTAACCACAATGGGTCAAAGATAGTAGATAGACTGATAGTGTGCTTCTTTTGGTTACTTGTGTACCTACTTGAGTCTCTATCTTTGTGGTATGACACATAGTGTCTGCTTAATTACCTATCCCATGTTATTAGAAACTACATTGATAGATATCAATAATACAAATAACTATTAATTAGCAAGTGGAAGTCCGTGGTCTCTGCCTACCCTTGTGGGAAAGAGGCGTGATTTTATGTATGTATGTATGTATTAATTAGGTTAGCTCTATAGGTAGAGGAATAGAACATACCGTACCACCTACTCAGGGTTCAGCATAACTTTACCACAATCACTTAGAACACACAATAATAGGGGCATAAATAAACTAAGGTTTACCTACTTTATATTGTACTTTATATTGATAAATTCACAACAGGGAGTTAGTGATCACAGAGATGAAACACTAACCCAATTTGAATAGGTAGTTAGATTCAAGATCAGCCAAGAAAGGTTTTATGAAAGATCCTAGATGAGATGAACTTACCTGAATCTCTCGAGGGCTCCATCATTTGTAGTAATGTATCTATCGTTTACGCTAATACAACACTTTCATAGAATAGTTATTCAGTTGCTTGCTGGCGATGAACCTGTCAGTAACAAGGTCGTTGAACTAAATATACCTATACATGAAACTATACAATACACCCCTTGACAAATCACAGATTTCAGAGTTTTGTGAAACACACTTGTAAGATAACTGTCTTCTATACGTAGAATACACTATAATACAGTTATTTTTTCAACAGAAATCAGCAATTTCAGTAGAATTTCTAAATTGAACACAAAATGACAAAAATGAATGACATAAAACAACGCGTCACTCACGTCATATTGGTTTTCGTTCGAGTTCTAATTCGTTCGGAAATGTACATATCCTTCGAACATTAATTTTTTTTTTTCCTAAATTGATGAATTTTATTTAGCTAAGGTTTAGAGAGCTACAAAGTTTTTAGTTTTTGAATTTATTACAATTTTCATTGATAGACTGGCAATACCAAAATTATTGAGCTATTTGGCTATTTGCACAAAAGTAAAAAAAATCTAAAATGGTAGAATAGCATGCGTCATGCTTAGCCTCAATTTACTGAAAAATTATAAAATTTCAATGTCACGAAAATGTCACCTGTGTGTGGATTTGGTTAGTTTTCTTTGATCGATCTAAATAATGAAATGTTTGGAGGTGCCTGCACTGCTTGCTTATTGGTTAATATATCTTGAGATCGCAAAGTCTTAAATCTAATAGCCAATCAAAAACAAAAAACATTATGACCTTGAAAAAATAAATAAAGAAGTAGAGTAAAACATACTTAATTTTCAATAGTTTTAAATTGTTATTTATTCATGTAGTAGAGGATGGAGGGACCATGTCTCCCAGCAGCAAATGAAGTATCCAGGGGGTTTGTAAAAGTCTTCAAGCGATTGTAGAACTTATTAGAAAATTTGTAAAACCTCTAGAAAAAAAGTTATAGCACATTTTGTATGGTCCCTCAGTTCTCTCATTGAATTTTCCAGATCTCGGAAAGTATATTGAAACTGAAGATAACGTGACTACAGACCTTTTGTAAAAAGTTTCCCACGACGAATTAACTGAAAACCAGGTCACGAAGTCATTTCTACAAAAAGATATAACGTAAAAACTGTGGTCCCTCAATCCTCCAAAGCATTTTTGTAAATATCTCTCATTTAAATCAAAATAACCAGCTCTCTACCATTGTAAAAGTTTGTAAAAGTGCTATAGACATTTGTAAAAATAAAAAGAAGCAATAATACTGTCACGATTCCGAGATAAACGCGGTTTTGTATGGTCCCTCAATCCTCACTTTAAACAATTGGGAATAACTTTTTGTAAAAAGGAGTAATAGAAAAATAAACCTGCTCACCTTTTAGTAAATTTTTTTTACAAACGGATAGCAAAGTTACATTTGGGATCAACGATATATTTGCTGAGTTATTCAATAAAAACTAATGCTATGATAGTAGTGTGACCACACATTTAAACAATTAAGGAAAAGTACATGGGCTGATCGGCGCATACCTAGCCCAATATTTGGCCAGCCGTAATTTTATGGTAGAAAGGTATTTACCTAAGAAGTCTTTCTGCAAAAGTTTTAATCACAGATGACTTATAGTTTTTCAGATATTAATTTTTAAAGTTTCGAAATATTTTGAAATTATTTGAAATGTTTTGGCTGTGGTCAGTTACTGAACGCATCTTTGACACTTGATTGGACGTTTTTGACGTAAATATACACGATGTACGCCATTTTGATTGTCAGTGTCAATAAAAAGCGCGGAATTTTGAGTTGTCAATGTCAAGATATACTTCAAACTTTAAATGAGTGACAGATCCGACACAGAGCACCCCGACTTGAGTAGGTTAGGTTCTAAATGAGTGACAGATCCGACACAGAGCACCCCGACCCCACGTGGTCTTGTGCGTGACACCCCTAGAGTGTATATAAGAAACGCGGAGCCAGAAGCTCGCGTGGGAGGTTCTGAGTGGAGCAAGCCCTCTCAACCGAGCTAAGCGAAGGGGGGAGGTGGCGAGCGAAGCGAGCCGGCGACCTCCGTAGCGCAGTGAAGGTTGAGGGGGCGAAGTGACACTCAGAGGCGACTTCGCGAGAGTTCTGGCGGGAGCCCATCCCAGAAAGGCTTGAGTAGGTTAGGTTCAAAATGAGTGACAGATCCGATACAGAGCACTTTATTTTTACAATTAAGTACAATTCTATTTTACGATTCTTCAAGTTAGGAGTGGTAAGGGGGGGTGGACCCCCTTCCACCTACCCCACCCCTCAAAAAACCCCTATTTATTGAGTCTTTTCCCTCAGTTTTGAGAACTTAACCTCAAATTTTCATTTCTCTTTTTCTCATAAACTACTAGCTTTCTTTGACCCCTCCCACCAGTGGGGGGTCTACCCCTCCCCCCCCCACCCCCCACCCCTCCCACCCCCCCAAAATTACAGGGCTAGGTCTGTGCTAGCTTTCCAGTACATGTAAGTTGGTATGTACGTACCTTGGACGAACTAGATGTCTAGACCCCGATTTCGAGCGTCAAAACGCCAAACAAAAGATCAACCAACTGTTGGTTGACTCGTTCGTTTCGCTCATTCAGTCGCGCTAAGGTCGTTGTACTGTAAACATGAATTTGGCGGCAAACAAAAATGGCGATTTGTGCCATCAAAGTGTGCAGGAATTACAAAGGACGACTAAAAATAAATAAGGAAGTTACATAGCATCGGTAAGTAAACTATAAATAACTTTAAGCTAAGAAAACAAGAAAATCAAACTTTGTAATTTTATCCTAACATGGTTTAGGAGGGTTGCCATAATTATTCTTTGATTTTACCCATGTGAGAGCGTGAGCAAATAAAAAAGTGTTGAATCCAAGGATTTTATACACAAACAGGATGGTTAAGTCGACTTTAATGTAAAAGGGACTTTGAACCTTATCACGACTACACAACGATCTATTATAATTTAATCTTGGTTATAAGGATTGTTGGTCTTGTTGAAAGGCTTTCTTGGTAGCTTTGTCTCTTTCACACTCGTTGTTGGATTAGTAGTGTGCCTAAGTTATTGAAATTTCAGGATATTTTTACCTTATCGCGCTCGACAAAATCAGCGCTTGATTTCGATCCTTGGTTTCGATCCTTGAATTCGATCCTTGATTTCGATCATTGGTTACGATCCTGGATTTCGATCTTGATTTTGATCCTTAATTTCGATCCTTGATTTCAATCCTTGATTTTTGAATCTTGAATCTGAAATTTTGAATCTTGAATCTTTGAAGTGACAGCTGTCAAACTTCAAACCGCCATATCTCATGAATTAAGGTGGGAACAAATTATCGGACGCGGCTGACGGACGCGGCTGACAGCCGCGACAGAATAGGTATCTGGATATAGAACGAACATAGAACTGTGCACTTTATCTGACGAAAGTCGCGGACGCGTCCTTGGACCTTCAGACGTCCGAAGGCAATCTGGCCCGCTGGGTGTTCGGACGGTGTGCACACTTATCAGTCGCGGCTAACAGCCGCGATTTATGGATGCGTCCGATAGTTTGTTTCCAGCTTTACTCGTCCTAGACTCCCCGTTCTCAGTTCAAATGAAAGCTATGACCAAGATCTTCATTTGAACTGACAGCTGTCAAACTTAAAACGGCCATATCTCGGAAACTACTCGTCCTAGACTCCCCGTTCTCAGTTCAAATGAAAGCTATGACCAAGATCTTCGTTTTAAGTGACAGCTGTCAAAATGACATCTGTCATCTGAAATGTAAATAGCTTTATCGGACGAAAGTCGCGGACGCGTCCTTGGACCTTCAGACGTCCGAAGGCAATCTGGCCCGCTGGGTGTTCGGACGGTGTGCACACTTATCAGTCGCGGCTAACAGCCGCGATTTATGGATGCGTCCGATAGTTTGTTTCCAGCTTTACTCGTCCTAGACTCCCCGTTCTCAGTTCGTTTTAAGTGACAGCTGTCAAAATGACATCTGTCATCTGAAATGTAGATCTTGGTCATAGCTTTCATTTGAACTGAGAACGGGGAGTCTAGGACGAGTAGTTTCCGAGATATGACCGTTTTAAGTTTGACAGCTGTCAGTTCAAAGCTTAAAACGGTCATATCTCGGAAACTACTCGTCCTAGACTCCCCGTTCTCAGTTCAAATGAAAGCTATGACCAAGATCTTCGTTTTAAGTGACAGCTGTCAAAATGACATCTGTCATCTGAAATGTAGATCTTGGTCATAGCTTTCATTTGAACTGAGAACGGGGAGTCTAGGACGAGTAGTTTCCGAGATATGACCGTTTTAAGTTTGACAGCTGTCAGTTCAAAGCTTAAAACGGTCATATCTCGGAAACTACTCGTCCTAGACTCCTCATTCTCAGTTCAAATGAAAGCTATGACCAAGATCTACATTTCAGATGACAGATGTCATTTTGACAGCTGTTATTGAAAATTTAGATCTTAGTCATAGCTTTCATTTGAGCTAAAAAGGAAGAGTCTAGGATGAGTAGATTTCGAGATATGGCTGATTGAAGTTTGACAGCTGTCACTTTAAATGAAGATGTCTACAATAGCTTTCGTTTGAACTGAGAACGGGGAGTCTAGGACGAATAGTTTCCGAGATATGGTGCTTTGAAGTTTGACAGCTGTCACTTCAAATGAAGATCTTGGTCATAGCTTTCATTTGAACTGAGAACGGGGAGTCTAGGACGAGTAGTTCCCGAGATATGGCTATTTGAAGTTTGACAGCTGTCACTTCAAAGATTCAAGGTTCAAGATTTCAGATTCAAGGTTCAAAATTCAAGAATCAAGGATTGAAATCCAGGATCGAAATCCAGGATCGAAATCCAGGATCGAAATCCAAGATCAAAACCAAGGAGGCCCGCAACCACGGCTATTGTAACAGCCAAATCGTCGCGTCGTGATAAATAAGGTAAATTACGCGATAAAATCCCGTGTACATAAATCAACATCCAGTACCAACAATACGAACCAACTCGGTGGCGTAGTGTGCGAAGGTCCAGCTAAAACACAGAAAGTTGCGGGTTCGATTCCCACTGCGACGCAAGTGTTTGTATGATCTGCAAATATATGTATCGGGTCTGGGTGTTTTTCTATGTAATATTATGTATTTACAAAAAAAAGGATAGGTACCTACAAGTAGTTTATCAGTCATATAGTTTCCATACAAGGTCTATTTACCTTGGAGCTAGATGATGCTGTGAAATATCCAGCATTATTTATCGATCGAGCGAGCGAAGCGAGCGAAGATCTTAGTGGTAAGTTGGGCGATTTTGCTTTGTATGTTTGTATGTTTCACGAATTGTTGTTCGAGCATAACTGTCGAACCGTTCATCCAATCTACATGAAACTTGGTAGGTCAATAGGTTGTGGTAAGGAAATTTACGGTGGAGCATATGAGCTTAATCGATGAAGGGGTTGTGAAGATATTGGGTTCCCAAGGGGGTAAAAAATTATGAAAGTTACACAAATATATTGAGTGGGGTGTCATACGAAAGGGCTTATTTTGTACATTCCAAAATGGTTTTTATTTTTAATCTAGGATGTATAGTTTTTGAAATACGACCAAAGACCAAAAACTACGAAACCAGAGCTGCAAGAGCTCCCGTTTCATAGAGTTTCGATGTCTTCGTAGCTCATTGACTGGTCGGTCTTAAAAAGAGAGTGGCATCGTTGCGGTTTGGTTTGCAATGATTTTAGATGCTACTTGATTTATTTTCATGATAAAAAAAATTTTGATAAAAAATGAAAATAATTGGGGTAAAAAAAGTTAAGTAAACAAATATATTGAGTGCGGTGTCAAATGAAAGGTCTTTATTTGTACATTCTAAAATAGTTATTATTTTTATTCTAGGACGTATACTTTTAAAAATACGACGAGAATTCATAAATATGAAATAAATGAAAAATTAGACACGACATTATGTATTGCATGCATGCTAGTATTTTTTACCATGAAGAGCAATAGGCATACCCGGCACTTGAAATTATAGGGGTAGTCAGAAGAAAGTCCAAATGTTGGCCATCTACGGTGCGCGAGATCTCAGTTCGGGGCGAACTACTAGTTTATAGAAAAAGGCTGAAAAGCTGCCCCCAGGGGCTGACCTGGCTACGCTACTAATATGATGGTTACATGGATTGACAGATGGGCGGGGCTTGTCATTGATTGTCAGCAAAATAATCATGGCGGCCGGAGATTGACAAGACGGCCATGGCACGGGCAGGGCACGCGACGGTGTAGGAACGGTGTGGTGTGGGGCGTCCGGTACATTTCAATACAAAGAATATCATTTTTGCCGGGACGGTGTTGCTACGGTCATGCTATGCGACGGGGTAGAGACGTGATAATGTGGCAACACCCTTAAGCTAGTCCGCTTAATTGTATGAGCGCCCATACAACTCGGAGGACAATTTTAATTGGCGTCATCTATGTATGTATGGGAACACCCTTTAATTTTCAACTTTTTTAACTTTTTGGAATTTTTCCTTTATATGTGCTATAAGACCTTGCTTTTTGCCAAATTTCGTTATTCTAGGTCAACGGGAACTACCATTTAGGTTTTCGACCCAAAACCTCTAGGGTACTTCCGGTTGACCTAGAATTGTCAATTTTGGTTACAAGCAAGGTCTTCCAGCACAAGTAAAGGAAAAATTCCGAAAAATAAAAAAAAGTTGATAATTAAGGTAAGTTTTGGTACTCACAAGTTTTCACGAAAACCTAAATTTGCCTATATCTTTTTATAGTGTTGACTCAGGACCTTGATTTTTATACTCACAGTAGGGACTATAGACCTTAGTATATGGTATAAATTTCAACTTGCTAGCTCTACCCATTCCTGAGATAATCGATGGTGACAGACGGACAGACGGACAGACAGACGGACAGACGGACAGACGGACAGACGGACAAGAAAGTGATCTTATAAGGGTTTCTTTTTTTACCTTTTAAGGTACGGAACCCTAAAAATGGACGACAATGTTGACAGGTGACGCAGCGCACCTGTATAGACAATAGACGATTCGCATACTTGTGTGCGTAATACGCACACTAGCGTTTCAAACCTGGCCTGTTGTTCTTATTGCGATTGTAGCGAAAGACTCGTTCTAGACATCTATTTCTTCAAAGGTACGTACCTACCTACAATGTTTTTGTTTTACTAAGTAGGTAGGTAAGTACTTTGTACATATTAATAATAATATTTTTATTTATTCAGACTACTTGGGTCCATTCCATACAATATGTCTAAAAGAAAATTAATGATTAAACGAACTTACCTTAGTAGGTTAGTAATATATGAACACAATGTAGTATCGCGTAAGTGATTCCACTTCAGCACTTTAGTTTAGAAAATAAAATAGAATAAAATAAAATGTTTATTAATACAGTCTTTTATTTTTTCAAAGTTTCCGATTATCCCCACTCAGCCCATGTTTCCTGTTTGAGCTCAGCCATTTGCTCATCATTACGTTTAGAGGATATTTCCGCAACGGCTTGGGTTAACAGGGAGGGTGGGTGTTACCCTACTAATGTCTTCGGACGGAGCCCATCGTATAATTATGATAGAACTTCACGTACAGGTAAATTCGTTAAATCATTATTTATACTCGTGCTCTGTCCTCGACATTAGTAGGTTAGTAATATAGGAAAACAATGTATGTAGATGTTGAGAGCATGTGAAGGAAATATCAATACTCACTCAGGTTACTGATAAACCTGAAATACAAATAAACATGGCATTAGGTACCATTTATTTATATTTATGAAGTTCATATTATTTAAGTATCTATTTATTTAATAGTTGCATCAAGGTGTGCACTAGTACATTCAAATAAAATAAAATAAAATACAAATACCTTGGTACTTAAACGTAAACTGTGTGGCACCTCAATTACACATGCAAACGTCACTGCAATAATGTTGTTCAATTATTGACAATAGGTAATAGATACAATAAGGTGATTAATTGAATATTAGAATTTAATAGTTTAGAATAAGGATTAATAGAGTCAATGGTTATTATACCCTAGTTAAGTTACTTCATAGTTACCGATTACTACACAATATAGGTACCTACTACGAAACATTAATACACTTAATTTTATGTCCCTTTTGGGGGCACGCTAACTGGTAGTCTATATCTTCAATAGGTCCATGGTACATACTAACGTACATTGTACTTTTCCTTAATTGTTTAAATGTGTGGTCACACTACTATCATAGGATTAGTTTTTATTGAATAACTCAGCAAATATATCGTTGATCCCAAATGTAACTTTGCTATCCGTTTGTAAAAAAAATTTACTAAAAGGTGAGTAGGTTTATTTTTCTATTACTCTTTTTTACAAAAAGTTATTCCCAATTGTTTAAAGTGAGGATTGAGGGACCATACAAAACCGCGTTTATCTCGGAATCGTGACAGTATTATTGCTTCTTTTTATTTTTACAAATGTCTATAGCACTTTTACAAACTTTTACAATGGTAGAGAGCTGGTTATTTTGATTTAAATGAGAGATATTTACAAAAATGCTTTGGAGGATTGAGGGACCACAGTTTTTACGTTATATCTTTTTGTAGAAATGACTTCGTGACCTGGTTTTCAGTTAATTCGTCGTGGGAAACTTTTTACAAAAGGTCTGTAGTCACGTTATCTTCAGTTTCAATATATTTTCCGAGATCTGGAAAATTCAATGAGAGAACTGAGGGACCATACAAAATGTGCTATAACTTTTTTTCTAGAGGTTTTACAAATTTTCTAATAAGTTCTACAATCGCTTGAAGACTTTTACAAACCCCCTGGATACTTCATTTGCTGCTGGGAGACATGGTCCCTCCATCCTCTACTACATATTTATTCGTTTTCAGATCGCGACGTTCATTCAGCCGCCCGCCCGCCTCGTACGATCTTTGATTAGTTTGTAAAGATTGTCATTGCGTTGCGACTGCAGTTTTTGTAATTTACAATACGAACACTTGAAATTTAATCAGAAGCAGATCTTCGAGTACGTGAGGAACGCGGACGGACTTGAAAAACTACCTCCTGTGCAAACGTGAAAATGGAAAATAAAAAAGATTTTCAGTATCCTCATACGTTTGTTCTTCTTGGTGCATCTGGAGATTTAGCGAAGAAGAAAATATACCCTACCATTTGGTACCTCTATCGCGATAATCTTTTGCCGCCAAACACAAAATTTGTTGGTTATGCTCGGACCAAGCAGACCATAGCCGAAGTTAGAGGAAAGTCTAAAAAGTACATGAAAGTGAAACCAGGAGAAGAGGATAAATTTGAAGAGTTCTGGAAGGCGAACGATTATTTTGCTGGTACGTACGATAAAAGGGTTGATTATGAATTGCTCAATCAGGTGATCAGTAAGGGTGAGAAAGGGCCTGTGGCGAACAGAATATTCTACTTGGCCGTGCCACCTACTGTATTTGAAGATGCCACTGTCAACATAAGAAATGCTTGCATATCTATAAAAGGGTACACCCGAGTGATTGTTGAAAAACCTTTTGGAAGGGATGATGTTAGCTCAGACAAGCTAAGCAACCATCTGGCTGGTCTCTTCAAAGAAGAGCAGATCTACAGAATAGATCATTACCTTGGAAAGGAAATGGTTCAGAACCTTATGACTCTGAGATTTGCCAACCAAATATTTAGCCCCTCATGGAATAGGGAAAATATTGCATCTGTGTTGATTTCCTTCAAAGAACCTTTTGGTACTGAAGGTAGAGGAGGATATTTTGATGATTTTGGTATCATTCGTGATGTAATGCAAAATCACTTGCTTCAAATTCTGTCACTTGTTGCTATGGAGAAGCCTGTTACTCTGAACCCCAATGATATCAGAGATGAGAAAGTTAAAGTTCTGAGGCATATCAACCCTATTGAACTGAAGGATGTACTAGTTGGCCAGTATGCTGGCAATCCAGAAGGTCAAGGTGATGAAAAGCTAGGCTACCTGGAAGACCCAACAGTTCCTAAGGGGTCTGTCACCCCAACATATGCCCTTGCTGGACTTTGGATCAACAATGCGAGGTGGCAAGGTGTGCCTTTCATCCTGCGCTGTGGCAAAGCTCTCAACGAAAGGAAAGCCGAAGTCAGGATCCAGTTCAAGGATGCTCCCGGTGACATCTTCAATGGACATTCTAAGAGGAACGAGCTGGTGATCAGAGTCCAGCCAGGTGAAGCTCTGTACTTGAAACTCATGAGCAAGTCTCCAGGAATGAAGTTTGACTTGGTTGAAACGGAGTTGGATCTGACTTACAGCATGCGTTACAGAGAACATGATGTTCCTGATGCATATGAGAGATTGATTCTGGATGTATTCACTGGCACACAGATGCACTTTGTAAGGAACGATGAGTTGAAGGAAGCCTGGCGCATATTTACTCCAATGTTGAAAAAGCTGGAAGAAACTCATGTGAAACCTGTGTCTTATGTGTATGGCTCAAGAGGACCCATTGAAGCTGATAAAAAGCTGGCCGACTATAACTTCAAATACTCTGGTTCTTATAAGTGGAAGAAACCTGAGGCATCTTAAGAGATCTCTTGGCTTTGGAATTGGTGGTGGTGATGCTTCAGTGTTCTGTTATATGTTATGATGCTCAATTTATGAGAAATAAGTATTAAGCTGCATTCCTAAATTATTTCATGACTAAACAAAGTTGTTGAACAAGTGTTGTTTGAAGGTCACAATAAGGTTAAACCTGAGACTTATTACATCTTGTTATTTAACATTCCATTTGGTATTAGGTAATTATAATCTATTTGTTTGTAATAATCATAATCTGAATGTATTCCAAATGCATTTAAAAATTAACATTTTCAAAAAAAAACTAAGAGCAGAATGAAATAATAGCAGAAGAATATTTATCATGAAAGTTTTGAAGGTTGTGTACCTAAGTGCCTTATTTACAAAATCACAACTGAAATATAAATAGATTTTCCTGAATAACTTTAAAACTGTGATAATCACGTGGACAAAGTCACGATCAAAGTTTAAATGATTATACAGCTGGGGTCAGTTTCTATATCACCTTTTGTAAAGCTGGTAGGTATCAATAAACTTGCATATGTTTATAAACTAGGTACATCTATAGGTTTTGATAGTAACGATAATAATTTTATATTTTAACTTAATGACATTTTTAATGTAAAAACTGGTGGTTGCCACCTTGTTCTCCCCAACTATTTTTTGTTTTTGATATGTTTTTTTGTAAGTGTGTTTATAAAACATGCAACTTTTTATACAAATAAATTTATTTTCATTGCCAATTTGTACATTTTTGTTTTAGTCCTTTGTAGGTACCTACGTAAAGCATGATTTGTCAGATTTTAAAGATAAAACGAATCATGGTTAATCTATGTGATTAATTTTGAAAACTAATGTAGAGTTCCGACAATGATATTCCATTTTTTTTATAAGTATTATCGTTGATTGGTAATTTTGTAGCTGTATGTAAAGGATGACTGATGATTCTGATGAATCATTAACCAATCTTGAAAACCACTAGAGTTCTAACAATGACATTGCAATTTTTTCCTATTTTCATTGCCAACTTGTACATTTTTGTTTTGTTAGTTTGTAGGTAGGTACCTACTTATGAAAAGATGACTTGTGAGATTATAAAGATAAAGTGATTACCAATCTTGAAAAGCGATATTGTCGCCTGCATTAGGTAGGTACTTATTAAGTTGCAGGCGACTGTACTGTACCTACCCTAGAGTTCTAATCTAATTGTGCAGTTAAACGACGCCACAGAATAGGTATAGTATAGGTACCTAGGTACCTATTTATTCTGTGACGAACGCCGACGCGGAGTAGCGAGCCGCGCTGATCTGAGCCAAGCCAAGCGGACAAGGCTCGATCAGCGCGGCTCGCCAAATTTTGTTCCCACGACTCCTAAAAGCCTCAGTCACTAAATCCAAGTTTCTTGCTTACTCATTAACATGTTAAGATGGATGGATTAAATAGGTACCTTGGTAAGATAAATGCTTGTACTACCCATTAGGTAGGTACTTCGATCATAATTTTCCAATGAGATAGGTAAGTGAAGTACCTAAACAATAAGCTATTCTAAAATAATATCTCGGTAATTCCGGAGGTAGCAAAATAAGAGGGAAAACAGTAACCTATGTAGGTAAGTATAGGTACCTACCTATTTAATTATATTTACAATTTCAGGAAAACGTGGACATAGGTAGGTACCTTCCTTACTCTACATAAGGGTAACAGGATGTCCCATAATGTGATGATAATGCCGACAACGCAAAAGTGGCAAAAGGCAGGTTGTAAGTAGGTACCTACTCTACTCATGAGTACCTACTCATATACTTACCTACTTATATAAGATAGGACCAATAGGATAAAACTTTTTCCGTTACTTAGTACCTATGCTATGCCACAAACCATTAACACTCTGTGCCAATAATAGGTGCCTACTGTAACATGGTTATGCAGTGGCCTTAGGCCTTAGGGCTAACTGAGGCTGACCTGACCTACTTACCATGTTACCTACTGCAGAACTGACTAAAGCCACCTAAAGCCAAGGTTCTATAACTTTCTTACGCTTTGACTATATTACATAAATAAAATGTAAGTAGGTGGATAATTATACCTAGGCAAGTTTGTGGGTGGGGTAGGCATAGATACTAGTAGGCCACAAGTTTTAAATATTTTCTCTAGTCCTACAGTACTACAGCAGGCCCTAGGTGTACTACAGGCTTCGATCATAGGTATAAGTTTATGATCGAAACCTAGATACAGTGTAAAGACTCTTCCTGTAAAATGCCTAGTTTACTAGTTACAGAGGGTCACCCAATCCTCTATATCAGGGTGACCCATTCTTTGGCCTATAACTCGGTTATTAGATTGTCACAAAATCTGATATTAATTTCACAAATTATTTCAGGACTTTCACTAAATCCTGAGCGTAGTTTCAGGCGGATTGGTGGTAGGTCACCCACCCCACCGCAGATTAGGTAGTGTCACCCACATCACATGCTCACATTTTTTTTAAGTCAATTTATTGATCGTCTGTACAATGCCTTGCGGTACCGGATGTGTGTTGACCATAGACCATATGTAGTAATGTAGACTTCCGTTTTGTGACAGATATTTGAACAATCTGTCACGTTATGCCAATGTCATTGTCATTTGATTGATTGGATTCTGCTGGTTTGGAGAGTTTTGTTGGATTGTTTGTGAATCGAGCGAAATGAATAGTAGTGTTTTTGCTTGTTCAAGAGCTCAATTATCTTTTTATTAATGCTTGAGTAATTACTCGCAATTTAATCTTTTCGTTAAGCATATTCCATTGAAACGAAGTGTTATTATAGTGAAATAAGTTGTTGCTTAGTGGATATGCTTCACTGATTTGTTGCGTGATCTTTACACTGCGTAAGTGCTCTGTATCTTTGTTGTTTTTGCATCAAATTATTCCAACGCAAAAACTAGGCCGTTCTCTTGACAATGATCCAGCATGATCTATATGTTTCAGTATGCTATGCATGTCCAGTTTATTCAAAGGTTCTACGCTTTTCGTCTAATAAAAAAATACTACTCTTGTTACAATACAGCAATACACATACGGATTTATTATGACGTTGTTAGTATGGGATGAAGCTTTGACAAAAAAGCATTCTATAGTCGTATTGCTCATTATACGGACTAAAAGTGAAAGAAAAAATGTAATTTTTCCTTCAATTTTGACATAAAACGTATCAAAACTAATCAAAATTGAAGGAAAAATGACATTTTTTCCTTCACTTTTAGTCCGTATAATGAGCAAGGAATTTTTATACTAACGTAGCTGGAACGCGCACTGATACAGAAAACGCGGTCCGCTTGAAATAAAACTTGGGCGCTGTGTCTCTTTCTTTTTGCAACTGTGTGAAAGAGACAAAGCACCCAAGAAAGCCTCTCAACAAGACCAACAATCCTTATAACCAAGATTAAATGATAATAGATCGTTGTGTAGTCGTGATAAGGTTCAAAATCCTTTGTACATTAAATGTCAGTCAGCATTCTACTATGTATGAAATTTCTTTGATAATGAGCAATACGACTATAGGTTAAAATTTAGTAAATATTTGGGTATCTAGATAAGCGAATCCTCAAATATATACAAACATTGCAAATTAAATTATTGAGTCTAGATTCTAGACAATAATTTGCAATGTTTTTTTCTTTTTTGAGATAAAAATCTAGAAACCATTTAAGCACTCGTTAACACAAATTAGTTTTACAGCTGTATAGTACAGCTTTAACAGCTGTGGTGCATTTTACAGCTGACACACCTTTTTTGTTGTTTTTGTCTCGTTTATTTCTATTAATAAATATTTAACTTACAGTGTCCATGGAGGATATATCTAATGTAACCATTAGCTGATCCAAACTAAAGATTTGTTTTGAGCTGTGATAGTAGAACACTGCCAAGATGCTGTATGTATTCCATGTCGATTCAGGTCAGATGACCACCTATGATATGAGTCTGACATTGCAGAAGTAAGTAAAGACAATTTATATTTCTAATTGTTCTCACTGTCATGATAAATAGATATCTCAAACCAACAAAGGTACCTATTACACATTGTTTATTCAATCTGTAATCCCAAGTTCAGGAATCAAAAGAAGGATGGAACAATAGTTTAGTAGTTAAGTTATTGAATAAACAAAGGTTTATTTTAAACAAATCTATATTTTGCTTGTTTCTATAGGCATTCAATTTTCAATGTCAATATTTATTGAGATACAAGATTAACTTTAGCTAAGTCACCCTCAAAATACACTTAAACTTGTCTTATTTGTCATTCAAGTCAAAATAAATGGTGAAACAGTCTTCCTAAAATATATCAGAAGTAGTATACAAAATTGTTGAAATGTTAAACTATCTTATTTTGCAGTGTCGCAACTCTGAAGTATGCAATAGAGAGGAAAACAAAAGTGCCATCAAATTCTCTAGTGCTTCTAATAAGTGGCGGGGAAGTACTGCAATCAGATCATATGGTATCTTCCTACAGTGCCGGCACAGACTCCAATCCAATCTTTATGTTTATCAAGCCATCGGTGAAAGAGAGCCATCTACAACAGTCATGTATGTATTTCTTGATTTTACAATTACTTTGTTTAATTTTGAAATTTACATTTTAAGTTAGCCAATCATACACAAGATGGGGAGACCTTTGTCTAGCAGTTGATGACAGGTTAATTAAAAAATCATACAAAAATAATAAGTATCTTGTAAGATAATTTAGTAAATAATGAATCATTAGCTTCAGCACGCGGCGTTGTTCGAGTGGTACCAAGATAAAAAGTAGCCTATGTCCTATTCCCGGTCATTATCTATCTATATTTTAAATTTCAGCCAAATCGGTTCAGTGGTTGTCGAATTATAGAGGAACAAACATACATCCAAACATCCAAACTTTCGCATTTATAATAATTAGTGTGATGTGATAGTGTGGTGTGATGATTTAAGTGAATATTTGCGTTTGTACCTCATAATCTTTGACAGTGTATTTGATATCTTCAAAGGGTCATAAATGAAAGAAATTCATCATATTATCTGGATTTGCAGTTGTAAGCCAAATATAACAACATCATTGTGCTTATGAGTTAAATTAGAATTTCTATCTAAGTTAACATACTGAGAAAGTAATCCACAGAACAGCCTAGTTTTTTAATATATTAAATAATTAAATAATTGAAAATATAAAATAAAATACAATAATATTAATCTGCAGTAAAAATGTCATCTATGGCTAATAGTAACTATAAGTAACAGGTGTTGTAATAATAATAAGAATAATAAATATTCAATTTGTTCTAAGATCATTATGAAAACAAATACTCTTTCTCCTATTGTGTCCAAATGGTTTAAATAGCTATAAACAATGAGTAAATCACGTTGAAGTTATCATGTGGAAGGGACCAGACATTTGTTTACAATCAACTGTTGCTAGCTCAGGACATTTACCTCCATAACAGGCTTATCTTACATATCTCTTGTTTTACTTACTGTAGTTATTATACCTGTCTTTTACACAAAACTACTTAGCGTTGTAGAGAGGGTTAATGCATCTTTTAAAAACAAACTGTTGCCTGAGCGATAGTGCCTCAATTTACAATTTTAATTTACGAAAAGAGAAAGATTCCAGCTTCGCATTCAATGATGTTTTTGTTTCTTAACTCTAATTCGTTTGCGAGCTCTGAATGATGAAGAAAAACATTACCAAGAAAGGTTAATCTCACCCTAAGACGGATGTATCTAAAATACTCAAACGCGTGATTTGTAGTAAATTCTTACTTCCTACTACAACTTCTTTGTTCACTGTTATCTGAATAGCTTAAAACAATGTATGTAGATTCGTCCCCATTATTCAGTTTCACCAGTTTTAGCAAGGCTTTTTAAAGTGTTTCTTTCTTGTCACTTTAATGTCAACGAAAAGAGATGGCAATAGATTTAGCGTTCGAGTCATGAAGCATGTCTATTATAAATAACAAGGTTATTTTTGTGTACGTTTTAGTATGCGGCGATCTGAGCCCAATCGGTGAGCTGAGTACCGGCGAGTTTTCCTGTGATACACGTAGCGTTTTCGACGGCAAGTCAGTGTCGGACCTTAGAGCGGCGGTAGACAAGTGCTGCTCGATGACGCCTAACGTTCATACAGTGATAACTTGCGCGACTCTAGCCCAGCAGTTCAGTGACCTAGCACTTGAGGTCTCCAGGAGTTGTGATCAGCTGGTGCATGAACAGCATTTGCAGCATCAGGTGAGGCTTTTATCGAGAGAAAAGATGTTAATAACACGGGAATTTATCGCGTTATGCACCTTATTTTATGACCCGATAAGTTTCGGATATGTTTCAACTGGACGTGGACCCGAGTTATCATTTAATATGGACAGGGATCGCGGAAGTTTATAAAAAACGATGTCTCCCGATATAAGTGATTCTATTAAGTATATCCCTTGAATAGAATCCCTTGAAGTCATATACTCGCGCTGTGAGAAGAGGAATCACTGCGCTGACAATTGAATATTGATGTTTTTAAGATTTTAAATTAAAAGACGTAGCAAAGAATAGGAAGTATAATTGGTGGACCAGTCTTGTTCATTGTGTTGTCAGCGCAGTGATTCCTCTTTTCGCAGCGCGAGTATGACTCCTCTGGTGTCACATGGAAAGTTTGTACAGGTTATTGTTTTTGTCAAATGCGTTTCTTCGGCTGAAGGGATTCGGATGGAACTAAAAGTTTATAGTTTATACGCAGGCTAAAGAAAAATCTTTTAGATAGTATGTTCTTATTTTTGGTAAATCAAACGCTCTCTATAATAAGCAACAGTTTGCAAAAATATCAGTATATTCCTTATAGCCCTTATAGGTCATCTCCGCTTTTAAGAATAAACAAAATCGTATAAATAACCTGCAGTTCAATAATCGTAAATCAGGCAATACAATTCTCAATTCATTCACTCGTAAAGTATAAAAGCTAAACAAATGCTGAGCTATAAGTGGCAACTTTATCGAAAGCCCAATACTGGCAAACTAAACAAACAAGTAGGTAGTAGTTCGCACTGTACTGTGGTTTTAAGATTTCCTCGACCTAAACACTCACAATAAAGAACAAGCTAATTATACATAACTACAGAAAGTCAAAGTCAAATAATAATCGTGGCAAGTTGGTTGATACTTGATACCAACAAAGAAAGCCTGTGAAATAAATCTTTATACCTACTTAATTATTGTTTTTTTACTATACAGGGATGGACTGCAGTTGTAGCTAACTTAGAAGACATATTCAACGAGTTTTGTGAGCGATCGCGTAATTTCAAGGAATCCTTCAAAAAGCATCGCCTAAAAAAGGAGGAATACCATGAACAATTGAATGCGTGAGTACGATTTCAAGTCTGTTATTTATCTACCGACTGTATCCCCAAAGCGCGGTGGACATTCTCCCAGATTTTTAGGAATTTAAGATCCTCTGAAGTTATCTGAGGGGGTGTCAGAGGTATGTCCAAATAAATATTTTGTTACATCCCACATTTTGCAGAACTCAGCATTCCATACATGACAGGTTGCAAGCCCATCCACGCTATTAGAAAGCTAACTGGTTTCCTCACGATGTTTTCTTTCGAGCTCGTATTAATGCGCTCGTAATGTTTGAGAACAAAATTCAATTGGAAGCTTAAAAACTCGGTTGTTTTTTAAATAAAAAATAATAGCAGGAATAGTTAAATACATGGTAATCGTAGACACCCTTACTTATGAAAGATGTTTAAAGTTGAACACTGTTAAACAACGTCCTGTCTCTATTCGTCACTATCCACAAATAAAGATAGGACGTTGTTTAACCAGTGTTCAACTTTAAACATCTTTCATAAGTAAGACCCAGAGGATGTATTTAAGAGACACTATCGATCGTCGCCATGACTCATGCTCATCATAAATTGAAAACCCTGCGGACGATATTGACATGCCGTGCGCCGTGATAAGAATAAATAATAATATATACTTTGTCTATGAATGTTATATCTGCTTCAATACAAATTAACGTTAGAGAAATCGCATACTTATCGCTTAACACGTGGCTAAAATAAAATTAAAAAAACCGACTTTAATGTTATAAGCTGAGCAACTTTCTGCACTCTCGAGGTGCATTTCTGTTCATAACTCCGAAGATCCTTGACAGATCCTCACCAAATTTTTATGGCACCAATTGGAAAGTATACGCTTTTAAACAAAAAAAGAATTTTTCAAATTGGTTTAGGCGTCTTCGAGTAATCGGGTACCTAACATACATAAAAAAGAAAAGTTTCCGACGAATTGAATACTTCATCCTTTTTTTGAAGTCTGTTAAAAAGCAATAATTATTTGTATTTCACCCTTATTGTTTACTCTGTAAAAGTTGTCTTTCTAATTGTATCTGTCATCTAATCTATTTATTTATTTATTAGGATTAGAATAGAAAATAAATTTATTACTAGTGAATACTTGCTAATAGCTAAATTCGTAACATAAATGCATTCCCTATTATTTTTTTAAGGCTTTCACAATTTTACTAGCGTATTCTTAACTTCGAAGACTGGGGCCCTACTCTACAAATCGGCAATCGATAATTCGGAACATTATCGTATTTGTGGAATTTCAACACTCAACATTTCACTAACATAAGCCGAGCTACGGAAATTGGCACGATATTTATTTTTAGTTTTAAGAGTAGGGGCCCAGATCTATCTAGGCTATCGTACCTTGGGTAGGCATAAAGTCATGACTCTGTTTCGTTTTTTTTTGCTTACCAATTCAGATTATTCGATAAATTGCGCACTGATCGTATTTGGATCAGCCGGTATTTGCATGCGTATTGACCCTGGCCGATGTTGACCTATTTCGTGTATTTCGCTACCGTCTGGCCAGACGATGTATTGATAACGAATGCCTATGAATGGATTTGATGTATCTTATCATAGTTTGAGCTAAAGATTCAACAAGTGAATGGTTTATTCAAAGCGTCATTCGTTTCTGATCTTTGATTGGAATTGGTGACAAAGATTTACTCTATCGGCCATCACCATACCACGTCGATTCAGATGTACTGCCCTTGAGGAAACAGCCCCCTATAATGGTGTAGAAAAGTACAAAATCTCAGTAGATAACATAATACTGCTCATTAGACCTTTCGCGCTGTTAGACATACATGGTTTGAAAACCTATGTCGCAATGTGTTACTATTTCATGCATATGATTATGTATGTATGGACAATATGACCGCTCTTGCACAGCTGTGTCTATTGTTATTTTAATTTGAAATCAAACAACTAACTTCGGTCAACAGTAATTTTATTACCAATAGTTTTATTGACCTATTTTGTTCGAATTAGGTAAAGGTCCTTACGTTTTACACTATATTTGTCTCTTATCTCTTTTTCTCAATAACAAGTTAAGTTTATGCACCTGTTTAATTTCGATTATACATTTTATCTTTTCTTTACTAATGCTGAATTCGACCAAACTGGATTAAGTTTAGTCTCGAGAGTAAACTACTGTTTGTTTCATTATTTGGACATTGTATCGAGAGTTAATAGGTTCCTTCTAGGTAAGCGTGCTCCATCTTAGACCACACTGTTGCTTTACATCAGGCAGGGTGTGGTCAAACGCGAACTTATTTTAGTTAAAAAAAAAACAAATAAATATGCAACATTTCTTTCCAGACTAAACGAAGTACTAGAATCTCTCGGGAAGATCCCCATTCTGTCCGCGCTGAAGTTGAACGCCGAAGCGCACAGGTTCTCGGCATTCGACGTGTTCGAGGAGACAGACTTCGAAGGCCATCCGTATAGAGTTAGTCAGCCGTTGGACTCTAGCTCGGAGAAACCGAGCCAGGACTTTTCGGGCGTTGAAGCTTTCAAGCTGTCTGAAGAAGACGGTGAGTGCTTTATTTTGTGTTATGTTTCTTTTGGCGTTTGATGGGGAACTCTTATTTCTTTTATTATTAAAAATTTATTAAAATTAGGTTAGACTAAATGTCGTCTAATATCAAGTATCAAAGACAGCAATAATAATTATAAAATCAAATAATATAACTTTCTGTCTCTTTTTCTACGATAAACATATCTAAAACATAAAAAATATTAACTGCAGAGGCTACTAGATTCACATGTCCACGGAAGGAAAGCCCTGCGATACAAGTTATTGCAGGATATGCTGAAATATTAAAGCCAAGCCTTTAATTTATAACACTATTATTGTGAATAATAATTGTGATTGTAAGTATGTATATAATTTGTTCATGAAATGAAGTCCAAATTACATTTTTCTTTCCAGTTTTTGAACACACAAAAGATGCGACATCCAGTAAAGAGTCTGCACAGTCCTCTGAAGCTCTACAGAGGATCTACGACACAGAGGAAGGTGTTACGTTTAGAGCTCGTACGACTTCTTGCCAGAGCAATGAAGAACCCACCTTACTTCATTGGATACTTGCGCAAGGGAACAAAGCATCATTGCAAGATATATTGGACTACTGTCAAAAGGGGCTGGCGTTGGTAAGCAGAAATTTCCGACTCACTGAATTTTAGTTAGGTAGGTTAATTAAACGGTTGAGCTGAATTAAGAATATGTATAGTGTACTAGCTGCTGCCCGCGGCTTCGCTCGCGTGGTACCCGGATAAAAAGTAGCCTATGTTACTCTCCAGCCCTCCAACTATCTCCACACAAAAAATCACGCCAATCCGTCGCTCTGTTTTGACGTGAAAGCAGGATAAATAAACAAACAAATAAACACACTTTCACATTTATAATATGGGTAGGTACGGATTGGTGATATTGCAATATTATGAAACAACAGGAAGATTAAGTAAAAAGTTACGAGCGGTTAAAAAATAATATATGGATAAGTAGAAACTTCTAAACTAAAACTGATACCTACAAAATTCCTTTTTATTTTGATATCAATATTCTCATATTAGTCGTTTTGATAAGCAGATTTGTATTGTTTACATAATAAATCTTTTACGATCAAAATTCAATTAAGCTGACGCTTTATCAGCAAAGGAATATTTCTTTATCAATGTATGTTTTTAGGTTATGAATATTTAATGCTATTTTTGTAGTGATTGTAACTTTTTATTGACAAATTGGCATTATAAGATATCTTACTAGGATTTTTGAAATGCCTTACTAACTGAATGGAATAAACCCAAGCCTGATAAAGTGTTTTTAGCCTACATAAATCTGCTGCCTGTCTAGCAAAACTATTAATATGAAGCGAAAAATGACCTACATTGTTTTTGATTCAGTTAATTTTATTTATAATCTTAGATCTATATTTTGGAACATCTGTAAAGAGATGATGCCGTACTTGTAATAATGAGTGAAGTATGATCATGATTGTATCAGATAATTAGTGTATCTTGTAACTAGCTTCCGCCCGTGGCTTCGCTCGTGTGGTACCTGTAATAAAGTAGCCTATGTGTTATTCCAGGTCATAAACTATATATTCCAAGTTTCATTGAAATCCGTTCAGTAGTTTTTGCGTGAAAGAGTAACAAACATCCATACATCTTTACAAACTTTCACAATTATAATATTAGTAGGATTATATTGAAAAGTAGAATTTGTAGTATAGGCCAGATATCTTGGTAATTAAATATTATTGTTTGCAGATCGACGCAGAGCCCTTGAAAGAGCGCGAGGCAGAATTGTACAACATACTAGAATACGCAAACAACCACGGTTTGAAGCAAATCAAAGGCATCGAGGACAGACTTTACGGGCTCGACCAACTACTGAACGACGTGAAGAAACTAGAGCGGGACCAACGTGACCAGGCAGCGTCACTTATACAGGTAACCGATCTTACCAAGTTGAAGGCCAAATTCAAGCTGTTTGGCACCTAGCTTTTTAATCCTATTCTATTAAATGAGCAATATTTGTTTGTTTGATGTTTGAAGTTTGTTTGTACTGACGTTCTCGAAAACAGCTGTAACGATTTCGATGAAATTTGCAGTACGGGTGTTTACGGGGGCGAAAAATCGATTTAGCTAGGTCTCATATCTGGGAATAGCGGTTTTCTCGGCATTTTCACGCAAAAAGATTTACAAGTGCAATGTGGTTCGTAATTGAACCACTAGATGGCGTTATGCACCCGAGCAGAGCTCGGTCGCCCAGATATTAATAGTTATATTCTAATCGTTCTGTTCGTTCCGAGCTTTATACGGTATGTAAAATTGTAGGTCCCAGCTTTAAAATCGTTTTTTAGTTAAGGGTTTAGATGCTGGGCAAGCCTACTACACCATACCATCTGAACAATGTCCCAGGCACTACAGTGTTCCGTTAAGTGTAGGCAAAGATTGCCTCCTAACACTATAAATCATCTAGTAAAGATGTAAAGGCCTATAAGTTTTTTAAATCCAGTAACTAACTTAGTAAGTACTTACATACTAACTTAGTAAGTACTTACTTAATTCTATATTATTTTCTATTTCAGTACCGAGAACGTATAAGTTCAGCTTGCGATCCGTCCGTCTTACCCACGCTAGTGCAGTCGCATTGGTGTCAACTACAGAAGCTTTTGAAAGGACATCAAAGCCTCTTCGATATACGGCGGCGGATCGCCAAGTCTAAAGAAGAACTGTCGCATATACTCAAAGCTAGATTAGAGTAAGTATTTTTAAAAAACAGGCAGTTGTAAATGTCCTTGTAATTTTCGTTGTTTTGATTTTTATACGAAACAGTTGTAGCTTTATGTTCTATTGTGTTTAATGGTTTTGTAGTATAGTTGCAACATTATATTGATTAAATACTACCATTTCTATCGCACGGAGATTCTAGCAGAAACGTATCATTTCCCTGATAAAACCTAAGGCATTCAGGAATAGTGTTGCTATCTTTAGCTACACTGTAAAGCTGTAAATAATTACAGTTTTACAGCCAATCAACTACAATACACTAATCAACCAATAACAATACGGTAGAAAAGAATAGAAAAAGCTTTATTCGACACACACACACACAAAAAACATACACACACATGAAAGTTAAATTAAAATACAGTACAGTAGAGAGTGCAGACTTAGCTGCAAGATTCTTTTTTGTTTTCCTTCACTGTTAAAATACACACTTAAACGAACAACCCATTGATGCACGTCGACCTTGGCGGAATTTCGAAGCCACGACGCACTATTATATACTAGTGTCAACATAGATACATTATGAAATGATACAGGGGTAAATAATACTGTTTTTTTTGTTTACAGAGCTGTTCTCAAGATAGAGAACTCGATGTCAGTACAAGACGCGCATGCCATGCTTTCCTTCCAATGCTTAAACCGACTAGCGCGGTACTTCGGCATTGTTTCACAACTGCACGCGGCGCCAAGAGTCTACGTGAGAGCCGTTCACGAAGTAAGACGGCGAAGGACCTTCTCACACGCTCATATCAAGGTAAAATATAAAGGCTGGATTACACCGGGGCAACACTGTGCGGCATTGCGGCATGCCACAAGGCCGCATGCAACAGAATAAAAAATGTCGCACATTGTTTCAAGAACCGTGCGACATGGCAACACCTTGCGTCATGTGGCAGACTGACACACGATGTTGCCTCGGCGTAAAATAGGCTGCCGCATGCCACTAATGCCGCAACTGCTTTCTATTTGTAGCATGCCACAAGATGTCACATGTGACACATGACACAACATGTAGCATGCGGCACTGTCGCACGTTGTTGCCCTGGTGTAATTCAGCCTTAATACAGATGATAGAGAACTCGATGTCAGTAAGTTCGTATGAGCAAGTTGTGGTGGAGTTGTTTAAGCCGCCTAAAGACTTAAAAGCCTATAAGACACGCATGCCATGCTTTCCTTTCAACGGTACGGCATATGAAACTAGTATACAAAAACACTCAAACCTAGAAGATATATTTACAGATGTCTCAGAAATACATGGTGACCTGTAGCACAGGTTTTTCTATACCTATTTCAGGCACCAGTCTCTCACAAAACAGGTTTTTATAATAGCTACCTGCAACGTTTTTAATATTAATTATTCTGTATATTTATTTTACTATTTATATTGTTTGTGAGAGAAATAAATAAATAAATGATAAATGATGATAAATAACAAAGTTTTATTAATGTCGAACTGATGATCGTTGGTACAAAACCTAGCGGGGTTAAAAAGGTCGTTATAGCAAAATCACAATGGGAATTGAACTATGTGTCGTCTCCTTTCATAGACTGAGAGCGATAAGAACGACATAATATTGCAATTCCTATTGTGGTTCTGCAATAGTGGCCATTTTAGCCCCGAAGATTACAGAACGTTTAACAATTAAAAAATACAATGCGTGTAAATCATTTCAGAAAAGTCAGGTTCGCAAACCGTCATAGTGTAAACATTTCAAAAAGGTACCTTCTTTGCAGTGGGCGACAGACTTAGCAGAAAAACTACTAAAAATCCACGAGGAAGAAATAACCAGACGGCAAGAATTCAACACGTTATTCGAAGGTCATTTCCTCCGGAATCTATTTCCCGGCATGACGGAGTTACCTCCGACTTTCGCGACGCAAGCGCCACCAGCCTTCGACGGAAAGTTGCCGCAACTTACTGATGAAGATGTCGAGTATATTGCAACTGCTTTCCCACAGTTGGCTGAGACTGTACCCAAGTATGATATGGAGTCGACTGTTAGGTTTTTTCAACAAAGGTATGTTTCACTGCTAGAAAATCGATTTGAGTGGCACTTGGTATTATACACATAAGGCTCATGACATGAATCACACTAATGTTATAAATGCCAAAGTTTGGATCGATGTATGTTTGTTCCTCTATAACTCGACCACCACTGAACCGATTTGCCGGAAATTTTAAATATGACCGGAATAGATAATGATCGGAAATAGGTTATAGGCTTTTATCCCGGAAAAATGCATGGTTCTTTTGGGACAAAATATAGTAGTCCACGCGGGCGAAGCCGCGGGCGTTTGCTAGTGTATCCATAAGGCCGGATGTCTACCGCACAGATTTTCAGACAGTCAAAGTTTTCTTGCCATTCGACTAACACTGCTCCAAAATGTAAAACATGTCCAAAAACTCCTTACTAAAAGAAGTGAAGAGAATTGTAGGTCTATTTGTTACTAATTATATGCTTTTTTCAGGATAAATGCTTCTCAACACGAAGAAAAAGATGCCATAATTCAAGTAGACTTTGAAAAGTGAGTACATTAAACTAACTATCGTCTATACCTCGTCCCATTCCACAGTATGTCCTGAGACAGTGAAGAGCGAAATTTCAGCCCGCATGTAGCATTACGCGCCTAAGGCTGGTTTTAGGCTGGTTTTACTGTCACGCGTACCGTCGGCGCTGATAGGCTAGTGATCTTTATTACAATGAAATAAGGATACGGATTGTTTAGCAAAAATGCCAACGCTGATTGCTCTCGTCGGTGCTGAACAATCACTATCCTTATTTCCTTGTAATAAAGATCACTCGTCTATCAGCGCCGACGGTACGCGTGACACTAAAACCAGCCTTACTCTCATTTTAACACAATGGTTAACCAATATATGCAAGTAGAAATAATATAAGTATTTCTTGTAAAGTCCTTGAAAATATTGGGATTGATGTCTTCTTTTTGCAGGGATTTCGAATCGGGCGAGACGGGCGACTTCGAGCAGCTGAGCAGACAAAGCGATACAAAACAGAAAGTAGACATCTCAACGATATGCGTCCCCGACACAATGGCAGTTTCCACGGTGACCGAGGTGCGAACACTCCCAGTTATATTGGAAGTCGAGAGCCCTATATTTGAGAACTCAGATCTCTACATAGAAGAGTCTCTACCGTCGAGCTTGGAATGGGGCCGGAGCGAGCGACAGGTGTCTAAAACCCTGTAACACCACCCTAGTTAGACCTCCGTATCATTCAAAGATTTCAAGCAGCAGAGATCTTTTCAGAATGGACGTTCTATCCACTCTAGTTAGATCTCTGTACTGACAGTAGCTTGGCGGGGTTAGAGGTCTTTTCGAACTGGTTAATAGTACACCAATCTAGTTTAAATCGATTATTTTGCGTTCATTTTGCAATGAGGGTAGTTTGGCGATATTGGAGGTCTTTTATATGCATTTGAATTTTGTTGCTCCTGTCTTCACCGGCCCCTTGTAAGCTGTTGCCTTGGTTTCTGTTGCAAATTCATTTGAAATTTTAGTTTTTTCCAAGAGTAATGTCTAGCGACTACATCATGCTTCTGAATTTCATCTATTTTAAGTACGTTTTTATCAAAATAGTTTTCAGTCATTCAATTTAATGTCTGGTTACAATCTTGTAATATTTCAGGACAATATGGAAACATATAAAATAAACATAGAAAAGTTCCAACAATTCTTACTAAAGATATACGATTTGTGTAAAGTTCACATTGTACATCTGATGGACGAGTTAGTACGAATAAAAACGGAAATGAAGGAGCAAAAACAGTTTGTAAATAGTCAATGTCTAGTGATCTTAGAAGAATGGAAAAAGAATAGTGATGAAACGGCTATACAATTCCGGGAACAAACACAGAGACTAACCGTAGACCACGAACTAGAGCTAAGCGATATGAAAGCAGCTCTTAACGAGAAAGAGGACATCATATCTTCATTAAAAAAAGAGACAGAAAACATAAAACTGGAACATCAAAAAGAGATAGACAGATTGACTGAAGAACATCGAAATACAAGACAATTACTAGAGAACACGAAAGAAGAAATCAGTACGTTTGATAAGAAATTAGAGGAGGTAGAAGCCAACAAACAGAAGGAGATAAAGAACTTGCAAGAGAAGATGCACCAAGATTATAAGACTGAGATTGAGTCACTGAGATCCAGGTTAGTCTCTAATAATATTTGTGTGTTTTTCGTGCTATTATATTTTTATTAGTTTCTCAATAACCCACACCAATTTAATGAAAAGCAAAGTAATTCATACGATGACGATTTCCAACGGTTTTTTTAATCTCCATTATTTTTTTTAGCAAATAATCAGGGTATGCTTACATTTTAGATAGTCTTTATGCGATTTTTAGATATTTAGACTAGAAGGATCTGCTGACATCCTTCTAGTAGTCTATTATTCGACTACTAAGTAAAAGGGTGGCAATTAGATGATGAGGTGATGGATTTTTTTCCCCAAAAATCCTGCCTCTTGATTTTGGTCGCTATGAAAAATAGATAACTATTTTTCATAGCGACCAAAATCGTTCTCAAACTCTCAAAATGACTGTTCAGTGACCACGCAAGTAGCTCTGTCACTCATCTCAACGAGACCGAGCGCGACAAAAGATCACGCGATCGTTTTGACAGTTTGAGATCAATTAGAGGTTTGAGACACATTAGGGAGTGGACACACTGCCTTTTTTGCAGCGCGTTTGTATCGATACAAACGCGGTGCGAACGCGCTGCCCCCCTCCCGGTTCGCTTTTGTATGGAAACAAACGCGCTGCTAACGCGCGTTTGTATCGGTACAAACGCGATGCGAACGCGCAGCTCAAAAACGCGCTGCAGAAAACGCAGTACGGCCACTTCCTTAGAGACCTTAGTTAGACAATCAGCCTGCTGATATGTACTATCAATTCATAGTTCGCTTATTTTTCAGATTCCGCCTAGTAGCCCTAACGAACATGGACCGATCTCCGTCAGAGTCGAGTCTCGAGAAGATCGAACGAACAGACATGATAGAGATCACGAGCCACAACGCGATTGTTATGCAGACAAAAGAGAACGCTGAGGTTGAGAAAGAAGAATCTGTTAAAATTGCTATGGAGAAGTGTGAGACGGAATGGAGAACGAAGCTGGAAACTGAGATCTCTTCTTTGAAAGCGAAGTTCGATGCTGATAAACAGGTATCAATTAAAAAAAAAATAGCATTCTTATGGGTCAAATTGATTCATTTTTAGATTAACACCGCCCTCGAGGCGTTGCCCCTGTATTGATGGTTAATGGTGATGATTGTGATGATTAAAATAGCCTATAACCTTCCTCAAGAGTTTAGCTATCAGCAGAAATAATTTTTCAAATCCGACTGGTAGTTCCTGAGATTAGTGCGTTCAAACAAACAAACAAACTCTTCCGCTTTATTATATTGGTATAGAGGAAGATCAGTTTCAACCCCTGCATACCAACATAGCCAACTTTCCACCTGTGTTTTCCATAATTTATATTGTCAACCTCTACACTCTGTTAAGGTTCAGGGCAGGGGGGTCTCACTTCGAAGTTTCGGTATGTTCGTGGTGTGCGCCTCTCGGATAGGCGTATGCCATAGGGTTTTCACTTGCCACTCGGCTCACACGCTAGTCGCGTCGCGCGTAATACCTTTCTCAGCGACAAGTCGACAACCCTTCCGCATCACTCCGGGCTAGACAGTGACAGATTTATGCGTTAGGAAGAGCGCCAATGTTTAGGTGAATATCGCTTTAGGCACTGAGCGTTTATGCGAGCTGAATTGCACTTTGTTGCGTGTATATTATTTTTCGCGAAGTGAACCTTCTGAACGTAGTACTATTTATTCTAAGCTCAGATACTATTTTGTCACGACTGACAACATAACCTGCCTTGTGATAGTTGATACCACGTTTAATTACCGCGATGAACGTTTTTTACCTTCATTTACAGTGTAAACTATAATAAATAAAGGTGTATGGTGTAAACTTTACACCATAAGTTTTTATCTCTGGATATTTCAGGTGACAATAAACGATGTAACTCGCCGGCTGCTATCAGAAAAGGACAGACAATTAGAGCTACTGCGTGAGAGAGAGCAAGCGTTAGTGAAGGAGTGCGGAAAGTATCGTGACACGATACAACAACTCACAGACCCTGAGACCAACGATTATGACCCTCTACTCAAAACGCAGGTAAATAAAATCACACTTACCTGATTTCTAGATCTAGGCAAAAAGCTGAGTTGTCACCGATCCAACAAGTACTTTTTTTTGTGTTTGTCTTATTTTTCTCATTTTGTTATTTTGCTTTGTTGTATATTGTATTTGTTGAATAAATGTATTTTTTATTTTGGCGATCTGTGGTCTCTGCCTACCCCTATGATGGGATACAGGCGTGAGTTTATGTATGTATGTATGTAAATGTATTTTCTTTCTTTCTATCACACTAATATTGTAAATGCGAAAGTTTGGATGTTTGAATGGATGTATGTTTGTTCCTCTATAACTCGACAACCACTGAACCGATTTGCCTAAAATTGGAAATATAGAAAGATAATGACCGGGAATAGGACATAGACATAGGCTACTTTTTATTCCGGGAAATGCACGGATGAAAAATAGTCCATGCGGGCGTTCGCTAGTTTATTTATAAATATGAGTATTTGCCACTTCGTTTATGGAACGCTACAACAAAACAAAGTAAATATTTTAAACAAATCTTTATTTCAGCTTGCAACCTTAGAAAACCAGAAGGCCTTGCTACAACAGCAAGTGGTGGACTTGAAGAAAGAGCTTGAGAAAAAGGCAGAAGAAGGCGACAAGAGCAGAGAAGACGACAGCGATGGCAGGTACGATCCATCTGTGTTGAAGTTTCTAGATACTTGTATACATATATTATTACTACGCTCGCTGCGTTACTCGCATAGTGATGGTATAAGGTGATGATGAAACCCTATAACCTATAGCATATAACTTTCCTCAAAATCAAATGTAGAAAGAATTTTTCAAATCCGATTGCTAGTTTCAAAGATCGGCGCGTTCAGTTAAACTCTTCCGTTTTAATAAATTGGTATAGTCACATAAAATAGGTACAGAAGCCTGACTTCGCGAAAACATTTACTTAAATAGCAACTCTTGCTGCGACGCAACAAAGTGCGATTCAGCTCGCGTAAGCGCTTATTGCCTAGCGCATTACTCACCTAAACAAATCCTCTCTTTCTAACGCATAAATCTGTCACTGTATGGCGCGGAGTGACGCGAAAGGTTTGTCGAGTTGTCGCGTGATAGGTATTACGCGCGAGCCGAGCGGCAAGAGATCCTATTGCTGTTGCCGGCCAATGTACTTGTAGCTTTGTACCTTTGCGGAGTGCGCCTTCTGTAACTATTCTGTAGTATAGTATAGATAGATCATAGTTTCTCAACCTTATTTTACCCACCGCCCACTTTGAGAATATATTTTTTTCAAGAGCCCCCCACCCACCCCATATCTCAATGCCCCCTAATTTTCTCTGGGTCTTTACTGCCCCCCTGAAAGTCTTAAACGCCCACAAGGGGGCGTTATCGCCCACGTTGAGAACCTATAGTATAGATAGGTGGAACTGGTCTTGCAGATCATCACCCAAAAAGGAAGGGGGTTCAGGCTCAAGTTCCAAGAAGTCAAGGTCGGGTTGTCACACGCCGTGCGGGCTCAGTGCCGGCACATTAAGTCTATCCTCCTGCCTTCCTGGACACACCGTACTCGTTATGTGGGACCCGGCGCATCTCAACTACACTCTTATGCAGGTAAGTAAAAAAAATAACCAAAAAAAAAGAAACAAATTGTTCTGGCCTAAATTTTCTAGTTTTGCACATTCTCTGAAATGTTATTAAAGCTTTGTTGATCTGTATGATTTAAGTAAGTATTTATTAGTTACTTAGTATCAATTTTTTGTTGGTAAAGTCTCGCGATCTGCAATATATTTTTTTGTAATCAGATGAAAAGAAAGAACGAAATTAATTTAAGATTCTTCTGTTTTTTGCAACATTTCTAAAATCTCGTAATATGGCCAAATACAAGGATTTGAACCCACGTATTTAGATCAGAAGGCAGACTATGTCCAATTTCGGCCACCAACCCTCTTAAGATTAAGTCTAAATTAAGTTATGCTTTCAGGAAGCATCGATAATGTACTTCGTACATAGCGACTGTCTTCCCGCTCTGGATCTCAGCATACAAGTAAAGAATGAAAGTGACAGACGACTGTATGCGATCGCTACTGTCGAGTCTAAGGAGTACTGTTATGCTAAGAAGGTAAGACTACAAGTAGTTACAGGTTTAGTATAATATAATAGCAAAAAGACAAGAAATATCATTAGAGTTCAACTTACATGTCAATGCATTTCATTTGTTTAAAAAAAGTTACGTTTTCGCACCCGTTGTCTTCCAATATAGCTCGGCGCGAACGGGCCACAGACCGCAGCCACAAAACGCCAGCGATAGCGACTTTTCATATATTTTATAGCTGTAGTGAGTGGCCGCCACCGGCTACACGTGTGCGGCGCGTCTATACAAAATATATGAAAACTACAGGAAATAAATAGGTCGGTAGTGGCGTTGTGTGGTCGCGTTTTGTGGCTCGTATGCGGCCCGGCTAAGGGAGTGGGCACATATTGTTTTTTGCAGCGCGTTTGTATCGATACAAATGCGATGCGAACGCGCAGCTCAAAAACGCGCTTCAGAAAACGTCGTGCAAGCAACGTTACTCAACTTTTAAATGGTGAAGCGATCCCTCAATCTCATGTTACTGTGGTTCTTTCCAGAGTGGAAACCGTTACAACATGCCCCGGGGTTCCCGATTCTACCGCGTTCGAGTGCGTCCAGCCAGGAGTCATCCGCCGCATCCGCCGTGCTGCGATCACCGACACAAGCAAGGTAACAGCGGGTCTAAAAAGGTCCCTATAGCACATTCACAATATGATTCACAGCGAGATTCTCGTATTAGATACCACAAAATTATCAATTCCTATTACAATTCCTTGATTCGTATCGACAATTCATCTTTTTGACATGACGTCGACAAAAACTTCAAGTGTGACTGACAGTAAGCTAACATTTTACGACATTAAAGGGGAATTGCTTTAGCTAAATCACAATACGAATCTCGCTGTGAATCATATTGTGAATCTGCTATAGCGACCTTTTTGGACCGGCAGTATACATCTCACCTCGACGAGATAATGAGAGAAAATAAGAAGAGATTGTCCATTCTCTTGGCAAACCTTGCGCCAATTTGATCACAGTATTTTGAATTAAAAGTGACATAATGAATAATTGTTGGAAACAAGGTTATGAGTCATGCCATGTTAGAACAGTGTTCCGCAAAGGGTGTGCCGCGGCACACTGGTGTACCGTGGTCCTTAGTTGGTGTGCCTCAGAAAAATAAGGTTACCTATCTCAGTTAAGCTACTCCAAATTTGGATTGCATATGTTCAAGTAAACATGCTCATGTTTTGCATACAAAATTAAGTTTTCATTTATAAATACCTCCAAAATTTTCCAATTTCCTAGGTGTACCTATCTTGAACACAAAAAGTTTGCGGAACACTGTGTTAGAATACCCTACTGGTTTTTGTTGTACTATTACATTTTTTGTTTCTAATAATCATATCTAGGAAAGTCTATCTAGGATCCTACTACTTCGTGCTATTATTTGTATACGTCCGTTCATTGAGTTAATGTAGTACCTGAGAGTGTGTTTGATGCGCTTTTATCACTTAAAATGTAAGCACGTCACCTTTGCACGAGGCCTGACTGAGACACTGAAAAGTTTGAATAACCATGCAACATAGTGTTTTAATGTAGCATCAACTTCAAATAAATCTCTGAAAACCATAGCCATAAAATATAGATAGTGAAGTAAGTAACTTAGGCCCGCTTGCGCGATCCTGGGTTAACTAAATAACTAATTCCTTGTTTGTCCTTTTTCACATTCTAACCCTGGGTTTGCCTATTAAAATTTTATAACGTTTACCCAGGTTGTCGACTAACTCTTGATGACGCAAGAGTGTTATTTTTTAGTTGTCCAATGAGTAATCAGAGTTAAAACTTTAAGTACCTAACCCGGGTTAACTCGCGCAAGTGGGCCTTATGTAGTTTTGAGAATAGTGTAATTTATTGACACTTAAGCTTTAAGCTTTTTTTGACGTTTATGATACTACCTGCGGCAGAAGGATGAGCTGTCAAACTATTAAACCTAGCACCGTTTCTTTAGCTAGTTAAAGTCATGTTCTAACTTGTTTTGTAACTACCTAACATCGATTCTCTAGCTAGTTGAAAGTTTTTGTTCTAACTAGTGTTGTAAATAGCACGCGTATTGCGTTGCAGATCCGATAAAAGGCCCAGTGCTGCCCTTGCTGGGTGACCGGCAACTCAAGAAATGGCTGACCTACATGCATGCGCCAGGTCTAGCTTTTTATCTTCATACAATTTTGTTTAACCACTTGCACTCAAACCTCGATTAAGTAAGCACATTACTAATAAGCTTTTGTATGTGACACACCCATGCCTAGCGACGAAGGTGAAAATGCATCCTACTGTATCATACTTCATATTAGCTTATAGATCTGGTAGTTTGTATCTCCGTGTATTAATCGGGTCTAAAAGGCAAACTAATTTAAGTAATATTGAAGACTACTGAAATAGCATGTGTTCGAAGCCACCGGCGAAAGCTAAATAATAGTTATGTGCGATAAAAATTAATAACATGCTTTATTTCGTCGCAAACCATGGGAGAGTCACGTACTTAGGCCTAATAGCTAACTATAGTTTTTGGATATTTATTTATTACTTGGTTTTGGTTTGGATAACCCGAAATTAAAACAATATCGAAACATGGTGCAAATCAGCCCAACAGTCGCACCCAATTTTTCCATTGTTCATTACCGATGTTTGATTGTAATAGCACAGGCAAACTTGCACTCAGAATTTCTTTTAATTTGCTAGAATTTGACATTCCCTTTAATAGTATAAAAAGTTAAAAATGGGTTATATCTGAAAGTTTATTTTGACTCAACACTCAAACAAAACAGACTGTCTAACACAGAAATAGTTCACTTACCCGAACCGTTCTAAGGGTACCATTTCCTTGTCCTCAGATATGCAGAAATCGTCTATCGATACCAGTCAATCGACTAGTTCAGCTACCGACGAAGCGAATCGAGTTGCCGAAGTAGCTACAGCCACTTTGATTAATTTAGAAAGTCCTGTATCGACAAGTGATGCTGTGGATAGTGCTAGTGCGGTGCAAGACGAAAGGGGAGAGGATCAACTGGATTCTATAGAAGCTAGCGAGCAGTGGCAGACTTCTAGGATGCAGCTTTCTACGGCTAGTGCTGTGTAAGTTTACTTTGTACCTGATGCAGGTGGTAGAAACAGAGGAATAAAAAGACAGAGTAAGGTGAGAGAGATATATACCTATAGAATCTGATCAGATTCCGAAATGAAACTCTACCACTTGTAAAGGTTTCTGTCAAGCGTTTTGTTATTGATTCATTGGTTCCAGATACCTTCTACAAACGTAAAACGTTGTTACCGATCTTGCTTTGGTGCGATTTCCTCATAAGCTTGACCTTTTGATGATTTGTACTTATTGGGACCCCTGGATCGTTCTTAGCGACAGCTGTTGTCGAGATCAAAAAGTTTGTGTAATTCAACCCGTCTCTGGCGTTATGGGTTAAAGTTTCTTAAAGTTTATTAATTTTCCTTCTTAATTGCAGAACGGACATGGAATGCAGTGTGGGCCGCTGTCCCGGCTTAGAGCCGTTAGAGTTGACAGTGAGCGCAGTAGCCGTACTATCACAAGAAGCGATGGCGGAAGAAACGGCCGAGGAGGCTTCGCCCTGACGCGACACATAACGCATCTATCATCCATCCCACTTACTTTGGTACAAGATTGAACTTTACTGAACACAATTTCTCGCTGAAGTAAAGACACGCCTCTTTCCCAAAAGGGTAAGCAGAGACTGCGGATTTCCACTTGCTAAGACCCTGACACACATCTTTAGCTTCATTCACGCTCATTACATTCTTCGTACAAACTCGCCGGTTTAGGGTATCTATAACCTGGCTTGAATCATAAAACGTGTGAGCAGAGCAGAACATATTGCTTCCTTACTCACACTTACAGGTCTTATAGCAACAGGTTGTGTACATTGCATTAGCTTAGTCGAAAAGGAAACAATTGCATTATGCGCTTTGCACGAGCCATTTGTTATTGAAATAAGTACAATAAATGACCCATTAGAGATGTAGGCGTACTGCTAGTTTTCATGATGACCAAATACATTTCTACTATTTGAAAAGTTGGTTCAAACGGCTGCTAAATCTATTGCCATCTCATTAGATGAGAGTGACAAGGAAAATAATGTTTAATGCTGCTCGTCCACTGCTCGGAATCGGAGCGTACGCAGCGTCAGTATTTACAAAATGCCGACAGGGTGCGTCCAATGCGTTCGGATTTTACATCGGCATTGGCAATACACAACACGTCAGAACTCAAAGCGATCGGGATCCGAATGGGGCGTTCACTGCGGATGACGTCATCGGTAGAAATACCGGACCGTGGCGCAGAAATGGCGATCCAGTGCACGCAGTGCCATAGCAATCAATACAAAGCAACAAATTCTGACGCTCCGTATGTCCTGTCTGGTTGCTAAAGTACGAGTATCTGCGATATTTTTGTGTGGCTTGTCAGCTTGCCAAGCTTCTGAATTATCCTTTCAACTTCGCTCAGTCAATTTATAAAATAAAAATGATTACATTATGTCCACTACTGGCGCTGTATCTTTGTATCTGATACATTTATATCGAAACAGCTAAGATATTTCTAACAAAATAATGCAAACATTGTACCAAAGTGAATGATGATAGTTTAATACGGCAAGTAGACAAAACAAAAATGTGGTGAATTTAAAAAGTGATTGATGATAGAAAAGTGATATTATAACAGGTGACAAGCGGTCTTTTCTTGGTCAGTCTAAGGTCATTGACCCATTAGAGATGTTGGGTAAAAGATAACCAATGAAAATTACGCACGTATGTGACTGTAAAAATCTTGTATAAAAAAAAATTCAGCGACAATTATCCTGAAAGCCACAATATCGAGATTCGGCGCTATGTGACAAGTGCAGCAATATAATTCGCCATACGAAAGACAGAGACTCACAACACAACCTTTGTCAAATCTCGTATATAAAAAATACGGCTGAAGTATTATAATGTGTATGCTCTTCTGATGTTCTGCTTTAGAATGTCTTTTGTAAGAACTTGTTGAGTTTTTTAGAATATTATGACGTCACATGACTGTTTAGATATTTGTCGATTAATCGGTTTGTGAATTAAATAACAACGAAATGTTAATGAGTGAGAACACCAACTAATATTGTTAAAACCTATTTCTACCACCGGATGATATTTTTTCTGTAGATAATTAAATATCAATTTGCCGCTCTGGTTAGAAAAATAAGTTTTTTTAAATGGTGGACTACCAATACAATTGCCGTGTTTTGGATATAACAATAAGCCGTCGAGCGATAATTGAGTTCTATTGTTATCTATAAAATAAATTCGTGTAATTTTTCTTATTTGTCACATCGTTCGAGCGGCAACTTAATGTCTTCCTCCAGTCTCAACCAACTTCACAAAAGATTAAATACATTCAGGCAAGCGGTTTTTAGTAAAACTACCGACGTATGATTTGTTAATCATTTTGGACGGTCAATTATTGACCACAGAAGGAGTAGGAGCGAGACAGATATTGCTAAACAAATTTTATATGTCCCGCTCTTTTTCTTCGGTTAGAAATAACCACCTATCATCAAAAAAATGCGTTTAAACAAACATGTTCAAGTGTCAACGAAACACCGTATTTTTAAATATTTTGATGTTAAAACTCTGAAGTAGTTTCATAATCTTTTCATACTGCAGAGTATGAAGTGATGATTTGTAAATCCTTACTACTTATAAATTGTGTTGGTGGTTCTATAACTATGAAGATTATAGACTATATTCGGATATCACGCGTACAAATCGCGGGGGGAATATAATTTATGTATTATTTAATCTCATATCGAATTTTAATGATCAGGCAGTGATTTCTCAATAGTACAAATTCGTTTAGTCGCGTTTATAATGCTTGCATGTGTTTTGCGTTTGATAACGTTATATTTTTTATTTCTTTTATCGCGTTGTGTTATTTTTAGTTGCGAAATAGTTAGTATGCCCCGTTCTTATAATGTAGTAGTAATTCAAATACTAGGTTAGTTATCGATTGGTGATATGCACAAAATTATGATGTGGCAACTTGTATCTTATGATTAACTGTCTTCAGAGGCACGAAAAACAATGAGCAAGTTAGTCCTCTATGAGTTTTCGCCAGTCTTCCATTGGCTAATTTGTCATCTTAGTATTCAGCGATTGGCTGAAAAGTTTGTATAAATAACGAATGTCATTATTGTTTAACCTCATTGGTCAAAATATATTCGTGCCTTCTGATGGCATCCCGTTTTGTAGTTAGATTCTTAAGTAGTTGTATTTCTAGAGTCCCGTTTAAGATTCCTCTTTGTAAGTCTACTCTTTATAACTAAGTCATAGTGATTTAGTAGGACTTTCGTCCTTTAGAGATTTCTCTCAAAGTAACGGTAACGCTTGTACACCTGCTCCTTTTGTTAAGCTTTCATGCGACGTTTAGGTGCAATGCTAAGCTATATTGTAATGTAATTAAATAAAGTTTACTTTGACTTTGATGTCTATCTTCCATACAATACACTATCGCTCTGTAATTGCTATATTAGTCGAATGGACGTTTGACTTTAGGCCTTGATCTCGCTCCAAACTTCAATTTCACTCCTTTGTAGATGTGAATTTAGTTATAGTTTAAACATTTTGTAAAACTTCTAGAACTAGCTTGAGTGTCGATACTGCACTAAACGACCCCTTAATATAGAAATGCCACGCCCATAGAGCTGTACAAATAAAATTATACTGTGTGGCTGTATAATTATCACATATAAAAAACAAAAAAAAAGAATCATCAAAATCGGTCCACAATTGACGGAGAAATCAGTGAACATACATAAAAAATAAGAGATGTCGAAGAATTGAGAACCTCCTCCTTTTTTGAAGTCGGTTAAAAATGGGGAATCGTGTTGAAATGCTGATATCTGTCCTACGTACCTATTATTTGAGTAATGAACTTGATGCACAGTCACTTGCGTCCTAATTGTTTAGCTTATGTAACTAATTCTAAATGTGAAATTAATAACGAAGCGCAAAATGGTGTTGTATTATAAAGATAAGAACATGCTTCAGTAACTTTGTTTGTGGCCTTAATATAAGTGGCGCCCAACGTGGGGCTACCGATATTTCTGAGCATATTTGTGTAAACGAACCCATTGGAATATGTTCAGATATGTCATTCGGTGAAATACCGACAGCTGTGATAGTGCGTGCTGTGCTGACCTCGAACCCAGCCGAACGGTTTTAAAAATACAAAGCCGACGCAAAATATGTAATTAATATAGATTAGGGCCTATTTTTAAGATATTTTAAAATTGTACTCTTAAAACCTAATTTGTATTTGTAAAACTGTTCGAGACTTAGGGCCTATCTCAAACAATAAGATACAAATGTAAGGAAATGGCAATAAATTTGTAGCTTATGTTTGCTTGCAATGGCCCCGCTAAGCAATCAAATATCTCCATATTAATAAGCACTGTAATTCGGATTGTTAAATTTGTTGTAGATATAGATGATCCAGATTATGGAACGCAGTGAAGTATTTATCTACAGATTGTTAAAACTGGTTTGGGTTGCTTATATTTTTAGGATTCTACCACACAACTGTCTCTATACACAAGTGGCGGTTTTTGAAACGAATAGTTTTGAAAACGTTAATAGAGTAACTACAAATACCTACTTCTAGAAGCAACATCAAAAATTATGTTTAAACGTTCGTTTCTTCGATGGCCACGTTTTTAAAGAGACTAAAGAGAAATACCACTTTGATCAGTTTCGATGAGATCAAGTGATGTAGCTCTACTTACGGAGTGAGCACACTACGTTTTTCGTAGCGCGTTCGCAGCGCGTTTGTATCGATACAAACGAACTACGAAAAACGAAATGTGCTCACACCCTTAGTTCAACAAAATCGATAGCCAATAATACTAGTGCATGCAGTTAGTTCACGCGAGACTACATACTACTCGCGATTATGTCAAAATGTGCAATAAGTACGCAGGATTTCGTAGGGTTGCAACAGTAAACGCAATCTTTATAGTACATAGATTTGATGTTCGTTGAGTACCTACTGTATAGTATCGTTAAGTTTGTCAGCCAATGGATAAGACTTACCCATTTTCACCAATCACTTAAACATAAAGTAATTTTTGCTCCCGGAAGCATCTGTTGTCTTAAAGTTGATTGCTGAAAATGTGGACTGAGGTTAAGTGCATGCGGATGCTAAGGTCGTCAAAGTGACTGCTAGGTCTGAATAGCTGGCAGAAGGGTTGTTTGTGTGGCTTTCCTTGTGCTGGATTTTGTGATAAGGTTGCAATTACAAGTCTGCTTGGATTGTACGGTTAATGTCAGTCAATAGAACACCTCACGTTGTGTCATATTTACGGAAAGTTTAAGGAATGTTTTGCGAGTGCAAAAGCATAATAAATCTATCATGCGATCGCTTAATGGACTATTTTGTAGTGACCAATTTTATTGATAGAAATAAAAAAATGTAAAATTGACAATTTTAATGTAATTTTTATATACAATAAATAGACGTTTTATACAAATTCTTTTTATTTTTTCACAAAACCAATCTTTAAAACATAGGAACAAATCAATACGTTTATCATGACATAATGAGCAATATCTTCTAAAGAATAATAATAGTCAACAAACAAAGCGTGATATTTACAATTTACATTATAGTATTTACACTTACAAATACATTATAAGAGGCCACCATAATTCGCCGCCTGTTGGTGTTGAGCGTCGAAATATTGTTTGCATTCTGACATGTCATTAGAGGGGAACGCGCAATCATTGTAGTTCCACACTTGAGTGTAATCAATTGTGTTCGGCTGACTGCAATCCTGATCGTACCTATAAAACCGCTGTTCCTGCACGTCCATAACTGGCGATGTTCTCGTACTCTCAGTGGGGTAATACTGCCCTTCTTCAGGGTAGTACATTTGGGGAATGTAAGCTTGCTGTTCGCAGTACGCCTCGGTTTGTTGGTAGTTGCCGAACAGTTCAGGGGAGGGTGTTTCACTGGACTCCGATTCTGGGGCTCGCTGCCAGTCCAGCCAGTACGTGTCTTCAGGTCGTGAGTTTTCGTTGAGATCTTGGAATGTGGGTGGCGATTCGAGCGTGTTCTCTTCCATTGGGAAGTCTAGTCGAATTGGCTGGTCTAGTTGAAATATTTCTTCTGGGTGGAAGATCTCGTCGGCTGGTAGGGTTGTTTCGTATTGGGGTAAAGTTTGGGGTGGAGGTGCGTACGCGGTGTAGGTTTGTGTTTCTACGGGAGACCAGGCAGGAACACCGTAGGATTCTGCTGTGTCGGCGCGCCACCGACATGAGCATTCGAACGGTCCACAGGTGCATGTCATTTGTACTGTTGGAAAAGAAATATTGTTTGTTAGATCATCGTAAAAATCAATCTTGTCACACATATCAGAATAAATAATGATGAAAATTGAGTTGGTCTATCAAACGTTCCTTACCTCTTTGGTTATCAGGAATAAGTGGCGGCGGCTGTGGATGAGGAGTGCTCATCTTCTGCACCATTTGTTTATCAGCCTTCACATTCATCATTTTGTCAGCTACGGTTTCTCTAGAGAGCAGCAGTGCTAGTCCTCTCACTCGTCTTCCCGCGCCGAGTGATCTCCTCACTTCACTCGCTCCTTTAGCCTCAGGCCGAGGGTGGTCATGTGCGCCTTTAGCTTGGAAGAAAATGGCGTGCTCAGTGTGTCGCCAGAAATGCGTGACTGGATAGCCACAATGTCCACGACAGGGTTGCACCTCAAGACGCCCTCCGTTGCATAATCTGTTTGGGCACGGTTTTCCTATGAACAAACAAAATATTTTAACACGAGTCTCAACACCATTATTTTTATAGAAAGACTAGCAGCGTCCTCGCGGCGTTACCTCCGTAGTGATGGTACCTACATGGTGATGATGATGATGATGAAAAGTAGCCTTGCTCAGGTGTTTAGCTATCCAATGCAGAAATAATTTTTCAAATCCTACTGGTAGTTCGAGATTAATAGCGCGCTCAAACAAACAAACAAACAAACAAACTCTTCCACTTTATATAGGTACCTATTGGTAACTATAAGTAGATCAGTCAGTCAGTCAGGTTAAGCTTTTTATAGATACCTCTATGTGATGTATCACTTACCTATTCTAAAACATTACAAATCAAACAAATTACCTTGCTGCTTCTTTCTCGCTTTATCACATATCGCCGGTCTCAAGTGCACTCGTGATCCATCGGGTAGCCTACACCTCACAGAACAGACCAGAACTCCTAAGCAGCTCTTCTTCAGAATATGCACGTTGTGGTTATTGGTGTTTCTCATGGCCCATCCGGAAGCGTGCCGTCTGGCTTCCTCACAGCCTGGGGGGTAAATCCGTCTCACGTGCCCGTCGGACCATTCTCCGAAGGTGTCAAAGGCGACAACTCTGGGCACAACGGCGTCGTTGATGTCCCAGTCTGGTGTTGCTGGTCCTTCGTTCATGTCACGGCTTCCACTGTGAAAACCAATACGATAGATAAATAAAATAAAATGAATAAGTGGTTATATGCACATTGCTTGCATTGAATGCTTGAAAAAAATATTGATTTATTTAGAAACAGGTAATAGAATCCAATAATCAAGCTTGGTTAGATGTTACATCTCCTTCCTTTCGTCCAAGTTTATAGCACATAAGCTAGCTAAACTCGACCTAGGTACCTACTTAAAAATCCAAAACTACCTAGCTTCATTTTTAAGAGGCCGGCGACAGTCAAATGTCCATACAAACGTACCTAATACTAATAAGACCTACTAAAATCATTTAATATTCTTATCACTTTCTGCTGTAAAGCCTTATAATATTACCTGTTATTTAGATTAAGGCACTAGGTACTACTAGGTACCTATTATATTTATCTAGGTTCCTGTTAAACATTTGTTCCAAAAAAATTACCTGAAACGAAATGCAAGCAAATTGAATTTTTAACCTTTACAGCAAAATGTTATGTTTTGTTTTCATTTGTTCTGTAGTAAGTTTTTTGGAACAATAGTGTAGGTATAGGTACCTAACAGGAACCTAGATAAATACTGTCTTAATCTAAATCTATACTTCTATATCTATACTCTATACTATTATAATAAAGCGGAAGAGTTTGTTTGTTTGTTTGTTTGAACGCGCTAATCTCTGAAAGTACCAGTCGGATTTGAAAAATTCTTTCGGTATTGGATAGCTAATTTATTGAGGAAGGCTATAGGCTACTTTTCATCATCATCATCATCATCACCATAAACCATCACTACGGGGGCAACGCCGCGAGGGCGCTGCTAGTAATAAAATAAAGTGATAAAATATGCTCAAATTTTTAATGATTTTGGTAGATATTACGTTTGTATGGACATTCCGTCTGTTGCCGGCACTCTATAACCCACTATTTAAAGTGTTAAACCCCACTTAGGTAGCTTATTACCTAGCCATAGACTATCTTATTAAGAAGCAATTATATAAGTATAAATATATATTAAGTAGGTAGGTACCTACCTACACGATATTCTTATTTCATTTCAATAAATACTCGTAACTAACAAATGTAGGTATCTTTCATAAAATAAAACAACTAAAAAGCTCCGGCAAAGCTCTGTATCGCCGAGAAAGCTCCCCTCCTGTTGCGTCAATTGCTTTAAAATTGCTGTCTGAGGGGCAGGCCGCCTTAATTGGATAAACGACTTTGTGTGCGTATGTAGGGACTTGATTAGGTAAATAATGCCTTCGGATTGAATTCTTTAAAAGTTACTTCTGCTTGGTGCCTTTTTTATGAAATACGCATTGTTTTAAGACGTAAGTTGAGTAGGTAAGTGGTTATATTGATACGCATACATTTCAGTTGAAATACCTACGTTCTGTTTTACGTTTTTTTTTTATTTTAAATCAAAAGACTAGACTACTCTCTATTTCGCAGGTAGGTAGGCAGGTCTACTGCCATACCAACATCAAATTAAATTAATTAAAATTAAATTAATCTTTATTTTCTCTTTACAAAAGGTTATTTTACATGGTGAGATTTACATCTAGGTGGAACAAATAAAATTGGTTGAAAACGTAATTAACTTGCTTTGTGAGAGACTGGTGCCTGAGATAGGTTAAAAATCTGTGTTACAGGACATTACTTTAAGATTCCTCAAATGTGAATAGGAGTTATAAATACTTACCTATTACTAAGTTTTTCGGTCCCACTGTAGGGCAAATGGTTATTAATCTCATTATTTATTTATGTATTCGTGGAAATATCTCCTTATAAAAAAATTAAGTTCGTACTTAATTTTATTTTTGCAATGAGTACAAGGTACCACGAGATTGTAATTACCTTCATAGTTAAGGTGCCATTTGTAGGAACCTTAATAATGGAAAATTAAATTAGAACGAACCAAAAAATATTCGTCAGAACGCAAAATATGATTTTTTAACTTTTCTTTAACTGAAATCTTTATTTAAAGGTTGTCTTACCGCGCCAAGAGAGGTGCGTGCTAAGGCCAATGAATGCAACGTCAGTGCTACAATGAGTTTCAATTAGCTCAATTGGTGTCCCTCCACCTTACCCAACCCTAGCTGCTTTGACCAATTATTTTACGATCCTACCAAAGCGTAGAGAGAGCTCAAGTCAATGATTTTATTGCAAGAGTTTTTGATAATTTTTTAAAGCGTTACTTTTTGAAGATTCTCTTATATAAGTAAAACAGAGTTTTAAAAACTATTTTGTTTTTTCATTGAACGTCAAATTGTACCTACTTATACGAATAAAACGAGTTTTCTAAGACTTTTAAATTGTTGGAATTTATGACAATTTTTTTTAATCCTTTAAGTAGGTAGGTACTTAAGTAATTTAATTTCGCGAAACCAGAATAAAAAAGTATTGATAAGATTTTCGGTAGGTACCTATGGATTAAACTAATATTTATTTTATTTTTAATAAGTAGGTAAATTAGAAATGGTAGGTATTGTCTCTGCCGAAGCTTTTTTTGCCATCTGAATGAAGTTGCTTACACTGGTAAAGTTAGAATAGAATAGAATAGAAAATATAGTTAGGCATTCATTATAATACCTAACTTATACCTAGCCTAGGTAGGTAGGTACCTACTTATAACTAACTCTACATTATTTTGTAAATACGTGCTGTGGAGGTATCTATTGAACTTAAATCCACATTAAACTAAATAAAATAAAGTATAGGTACTTACAGGATCACCATTTCCGAATAGGTAAAATATCACTGTCACAAAGCAGTTCGTCTGTTCAATATCCACAGTCCATATAACACATTTATCAATCCGCGATATTGCAAATAGACAGGTACTAAACTGTTTGCGAAACTACAAAATACTTTAATCAACACATCTACACACTTTGAAGGTCCTTTACACACTAAGTTGAACAATAAAAATAAACATAGGGATGCTTTGTCCCCACCAGTTGTCGAGGAGGGGAATACGGTCAACCAATGGCGATGCAGCGATGTAATTATACCGCCTCCGACCAATCAGAGACAGAAAAGCACAGCCAATGGGAGTCAACTAAACGGATTATTCTTTCAGGAAAACGGTGGATTTCAGCCATTTAGGTACGTAACCGTTCTTTTTATTGAGTTTATTTATTACACTGCTGAATTGTGCTAAATTGAACTTTTGGAATAAAAAAGACGGGAACAGTAAGCAGCGATACTTCTACATGTGTGAAGTGAATCGCGTTTTATAGAGGTATCATCTGTCTATATTATTGTAATATTATAATTATTATGTACTAGCGACCCGCCCCGGCTTCGTACGGTTCACATCACTCATCACATTAGAAACCTCTAAAATTATCAGTGTTTCTCTACTATATTATGCATGTATTATACATATAAACCTTCCTCTTGAATCACTCTATTTATTAAAAAAAAACCGCATCATAATCCGTTGCGTAGTTTTAAAGATCTAAGCAAACAAGGGACATACAGCGGGAAGCGACTTTGTTTTAATACTATTTAGTGATACTCTACTAAGATGGTAGTGTAGTGTAGAGCCATCAAATCTCATAAGATTTTTCAGATGTTCTACCATTTTTGTTTTCAACGATGATTTGATTGCGTTACTCACATCAATTCCAACGGTTTCCCAAGGTATTATGTAGTACAATAATACTGAGTGGAGGGTGAGAGATGCGGGCGCACACTCACACTTTGACTGCGTATGCGCAATGTGCGAACCTTCTATCGACCAATCGTAAAATATCATTGTTGAGAATGAGAATCTGAAAGTGTTCCATGGTCATGAGATTTTTAATCACAGTACAAAAATACAAAATTAAAAACGGTTTAAGCAGCAGATTATGCAAGTGGCCCTAAGTATTTCTAACTAAACAAAATAAGTAAGTACCTATTCGACAGCGTATTGAATAAATTTTTATTCTGTGAAGCTCTCATTAAGGTAGAATAAAAACAAGTTCGAACCCAAAATTTCTATAAAAGTAAATTGCCGTTTGTATAAAAAAACATCACGAGAAAAGCTCGACTGATTTGGTTGGTTTTTTATGTTCTTAATTTTTATGTACCTTCCTAGGTACCTTCTTATATTTGAATTTAATTTTTTTATGTTCGTAAGAAAAGGTTTGCACCAAGAAAGTTAAACCACTCGAAGTCGAGGTGGTTGTTTGTTATCTGTCCCTAGCATAGGTATAGGTAGAGCCCATTTATTCAAAAGTAAGTAGTAGATATTAGAAACAGTAAACCTGACATGTTTTTTTTTTTCAAAATTATCATCAAGGCTACCGAAACAACTGTTCGTATCTTTAATCTCAGAAATCTGTTTACCTGTCTGGAAATTAGGATATCTATAATCTTTTTGTCCTGAGAATTCAAACGCAAAAAGACTATTATAAAAACATTGGCTTACTCGTCACTTGGAAAGGATTAAACTTTTTTTTGGTAGCTTAGAGGTGTCTAGTGGTAGGCGTAATATAATATTACCTATAGATAATGGAAATCTTTTAAAACAAAATGTTTTTATCTTCCAGTCAGGCCCGCTTTAGTAGATACCTATGAATTAAAAGAAACAGGCTAAGCATGACGGCAGATATCTCAGGTCTGCCTACAGGAGGAAGCCTCAAAGGAGTAGATTAGAGACCTACCTATTCAAAGTCACACCCAAACTTAAATTATATTTTGGCCATTATGTACCCTAATTTAAATAAAAATAAGTATAATCATCCTAGCGCTGTTTAATAACCTTAGTTTTTTTAAGGTATTTCGAAATGATAGGTAGGTATTCTACAGAATTATTGCTAAACTTTTACCTACCTAGGTAGTACCTGTAATAATTAGTAATGACTTACAGACCTATGTCGATATTTTGTTCTTAATAAATTCCCGAATTTACAACACAAGCTAACTCAATAAAATTGTAAGAGTGGGTTGTACTTACTTACCTAACTATTTAGATAGCGGGATTACTGAGAGGCAAAACTATGAAAACTAGATTAGCATCGGGTTTTTCCCTGAAGGAAATCATCTAAGCGTCGGTGACTGCTTTGGTAATTCAGTATTTTCCAGCGTAAAAATATTTACACATTAGCATTATGCTATTCCTAATAAAAGTACCTACGTACCTATAGTTTGGTGAGATTTGGCAGTTTCTGTTGATCCCAATACGAATTAATATTTTTATTCCATTAATACTTAAATTTTCGGTAAACCACATTTTGATTGATTCTTTATTTTTAATGCCAAATTGTAGGTAAGTAGGTACTTACTTTCTTCGCGAATTATTCATCCAACCTGAACAGAACCCGCTAAATATATTTCACATGCCCGGATCTACACATTACACAATCCGAGAAAACCATTTAGTGAATCCGGACCAAATTAAGATTGAAACCAATACCTAAACCCAGAAATAATTTTGTTTGCGCCAAAATTTTTTATATTATTTGATAGAAATGAAAGTCGAGGAGGTGCCTCTGCCTATAATATAGCTTATAATAATATTCAATAAAGAATCCAATATTCATCTTATTGTTTTGCATATTTTTAATATTTTTATTCTACTTTTGCCGATCAATCACTTAGCTGCCCAACCACATCACCAACTCCTCAAATTAGTGACGAACCTATTCTTAATGGTGATATTGCCACAATTGAAGTTACACCAACTATTGTATTTAATAAACTCTGCAAACTTGACCCAAATAAATCAGCGGGGCCTGATCTTATTCCTCCTTTATTTCTTATCAAGTGCGCTGACAACCTATCAATTCCATTAACTATTCTCTTCAATAGGTCCTTTGCTCAGGGTATTGTACCAGACGTCTGGAAGTCGGCTTATGTGACTCCAATTCACAAAAAAGGGTCCAAAACAGAAGTCATGAATTACAGACCCATTTCTAAGTTGTGCGTAATTGCTAAGGTTTTGGAAAGTATAGTTCACGATCAGGTCTACTCTGCTTTAAAGGATTCCTTTCATCCGTCGCAACACGGGTTTGTTAGGGGTCGTTCAACGGTTTCTAACTTAATCTTGCTGAATGACTATATAACAATTGGTATGGATAACGGTCTACCGGTGGACGTAATCTATACCGATTATAGCAAAGCCTTTGATCGAATTAATCACGCTTTACTCATAGATAAACTAAAATTATCTGGAATTCGCGGGGACTTGCTCCGTTGGTTTAGTTCTTATATCAACAATCGATCACAGGCTGTCGTGGTTAGCAATTACATGTCAAGCTGGGTGCAGGTACCAAGTGGTGTGCCCCAGGGTTCCCTTCTGGGTCCTTTATTATTTATAATTTTCCTATCTGACATACATAAATGTTTTCTGAATTCTAAGCTTTTAATTTTCGCAGATGATATGAAAATTTTTAAGGCAATTAATAGTATTCAAGACGCATTATTACTTCAAGAAGATCTGCATCGTCTTGACGACTACTGCGTGCTCAATAAGTTGGACTTGAACCCTCTTAAATGTTCTTGTGTAACCTTTACCCGTAAACTTCAAACAATAAATTTTAAATATTCACTTAAGGGGCATATTCTCACAAGGGAGTCTTCTATACGTGACTTAGGTGTCATTCATGATAATAAGCTACTATTTGACAAGCATATTGATTCTATAGTCTCAAAAGCATACAGAGCTTTAGGTTTTATCTTTAGGACTTCAAAAGATTTCACTAATATTAAAACGATGAAAATTCTATATTGTACGTTTGTGAGAAGTAACTTGGAATATGCGTCTCAAATTTGGAATCCCCAATATGCTATTTATGAATATCAAATTGAGCAAATTCAAAAGAAATTTGTTCGTTTTCTTAACTTTCGCGCGAAAAATCGTCTACCAAGCTATGAGGCAGCATGTAGGAAATATCATCTCCTACCCTTAGCTAATCGTCGCGGGATCGCTGATATTACTTATCTAAGTAAGCTGGTGTCTGGTCAAGTAGATTGTCCCGAGCTGCTCAGTAAGCTTCGGTTCTACGTTCCTAGCAGATCCCGGAGGACTATTCCTACATTTAATCTCGAAACAGTATCTACCAACTACCGTTCCAATTCTTATCTTTGGCGTGTGTGTGATAGTTACAATAATAACTACGCTGCTACGATTGACTTGTTCGACTGCAGTGTAGCAAGGATGAGGCGGTTACTGAGTTCACAGTTCTTTGTTTAAGTATTTACCTATGTTTTGTTTGTTAACCCTTGTAAGCATCTGTCTTGAATGAAAAATATCACCTTGTTATTCTAACTAGCTTGTACCTACCTTTATTGTGCTCAATTACTTGTTTATTCTGTTTCTATCTGTGAAAACTTGTCATTGGCCATATGTTTCTAAGAACTCGCTATGTAGTATGTTTTTATGTGCTGTTAGTTTTCCTAAAAATAAATAAATAAATAAATAAATAAATAAATATCCATTGTTTGGCGATAAACCGTTGGCCGATCAAGAATACTAAAGGATTCTGTAATCGGATGAATACCTTCGACGAATCTGTAATCCATCTTTTGTTTGACAAAATTAGTCTACCTAATCCAGGGTTAAGATGTTCTTTCTGAGTCAAAATATATCGGTGAACTTCTGGACTATTCCGAGGATTAAAAACTATTTGGTAAAGTTTACTGCCGGCACGGCAAGCGGTTGTTTAAGTCCAGTTAATCTTTTAGAACTTGTTGTTGCAAGTTCATTTTCAGCCGATGTTTGGGCTTAAAGAAGACAGATTGTTATGGGAGACCGACTTTTCGAAATAAGAAGCTAGATTTTTTATGTTCTAGCATCTTTTTAGGGATGTGCGATCTTTTCATTTGATCCGATTTTTAGGATCGTAATGGATCGTAATGTCTCGATCCGATCCGCGGATCGGATCGCATGATGTCGATCCGATTTTCAAAAGATCGTATCAAAAGTTCGAATGAAATAAAACCAAATAAAGTATTTTTAAAATGTTATTTTAACATGCAAATAAACATGTCAACCTTTCAGATTAATGCTTTTAGGTGCCTATCTTTTATGTTTCAACTTACAAAAAAAATTACTACCATGATTTGGATCTATCTTACCTAGCTATAGACTAGACTCACACGACTTAGCAACTTGCAGGTAAAGTGATGTGTTTTATTTTGCTAGTTACTTATGACACCGTGCAAGATGTGATTATAGCCCCGATAATAACAATCACAGCTATAGGTTTAGTTGATTCATTCGATCTTTTCGATCCGATCCGATCTCTGATGTAGTTCAATCGATCCGCTAAAAAATCGAATGGCTTTCATACGATCCGAAAAATCGCTTGATCGTATGCAAGCGATCCGATCTTCCAAAAGATCGGATCGGATCGGGGTGCATCCCTACATCTTTTGCTTTTTATGGTTCTAAAACTACCAATTCTTCATCCTACAGCAATGTAAGCAAAACGGACATCATTAAAAATACTTTACCTACCTAAATGGTTATTTATCTGAGTTTAAATAAAACCGATATATCTACACGAGACATTTATAGTCGTACCTTATTGTGTAGTCTAGCGTATGATCCAATCTCCAGCTTGATTGGTGGAGAGGCACTTCCGTTCTCGCCTCCGCTCCCATTGTCGCCCAACGCCCATGATTCATCAGCGGAAGTAGTCAATTCGCGAAATTGAATGCAATTCGGTTCTAGTGTCTGAGGTCGAGATGAGATTTCATTTGCTAGTATGTTTGTTGTTTCAATCTAAATCGAACATATAACAGATTTTTGAAAGAGTTTTGTGTAGTAATTAAATTACTGTGTATGTCAGAGAATACAGTTAATGTGAGTCTGTTTTCTGCTAGTTACTTATTATCGTTCTCCAAAATAGCGTAAAACACAAAGGATGTGATGTATAGGCACTTTATCGTCTGAATATATTTATGTATTGGTAATTTACTCATCGTAAAATAAAATAATTGAGGTACCTACCATAGGCAGGGTGAAGTTTTTTATTTTTATTTACTATCAATACCTGGCACTACTATCTATTCTTCGATGCTTATCTATAATTCGGCTAGGCAGAAACCGTTGGAATCAAGCACAGGTCATCTGCGCGCGACAGAAGATAACCCCTTCACAACCGATACCATCTCCCCACGTCTGTCCACACAAGCGCCGTTCAAACAAAGGATCAAATTAAACAAATCCGCAGACAATCGTGCTACGAAATGCCGACATGAAAGAGAGTTAATCAAACAACTATTTCGAAACTCCGAACAAATAGCACGCCCCCGCGATCGCGCAACTGTCGCACAAAGGTACAAATACGTTTATGATTGACTCCAAAAAGGGCGAAATGTGGAATTTGCAACTGTCTAGCGTGGATAATTCGATTTAGTGAAATGCGCAATCTATTCAGTTTTTAAATGGTATTTGTGTAACCACTTTCGAATATGATATTCTTTTGTAGGCTTCATACGAGAATTTTTTCACGCAAGAATTCACAATTTGATGACAATTTACGAGGAAGCAAAAAAAACAAAACCATCATAGATTTTGTAAAATGTAGCTACCTAAAATACATAAGTACTCAACTTTCAAATAAAGTTCGCAGATAATTATCATCACACTATCTAATTATTAAACAAAATAAAATTTATTGCGTATTTTTTTATATTCATACAAAAGACATAAACGCGCTGTAACCACGTTTAGTTTTAGTGTTATTATAGTTTTTAGTATTTTAGGTGTTGTAAAGGACCAATCAGCACCTTGAAAAGTCGATAAAGCGGCAAGGTGAAAACTCTACTAGTGTTGTGAAAGGCGATAGGTGCACTAATTTATGTTGTCCGTTATCTGGGATGCGGGTGCGCACGCGTCGACGCCCTACCGCTTAACATGCAACACGCGACTGCGACAACTGTTTTAAACTTTTAAGTTTTTTTCGAAAAGGTGTATTTGTCATAAATCTAAAGGATTCAATCTTGGAGTCTTTTATTTTAGGATTTGTTATACGGACACATGATAGAGCTTCATGATTACCATATTTTCGGAAATTTGTTTGATTCTGCGTTTGTGAGATATATTAGGAAACACAATCTATTGCTATTCATTGAATAACTTATGTCATAAAACGAACAGCGATTTGCATTGAAAACCTTTTCACCGTATAATTCTCACACCCCTAATTTGATATCTAATTTAAATAATTTCACAAACTTTGCATAAACATGGGCTTCAGCATAAAATTGCGAAGATTTCTATAGAGCTGTTTGATTTATAGTGGATTTATACTAATTGTTGCTGGTCGCATTCTTGCTTCCTATTGTGTGATAGCACGAAATTGAAGTGCTTTTTGTGAATAAGTTTTTAGTATAGATATGACATTTTAAAGGCTATGATACAATTATCCTCGCCTAAACGAGCTTGAAGTACCTACTACATGCATGAGAGTATCTTCAAACTGTTTAATTATTGACCAAGACATTGTGTTTTTTTAATCTTTAAATGAACACAATATTTATTTTTAGTAGTAGAGCCATATCTTCTAACTTTTTTTGGTGGATTTTTATGTTAATTTTTTATTGGTTAATATAGTCATTCTCACATTCAATAAATTATTTAAGTTGATAGCTCATCCTTTTGATTACTACAAAAGTAATTAGGCGGTCTGCCCATTTCACGCGTCCCCCAAAAACAATGGCCAGTGGGGTGCTAGGGGGATAAACGAATAAAGATGTTGCGTGATTTCCAGATATCATGGCGTGGGAACTACGGGAACGCACCTTGATTCGACCATTAATTAATTGACGCTTTTGATTAATTTAGTAAGCGTGGGAAATGTGATAGCTTAGTTGCTATTTACATGGCAAGTTTAGTTAATCCTACAAAATGTTCCACTTATAGTTTTTCGTGTTTTTAGTACCGCGTAGCCGGACCCTTTCCTACCGCTGCTACTACCATGGAACAGCTATCATGTATAATAATAAATCGCATTATTAGGAGATGAAATAACAAACGTATACAAAAGTCCGGAAATCCGATATTTCACATTGCTTCGAAGTATCCGGCCGACCATTAAATTTTATTTCAACCCGCGAATGCCAAAGGGGGCCTAAGCGGCAGGGCGTTGCAGACATATCTCATAAATAATAGCAAAAAACACATTGCGTACGTTACTCCACTCATTATGCGCAATTAGCTGCGATTGTGACAGACACCATGTGAACGGATTTCATTTCAATTGTGACTGAAGTTCAGACACGTGCCATTTTTCATTAAATTTAAGTACGTTTTATAAGATGTTAATGAATACTTAAACATTCTTTACTACAAAAACTATTGTCTATCAAAAATATTCATAAAGTAAGTACTTAAGTAAATAAAATTGTAATTATTTTAATTATCAACTAAAAATATTACTTAGGCAAAAAAATATTTACTTATACTTAAACTAACATTTTTTACATTCACAAAATAAATAGGCAAAGGTACAATATTATGAACATTGTAAAACAATAAACAAGTAATTTGTAAAACCGTAAAGACTAAACACCATTTTGGAGCGTTTATTTGAGCTGATACTTATTGACCCCTCTGTTAACTGAACGCATTAGTAAAATTAGAGCGGTGGGAAAGGGTTGAAGTGGCCACGAATACTTTATGTTTATTGTTATTAGAACAATATTTGTACTTTTTAGATCTACGGTTATGGTTATTGTCGAAGTATCATGTTCATGTTCATGCATCTGCTAATTGATAATAACTTAAAAACGACACTGTCAGATATAAAAAAAAAGAAAAAACTAAGTATTTCCAATTTATAGAACACAGATATTAAACGGAAGCTTTCTATTCGAATAAAATTAGCACTATTCAATTTTCAATTATCAATCAAGATCCCCTGTGGTCAGTGAGACCCGGAACACGTAAATATTACAAGGTATTGTCCGTTTGAATGGACATCCGTGTATGGGATAATCTTGACGCGTGCTAGCTTTTGTTGGCGGCGATTGATGGCATTTTAGCAGATTTGTTTGAAATAAACACGATGTATGTCTTTGTATAAGGTAATCGATTTGGTTAATAATGTGTTTTTAACGAACGTACTACATAAAGTGATAAATAAAAGCTTTTAACGATGAAAAGCTTTAATTCTCAAAATAATTTAAAAAAGAGAGTTGACCCAGATTACTTTGACATTATAAAAAATACTTTTAAAATTATATCGATTTTAGATAACGACATGTTTCAATTGATCCGGAGAATCATAAGACGGAGAGTCTCGAACTATATAAGCTGTCATTTGTTCTTGTTGGAAGCAATAAATATATATTACTAGCTGCTGCCCGCGGCTTCGCACGCGTGTTACCTACCCGAATAAAAAGTAGTCTATGTTACTCTCCAGCCCTCCTAATATCTCCACACAAAAAATCAAGTCGATCCGTCGCTCTGTTTTGACGTGAAAGCAGGACAAATAAACAAACAAATAAACACACTTTCACATTTATAATATGGGTACGGATTTAATTCTCACGTCCACATCTCATTCTACATGCCAGGATACATAGGTAGGTAAGTATTTTCACAACTCTTCATTTTGTCCAAAGATACCTATGCCAACATTATGAAAACGTTGACATCCAATTTTTTATAAAAATTCTACAGTATTGTCTATTGACAGCTCATCAAATTCCAAGATGGCGCTGGGGTATCGATTGAGCCGATTATCCCCGGTGATAAAGTGCACGGCTGCCACGATTACTGGTGCCACATCGTAAACAATCATTACATTCTATTTAAAGTATAGACCGTAGCGCTACTGCAACCCTTCATAGGTTGCTAGAAGTGCGGGAACATTTTTAAGTGTCATGAGATTTTAATTTATTATTTTTTAATTTAATTAGTTGGACCTAGAGTGAGAACCTGTGTGCCATACGCTAAATATTTTTTATTTGCACAGGTGAGAGTTATAGACAAAGTGTGAGTTGGTTTTTGCTTCTTAACTTTCTCCGAATGATTCATCTTTTTTAACTGATTTTAAATTCTAAAAAATGCTATAGTTTTATAAGCTCTATAATATTCTCAGGTAATGTTTATCTTTAAAGCGACTTATACCTACATTACATTATTCTTATAACGCTACCTTGTCTACTTTGACTACAACACTCACCCTGTTCTTTATGTTATGTGGTTGTTCCGGTGCCGGCACGCGTCACTATTAGGCCTCCGTGGGTTAGTTTTCATTCAATAGTTTACATTTTTCAAGAATAGATCTTTATTTCTTAAAAATCTAAATTTTTTCCAATAATAGTCGCTCTACTCAGTGAAGGGCTCTACATAATTCTCACTGTTTGTCTCAGTGTAAACATTATTTCGCAGGTGAGTATTGTAGACAAAGTACAAAACGTAGACACGGTAGCGTGAGCACGGTAAGCGTAGACCTACCTCACGGCACGTCTGTGCTAGTTTTCGCCTTTATACTCTAGAAGCCTAAATAAATTGTTCTTTTTTTCAAGAGCTAAAATGTTTTCTTGAAATAATTGAGTAAAGGTTTGTCTATCAAAGGTAAACATTGTTTTACAACACTAACTTTGTCTAAAATACTCACCTGTGTGCCATAGACAAAGTACAAATTGTTGTCATGGCGGCACGCGTCACGTTAGGCCTACCTTGCGGCACGTGTGTGCTGCGAAGCGTGCGTCGCACGTGGATGCGGCGGCGCGTCTCCAACTGGCTGGACTTGAGTGCTTTGTCTTGTCTTCAGATTATGAAAAACATAATTATTGTTTCCAACATTTTTTTTTACCACTAAAGTAACAGACAAGCATACGGTACACCTAATAAGTGATCACCGTAGCCTATGAACGCCAGCGACACCAAGTCACACTCGCGCTGCTGACCCTTTAAAAGAGGAATCACTCCGCCCACAACACAATGGACAAGACTGGTACACCAGCTGTCACCGCAGCGCTTCCTTGCAGAGCTCAGCAACCTTACTTACCGCAGGAACACAACACCATTCGAGAAGAATGTTTTTATTTAGCTGCGATTATGTAACAGAGGTACTTCCCCAGTCAGGCTGCTCGATTATTAGAGTGAGAAAAACCCACAATGCCCTTCCTCCTTTATAATACTTATAGGTTTTTACTTATTCATCTTTCGTGACTTGAACGAAGAAGGAAGGAAACGGGAAGAATAACTGTAAGGGGACTTGCACCAAACTCTAACTAAACAATATTTAAACGAAATTTAGATCTAAATTTATGTTTAAGTCACTGCATCGTCTTGCTAAATAAGAAGCTAAGCGTAGTAAGTACCTAATAATTGGTTGTTTTTTGGTATTCTTGGTCTGGGTTCAAAAATGAATAGTTGACCGCTGTGAAGCGTGCGACACACGTGGACGCAGCAGTAGCGCGTGTCTCCGACTTACCTGAGTGTTTTGTCTTGTCATTATCTAATGCAAATTAGTTTGTGTTCTTCGGAAAACATTGATCATCACTCTGGTATAATAATGACAAGACACTATTTCTTTTTCCATTAATAATGCAGAATACCAAAAATAGCTTTAGTTAGATTGACGTTCTTAGCGTTAAACTGTGGCGACTGCGAAGGATGTTAAAAGCACTTCGGAGAGTAAATTGACATTCCCGTCTTGACCGATATTTTTTCAGACGGTCTAAAAAGTCCATCCGCAGATTTGGTTTACATACCATACGAACTTATTTACCAACAAAATTGCAAACATGTGATCAAAACAAGTGCAGAGATTTTTGATTACTCGTAACATTTTCCATATGTACACACAATGGACTGTTTGTAATTAAAATGATTTCGTACAATAACATTTGGACAGTTTTTATCTAAACTTATAGTTTAACAGCAAGGTGTCACAATCTTTCTATAATGGCTAAGAAATCAAAAAGTCAACAATAATCCGCCTACTTGACATTTGTGTGACTTGCAAAACGTCACTCAAGATTACATCCACAAAGGGATGAACAAAACGAGAAATCAGTGTCGGATGCGCCCACGCACAATATTGGACATCAAACCGATGCGTTTACGTAAATATAGACTGGCTTTTATTATCTGCGAAGTTCAATTGTGGTCGAGGATCTCGTTCACCCCTCCATTCATAAAGGATGATTGATCTACGGCAGATTGACAGATTTTTTATAAAACCAGTGGGGTTGGCGAGGCGAGCGAATATTAAAGGCAATTGTTGTTTAATTTTTAGTAGGGAGAGTTTGGAGTGTTGTAATAATGTTTTGATAATAGCAGTACCTATCCGTTCGGCTCATATTTCTTATTCAGAATGCGTGGGAGCACCGGACCGCAGTCTCGTGCCCTGCTTGAATTTAAAGCGGTTGAAGTTAGCCGTTAGCAAACACCTTGTTTTTGTGTATTCATTCAGTACAGTACTTTATAATTTACATTTATCCAACATATTCAAAAACTCTACTCTAACTGAATCCAAAATCGAGTATTGACAACTCGCTAGAGGCGTAAAGAACCATTAATAATCTCCCATCTCCAATCCTCTACCCATTAATCAATTCGTCTAAAGATTATAAAATAAACACATCAACATCGTCTAGGGATATTTCGGATTTTCTCAATTTACTCAAAATTTGTCAAAGACAACATGCAACATGTTTATATTTTTAAAATGCCCATTTAGTAGACTAGACTTAAGAATGAAATAAAAATATTTTTTTTGCGTAAATAAAATTTTATTGAAATAAAAACAAAAAGTGAAAAAATGGTAGAACTAAGGATGAATGTGTTTTGTTGTGAAAAAGTAAAAAAATATACGAATTGATTCCGATTTTTGCAATTATACGAAAAATCAGTGGTCGGTAAAACCACCCATGACGTTAACAAAGGTCCTGCAACAGTTTTTCATGCTTTGAATCAAGTTATCAAAGTCTTGCTGCGTGATATTGTCCAGGTCCTGCTAAGATGCAAAAAAAGTTGCTCTTCACTTGCAATGTTTGCTGGAAAATTGTTCATATCCCTTCTTTGGAGTATGCCCCACCCGTGCTCCATGGGGTTTAGGTCTGGTTATTGCGTGGGTCAGTTTAAGACCGACACGTCGTGCTCCTACAGTCAGCTGGTCACCACTCGCGCTGTGTGCGGACGGGCGTTGTCGTGCATGAGCGTTAATTCTTGGCCCATTTGGAGTTGATGGGGGTAGACTATTGATACTAGCACATGGTTACGGTATTTTTCAGTGGTCTTGGTGTTTCTGATCCAAACGTGGTCTGTTCTTCTACCAACATGAATTCCCGAGCAAACCATAATTGTCGCCGTGGTATGGATGGACTTCCTGATGGTGTTGCAGACGGCTCCCACGACCAGGAACTCGCCAAACACGTACTCTTCGTGAATCTGGATGGAAACCGTATCAGAACTCATCGATAAACAGCACTACAGACCACTGGTTATCTTCCCAGAGCAAAATGTTCACGAGCCCATTGTAATCTTCGTCCACGATTTCCTCGGCGGAGTGCTGGAGTACGAAGCGGTCTGCGAGCATGAAGGTTAGCTTCATGCAGTCTTCTCCTCACAGTTTGGTCACTCACAAGCACCTAGTGCTCTGACTGGAGCTTCTGAACCAACTGCATGGCCGTAACATTTGGTTGTCTTCACGAGGCAACTTGCAAAAATCGGTCTTGTCGTTAGGTTGTTGTGCACCTCCCGCCTAGGCGTCTTTCAGCCACTTCACCAGTGGCACGATAACGTGACCACAATCTTGATGTCACGTTTTGTTTTGTTCCAATCTCCTCGGCAATACTCCGCTGAGTAGCCCCAGTTTGGAGCATGCCTACTGCCCTTAACATTTCGCCTCTAGTTAAATGGCGCCGCTGTATGATGCATTTAGTGGCATAAATTAAAAAATTAATCGATAACTTGTTTAAAAACTTCAATTTGACACAAAAAACTACCAAAAACTATGGTAGGGAAATTGAAAACTTCGACCTTCGCTATTGTAATACCTCGCAAATCTTTTGTTTATAATTTATTTTACCAATTTCAAATTTGGAATCATTCAAATAAGTCTACAAAATAAGTTTTCATCAAAAGATTTTAAAACAAGTCAGTATTTTTAGAATTTAGGAACTTGATACAAAATATCCCTAGACGGTGTTGATGTGTGTATTATTGGCACGTTGCAATCTATCGTTCTCTGCAAAACTGAACGGATTAAAAATTCCAAAGAGCACAGTCGGATTAAAAAAAATCTGTCCACTAGGTACTGGTTAAATTAAACCAGTCAAATATCGACAGCTACCATTGAGGTCAGCCGGCTGGTAGCTCGGATTAATTTTTTATTTTTTTTTACTCCAGTTTCGGACAATGGCCGCAGCTATTCGATACACCGTAACAATGTGCCCAGTGATCCTCATTGATCGCCAATTACTGGACATTAAGTACCTTAAAAGCTTTTCATGTATTATTTGTAGCTACAAATCAAATAACCGAAGAAAAAAGCCACAATAGACCGCTCAAGATCTACATTCAATATGCCGTTGGGGCTTTATTCATTGTGTTTTTTCGGACATTGCAACAATGCGTCGTGGAAGCATATTTTTACTGTAGTGGTGATTGGATTTTATGATTATGAGAGGTTAAAAAGCAGGATTTAGTTTAGCAGTAGCTAAACAACTTTGTTCTTAAGGCCAAGCTCCAAAACGGTTATGATTGTTTGCCTGCAAATTGTAACTAAACGGAATATCTCATCAAGTTACAACTCCAATTATGTGATTTTTTAATCTTTTTTCTATTTAGTTCTAAAGGCAGAAACACGATTAATAGAAATTTACATGATACTTTTACGTTTTGAAAATGACACCTTTTCTCAAGATTTTTGCATTTTTCTTGAAAACCAGTTCAGCTACATATACAAAATAAATACTCACAGAAAGGAAATTTAGTCTTTTATTTGCTTCTAAGTTATCGTTTACCTAGACTGCTTATTTTTCTCATAATAAGCAGAATTAGTTTTGAGCTTTACTTCTGAGCACAGAGAGTTAAACGGATCAACCGAAAATCAACCTTATTGAGTCCCGAGTTGCTATATAAATAAACACAGAATCGAACGCAGCTCATTCCGCTTCTGGGCGGTCACAAGGTCGGATCCACGCGCGTTTTGACATTTTGACATTTGACAAGCTATTTGCCCGCCCCGGCTTTGTACAGGTAACAGAAAATGAAACCAAAAAGTCATAAAGTTAGTAAGTATTTAGTTTTTTTTTTCGATTAGGAAAAACAATACTAACTTTACGACCTTAGTAATAATGCACAGTCCCTCCCTAAGGGTAATTTTGAATAAAATAAAAATAAAGTAGGTATTTAATTACTCTGGTGAATCAAACCAGAAAATATTTATTTGAAATAGAACTTTATTGCAACCCCTTTAAAAATTCATAACTTAGTACTTATTATTTTATTTTTATTTAAGAAATTAGGTACATTTATTTCTTAGAAACTTGCCTCCTTTTTTCACCTTCTTGTTAGATAGAACAGAAGATCGAAGATCACTATAGATTACGAGTAGAACAAAAAATCGGCAAAATTAGTTTAGTAGTTACGGAGATACGTGGTAAAACAAACATTCACACAAACTTCTCTCATTTGTTATATAATAGGACTAGTCGAAATCGAATGTCATTCGGAACAAAATGGAGTGGAGTCGCATCCTCATCTATATAATTTGGCTTTTGTTCAAGGACTGTCGTGGCCAAGTGGGATATTACCCCGAATTTAGTTTTTTTTAGCTTCACTTGTATTCATCTATGTCAACAGAATCTTAGAACGTAGTTTTAATCCATTTCAAAACGTCGGATCAAAATGTGCACACTTATCAAGGATCAATGACATTATTATTTTACCACGTTTTTATTATACTTATATAGTCACTTTCTTGTTCGTCTGTCTATCTGTCTATCGTTCCGGGGGAAATCTCGCGCGACTAAAATTTCGAGCACTTTCCGTGTAGCTGGCCGGCTAAAACTGTCAGGGTAGCTCACAACTCGATGACAACGCATTCTAAATAAATAAATAAAGACGTGGTTTTTAGTTTATTTTTTAATCTAAAATTAATTTACATAGTTAATTTTAGTACCTACTGTAATTTTGTACTTTATCGACTCGTATGTAACTATAGCGTGTTTTTAGTGTTTTAAATTCCGGTTGGTGAATATATCCAGTGTCGAGTGACCCGAGTGCTTATGGGCTTAATCAATGAAGGGGTTGTAAAGATATTAGGTACTCATTGGGGGTAAAAAAATAAAAGTTATACAAATAAATTTAATGGGGTGTCATATGAAAGTTTATGGTTCACAAATTGTAATTTACGCTAAACTTAACGTATTATGACAGTCCTAAGAAAGCAAAGTCGGCGTAGTTTGTAGTTTGTAGTTCACACAGTGAACACAGCATACAATTATTTGTGATTAGACTTATCTAGGTATAAAGAATATAATACATATTATGTCGGAGTTGGAGCTAGAAAAGGGAATGTTAATTGATTTGATACTTCGTTCTGCACTACATCCTGTTAACAACGCCATCTGTAGACTAATAATGGAAACGTCAAATAGACAACTGTCATTGTCACTTGGGTGTGGTCGACACAAAGTAGGCAGAGGGCGCTAAAGTCAGTTTTGTTGTTGGACAGTTCGCTTTCCTCGAGCGGGTGGCGAGCGGCGTGGCCACTTTGGTTCTGGCATCGGAGCGGAGCGGTCGCTCCTCGATAGTAATAATGTTCTGTGGGTAGCTTTGTCTCTTTCTGTTGAACTCACCGCGTTTCCATTTTGTTTTTTAAATGGTGATAGTAATTCTAATCGGCAAAAATCGAATCAATCCTCTGTTTAAGTCTTGTGAAAGTAATTGTGATTACAAAATAGACATCCTGACTACACGTTACATTGGTTATTTCGTGTCTTTGAACATATCGGACCATCCATACTTCACGCCCAGAACCCTCTCCCCGACAAGTATATGATCTTCTTATGAAATATTATCTTATTCTATTAAACGAGCAATATTTGTTTGTTTGTTTATTTGTACTCACGTTCTCGAAAACGGCTCTAACGATTTCGATAAAATTTGCGGTACAGAGGTTTACGGTTTACGGGGGCGAAGAATCGATCTAGCTAGGTCTCTACCTAGCTAGATCGATCGAGACCTAGCTTTTTTTAAATACATACTTAACTCATTTTTCTTTTTCTTTTTTTCTCGATTTGCACCCAAGCAGAGCTTGGTCGCCCAGATATTCTATAATAAGTAATAATAATTATGAAGGTAACAACTAGGTATCACTACCATCGAAAAAAAAAAAATTGATGAAGTCTCCATGACAATGTTCGCTACTTCAACAAGATGTTAAAATTATAATTATTCCAAGATAGTTTCAAAAGTTTTAACATGTCAAAATATCGTGAATAGATAGAGGGTAGAGGGGCGTTTGGGGGGAGTCAACGATGACATTTCTTTTGAAAGCTAATCCTTAATACTCTCATTTATTTAGATCTGTAGTTACACTACCACACGTCGTCTACTAAATTGGCAAAGAACAAACCTTAAATACAACGTCACCAAAGCATTGCCCTGCCTATCCCCTTTCTATCCATAGAAAATCCAGTACGTAGAGAACATTAGTTGAAAAAGCTTGTAAGCCATATAAGCAACCCAACGAGAAAAAAATCTTAGCATAACCTAGAAAATATAGCGGTTGGTCCGTCTAAAATCTTAAGTTATGTGCATTAATAAAAATAATATTAATTATAATAAATGTAGCACTACCTCTTTTTTTGTAGTTTAAAAAAGAGAGACCATTTTTATTTTTGTAATATTTATCTAAGTTTTTCGTAATCATTTCTCAGAGCGCGGTGCTACGCGCGTAGCAAGGTGTGCGGTGCGCACGCGCCGGTAGCTCTATTGTCACGCTCGTCACGCATTATGTGTGCATTCCACTCTTGCGCACAAAACACATTGCATTTTTATTGCGCATCACTATTGTTACCTTTATTCGCTTTTTATCAATAAAAACGTCCGCCAAAACGATGTATGTTTTCACGCCATAATTCAGTCTTTATTCAATATTTGTTACTTATAGAAATATTTGTATGGTACTAAAGATTTGGGACAAACAACTAAATTCTCGGATTACAGTGGTTTTATCAAAGTAGGCCAATAATTGTATAGATTTTCATAACTGATAGTACCTATGACTCAATCTTTTATCTCAGATTACATTATAAATAACACAAGATGGAACTATTAACTTTTTCTTCTTCTTTAAAATATTTTAGATTTAGATTATGATGACGACTATTCTTATTTAGTTTTAGAATTATCAGGCGTAGTAGGTAGTCTACTTTGTTTTCTTTTTTTTTTCAAAATCTATTCAGGATTCAGCAGTTTAAATATATGAGGCCTGAGTATAAGAACATTAGGTACATCATGAGAGTAAATGCTTCAGGATCGCAAGCGGGAAATGTACATTGATCTTCCTCTGTGAACTTGCGTGAAGTGCGGCTCGAGACATCGAGACAGTTACTTGGAAGCGATCAGCAGTCTGAGTCAGTGCCGGAGACGCTCAGTCTACTCTAAGTACTACGGAAGCAATGCCAAGAACACTATGGTCAGCAAAATAAACTTTATGGATGTGGTAGTTTACTGTCGAAACTGAGCTTTAGACACTGTCTAGTTTTAATAAAACTTTATTAAAACTCTAGCTGCAACCTTTTCACACCATAGAGATCAGAATCTGAGGGCTTCATTATTTGTTTTTCATTTGTTATTATGATCAATTTTTGGGATAGTAAGTAAGTAAGACCGTATGAGCAAGTGGCCAACTCGGGTGACGGAGTTTTTAGGCCGCCTAAAGGCCTCTGGGATGGTGCGATTTTGGGATATATAATAATGCAAATATTCTTGGTGAAATAAAAGTATGGCACTTTTTTGCGAGTTTTGTTTCAGACATCCATACATCCTCACAAACTTTCCCATTTATAATAGGTATTAGTAGGAAGAGGATATCTATGTGCATTTTTGTGGCTTATGCCTCTTTCTGTGTTGAGTGAGATATGGCACATTTTTTTTTATTTAATACCAATACTCGCGATCACCTTCCAATACTCGCGATCACCCGCCACTTCCCACCAGCCTTTATGAAAGGTATCGAGGTCATCACGCCAACGTTTCCTCGGCCTGCCCGGCTGGCATAAAATATAAAAATTATAATACATACCTACTTATATCACTTTGTTTTAGCATCTAATAAAATGAGAATAAGTAACCGTTTTTTCATCAACGGTACAAAGACTTGAATACAAGTCTCAGACATGCGGGCCTCTCACTGGGTCAAGTAAGTCTGGGAGGCGAGACCATTTGGAATGGACCACAATTGGGCCTAATGGGCTAAAGGTTGAGGAAGGTCGCTAATGTCTAAATAACCGTGACTAGCCAATTGGTCGTCTTCATTACCTAGTGGATAAATGTCCATCATCGTTAAGACCTGTTTAAGTTACAAAATAAACCCACAATTTGTATTTCGGAATGATTTATATTTTTTCGGTTTCAACACTTTCGTGAATTGTACTAGACATTACACAGGGGAAATACTTACTTACTTAAAAATATTAAATTGTTCATAATATTGACAGAAAACTTAAACATAAAAAAAATCAGAGAACACTAAAGATATAAGTACGCCAACAATGAACTACTAAGCAGCCTATTACAAATGAACAAGCAATTTCTTTGTGCAAACCACTTTCGGTGTCAACTTACCGTGTAGCCACACGACCGTGCCAAATATTGTGATAATCTACTCTTCTTCATTGTCAGACGATGACTTGATAAAAAACCAACATCCCCGGACCGCACGTCCCCCGAGACCACTCCATAGGAAAACAGACGTACCCCCTCATTCCCATAATCTATTCCAATTAACTGACAGCACCATATTGTGATATTAACACAATGCAGTGCCCCTTGCGTATGCAAACAAAACCTATCATCCTAAACTGAACATACATGCCCACATTATAAAGTTCATAATTCCGCGTTGAAAGTATGTTTTGAATTTTGATATGGTTAAAAAGCCCTTATTGTACGCGCATTAAGGGCTCAATTGTACCAGTAATCTACTAACCTTAGCCTATAATCTGTTCACTGTACCAGTTATCGAATTTGGATAGTTTTGAGGTCACCCGATCTTTTCTTAATGCCTTATCGATGTTGAACCATTTTAAACTTGAAACACATTAAAACTGAATATTTCTCTCCTAACATGTAAAAAAGATAAATGATCTGAGAATTTATTTTGGATTTAAGTACATTCATTCTTACCTTGTTTAGTATGTTTTACCTTTATTGATTAGTATGTTGTATTCATTTTTAAAAGCTAATTGATCTGAATCTGATTCTTGAGCCTAAATGTGAGTGCAGACTCTTCCTACGGCCTTCAGATAATATGACAACTCGGAGGATGCTTATGTTCTGAGTCATATATGACTGGTATGGACATTTCTTGTATATAAACACGTAGTAGAATCTTTAGAATATTTGTTTCATGTAAAGTTTTCCGCTAAAAATGTTACCAACATCCATCTATCTTCGGATCAGCGTTTACTCAGATACGTCTAATCCTGCCAGATAAGCACCCCACCCTTGGCGGCTATTAACCCTGATATAATCACCATTGTCTTTGCCCTTTCCCACAATCAGTGGAATTAGGGAGGGTTGCTCAAGAGGGTACCGGTGCTGACGGCTTTTGTAAGTATTGAGGAATTTGATAATGTTGGGAGCTGTTGCGCTTTTTTTGCATTTCATAATCTGGCAACGTACAGTAAATTAGTATAGAGGTAGTATGTTGAGGCTAGAGAGCAAAAAAGAACCTGTTAAGAAGAGAAAACTGAAAAACCGGTGGAAATAGTAAATTAACTATAGCATATTATATTATGATGATATACAAGGCATTAGGTACTTATAAACTTGAACACTGGTGAACTGGCTCAAGATTTTCCCAAGAATTCGCCCTGTCTCTTGTCACTATTTTAACAATTTACAATTTATAAAATTTTAATAGAATTTTATAAGTAGAGGAGACAGTGTGTAAAGAAACCCTGTCCTATCCGTGAGTGTTATTAGCTAGGTTCGATTATATTATTATATTAGGTATATTATATTAGGTTCGATTTATGTTATTATTTTTGGATAACGAAACTTGCAAAGTCCTGATCCACACAAAGATTAGCTGTGTCGTGATTACCATGATACCACATCAACAAATATGGAACAAATATCGGCAGGTCATGCAAATATTCTCGCTATGAATTCGAACCCCACTTCGTCTCAGCCACTGAGTTCATAAAAATAAAGATGCAATGTCAATTGACACATACGTTTTTATACGGTACAAAGAAGTGTAGCAGAAGTGTAGACCTACCTATGTATATTTTATCTGTCCTAACTGCTACAAAAATAAATCTAATTGCTAGTGCGGCAGGAGAAGTAATTTCTTCTCTGGTGATAAGTTTTGGAGCCAATGCCTTTCGATAATGGCCTTAGTGCGAAGTATAGTTTTAAGTATTTTTTTATAATCGTGAGTAATTTACTCGAATAAGTTAAATGAACCACAAGCAAGTATCTAAACTCACAAGCATCTGCTACGCAAAAAAGAGCGCGTGGCACAGTACACTTTAACTAAATCGAGAAATATTTCCGTCGTTTCCCACAAACCGCAACTCGATAGCATCAATACGTCATTTATCGATAACTTTAGAATCGATACTTTGATAATGAGTGACGTTCTCAGGAACCGCGGGGTGCTTGGGGGTGAGTATCTTCGTGTGAGATCTGGTTTTACAAGCCAATAAGTTAAATGGCAATGTAACAATTGCTGCCAAATTGTTACGGTCTATGGGTTACAATGGATGCCGTTGTAATTGCTTTTGTATTGACTGTTCAATGCGTGTTTCTTATTGTGGATGTTCAAGAATTCAGATCAAATCTTAGATTTTTATAGTTGCGGATACATATATAGTTAATAGAAATCACTTTTTTCTTCGTTGAGCCCCGAAAATTTCATAAAGATCGAGAATGAGAAACGTGTTCAAATAAATGCCTCTAAAATAACTTTACGAACTACGAAAAAAACCATAACGGAAAACACCTAAGGAAAGCACAGGTTTGATGTTATGACTCTGAATTCTTCTGGGGAGAAAACATTGCATACCCGACATTTTACTGATACTCTACACATTTTCTTATTAAAGATTTTTCCCGGAAACTGATCAACACGAGTATACCTACAAGAGCATTGCAGCTTCTGGCAGTAGGTACAAAGGGCGGTGCAGGTGGCCGACACACGATATCCCATTGATGGACGAGCTCGTCTCCACCGATTGTCTCCTTTCAATAGAATTCCTCGCAGACAACGCACACCCCGCTACTAATTAAATGTGATCAAAGAGTATGTAAGATCTAAAAGTACGTAGAGAGAAATAATGCCTACTAGATTGTAATGCCTAATGATCAAACTATCACACTAATTCACACTAATAGGTATTATAAATGCGAAGGTTTGGATGTTTAGATGTTTGGATGTATGTTTGTTCCTCTATAATTCGACAAACACTGAACCGATTTGGCTGAAATTTGAAACATAGATAGATAAAAACCGGGAATAGGACACAGGCTACTTTTTATCCCGAAAAAATGCGCGGTTCCCTTGGTATAAACAACAAACAAAATAGTAGGTATAAAAATAGAAGCCGCGGGCGTCAGCTAGTATTCGATATAATGCTGCTAACAGACGTAAGCTACTCGTATTTTGATTGAGGGCTGTAAAATGAATAATATTATTCACTAGCTGCTGCCCGCGGCTTCGCTCGCGTGGTACCCAGATAAAAAGTAGCTTAAGTTACTCTCCAGCTCTCCAAATATCTCCACACGAAAAATCACGTCAATCCGTCGCTCTGTTTTGACGTGAAAGCAGGACAAATAAACAAACAAATAAACACACTTTCACATTTATAATATGGGTACGGATATCTTATACCTACCTGTCTAGGTTCTAGATATAAACGATATTATTCATTTTAAATCGTTCTTTTTTTACTTTAGACAAGGTACTCATCGCCCCACTGCAGTGCAGAGCAAAGGCCTCGCTCCTTTTTCACACCGATATCTTGAGCCAAATGTTAGCTAGCCAAAACATCCGTGGCAATAAAGCCTATTTTGTGATTTCAAATCACAAAATAGGCTTTTTTGTGATTTGAAATAACAAAATAGGCTTTGCTTTCAAATGTGGGCTACTTCTAATACAGAACAGTGTTGGCCTGAGATGTATTCTTAACTTTCTTACCCATAGGATGCGTACACCGGCAGTATTTGAATGGGTTTTTCGTTTCGTTAAGTTTATATGCACCATGTCCTATCTATGTTTTATCAACAAGTTCATCACTAATCGGTGAGTCATCTTGCGTGTGCGCACAAAATGCGTTCGCGTTCAAACGAAATGAAAAGCGTTTTGTGCGGTATCCCATCTCATTGAGCGCATGTGCGCACAAAGCCTTCGCCAGCTTTTTGCATTGATTTGCTCTATTTATTGATGTCTGTTGTGATTTGCACTATCTATATCTACCATGTATTTCTGAATTGATATCAGTCTTTTCATATTTGTATAGGTTTCCCCAATGTCACGAGCCATCTGTTTAGGTTCTTTCAGACAACGTAGACGTTTTATGTTAACCTATAGCTATGAGCTAAAGTATACTCTAAAATAAGAGGAAGGAAAGACGATAACCAATAAAACATAAAATAACCGTTTAAAGAACTTGATGAATAATCCATTGCATCATTGACGGTGATCCGTTGAGCTCAACGATGTCATTTCTTCACGCGTAAATGTATTTCCTTGAATGATAAGTCATTACAATCATGGGGGTAAAGGTGTAAAGAGTATTTTTATAATTGTCATGTCTTAACCCCCAACCTCCTTAGTTGTTAGCACGCGGACCCGTATCGTTTGCCTGATTTGCAGTTGACCAGTTGACTTCACCAAACTGTTGAATATTACCATGTTGTCATTAGTATCGGCTATTAATGCTAAGATCATAGGCATAGGGGCAGGCAATTTCCACGGCAGCTGCCCACCTATCAGTGCAAAAACTTTTCTACAAGGAAAGCCACCTGCGTGATTCGTTCTTACCTATTTCTAAGTCTTATGTTTTATCATTATATCTCATGTTTTACTCATCGATTTACTATAATGTGTGAAATGTGTGATGCGAATGATTGATGATCGTTTACTTAGTTTGCCGGGAGTATTGTTGGATGAGCAGACTGTGGACTAAATTACTTTTTAGTGCGTTCTAATGACCTACAAAATAAATTACTTTCTTTCATATAGAGGGAGGCTTTCATCTAAACTTTATCGGTTCAAATACTAACAGACTAATTACACCATTTCTCAAACAGAAGAACAATCCAAAGTTCTCAAAGCTGCCTCTATTTGAAAAACGAATACTTACGGGATTCGATGAACATCATCAAATCAAAATAAAGGGAAACCAAAAATAACACAAATTGTGTGTTGTTAACCGTAAAACATTGCACTTCCCACGAGATTGCGAAACGTTTATTTTTAAAAGCTGAATTGTATTATTTTCATAATAAGTTTAAAACGTTTTTGCCTTCCTCGCGAGGATACGGCTATTATCACATTGGCGCCCATTATGTAATATCCACTCTATAAAATCGCGACAACTGGTTTCTCCTGTATTGCTAGATGATCGTTATCAGGGTTGTCACTTGTTTACAAGTTTATGAAAAAAAAGCAAAGATCTAGTCTAATTATCTAGCTAGCTAGACGTTTTCAAATACAAGTAAATATGTTTGAAGTTAAATTATGTAAGTATTAAAGTTTAAAAAGGTGTTTATACACATAAATAATAATATACTCACTACTAGATTAGATTAATTTTGGACTAGATCCAAAAAATATCACGCTGTCCAAGTATCTTCAATAACTAAGTATTCTAGTCACAGAAGGTGTAGAGAAAGATTGATGTACTGCTCGTATGCAACAAATAACTGCAAGGAATTGTCTTTAGTGTTATTTTTCTTTTTTACATCAATGTGAGTGTGCGTGTGATTTATATGAGCTCGATATGTAAGCGACAACCCTAGCCGGCCACGTGGAGATTGCCTAGCACCTGTTAGCTAAATATACAGCGAGTGCAATCATCTCGCACATCTGCTAATATTACGCAATGACTATGCTTTATAAAGTGTCCTGCACCAGATGTGCCAGTGCTTTGAACTTGAGATTTTATGGAACTGCTCATTAAAAGAACTGGATCTCAGTATAGATATTGCAATAAACAGTAAAGATACTTGCATTTGTCAATGCAAAGTCAAAAGCATCCGCAGTATGCAAAGCCTTCGTATGGTTTGGCCATAAACGATCTGAAATTACATTATCATACAATTTAAATCAATCAATCAATTTAATTTTTTTATTTATAATTTACAATCAGGATTACTAACATGTAAGTAGTTAAAATAATCAATAAAAGTCACTTTTAAAGTAAGTAAGTATTTAACTTTAAAAATAAAAAGATTAATATAAGTTTTTCTACGAAGGGGTTTTACTGTTCCTATAGAACTATTCCGTCTGCGACTCAGAAGAAAAAATAACTTGTTCTTAGCTAATAGTAAATAGATTGTGAACATGCAATATTTATTCGTATTTATTATGTAAAGTGGTTTACAGATTGTAGAGCGGATGTAAAGGTGCTGTTTACTGGAGCTACGAGTTCATGGCGACAAATCATGAGCAGAAATGAATTCCGCAGTCTCAAACTAGTTCTTGACACGCATGTGGATGCATTTTTTGTTTATATCTACAAGTACTTACATATATTCTCAAAGAATGACCCTGAGATTTGTTGTGTTTATACTTTTGTCACCTTTTGTTAAGTACATCCGTACCCCTATTATAAATGTGAAAGTGTGTTTATTTGTTTGTTTATTTGTCGTGGAATGACGTCAAAACGGAGCGACCGATTGACGCGATTTTTTGTGTGGAGATAGCTGGAAAGCTGGAGCCTAACATAGGCTACTTTTTATCCGGGTAACACGCGAGCGAAGCCGCGGGCAGCAACTAGTGTAGTATAAATTGGTGATTCTCTGGGGACTCTTGTACTGAAAACTAGTGTAGTATAAATTGGTGATTCTCTGGGGACTCTTGTACTGAAAGTACCTTGAATGATCTAGGCTACAACACATCTCAAGGCTAGCTATTTTTGGCAATTCATCTCCTTTAATATATTTATACTATCGAGTATGAAGTCAATAAAGTTAGAAAATAGGATATGGCGATGGCAATAAATAAAATTCATTAATTTTCATATTGTGAAATGGCCTATTCAAGGTTTCAAAAACGATGTTCATAGAACAAAGTAATTGTAGCTTTTCGAAAACTAGTTACCTACGAGCGAAAAACCTGAATTATGATAAATAATTGAAAAACTAAATTACTCCTCAAGGTGTAGAACAATTTTTTAATTAAGTAATTTACCTGTAAGTCAAATACACAATAATGATTAATTCTCTGAGGCATAAATCTAGATGTGGGCTACTAGAATAATATATTTTTCCATAGTAGCTACACTTAGGGACAACAGAGTATGAACAGACAATTGATGAGATGCCCTCAACAAAAGTGGTCTAAAATTAGAGAATTTAAACTGGGTGAACTTTGGGGATTTACCTACTTTGTTTTTGATACCTACCACGATTGGTGAAAATTTATGAAAAAACTCGATATTTCAGAGAATTTTCTGTTATCGAATAGCACAAAGGTCTTTAATACGTAAATAAAAATCTTTATTACGTACTTCCTAATTTTTTGCTTTTTTATTATTATTTTTGACAAGGTAAATACTGCTTTTTTCATTAATGAGAAAATACTACTTCACTATTCCGCTCTTGAATGTCGTAAATGAATTTTATCTTTTAGTACTCGTATTAAGTATCTTTTTATCTTTATCTCTTTTATGTGTCTTTTCATACTTTCCCGTACCAGCGTAATTTGCATATAGATGCTGGACGCCCCGGGTAGCCGGCACCGGCCTTCCGGAAACCGGGATGTGTACTACTTACGGTTTTCCCGAAACCTTCCTAAATTCTTCTAGAAAACAAATTCGCGCTGCTGGCCTGTGCAGTGTGCTGATATTATTTCTCTGTTGTAAAACTCACAAATGCGACGCATCTGCATATTCTACGACGTTACGATCATCATGTTCGTAAAAACACCATTGTCTCACTCGGTGGTCTCAGAGTCGTGAGTAAAATCGCACATAACTAGTTATTTAATTAAAAACGTTTGTGCTAATAATCAATTCCATTTTGCAATCAGTAGCAAAAATAATGATCCAACAAGTTATGACTACGTTTTATTATTTGTGCTAAAATTATATGAGATAAGTTGTTTACAAGATGTAGTTTACAGTTTAAAAGTTTCTTGTGAAGGAGTTTTTAACGGAATACAAGTCTCTATGTTTGCACAAAATATCGTAGGCACAAAAGATAATTAACAAATGCTTAGTTAGTGACTACTATGGCAGAAATGTGTCATGTTTCTTATAAAGAGTCAAAACTTAATGGTTTTATGAGAATTTATTTGTGTTCGCATTAGGTTTTCCCTCGACACGTGTGTCTAATTGTGCGCCCGCATCCACTGATTCGCGGCAGTAGGTACCGTTACAGCTTCCTTCACCAGCCCTTCGACAACATCGCCTATTCGTTTCTTTATTTAAACTGATGGCTTATTCTGCCACTGTCAAGTTGTATAGAGAATTAAAATAAAAAATGTGGAATGCTTCAAGATTTTGCATGTCATCCCTGTGCAACGTCCACGCTAATCTTACTTCAACCCGTTCATTGGTAAAACATTGAGTAAGTACTTATATTATACTCATTATATAAAGCGGAAGAGCTGTTTTTGTTTGAACGCGCTAATCTCAGGAACTACTAGTCCGATTTGAAAAACACATTATATAAAGCGGAAGAGTTGTTTTTTGTTTGAACGCGCTAATCTCAGGAACTACAAGTTCGATTTGAAAAATTATTTCTGCATTTGATAGCTAAACTCTTGAAGAAGGTTATAAGCTACTTTTCATCATCATCATCACCATCCCTATACCATCACTACGGGGGCAACGCCGCGAGGGCGCTGCTAGTCAATAATAAAGTCTGTGATGTGACTTGTTGTGAAATAAAAAAATATATGTGTACAGTAGGAAACAGTATAATAATGTTCACAAATTAAATTATAAAAATTGTAAATGAAGAAAGAATACTGTCTTTGCATTTGTTTTAAAAAGTGTTTGCTCTTAATTTTTCCAAAGTTTTGCAGTTTTTTTCCAAATTCTTTCTTCGCGTCAATTTTTCACTCAAAGCAAATTCAAATATAAGAGAGTGCAAAAATGGTAGACAAATGAGTGATAAGCAATTTCAACCGAATAATAAATAAAATGACAACAAGTTCAAAGATCAGATCAGGATCAACATCAATGGATCAGTGTCCAGTGCAAAAATGGTAGACAAATGAGTGATAAGCAATTTCAACCGAATAATAAATAAAATGACAACAAGTTCAAAGATCAGATCAGGATCAACATCAATGGATCAGTGTCCATGTATGGAAGCCGGGTGTATCATGGCGAGAGACCACCTGGGCTAGAGTGTACACCTTTTTGTCACCGCTTAGATAACGTAAAAACATAGCTTTACCTAATACGGATACAGATAGATGGTAAGATTTAAGAAATAAATGCTAAGATGTATTTTGATTTAGATGTACGATTGTAATAAAAATATTGTACACAAGGTTAAATTCTACATTTACTTCCATAAATTCGATAAATAATATAATAATAATAAAAAAAACTAAAAATCAGGAGAATTTTCTAATTAAAAATACATTATTATACGGACAGCGTAATTCGGATTCGTTTACCTATATGTCTAACGTGCCTGGAAAATGATTACTAAGTATTACGTTTTCCTAATATGCTAATAGCTTAAATGGCTGTGATATGTCTGTCGTTTCTAAAACTCTTTATCAAACAAATAGAGAAGACAAAAGCTTTGAATCCTTGTGCCAGATTCACGAGCTAATTGCATCGCACGTATGAGATAAACTCATTAAGCAAGGATAGCCAGATTCCGTACTGCTGAGCTTATCTGTAGCGGCTGCTCGGCTTGTCATGAGCTGAGAGGTTGCGATAGCGGAAGTTGATCTATTTGTACTGATAGCGCGTTCCTGAGTTACATACGTTGAACACTCGTACATTGGATACGCGTTTCTACAGGGACAACTACGGACCGCCGCAAACCTGAACGCTAGATGAATCAGATCTTTTTAAATTTTAACGCTATTGAAATCCACTTAGACTGAATACTTTTCCAACGGGTGTAGCATTACTTGTAACAACGAACTTAGTAGGTAGAACTTATTTTGATAGTTGATTGAAATGTCTAATGCCATATTGAATGCTGATGAGATGTATGTTCTAAGTAGGCCACATTTTGAATAATCGATCATAGGATCGTGGTGGATGGCACAAACTTAGGGAGGCCTATGATCAGCATGCGAGATCAAATTGAGAATAATGATAACTTTAATGATATTGAATTCACTTTTAAATATCAAAACCAAACACCAGACTTCCTGAAACTACCTGAAAATGATTAGAATTCTAACCAGATAGCAACTACTTGGCATACTTTATTTGCCAAATAAATCGCTCCGTTCCTAACCATATGCACAGTAGAATCCCCGTACAAAGGCCTTTGACGGTAGCGGGGGAGGCAGGGCGGGCGGCCCGCATGATCGCGCGATCGCCGACCCATTTGCGCCTCGTTACACGCAGATAGCACCAAACAAAACACCCCAAGTAATTAGGGAAAGCCTTTTCCAGATACCGTAAGCACTGGCGACTTTTCATGTGTGCTTACCTCGTATCTTTGTGAACGAACAAACTGAGATGATGTTCTTATGTTGAATATAATGTATGAAGTCAAAGAAATTGTGAAATGATTATTTTTCTTTTGAATATAATGTTACACAAACTACGAAAATAGTAACATGACTTTATTATTTAAATGTAAAGTTATCCGCATTGGATTATTATGAGGGAAATGAAGTCGTAGGTAACTGTTGTTTGTATGATAAACGTTATAATTTTTGAATAAGGATTAAAATGAAATTACTTAATTAAAATTGAAGAAATAAAATGAATCAAAATTGACCCTCAAATGCTGTACAATACATATTATGCTGTAGGTATAAAGGTTTTATTTCAAGGCTTGCGATATACAAAATGAAATTGATACGAGGAATAATGATGTTACCTACTCTGAAACGAAACGAATCTATCTAAAACTTTAAAAACAAAAGCAATATTTCCATATAAATTTTATTCATTTAATGTGAGTACCTACTTTTAATCCTGTTCCTTTCCAAAGTACCAATACGTATCATTATTTGAAAATACTTAAATAAAACTCGGATTAAAACTCTGCTATAAAACCTGCAATAGTTTTATTTGTCAATAGAGTCCAAATAAAGCAAAACCGGGACAATAGAAAGTGAATTTTTATTTCCCATAAAAATAAAAATAGACAATGGAAGGCGCAAGGTGTTTTCATACCACATTTATGTCTTTACTATTTCTGTCCGTGGTTTGAGAAAGGCTCTTTGTTTTCAACACATCGGATATTTAGCAAATGGCTTAGTATTAGTCGCTAACCGCATTGCCACGAGTGTTTGCTAGGAAATTACCAAAGATATTAATTTTAATGCGTCATTTGAAACGAGACCACGTCGTGAAAAGATAAATTAAAAATAAATCTCTCTTTTGTAGCGGTCGGCACTTGTAAAACCCATCAAAATACAGCGCTCATATAAGTACATGGCAGCTATATATTATAGCAGCTAATATTATATGGACATGGAATTTCAACATCTCAACTATCGTTTTAAGATTTATGGAAAAATCTTCATAGTTTCCAAGCAGAGGTGCTCACATCTTTATATATTCGAGATCTGTTTGATGATGTCTAAAGGAGTGTTGAGGTCACGCTCATAATGTAGGTATTTAACGTTATTAGTACTTACGTATAATTATTAAAAATGGACAGGGACTTCGAAAAATTAAAAAATGATAAACAATTTACAAAAGGACCACTCAATGATGATGAGGACAATATGGTCAGTCCGTAAATAAATTACTTCATCAATTAAGTTAAACCAACGCGCAAAGGACCGAGAAAAACCGAATGTAAATTATATACCGGAAAAACATACAAAAGTATATTATCGTACCAAGGTAGTAGGTACCATAAATATTTTTCAGGACTATCTTAAACGCTAATTACGCTAATTTACGATTATTACTAACCATTCTAATTGTTATTACTTATCTAAACTGCCTTCGAGTTTCCTAGTCTAGAATACTTTTGTGATGATGCCTACTCTGCTGCGATTGGTTGCCGAGGAAAATCAATAGAGCGCAGACCTAGATTGGCTGAAACACAGAATAATGCTGCCTACCATGCACCTATAGCGGAAAACAAGTTCGCATTGGGTATATCAATAATACGTTTTAATTGTACCTAAATGTAATTCACCGCCTGGAAGCGTTATAAATAAGGTAAAATGAAGTAGGGAGGTATCCATAGAAAAATAAGAAGGTAAGGTAGAGTAGGTAGAGCGAAATGAAAAATACTTAATTGGTGCAATTCACATTTTCAATAGAAGATCTTAGATCTTAGGCACATATTTTTTGCAATAGCCTCCGCCTTTCTCCTTAAATTATTTATGTGTCATTAATGGAGTTTCATGTACCTTTGTGTGGTCATTCTATTTGCTTTGTATTTTTTTAGCAATTTCGATATCGTCAAAATTCTTAACAGAGCGTTTAAGATTAACTAGTGGGTATGCAGCTATACCTACGTCTCTTTATTTTTGTTTTTTTTTGGTGGTATTAATCTTACTAAGACATGGACGACCTACGTACATAATTGGTATTTTTAGCCAGATGGTTTTTGGTGGCTACCGAAACACTTAGGTATCTGTTTGTTTAGTAAGTGCCTAAGTTAATAAAGGGTTGAAATGACAGAAACTGCTTATTATCTCCATTTGTGTTTCATCGCATGCAATATTCATAGCTCACTCATCGTAACAATTATGTAAATTCCGTGGATGCAATATGGTCTGTGAATTGCTACCTTATCGTCATCAGCACGCGACGTTTTATTAAATTGTAGGCTATTGTTATATTTAAACTGTGTAATTTTGAATTAAAATTATATTTATTTGAATGTTCAAGATTTTGAATTGTGTTTGTACAATTTCATTATTTATATGAAAACATAATAAATAGATAGACAAGTGGCAAAATAAAAAAAACGCATTTACTGTATTTACGAGGTGCATTTCTGTGTTTACCCCGAAAGTCCTCTTCAGATTTTCCTCCTCTTATAAAGATCCTCAATAAATTTTTATAGAACCACATCGAAAGTAGGTACTTATAACCATTTTAAACAAAGAAAGAATCATCAAAATCAGTCCACATTTGACGGAAACATCGGCGGACATACTTACCTACATAAAAAACATACATTCAGAGTCAAACATTTCCTTTTTTGAAGTCGGTTGAAAATTATATGGCAAGGGAATACATCTGTCCTGTTTAAAATATCATACATACAATTACGCCTCTTCCTCATAGGGGTAAGCACAGACTACAGACTTCCACTTGCTACGATCCTGAAACACATCTTTCCTTTCACTCACTCTTTTAAGATTCTTCATACAAGCTCGAAGCTCGACATAAAAATATCATATTACTTATATGCTTAAAATTCATTCTTTGAATGTTAAGATATTTTAATTGCATTAAAGATCATATATAATTCCTTCTTACAACAATGGGTTAACATAAATGACAAACCTACAAACTTCTTGAAGTTCCGGAAGATCCTGACTACTGATTTGACTTTGTTTCTTAGTTCTAAAGTTACCAGCTTATTTGCACTCCAAGGTTTGTGTGCAGAGGAGATACGGATGACCACAATGAGGCCTTGAGAGTTCAAGAAGTCTTCCATCTCAGGTCTTTGCTCCTGATTTACTGCCTCCGAAAACCGCAGGGATTCAATGTGCCTTTGTTGCAACAACTTTTTATTGAATAATAAAATTTCTACACAAAATGGAACCACTTTATAGGTCAATAATTTTAACTGCTGATGTTTATGTTCGATTTTTGAGGAAGAAAACACTAGCCGATGATTAGAATTAAAAATTGATAATTTCATTTTTTTAAACTGTGACATGAAAAAAAACCTGGAAGAATTTAGATAGTATTCTTTTTTTGAATTTGATTTAAATTCTTTTGAACATATCGAAAAAGTTTTCAATAATACACTAAACAAAAGAGGATGACATCAGTGGCCACAAAATTAGTGGCGTGACGATAAAAATGTAAAAGGTAAAACACAGTTTGTGCTTTAGATAACATCGTATGGTAAAAGCGAACACGGAGATAATGACTCGATGAATAATAATGAGTTTTGTAAGTGTGAATCACCAAATATATTTAAATTGTTATCAATTAAAAGCAATATAATAGCGATTTGAGTCGCGTGGGCTCTGGCCATATGGCGCGAAGCACGGGAGCTTATTTGTGGCTACGAGACGTGCGGTGTACCTACGTTTTACTTCGAACTGTTTCATTTGTGCACACTTCATTTCACTCAACTTAGAATATTTCAGTAAAGTTTTGTTCTTACATTTATTTTTTAGATTAGTTTGATACTAGTTTGTACCTACTAAAGTAGAAACTAATTCATATTACATTAGGTATTTACCTAAATGATTGTATCACATTACAAAAAATATTATTATTAGGTAAGTAAGTAGATACCTACTTGTAGGATATATTTTAATCTACAAGACATAAAAATACCTTTCAAACTGTGATTTCAAAATCGTCTGCGTGTTCGGAGCGGGGCGTTCGGTAGCGGTGTCTGAAATGTTCGCAAACGTAAGCGTTGATGTTTTCTATGCAATCAATACACAAGAGAACATCATCCTTGAAGCGGGTGCGGGGCAGCGCCAACAGCTACCTGAAATTAATAGCGGAGAGGATGGAAGGGGATGGATGGATGGATTTATTATAATTATAACTAAAAACTAATGCTTGTCAAACTCACGGCTTTTATAGCCTCTCGGCTCATGTAAATTTGTCGAGCTCAATTGAAGTTAATAGGTACATCGGAGGGCGACCAGCTGACGGAGGTGTGAGGGAATGCGCCCTCCCTCGGACAATTGACGGTCAAATAAAAAAAAATACAGTCTGGGAGGGGCATTTATTATGATAGGTTTTGATGACAGCGTGAAGTGGTAGTGAAGTTATTTCAACATGTTCTTTATTGTAAAAATCTATAAAAAATTGTTTAGGGAATAACAAATTTTAAGATACCTAATGTCAAACAGACCATGATTAAGCAAAAAAAAAAAAAACAAAGAATAAGCAAAGCGTCGGCCTTCACAAGGTTTGCCAGGTGATTGACTATACGAGAGTAAGAAAAAACCAGATAGAACAAAACATTTGCATTTGGATGAAGAGTATGTTCATGAATGTGTAGGGGCTTAAACTCTAGAGGGCAAGCGTCATGAATGTTAAACAAACAGATAGCGCCCGGCTTTGCTTCCCCTCGCGAGCTAATGCCGATGATAGCTCGCAATTGATGTTATTTCCCTAAAGTGGGGAATACTTGAAATACAATAAACTGTGGCCTTCGTTTGGTGGGGGTTTGTCATACGTAGAATTCAGAGTGTGATGTTGTATAGTGTTAGTAAGTATTAGTAATAAAAAATGATTAAAGTGATAATTATCTACCTATACTTACCTAATCTTATTGAATTTAATGCTTTTGATGGAAAAAAATATTTCGACGGCTAGGCTAGTAAACAATCAGAGTAATTAATAATTATATTAAAAACCAACGACTTTGTAGGTGATTCAACTGTTTGTTCGATTAAGAAATGGAATTTGTAGGTAAAGTCAATTTTTGAACCACCACTAGTAGGTATATTCATCCATTTCTATTAACAATGATAAAATTAAGTAATTCATTAAACTAAGTAAGTATATTTTTATAATATCTGAAAGAAATGATACATCCTAATACTTTAATGGACCACCATACCTGTGCAGCGCGTGGCGAAGCCAGCTGTCCAAGCCGATAACAATCTGACAACCATCAACTAATGTCGCACGTGCAGGCATTAGGAACCAGGAAGCGAAGCAGTGGTCGCAGAAGCCATGGTAATATTGGTAATGTAATTAAACAACCTCCTTACTGGCCATTTTAAACTTTTTGAAAATGGGGAGCTACCAAACTTTTTGAGTGTGTTCCAATTTCAAAATGAGATCGAATCTTGGCGCGTTTTTTTTTTAAATTTTTTCTAACCATTTTCCTGGACTTGCTTTTCTAACTTTTTTGATGATTGTTTTAAATTAAATTATTTTGTGTTGCTAACGTAAGTAGTTACGAATAATTTTGCAAGGTTAGAGACTGTAATTCTCCAAACAAGCTAGCAGAGGAAAACGTCAGGTAAGCGTTTCATCCTCTCATTGACTACGGTCTAGTGTTTATTTATAGTTAATAATCTAAGGTGCAGTTGCTATTTATACTGCTGCGGCTACAGATAAATTTAGTAGAAATGTCTAGATTTAATTCCTAGTACGTGAACGCAGCTGTTATATACCACCTGCCTACCTAATGCTTTAACAGAATCTCTAATGACATTAGAAATTTAACCGGTGTCGATAAAAACTCAAATAAAAACTCGAACTTACTAACAATTACCTTAGTTACAATGTAAGTACCTAGGTACCATCTTTTTTCAACAAAGTTAGATCTATTTATAATAAAGGTAGTAGGTACCTACCTATTGTTTATTCTGTAACAAAGGTTTGTGTTGTGTCGTGTGTCCGTTGGTCGTAAGACGAAAGTTAAAAGTTGCATTTGCCACACAACGGTAGCATTAAAATCTTAGATGATACCTAATGTTTGTTGTTTCTATTTACTTAATGCAAAATGTAGTTTCAAGAGTCTGCTGTCCCTCTAATGTCCATCCATACCAGAGTACACTAAAAATTAACATAAAAATGCTTACAAACTTGCTTTTTTCTAATGGTGCTAGTATGCCTCCGATATTGATAAAATATGGTAGAGCGAAGTGTGTTTATGGTTTTTATTAAAGCAGCGATATTTTTTTTTTCTCCAATCTCCAATCTGCAATCTCCCGATTGCTGTCCAGAGAAAAAAAAAGTCGAAGATCAAGTCATGATTTACATTTTGTTGTTACAGAAAGGAAGATTGCAATATCGCTGCTTTAATAAAAACCATAAACACACTTCGCTCTACCATATTTTATCAATATCGGAGGCATACTAGCACCATTAGAAAAAAGCAAGTTTGTAAGCATTTTTATGTTAATTTTTAGTGTACTCTGGTATGGATGGACATTAGAGGGAAGAATGCCATGTAACCACGAGAATGTTGAATTATGAAGGTAAATGATAACCTAACGCTATCCAAAAGCTAAAAGCTAACGCTAACCAAAAGCTAAAAACTAAAAGCTAAGGGAATGTACACATTGCGTTTTCTGCAGCGCGTTTTTGAGCTGCGCGTTTGTATCGATACAAACGCGTGTTCGCAACGCGTTTTTTTTCATACAAAAGCGAACCGGGAGGGGGGCTGCGCGTTCATCGCGTTCGTATCGATACAAACGCGCTACAAAAAACGCAATGTGTACACTACCTAACGCAAACAAATGATGGATGAATAGTGTAAGTGTAAATTATGTTTTAAATAAGAAATGAGTGAGTGAAATCACGACTGATATGGAAGATGTTTTAAAGACGGACCCCACATAGATAGAGCGACAAAGGCAGTCAAAAGAAAATTTAGTCATCAACTCAATTAGATGATCATTTCGTTTATCATTTCATATAACACAAATAACTTAGGAACGAGCAGACATAATGATCCCAAAGTAAAATAACGATTAAAGATGTTTTCTAAACCGTGAGCTCTAAATGGTGGAGGAAAACATCGTGAGGAAACCAATTAGCGGAGATTGGCTTGCAACGTGTCACGTATGGAATGCTAATTTCTGTGGATATGTTAGGTAATGATTAATATTTATTTGAATAATCCTCTGACCACCTCCTTAGACATCTTCAAAGGATCCTAAACGCTCTACCGCACCTTGGAGGTACAATCATGATTCTGTTTTTTAATTTTTTCGTTTTAAATTTTAGAAATACTTACTTAGATATTTTGTTCTCCTAGCTAGTCCATGATACTAGATTTGTATTTCAATGTAACATGTTTATTCAAGATGTTATCGGAGATATGACAAGTAGAATGTTCACTTAGTTAATCTGTTTATTACGATAAAGGCGCCCGATCCAGGTGGCCCGCATCCTTGCAGATAACAGCTGTTAGAGCCAATGGTCTGTGACACTGTCACTGATATTTTTATTCCTATTTCCTTGGATAATTGCAATGATGGCTTATGTAAAACGGATAACATGTTTATATTATTTTAACCTGCAAAGATAGTGTATATCGATAGAACTAAGTTCAAAATTAAACATATCTTAGCTCTGATGAAAATATTTAAAAACTTTTGAGTGTTACGAAATAAACAAAAAAAATTTGTTCAAATAAATCATAGTTAGGGTCTAAATTTTCAAAATAAAGGTAGTAAAGCTTGTGGAAGCGTAATTTAACTTTTTAAAAATTTAATTTATTTAATTGAATTTGAAATCAAACAAATTAATTATTCTGAGACGTGTTAGAAGAAGTTTATTCAAATCACGAATGAATTAAAATTATCTTACAATGCTAGGGCCGGACGACACAACTTGTGTGGGCGGCGGAGATAAACTTCCCGGTGGCCGGGCAAAGAATGCCAGCTTGCAAATTATAGAGCGATAGGGCTCTCTACCGGGAACATAACTCCTCCCTCCTCAAGCGCGAAATTATCGGGTCTCACGGATGGTGTGGTCCGATTATTTCGCCAATACACATAGCGATACACAAATAAACTAATAAAAACAATGATTAAAATTAAGTACAATAGGAGGGTGCCTAAACTAACACTTTTTACGGTTACGCCACTGAACTCATTTTCACTTTCACTGAACGCATTGTCACTTAGTTTCAGAATTCGGGAAAACTGTTTAATTTCATCCAGGTCGATGTTTTTGACGTTGACAGTAGCCAATGATGTAGAATTCATAGATTTCCACTCTGGTAGAGTTACGATTGGAGTAATCTTGAAATGGAATTTCCCTGCAATTGTTCTGCGATAGCTTATTTTATTGTTATCCAAATGAACCTCACAACCTTCAGTTGTTTCTATTATATAAGTACCATGCAGTAGTTTCTTAACGTTATCATGGCTGCATTTCTCTACTAAAACAGTTGGTTTTTGTGTAAAGACGATCCAGCTATCCAAGCTTATTCTCTGCACCTTGGTGTTTTCAATCTCTACAGCGTATGGTACACATGAGGTAGTATTTTCCTTGAATTCCAAAAGCTGCTCTGCACAGGTTTGCGGTGCGAACTGAGCCACATTGTCATCATTGCAAAAGAAAGTGTTATCCTCAGCAATCTTCTCGCATGGCTTAGTGATCGGCAAGTACTTTGAATCTTTTGCCAAAAGGTAAGGGAATTCGGGGAAAATTACAACTGTTTTGTTAATGGAATCTTTGTAAATAGGTAGTGAGTAAATTTTGTAGTAATAGTATACATTTTTATCTGTGAGTGGAACTTCTAATATGAACGTTATCTGGTTTTCCTTTACATAAGCTTTAACCGTAATAAGCCTTTCTAATTTTAACAAATTACTTTCTTCTACTTTATAAACTAATCCATTTACTTGCTCTACAGATTTAAGTAAATCTAATAATTCTGTTGAATTTATAATAGACTGATGTAGTACAGATACTCTACTAAATGCCAAAGCTGTCTCTATTTCATTTAGCGTTACATAGATAGTTCGGAATGTACTTAAAAACGTGTCAAACATATTTGATGCGTAAGTGAGATAGAGGCAGGTGTTTTCTTTAAATGCTTTATATTTAATTAATTCTTCAATAACTTTCAATCGTTTATCTAATATTATTGTATTTTCATGTAGGGTTTCTGTACTATTCACAAAGTTATCTAACATCCTGGTGATCAGAGTTACCTTTTTATTAAGAGCCTTTTCTTTGGAATTAATTTGTGAAATAAGTGAATCATATTTTAGAGCGTCCTCATAATCTAAATTTCCTGAAACTGCTTTAATCAATGAGCCAAGAGGATTTATCAAGCCTCTTCTAAACCTATTACGTAATGGAACTAACTGATGAAATTTCACTACAGTTATGTTACGTATGTACTCAGTTTGAGTCCTTATGCCGAGAAATTCATTGACAAAGGATTCATGAGAATCAACTAACCTAACAAACTCATTGTACTTTAACCTATGGAACTCTAAGTCTCTACTAATACCACTTAAGTCTAATATCTTAACAATTAACCACTTATCTTCCTCTTTAAATGCTTTTCCTTCCTTAACGCGTAAAATTCCAGGATTATTTTGAATCCTTAGAAGTTGAAGGGCCTGGTACAGGGGAAGTAGTGTCGCTACGACCAAACACCACCTGTGGAGGGCGTTTAACATTTTTAATCGCTACCTTCGTGTCTCTCTTTCCTACTTGCATTGAAGCTATGTTTCTTTCTATCCTTCCTTTAACCTTAGCCTTTTTATACCTTGGTTTGTCTTTGCTCTTTCGGGTATTAATATCTTTCGTGTAAATTATATCTCCTGGTTCTAACTCTACATGCTCTCCTACTCTCTTTTCTCTAACGCGTTCCTTTTTCTCTACCATTTTATCCGAAAGATATTTATATAAATGTTTTGTTCGTTTCGCATGATCTTTCAGCAATTGTTGCATGTATGTTTTTTCAAAATTTCCATCAAACAATTTACTAGAGTCAGTGTGACCAAAAACTATTTCGAATGGAGTCAATTCCGTAGTGGAATGAATTGTGTTATTATAAGCCATTATAGAGTACGTCATAATTGAAGCAGCGTCTGTACATTTTTGTTCATACTTTGCCAAACGATAAATTTCTATCAATGTTGAATGGAAACGTTCAACAATGCCTGTTGAATTTGGGTTATGTGGTGTACAGATGTGTAATTGAATTTTGTACATACTAGCAAACTCCTTCATTAACTCATTATTAAATTCTGATCCAGGGTCACTACTAATTTTGTTAGGAATGCCGTACATTGAAAAATATTTAATCAATGCACGAACTACCTCTGGTGTTGATTTATTTTCAATTTCTAACGCTTGCCCTAACTTACTGAATGCGTCTACAATGGTCAAATAACTTTGATTTTCTATTGAAAAGATATCAATGAATATTTCTTGAAACGGTGCTGATTGAGTTTGAGTTAATTCTATTTTCGGTTTTATCGGTTTTCGGTCATACTTCATCTTTTGACAAGCCTCACACGCGTTTATCACAGCTGATGTTAATTCTTGCATGTTATGCCAATAGTAATTTCTTTTTATCCTAACCAATGTTTCTCTAATACCTCTATGACAAGTTTTTCCTTCATGATGTTGCAACACAATCGCTTTTTGTTCATTCTCATCTTCTACAAATATAACTCTCTCAGTGCATTCATAAAACTCAACCGTACCTTCCTTGAATAGTTTTATGAAAACACTGTTAAAGGTTTTTCGGTGTTTTTCGTCATCAAAATAGATGAAATATTTCGTATTAGGTTTGACATATTCCTTTAAAAACTGTTTGACTAATTCGTCGTCATCTAATGGCAAAAATACTTCAAGAATTTTCTGTTTTTCCCTATCAATTTTCTTAACCTGTATTTCTTTCCTAAACCATGTAAAGATTAAAATTTGATTTGGTTTTGTATCAATCGCTTCATTTAAAATAGGAATACCTGTGAATTCTCTGTCTTGCTCTAAAGGAATAGTGTCTTCCGTGCTACTAGATAGTGGTGGCAACGGATACGATTGTTTCGTTTCGGATGGTATACGTACTGTCTCAGTATCTGAAGTATCAGATAATACAATTGTCTCTATCGGTGGTTCGTCATCGCTATTTGTCTGTTTGTTTTTAGACAAGTAGCTAATTTTGTCAGTCAAGTCTTGAATGTGTTTCTGAAGTCTCAATTCTGTCTCGTCTACATTGACATCCATTGATCCGTCAGATGAGTCATTGTCGATAGCATTAACCTTAATGCGTGATAAGGCGTCGGCATTTGTATTTTGCTTACCTACCTTATATTTAGTCTCAAAATCGTATTCTTGAAGACGTAGTCTCCAACGCGTCAATTTACTGTTAGGTTCCTTAAGGGAATCAAGCCAAGCAAGAGGGCGATGATCGGTATAAATTGTGAATTTATTACCGTAAAGATAGGGTCTGAAATGTTTTACAGCCCAGATGACGGCTAAAAGCTCACGTTCAATTGTGCTGTACCTCATTTCAGTTTCACTGAGCGTCCTACTTGCATATGCTATAGGTTTGTCAGATCCTACAGTTCCCTGTGATAACACAGCGCCGATTGCGACGGCTGATGCATCGGTTGTTAGTATATAGGGCTTTGATGGATCGGGGTATTGTAGTATGGGTGCATGTGTCAAAAGTTCTTTACACTGATTAACTGAATCCGTATACTTTTGATCTATTACAATCTTAGTTCCCTTTTTAAGGCATTTTGTCAAGGGTTTTGTGATTTTCGCAAAATCTTTGATAAAACGTCTGTAGTAGCCTACAAGACCAAGAAAACTTTTGATCTCTGTCACTGTTTTGGGAATGGGATAATTTAAAACTGCCCTTATTTTATCGTCGTTTGGCTTGAGGCCTTCGTCAGTGATGGTATGACCTAAGTACAATACTTCCTTTCGTAAAAACTCAGATTTATCGAGTTGTACCTTGAGATTAGCTTCTCTCAGTCTATTAAAGATAGATCTTAAATCTTTAACGTGCTCTTGCAAGCTAGTGCTGTAGATGATAATATCATCCATATACACAAGACAATGTAATCCTTGGAGTCCTCTAAGGATATTGTCCATTGCTCGTTGGAAAGTGGCAGGAGCCGTTTTGAGCCCAAATGGCATACGTAAGAATTCGTAATGCCCTGCTTCAGTGCTAAATGCTGTTTTCTGTCTGTCAGTCTCATTAATTTCAATTTGATGGTAGCCATTGGCTAAGTCTAAAGTAGTAAAGTATTTACTCTTGCCTAATTTGTCAAATAAGTCAGTAATGTTAGGCAAAGGGTATTTGTCGTCTACTGTGATGTCATTAAGTCTTCTGTAGTCTATAACCATGCGGTATTTTATTTCACCTGAAGCGTCCATCTTTTTTGGAACTAGATGAACAGGTGCGTTCCATGGTGAATGGGATTCCTGAATTACATTATTTTTTAATAATTTCTCTACTTGTTCTTTTATTTCTTGAGTCTGAACGGGAGGTTGTCTGTATGGTTTTACATAAATAGGATCTTCATTTTTCGTTCTAATAAAATGTTTTACTTTATTAGTAAAACTTAAAGGAAGTTTGTCGCTGTAGAATATATCTTTGTATTCTCTACATAATTCAAATATGCATTTACGTTCTTCGTCATTCATGTGTTCTAGTCTTAGTCTAGTCAAGTTTTCTTCTAATATGTTGTCTACTTCCATGTCTTTCATTTCTACGTCATTGTAACAGTTTACGTTTACTACATTGTCCGCGTTAAAAGTTTCTACTTTAAACGGAGATGTAACAGTCAAAGTCATTTGAGTCTCTAGAGTGTTTTGGATAATGGTAGTAGCATATCCTTTTTCACATTTAACTAAAGCAGTAGGCATTCTGATGCCGTCATGTAATTTTGTGTACATTAATATAGCTTCACCAGAGTACATGTTAACGGGTAGTTGTACTCGTTGTTCAGATCGTGGGGCTAACTCTATAACGTGGTTTGCTATACGTTGTACTATAGGTATAATACCTGTCTTAGTCCTGAGCTTATTATGTTTTAAGTCGATAACAGCTTCTAGCTGTATTAGTAGGTCGTTACCTATAAGTCCGTCGTATTGAGTGTCTACATCGTATACGTAGAATTTATGAAATTCTGCGCATCGAAAAGTTGGCATTAGCGGTATTTCAATAACCTCATTATGACTACTTGAGGCATGCGTACTTATGACTGTGAATGGTTCACACAAAGTAAATTCCGGGAAAAATCTATGAGCCTTTTGTGGACTGATAAAAGATCGTGTGCTTCCCGTGTCTATCATGAATTTACCGTCAATCTCAGGAAGATATATATACGGTAATTTTAATTTGATGTTGCAATTTAAATTTATCACTTCGGGTGGTTTATTGAGGCTAATACGTGAAAATTTTTGATTTCAGTTTCGTTCGCAGTTTCCTCAGTCACGACATTTTCCTGTCCGTTTTCAACAGCTGATTCCATCGGGGAATCGTAGTACTCTGCATAGTAACTATCATCATAGTCATAACCTTCATAACCTTCCTGATTTTCGTAAATGTCATATCCGTATGTTTCGCCTAAATCCAATTCGTTCAAACGGAAGCCTTGAGGCTGATATGAAGCCTGCGCTTGTTGTTTGTGGGGTAAAGTCCTCATAGTAATATCAGAGCTAGGTATGAGTTGCTGTGGGGGCTTATACCCGAATTGATTTTGGGGGCGATAGCCAAACTGTTGTGGCTTTGTGTTGAAACCTTGAGGTTGCATGTACTGTGGTCTAAAACCAGTCGGTAAATTTGGCCTATAACCGGTTGGTAGATTTGGCCTATATCCGGTTGGTAGATTTGGCCTATATCCGGTTGGTAGATTTGGCCTATAGCCAGTCGGTACGTTTGGAGGGGTAACCCTATTCATGAACGGTTGCCTGTATTGACTGTTGCCTGGAATACCGAATTTGAATTGAGGGGGTGTATAAAAGTTTTGCCTAAAACCACTAGGCATATGGGGCACATTTTGATGTGAAGGGTTGGTGCCAAATTTTGCAGATGTTTGTGTTGATGTGATCGCTGAAGGCTGAGACCTTAACATTTTAGAACGGATGTTGTACTGTTCATAGAAATTAACATCCTCCAATACATACTCTAAAGCTTTTTCCAAAGTTTGTGGCATTTTCATTCGAACTGCTCTTAACAGATTTTCGGGCAAATTGTACAAAAATACATTAAGCGCTAAGTTGTTGTAAATGCTCGTTTTGCTCATTTTTGTGCTCGCGTCCAAAAGTTGATTCACTTTAGAAATCAATACTGATCTCACTGATTGAACCCGATTGCAGAACTCTAAGTAGCTCTCGCCTTGTTTCATTTTTAATGTTTCAAGTTCGATGGCTATACATTCCTCACTCCTAGGATCACCAAAATGTTGATTCAGTAAGGATTTGAGTTGCTCCCATGATGATATATCAATTCGCTCGCTAACTAGTGCGGCGGCGTCGTCAATCAATTTACTTGTGATTATATGTAATACATATAAATCCTGCTCCGCGTTTCCCCTATATTTGTTTATGACATAATCACATTTCCTTAAAAATAAGTTTAAGTGTCTTTTGTTACCTCCAAAAGTTGGGAGTATGCATGATATTTCCTTAGGAATTAAATTTACGGGTGTCATTTTTAACGCGAGAAATAATCACATTAAAAATATATACACACCTATATAACCTACATATACCTATAACTATATTCTTAACACACAACTGTATTGGAAACCAGAAACGTTATAAAAGAAAAGGTTCGATTCTTTTTATAACAAAACAATTATATGAAAAACACTAGGTAAGAAAGGATGGCAAAAAATTTCACTCACCAGCCAGTCACCTTCATGCTCGAAGTAAATCGCCAACACTTTACAAATTTTGTTTGGTTCGAGCGGACTCCGATCCGTCGGAAACTCGAGGAAAACTCGTGATATATCCCACGAAAACTCGGAAAAATCCGCCCCGGCTGCGCCAGTAAAGCTTGTGGAAGCGTAATTTAACTTTTTAAAAATTTAATTTATTTAATTGAATTTGAAATCAAACAAATTAATTATTCTGAGACGTGTTAGAAGAAGTTTATTCAAATCACGAATGAATTAAAATTATCTTACAATGCTAGGGCCGGACGACACAACTTGTGTGGGCGGCGGAGATAAACTTCCCGGTGGCCGGGCAAAGAATGCCAGCTTGCAAATTATAGAGCGATAGGGCTCTCTACCGGGAACATAACTAGGTCATAGTCATTGTTTATTTTTTGCGTATCATTGTCCCCAAAAACAATTTTAATTGCTTCGGATTATGAGAACTTTTCTATTAATTACCCCCTAAATGAGCATCGCGTATCGTCGACCGTTCAGTTTTGCTAAACAAAAGGGTTGAATGCACTCGAGAGTTTTTGTTTTTGGTAATAAATCTGCTGTATTGCATAATTACAACGTTTAATATACGACAGTTGCATTGTGTATGCAAATGCACGGGGTGGAGTGGGGTGAGAACGGAACAGATACAATATTGAAAGCAGCGGGACGTCACTCCTGTTTAGACTCCCTATTGCTATTACGTTTGTTTTTATAGCGCTTACTAAACAACACTATTGAATGAGATGTAGACACGTCAAAATATAAAGTAAATGCCGTCAAAGATGGTACTTACCTATGTATTTTTTTAGTAAAGTTTCTGTTTCGAGTTCTAAGGATATAATTATATCGCTATTATAATAAAAGACTGATCATTTACAAATCGAACAATTAAACAATCATTATAATAGACCCCTAGTAAGAAAACTCTTGAACTGCAATGGTTATGCAGACGTATTCCTATAACTTAGTAGCAATTGTATGCATTGTTTAGCGGACAATGCTAAGTAGGCACTCAAATGTGAGAAACTGTTGCGATTTCGTCGCGACCGCTTGTGGGAATGTGGGTTTCAATAATATGGGTGATCCTATTATTTATTTAAAACAAAACCAATTCTAAAAAAATACCACTAAAACGAAAATTGATATTAAAAAAAATGTGGAGTCATAAGAAATGTGGTTATGTTAACATTTATGAAAAGGCTTTTCTAACACTATGTTGATGGCCAATCTTAAAGTATTGAGTATTTTTCTTTAGTTTTCTAATAAATTAATGTATAGGGTACCAATAAGTCATAAATAGATTTTTTTTAGGTAGATAATAATCTCTGATAACTATTTAAGCAGTAGCACTCTACATTTTAATAGCGTATTCGGTATTCAATAAAGTTGTATTAAAATGACGTTTGAGCATTCAATTAGGCGTTCACGTATCGTCCATCGAGATAGCGCAATGGTGGTCCATTGTGGGCCGGCGCCCCGCGGCTCGAGCCGCCGCGGCACAATACAACAACACTGTTTCCTATTTTCATAACTGTTGCGTTTAGTGCCGCCTCGCTGACCACTCTAGAGGTCGGTTTTGTGGGAAGCTGCTAAATCAAATTTCGAGAGCTTTTTGCGGAAGACGATATAAAATAAAATAATATAAGTACTTAATACGTTTTATAAAGTTTAGGTAACACCATCAAAAGCTTTAAGAGTCAATCGTAATTGTCACCTGTAGAATCTTTCTTTGAATGTGCCACTATTAGGCCATAAATTCTGGTCTATCTGATTTTTAACCCTTGACAACTTCATCAAACTGGATGTCGTTAAAGACTTTCTATGAATCGTAAATTACAAAGGCCTTATCAATCTGTTTTTAATCTAAGATCGTGACAAAAAATAATGGCGAACCGGGTGCAGTCCCGCGGCGACCTCCCGACTGCGGATCTTAGGGATTGTTGCTTCACATCGTCATCAAAGAGTTGGGTAGAGCGATCGAGGGAATAGATAAGTGGTTTCTCACCTCCCCGCGGTCGCGACTCGCGAAAGGGTTCGCCGAATAATTGCAACAATCAATTTGAAGGAGCCATCGAGCAATTTGTATGGTATTTGTGCGGGTTGTCACCCGTTGATGCTATCGGCGCGCCTCGGGGAGCCGCGGCCCTAGGCACTGGGAACTCTATGCCGTGGTTACTTTCTCACACCTCAAGTGTTTCATTTGCACAAATTATACAGGGCATATGATTTTTTGAGGGTCAAGGCTAGGTTGGTAGCTTTATACTGAAAGGCACGTACGCGGGCACAAAATAAAGTGCTGAAAGCACTCGTACTAAACTTTATCAAAACTGAACTATTACTTTTACGTGATATAAGTTAATAGCGTCATGCCATACTTTATCATTCCCAACAGAAAATCAGTTAGTGGTGGTTTACCAAGAACTCCGGAGCTAAACCATAACTCACCTGAGCGACCATAATAAGACATAAACATCAGCTCGTTGCAATATGTCACGAATAACAAAGTGCTGCGGTAACGGTGCCCATCATTTGTCTGCCGTAACCCTGTTATTTATGGTCTCCTGACTAAGAAGAAGGACAAAAACGGGGCTGATGTTAAATATTTGCCCTGAGACAGAGGGGGCGATAATTCGAGGCTATTATGACGTCATTTCACGCCCTTTGTGAGGTCGTCACGCCGTGTCATCTGCTCCTCGAGACGCCTGCCTCGACTATCTCTCGATTAAATCTATTGTGTCATTTTTTCATTGAGCGCAAGTCGGATGCGCCACCGACGATGATTTCGTCCCGTTCGCTTGTTCGCTCGACTTCGCCATAAAAACACTCGAGGATCTGTCCTATTGTCTCGAGGTCCTTTTACGAGCCCCGTTTTGTGAAGCTGTTATTGTTTGCGGTTGATAAACATCTCGCCACTAGGTAGGTTGGGATCATCATCACTTTTACCGGTGGTTTATTTTAATAGAGATCCATCGGGTTTGTTTGTCAATTATTTGCGTCTTGAATGCTTCTTGAGATGTTTTTATAGGATGGAGTTAATGAATAAGGATTTGTCGAAGCTGACAAAAGATTTAGTTTTCAATCCAGTATCGGCATTCAAGCAAGACCCGAAGCTGGTGGCTGCGATTGATAAGCTATGGAGACAACAAGTCACTAGTCTGATTCAAGTTGATGGAGGAATTTCACTACCTCAGCGTAAATTAGACTTCACTGAAGTTCAAAATATGTTGAAAGAGACTGCGCTAAAACCTAAAGGTATTCGAATTTCATAAAAGTCCACTTATCTTTTCGGATAATTTCATTGGTTTATTTTATATATAGGTACTTACTATATAAAGCGGAATAGTTTGTGTTTGAACGCGCTTATCTCAGGAAATACCAGTCGGATTGGAAAAATTCTTCTGCATTTGATAGCTAAACTCTTGAGGAAGGTTAAAGGTTACTTTTCATCATCATCATCATTATCACCACCGCGAGGGTGCTGATAGTGTTCTTATAACTTGTTGATTGTGAGATTATTATTTATATACTTATTCTTTGTAAATATTTTTTAGTAACTGAAAAACCTGCTGATGTGTTGATTAAAGAAGCAAACGATGCTAGGAAATCGTTGATCAAAAAAATAGAAGATATTTTAGGTGAAATAAACAAAAGCGCTGAAAATGGAGACACACCTAAAATTATTATCAGAAACCAGAGATTATGGAGCAATTGCATTTACGATTTAGATCGGTAAGTCAGTTTTAAAAATCTGCAGTGACACTTTTATTTTTTGTTAACGTTTTCAGGTTTACCTACAGTTTTTTATCTGTGCTACGGTTTAGTTCATAGATAAAAAATCGTCGTCGTTCCTCCTTGTTTAGTTAATATAGCGCTCTCCCTCGTATGAAGAACTAGATAGAATGAATTAATATTTCGCATTTTAAACATTTGACTTGACCATAAAGAAGTCTACGCTAAAAGTATATATAAGTGTTTCTATGCCACTTCTTTTTACTGTTACTTCCAGAGTGACTCTCAAATCTTTTAACAACGCAAAAAAGACGACTGTCACCTATTCCAGTAGCGAAGATAAAACAAGATTCAACACCATTGTTTTTGTTCTTACAAAAGTACATGAGCTACTTTCCAAGAATTTGACTGTCACTAGAAGGTACAAACACAGTTTAATATTACAGAGAGACCGCTTTTAAAGGATTAAATCCTTTGGTCTTTGAAAAAATTGACTCGGGGACTGATTTGTATCTAACGGGTATTTTGTGATGTCACTTAAGGAAACCATCTACTAGACTACTTTAGTGGCTTGAGATGCTTCAAGGTATCAAGTTTCATGAAATTCTAATAAAACAAGATTTGTAGAGTTTAAATCGGGATTAGATTCAATTTCAACAAAATGTTATGACTACCCTTGAACTAATTTATGAAATTGGTAGGTCATTGCTATGCTCAAACTTTTCCTCGTTATAAAAAACCAGCAAAATTATCTTGAATTCAGCTTGCTCTGAAGTATTCATACTTATTTCACTAAAGATTCATCTCTACCTACCTCTATTCCTAAAAAATAATAGCTACAAATCTACTACAAATAGCTACAATATACTTTTAACTTTACTTACTTACTATAACTTTACTTTACAAAACCGCTTTTTAAAAACATTCCGCTCTACTTATAAACTCCTCTCCTTTAAACTATTGCCATCCTTTTTTGTTAGATATTGAGAAATAGTGACAAGACGAATCTTGAGCATTTGAGAGGAGTTTATAAGGCCTATTTTGTAGAGAACTGTTCTATCAAAACGTGGTTCGCCTCCGTAACCAAAGCAACTTGGATGTGGCGGTGAGGGACGTGTGCTGTCTACTGGAGACGCCGCCTTGGAACCTGGCCATCGTGGCTACAGCCAAAGGGCTTATCGCGGGCCCTTTGTATATGCACCATAGAGATGGGAGTGTCACGGATTGTATGACGACGGGAGGTAATGCCAGATAAAGGTTATAGCTGGAATTCTATGTACCAACGCCAGTCACTACATAACGTCATCGCATCGCTTTTTCGGAGTTCACTTGTTCCTTCACTTTTGGCTTGCGATGCGGGAATCCGGGGACGGACGTTATGAAGTTGATGTAGTGAGCGTTGGTCCATAGAATTTCATACAAAAAATATCGAGGCGATGCGGTGAGGTTTGCGTGCGGCGGCGATTGGTCAGGTAACTTTAAAGAAATAAGTCTATTTGGAGAAATTTATTTCGTAAAATTTCTTAAAATTTTGTAGCAAAAGTATACTTAGCAGAAACCTGAAATACTGATAAGAAGTTTTCAGTGCACCACGCAGCTAGCACAAGTTTTTCAAAACTATTAATAGTGGTGATGATTATGTTGTACACTGACAAACTAAGCTTCCGCTAAATCTGAAAGCTTTTATGTCCTACACATTTTTTTTTTAATATTCTAGCTAGATAGACCTTTGTTTAGCCACAATCTCACCTGATGGTAAGCGACGATGTGGCTGACGATGGATCAAAACATTAAAGACCAAATAAGATTTTTCATCACAACTTTGAATAGCCTATAACTATAAATATTGATAAGTTAAATTCTTTCAGGGGTATTAATACCGCAAGATATAAATGGAATAAAAGAGTTTAAAACAATTGCAAAATATATTTTAGTTGTTGAAAAAGATGCCATCTTTCAGAAACTTCTCGATGAAGGAGCTTTAGTTAGATTGGCTCCGGTCATCATTATTACGGTAAGTGAACTAATTCTTGGTTATGCCAGAGTAAAAAAAAGTCTCACAAATGAGTAAAGTATTAAAATCTGAAATATTTCCATAAGCCACTAACAACATTTATTTTGCACATGCCCACATATTGCAGAAGTTAACTCTCCACAAGTAACAAGCCTATTGCTGCATTTGCAAGAATACTAACAGGTCTCCTCACGATGATGTTTTCCTTTATGCCAGCCATACACGACCAAGTTCACCGTCAAGTTTGCAGCAGACTTGATGCGGCGTCCAGTAAACTTGACGGTGTATGGCTATGGGTGTGCATGACAAGTCTCCTTGAAACGAATTCTGCCGACTTGATCAAGTTTGCAGCGTCATGTAAACTTGAAGATGTGTGTGAGCGTTCATGCATGACGTCGTCGTCCGTCACTGGTGACGCCATGGCTTTGACTGGCTGCGCCATCAAGCAAACTTGCCGGTTAAACTTGATCGTGTGTGTTCTATATGGACGAACTGCAAACTGGACGCCGCATCAAGTCCGCTGCAAACTTGACGGTGAACTTGATCGTGTAATTCCGCTGTTACCGTTTAAAGCTCGTGTTAATATGTGCTCATATTTTCTTAAATGACATATCCATTGGTTGGACAAGACCCACGACCTTCGGATCGAAAGTTAACTGGTCATCTGTCGGAGCACAGATCTGGTCGAGATTTTCTATTGTGTCTGAGATCCCTACAGACTAAAGGTTAAGGGACTGTCTCACTTGGGTAGTAACATGACCCAGTTCTATAAACTCTCCTGGAAATTATACGTATTTTTAGGGCAAAGGCTACCCTGATGTATGTACCCGGCAACTATTGTGTCGCCTCTGCAACGAACTGAGGCTTCGCGCTTTGGCACTAGTAGACGCTGACCCTCACGGCTTCGAAATATTCCTCACTTATAAATACGGATCATTGGTGAGTGATATTTTTTTATGAATTAAGGAAAGGTGCGAAGGTTGGGACGTTAAAATAATATCATAATCTTACGTCATAATATATTTTGATAAATATTTGATAATAGTTATACTTACCTATTTGATTGGAATACAATGAGAGCAATTAGGTACATTGAAAAAGAAACAGTTTGTTGTTGTTTGAATTAGACCATATTTTTTTTCTAAATCAAATTCTAAGATCCGTAAAGAACCAATGTAATATAGCTTATGAGTTCCGCCTCCATAGCAAAACATCAAAGTCAATAAATAAATTAAAATCACTTTACCGAAGATTACTGAAATAGTAAATAATGATCCGTTAATTAGCACAATATAAGTAAGTACTTATCCAAAACGATATATTGTGCCATTAACCAATATCTAAGCTGAGCTACGAAAATTGGCACGATATATTATTATCATTTTTAGTTTTGGGAGTATGCCTGCTGATTTTTATTTTATTTATTTATTTAACACTTTCACACATTACAAATTGTGCAAGGAGGACTTAATGCTGAAGCATTATCTATTTTAGTACAAAAAGTAGGTAATGTTCTCATAGAAATTCTTTGAACATTTTCGATATTCATTTCTAACATTCCGAAAACAGGCTCAATCCCATCTATCATCATCGCTAGCCTGCAATTCCCTGCTCCTTCTTGGCGCTCGGCATAATGACGTCATGACCCTCGCTCCGAACGAAGCACGTTTACTCCTCAGCGATCTGGACAAGAGGAAACTCAACTCTTTGTTGAAACGGCCCTATTTGACCAATGCTGCTGGTAAGTTATTAATAAATGTATGATGTACCTACTTAATGATGAATCTCTTGAACTCCACGTTCAATTTGTTCTATTTGAACTTTTTCAAATTTTTTAAGCTCTCCCATTGAAAACATCAAGCGTTCATAAATTTTGATTGAAATGTGAATTATTTTGGCTGATACCTCGACTGAAATTAAAATACTACATAATAATCATTCACACAATAAGAAACTGAAATACTTAAGTACCTAGTTCATCAAATTTTATTTCTGAAAACTTTCGCTAATCTAGTTCTTTTTGAAAATGTCAGGCACTGCAGATAAAATATTTACTTACCGCTAGATGTTTCTTGCATAACTCCCGAAGCTTGTGTATTATGAAGGCTCAGTGATTTTTCAGTAACAAAAATCATGAACAGAGGTTATATTTATAGTCATGATTTCTTTCAGGAATTCGTATCAAAGAGGAATTAAACGCGATGTTGTCGAGTGGAGTGAAGGCTGAGATAGAAGCATTAGCGCCCACAACAGCGGCTCTATGTGACGCTTACCTACCAGCTAAATTAATACGAGCTGAATATTTGTGAATGTAAATAAATAATGTAGTCAGCTAAGTAATTTGAGGAGTTAAGTAATTTGAGATTTATAGGGAACGATACTGATAAGTCCTTTATCTTTGATTTATATAAGTATTGATGTAGGTAAGTATTAGTATTATACTACCTATAACCAAAGGCATTCAATAAAAACTAACTGACAGAATACTTACTTACTTATTTTGCTTCACGCAAGCAAAAGAAAACTCAGTAGGGATGGAAACTCGGATTGTGAATAATCATAAAATTATTTTAATGTTTCAGTTTTCCATAAAAAAAATCCCAATAGCAGTTTCTTGTATTTTTAATTTGTTCAGATTCTATTTTTGATCCCAAAACTATTTTTGACCCCTTTTATCCTACAGATTATTATAGAGCCTTTGCCATTAAAACCCAAAGTTTTTATCCCTAGTCTCGCCATCTAGCAATGAAGTGATAAAACATTATTTTGTCGAACCTTGCTTTCTCTTTGACTGTTTGAGGGTGGGGCCTTTTTCCGTAGTACTAGCACTTACTTAGTTGTTACTTGCGTTAGTAGATGGCGCTTGCGATAGAATTCAGTAATGTTTGAAATCTATAAGTTGTCAGTGTCATTTTCATCTATTGTGACCAAATCTACAAAATCCTATTTTCGAATTTAAAATTTTATTGCGATGTGAGACAATTTTATAAGTTATGGAATCCGATGAATCCGAAAGAAAAATGAGCAAAGCAAAATCTGTGAATAGCGGTGCTCCAGTGAAATTAAAAAGCGATCCCGGCAAACGAAAGTCTTTCAACGTGAACGAAGCGGTTAAATCTTTGGATCTCGTTTTAGGAAGACTGAAAAAGAGTAAGCTGGTAAACGGGGAGTGTATTACGGCTACGAGTACTCCAGGCAGTCCGGTGAGACACGGGCCTCTGAATATGTTCATGGATGTATCTCCTAGCTTCAGTCATAGCATCGATAACGCTTCTTTGATGTCCATGAACTTTTCGCACTACGAGCTCGCCCGGAACTTATCCAGTTCCAACTGTAACTCAGATGGAGCCTTCAGCAGTTCTACATGCAACGCCGCGGTCTCTCCGACCGACCATGCCGTGAAAGACGAACATCTCGAAAGATTCTTCAGAAGTGCCGAATTGTGGTCGCAGAAGTACAGAGGAGGACCCAGCCATATAAATCTTAATCTACCCAACAAATAGGTTCAATAAAACTGCCCGATGAACGATTATGTAAATTTCAAAATTTTATTTATTCAAAGAAACTTTACATTATTAACAGAATAATATAAGAATTTACAAATGAAACGTACCAATCTATACAACACTGTAATTCTTAAACGAGACGACAAGATTTAACACTGAATAACAATAACGTAGACTTTAGTTGAATTTCTCTAGGGCCATCAAACTATGCGCTACTGAATACCAGAACAACTATTAAAATAATATGTGTCAAAGATCATACTATTTTATTGCTTTATATTTTGACATGGGTGAAACTCTGTGGTGAAACTTTTTAGTCCCTACCGTTTTCTATGGTTTTGTAGTGGGGTAGTATTCAGTAGCGCAGTCATAATCATTCTACCGCTAAGGGCGATCCGCAACACTAGCTAGAGTTACGAAGGCGGACACTACACTGCATTCCAACTGCACTCGACATCACATACCTAAATTATTTGGTTAAATACCGTCGCTGTTTTCTATCTCCTTTATGTAAAATACTTACAACAATAATTTTACATTCATAACGTTGCGTTCATGTAAATTGTAGCAATAGGGGGGCAGTATTGTTGAGCTCTTGCGATTTCTTTATTTGAATTATGTTACGTCGAGTGCAGGGATAATTTGCAGGGATCCTAAGAACACAGCATTACATTCACATTTTTTAATACCACATCCATAGAATCTGAACGAACTAGAACCACGATCTAAACATTAGAGACTCTTTTATCGAAGTAAGGAGTAACAAACAAAACGACACTCTACAGCTGCTCAAGAGTGGGAAATATGAAATAATTGACATAGTCATCACATAGTTCCTACATTCCTGCTTCAAGAGAAAGATCAGAGTTTGGAAGCTGCAACAATGGAAGACTAAGGACTAGGATAATTTGAAAACGAGTAAAAGTTAGGAGAGAAGCAAAGTGCAAACAATTTTCTAGAACACCCTCGTGCTAATATTTAATAACAACCCGGTATGTATATTACTTTATTTAATTAAAATTACAATAATTTTATGAATTTAATTGGTGTTATGGTGTTATCAACAGGTTATTGTTTGAATTCTTGCATCTAACGGTAGCAAATAGTTTTGATGAACCAACATTGACTACATCTGCACTAAGGAGAAAGAATTACAGTAGTGTTTGCTATAGGTACCTTGCTATAGTACCGAACCTGTTGATTCATGTAGCGGAATTGCTAGCTTTCGGATTTTTTATTCCAGTTAATAAGTTTTAGAAGAGTTTTAGTACTTTGCGCTTTCATTAGCTGCAAGAATCACAACTTACTAGATACTCGTCATGTTTGAAATAAATCTTAGAGTAACATACGAACTAGTGTTTGTATCGGTCGTCGCACTCAGCATGTTCCCTGCATGCCGAGTGCAAGGGCACTATAGTTCACTAGTAAGTCACAATGTGTTGTATAACTAGAGAACAATCGCTAATGAAATCAATACGTACATAAACATGATGTACCTAAAATTTAAAGCACCCGGTTTCCGAACTCTCTCGTATTTTATTCTAACTATAGGTAAAATCTCAGTTGAGTGTGGGGTACACGTAGCCCGTCCTATATTGTCTGTTTGTTTCACAAAACGTTTCGGCAACGAAGCTTTATTGTTTATACAATGGAAGAATCACAAATTATCTAAAATTAACGACAACCTTAATTTTAATAATAATTATAACGAATTCGATTTCACTAGGCCCTACGTAATGCCAGATGGAGACATTACCATTACATTATTATTTAGTTTATTTAATATCATTAATATTACGCAATAGAAGAATCACAGCATCCTTATAAGACCATAACGGCAATTGAAATTAATCTCATCGACGTATCGTAGGTATTTAATTATTACAATGATTGTAAAATTTAGACCAAATTGGCAGTCTTCACAAACATGGAATGTACGATATGCGTCTATGCAGGTATCCGATAACACTTACAAATATCGGCGAACGATAATACTCTATACAACAACAATGAAGTTACCTAAATATTTAAATTACTTTGAAATTAACAACAATGGTATAATCCGTATAATTGCAACTAGCGTTCCGCGTAGCGGCTTTATCTTTCCAACCTCAGCATTATTATGATGATATTGTATCTACTTACTCTATAAATCATTTCAATCTACAACTATTTACTCAAATAGTGATATTAAATTTACATTATTGAAGAATATTACCGCTATACTAACGAAATATCTATCAGGAAGGCAAATCGTTTAGCTCAATTCATATTTTACTTTGTACAATCTTATAACTCGTCAAGTTATGTCATTTATTCAATTTCTACTGTAATGTTACGAAATTTCAACCTGTTTGAATAGACTTGTGTATATTTGAATCTACATCTGTGTCTGTGTGAATCTACATGTGTTTTACTGATTTATTAAAATATCTAATAGCCTTACATTAAATTTACCTATGATTTCAATTTGTTTCATAAGATTAATGTCACTTTGATCATAATTTAAATTGCAGTAAAATTAAAATATGTCTCGGCCAATGTACGCAATATTATCTACCAACACTCAGTTTGAATTAAAAATCTACAAACAAAAATTGATGATTTCCTTGTCATGTCAGCAGGTTTTTCGCCGGCAGCTACGACAGCGATCCCAAAAGATATTTTTAAATGTTTAAAATAATGATGACTTTTTTTTGATAATTACTCAGTAGATTTTATCGATGATGACTGGTGCCAAAGCAGCTAAGGTCAAGGGATGATCAAGGTCACTTCATTCCTAAATATTACAAGTATCGCTATTTTCACTCAATATCTTTCAATTCATTACACGATTTACAATTTATATGAGGTTAACAATGTTATACTTATTAAATTGTATTATTCATAACAAACTTATTAAATGTTATCTCCAAAATGTCTATTTCCAAGTCCTTAAACGTTAAGCTCCTCATACAATTTCAAATTAATTTATTGAACAATATTATGAAGATGGGAGGTTCTAAAAGCGTCGTTTACTAAGTGACGTTTCATTTATAAGTTATCTTTATTAAATCGCTTTCTATAAGATGTTTTCAGTTCAATATTTATTTAATTTTCTTTGATCTGTTGTAATCCCGTATTTCCATGTAAGTATATTGATCGTCAAATTTTTATGATGATTGGAATCGAAAATTATTTATTCAGTTATAATATTGTTGCATAAACAATCATTTTAACTATCTATTGTTAGGACTATAAGTTTGATTCATTCGTTATCAGTTAATTAGAGCTAGGATTAAAATGATCGACAGGTAAAGCGCAGTAGAAAAATGTAAAGCCTAAGTGAACAAGCTCAAAAGTCTATGAGTCACAATCTTCCAGAGAGACAATTGCTATTTTACCAAGACTCCCAAATATCTACAATAGTTTTAAGATTTAATTGAATTTTATTACCTAGCTAAAAGTTAATACTTAGCTGAGGATAGTTTAAGGTGCTAAAGCGAAGATTTACGGCCAATATGAGGATATTAATAGTTCGAAGTATAATCTTAATGTTTATGTAGCCTTTCGTTTTCGATACAAAACAACCTTAACATTTCTATCATTAATTTATTATAGAGTCATGCTACGCTTCTTCCACATTTTATTTTTCTAGCTTATGACAAACAGGATTTCACACTAGTATAATGTTCTTGTCAAAAGCTTATACCACAAAAGATTTGTGAGTATACAGCTTCAATAACTATTAGGCCACCAAGTGACTCCTAACTCAACCTTTACGCAGATTGATGGATTACAATGTCTATTTTCATTAGGCTGATTAGATGAACACATTTCATATTGTATTTCATCATTTGTGGTATGAGCCTCAGATTATAGAAATCCAAACTTGGGGAACACATTTTAGTAAAGCACTATTTTCATTTTACATATTTACAAAAACAAAGTTGAATGTTTGGTGGTGAAAATATTTACGTGTCACAATAATGGCGTATGGTAAACATACCAATTCCTATTAACTAATAGATCTAATGGAACTTCACCACCGAGTAATTAAACCTATTTTTCACGATCCACTTCATTTCATTAAAACAATTCAATGATGTTTTATAGTCAACTAAGAACGTTGATGAAACCGAGCTCTTATAATCTCCATAATCTCTATTACACACACTAATATATCTATCTATCTGGTGGAGGAAGTTTCGTGTCTTCAGGATCGAGAGAAAGACATACACGTAGATAGTCCTCCATGGAGCGATAGACATGTTCGATCACGCCTTTCAAATCGTGACCCTCGTCAGCATACGCCTGGAAACGAAATAACTAAGTTATTTGGTACATCTAGTGCGATATGTGTAACAGGACATATGGAAAGGTCTTATTACAGAAAAGGTCCATACTAAGAAGGTAGGTGATAAAATAAATTGAGGAATGCGTTTTATATTGAGCTTTGCTGGGCTAATATGAAGATTGCCTGAAAACTTCTTTAAAATCGGTCACGATGTTTTGGAGTTCATAGGGAACATACTCATACACTCTAACTAAGACATCGATTTTATACATTAGATAAATTGAGTCTGCTTTCACCTGATATCTGAACAAGACGCCAGCGTCAGTAAGAGCTCTTGCTAGTTGCAGCGCGTGCGGATACGGCGCGCTCATATCCGCCATGCCATGCACGAGGTACAACGCGTGTGCGGGCACGTGATGCGCGCGTTGCGACGCGTCTGCTTCCACGTAACCCTTGTAGTTCACTGACGGCTGACCGAGGGTCCGCTCCGTGAATGCTGCGTCTGGAATATTTCAAATAACCGTATAGCATGGTGGGACTGTATCTTATTGCAAAAATAAACGTCACATTACATTCATAGATTAGCTAGTTTTGATGGCTTTGGACTGTTTACGTGATGATTACTAAAATTGAACGAACTTTTTAGAAATTGAGATAAATATTTAACTAAGTATTATTATAAGCAAGAATTTATCCAAAGACCAAGATCCAGCCTCCTGAGTGAGCTTTTCATTCTGCAATATAAAAGTCTACAACCTAGCTGTGGGTAAAATCAGGCGGTGATATCATTATCAACTTACTGTAATAAAGCCAATCTGTGATAGGCGATACGGCAATCCCACACTTGAGCGTCGACTGTTGTGAACCCAGTAGCATAGCGGTGACGTAGCCACCGTAGCCCCAGCCCCATACTGCCACTCGAGTCACGTCCAAGAATTTGAACGTTTCTAATAAATATCTGAAAAATAGAAAACAAAGTTTACTTTGATAGCTTCCATAAGCTTGCATAAGCTTATGCACGCTACTAGCTTCCGCTCGCGGCTTCGCTCGCGTGGTACCAGGATAAGAAGTAGCCTATGTGTTATTCCAGGTTATAACCTAGGTATATTCCATATTCAATTTAAATCTGTTGTGAAGTTTTTGCATGAAAGAGTAACAAACATCCATCCATCCTCACAAACTTTTACATTTATTTTATAACATTAGTAGGACAGGATAATAATGAAAAATTCATTTTTAACTCCATTTATGAATAGCGAGCATAAAGTGCATAGCTGTTGGCACTGAAAGAAGTGCAACAAGTGAGAACCTAACTTTTCATGGAAGGCAATGATAGGGGCCGTTTCGTTCTTTGTTGGAAATTACATTCGTTTCCTAGTTAACCAGTTTTTTCTTGAATCTATTGCGTTCGTTTGCTGTTCAGAGATGTTGATATTTGAGACTATATATTCGAAATGAAAACTGTGTTACCTAATAACAGCCAACTGGTCAGCTACTTCAACTCCTCCGAGTCGTCCCCGTAGCAATGCTCGAGGTAGACCGCGAGAGCCTGCCACATCCAGCTTCACGTAGACCACGTCATTCCGGGATGACATGTACGAACCCCAATCAACAAGATACTCTTCCGTCACTTGTTGACTACCAGGTCTGCCGTCTCTGTATTGAAAACGAAGATAGATTATAAATATTGATAGTTCAATGAATTGAATAGATGAGGTTGAACAAGTTTAAAAAATAACTGAAAAACTTACACGTAGACAAGTACAGGAAAGGCAGCATCTCTTAATTCCTCTCGCCAGGACGGTGGTAGGAGTAGCTGTACCCTGGCTCTGGATCCGCTGCCCAGCTGAACATCGAACGACCGTCGAGTCGGTAGCGCTAACTCACGTAATCGTACTGATCTGGAGACCATACACAAGAAGTATTAGTACACATCGACAGAGTACGAAAGTAAGCCACATTTCACTGCAAATTACCTATAAGGCCTCGTGTCATATAAAATTCTTTCTAGCTTGTGAGTTCTGGCATCGTGCAGTCCAGCCAGAGGGGGTCCAGGGCCGCCACATTCCAAAACATAATGCGTTATGCCAACTCTTGGCTTCACTGGAGAGAACTTTGCTCTCCAGAAAGAGCAATTGGCATAATGCAAGCGCGCTGGCCACACTGCCAGCTCGCAGGTAAGGCATCGAGGCTCCTCCCTCTCGGCCCGCGCTCTCACGGAGTTGCTGCCGCCTCCGTAGCTCGGGTCACGGACCACGTACACGTGTCTCTGTCCCGGTCTATCTGCACTACCTGTTTGACCAATAGCGTTTTGTCAGCAATTGTAAGCATAAACAATTTTACCCAAAAAATCCCACACGCAAAATATCACACAAACCCCAATCACCAAAACGTGCCCCACATGATAATTAAATAAACATGAACTAAAGCAATGTTTTAGTATGTCGCGAATATTTTGTTAGTTGGTCCAATATTCAGAAAATCACTCAACTGCTATCAATCTAAATACTTAATTTGATTAGCTTCCTTCACCATATCGGGATGCAGTTTAGGTATGTATAACTTTTCTTTGTCTAACCCTTAAATAAAAAGTAAATTCGTTGGTTAATTATAGTTAGTTAAAACTATTCAATATAAATTGTGTATAGAACTCACCTAAATAATAAACTAAATGGTTTTCCTGGTCCCACGCAAGGACTTCAGTCACTTCCACCCTCCCATGGGATAGAACCGCTATGCGTTGCCGGTTCACATCCACGTGTTTGATGTGGGTGTAGTACTGACCACCCCCTTCCTGCACTGCAGCCAACAGAAGGAACGCACTTCCATCTTCGGAGTACACTGGTTTCTGATGTACTTCCAGCCAAGGTTCATCCGTTGCTTTTTCTGAATGCGTCTGAAAATTATTTATGTAAGTATCGTAATCTTTTGACCCTAAAAATATCAAGCAATTAAAGTATGCTTCGATCGTCTTCATTACCTCAGTACATGTCCAATTTGGTGCATAACAGCTACTATAAACAGTAAGATTCTGTGCACGATTCATCCACACAGAACCTACATGGGAATTATCTTGGCCCACCCACTGGGCTGATATGAGATAATACTCCCTGAAAGTAAAACCAATGATGAGTTCTCCGTGTACCGTTTTGTATAATTGGATGATTAAAAGTACACATACATTCCATCTAGAGTATTAGGAGGCTTGACTTCCCATTTTTGTGGCGTAGAGGTCGTGTTTTCAACTTTCACTATACATAACGTCACTTTGGGTATAGAGCTGCCAGGCTGCAAACATAATGAAACGCTAAAATAACACAGCAAACGAGAAGCAACAAAGATATTGTTGTACAAGTTTACGGCCCCATCAAGATTGTTATTGCAATAGTGTTTCATTTCGCTCGGAGCGACGTAAACGAGAACTATTCACTGCATCTATTTCACTCAAGACAATAACTGTGTCTAGAAATAATAAACGATTAGAATGATAAGAAGTTCAAGAAATATATTTACCGTGGGATATCTTATAGTAACATGGTCAGGGAAGACAGTGTGCATTGTGTTGTTGATAGCTGGCATGAGGAAGCCTGTCCGGGAAGCGCCCGCTCCGCCGATGCCCTCGGATATGCGCGGGAACTTCAGCTCGGAGACGGCAGTGTCGTCGTACTGGACGTATAGCACGAGACTGCCGTCTGGAGAGCCCCATGTCGCCGATGACGTCTTCGTCACCTCCTCTGTGAAAGTGTTTATTTGTTGCAGTGTAGATAGAGCCTTATTTTATCGGAACTTTAATTGTACCCAACCTTATTTTATTGCACAGAAACATCATCACAAACAAAGACATGAGTTCGTAGTTATCTTAGTTCCAATTAGAAATAGACAAATTAACGCATTTTTGGGACAAAAATTGTGTAATTTAAATGAACGTCTTACCTTGATAAAGCCAGTCCGAGACTCCATTATAGACCCTGCCAGGTATGGCATCATAAGTGAGCTGCAGCAGCTGCGAGCGTCGCGCCGGCGGGCCCGGCAGTGCCAGGACCTCATTATCGGCCACCAGCAGCAGTGACCCGTTAGCGCCCAGCCAAGACGCGTGCTGCCAGTCCCAACTCCTCTGGCCCTCGCCAAAGAGCGGTATGTGATGGCTAGACAGAAGTTCACTATGAGGAAAAATATTAAATGATAACTATTGAATAGCATGCAGCGTTTCAACTCCAGACCTCATCACAATCTGTAAAAGCCACAGCAAACTAGCGAGTACACATTTACTTGAGCAACTACTTAGGTACCTATTAGAAGTTTCTCTTCTCCGTAGTGCAGTATATTTCGGCGATTGTCGATGGTGTGAGTACAATATTACTTTCAGCCTCGCAGAGCGACCGTCACATTAAAATTCAACTCACAAAGTTCCAAATCCTATCGTTATCAAATCGATTTCGTCACCCGTGAGACTGCGGGTGGAGGAAATTCGCAAAGATTTGATTTGAAAGAGAAAACAGAAAGCAGATAACTCTATAAAATGTTAGTCTATAGACTTTTTAAAGCAATTTCCTCTAAAGATAACTGCTCTCTAAAGACCGTCGACACGAAATGGTTTCTATTAAAAAAAACAATTGATTCGTGAAAAACGTGGAATGGAAAAAGGTGATCGTAAATTTCAATGATGTTGTTTAAACAAAGCGAGTTTTGATCACATGGCTTTGCACTTCACCACTATTCAACAATTTGCACTTTCTAAGTAGGTATCAAGTAGGTAAGTATCTTTATTTTATCATTTCGTAGCGCTTTAGCATAATCGATTTATTTATATTACCTAATTACTCAATAGCACATCAAAAGTAACTCAGATACTTATAGTAGACAAAATGCACAGTTCTCGTCGGATTAAAAAAGTTGTACACGCGGGGAAAGCCGCAGGCGTCTGCTAGTCATCTATAATCTTTTCATATTTTGACATAAAAATAAAACATGTATTGAAAGGAAATCAAAATGAAAACATCTTGAAAACAGTGGAAAAACTATGTTTAGGCAATCCGTGCGGTACAGATGTTTGCTAACCCGTTGAATAATGGCTAGGTACACCATTGAGCCAATGAAAATGTTTATCGGCAAACCTGTAAATAGAATCATTACAAAGGAGCCAGCTGTCTTTGATTTCATTAAAGAGACAGCATTTTTTGGCAAAAGTGCGGTGAGTGAAAAGCAATTTGGGACTGAGAAATTCAATTTACAGTAGGAAATGTAATTACGAGAACCTCGCGCCTTTTACTGTGACCTTTACGATGTTCAAGCGTCAAATATCAAAAGCTACTCACTCATTTGTGACGTCATAAACGGTGTAGGTCGCCGTGAATGTCCGCTGATAAACCTGTAAAATAAAACTTGGATAACCTTCTATGAGGCAGGAAAGTTTCGAACGAACTGAGCGAATATTTTCGAAAATTGCAATTAAAAGTTGTACTGCACCATGGAGCTACGTACCTCTTTGATATTGTGCTGAAAGAGCACGTAGCGTAAGTTCGGCGAACACTGATACCCTCGCACATTGAGTTGCCTCTGTAAACAATAGTTCAATACAGTCCACACCTTATAAGAAACGCTGTTAGTTATATTCCTATAAAATGATAAAATATATCAGAAATTCAAAACAGAAAGATGCATCTACCTTAGATAGGTAAAGAAACGTCCAAGTATAAAGTTAACCTTTTCAAAGTTTTTAGTAGTATATTCTATGTAATGGATTAGAGAGAAAGCTGCGGTCGCCCGAGCCAAGCTATACGACCGTTATGTGGTTGAGTTTTACAGCTTTCAGAGGAGTGTGTTGATAACATTAATAGACTTAGCAGGATGACCAACTCCAACTTATTGTATTAGTTTAAAGTTACCTACGACTTAAAATTGTTTGAAACCAAAAGTACCTTTCATTTCTACCTGAAGTAAAATGCTTAAAAGTCGCACTCTCAAATTTTCATCTTCCGAAGCCCGCATAATAATGCCATTATGGAGAATCGGGGATGCTGCCATAAATTTTATAGTAAAGAGCGTCGGTAAAAGCAACCGCACTTTCGCGAGGCTACGAAATGTCTTTTCTCTTCTACGGCTCACATGCTAAGTCCTAGCTTTTAGGGAATTCAGGGGAATATTTGATTCTGTAGATATTTTACTTCATTTTGAGCTCTTTTTCAATTTCTCTGTTGGATTTGGGGATATTTTGCAACTCAATATTTGGACTTACTAGAGTATGATTTGTTACGAGAACAGTGAGTGTGTTGTTGAAAGTGTTGAAGGCGAACAGGCCGCCGTCGTCCGCCTGGTAGATGAGTTGGTGCGGGCTCACCCACGTGGTCGGCAGACGGTCTACCGTCAGGTCCCCTCGCAGGAACTCGTCCAGGCGCATGCGACGCCCCGACCAGTACAATAACTCGTCTACATATCTGCAAAATTGTTCTAGTTTCAAAACATTCATTTTATAACTTTAACAGGTGCATGAATAAGATTTTAGAAATGTAGGGAAAAGTAATATATTTGTCTTATCAATGTGGGAATGTACCGTAGTTGTATTTGGACGTGCCTCTGACTACTTTCTTAGACAATTTCAACAGCTCGTGGCGTAGCTTGCTTTGACGTTCTTGATATACCGTTGAAGTTAGGCAACTTTCTGAGCGGTCACAGTTTGGATGGGTGACTGCAAGTGGCATTACTAGCTGAGCGCCTCCGTGCTTCCGAGGCTTCCGCGGTTTTACTCGCTCGTCGATCAGGGCCTTAAGTCGTTAAGCCTTGACGGAGGCCTTTAGGCGGTCTAACACCGTCACCAGAGTTGGCAACTAGCTCATTAAAGAATACAGTCATGATCCTGTTTCGTATCAAAACCTAATCCATAGGTTCTTTTTTAATTTCTGGATTTGGACCAGATTTGGACATAATAAAGTATTATGAATTTGTAGAAATAATAAACTTACCCTAATAAATAAATTGCTACAACGATTCCCGCTATCACACAACTTATGACCATCAACGAGAAGATGATGCTCTTCCAATTGTGGCCCTCCCCGCCGTAAAGGTCCTGAAAGTTTTCATCATAGTTAACTCCTAAATTGAGTTGGACTTAAAAATATTAGGAAATGGAAAATAAAATAATAATGGTAGGTCGGTAAGTGGAATAATAAACTGTATTGTAATAGCAAAACGGAATTTCCATAGATGTCTTAGGGAGAAATGGTCGTCAGTGAATTGAAAAAAGTTCATATTTGCGATGGGCTTGCAATCTATGATGATTAATTTCCAAAAACCTATTCTTAACAGATGCGTATAAACCTATTTCATATTTCAGCTTTCTAGCCCTTGTAACCAAGTTAATTATTTATTATTTACGATCGCTAACCCTGTAGATAGCAGAGAAAATGTATGGGGGTTGTATGACGATAAGTCGCGTGAACGAAGAACAAAGGATTAGAGATGTTAGAAAGAGATTCAATACGATGGCTTGTAGTATGGCTAGGGGGGCTCTAATTTCTGCTGTGCATTGATAGATCAATCAGTTGAGATGTTACCTCCTCCTTGGAAGACTTGGGGTCGGCGACCTGCAAAGTCTCGTCGGGCGGGAGGCGCCAGGAGCCGCCGCCGCCGCCGCCGCCCGAGCGGTCCGTGTGGCCGGTGGCGTGCATGCGCCGCCGACGCCGCGCGCGCACCCGCCACCGCGCCGCGCTACGCCTCCGCGCCCGCGCCGCCCGTCACCGCACCCGCCTCGCTAGCGCTCTGCCACGCCACCACGCGCCTCGCGCGCTCACACCACTCCATCACTGATAAACAATACACAAGAGTTACGATTATGTACACTGAGACAGGGCATAAAAAGAAGTAAGTTCGTGTTAGTTAGTGCCTAACTCTGGTAACGGAGTTTTAAGGCCGCTTGAGGATCTCCGTCATGGCTTAGCGACTAAAAAGCCGGGACTGACGGATGCGCTCAGTTGTTAATGCCGCTTCCAAAGAGCCCCAACACGGATACCTCCGAAGTTGGTAAGGAGGTAAGAAACCTTCAGACTCCAGATGATGCTGCAGCATAAGGCCAAGGTTACCATGTTCGTTCATGCAATATCATTGAAGCATAAATATTCAAGACAAGCATCGCTTGTAGGAGAGCTCCTAAGATATATTTCTTTTATTGTGGCGACATCTTTGTCAAAAGCTCATTGAATTCAACTGCTAGACATTAATGCGTCCTGTATTTAGGTATAGTTAGGTACAGGACAAATGGTTTTGTATCACATTCATGCTTAATTCCCCATTGTAGAAAGCTAAATGATTAAGAAAGTAAAAAATGAGTTCGTATGAGCTAGTGATCAACTCTGGGACTCTCTTTACACCAGGGCAACAACGTGCGACAGTGCTGCAATGCTGCACAGTGTTGCCCCGGTGTAATCCAGCCTTTATTCAGCCTACAGAGCTAAATGATTTAAATGGAAAGTCCAATTGAATTAGGTGCTATGACGCAGGAAAATCTTTTGTACTTTCATTTAATTTACCACCTATAAAAGTGCAGTGGTTGAAACGGAAAAAGGTTGAAAAAGCTTGCCAGCAACATTTTCAATATTGTCGTGGTAAAAGAAATGGAGCGTTGGGCCACATTATGCGTTCAGCGGTCGGCCTCAGATCGCCACTGACTTTGTGCTTTCAACCACAGCTAGCGGTTACGCTTCGAAGTCTTGCACTCGAATGCAGTTTACAATCGAAAATTTATAAGTACCTAAGTTTGCAAAAGCTCATACATTTTGTAGCACGAGTTTATTTCTCCTTTATTTTAGGTCTACGGAGCTACGAAACTGTGCTACGAAAGAGCTACGAATCACGCGCTGTTACAAATTCGAAAATAAATTACTGACGTGTTTCAAACCTTTTTAGTGCACCCCTAAATTCAAAATCTCGGGCGAAAGATTTAAAAATATCCAAAAAAAAGTAATGGTTTTGCCTATCACTCCTCCAATTTTTACATTTTCATGGAAACTTGTTTACTGATGTATGAAAAAATATTAATTTGTTAATTGTTTTTTGGTACGCATTGTGTCGATATAGCAAACGATTTTGGAGTCCTGCCAAAGCGGGCGCGGTCTCGTCTCTCGTTTATACATTCGAGTAGATTCGCTCGACGCCAACTTTACGACTCCGTAAAGTTATTCCAACTGCTCTTTCAATGTGATTTTTTAGATTGGTGCCATTTTATTACAAATATATTCAAATCAACATATATCATTACTTAGCCCGAATGTGCGCATAGGATAATTTAAGAAATAAAATACTCTAATGTAAAAATGTTAAGTACTAAAGGGTTTTCTTGGTTGAACCATTGATTGGGAACATTTACCTACGCTAAAAACTGAACAAGCGACGTAGATGGTGAATGTAAAAACTGTAAAGCTTTCAAAGTTGCCATCTCGTATAGTTGGTCGAGGTGAAACATAAAAAATAAAAACACAATCCACAATATTTTACTACCTACGTTTTTTACAATTCCGCTAAATGATCAGAGTGTTTTGCATTACTTTATTGTACTGGAAGTTTCAAATTTGTTTCAAAACAATACAAAGTTTGAACTGGACGCCGAAAGTTGTTGCAGCCTTGATTAATAGCTCGCCAGCAAGCTGAGAGCCGAGAAAAGTGGGTTCTTCTGACGCCCATTTGGGCATTAACCACGTTTCTTAAAATTATCTCCAGCTTTGCAGTATTTTATGTTCTTTCGCGCAGGGGTGCTAAGCGCGTATCGTGACCCGCAATGCAGATGCAGTATCACCTTATCATAACGAGTTATGGTATTAGGTGTGTATGTAAATGAAGTTGCAATCTAAGCTTAAAATAAAATAATTTAGGGTTGTCGCAAGGGAAGCGTTGCGAGGCGCTGCAGCGGTTTGCATAGGGACTGCGGCAATCCACCTGAAGTGCTAGATTGTACAAGGATTTATAGCCCTAATTAACTGAGTTGGATTTACAGCTAGCTCACTATATGTGGTTCGACAACTTTGCCGTTATCGACTGAGTGGTTTTGGTACTTGATGGAGATGAATGTTCGGGTGACTGTACTCTTATGTGTACCGATTTATGAGGTGGTTTTAGAAGAAGCTTGGAAAATAAAGTAAGAATGCACAGTATTTTATATTTACACTTATTTTAAAGTAAGGTAAGTGAGGTACTTATATCGAAATTCAGTGTTGGCAAACCGCCACTACTCTGTAATTCAATCGGACGAGTCAGGAGCTTCTGTTTGATTGATATTTCTATGGAACAGTTAAATCAATGAACCAATAGGCAATATGCGTCTGATTCAAAAGCGGGTTAAATGTATTTTATTATGAACATTGTTGCTTTAGAGGTATGTGTGTGTAATTATTTTTTAATATTAAACCATTTTCGATTAGAAAATAAATTTTAAAAATTGCAAAAAATAGTAGGAATTTCAAAATACTTGAAAAGGATGTGAAAGGATGTGACGTCACGAGTTCATAAGAAAAGTCAAGGACGAGTCAGATATGACGATCCATAGATAAGTTTTTTTTTTAGTTTTCACAATTCCTAAACTCGAACTTATTGTTGTCACAGATTACTGTTGTACTTAGTATCAATTTGACGTCACACGTCAAAGTTCACAAATTGTTACTACAACAGTAATCTGTGACAACAATAATAATCGTGTTTCAGATGCGTGAAAATGTTGGTAAATTTCAAAAATTATTTTTGTTATACAATTTTAGTATTTCGGCGCTGGAATTTTTATTACGGTTATTTGACGATATAACCTATCGTATAAAATCATTAAAAAAAATTGTGGGAGTTCCCTATTGTAACATTTACTTATGAATGAATGCATCCAATTTATTTCAATAGTCTGTTATACCGATCCTGTAAATTCTTGAAACTGTAACATTTAAACAATAAACATAAAATTAAACATATTTCAAACATAACATTAAATGAATTAATTAATTGTACCTACCTACTTACTTGTACACTTACAAAATAAACTTAAGAACTTTAGTAATACTTGTACAAATAAATAATTATTGTCAACTTGAGTGAGATTTTTTAATTAGAGTAATAGCTATCTATGCCATTTTTATCCAAAGTGTCATATAAATCAGTTGAATCAGAATCAGAATCAAAGAACTTCATTTGTTAACTTACCAGTTGTTAGGTACCTACAATATTGTTATTATACTAAATGAATTGAGTTAGAAAAAAGGCCTCCACTCAGCATAAGCTACGATAGATAGTTTACGAAAGCGCTGGTCTTCCGTGGTAGCGATGTTTTTTGATGTTAAATGAAGTTTACGCGTTCAATGCCACGTACTTCTTCTGAAGGAGGACACCGTAAGTAGGTACAACATTTATGTTGGTGGTACTCAACGTGCTAGTCTTTAAAACATTACGGTAAGCGGTCTAATTTGTAATTTTCTGCTTGTTTTTATAAAATGGTTTGCAGTTATGAATTCCACGCAAATCAACTGACTGTAATTTATCCATCCGGAGTCGATCATCGATCTTGTTCAATTTGTGAAAGAGCAGAGTTCACCGGTGCTGTCTGTGTACCAATTCAGGGAGTAGCAACGTAAAGGCATTGGAAAACCGCGAGATGATTTGAAGGGAAATTGTGGAAAATACACTCCAATTCCGGTATAGTTTTGCTTTGACGTGATGAAATGTGAAGCCAAGCGGTTTTGCTCGTTTTGTGTGAACTTGGAACATATATATACTCGTACTTTTATAGGTAGGTACATATCATAAACTTAGGCCTTTACATCTTTACTAGATGATTTATACAGTGTCAGGAGGCAATCTTTGCCTACACTTATCGGGACACTGTAGTGCCTGGGACATTGTTGAGATAGAGAAGGCTTGCCCAGCACCTACACCAGGAATGACATGGTCAATACGTGTGGGGCTGACTAAGCCGCGGGTTTCCTTACGATGTTTTTCTTCACAGTTTAGAGCTCGTTTTAATGCGCATATAAATTTTTCGAACTGAAAAATCCATTGATGCACGGCCAGGATTCGAACCCACGACCTTCGGATCGAAAGTCAAGGTACTAACCAACTCGGCCAACACGGCTCTGGCATATCATTTACCAATAAAACTGCTTAAAACTGCATAGATGGGTCTCTAAAAAAAGCCACTAAAAGATATTTGTTAACCTGATAGTTCATTTAAAAAAGTATTTATTTGGAACCAATACTTGTATTGCAAAAGGTTTTTTTGTTACTCGGTGAACAAGACTGAAATGTCTCGCAGATAGTATGTCTGATGAATGATTACTGGCTTATATGTAGTATTTTTGGCTCTGACCAATCCCAAGCAATGGTTTTGCCTATAAATCTCACCCTGGTTGACATTTCAATTCGCCTATAGAGCAAAGTATGTTAGTTGTATTTCTGGGTTACTTTACTAAGCTCCTGTTTTCCTATTTTATGAAGATAGTGATGTAGATAAGTTCCGTTCTACTTAGTAAAATGTACTTAGGCACTTCAACTTTCAGTCCAAAAGTACAAGAAATCAGTTCACAACAATAGATTGGGAAAAAATTGTTTACATCGACATGATCCCTAAACCGTGAAGAAAAACATCAAGACCACGCCTTTCCTGTGGATAAGGTTGAAAAGGCTCAAGGACGTATTATGTAAAGAGATATGAACATAAGCTCTTATGCATTTAACACACATAAATATAAAATCACTACTTTCTATATACCGCAGTTTTCGACTTGCTACAATCCTGACATCTATTTGAAATGACTGTGTATAAAAATAGCATGTACTTTTTGAGTTCAATAAAGTCCAGTAGAAAGCTATTAGACAGGCAGGTCGATAACAAAGCAGCTGTAAAGTGTATCTCTACCTGAAGGCAGCGTGGGCGGAATCCATTTTCCGTGGGAGTGTCTCGTCTAAGGGGCTTTCCGAGATTTTCTCGTTCAATGCAACTCAGCTCTATTATTTTATACTCTCAGGGACCTGCCTAGTTTACTTGGGGTAATAAGTATGATGGAAAGTAGGTAATAGCGATGAAGGCGAGATTTTGTTCAATGAGCTTTCACCAGTTCAATCTCTGAGGTCGTCATATTTTAGAGAATTTATTCAGCGTGTCAGTAACCGAGGTAAGTATCTGAAATGATTATTTTTATAGCACTAAGCTTTTTTATGTAGGCCAGCGATGGAAAGGTTGCGTAGAAAATCTATTTTTCTGTCATAACATAATAAATATTTCTACAAAAACATAGACTATTCATTAAAAGCTTTACTTTTTATACTACAAGCTTACTAAGCTATCACAAAATGGCTCGTTAGGAAGTATGTCGATTTACAGAGGTGATGTTAGTTTGTAACCAATATAACATCAAAGTTTTAATGGGGACGGATATCAAAATTTGACTCGACCGAAATGTTAAAACTTAGCTTGTAGACTTTAGAGTTTGATACGATACCGTCGCTTATGGGTTTGTCGATAATTTCTTCACCGTATTCCAGTCCACTGAGCACAGCTATAATATTTCTCTGTCAATTTCTATCTTATTGCAGCAGTATAACTTTAATATGCAAATAAAGTCTGGTAAAATGCAAGAACACTTTATAGCAAACTACGTTAAATAAATATACAACGGAGAATTCTTCTTCTTTCGTATGAGCAAGTGGCCAACTCTGGTGGTGGAGTTTTTAGGCCGCCTAAAGGCCTTAAAGGGAGAATTACAATATAATTATATTAAATTGTTTTTATGTAAATTGGAAAATATGAGTCCTACCCCACACTATCGGTCGAGCAAAGTGGATGGGTGCTTGTGATAATTCGCCTAGAAATCTATTGTTCCGATACAAAATTTTCAAATAGGTTTGCGAAACCAATGTCCTTATTCGATCAATAAAAATTGCAAAACTAGTCTATTAATTGGAAAGGGGTGTAAGGGGTTCCAAATAACATTTTTCGGAACCCAAGCCGACCAAATTATTGGATAGGAAGCACCAGGGATTTCTAACCGAACCCAAGTTAATCTTTAAACCAGGGTCAGTCCATGCAAAGTTATGGTAATCTACTGAAATATCAAGGTGGTTTTAAAGTCCTTAAGAAGACGGCTTCATCAGTGGGCATTCGTCATATTTTAGGGCTATGATGGCCGAGTTGAATAGTACCTCGACTTTCGACCCAAAGGTCGCGAGTTCGAATCTCAGCCGTGCATCAATGAATTTGTCGTTTTGAAAAAAATACATGAACACGAGCTCTAAACGGTGAAGAAAAACATTGTGAGGGTCTTAAAGCGCAGAATACCTAATAAATGGTAGGTACTTACCCCTCTACTTATAAAATTCTGTTAAAATTGAAACACCGTTTAAACAATTGCCATCCTTTTTTGTTAGGTAGTGTCAAATAGAGACAGAACGAATATTGAGTATTGTTTAAAGTTGAGAGGCGTCTATAAGTAAGGCCCTTATAGTCCAACTTCCCTTTGCTCTTATTACGAGTTGAATTACTCCTTTATTTATGATCTCCGTACATTGTAGTGTAATTTACGATGAAAGCCGCAATTGAGTCCGCTCCTGTTCCAGTTACCTAGCAGTAGGAAGCAATTAGCATTTCTCAGTAAATATCATAGTTAGTAATTTACCTCTCCCTATTTAGGGCTTCCTTCCGGAAAGTACAATCGGAAGGACTTTAGTGGATGTAGGTAATAATTTTCAGTAAACTATGATATTAATACGAGTATTATAATTAAGCTCATGATATTATCTAATTATTGCTTCAAGTTGATTTACCAGGATTTTAAATAATGATCGGCCACAGCAATGCTTACGCTTTACCGGCTTGAAGGATTTTATATTTGGTATAGTCACAGTTTGAACCCTGAGGCTACTTTTTATCCCGGAAAATATCAAATTTTCTTATAAAAAGGTACCCATACGGGCAAAGCCGCGGGCGACATCTACTCGTAGTAACGAATAGTTCTTAGTACTTATAAAGATTTTGCATATCAATCGTGTCGACGTAGATATGATTTTCATCTAAAAGGCAGGCCAATTCTACTAATTTAAAACGTCTACCATTCCGCTGCGGTTGGTTTCGTTCTCCAAAATGTCAAGCCATTTGGCTGATAACGTCTCCACAACAGAGTCGTTGGTCATTAGTAGAATAGAAAACAGACGAAAGGTTTAGTCGACGTTTTGCTTGTGGTTGATAAAAAGTTTTTTAGTAGAATCGGAACCCTCATGTCGGTACATTCATGTTCAATGAAAAACAATACAAATCTTAACTTTGGTGATTTCAGATTAGCATTTTTATGAGCGATTTTGGCGCTGGCACGCTCTACATGTCACGCTTCAATTAACCAAACGCGCGTGCACATTCTTATTACGCACTGTTTGCTCGATAAACTAAGACGTATACGAGCTCATAAACGCTTCTACGCTCGTGTGAAACGCGAGTATAGTAACGAGCATCTGAAATAACGCTTATCTGAAATCGTCCCATGTTGACTATTTGTGGCCGGGTCGGGTGCCTATTCAGGCAGCTCTGGGAATGCACTGCGATAGGTCTGTGCATGGATTTGATTTCAGTCGGAGTCACAGTGTCACACGCCGGTTATGTGACGTCACGCGTCACTGCGAGCCTGCATGCATCAAGATAATTCTGTATTTATGGCCGCCAGCTATTGTAGCTGCAAACTGTCCTACAAACAGACGGACTGGATGTGATTCTAATCTGAGATAACTATCTTTGTGTTGAATGGTGCTACAATAGAGTTGTCCGGGGTCCGTTGAGTCAGAGATCAAAATAAGTGTGCTTAGTAATAAAACAGTAATAACCTATATAGAACAATAAAAATTTTTTGTAAGATTTGAAAAATGAAATTTATTTAATTTTATTTTATGACAACATTATCCTCAGGCCAACTTATAGGCTGAGGCCATACGAGCGTAATTTTTAGAGTTGTGAGTCGCGAAAAATGAGTCGCGTAATCTACTTTCAACAAAAACAGACAACTCATTTTGCGTCGCCGTGTGAATCAAACAGGATTTTTCTATGAAAACAAATGCAGCAGAAATTACGCGACTCACAACTCAAAAAAATACGCTCGTTTGGCCTCGGCCATGATCAGTTTTTCTGAGGCAGTTTTTAATTGCAAGTATTTTTCGGTTTAAAAATATTCAAATTCACTTTATTGACTAGAAGATAATTTTAACACTAACTTGAAGTAAAGTTTTATGAAGTTATAGCGATAAACGAAAACCAAGTTGAATGGTGCATAAATATTTTATGGAAGCTGACATAGCACGCTCAAATGTCGACTGTGTCAGCATCGAATAGCGGATCATGTACGAGAAACTTACGACTTCAATATGATCAGAAATAAAGCACTTTGAAACGATATAGGAATAGATAAGTAGGCACAAACGTGCCATTTGAAAGATAGTAAAAAAAAAATACATTGGTGCGTCTTATGGTGAATAGACTTTGAACTTTACCTACTAGAAAAATATTTATGTTACTAAGTAAGAAAACAAGAACAAAAATAAATAGAATTGCATTATACCCCTCTTCACAAGTGAAAATGTAAGGCATTTTCTGTTATTAATTTATCAGGTAAGTAATAAAATGTGTAGAGGCATCCAGTTCGGCTATTTCCTCTTGAAATTATACAATTTTCGCAGCCCAACCGGAGGATAATCCACTGCCTTGTTACGCAGAGTCGTTTCCGCTGAAGAAAATTGAAATTTCTCTCCCTTACACCAAAGATTTCTCCATTTGAATATTTATAATGTTCGCGAAGTTTTATGAGGCTGCATCTAAATCGAGAGCTCGTTAATAGTTTTTCTTCACAAATGTTTTATGAAGTTGATATTTTATTTTAAACAGCTTAGACTCAATGCAGTTCTTGTTCACATAATTCTTGTAGGAGCATCGTAGGAATGCCTCAAGTACGGCTAGACGCAGCTCCCAGTTTACCAATTTCGGTTCATTACCCTGAGCAGGGTAGAGCTGCTCGTTCCCAGCTCAGCCCGCAGTAACAAGCTCGTTAGCCTGTCTGAATGCCACCGCTTTGTTTTATCCCGAACTTATCCCCTATCACTATTGTAATAACACTCGGAATAGCAGAGCCAAATTTGAGACGGTACGCCGCGTAGAGGTGCACTTGATTGCTCATCTCGATTCCGGCTCATTAGCTTAAGTAGAGCTGTTCTCAATAAAGGCAGACTGTTTACTGTCCGAGATGATGCATGTTTTAACGTCATGAAGCCTCGCAAAATATCAGCGAGCGAGCACGGCGACGCATTTCACTATGCATATTTGACTTGAAGTTTATTTTTTACTTTTTATCCGCTTTTGGTAATCAAATGAAGCCTTCTGAATGAAAGGGGTACCTGTTCGCAGCCGTGCTGAATAAGCTATAATACAGGCTAACTTAATTTGCGCTTGTTCATTAGCTGCGCAAGCAGAGCCCGGCACCTGGTACTTGCACACGATAGCCATACGTGAAAGCATTTACGTTAATGACTTTAGCTATGCTTCCACTTACCATGTAAACCGAGTTGGCAGTTGGCCTTATTCATCTTTATGATTTGATATTAACAGCTTGCTTCCATGTTTGCACGACATAACTCGTTCGTTTATTCGTATGAGCTAGTGGCTACATAACTATTTTATTATCATTGCATGGCATGTCGAAGTTTATAATCCCATATGCTGCTAGTGCAATCTCAGAAACTATGCACAATGTTTTAATGCACTATCGTACTTTAATGTTAACATAAGCAAATGAAAACACAACACAGATTAGCGAAAGTGGTGAAATAAAACAGGAATGCTTTCAGACAGTATGAAAAAGGCAGTAAAGCTAATGTGTATCACAAAGCGAGAAAGCAAAGTACAGTAAGCTGGTTGTACTGTGTATTTTCTCCCCATAAATAGTAAGTAGGTACATACCTATAGTTTTTATGAAGCCTCATCCAGTTTATGACGTGTTTTTTGATGGAATAGTTACTACTGATAAGGATTCTCAATTTATATGGGATTGTTGATCACTACTACAAGAATAAATAAATGGAGGCCTATACCCAGCAGTGGATGAAGTCGGGCTGCGGATGATGATGATGATCATACATGAATAGGTATTTAAGTGGTCCAAATAAAATGAAATTTGGCTTTGACAGTCATATTCTGGCACTTAACCGACTACCTAAGTAATTGTTGTAGCACTACTAGAATAGGTAGGTAGTACATTCTGCATACGAAGTTTTCAATCCAATTTAGATCAACAATGAGTATCAAAGACCACGAATGCCGTAGTACTATAACACCCAGACTCGGAATAAAATCTGCAGGTTATAGAAATACTCGCATTTATTCCGCCACCACCCGCTTGAAATCTTACCGAATGAGATCTTGCGATCTGGGGGTCTAAAGTGGCCACTTTTGATGAAAAATCAGATGTTTCATAGATGCTTCATCTATGAAACTTTTTGGCGGGAATTTGAGAAGTAATGTTTCGTTTTTGTTTTATTTTCCAAAACTTGTGTTTCTTCGAATGTTAATGTGTAATAATGGTGGATTATTAAGTGTTCGTGAATGTGCTTGAAGTTTATAGTTACTTGACACTGGCTGAATGCACAAGCCGTGCGAAGCCAAAATAAAGAAGAAGAAAAAAAAAGATGTTTTGTGAAATGCTTCATCAATGCTTCATCGATGCTTCATAGTTGCTTCATATATGAAGCATCTATGAAACATCTATGAAGCATCGATGCTTCATATATGAAGCATCTATGAAACATTTATGAAGCATTTGATGAAAAATTAGATGTTTCATAGATGTTTCATAGATGAAGCATCTATGAAACATCTGATTTTTCATCAAAAGTGGCCACTTTAGACCCCCTGGCCATTTTCTCGGTGCCTGTACATTTTTTTAAAAATCTGTAAATGCAGGTTAAAATATCTTCAAAAGTTAAGGATAGTCTCTTGAGAACGTTTTCCTGGAGCTACAACGGTTAAGGTAGCCCTTACTAACCCGTCTCAAAAATACATTTTAGCGTTTTCTGACTTTTCTAGTACTCTAACCTCAGTTGGTCCGATAGAGCCTTTTAATCCTTATGTGAAACAGGATCGATTGGCATCAAAAAAAGTTTTTGTGTAAACTGGGGGTCTAAAGTGGCCACTTTTGATGAAAAATCAGATGTTTCATAGATGCTTCATCTATGAAACATCTAATTTTTCATCAAATGCTTCATAAATGCTTCATAGATGCTTCATATATGAAGCATCGATGCTTCATAGATGTTTCATAGATGTTTCATAGATGCTTCATATATGAAGCATCTATGAAGCATCGATGAAGCATTGATGAAGCATTTCACAAAACATCTTTTTTTTTTTCTTCTTCTTCTTTATTTTGGCTTCACACGGCTTGTGCATTCAGCCAGTGTCAAGTAACTATAAACTTCAAGCACATTCACGAACACTTAACGGTTAATAATCCACCATTATTACACATTAACATTCGAAGAAACACAAGTTTTGGAAAATAAAACAAAAACGAAACATTATTTCTCAAATTCAAATACTTTTAGAAAGTAAATAGGTAGGTAAGGTACCTACCTATTTACTTTCTAAAAATAAATTTAACCTCGCACATAGATCTGTCAAAACAGATGTTTTGGGGGTTGCTTTTTGGCGGGAATTTGAGAAGTACCTAATGTTTCGTTTTTGTTTTATTTTCCAAAACTTGTGTTTCTTCGAATGTTAATGTGTAATAATGGTGGATTATTAACCGTTAAGTGTTCGTGAATGTGCTTGAAGTTTATAGTTACTTGACACTGGCTGAATGCACAAGCCGTGCGAAGCCAAAATAAAGAAGAAGAAGAAAAAAAAAAAAGATGTTTTGTGAAATGCTTCATCAATGCTTCATCGATGCTTCATAGATGCTTCATATATGAAGCATCTATGAAACATCTATGAAACATCTATGAAGCATCGATGCTTCATATATGAAGCATCTATGAAGCATTTGATGAAAAATTAGATGTTTCATAGATGTTTCATAGATGAAGCATCTATGAAACATCTGATTTTTCATCAAAAGTGGCCACTTTAGACCCCCTGAGCACTCACTCGTCATGCTATCCCATCCATGGCACGATAGATAAAAGAAAGCGAGTGTGAAACTATGCAATGCAATGTTATCTGTGCACCAATGGACACAAACGCAGAATACAAACCGGAATATGCTTGCTGAAAGTATGCGGTTTTCGTTATCCGAATTACTTTTTCGTATTAGAATCTGCAAATGGAAGCATTTGATACAAAGTAAATACTGGCACACTCTATAGTTTTCGTGCATAATATTTTATGACTGTCTGGGGCCGTAGATTACACGGATATTAAATAAAATTAAATTTGAGATAAACTCATGGACACCCAAACGCTTTCGAAATTAAATCAGGAAAACGAGTGTAGGAGCCGTGATTAAAATTATGAGATCGTTTCGATTCTACGAAAGTGTGGCAGCATTAGATATTCCCATACATGGGCAGTAAAGACGCTAACAAAAAATGTAACATCTTCAGAATGTAACGGCTCTTTGACGTTGTATGGGGAAATTATGAGTAAGTTTTCATTTTCAATTATATAAACGCTTGGCGTACCTACATAAAAAAAGTATTGGATGCTACAGAGGCAAAATGGCATCGCCTCAGCATTTATGCTTTATTCCAAAATGATGCGAAGATGGCTAATATGGAATATAGAAACTGAAAAACTGAGGACGTAGGTGAAATACCTTTAATTTTGTTTTATTTTCACTCATATTGTTTAATCTGTTAAAAGCCGAAACATTTCGGAGCAATCAGCGAGTTTCAATTTAACTGTAGTCGTTACAAGTCCGATGCGAAGTTTTATAGTTCAATTACAGCGAGTTGAACTCACGAACGCTTCGATGAGGAGTGGCGGGGTCATTGCTTGCCACCCTCGACGGGCCACGTACATTCTATTAGTGCTTTCTAGAGGAGTACTAAAAGAAAGTGAAATATTCTACTAATATTTTAAATGTGGCAAATATGCTTGAACCAAATTGGTGATATTTTGGAGTAGGGCCAGGCCAAAAGTACCCTAAACTGGTGAGTATGTATAAAGAATTGAATGAGGTGAAAGAGCTTTGTCAGGATCGTAGCAGGTGGAAATACGTGGTCTCAGCCTACCCCGATGGAAAGAGATTTTATGTTTGTATCATAAAGGAGACTGTTTTAAAGTGGTCTATGAACCAATAGCGATACTGTAGTGGTATTTCTGTGGGGATACCTCAACTACATCCTTGTGCAAGGGGGCATCAAAATCTAGCCCGGCAGTTTTAAGAAAAATAATACTTTAGAATTCACATTTCTTGCAAATTTTTTTTTATTTTAGAAACGTTTTGAACGGTTATTGTGGTTAGTGTCTGTAAAATTCGGACTACAATGTAATAATATGGTGACAGCGACCTGATCTGATGATGGAGTCAGGAGCTATTCAACAGAACTCCTCAACAAATAAGCCGATTGAGTTGAAACTCGGCATGTCTGTCAAGTTTCAACTACAATGTAATAATATGGTGACAGCGAGCTGATCTGATGATGGAACCAGGAGCTATTCAACAGAACTCCTCAACAAATAAGCTGATTGAGTTGAAACTCGGCATATCTGTCAAGTTCCAACTACAATGTAATAATATGGTGACAGCGCGCTGATCTGATGTTGGAGTCAGGAGGTGTTCAACAGAACTCCTCAATGAATAGGCCGATTGAGTTTAAACTCGGCATATCTGTCAACTGACTACAATTTATATTGTAATCAGTATTAAAACTAAAGCCAGCCTATGGCTTCAGTTTTAATGAGCCAAGTCATCCCCACGCATAAAGCACCACCTTTGAGTCTAAATGCGGAAAAGGGAGTCCACATATATACATACATACATACATATGGGCACAGTTGTTGGTCGTTTCTCGTCCGTACCACCGAATAGACAACTACAGAAAAACAGCCGCCTAACATCGACTTTTATAAAAGCCTATACTTGTAGGGTTGTTACTTATGGAAATAAACTAACTGCGCCGCGCGGTATCACTTGTGTAGCGTTAAAAATAATAAACGGACAGGTGATACAATGTAAATTGTAGTCAGTTGACAGATATACAGAGTTTAAACTCAAATGGCCTATTCATTGAGCAGTTATGTTGAACAACTCCTGACTCCAACATCAGATCAGCGCGTTGGCACCATATTATCACATTGTAGTTGGAACTTGACAGATATGCCGAGTTTCAACTCAATCGGCTTATTTATTGAGGAGTTCTGTTGAACAGCTCCTGACTCCATTATCAGATCAGCGCGTTGTCACCATATTATTACATTGTAGTTGAAACTTGACAGATATGCCGAGTTTCAACTCAATCGGCTTATTTATTGAGGAGTTCTGTTGAATAGCTCCTGACTCCACCGTCAGATCAGCTCGTTGTCACCATATTATTACATTGCAGTTAAAACATGACAGATATGCCAAGTTTCGTCTCAATCGACTTATTTATTGAAGAGTTATATTAAACAGCTCCTGACTCCATCATCAGATCAGCTCGTTGTCACCATATTATTACATTATAGTTGGAACTTGACAGATTTGCTAAGTTTCAACTCAATCGACTTATTTATTGAGGAGTTCTGTTGAATATCTCCTGACTCCATCATCCGATCAGCTCGCTGTCACCATATTATTACATTGTAGTCCGAACTTTACAGACACCAACCACAATAACCGTTCAAAACGTTTCTAAAATAAAAAAATGTTGCAAGAAATGTGAATTCTAAAGTATTATTTTTCTCAAAACTGCCGGACTAGATTTTGATGCCCCCTTGCACAAGGATGTAGTTGAGGTATCCCCACAGAAATACCATAGCAGTATCGCTATTGGTTCATAGACCACTCCCCATACAAAAAAAATCAGTCTCCTTTAAAATTTTCCGGCACTTTAGATACTTTTATTACATTTAAGGTGGAAGTTAAAGACAGAGAGGGTGGTATTCTACGGTTTGAAAATAAAAACATCGGTTATGGTTAGTGCAGCTCGTAATAAGGTCAGTAAGTTTCTTTTCATCGTGGTCACAAGCCTGTTTTAATGAAGTTTCATAGATTGTAAAAAAGATTAGTAATTTTAAGTAGAAACTCGACTATCGTACCATTGTACTTAAATATAGGTAAGTACTAATTTTCAATTAAAAAATACCTAAGGCTTCTAATAATAAACTCGGATTAACTTCTGTCAAAGTTGCGCCACGGATTAAGCTATTGCCATCCTTTTTTATTAAACAGTGATAAATAAGGATGGCAATAGTTTAATCCGTGGATCAACTTTGACAGAAGTTAATCCGAGTTTATTAATAGAGGCCTAAATATGGTTTAACAGTACTTATAAAAATTAAAGTTATATTAATTATGAAGAATACATCGTCATCTGTTTTTATTAACACTCCTAGACGTAAGAATATTTATTTTTTGCTGAGCTCTTCACAATAATCATCTTCACATCATTCATAATCGTCATTTCTTTTTATTAACACACCTAGACATAAGAATATTTATTTTTTGCAGAGCTTTTCACAATGTGATTTATCTGCCGCCGGGTAACCAATATCCAAATATATACCAGTGTCGTACAACGTTATTGGGATATTGTACGAACAGGGTTTCCTGAAAAGGGTATTCTCGGTTTTGACTCCACATTTTGGTGCGTTGAAGAGAGCTTGATTTGTTGGAATAAAACGTGCTTAATACGTTAACAGACAGTTTACCGACACATACTTTATTGCCTGACCTGTTTTCGATTAAACCTTTTCATTGTACTTTTTAATCAAGTGGCAGTGATGGCACGTTTCATCCAAATCGGTCCCCTGGCTTAGGTGTGGACAAATTGAAACACAAACATCTTATGATGTTCATGCTACACGAGCGTAGTCCTAGGCGGAAGCTCGTTGGCTGTTAAGAAACATTGAACACTCACTAGTTTATCAATAAAGTAACTTCGTATGAGCGAGCAAGTGGCAAACTCTAGTAACGGAGTTTTTAGGCCACCTAAAGGCCTCCGTCATGGAGTGACGACTTAATAGCCGGGACCGACAATATAACGTACCCTCCAAAGCACGGAAGCGCTCAATGATCAATGTGAATAAATATAAGAGCATCTTTCAAAACTCACTATTGCATTTTGAGCCAGTCATTATTGACGGAATACTCAAAACTCGTTATCCTATTCTAGTTTCAATTCCGAACACTAATCCTTGCAAAGCCCTAACATTTCCAACTCTTTAATCCGAACACGCTGCCGGCTTGCATTACAAGCAACGGGAAATTTGCATCAAATATTTCGCGTTCGGATTATCTCCAAGTTTGTACTTGTTGCATATCAATTGTTTTCCTTTATCATTTTTCAGAAGTAAAGTTTTCTAGCATAGGTACATTATTTACCTTCAGCTTTCTTTGCAAGACAACTTTTTATTCTTGTACAGATAGTTTTTTGTAAATCTGTGGAAGGCTTATGTATTTTAAATAGTTTCGGCCTGCATAAGACGGAGTACTTAAGTCTATTTAAAATCCGTATAGAATTTCCACATAAATAAATTCCCACATCCGACAGGTTATTGAAACCCAAACAACTTAAAAGGATTTTTAAGAAGAACGTAGAAATAAAAACTATGTACTTACATAACAATATTCTGCTATATTATACTAGCGGACGCCCGCGGCTTCGCTCGCGTGGACTACGACTTTTTTATCCCACAGAAAACGTGCATTTTTCGGGATAAAAAGTAGCCTATGTCACTCTCCAGCCCTCCAACTATCTCCACACAAAAAATTACGTCAATCCGTCTCCCTGTTTTGACGTGAAAGCAGGACAAATAAACAAACAAACAAACACACTTTCACATTTTATACCCATATGGGTATGGAGGTATTTATTCTTGTTAAGATTTTTTATAGCTACTAGCGAACTTGGTAGGCAAACGTTGAACTCTTATGCTTTAAAATAAACAACACACGGGAACTACTCACGTTAGTGTATATTAAGTAGGTATATAATATCGTTGATTTAGATGCTGATTATATTTCGATTCAAGAGAATCTTTCTAGGGATATGAGAGAGTGTCGCGGTCACGACCCACGCTAAAATGTTCTAGTATAACTCACCAAAGTTTTGAAAGAGAAACTCAGTTGCCGTGAAAACTACATATATTCTACACGTTTAGCTCTCACCGATGAGCTGCATTAGGTACTTACTAGTAGTCTGAGTATAATTGGGGTAGGAAGCCTCTTGACGTTCGTGCCTTCAGGCGTTCAACAGCTGAAATTCAGACGCAAATTGCCCCAAACTGCTGCACCGCATGTTTGCGGTCCATTTGCAGTAGGATATCTGGCCGACAGAAGTGAATGATCGCTTCAAAGTTACGTATCTATAAAGACCGCTTTGAGCGCATGTTTTACATACAAGGGTGAAACATTTTCGTGAAATAGGTACTGTAAAATTTAGGTTAAACCACAGGAGAACCGAGTAGGAGCAAGTGAAAACGGTGCATACACATATTTAGTAAAAAGTATTTTGATTAGGCTGCTTGAACGATTAATAGACTAATCTGTTTGCAAGCTACTCAATCATCAAATTATTGTTCAGCTACCATATTATTTGTCTTAGTCCGAGCAAATATTTTTCTAAGAATTTACTAAGGAAAACTACGGAAAGCTAGTAGCACGGTAGGTAGAACTATATAAAACATAGGTAATGATTATAAAGATTTGCAAAAACAAGACGGTAAGCTGTAGCGGGTGTGCCTAATGGCCGGTCGAAGTCCCGCGGGACGCGAGCGGAACCATTCACAAAGGCCTTGTTCACAAGCTCAATAAAGCTGATAAACGTAAAGATATTGATATAAATAACTGCTATGACAGCTTCTTGTATCAAAGTTAATAAGAGCTCACATGCTCAGTGGTCCTACTAAATAAATACTTATTGACTTTGATACAAGAATACTAAGGCCTAGGTGATTCTACGAGTTCACAACCAATGCCGTGAAGAAGCAGGGCAACAAACACGGTTTAGGACCTGGCCTTTTTTAATTATATACCTAGGTACCTATATATCTATACCTACCATTTATTTTTTGGGAATACGGGACCTTTTTATAAAATACAAGTTCTTTTAGTGGTTTTATTATTAATTCATTTTACAATTCTAGGATAAACCCCAGATGACCTTAAAATAATAAGAAGTATAATAATAATAAGAAATACGTTTTTCTCATTATTTCTTTTTAACATTTTCTTTGTTTTCAATTAGGTTTTAATTAAGTACAATTACGTACTGCTATTTTGAACAAAAAACAATGCCGCTTTCTTGATATTTAGAAAAAAAAATAGATCGAAAATTTACTGTAAAAATTGAATTGAAATTGAAAAAGTATGTACTTACCTACCTAAATTAGTAACATTTGTGAACAAGGGTCCAATACCGATTTATTGCCTCAGTAGGCACCGGTCAGTAAAAAAAAAACTCTGAAGCTACCGCCCTTGCCGGATACAATTTATTTGAAAACAAACTCATTTCTTGCTCGTATTGCTAAAGTTCAGACTTTATTGGATAAAGTTTAATTGTGTAGGATGAAATTGGAATAAATAATTCATAATATCCATTTTTAAGCCGGATTCACATACGAAATCAGTTTCATCAATTATTTAACGAGTGAGTTTTAATTTGCATGATGCGCTTATTGATTTTATGCAATTAAAATGATTTGTACGTGAAATCTATATAAAGCTGGTGAACCGGAGACCAAGACCAGGGTATTATACGATTAAAATAATTCTAGTACCTACAAAACTTTTTATGAACCACAAGCAAAACCTCAACTTAACCTTAGATTTTTGACTGTTTCCTATTCTACTAATGACAAACGACTCAGTTTTGGTGACGTTTTAGCTAAGGTTTGGACTTTGGCAGAACACATTTTTAAAAAGCCATTCTACTATTCACCAAGTGGCTGACATTTAAGAGATCGAACCAAAACGCTACGTAATGATTGACGTTGTCATCTAGTAGAATTGCCACCCAGACATAGAAAGGAGACTGTTGTCATTCAAACTGACGATGACGGTTCTCTGTCTCCTGTCTCTGTCGCGCGCCAAAGCCTGTCTTAAATTGTGGACCTATTCCCCCTTACTTATGAAAGATGTTTAAAGTTGAACATTTCGCACCTCACAAGTAATATAGTTGCAACTCAAAAACAATGATTTTGAGATATCGCGTTTTGAAGTTTTAAAAAATCGTACCGTCTAAAATATTGACAATTATGTCTTAACTTAAATGCAGATATATAGGTATATCGCTTGGCTATGAATATTTCCTATTCTAGTAAGTTTATAGTAAATAGCTTTTATAAAATGAATATTATTCTAATACCACTCAGAGTTACAACTGTATTGCTTATCTATTCAGGTACTTTTTTGAAATATAACTATATTGCCTGTTTTAAAAACTAACTTTTGTGCGTTTCGACGGTTATAATTAACGTTTTAATGTGCATTTTCCTAGTGTTTCAGAATTTATAATACGTTTTATGAAGGTAACTTGTATTTCTCGTAAATTAAATTCAAAAAATGTTATAACAAAATACTATATTTAAAAATCAACAGTTAGCTACTGTTGATTTACAAACATTGACAAAAAATAAGAAACCGAAGAGAAATAGTAAGTACTTTACCACAGTTTAGGTACCTAATTATCAAAAATGTAGAAGAGCTTCAATAAATGTAGAATACAACTTCTAAACTATTACCATCATCATCATCATCTCTGGCGTTGGACGTCCACTGTCGGATATAGGCCTCTTTCAAAGATTTCCATGTATTGCGGTTGGAGGCGGCCTGCATCTACTACTACCTGCAGTTCTGCAGATCTGCAGTTTTTACAAGGTCGTATGTATATTGTCGGTGGACGTCCAACGCTGCGCTTGCCGGTCCGTAGCCTCCTTTTGAGAACTTTTTGGCCCCATCAGCCATCTGTTCTGCGTGCTATATGGCCTGCCTATTGCCGCTTCAACGTGCCAATCCGTTTGGCTATGTCAGTAACTACGTATCTCCTCATTTCTGATTCAATTCCGCCGTGAAACCCCAAACACAGCCCTCTCCATTGCTCGTTGAGCTACACACCAATAGTGAAGAACCACGTATTGATTGAAGACTTTTGTCTTAATGAATTGACGTAGTTTGGATGAAAAGCTGTTACAAAGTGGCGTTTTTAAACAAACACTTCAAAACTTCGATATACCGATAGTCAATTCGGCATCGCTGGAGAGACTCAAGCTCCTCCCATGTTTCAATTGAATTGAAGGCTTTCTCATAGTCCACAAACGCGAAACAAAGCGTCAAGTTATATTCTTCGGTCTTCTGTATGACTTGCCGCAGCGTGTGCGTGTTTGGGAGGCTGAAAGTCATCAAACCTGCGATCGAGACAATTCGTGATAATTCTTGAAAACAGCTTATAAACATGGCTCAACAGCAATAACAGCAACACCACGCTCTTGTTCCATGCTTCTGCCGTAGTACCTTTGAGTCAGACGGAGTTGAAGAGCTTTTGAAGGACTTTAATTACCGGTGATACACCCGCTTTCAAAAGCTCTTGAAGTTATTCCTTCTTCGCCCGGCGCCTTGTTGAGAACAACAGTTCTTAAGCTGCTTCAGGGCCACCCTGATCTTGTACGGGTATCAAGTTGATAACCGTTTTGAAAGCGGGTGTATCACCTAGGATATCCTCGGTGCGGTTTAGTGTCGGGCCAGTTTGGCTATCGGGTCTTCTTTAGCCGTACTGCAAACAGGTTTAGTGACTGAATCGTAGACCTGTTCTTAGAACCTTTCGACTTCCCATAACACTTCTGCTTTACTTGACGCTACACTGCCATCTTCTCATCTCCTCAGCTTCTACTATATAATTTCTATTAAACTTAAATTAAATTTCTTGGCGAATTATTGGAAAAAGGCCAGGTCAAGAGTACCATAAATCGACGAGCTTGCATGAAGAATGTGATGAGAGTGAATGAAGCCAAAGAAGTGTGTCAGGATCGTTGCAAGTGGAGATCTGTGGTCTCTGCCTACATCTATGATGGGAAACAGGCGTGAGTTTATGTATGTATGTACCTAATCTAATTTCTTTTGAAAAAAACAATTAGCTGTCACTGTTTTATTGCATCGGTAATGTATGCTGAATTTCACCTCAATCGGACACAGGAAAATGACAGAAAGACAGACAGACAGACACTGAAACAGGTGAAGCTAAATAAAAACTTGTAAAAATATGCACAGGCAATAGAGTTACATTTAGAAATAAGCAATACCTCGAAGAACTTATGCGGTAATCTTAACAGGTCATATAGTGTTAACTCAAACAAAATTGCGGCAATATAGTTGTAAGTTGAAATGTTTTTCGTAAAATCTATTTAAAGGAAATTACTAACAAGCAATACAGTTACAACTCTTAATGTGAACCTCATGGCTTATTTTTATTGACAGGCAATACAGTTACAACTAGATAATACAACTATATTGATTACTTTTAAACTATGTTTTTGTATCCAAGCTAACACTCCAATGTTTTATTTTGAGATGTAACAGGCAAAACACGTCTGGCACGAGTTGTGACTTATTCAACAGGGATTCAACTTAGATGTAACTCTGCTACTTGACAAATTAATGAATGAGATGGATAGTCAATAAAGAGTTTTAGTGCTACCATTTAGCAATAAAAAGAGGTAGAAATATAAGAGTCTCACCAGTCGATAGAGAAAAAAAAAATGTATTTAATGGCATACTTAGCTCAATATTGCAAAATTTTGAGTTGCAACTATATTACTTGTGAGGTGCGATTTGTTAAACAACGTCCTGTCTCTGTTTGTCATTATCCACAAATAAAGATCGGACGTTGTTTAACCAGTGTTCAACTTTAAACATCTTTCATAAGTAAGACCCATTGTATTTTATCTAATAGACGACAAAATGTCTATCCTATTGCTAGATTTGGTCTACCATGTCCTTAGATCCATAACATATTTCTTGACACATGAATTCGATCCTTCTTCTTGACGTGCCGCATACTCACCGCATATACACAAATCACAATCGACTGATAAAATGTATGTCATACAAAACCCGAGAGCTAAACGACAGAATAAAATGCATTGTTTGCCGTGAAAACTTCACAAAAGCTACAATGCAACTGCGACTAAACTCCGTTTTCAATGGGAAAACTAAAAACTGGAGCTTCCTGGAGGTATGTTAAGTTTTTGATGTTGAAAGTACAGTTTATACAAGGTGCTCTTTTAGTGCTTTCAGAATTTTTTACTTTGTTATGGATGATGGAAGTCTAGTAAAAAAAAGTGAATTTGAGTAATCAAGAAACAAAGCCATAGAAGAAAAGTAGAAATAGTTAAGTATAAGATTCCTTTCAAATATAAAAACTCAAAATTACTAAGAACCAAATTATGAACAGAACACGCGAACCTAACTGATAAGGAAATTAAAAGATCCGATGTTATCCAAGAGCTCAAAATAGGTTTGACTTTTTATTAATACGCAACTTTTGGCGTAAAAAAGAAGTAGCATTCTACTTCTTTTTCTGTTTTGTGGTTTAGACATAAACATAGCTTTATGAAACATTTGTATAATCAGAAACTTTCTCATAAACTTGTCAGAAGGTAAAATCTGGCATGACTTTATTTCCATGCACATTTCTATTGTACAACGAACATTTTAATACTGTTTTAACTCAGGCCGTGTTTCAGCTTTCATGAAAAACTAACATTAGTGCCGGAAAATACTCATTTATTAGAGCAGCGGGTAGTTGCACAAAAGATAAAAGTTTTTATGAGAAAAATAACTAACTACATAGTTCAACACCAACCTTACTTGTTAGGTACAGAAAGCGTCATTAATTGGTATCCCCCTAGTAAGAGGTCGGTTTGCAAGCCGTTGATCTCAACTTTTGTAAAAACTTTTACATCCTTGCTTACTTATGGATATCTAACTTCGCTCGAGTTCCTAAATGCAATAGCTGTTATAATACCCGACTGAAATCCAAGGTTGAAATGAAAAGGGTCTTTGTTCAAATCAATAGGGGGATACCGATTAATGACGCTGACTGTACATTGCATATCTTGAAATACAATGTTACACCTAACGATGTCACTAGTTTAGGTATCTACTTGGTTTTCAATGCCAGAATTTTGTAGACTTCATGTAGATAGTTGCAGAAGGATACAAGAAGTATGGGTTCAATCCTCAAGACGGACGGGACAAGTACGAGTATGTTTGCATAATTGAAGATTATGCAAGTTGTAATTAGTAGGTAAATAATCTAGAGTCCTGATGGTTATGGTACTAAGGTGTTTTAGTAAATAAATAAATAAAAAATAAATAAATAGTTTCTTATACCCACGACCGACGCAAGAATTATGCCTTGGCACAGCCATGGTCATGTGTTTTTACGATGTCATTTATATAGGTATGTGCAGTTAAATGCAATAATCTGTGGTGGCCGCGAAAACAGGGATAAAAGAAATACGCCACAATTTATTTTCATGTTGGAAAAAGCTAGATCATAATAGACCACGGTACTTTTTCCGGAGACCACTAGTCTGTGAAATAAAGCTGCTGTATTTAAATGAAACGACACGGTCCACCAATTCAAGGTTTTTTTACTTCGTACTATTATTTACCGCGACTGGGGACGAATCGAAGTAATGAGAAACTCTTTTCGACCATTCGCCGCTGAATTTGTAATGATGAGTTTGTTTTGAAATACTGGACGGAATAATGCTATCCTTTTAAAAACAAAATAGGATATGAATTTAAAAATAGAGCCATCAGTTGTTCAACAACATTTCGTTTTCATAGTACAAGTTTTGTTTAGTTTGGTGTTAGATAGCGCTGTGTGCAACCAATATAATTAAATTTTTTTACGATATATACGTAATCTTAACCAGTCCAATTCTTATTAACTTACATCACATAATTCGTTTTCTGAAAGAGTCTTCAAACATCGACGGCCGGGTCATACCTGAAACAATAAAAAAAAACGTAAAATTTCATACAAAAATCGAATTAAAAAGTTTTTATAAAAGAGAATAATTTTATAAAAGTTCAGGCTCTCAAATTTTTTTACAGCTGAAACTTTTGAGTTATTCGGCGAAACAGTTAAGGACGTATAAAAAAAAAGCAATCGAACAAATTTGAATTGCTTTGCTTTGAATTTGCTTCTAGAAATGATATAAAATAAATGGATAATAACGTCTTGGGCCGCTTCTAACTGGCAGTGGCTTGGATCAGTTTAGCTACATGTAGATCGTTTACAACGATGCCTAAATGGCTCAACTGGTTCTTATTGTATTTTTTAAAGTTATGTAAATATTTGTAGTTTCGTTTCAGTAAATAAATGTATGTTAGTAATTGTAGTAGTTTAGTTTCTTATACAAAACTATCACTTATATTAATTAAATATTTAATAAATAACACAAATGGTCGACAATAAAAAATAATAATAAGTCTCTTGTAGATTAGTTGTTGTAGTGTACCTAAGTAATTGAATAAAAAAAAACTTTTACTCAATTTCATTCATTGGCTACATAATGTCTTAATTATGTTATTGCTTCTCTGTTGAGTAAATCTACGTAAAATGGGTTCATTTAGTAGATATCTATTCTTCCCTCGGTTTCAAGGTGTGGTATGAGATACCACTTAGCGCATCATGACTCAGCGAGCCTGTACAAACTGTTTGATATTCTGTGTTGTGCGAAAAATAACCATTTACAAACTAAATGCGAGCCACTTTGTTTGAACGGTCATTAGCTGTCGACAACTATTTTGGGCACGTCTGCTTAAATTGCTAATATTACATCATTTAGTAGATAATATTTCATAATTTTGCTATTAATTGGCTATATTTGTAAAAATGACTGGCTTGCCTCACTCAACGCTCAATAGAAGCTCTACCTTTTGCTGCTTTTGCGGTACTTTTCACTTTTCCGGTTCAGGTTCCTTCCAAGGACAAACTTCTATGTGAGTAATATAAACATTTGTCGGAGTGTTAACACGTTCACAGTCCCCATTCAAAATGTTTTGATTTCTTTGTAAGTCTCGCATTTTTATTCAATCTATTTACGCCTTGCAGTACATGTTAATAATAATAACAACTGCTATCTAAACACTTCAAAATACCTATTGAATACAAAAAGAAGTAAATTATATCTCTTATTATCATGAAAAAATCAGAACTTTCAAGAGCCGTACTAAGGTCTCTGGGCACGTAATATAAACTTATCGATATACCATGCTCAAACGAATAGTTAGTTTGTCGTGACCCATATATGGGGCACTGGACTGTGAACGTGTTAAATAAGAAACCAGCCAAGTGCGAGTTGCACTCGATCACAAAGGGCTTCCATAGGTGCAATATTTATACGAATGCTTGTATAAAGTGGATGTAGGTATATCATGAGTAAAAGCAGACCAAGGAAAATATGCATGGATTGTGTGAAAGTTGACATGAGTAAGAAAGGGGTGAATGCTGAGATGGTGACTAATAGAAGTAGAAGAAGAATACGTGTTGTGCCAACCCCACGTAAGTGGGAAAAGGGCAGGAAGATGATCATGAGATGCATAAGCCGAACACTAATAAATTGCTAATAAACATAATATTAATTCTAGTAAGTACCTACATGGTTATGTCAAAGCAGAACTGAAAATTGATTCTACTAATTTACAATGTCAACCATTCCGTTACCTATCATTACCGTAGCGTTTTGTTTCTTTCTCCAAAGTGACAGTAATTTGATTGATAACGTCACCACAACAGAATAATCTAACATCATTGGTCATTTGTAGATTAGGAAACAAAACGAAATCTAAGGTTATAGTTGACGTTTTGCGTTGGTTGATAAAAAGTTTGTTAGTAGAATCGGCCCCCAGGTGTCCTTTACGACCGAACGTTTCATAAATTAATAACCATAACATAAACGCTGAAAGGAAAGTTGGTGTGTTTTCCCAAACGTATAAAGTCCAAATGGAAATCCGAAATGTGACCGCGTAAGTTTTAATGAATGAGAATAATCTTTTAACGCAAAAGCGTGCTACAAATTTATAGCATTTGCGGTGTGATAAAATAAATCCAATGCTATAAATATTAAACAACTGGTAATAATTATAGGTCAGGGAGTACCCGGTTTTAGGTTTTATCGACCATCTGAATAATATTCGTGAACTAAACGAAAATAGGACGGGTTTAACAATTTATAACATTTGCCGCGCGATAAAATAAATCACGAGCGGTATTATCATCACTCATTTGATGTATTGAATTATATTTAAATACAGCAGTAGGATTAAATACAGCAGTAGGATTAAATACGGCAGTAGGATAACTAGGTATAACAGGAGTCATTTGAATTTTATTCTTAATCCCACGAAATTTGTTTAAAATTGCAACGTTCTATTTTACTACTTTTTATGTATCTTGTTATATATTATTACTTATTATTTTCTTTGCTGTTGGTTTATTTTTATTTTGAAATTTTTAATATTATCCTTTAGTTTTTGTAATAATGTACAATTTTTTTCGTTCATCGCAACCTCTTTTATATTCTAATATTATTTTCTTATGAACTTAAATTACTTTACCACTAGTTATACTTAATTCCTGATGAGTTTTCGAACACGCTAATTTATTAAAGAAAACTTCTCGTCTTCAAAAAGTTAGCAACTTCAACGCTTCCCAATAGTTAGTGGATTCTTTAAATATGCATGCATATTAGATTCAACTATGTTGGCAGTACTTACTTATATCTAAAACTTTAAAAGTATTTTCCGGAAATACGATATACTGCCTGCTAGTATGATATAAATACTCTTTAACTTTCGCGATTTGTGAACATAATGATAATTATTATTATACGCGTACCTTTTATTTATTTTGTTTCCCGACGTTTCGAACACGTTGCAGCGTTCGTGGTCACGGGATGACTGAAGTACTGGGAAACAAAATAAATAAAAGGTACGCGATAAAATCCCTTAATAATAATTATCATTATAATATACTCTTTGACTGTGGGTACCTGCTAAATACCTTAAGGAGGTGCGTAAAATATAATCGTAGCCACCTGCGAGGATGCTACGAAGATACCTCGTAGCAATTCTGAGAATATTTTGAAAGCTCGTTTATTGAGCTTTTGTTTGAGTTATTTTTTGAAAACTTTAACCGTAGTTCCTTAGATTAGTGCAATCAAACAAACCACCATTTTCGCGCTGGATTTGAACTTAGCTGTTTTAGAATGAAATAAAGTACACTCCTAGAGCTTTGATATGACAATGTTTAATCACTGTTGGACTGATTTTGAAAGGTGGGCTCAAAATATCTCATGGTCCTCGAATGTGACTGTAACTTCCATATAAAATGCTTCTTAAAAAGTACTATACTTTTTTATTAAAACAATAAAACACTTTTCTCATAGGCCAATTAATCAAGGCGGCCCAAGTTCCAATCATAAGCGAAAACAAAGGGAATTAGGCTATAAGTCTTCGGGCCGACATTCCAATCAAGCCATTTGTTAAAATCGGCGAGTGTACGCCTGCTCCGCCTCAACTGCGCGTAAATTCGAATCGACGTCGGAATCGAAAATTAATTGTTTTACACCAATACTTTCCTACCCCTTGTAAGTTAGGGAACGAATTGAAAGATCAATTAGATTTTATTGACGGTGTTTACACGGCCTTAGGTAGATTGGTTAAATTTCGACGTATATAAAGTAGTATTAGTTATTGTAAGTAGGATTTAGGTCGAATAATGCGCCTTCTGTGCAATTTAGACTTCCGAAAAGGCATCCGATTCGATTATTTTCTTCGGAAAGTAGACGTTTTTTCAGCGAAGAAACGTCAACTTGCGAATTCGGAATACATTCCGAGAAGGTCTGAATCGCAGCTCTGAATAGTTTCCCAGTTTTTTGTTACAATGTATTTAGTTTATGTGTAGGTACCCGTATCAGGGACAATACTCGAATAGCTTTGCAGAAGTTTTCAGGCTTAAAAGTTGAGGAAAGTTCGCAACAATGCGATGCATTCTTTACCTCTCGGCGTTGGAATGTAATGTCACCGTTGTTACAAATGAAACCTGCATTTCACTCGTACGTATTCAACCACTGGATTATTCAAAAATGTAAAAATGAGTTATGTGAGTTAATAACACTATCAAATATTATTTTAATTTAGGTTTTGCTAATGAGTTCGCTCAACGTGTCAAAATCTTAGCTTACAAGCATCCAAACATTTTTTTTAGATTTGTAACAGGATTTTTTTTGGGGCACCTAAAGACTTAAAAATATAAAATAACTCGCAATATTTTGTCACGATTCTTTTTATAATTTTTACTAATGAAAAATATAAAAAGAATCGTTGTGATTGACATTTTATAATTATGTACTTAGTTACAATATTAAATGCCCCAGTGCCTCAGTTTGTAATGGCTATACAGGGTGAATTTTTGAGATGGGGCAGTAAGGGCAGCTACCTTAACCGTTGTAGCTAGAGGAAAACGTTCTTAGGAGACTATCCTTAATTTTTGAAGGTATTAAGACTTGCATTCACAGATTTTGAAAAAAATGTACAGTCAGCGAGAAAATGGGCACTTTACACAAAAACTTTTTTTGATGCTAATCGATCCTGTTTCATCTAAGGATTAAAAGGCTCTTTCAGACCAACTGGGGTTAGAGTACTAGAAAAGTCAGAAAACGCTAAAATGTATTTCTGATACAAGACAGTAAGGGATACCTTAACCGTTGTAGCTAGAGGAAAACGTTCTTAGGAGACTATCCTTAATTTTTGAAAGTATTAAGACTTGCATTCACAGATTTTGTAAAAAATGTACAGTCAGCGAGAAAATGGGCAATTTACACAAAAACTTTTTTTGATGTCAATGGATCCTGTTTCATCTAAGGATTAAAATACTCTATGGGACCAACTGAGGCAAGAGTACTAGAAAAGTCAGAAATTGGCAAAATGTATTTTTGAGACGGAGGAGTAAGGACAGCTACCTTAACCGTTGTAGCTACAGGAAAATGTTTTTAGGAGGCTACCCTTACTTTTGAAGATATTTCGACAAAATGATGAAAAATGATGACAAATGACAAAATGATTTCGTACGAAATGTATAATCAAGGTTTTTTGCGTTTTCTGACTTTTGTAGTACTCTTGCCTCAGTTGGTCCGATAGAGTATTTTAATCCTTAGATGAAACAGGATCGATTGGCATCAAAAAAAGTTTTTGTGTAAAGTGCCCATTTTCTCGCTGACTGTACGTTTTTTTCAAAATCTGTGAATGCAAGTCTTAATATCTTCAAAAATTAAGGATAGTCTCCTAAGAACGTTTTCCTCTAGCTATAACGGTTAAGGTAGGTGCCCTTACTGCCCCATCTCAAAAATTCACCCTGTATAGTAAAACAAATATTTTGACGTTTTAACGTCTAAATCGATGAGCGCTGGCTGCACGCACGAAAAAGTTTCACGTTTCGTCTACGAGACGTAGCGCTGCTACGATACGTAGCGAGAGCTACGATTCTCGTAGCACTAGGTACAAAGTTATTTATTTTGGTAAATAATCCGACCCGATACATCAATATAAACAATGTGTTATAATTTTGACTAAAGAAAATATATTTTATTATTTTTTAAAGAACCATGGGCATCATTGCTTGAACACTGGACCCGCTTCGTCCAACAGCGATGACACATATGTCATATGAAAGCTCTTGGAGTGTACTTTATTTCATTCTATCACAGCTAAGTTCAAATCGAGCGCGAACATGGTGTTTTGGTGCAAAAATGGCGCGATAATGGTGGTTTCTTTGAACGAAACTAGAAAGCTGAAACTTGGAAGGTAGCTTTCTTTTCTAGTAAAACCACCCACTAATGCATTTTATTTTCGAATTCAACCCCTAATGGGGTGAAAAGTAGTGAAAACGTTTGTATGAAACTTTTTAACCCGTAGTATGATTTGCTTGAAACTAGGTTCGCATACTCAAAATGCAAATTAAATGGACACGTATTTCAGGATTATTCAAAACAACCCTTAAAAAGGAGTGAAATGGGATGTCAAAGTTTTTATAGGGACTTTTTAATAGGTAGTGTGATTTGCTTGAATCTGGGTATAAATACTATTGATGACAAATAAATGAACACGTATTTCAGGATTTTTCGAAACAACCCTTAAAAAGGTGTGAAATGGGGTGTCGAAGTTTGTGATGGAACTTTTTAAGGACAGGGCAGGCAAGTACCGGCGTAATTTGCATACACTTTGCCATCGGCTACCCGGCACTAGTTACCCGGTCTTTTGGTCCATTTTCGTAACTATTTTTCACAACCAGTTACGAAAGAAGATTTTTTTTCAGTGATTCTTAACTGGTTATTAAAAAGGAATATTTATTCCATGTACCTAACCATGTTTCATAGCCAGCTACGAATTTTTTTTTTCATGTTTTGGTAACCAGTGACGAAGATGGATGGTTTTTTTTTTCATTTTTCGTTACTAGCTACGAAAATGGAAGCTTGTTTTCTTCTTTTTATAACATTTAGGACGTTTGATATTATTATGTCGATGTTGAACTGTATCTATTAGTAGGTACTAAATGTACCAATATAATTATATTTTGTTTTTTTTTCTTCACTCGGTCACCGTCTACGATAATAGGACTGTTTTGTTTATACTATATTCAAATGATTAGGTAATATGTGGAAACTTGATAGCCTTAAGTATCTATATATCTTCTTTTAATCTGTGATCTAGCTGTAAGTTTTCCTAAAATTGAAAAAAATAATAATAATGTACTACTTCCAGATAAATAATAGGCATTGGCTAATTTCGTGTTTTCCAAATAATGGCCGATTATGCCATTGTTTCTGATGTTTTCCGATACCCATTATTTATCTGGAAGTACTGTATAAAGTTTACTGATGATTGATAGCAGATGTCAAAATGACAGATTATGTCAAAATGAGAGATTATGTCATTTTGAGACATTATTATTATTTTATTATAGGCCATTTATCTCAAATACTACTCATCCTAGACTCTTCTTTCTAAACTCAGTTGAAAGCTATAACCAAGATCTATATTTTCAATGACAGCTGTCAAACTTCAAACGGCCATATCTTGGAAACTACTCGTCCTAGGCTCTCCGTTCTTAGTTCAAATAAAAGCTATTCAAGAGATCTACATTTTCAATGACAGCTGTTAAAATTAAAAAACCAATGCATGAAAAAAACAAATTCGTAGCTGGCATGAAACATGGTTAGGTACATGGAATAAATATTCCTTTTTAATAACAAGTTAAGAATCACTGAAAAAAAATCTTCTTTCGTAACTGGTTGTGAAAAATAGTTACGAAAATGGACCAAAAGACCGGGTAACTAGTGCCGGGTAGCCAGTGGCGAAGTGTATGCAAATTACGCCGGTACTTGCCTGCCCTGTCCTTAAAAAGTTCCATCACAAACTTCGACACCCCATTTAACCCCTTTTTAAGGTTTGTTTCGAAAAGTCCTGAAATACGTGTATAATTATTTGTCATGAATAGTATTCAAACCCAGATTCAAGCAAATCGCACAACCTATTAAAAAGTACCCATAAAAACTTTGACATCCCATTTCACTCCTTTTTAAGGGGTTGTTTTGAATAATTCTGAAATACGTATCCATTTAATTTGCATTTTGAGTATGCGAAGCGAGTTTCAAGCAAATCATACTAAAGGTTAAAAAGTTTCATACAAATGTTTTCACTACTTTTCACCCCATTAGGGGTTGAAATTCGAAAATAAAGTGCATTAGTGGGTGGTTTTACTAGAAAAGAAAGCTACCTTCCAAGTTTCAGCTTTCTAGTTTCGTTCAGAGAAACCACCATTATCGCGCCATTTTTGCACCAAAACACCATGTTCGCGCTCGATTTGAACTTAGCTGTGATAGAATGAAATAAAGTACACTCCAAGAGCTCTCATATGACATATGTTTCATCACTGTTGGACAAGGGGGCCCAAAATGTCGCAACGTTCTTTATATTTATTTAAATTTAATATATTTGTAAATTTTTTAACAATGTTTTCTTATGACGTTATCACGTAAAATTATCGTCCGTAAACCGACTTAACAGACACCCATTTTTTTTTAAAACAAAGTTGACGTCAAATTTGCACAACCCCTCGCTACACTTATCTGCAAAGGTTTTCTACTTGCGTTTCTACTCATTCAGAAATACCGCGTGGTTAAGGCATCATTCAATATGTACAGTCAGCCACTAAACTTTTAAGTTTTTTGAACTCGTGAAGCTTAATAAATACTTCGGGCGTTCAGGTAGACAAACTGCTTACTGAAAAACTTAGAACATAATACAGTATGTATAAATGTACTTTAAATATAGACGACCTTACTGCTAAAATCATTTACAAACGGCCAGTTTCAATATTCTATCTCTCTGTGGTTATACTTATAAGTAGTGTAGGTAATAAGATTTTTGGATTTTTTTTTATATGTATAGAAATGATGTCAAATATCTTAATAGAGGTAGCAAAATCACAGAATATTGAAATTGGATGTAACTCAATCTTATGTAAGAGAATTTATAAATTAAAATCTTTAACTTTTAATAACTTTTTGTGGTTAACTGTACGCTAAAAGGCACTGGAATTCAAGAAACTATTTAGAATGTAATCCCAGCCGACAGTATTGGATATATTGGCAATTCGCAGTGCATATTTCGAATCAGACGGCAGTAGCTCCCCGGAGGCTTGCTATCGGCCCCTCACAACCCACATTTATACTACATTCACATAAAACTCCATACATAACTTACGATCACGAATTCGGCTGCCGAAAACGAGATACCTATTCGTTTATATTCAATGATATTCGTAGTTATTCATACTTCTATTTTGGTGGGCTAGCAGACTGTAATGCAATTTGGCATGGACTGTAACAAAGGGTACTTCGTTCCTGAAAAAAAACACTAGCAAGAACTGCCGAAATCGCGAGCATTCTTTTAGTTCCAAATATTTTTTGCATAGCTATGCTACGAATGAAGTATAGGGTAAACGCTCCAAATACACTCACATAAATGTTTATACCGTACGCCGAGCTTTATATGCTAAACAAAGTGAATTAACATTTCTTTCCAGCGGTTGTTAGCTAGCGAGATAACAGAGTTAGACATTTAATCGGCCAAACGCACGGAATAAAAAAACCAACCGTGAATTTCTTGAGCGTTCTCAAAGCTCTTTCCGCTCAAAGACGAAGTTGTTTCATAATGAAAATTTATGTGGAGGTGAAATAAACCAAACGCTTTGTTCTTCAGTGGAGCTAGCCGGGGATGAAACTAGTCTTGCGAGGTAGGTACAGGCTGACGGGTAAAAATTGTCCTAATATTTAATTCTAATGCTTGATGTTGATTTGTAACTTTTTCACTATTTTGTAGAGAAACGGTCAAAGTGAGACTAGGAGACCAAAATCGATTTAAATTATACGAATATAAGATTTTATTTATTATTACATTATCAATTGCATTAAAATTGATATTCTACAAAAGATTTAACGCTTTTATACTCGTATATAGAATTGAAAGGAATAGCTAAATTAAAACCCCTTTTTATTTTCCTTCCGATTCCTTGTGAAATTCAGTGAAGGTTATTCAGTGAAGGTATATGCGGAGACTCTACATCAGGTAGGTATTATACTGAAATAATGTAGATAATTCTGCATAAGTGCGGGTGCAGCCCTGTGCAAGTCATGTGTTGTCATGTTGCGGTGTCGCCTCCTGGCATCGTTCTTGAAACAATAGCACGCGCTTGATTCTGCAGGGAACATTTCAGATTACAGAGTGCTTTGGCGTGGCGTGCTGCTACGTAGTAGGAAATTTATCTTTTCAGTAAATAGGTTCAAGAGCCCGCACAGCGTAAATTTTTGTTTACCTACCAAAATCATAGGTAAGATTACATTTTGAACACTGAAACATCTAAGAGTTGGAAATGAATTTCCATCACAACGCAGTGAACTGCAACGGTTCGTAATTTAATTAGGGGGCAATTTGAGCGGCTGCCGCCCGTGAGCGGACGTGCGCCGAATGCCGTTTGTACGGCAAATTCCATTACACGCCGCTGTTGTATGCACACAGCGGCCCGTCACTGACTACCCGACACTATGACTCTAATGGTCGGGGCTTTGCCCTCGTTACTTTGAAATGTTCAACGCCAAGGAAAATTTTCATCTCAATTTCTTTGAAGCTGCGATTTCAACAACTCTTTTTACTTTCTGAAAAATAAACTTGATAATCCAACAAAGCTACGAATACGCGACAAATTGAAAAAGGCAACGACTAAGTGATTGATTAAACTGAAGCACTTTGTTGGGGTTCACTATCAGTAAGGAGCTAGAGATAAGCGCCATAAATCAGAGCGATAAAAAGTGGAACAATCGAGCGAAGCACGCCGATAACTGGGCCCTTCGCCCTTACAACACAAACTATTTCATGAGGCCATTGACTTGGCTGAAGGGTGCCCTATCTTTCACTGTGATTGTATCTTGTCTGACCGGTCACGACACCTGACCTATCTGGCCATGGTTTAAATATATTCCATTGTAACTTGCCACAATAAACATTTCAATTTGATATCTTATTACTGAATCATTTGTTTGAAATAAAAGAAAATAATCCGGTTTAAAGTTGCCAACAAATTGAAATATCCATCGTGATGAAATTGATAGATCACGTGGTGAGCACGTTTCCTCAGTTACGTAATCGACAAAGAAAAGAGAGGAAGGGAAATATTGCATCAAAGCGAATTTGAAATATTGCCAAGTACATGCGTCGCCGATGGAATTGATTTTGCTGTGGCTTTGTGACCTCGGGAAGATGCTGTTTCGCGGTTATACGATTTATCTTTTCGCCCGATGTGGACCGACCTCCTAGCTCAATGCTTTACTTTGCAAATTGATATTCAACTGTGAACTTATACAAATGTGGTCGTTTATTTAATAACCGAACTTCAAAAAAGGGAGGAGGTTCTCAATTCGTCGGAATATTTTTTGTGCTTTTTTTCTATGCATGTTCATTACTCGAAGACGCCTGGACCGATTTGAAAAGGTCTTGTTCTTTTTGTAAAGGCTCCGATTGGTGCCACAAAAATTTTGTGAGGATCTTTCAAGGATCTTCGGAGTTATGAACAAAACTGCAGAAAATTGCTCAGCCTATAAGATTGATGTCGATTTAAAAAATAAAAAAAATTTAGCCACTTGTGATATAATGAAATGATCACAAAAGTCAAAAAGAGCTTTTAAAACAATGGTCATCATAAAATATATTGCATCGAATTTCGAAGCATTCGCATAAATCATATCTCAGGTAATGAAAAAACTAAGTATAAAGAAACAAAATTTCTGTTCGATACATTTCATATTCATGTCTGTAATTGAAAACATTTCACAGTAAAAACATAGTTCCCAAAGCTCAACAACAACTCAGTAAAATTGTTTGCTTTTAAAACGCTTGTGCTCGTTTAATTCAAATAGGCACTTATGTTAACTATATACTTATTCCCACAGCACAAGAGCACGATATTAAAGAACCAACATAAAAAACTATTTAAGTATCCTCCAGCTTCGGTCGAAATATATTTCAGTTAAAAGTTGAACTAAATACTCGAATAACCGTTGAATAGTCTTAGTCAATTTATAGCAAGAAAATTGTGTTGAGAAAATGAGTCTCAAACTTGACCAAAAGTTTTGTCAATAGATCATTTGTAAAGTATGTGTGGAAAGATTACGAAATTGTTATTATTTGAGCAGTGGAACTGTATTCCGCGGGCCAAAATTTGGATGTGTTTCTGATTGAGCAGTCAGTCAGAGGGTGTGTACGAACGCTTCTAATTTGAATGTAGGTTCGTACACAATCTTCTAAGGATCTTACCTAAATGATTTAAAATTGTGCGGATGTCTGCTAATAATTTCAACCCGAAAATTATAAAGCGACATAAAATAAAAACGTTATCACCGAAAGATCAGTTTCAGACAGTATTTCAGCTTTGACATTCGCTATTAGGAATCAAATGCACAAAGCGTAGTTTTGCATACAAAACAGCTGTGACGGGCGGCCACGGGACACGAGCAAATAAAACGTTGTACGCCGGTATGCGGCAGATGCACACGCTATAAACGAGCTGATTCTGTGCCAACCACGTGCAGGTCACATCACGATTCTGAATGCATAAAAATGCAGACATTTGGAAATTTGTTAGAAAAATTTAGAGTTTAAATAATCCTGATTTTTTTTTTCACGATTTGCAGTGTGATTATGGGCAACGAACATAATTTTTAGTACCTAATGTAAGTTTGTATGAGCTACTAGTCAACTCTGGTGACGTTGTATCTAGGCCACTTAAAGGCCTCAGTCATAGCTTAAGCTAATACAATATAAAAATAAAATAAATAAATAAAAATAGCCTTTATTTCTACTACTACTAAACAATTTATACTTAGACACTAAATTAAAATAACTGACTCTAACACTTCATTAGGCATAATATATGTATATCTATTTAACTGTAGCTTAAACTTTTAACGCTAAAGTTTAATACAATATACATCAATTATTTATTAATATACAGCATGTAACTGAGAAATCTATAATCAGTAAACACCAGTTACACAAAGCCAATAGCAGTTCAACAGGCATGCTAATTTAATTAGCAATGGAGTAGCTATAATTGCGTCGTAGTATTGAGTTAAATCGATTTGGCGAATGGGAAACAATTGGAGATCGGGAGCTTAATCAAATTGGGAATATCCGACTGCAACCCGAATGTGACTTAGATGCGTCTGTGTATTAATGAAGTCGTGATTGAGTTCAGCCAATTGAATGTTTCGTTTCTGTTAAAAGTATTAAAAAACATAGTATAACATAGTACTTATAGTAATATTAAGTATTGAAAAACATAGACACTAGCTTAGGTACCTACACACTTGTTAACTTTTAAAACAACAAGTCTCAACTCTTTTACATTTATATAAGTATACATATGTATGTTTGGTTCGACTTTTCGGTATCTGATTACTTAAGCTGAAATTTGGTATACTTACCTACGTAATTTCGGTGGCAATGCAATAATTTGGTGCAATGGAGCTGGTCTGCTGATGCCTTCGGACGGTTTTATTTGATTATTAATTTATAAGTTTTTAATACTCGTAGTAAGCTATACATATTTACAGAAACTAAATTAATACCATATTTACAAAACTTTATAAAATACAATTAGAACCAGTCGAGCCATCTAAGGCTCGTTGTAAACGATCTATAAGTAGCTCATCCGATTCAAGCCATTGCCAGTCGGAAGTGCCTAAGATACTGGCAGTATTACCGCGCTGAATGGGCAAAATAAATAAATAAATAAATATTGCTGGACATTCCTCGAAAAGATCCTGAAAAGAAAATCCTCGAATCGGATGCACTTTCAGAAGTCTGAATCGCACTGCTGTTCCCTCATAACTTCTAAACTACTTATCATTTTTTCATACATATTATGAAGTAATATTAAAAGTACAACGGACTTGCCATTCATAACGTTAGTCACTGTCAATAGGTTAATGTTGATATCAATGATAATGGGCATGTAATAATAAGTATTTGTATTTGATACTGTTTTTTTTTTCGCGGACAATTATTTTATTTTAACTGACAACCAGCGCTTCTTGGTATCACCCACGTGAAGTTAGCTTAGAGCTGAGTTTGGACCTTTTGGCGACCCCCGGCATAGACGAAGCAACGAGCATGCACAACAAAAACATTTGGAACATATTATATTTAATTTATGTATATAGGTACCTACAATATGTTTGTTTTTTATGCTCTGTCCTCAGTCTTCTGTGTGTGTTGTCAATTGTTATAATTAGAACAATGTAACAACATTTTTTACTCTAAAAGTGTGTTAATTTAAGATTAGATTTGGCAACACTAAAAAGTGCTACTACTGTTTTCTCTGTGGTCTGTCCGCCATTACTGTACGTAAAAATAAAACAACAACAGATATTTCCAATTCAGTTTCCTTTTATTTAATTAATATCATCAATAAACTATATTCTTTCTTTCTTTCTTTACCCCTAACCTCGGAAAATGAAATGGAAAACGCATCGCCGTGGCCCAGTGACGCCTGCTTCCTGTAAAATGTAAGCTGACTAGCTGGGTTTATAGAACAGCATGACACACACAATAACAGTTGTATATTTTGCGTGTGTTATATTATATGCAACAAATAAATCATTGTAGCTAAAGCCCTTTCTGAATAAACTTGAAATAAAAAGTATTAACGAGGAATTAATAATCTATAGTACTAAAATAATAAAGCGGATGTAGGGTACCGAAAGATAAGTGGGTTCATCATCATATACCATCACTAAGCTGGTAAGCCGCGAGGGTGCACTTAGCAATAGGCATGATGACAGTAATCAAGTATCGCCAAAATATTTATCTGATCTAATGAAATAGGATTCAAAGATTTTGAAAAATGTATTTATTCTCTTATTAATGTCGAGATTACTAATTTATTTGCTAAAATAAATCTACAAAATACAACAATCCGCCATGATAGCCAAAACGCTCGCCGGTGTCATGGCGTCTGTCATTGCGTCTCGTCTCGGTAAACATCCTTTTGTTTCTATAGTAACTATGTAGGCATCACTGGTTGATATACCGATCCGTGACGTAAAAACAGACGCCATGACACCGGCGAGCGTTTTGGCGTGAATTTGAAAATTTAAATTTAAATGTACTTTTATTGCACAAAAACCTTAATTTTCTACAGAAATATGATATATTTTAGACATAATAGATACTTCTGAATATCATAGAAGAGATTTTGAAAATTAGTCGTCATGCCTATTTATAAACTCAATTCATAATAACTAGGTATGTATTTGATCGATTCAAATTATTCAGCAAATAATCTCTACCTACTTTCTTTGTAATTTTATATGAAATTGCACAGTTACTTAGATACTAATGTGTAATGATAATTGAAACTGCTTTCTATGAAATTATCTATCATTAAACCTGATAACCAATGGTTAATTCCACTTGTTCATTCAATTGATTTGTGATTTACTGACTGAAGGTCCATTGGTTTTTAGGAATTACCACATTTTATGGTTAGTTGACATCTGGCTATCTAATGTTTAATCTATTTCTATGTCTTTCAGCCCTCATTTAGCCACTGCTGGGTACTGGCCTCCTCGTTATCCCGCCTTTTTTGGTACGAAGCCTACCTGTACCTACATATTTTCTACCTATCATCTGTTTACCCTTGATTCGCAATAAATATATAATGATTATTAATGTATGTTTATATCTATGCCTATCGAGTAGCCGCTGCCTGTCTAAACTCTATCCTTCAATGTCTTGTTTTAGGTGGGCACAAGGCCTTGTTTTATGTAATTATGTACTAAAAACATTTGGTGGCCTGGTCGCGCTAGCTTAATTTCCGTATTTCAGTGGTCGCCGCCGTCATTTCTGCCTACTGCGATAATGTCCCTCGCATTTACACGACGCTTTTTGAGGCTAAAATATGAATGCACTGCGCGAGTGCGGACTAAGGTTTTTAAGCTAGGGGCGTTTCATTACAAGTAGTTATATCTTAATCATAAACTTGGATATGGGCGTTGAAGCTGCTACACAGTTATTAACTTTTGCAGTTTCATCGTACTTCTGTAAACTATGTTCCTACTTGTCTGTTCTGAATAAAATTATTTTGATTTTTTTATTTTTGACTTGCGTGTATCCAAAATTGTAGGTGTACGTTATAAGAATTACAACAAAACATTTTTATAATAATTTTGTCTGATTTTGATAATTCGTATTCGAGGAAGATACTCTCACTTGTCCTTTGCCAACCTCATACAGATTATAACGTACAGAAAATTGTTGACAGACTGTAACATTTCTTAGCTTTAACTTATATGATAGCGTAATATTTGTGACGACCAACGTGGTTTACCAGTTAATGAAGAAGTGAAGTTATAGATTACCTGCCTTGTTTAGATCATTGGCTTTTGGAACCTTATGCCCATGAAGCTTCAGGCCTTATGGCTACATTCTGACTTAGATAATAAAAGTTTTGCCCCTCCGGAATACAGCCTGGCTTCGTCCAAAGCTGCTCATTAGTACTGTGGAAATTAGCGAGCTAGGAACTCGCGCTAATATTCTGATAACGGGTTTATTATGTTAAATGGCGTGAACGTTTGCCTTGCACCTCGCTAAAAATGCAAAAGATATAAAGGTCTTAGCACATATGATTCACCTGGCCCTATACGGAAAAGGTCAATCTATATCTATACTACTATATCTAATCTATACTAATTATATAAAGCGGAAAAGTCCAAACATCCAAACTTTCGCATTTATAATATTAGTTGATAAACATTGCTTCTACAATACTCTCTTTCGTCTCATCTCATCTAGTCAATTAAAATGAGTTCAAAATCTAAACACTGGCTTCGAGATGAAACAAATAACATCCGAAGACAACTATACACAGTGAATGGAATCTATACCTACTTAGTATTAGTGTCTGGGACAATATTTTAAGCTTGCACATCAGTGATATTGTTCTCCTAGCCTTGATGTAGGTACACACTAAACACACTGAAAACTAAACTAGCACAGAAAAAACCTAAAATTGTCGGACCCGGTTTTTAAGCCGTTAAGCGATGACGGAGGCTTTTAGGCGACAATGACGGAGGCTTTTAGGCGACAATGACGGAGGCTAAAAAATCTGCCACCAGAGTAAGCCACTAGAAAAGATCATACGAAAGAACGAACAGGACGAGACAATTATTTGGCGAATACACGTGGAATTGAAGTTTTAATAATCTAAATATAAATAGGTAAAAGAGCTGCGATTAATCAATAATCCCGGAAGCTTTTATTTTACGCCTGTGTAAACTTGCGGTTTTAAGGGTCGTTTAATGCAATTTAGCAGAACTCGTAAATATCGTTGGATATGGACGCTGTGGCTCGATGTTGTAATAGAATTACTTTTTAATAGCTCAAACGCGTTGATACAATATACTAGCGCAATCTGTAGGAATTCGCGTTTCTAGGGATGCCAACGAGCTTTCATCTTCTCTTAGTGTGAAAAATAACCAATAGAAATAAAGGTGCTATACACCGTTTATTTTTGGTCAGTTTAAAGCCGGCGCCTACGTAATCTATATCGATAACCTTACTCAAAAATAATAATAAATATGAGATCTATTTTTTTGCAAATAATAATATCACGAAACATAGGCAGGATAAATCACGGAGATACGTGCTCTGTGCTCAGCTGTTGCTACGGCATAGAGTCTATGCTACGTCGTAGTCATACATACATACCTAGGTCATTAGCTCTGCGCACCTACGACACCATAACAAGTGTTTTACTCACTTTTGTTAATCTTTTCAACTATTTAGTTTCGTATGAAATACTTATCAAATTCAAAAACTAAACCAACGACACGAATACGATTAAGCAATACAAGCAGTGGGTGCTGGCTTTAAACTGACCCAGAATTAACGGTGTATTTTTACTATGACAAATATGAAGCTAGAATAATAATAATCTATTCTTTATTTGACTAACACTTGAAGCTAAATCACATACTGTCAAATTTTCAGTGTTTTAGTGTATCACTCCACCCGCGGCTTTGCTCGCGTAGTACCCGGATAAAACGTAGCCTATGTCCTATTCCCGGTCATTATCTAAGTATCTATATTTTAAAGTTTAGCCAAATCGGTTCAGTGGTTGTCGAGTTATAGAGGAACAAACATACATTCAAACATCCATCCAAATATCTTTGCATTTATAATATTAGTGTGAAGTGATTTATCGTCCGACTTACTTATAATAGTTAAATGTTCTCGCTTTCCCAATCATACAAAATATTTTATTACTCGAACGAAAGTAGTTGTGTCAAAAAACACTTCTCTTTTAAGAAATGCGTGTTTTCATACTTCGTCACGTTGCTTCGTCACGTCTCAATGTCTCTATAAAGATGCAAATGAAGATCAATGAACAGTCACGTACAATATTATCCAATTAGCTACATAGTTGCCAACATAAACCAATGTTATGATATCAATGATCATGAACATAAAACTTGTGACGTTTTTCATGTTTTCATAAACGAATATCAACTAGTGGATGTTATTGAAAGTTTAATAGTTAATTCGTAGTGTTTTTAAGTTTGCAGTGATATGAACTGAGATGTAGGGATCTTTTTACCCTGCACAGTGACGAAACCGGTAAGATAAAAAATGTAGCACGTTGTGTATGGTATATTGCGAACTACCGACTCGTTTTAACGGACTTGAAATGTAGAGTGACCGCATTGCTACCGTTAGAGTTATGCCCGTTTTGCTTAGGAAGTATTTTGTACATAGAATTTATAAATTCCCAGTGCCTATGAATACGAACTTAAACCCTAATATTGTAGCACCCCTACACCCCGTAGGCACTGCCCACCACACAATCATAAAAGCAATAAATCTTACCTACTACGAAAATGTAAAAGGCGATTCGTAGACAGGGATTGTTATTTGCAACGATGTAATTTAAAAGTTTTTGATTAACCCGGTCTTGTACATGCCGCTCGCCCACTCAGGCGGTATTATGGAAACGTCCGCGTTTCCCCGATAATCTCCCCTCTTAGCTTCTCAGTGCTCCTTTGCACCTCACACTTTGAAACTCTCTGACAATTAGTTCGCTCCACAACCGCATAAGGCGCATAATCGAATGGCGCCGAAACTCATTACAAGAAAATGTAACTTGGTTCGCGCGCATTTGACTCGGCTGAATGCTCTGAAGGCAGGTTCATTAGTGCTCACAGGACCATACATTCGTTTTGTTAGTAGAAGGTAAAATGGAAAAAAATGAACCGCGCACGTAACCCGTGTACCGGAAAAATTCCATGGGATATGAATCGGTAAATCGAACTCTGTGCTTCTTGGCTGAAGTGAGAATGACTTGGCAATTTTTGTATTTGTTTCGCTGCATTTTTGATTTATTAGGGGCAGTTGGATGCGAGTTTTCTGTGATAACTTTGTGCAATTTTGCTAGAATTTATGAACCTAATCTCGACCCCTGGCGTTACACGGGTTTTTCATCAATGGAGCTGTTGTAGGTAAATTGAGTAAACCACTGAATCTCGTATCAAGTTGATCTTTGGCCAGCATTTGTAATTTTGGAAGTTTGGCTGGCAACAAGTTGCGGCCGGCGCTCGTCTCAACTTGCAATGAACAGCAGACCGGTCCCTGTACTACATAGAATTTAAACATGAAACACTGCATCCTCATCGACTAGGATGAAGTTTGAGAGCGGATTGGGCTAAATTGTTAGAGTTAAATTGCGTTGTCCGTTTATGCAATTTGTTATGCTTTCGTTGACATTCTATTCTATTTTGTTAGTCGCAAAAGGTAAATTATTCCGTTGAAGTTGTTTATAATATTTACATATACACTCGTATTTGTGAAACTATAGATACGATACATACAATTCCATAATATACTTTAAAAAAAATCATTTATGTGGATAAGATAGAGAAATTTTATGTCCGTAATTTTATGTATTTTTTGAAGCGCGAATCTGGGACACTGTATACGATGGGTTTCTTTATAAGAACAGAGGGAATATTCCGCCTTAGTCGAGGCGGGAAGGGCAGGTACACATTGAATAGAATATGGATTCGGTTCGAGGACAAATACACTGGTAATATATGCGACAAAATATGCTGTGTCTTTACCGATATTATTGAGGTAAACATCGACTCAGTTATGAAATTGACAAGAACAGGCTCTTATCTTCATGAAGTTCCTATGTTTTGCCTAAAGAATTTTTTGTATTTTTAATTTTAAGGAAGAAAACAGTATTTTCTTATAAGCCCGTCTTACTCACTGGATCTGATGAAGATTGAAGCACATTTTTACAGTGTAAAATATCCGCTGGCATTTTTGAGTGTCACTAAAACAAAATGCTTGCACTATAAAGTTTAGAGCTTCTTTATGCGAGTGTGGTACAGCGATGGTGTCGCTGAACTCTCACGGCATTACTTAAAATGCGACGAGGGAAAACACAGACAATTTAATTTATCGCGCGACAGAGCGTTCGCGTGAAAAGTTTTCTTAAGGAACGTTACGTTATTATTTTCAATAAAAAGTGCAACTTGGCCTGTCACGTGAATTTCCTAATTAAAAGCACATCGGCTGTTTTCTCTTGCCCCTTTCTCCCCGATTCATCTAGTCGGTACTCCCGTTGTCCGGATGTCTGTCATACCCTCAGCCTTTGTTTTTCTTTCGTTTTGTTCTTCACGACTAACTTAGTCGATAAAAATATCGGCGAAACACCAAGTTTCCTCTTCAGCTATCAGTTTTTGTTTAGATGTTTGCTGTGTTTTTCCAGATATAATTTTGTAAGCTTATCTAAATACGTATTGCTTGCCTCTATAAATTGTAGAGGCGGATTTTAAAAATAACATTAACGTATAGGTACTTATATAAATAGGTTTTATAAAAGCCCTGTTTAGTTGAATGATGTTATTGAAAATTAATTTAAAGTTTGCTAGGAACTACGGTTTTAACCAAATACAAAATATTTAGCAACACATTTAAAAAACTGTTCACACGATAATCCTAGCTCGCTATATTGAATTATATTATACTACGACGGTTACATCCTCAAGATCATAATATTTTTGACCATGTAGTTTCACTTCTCAATGTACTAGGGCATCACATAATTTTAGAGTACTGTAAAATCTGTAAAATTAAAAAATTAGTAACAAAATAATGACACTCTGGCATCCCTATCTGGCAACCCACTCGCTCGGCTCGCGCCAACTTCATTCGTTTCTTATGTGCGGGCATCGCAACATCGCAATAATTACGAAATTATTTTTTTCGCAAGAAAGTTATAATTAAAAGTTTATAATTAGTAAAACAACGTAAACGAAGTGGTGATTATACAATAAGAAAGAAGATTAAACTTTTGGAAAGGAGTTTATGGAAATCATCATCGTCTACGAGAGATGAAGGGAGGTAACAGTTTTTTGTTTACTCAATTTCACCCAATAATCAAAAAATATTACCTATAGAAGCATACGACAAATAATATCGTAAATTATTTACGACAAATAATTTTTACATGTCGACAATTCACATTAAAAAATATGTGACTACCTTCATTTTATTTTTGTCTCGTGTTTATTGTTGTATTGTTTATCGTTGCATTGTGATATTTATCCATCATGATAAACGATTTAGATTACGTCTTAGTAATAACAATTTTGTCAAAGTGACAAAAACTGCCGGTGTTTTTTTTCTTTGCACACAGGTCACCAACGATGTTGAAATACCTACCTGCGATATATTACGCGACGAGCTCGCGTTTGATAATTATCGCTCAGTCTCGTTTCGTCACATTATGACGACCAATGACTTTAAAACAATAAAAAGGGCAGACTGCAGATTGGATGGATATGTCTACCTGCCAACACAGGTCAAGGGTGTAAAAAGCCTAGGTTCCCTGCGTTATACTGCGTGACGTGATCACGTTTGATATCGCTTAGTCCGGAATGACTTTAAAGTAACAACAAACTGCAAACTGCAGATTGTAAGTATGTCTACCTGTGCATACAAGTCAAGGAGGTGGAAAACCTACCTGCGTTATACTGCGTGACGCGATCACGTTTGATATCGCCCAAATGACTTTAAAAAACAATTAAAACGGCAGACTGCGGATTGGACGTATGTAGGTATATGTTTACCTGCCCACACAGGTTAAGGGTGTAAAAAACCTAGGTCCCCTGCGTTATACTGCGTGACGCGATCACGTTTGATATCGCTTAGTCCGTAATGACTTTAAAATAACGACAACTGCAAACTGCAGATTGTAAGTATGTCTACCTGTGCATATAATTCAAGAAGGTGAAAAACCTACCTGTGTGACGCTATCATGTTTGATATCGCTTAGTCCGTAATGACTTTAAAATAACAACAACTGCAAACTACAGATTGTAAGTACCTGTGCATACAAGTCAAGGAGGTGGAAAATCTACCTATACTGGGTGACGCGATCATGTTCAATATCGCTCAGTCTCGTGTCGTCGTGTGATGACGACCAATGACTTTAAAACAATAAAACTGCAAACTGCAGATCGTAAGTATATGATCGTAAGTATATGTCTATCTGTGCATAAAGGTCAAGGGTGATATATATCTACCCAGCGTTATAGCGCGATGCGATCACGTTTGATTTCGCTTAGTTTCGTGTCGTCACGTGATGAAGACCAATGATTTTAAAATAATAAAAACTGCAAACTGCAGATAGTAAGTATTATTATGTATACCTGCCCAATACCTACCTATGTGATATTGTGTGACGCGATCACGTTTGATATCGTTCAGTCTTGTTTTATTACGTGATGACGATCAATGGTTTTAAAATAATAAAAACTGCAAACTGCAGATTGTAAGTATGTTTACCTGTAAGTATTGTGTCATACTGCGTGACGCGAACAAGTTTCTATCGCTTAGTCTCATGTCGTCACGTGACGACGACCAATGACATTAAATTCAATAACAACTACAGACTGCACATTGTACTGTACAGGTTATATTACCTGACTTTTGTAACTTTGATGAAAGCGTAGTATGTCTTCTACCACTCTCAGAGCGCGGCTATTATAATACCAGACTCCATCACCGGGAGCTCTGCTTTATTTGTCATAGTCAGACCATGACAATCGGTTCATGCATTATGCCCGAATAAAGAAATATATTATTATTATTATAATTATTATAATTATCTATCTTTATAGGAACTCTCTAAACGTTGGGGTCGGATTCTGGTGGAAGGTGACCGAGACCAAGAAAACCAAAGAGACCTCGTAAAAAAGACTTTAATATTTAAATATTCTATAAATATAAAGGCATTCAGATTAAAAGGTATGACCTTGGCTTACTCTCTAGATCGAAGCAGGAGCAGGCAAACTGGAAGGCCATTCCAGAACTAAACCACCCAGACCATTCAGGTGGGGTGGACCGAAGAACAGATGCCAAATCTGAGGTAATCGTCTTAAGATGGGTACCCGTTCCAAGGGCGGAGACCACCACCTGCCGCGAGCTCTTCCTGCACCAAGACTGAGTTCAGGACCCGCAAAACGCATAAGAGGTAAGTAATACTACTTCATGCTAACAATTTGCGCTATTTTATGCTAATTACTGCGCACTCTGCTGTACCCAATGATCTTCTACTATACCTTATAAACTGAGGTAGATGTGTTGTGTTGTGCCCCGCTCCGCGTGGCGAATTAACTTCGGGCTGGATAGCTTGAGTCAACTCGGTCGCTCGTCACAGGCTGTCATTTGCGACTTGCTGCTCACGTAATTGTGAAAATTATATTTATCTCGTTCTGACAACGAGGTTTTGTATTTCTCTGCTATCTTTTGGTTTCTTGAGTGATGTAATGTAAACGAAGCTGCGAATATTCTACCTACTTAGCTGTAAAACAATTTCGCCGCGTTTGAAAGCTTTTATAATGAGTTTAATTAATATAACGTCTCTGTTGGAAAAATATAATTAGCTGTACCTAGCTATATGAATGGATTTAAAATCCCGTTTAATAGTAGGCCTCCTGTACAAATGTTGGAACAAGTTAACCAAAAGTTTAGCAATACGGAGTTACTCGTAGAGCAGTTATGTTCAGCTACTCATAAGTTATAGTCATCAGAATCTGTGATGCTTACATAAAACATATTCCGGACAATTTTTATCTAATACTTTTTTGACAAATTATTCGTGAAGGCACTTCTAGATTTAGTGTTGAGTCGATTTATCTTTCAGTCAATATTTTAAAATAGTAGATAGTTGCACCGCTGCTAAATTACTTATTAAAGACTGCTTCATGGCTATGATAGACTTGCAAGATACATATGTTTTTTAGTAGGTACCCGTTCCATAAGGGCCTATCATTTCTTATCTAAGAAATACGGACTGATTCTAGTCATTTATTAAAATGAAATTCAGTGCATAAATGATACTCATAATTGCCACGACAGAGTCAAGGAAACCTTCAAGATTGGGTTTTATTATTATTAACCATAAAAAAAAAAAGTAACCTTATCTCATTTAAAAAAAAAAAAAAAAAAAAAACTTTTTGAGTTCGAATTAGACTCCCGTACCTAACAGGTGCCTGAATTTGGCAGAATTTTAACACAAATAGAACACTTATCTTGTTAAAACTCGTTCACTAACCCTAAGGGATTTCACGAATTTTTTTCGTGTTACTGTTACTTTGCTCAGCTTGTCCTGCAGTTGCCCGTGAACGGCTATAGGTCCGCTTCGAATCGGCTTGAAATTGAGAAATTTCTAGCTTCTTTGATTTAACGACTATGACTCCTACATGGTACACAACACACATATACCTACGAGTAGCTTATATCCAGATTTGTCTTTGTGGCGAAATTATATTTTAATTTCAAATAATCCTATTTGTGGTATTAGATTTTTATGGATGCGCCTTTAAAGGATTGGGGCGTCTTAATTTTAACGGAGAACATGTAAACGGTTTCTAGGACTGCCGAGCCAGATACGCTATCAACCTTTTAGAACTTAAAGCCGCTTCTATAGAATTACAGCGTTTTGCTGGCAAGTCGATACAAAATAAATTTTGATCCGTAACGATAAAACGAACGCGATATGTAATTATGATGAGGAGGTGTCCAGTTTAAGCATTTAAACAATTTAAGTAGTAAGATCTAGTAGCGGCGTTATAGTGTAGCATATTCTAAAAAATCCAAAATCAAAAAAGAAGCTGGACCAGGGATCCAGATGTTTTAAAATTATTATTGATACATTATGGAGTCTATCTCAAACAAGTTTGAATGATTTATGAAAATTATTTATTTGCCACTAGAATAAATATGTAAATGTCATAAGTTCGTCTCTTGAAACGAGATCCGTCCGCATTCGATATCGATGCGTTTACTCTAGACTGGAGTGTTTATTTCTTTCTACACATTCCCTCCTTTTTTCATTCATTTTAATATACTTAAGTAAACTAAGCAATAATCGTGCTACTAAAATTGGTCGTCCCTTGTCAGATTGGTACCATGGTACCCATTGTTCATAAAAATATATATACTTATTTATATCTCAAGGCAAACTAGTTTACATAATACCACATTAGGTACTCTTTTCAACTTTCAGACTCTGGCAGCGACACCCTTGTGTCATCGCTGTTATTGAGCAAGCCTACTCAAGACAAGCACTGTAAGCAAGTGCTATAAAATTGATATACCTATCATCTTTTTTGTAAAAGTTCTTTAAAACAATAATAACTGTGATTCCACAAAATGGTGGCAATTTTTGCACCAAACTTTAAATTGACTTTTTAGAAGTTATATTCTATTTGTAATCGATTTTCTAGTTAGCGAATATAAATCTGGCTCAAATTATTCGACTTTGAATACTTGTCATTCAGCGCTTGCTCTGGTATTTGGTAAACGGATGAGTCAAGATGATAGAATAGAACTAAACTTTATTTTTTCCAATAATGAAAATAATCTGAAATCTGAATCTTGTAGGTGCTTGATCACCTTTCGAAATTATTTCATAAACAGATAAATTTTTCTTACAAAACGATACATAATGCGAGTGTCTCGACAATAAGCCGATAGATAATGCAGATTTTGTCAGTCAAATAGTGGCGTTTATGCGTAACGGAGTCCCACTAGATATTTTATAACGAACCGATTCGTTTGGTCAGAAGTTCTATATTTGACCCAAAATGATGAGCGGTATGTATTTGGTTTTTTTTTGTAAAATATTTTAAGTATTCTATCGGTTTCACCAATATTTAAATAATTGAATATTTTGAATTGAATATTTATTTATTTGCAGATTCCATTTTTTATCAAAACATGCAATCTTAAGTTGATTGTAAGGCATCATTAGGTATTAATGTACCTACCTGCTTTTGCGTTAACCGCTTATGTCGTTAAAGGTCGCTAAACATCTACATGGTCAAAAATATTATGATCTTGAGGATGTAACCGTCGTAGTATAATTGATGGTTAAACAAACTTACCAAGTGAAGTTTGGCCATAATTATACGAGACGGTTACATCCGAAGAGATCAAGAAGGTCCCACCCGAACCCATAAAGGCCCTTGCTACTTTAACGACATAAGTGTCTCTGAAGAAATGAAGTTGGCGCGAGCCGAGCGAGTGGGTTGCCAGATAGGGATGCCAGAGTGTCTTTATTTTGTTACTAATGTTTTAATTTTACAGATTTTACAGTACTCTAAAATTATGTGATGCCCTAGTACATTGAGAAGTGAAACTACATGGTCAAAAATATTATGATCTCTTCGGATGTAACCGTCTCGTATAATTATGGCCAAACTTCACTTGGTAAGTTTGTTTAACCATCAATTATACTAGCTGCTGCCGGATAAAAAGTAGCCTATGTTACTCTCCAGCCTTCCAACTATCTTCACACAAAAAATCATGTCAATCCGTCGCTCTGTTAGACGTAAAAGCAGGACAAATAAACAAACAAATAAACACACTTTCACATTTATAATATGAGTACGGATTTTCGGTTAGCGCTTCAGATTTGACTGTCGCGTAAAATTGAAATCGCAACGAAACGCAATCCATTGACCGAAAACAATAGTTCCAGCCGGCCGGAACACTGCACCGAACGCCATAGAATGGAAAGTCATAAAGTGGACAGATGTGCCATATCACTGATCGATGGATGCTCCGATGAAAATGTTCCTCTGCTGGACTGACAAGCTGGCATGTCGTTTATTGTGAGATATCGATGCGAGGTTGTATACATTCAGCCTTGCATTTCATAACTTGTTTAGAAGATAGTCTCTTTTCTAATTTAAATATTATTTTTGTTAAATGAATATGCAAAGTGCAAAAAAAACCTTTCTTCAAATAAGTTAGGAAAATTTACGCTATTATGAAAACCAAAGTATTTATTTTCAAAGATGATATTCAAGAAAAATACTAATATTGTCGTTATCGTAAACATTTTTATGGGCGATGTAAAACAGCAGTATGATTTTATGTAAGAGAAAAAATTTACGTGCTCTTTTTATTGTTATTGGAAAATTAAATAAAGAGTGTTATTGTTCCTAATGGCGATAAAACAACATTTCAAAGGAAAGTTGTGGAGTTAGTATGTAAAGCTACATAGAAATACTTATGATAGCATATGTGTATAAATTGGGAAATGCGTTGTCCAAACCGCAGAATAAAGTAAAACAATTAGAGAGTAGAAGAATAGAATAGAATAAATAGCGGTTCTTCCTCCTAGTAGCCTCTCCTTTTAGTTTAAGAGTGAAACTCAAACAAAATTAAACATTTCTTGTATGGACGGATTTTTCGGCACATTTATTTTTGAACATTTCATCATCTCAAGTTAGGCAGAACTACACATTTAATTACGTAAGTTATCTACGCGGTACCACAACCTCCACTTTTTTAAGCTGTGTCCCAGTCATTTATCTTGTGGCGTAGCTCCTCGTAGCACAGCTAGTTAGTAAACAAGTAATAATTCGTTTTAACAACTCAGCTAATGTTGACTTCTGTGCTATTAATTTTTTTTTATCATTTTATGCATAATATTTAAAAAAAAGAATTAAAAATGTTCGTAACTCTACAACCATTGATAATATTGTCCTATAATGCTACTCGTACCACACAATAATGCCTAAGACCGTGTTCTTATTTGTTGTGATTTATGGTGTGTATCACGGCAATGGAAATGCAAATTTATCGTGGTTCATGGCAGTTACCTGGGTTTTTTTGTAGTAACTAAATTAACACCCTCCTGTGAGCCGCAAAGTTTGCGTGTTGTGACTTATTCGCACCCCGGAAATGGCATTTGTCGGTGCCAGGGTCAAACTAGAGCCTTCGTTCAACCCTATATTTTGCAGGATTTACATGTTAAATCGCAATATTTCAAAGTTTTAAATTTTATCACGTTTTCACGGCTATTTATTTTCCCAAACACGAGAATATGAACTAAACCTTAAATAATATTATGAATGGAATATTTATTTCTGTGTTTTTGTAAAACACATGGATAATTTCAGACCGAATAGAGTACAAATTTGTATAAAGCCCCAATTATCCAGTCCTTTCCAGTCATATAAAATAATAGATTGACCTTTTAGATGATTTATATTGCATACCTTCGCACTTATTATTCAAGCGATGGAAATTTTCGTAAGGAACCACAGGCCAGTTATTTAAATCAATTCAGCCGCTTCCTACAGCTTCAGCATACAAACTGTCCTAATTAAAAATGCTAATTCTGCCCAGCAAGCCTTCGGATTCATATCTGTTGGACATTAGGAATATTACCGATTTAATTATCCAAAAAGTTCGCGTGTCGGGTTGCCCATTACTTTCTTGCCTCCATATGGTTGCCCTTTAAAATGTATCGTGGCAACAAAGGGCACTGCAGCGCTTCGTCCGGAAGCGTCCGGGCTGATTAGAATTGCTAAACATCTAAATGTGCGACCTGCCCTTCCACGGTCCTCGAGGAAGGCAGTATATTTTGTGTATATTGCCGTTGCCAAATTGATGCTATTTTTGGATACAAACTATTTTCCTCCCCCAATCTGTCTTGATAGGTGCCTCGTAGGAGATTTTACGAGTTTGGGAAATGATGAGAACGTCTCTCAGTAAAGCTGTGCGCCTGCTTCGGAAAATTAATTTTGGATAGATTTCGTTTCGGATTACTTTAGGTTTCGCTATCAGTTAAATTGATTTAGGAGCTTTGTGCCAAAATCGGTAGTAGGTACCTATATGTTTTAATTAAAAATTGAAAGTCTTATCAAAATTTTCGGTTCTGACGGGATCCGTACCCGCATTAATCGGTGCTATAACCGACAAATATGAGCCTAATAAGATTTTCGACCCGACGAAAATGTATTTCGTGGCACTCCGGCTTGAGGGAGAACGCTTGTATCAATGCGGGTTCGTCGAATCCCGTCGAATTCGAAAATCTTGATAAGACTTTTCATTTTCAATTAAAGAATACCTAAGTTTGGATTAAAACTATTAAACAAATAAAAAGCATACGTTTTGTACAGTACAGTTAAACAGTACAATTAAAAATAGGCAATAAAAAAATCGTTTAGTACCTACATTTTTCAAATGCACACGAATAATTATGTTTAGTTACTGCCTAAGTATTAGTTACGAGTAGTATAATAACAACGCAAGGAACTTTCATGTTACGTCACCTAATCTCGCAGTAGTATTATGTTCAGCGATAAAATTGATTGCAGCAAAAACGTAAAACTTGGCGGAAACGAGCGGTAGCAGCCAACTCTAGGACTATACAATAACGAGACACTAAATACAATCTCTTTCATAACTATTCAATGAATGAACCTAGTTATACAAAAGTTGAAACAAAAAAAAAGAAGATCACGACTATAGACGACTATACATTTTCTCTGACCTTTTAGGAATGATCATTTTAATTTAAGATATCTCAGTTAGAGGTTTGTCCTAATAGATTGGAATATGCCAAAATTTTTATATTCATTGCGTTTTCAGGTTAGAAATGAAATGTTCATGTAAACTGTAGGTATACAAAAAATATTATTTTATCTGCCACGCTACGAGTCTGAATGTCTATAGATATAAACAGTCATTTACGTAGCACGTACAGAAAAAAATTATTGAAGCACCAGTGTACGAGTAGTCGTACACTGAACAATTTTATTGAAGCACAGTGTACGACTACTCGTACACTGTGCTTCAATAAAATTGTTCAGTACGTATATATAATATAAATAATATAATAATATTCAGTAATATATACCTACGTGTATAATCTTATAGAATGCGTTGCTAAGCATTGTTATTGTTCTAATTCTTGTGCAAATGCAGAATTATTTTTTCAAATTCAGTGGTAGTTTCAGAGATTAGCGTGTTTATACAAATAAAGTAACAAACTATTTCGCTCTATTGTACTGGTATATATTTCTACATCCAAAAGTTTGCTAGTCCAAGAGTCAAGTCCATGTTATGTAGTCGGCAATCGATCATCACGAGACGGCTCTGGAGTGATGAATAGCTACCGATTATCTGATAAACCTGCGAAGGAAATTTTACTAATATTCACTACCAGTCGAGGTGTAATCTACCTGTAAAAGTAGGGAGATATAATTCGGTCTATTATTCTTACCTACTTTTATCAGTCTCCTTAAATGAAGACGCAAAAAGATTTGTTTGGATTTTGGAGTGATCAATGATTAGTTAACCTTTAGATTTCGGAAGTTATATTGACTTGATTAATAATTGTGTCCATAAAACGACGAAATAGGAATGAAGTGAATGCAAAAACTTGTACCGTTCTTTTATTTGAAAAGAATGAATCATAATTGAAGTTCATAAAGCTAATTCATAAGCTGGACTTACACTAAAGCATAACCTACTCACAGGGAGTGTAAGTTACTCCCTGTGAGTAGCTTTTCCTTTGCATTGTCATTTATGTGAGTAAAACTTACGTAAAAACTTACTAGTGTAATTCCAGCCTTATGTGGGTATGACATAAAATTATAGCACTGTTTATTTGATTTGATATTTAGCATTTCTTGTTGTTGTGGGGTTAGTAACTTCTTCCATTTCTTCATTTAATTACAAACAATTGACGTAAACATCTGTGGTTGTTTATGCGGCCCAAAATATCATGTAATAACCTTTTATAAGTAAACTTTATAAACGCCAAGTTTGACTTTAATATTTATGACGAAACAAGTCCAATAAAAAGTTTCAAACCACAAATATGCGCATTTTTGAGTAATAAAAAGACTAATAAAATATCTTTAATGGTAGACACGCATGAATTGCATGATTATGACGCAGAATAAGTTTAACTACATACGCCAAGGTTTTGCATTCATAAAAGGGGTTAAAAATGAAAGTTTATATATGAGCTCGTAACTAACTATAATGAAAGATCTTTACATAGAAAAGTCCATCGTGCCAAAACAAAATTAAAACCGAGACCAACGACAGAACATGCCGTTTGAAGCAAGGAAATGCTTAGTTCATAGAAGTATTAGTGCTTCTAGCAGTCTACCTACTATTTCTGACACCTGCTGAGATATTTTTTTCAAATTTCAGCCAAATCGGTTCAGTAGTTATGGAGATACGTGGTAACAAACATTCACACACACACACGGACTTTCGCCTTTATAATATTAGTAGGATAAATTATAAGAACCAAATAACGTCCATAAGAAGAAACAATTGTGTTATTTACGTAAATATTTGTCCTGGGTGGAAAATAAACCCAAAACCTACAGCCCAACCAAAACCTACAAACCTACAGCCACTACCGACTGAACTGTAAAGCCGCCAAAACAAACTTCATATGGTATTCAAAACGTTCAATAAATGAATACATTGACTTTTCATTTCCTCGCTGAAAACACAAATTTCCAATATCAAACAGTTTGTTGTTGCAAATCTGATTCAAATATTTATTGTGAATCTCGTTCGAAGTTTATCTCACATTGAAAGTGATCAGTTTTCAGTGAGTTGTATGATAAGTTGGATAACATTGTTTATTCGCTGACGACAAGTTTAAACAACATACGTGCCGTTCGAACTGTCTTTCTCAATAAGAAAATCATTGAAAAACTTTCGTTATACGCGATTTTGTTGACTTAAGTTTTACAAGAGAATCGACATCGATTTTCTTCTTAGTCTTATTAACTTAAAAATATGAGTACTATATTTATATAATATATACTTCAAGCTATATATTGGACATCGGTTATTTTCGTGTTTTCCAAATATGTCCGACAGCAGGATATGATTACACAAAACAGAATGCGACAGAAGTGCACGTCGTCGGTCGTTAACAGCGCAGTTCGCAAGCAGGCCGTGAGAGCAGCGCTAATTACGAGTACTAATTTACTTTTCTTAAAAACAACATTGATATTTATTTTTTTGCGATAAAGTTGAATTTATGAGTAATTTTCATTTCCAAATGACTTTTCGTCAATCGTTTTTGTAATTTTAAGCGATTGTTTCCGATGTTTTCCGAAACGCATTCTTTTTCTGGTTTTACTGTAAGTACCTAGTTATATTACCGGTCAATAGGTAGATCTCTAATCTCAATGTGTGAGAATGGTAACAGTTTTATGATTACTATTTTAAGAATAATTTTGAGAAAAGTTAAATTAAAGTAAAAAATGGGTGCAGTTATATGTATGTTCATACAAATACATACATATATATACAAACATACATACACACATACATACAAATAAGTACATTCATAATTTTTGCGTCAAGTACCTAAATATCATATTAAATTAACTAATAAAAAAGGTTTAAAGTTCAGTATTATACTTTTAGCAATGTGTGTGTTACGTGATTTCAAAGGTCTGACGAAATCCAAATACTGAGCCTTTAGCATGAGTATGCACAAAGTCTACTATTCGATCCGTGACTGTAGTTTAATCTCTCAAATGTATTGGGATTTTAGTTCAGTCAAGTTACCACTGGAGGCGCTGCACCGGAATCCCATACATTTGAGAGCCTTTACTACAGTCACGGATCGAATAGTAAACTTGTGCATACTGATGCTCGAGGCTCTGAACCAAAAAATATATCCTCTACTACAAATATCACAGTTGAGCGTGCACTGCAAATATGTAATAGGTTAGCCAATTTACTACAGATCGAACACACGGTTGACAGACGGTTCAACACTACGACAATATAAAGGTTTATACTCACTGTATAATAATATATACTAGAGCACACAAAAGTCAACATAAATGATTGCCTATCTATCTCGACGATTTATTCAAAGAGTAAATTGCAAACGGAAAGTAGTTAAAAGTTGGGTCACGAACCGCGAGCTTCTTTCGGCCTCTGATATATTTTCTGGCACCGATTCCGAATAAGTCTGTTTTAATTTAAACAATTTACTGAACTACCTACAGTAAAAGAAACTGATTTCGAAGGCTTTCGTTTATTAAAATTTCAACCGTAACTTTGGAACTTCGACGACTTCGAGAGAGATGTTCTCGCTAAAAAGTATCCACTTTGAAACTCTGGTTTACGATCCAGCCTCAAAACGCCAATTTTTACGAGAAAACTTTTTTCTGATAATTTGTAGATAAGAAAAAATTTGCGCTGTTTGAAGTTTTAATACATAGTATTTCGTATTTACATAAACAGATGGTCTTAAGCGATGAAGACATGACATGGTTTTAAAGCGCTAGTAAAGATTCTAACTGGAATGAGTTGCGTTGTTCTTCGATATGCGCGCTTATAACCGGGACGTCAGCTGAATTCGATCAGTCAGCGTCGCGAATTGATGGTCTAGATTTGCGGTGGACAATCTTCCCATTCCGGACGGAGCGGCGATCCCATCGACAATCAAGTAAACTGCACGATATAATGGGAAGGGTACGAAAGCGTATCCATTTCCCCGCCCAAAGGGACTGTATTGTGCGCCTTAAAGAGCGTACAAACCGCAACACAGCAGCGTAATTGGGCGTTGTGCTCTAACATGACACATGCCCGTCTGAACACTGCAAATTACTTCCCTATGAATAATTCATTGCCGTTGGTATTTTACTAGACGTGGAAATGTTTCAGAATTTCTATGCACATTGTGTTGTTAGTGCCTTGTCTCTTGAAAGCGTCGGAGAAGCAATATTGGAGTGCTACCTAGTCGCTTTATGAGTCGAATCGTAAATTTTGTACGAAACGTTCATGTACAAAATGAGTTCGTGCTACCTTCTGAAATATCTCTTAAGTAAGTAGCTCTTTCTGTTATGACGTAAAACGAAGAAGTACAGCAAATATTTAAAACATTTACTGGGTTACTATGAACCTTTGAATGAAAGTACACAAGCACTTTTTTAAAAGAATGTTGCGGGGCATGTTGCGGGACAAAATGCAACGTTGCAGCGTCACGTAAATTATGTGTTGCGCGTCATGTTGCGGGACAAAATATCCCCTAGTGTATCCGACGCTTTATTGTCTCGACTATCAATCCGAAGGTCGTGGGTTCAAACCCAGCCGTGGATCAATGGATTTTTCGTTTCTAAAAACTTATATGCGCTTTAACACAAGCTGTAAACGGTGAAGGAAAACATCGTAAGGAAACCAGTTAGCTCTCTAGTAGCGTCGTTGGCGTCGTTGTTAACTTCTGCAAAATGTGGGAATGTACCAAATATGTTTGGACATCCCTCTGACTACCCCCTTAGACATCTTCAAAGCATCTAAAAATGCAAAAGTCTCTTGCAAAAATCTAAAGATCTGAAAGAATATTGTAAACACTATAAACGGGATATTTACCATGATTTTTTTATTTTCGAGTCTCCCGATATTTCGGCGCAGTTGCATGTGCCATGATCACGGTAAACTGAAGTTTTTGCGAGTTTGTGGGTAATCACTGGCAGACGAAACGGTCTACCCTCTTTCTAAGTCTTTTACTACGCCGAACATTACACAAACTCGCAAAAACTTCAGTTTACCGAGATCATGGCGCATGCAACTGTGCCGAAATATCGGGAGACTCGAAAATCCAAAAATCATGGTAAATATCCCGTTTATAGTGTTTACAATGTTTGCAACCATGATAGTTTCAAAAGCTGAAAGAATATGTCTACCGCACCTTGGCACAAGAATACAGTCGTGATTATATTACATTTATATTTACTTTTCAAATAGAAATTAGGTGCAATGTATAATTAGGTACAATGTATGTATACTAAATGATTGAGTACCGAGATGGATTATCTAGTAATGTTAACAACAGGGTTAAACTGCAGTGCATGCGAGCGACAACACGCAAGTTCACATGCAGACTTTCATATAGTATTTGGATTACATTTCTAAGGCTGATTTTAGTCTCACGCTCACCGTCAGCGTTGCTGATAGGCGAGTGATCTTTATTAGAATGAAATAAGGATACTGATTGTTTAGCAGAAATGGCTACGCTGATTGCTCTCGTCACTGCCGGACAATCAGTATTTTCATTGTAATAAAGATCACTCGCCTATCAGCGCTGACGGTGAGCGTGAGACTAAAATCAGCCTAACATCAGTGTATTTTTTATTTTGAAATAAAACTATTTATTCATTCTGTAATTTGGTTCTCATAGTATAAGCTTTATTTATTTAAAGAAATGTCCACCTATATTTGTTTTATGTGTGCACGCACTCTTCTTCAGTAACTGAAAAACCGGCTCAAAAGAATGGTCTGCTGATTGCTGCCGTTCAAAGGGCGACGTTAAAAGGTGCAGCAAAGTTTTAGGCACCTCGTTACGCTAAAAGTACTTCCTTTTTCTCTCTTTGGTTCTGTGAAATAGATCACTGTTTCAATCACACTGTGACAGACAAACAGCCACAATAAAACAAAAACTTTAAGGAAAATTTGTTGGATAATAGAAAATTGTTGAAAGCAGTTTCCACTAATATCTCATTTGCTTTAATTTGAATATCTTGAGCTGAGTAACTGTCCCAGTTTAGTATCTCCCTCCTCTGACCATTCGCTACATTATTAATGACCTACTTGACTTCATGAATAATTAATTTGGGTTAAATAAAATGACTGCGACGTGATTATAATCCCATATTTTTAATTTAAAATCACTCATTAATTAATGCAAAGCCTACAAGTCGCTCCCAAAGAAACCTGTCTAGATTTAATTAAGCTTTTTTTGCTTTTCAGTTGCTTTTACGGTTGAATTTAATTAATTTCAACGGTTGAATCTCCCCTATTCGTCCAGGGAAGTAACCCATAAAACCTAATGGACTTTCGCTGTCTAGTGCCACGTAATTTTGTGCGAGACTCTCCGAGGCCCTGCAAATTGCAGTCTTACTAAATCTCCCAAATAGAATCGGCTAGTTGCCTTTTCAGAAGGTTTTCGCTGTAAAAAAATTTAGAGCCGTTTAAGCTTAGTGAGGGATAGTACCACGACTTTCGATCCAAAGGTCGTGGGTTCGAGTACCGGCCGTTCACCAATGGATTTTTCATTTCAACAAATATATCTGCGCACGTATGGAATGTTCACTTTTATAAAGGGAGCATCTACCAAACATGTATACGAACGTGCCTCTGACTACCCATTCAGACATTTTCCAAAGATCTTGAATTTTTAAGGATCTGAGAGAATGTCTTCCGTTTCTTGGGGATACAGCCATAACTAATGTAATGTAAAAGTAGATATGAAATAAGCGCTGCTTTTAATCTCATTTAAATTGAAAAGATCCAGAGATAAATTATTTGCTATTAGGACAAAGTGGAAATTAAATCAGATCGCTGCTATTTTCTAAAGGCAGGGAATCTTCAATAGTGATGAGCGGCTATAAAAGACAAAACGGCAGGGCCGCAGGCTGTGTCAAAATTTCATCGATTTCGTAATTTCTATTCAAAGTAGACAGTCGAACGGCTTGCGTAGGGCTCGTGAGAATCCGAGCAAGTTTTAGTCTGGAACAATCTCTTAGAAGGCATCGTTTGAAATTCAAAATAGGGGTTCTATGAGGACAAACAACGCAGATACTTTAAAATGATTATGCTTTTACTATGGACCCAACCTGGCTTCATACGAGTAGGAAAATGTCCTATCTTTTTTTGAATAACCTACTAAAAACTAATGCCCGAATTAGGTTCAGTTTTTTATTTCCTTTTATTTACATAACAATCAGTGGCCTATTGTGAGTCCCTATTTGAAGAATCCTTATTACATAAGCTTACCGAATTTCTCCTAGAATATTGTAGTTTCCTAACACTGAAATGTTTTTTAAAGATTTGTAGTTTCAAAGTTTACCTTTTACAAAGAAACATCTTATAAGCTATGTTTACATTGTGCTCTTTCGTCTTCAACTTTCGTCGTCATCATTTTATTCAACTTCCGCATTGAAAAGGTTTTTCGCACACTTTTTAAACTTTCATAGCCAAATCAATGGCATGCCTCACGTACGCTGTTGACTGCTATGACGCAATGCTCTTCATGAACGAAAAAAGGCACAATGTGGACATAGCTATAAAGGTTGTAATACTGAAACTGTTTGTAAAAGCACTGACCGCACACGGAATATTCAGGCGTAATTTTTACGAGCTACAAATGAACTCGAGAATCTAAACACGAGCCTTAAAGTGTAAGGTGTGGTTCGTAAACAATCCTTGACCTAAATGCTTAAGAGGGCGGTGAAGACTAAACAAAAACATGTGGCGGAAATCATTATACCTTTGTAGTTATGACGTGAGCAAAGGGATTTATCGACTACAGCTGGTATCAACAAAACAATAATAATGATAAAGGAGACTAATGATTTCTGGCAAGTTATCATTTTCCATTGAAAATTCGTTTTGTTAACTGTGAATCTCATGAATATGCTTAAAATGTAGTCATTAGATGTATCACTGAAAAGAAAACTGAGGAACTGGAAAATCAAAATCCTTTAAAACTGCCGGAGGTACAATACATACCTACCTACTTATTTGGTATAGCCCACGTTTTGCCCAACTGCACAATGATCGATTGGACCGACTTCCAGAACTAAGGTTAAGTACCTATAGAAAACGTCAGTGTCAGGTCTAGATACTTTCAATCATCTATACCAATCTAGAAAGCGGAAGAGTTTCGGACGCCCGCGGCATCGCCCGCGTGGGCTACTACTTTTTTATCACGGGAAACATGCTTTTTTCGGGATAAAAAGTAGCCTATGTCACTCTCCAGCCCTTCAACTATATCCACACAAAAAATCACGTCAATCCATCTCTCTGTTTCGACGTGAAAGCAGGACAAACAAACAAACACACTTTGACATTAAAAAAAAAAAAAAGTTTGTATGGATAGTCTGCAATGGGCTTTAGTAAAGGAGCGTCGCGTGTTAAAGAGTAGTTCCCCCGGATACGCCTTATTCACGGCCGCTGTTTACAACAACACGTTAAATGCGCCACTAACTTTCATAATGGATTTAAAAAGTTCCTCAATGGAGTGCGCAAACTTGCCTTGAATAATAGAATTACTAATAGTTCACAGAATAGCCGCTACGATTTATTAATACCCACCCACACCATGCTATATTATCCTACTAATATTATAAAGGCGAAAGTCCGTGTGTGTGTGTGAATGTTTGTTACCTCGTATCCCTATAGCTGCTAAACCGATTTATATGAAATTTAGAATACAAATAGTTTAAGTTCTGGAATAACACGTAGGCTACTTTATCCCGGAAAAATGGTTACGTATTGATGTCACGAAAATTACAAGACAGATTTTTGAAATCCATAGGAACGTTTGACAGATTTTTGATTTCTTTTTTTTCATAATACAGGAATTCGAATTCCATAAATTCTTAAGCCAGATTTTCATTTGTTTTTTTTTACAAGACAGAAATACAAAATACATCTAAACATTTTCCAGAAATTTGAACATCCAGATAATTCACTTTACCGCATGTTTGTTTTCCATATAATTTGTTTTCCATATATTTTGTGATCCCGAAAAATCATGGTTCAGGAAAGACCTATTACAAAATTATGTATTCAATCTTTCTAGTAATCATTCAGAGCGTTATAAATACTAGGTACCATAAAATTAAATGACCGATGTCCATTATGTAGCTTGAAGTACTGTAGGTAGATATCTATTAAATATTGTACCTAGTTACTTTTTTTTTATTACCTTTAACATTTCCTAACTAATTTCGTGCTAGATGGTTAAGTAACCTCACCAAACACTTTTGGCAAATTATCAAAGTTTAACCTAAATCTTCCATCCATTTCGAATTTGTGACGGCTCCGGCGCTTCGGGAAGTGCAGCCCCTCCGCCCTTACGTAACAAAACGCGGCATCAGCACGAGCCTTCGCAGCTTCGGCTGTTTGATCGCCACCTTCGGCGGCGACCAGCCTCAGCCGCTCCAGCTCGTGCTGGTGCCGCGTTTTGTCACAGCGGGCGGGGGCTGCATCTCCCTTCGCGCCTCCGAGTTCATAAAAACACTCTAGGGTAGGACAGACAAGACTACGTGGAAGTCGGGGTGGGCAGATTCGGTTCTGAGACCGATAATAACCTAAAAACGTTTCAAGTAAAAATTTAGTATTAAGAAGCAGGATTTTGGGGGGGTGGGGGTAGGAGGGGGGAGAGGGGGTTCCCCCTCCCCCCTGGTACCACTCCCATTACAAGGTAACGCACCGTTCTGGAGATAATCAAATTATTGCTTTCAAATACAAACTGGTAAAAATTGGTAAAAATTTAGTATTTGGTACCTAACAGTATTTCAGGGGGGGAGATCCCCCACCCCCCTGGTACCACTCCCATCACAAGGTAACGCACCGTTCTTGAGAAAATCAAATTATTGTAACCTAACCTAACCTTTTTTTTTTTTTTAGAAAGTGTTCGCTTCGCTCGCTTTTATGTATACAAACCTAACCTAACCTACAGCATGCCCTGTGTCGGATCTGATTTAGTTTCTCATTTAGATGTTATGGGGGTTTATGCGAGCAGATTTTGTGGGTGGGCTCGCTTCGCTCGCTTTTTTATATACAAACCTAACCTAACCTACAGGATGCCCCGTGTCGGATCTGATTTAGTTTCTCTTTTAGATGTTATGGGGGTTTGTGCGACCAGATTTTGTAAGTGGGCTCGCTTCGCTCGCTTTTTTATATACAAACCTAACCTAACCTACAGGGTGCTCCGTGTCGGATCTGATTTAGTTTCTCTTTTAGATGTTATGGGGGTTTGTGCGACCAGATTTTGTGGGTGGGCTCACTTTGCTCGCTTTTTTATATACAAACCTAACCTAACCTACGGGGTGCCCCGTGTCGAATCTGATTTAGTTTCTCTTTTAGATGTTATGAGGGTTTATGCGACCAGATTTTGTGGGTGGGCTCGCTTCGTTCGCTTTTTTATAAACAAACCTAACCTAACCTACAGGGTGCCTCGTGTCGGTTGCCCCGTGTAGGTTAGGTTAGATAAAAAAAAAAAAGGTTAGGTTAGGTTACAATAATTTTATTTTCTCAAGAATGGTGCGTTACCTTGTAATGAGAGTGGTACCAGGGGGGCGGGGGATCCCTCCACCCTCCCCCCCCCACCAAAATACTGTTACCGAATACTAAATTTTTACCAATTTTTACCAGTTTGTATTTAAAACAATAATTTGATTATCTCCAGAACGGTGCCTTACCTTGTAATAGGAGTGGTACCAGGGGGGAGGGGGAACCCTCCGCCCAACCTCCCCCTCACCGCCCCCCTCAAAATCCTGCTTCGTAATACTAAATCCAACCCAAGATGGATAAGGTTTTATTTGGCTGGAAATTTTCTGGTAAGCGTTACTTCTGTCTTTTAAAATAAGGTATAAGGATATTGTTGTCGAATGAAAAAAAAACGAACTGATAATCTGGCATTAGTGTTTCTGTCAAATGAGACTTCTGTGAAACGTTTTATCGGAGTAATAAAATTATGTAAAACATAGTATCTGGATTTCGAGTTTCTATCAAACGTTTTATGGATTTCAAAATTCGGTGTATCGTTTTTCGAAAGATTGATAGGTTACCCGGAAAAATATATGGTTCTCATGGGGGTTCAAGTAGACCACGTGGGCGAAGCCGCGGGCGTTCACTAGTAGTAGATATTAATCTTATCTGTGCTTAAACGGTCTAGAAACTAAATAAAACATTCCGTTTGTGTCAAGTGTGTTAGTTCAACTTTGATGACGGAGTTTTTAGGCCTTTCTAAAGGCCTCCGTCATTGCTTAATATGAGTTAGTGGTAGACTTCTTTCATAGCTTAACTACTTTTGCCGAGATCAACAAGTTGACGTGCCCTAACTATGCTGGGAAGCTCTCAGTTTTATAACATATAGAAAGAAATAGGTAGGTATAAGAAATAGTCAAGCGTTCACAAAAACCAGATATAATTTAAAAGTCGTAGCAGCCTACGGCAATCGTAGCAGGCGTAGCGTTTTTGAATTTAGATTGACTACGGGCACTATGTATTATACAACGCAAACAAAAAACATATAGATAGTTGTATGAAACTTTAGTCAATCGTTCACAAAAACCAGATACAATTTAAAAGTCGTAGCAGCCTACGGCAATCGTAGCAGGCGTAGCGTTTTTGAATTTCGATTGACTACGGGCGCTACGTGTCGTACAACGCAAACAGAACAGATTTGAACAATCTATTTTTGTAGATCCAGATTTTAAAACTGAAAATCGGAATTGCGGGTTTTGTACCTCGTCGATCCTTGTATAAATATGTATTTGCATCGAATTGCTAGCGAAAACAATTATCCGTATGAAACTCTTTAGTGATTACCCTTTCAACATTGTCAAAGATTCAATAATGTCTGAAGATCTAAGTAGATGTCCACAGGATGTCCACATATTTTGGGAATGAAAGCGAGAGACTGTCAAACTTATTTGAACTCAATGTGAAAGGTCCTGGGTGTAAAACATAAAGTAACATCTATTGATACTAATTCATAACTAAATATTCTCGGTGTCAATGAAATATTATGTTGACAGCGAGCTGATCTGATGATGGAGTCAGGAGCTGTTTAACTGATCTCCTCAGAATAGTCAGCTCGCGATAAGCTATTAAAAGCTTATTATTTGAAAAATATTATTTTAACCGTTGACGTTTATTTCATTGATAATAATTTAATGTTAGATGCGCCGCCGCGCCGCTAGCTTTGAGCGAACTTGCAGAAACTTTGTAAATATCGAAGAGTGAGCTCACTGGTACATAATGTTGCAGTGAAGTGGGAGAAATGACTGTCACAAAAAAAAAAAACATGACACCGGCTTGTAGGCGTTAGTCCTGCCTAACGATTATATCAATGGTTTAACTCGCTAGCGAACCAGCGGTTTTACTTGACAGAACACCTTTTCTTAACTGACTTTCAAACTGCCTGGCTAAATAATGATGATGATGGCTCGTGGGTAACCCTTGCGTGTCCACTATACGCTACTGCGTTTGTATAATGATCGTCTTCACGGGCCTTGCTTCAATTCAATTCCTTAATGGAATGAGACTGTAGCAGGGGTTAAAGTAGGCCTGAAAGACATTGTGTAACAGATATTTTTGTTTACTGGGTACTTATTAAACGTGAGATTTTTATTACCTATTCGATCGCGTAACCGTTAACTCTTATTTGTAGTATACTCTATTATTATGTGTGCCTAATTTCAGCAGGATGACTGCTTTAAATTCAGTTGCAAGATTCCACCCGAACAAACAAACATGTCTCAGCTTGTAAAAGAGAAAGCGGTCTTTATTTACTCCGGTATTTTATGCACGTGCAAATCTCTACGCTTATTTATATTATTACGTGGACTATTTTGAATTTTTGATAACGGCACGTTTTTCGACTTGCGATTACAAACATTTCCATCGACTAAAATAGCCTTTATGTCTGTTGAATAAAGTTTATAAGGTTTGCTTGCAAGTCAGAGTCAATGGGGTTTCGTGTGTCGCGTGTCTAATCTAAATAGCGCTCGTAAACTTCGCGTAAACGTCATCTGCACTTATAATGAAGGATTTCGTGACGAACACTCAGTTATTATAGGGCATATTCACACATCCGTTTTTTCTGATAGTGATTTAATGCATATTAAAATAATATCAGAAAAAACGAATCGTTATAATTATTAAAATTAAATGCGTAAATATTCATTTTTAAACTTACAGTGGGATATTTTGTGTCTTTTTTTGTTATAACAGAAATTTTATGTTATGTGGAGTTGTTTAGAAACGAATCATCAGTGTAAAAATGGTCTGAACATGTCGTAGCAATAAACTGTTCACGCCTGATACGTGTTTTGTGTTTACTTACTGTGTGCGTGCGACTGCTTGAACACACATTTACTGCGGATTTATTAGTTCAACTGAAAGTAGGACAGTTTTACGCTTCCGTTTGAACACTTTATTTGTTTTACCTTTTGGAATGTCATTGATTTATTCTCAGCTGAAGTGGACAGGACAGAAGTGTATAGTCGTATTGCTCATTATACGGACTAAAAGTGAAGGAAAAAATGTCATTTTTCCTTCAATTTTGACATAAAATGTATCAAAACTAATCAAAATTGAAGGAAAAGTGACATTATTTCCTTCAAATTTAGTCCGTATAATGAGCAATACGACTATAGGTTTACCTGTTGGAAAAATATTTAATCAATTAAAAAAGAAAATAACCTAGAAACCTAATTATATAGAGTTTTGTGATAACTTTGGAACAACTGCACATATTTGTGTTTTTTTAATCATTTCAAAGATCTACGTTACATTAACAAGACCGCTAATCTTATTTTAAATATGCGTTACTGTGTCACATACACATAAGTACAGTACATTTCGAAAATGTACCTGCCTATGCCTGCTTATAAAAACAAAATTAAGATGAATGGTTATAAAAAATTATTGACAAAGTTGTGCAGTTCTTAAAACTTTTATAATTCATTTAAACTTTTCAATTTTTCCGCAAAAACTAATGTCACAATAACCTCATGTTTACATAATGAATTGAGCCAATTATGCCATAACCGATACAATTAGGCACACAATGTGAAATAATTAACAGTAGATATTGAAACAGATTGCGGGCTGCATCTCATTATTGACATGATCTATAGTGATCAATAATAAGTGATGTACTCTGCATCCGTTGCGAAGCCACGCAAATAATTAAATGTTCTTATCTTTTGTGCTAGGCACCTTGACTTGGAATTATTATGAACTAGCATCGCCCTCGCGGCGTTGCCCCCGTAGTGATAGTATATGGTGATGATGATGATGAGAAGTAGCCTATAACCTTCCTCAAGAGTTAAGCTATCAAATGCAGAAATAATTTTTCAAATCCGATCGGTAGTTCCTGAGATTAGCGCGTTCAAACAAAAGAACTCTTTCCCTTTATATAATTAGTATAGATATAGATTATATAATTAGTATAGATATACGAGTAGGTGAGGGACGAGGCGTTGACGAGACGATACGAACATTCAATGTTTTAGTTCTGTAGGCTCATTCTGTAAACTTACTTCGAACGTCGAAGAGCTGAATCCGCTGTGAGATATCAAATTTCGTATTCTAAATTTGAATCTTACTACAAACACTTACAATACATTCTTGCGTATTTAGTGAGCTCGGTCACTTGAGTGAATTCGAAGTGAGTCTAGTACAGAATGCCTCTGCTGGTCTCTAACCACAATGTACTTACATGAAAATCTTGTAATCTAACAACTGAAATATTTAATCAAACAGCAATCCTACAGTATTAGTAATAACGAGCTTCGGAATCGGCTACGGTTGCATCTCATTAGGCGGACTAAGGTACGCGTCGAAGCATTTCTCAAACATTTACTTTAAGTTTGGCAACACTCCGCTAAGGGGCTTCGGTTAGCTGAACCAAGCTGTTATATAGCTGCTGTAATTTTGTAAGCGACAGTTGAAACAAAATATCTTGAAAAAAACAGCATCGTCAGCTCCGCACGTATTGAAGATGTTTTCCAGCGTATTTTTGTTGTTATGACTTGTTTCAAGACAGATTTGATCGACAAGATGAAATAGGCACTCTGCACTGTTATTGGAAAAGATGTAATTTTACATCCAAAATTGTTTTAACTCTGTAGTTTTTAAAGCTACCGACATACATGTATTGTTTTATATCAATTTAAAAAAATAATAAAATCTATGGTTCCACAAATAGAAATTCATAGATGGAACACTTTTATGTGTAGAAATAAACGGAAAGAATTCGAATCATTGGTCAATTAGTCAATTAGTCATTAGTCAATCTTCAATGATACCCGTCAATGCTTAAGTAGATAAGACAGATCGACAACAGGAAGTTGTCATCGTGTAAGCAATCACGACTTCTCCATTTGGCTAGATGCTAGGTGGTAATGGAAGTTACAAATGGTGCCAATAAATTGAGGATAGTTGCCGAACTTACAGAATAGTTGGTAATTGCTGACAATTAATAGCAGCAAACTTTCCCATTTAGAGACAAAAGGAAACAAAACATCGCTAATTAGGTGGATGGGAGAGTCCAATAATACTGTTTCCCAAAAAGTATACTGTGTGGATTAAGTGTACCCCAAACTTAGTACTGTTGATAGTTTAAATTTTAACCTAGAAAAAGATGGGACCGATCTAAAAAATCCGATAAGTAGTTAGTTTGGGAAATCTATCAAACTTACCATCGTGCCATAACGAATCTGTGTAATGTGCGCACTTGCATACCTACATCTCCAAGCCCGACTAACTATCGGCCGAGAGAATGTTTGCAGTGAGTAAATCGGTAAAAATTGTTACTAAGGGACCGACCCCTTAGTAACAATTTTTACCGAAAATTTTCGTTCACCCCGCAAAAAATAGTAGGTACACAATACCCGCTACCGCCATTTATCGCCGACAGTACAAAGTGTGGGAGTAGGTATCTTCAAAAGCAAAGTTTTTGGATCGATCGCAAAATGTCTTTATTCGACTTGTAAGGACTTCTTCCCGTCTTCCTTCGAAAGGTATCATTCTGAGCTTCATGAGTAAAGTTTTCCGGCTTATCAATCTTTAAAACGTGAATGAGCACGAAAGAAACTCAATTTGGAGTATGACTGTCTTATCTTACCATTCTCATGGAGTGCTTTGGAGTTGATATTTGGCCTTAGGAGTTCTTCCTTCAGTAAGCCTTCAGAAAGTCGCATTGCATTCAGGTTGGATGAGGATGGCTAGTTTACTATCAAGAATTCTTTTCTAGAATTCCCTGCTCGGCCACTCCAAGGTCATGTTAGCACCGTCATGAGCATTGAACGCGTTAATATCAACAAAATTTTAATGGTTTACAGTGCTAAGTAGTGATTTTTTTTTTTAATTTAAAAACTAATGAACCTGCACTTCCAGTGCCAAACTAAATAGAAGAATCGTGGCAAACTTTTTAATTTTTAACCGTTGGATAACTTTTATCTGAACAAATACCTAAATATGGCGGTTTGACTTACCTAATATTTTTCAAATTAAGTATATTTATCAATTGTAAAATAATCTGAAGATTAACTAAACGTTGTTTTGTTCCATAATACAATAGATGTCAAATCGCACAATCAATCTCAGAGAAAAGTCATGACGATAAAATCAGGATCAGGATCACCAATAAACAAAATCCTATGGGCCCTATAGCGCTGAAGCCTTCTTAATAAATAACGTAGCTCGACCCAAGCGTTCCGTCTTTCGCACGGCAGTTTTGGCAGCTCTTCCTATTTTTACTGCCGAACTAGATATGAAGACTTTTATGATCTCTCTACACATGGCACGTCCTTCAACTTGTGTTTCGGTATACGATTTCCGCGGTCCTAAAAGTGTTACTCGTGTTTTATATCTAATCGCTTTTACGACCAGCATTTTGATATTTTATTTACAAGAGATGTTAAGTGCTATCTTTTTTGTAGACGGATGGAATGGATTCTTGAATGCATTTTTATGGTTTGATGTTTGTTCGGTCTCAATGGGAAAATGATAGCACGTAATGAAAATAAGAACTCATGCTTCTTGAACATACGAGACCTCGACTATCCGTGTTTCAATAAATGTTGAAATTTGGCGTTTTACCGAAAAAACTAATTCTGATTCATCCAACAAATAAATTGATACAAACGTACTTTAACGTGTCAAATTATTTGATTGTCTAAAACTCAACTTACTTTACTGTGCATCTCTTAATTAAATTGTTGCAGTCATTAGCACAATTTCGGCTACATTGTCAACATATTTTGGCTAAGCTGATTGCTAAAACTGGTTGATCAGCATTAATTTGAGGTCTGTGTGGCGGCGGCTGTTGCACTCAGTTGGCTGGTGTTGCGACCATGTGGTCGGGAATCACAGATTTAAACAAAAAACAAAAATCACAATTTGATCTATTTACGGGATTTAGAATAAAATAAACTAAATAGAATAGCATAGAAAATAGTAGAAATAAACTTTATTTGTAGCATCAACACAACAACTTAGGTCGATACAGAATATAAGAGCTCACAAAGAGACTATAACAGAGACAATATCATACATAAGTAATTTTAATAACTCATAGATGCTATGAGAGGCGTCCGACTCAGCAAAATGTCGTGTTAACAGCAATGTTCCCACAATGCTGATCTTTCGTCGGAAATCAGCCTGAGCCATCACGCACGAGATTACAAAATAAAGATGGCTTCTCTAGAATTGGGCCCAAATTAATCCAGGTACAAAGTATCGTATTTACAAAAAAAAATCTATGTAGGTATTCTCTGATATACATTAATTCTGGTTTCCTAATACTAGCTTTGCTTTGTACCCAGGAGCTAGTTGGCGTTGTGTCAAATACAAAAAAAAACTGTCCTCATCAACCAGATAGAACCTAGTTGGAAATCTTTTCAGCCAACATGTTAAACGTCTACTCGAATTAATAGATAAACCGCATTGTTTACGCGAACGTGATAATCGCACGTAAATACAGTTGCGTGCAGCAGCTAATAGAAAGTGCGCCGCGGGAACTAGATTGTATCTAAATAGCTTTACAAGGCTTCAAGATATACACGCCACAAAAATGCAGCCTTAGGAACGGGAATAACGAGTGACCTAGTCTAGTCTACTGAACAAGATGATCTAATGAGCTAGCTAAAGTAGTATTACAGGTAGCTACACAGACAGAGGCAAGTCCACGGCAATATATTTCATTTATTCACAAACAAGTGAAAGAAAAGTGAATGTGACTCGATGAGACAGATAGATGTGTTAACAAATAAAGTGAAAAGGTGTGTTTTTCAGAAAATATTTCGTTATTTATAAAAGACGCATAACGCAATACAAAAACTTGAAAAAAGTTGAGTAACAAAACGTGTTTAGAACGCTTATTTTGCAAGTCATCACCATTTGTAATATTTTGGAAAAGCCAAGGCGCAGGAATAAATGTGTGATTTTAAGATTTTCAGGTTTTTGAAACGCGCACTGCATTTCCCTGCATAATAATAGTTTATGTTACATTTTAATATTATGTTCCTCGTTTTATATATTTTACATAGCCTTGAAACCAAGTTTTATTCTAGCAATCGGGTTTATTCAAGTGACTTGTCGGAATCGGTTCGCTAGTAAGGACTAGCCTAGCAATTTATAAGGTTGAGGTAGGTGGTACTCGTATTGCACAGCGCTGCCACTATAATTTCAAGGGGCCATTTTGAACATTAATTAGTTTCAGCCTTGGTGTTATCAAGATCGAAACGTGCATTAAGTGCACTTAAGGTCGCCTGGAATTTACTAGTTTATAATTCTATTAAAATCCGCCCTTGGATTACCACACGCAAAAGTGTGTCAATGTTGGCTAAATAGGTTTCAACTTCGGCTAAAAATATCTATAAAAATGTAAATTTAATTTATATTCCGCCCGCATGTACAACGTAAAACAGTGGCTGTATGTATACGTTCTTGTAAGTAATAGGTATTCAAGTCAAAAGTAAACTTCTCTGTTAATAGCTGAAGTTTATAAATTCCGGGAAAGAAAATAAGCTCTCGCTGAAAAATGTTGTGTTTCCATTAAGCTGGGGAGCCGGACAAAGCAAGTTTCTGCTGTAAAATGTTACCCGGGGAATATTATACGGATTTTTTGCTTTATTATTCGTTTACTGCATTTTTTGACTGAGTTTAAATAATTACATCATTTTATATCAAGAATTTCTCATTTTCCGTACAAGTTGTATACGTACGTTGCGATGTTGTCGTACTGTGACTATACTGTGATAATTGTTTTTTAAGAGAAGTAACAAAAACAAACAAAGAGTTGAAAAGAAAGTTATTTCTATTTTAAGATAAGATAAGATAAACGTTTATTTGACACACACACAGAGGATACAGAACAGAAAATTATAAACGTAAAAACAGACAATAAAAAGGTTCACATACCAGTGGTGCCAAAAAGGTCCAGTCTCTGCTAATGCTGGATACTCCCACGAGATTTTATGGACCGAAATTATCATTGTCATTGTCATCATCATTGTTGGTAGGGTAAAAATGTAACATAAAACAATTCATAAAAGTTTGTCCAGCCCTTTCGGTATGGAAATATTTTTGCTTCAGTACGATGCTACGACACAGAACATGACAGAAATATTTTTTGATCCTTCTTACTCGTTGATTGTGTGGACAATAACAAAAAGTACTTGTTAAGGAGAAAGAGACAACTATAAGCTCACACGTTTGCCATTAGTTGCGAAGTGTGTACTCAAGCCATCATAGTTGCTCTTAAAGTCCAAGTTGAGTATTTATTGCACGAAGTTGAGAACGGCATAGTTGTGCCCCACAATCCCGAACGAAATATCCTGGACTAAATTATCTCTACATCCACGTGTTAGAGGATTAGACTTTCTTAAGTAATTAGTACATTAGTTGTATGTTAATCTGTTCTTTTTGTTCCCATTAAATGAAATCCATTTGAGAATACGTACCTATACGCCTACGTACTTACATAAGAGCATACCAAGTACCTAATAGATGTTATTTATTTATTTAGCAAGTGGAAATCCGTGGTCTCTACCTACCCCTGTGGGAAAGAGGCGTGATTTTATGGATGTATGTATGTATTTCTAGGATGGATCCAACAGCTGCTTGTAGCCATTCCAGAGAATCATATCTCATGTCTACCTATTCCTAAAACGTCGTGTTATGCAATAGTGCGAACTATGCATAGGTCCCATCTCACGTTTTAAAAAGATTTCGGTTCGAGATCCGAACAAATCGGATTTGCGTTCAATTTTCCTAGACTTTCGAAAGCATCCCGAATTCGGCCGAGCAAAACTCGACCCAAAATACGAAGCGAGAAAATTCCACAATTCAAGACGCGGGCACGTAACTTAGAATTTGAAGGATTTAAATCCCCGCTGACTCGTAGAGATTGACCCGAATCGCGCCCGACACTTGTATTCCAAAAGTTAGATCTGAAAATTAACATTCTCCCGGAATCAAAATTGCATTATTTTTACGGTCGTTCTTAAAAATATCATCAGGTAACAATAAAAGTCTTTACGGCAATCATAAAATACCGTTATTTGTCACGTCCGTTGATATCACTTTTGTAATTTGGGAGGGAAGGGACGTGCTCGCATCCAGCGGCATTGTGCGACAGGAAGGAAGGAAGGCAGGTGCCTTTCACCTGCGCGCTCCACGAGCCACCTCCAGCCTAGGAGCGAGGAGCACGGAGCTCCTGCGAACATTTGTTACCTTTACGGCCAACATTTATAACCCCTCCCCGGTGCTTGGGCGCTCGTCTCGGTAAATATACTTAATTAAAATTACCACACGGACCCAAGAGGGATCTGCTTAAAGTCAGGTTTTGGGATCAAAACTTTAGGCGAGATCTTGTAAATTATTAATTTTAAGGCGCGACGCAGACAGAGCAACTTTAAGCTTTCAGTTGTAGCAACCGGCAACTCGCAATTAGCTGTTTTTACGATTTTCATATATATTTGAGAAACTCGAGTTGCGAGCTTTTTGCGAGTTTCGGTGATCGCAACAGTTTTCGATTGACGCAATTGATGACAAAAACAATTCAAAAAACAATTCAACTGACAAAGTACTAGTTGTCTCGAGTTGCTGGTTTCCCCAATCGGCAATCGCAACTCCCCGTCCTCCACAGCGCCTGTTTTGTCTTACGACTTGAAAAGTTTATTCAGAATCGCTGCAACCGTAAACTAGGCCTTTTGGTTGCTGAAACTGGCAACATTTAAAGAAAACTTTTTAAAAGTTCATAGTTTCTTTAACTGGAGTTGCTCTGTCTGTGTCGCGCCTAAAGTATTTTTAAGTAATATAAATATATGGATTTGAAGATGTTGACATTTTATTTTAGGCAAATTGAAAACTAGTTGGTAAGTACCTACTTTTTATAAATTTTACATAATAAATTATTATTTGCATAATATTAGGTATATATTATTGGATGTAATGACTACTGGCATTTTTGAAACGCTTACAACTAAAAAACAAAAATTGAAATCTATATTGATGTGAGTTTAAATTTTTTATTCGCTCGCACTATTCATCCATCACGCTCTTTGAAGTCCTAAGCGCGGATTAGGATGAAAGATTAACCATTGACCAACAAGTAATTAATTACAGAAGCGTCATCCATTAATTTCCTATGGTTCAAACAGGTACAAAACACAGGTATTATGCACGCCTTCCCACATAAATCATTTTTGGGTGACAGCGAAATATGATAAGAAAAAAGTATTTTGGATTCGCCATCATTTTTCAGTTGCGGGCGTACCTACACGCAAAATATATGATGACGTTTATTAAGATTGACTATAAACATAAAAAAGAAAAGATTCTTGATTCGTATTTGATTGTACGTTACGTGGGTTAGGTACCTACACGTAAAAGGTACTTCTATATTCTCAAACATAAATATATACTCGTATATGTAAGTATATACTTAGCAATAAAATAAAGCGGAAGAGTTAGTTTTTTTTTGTTAGTTTGATTGAAAGCGCTAATCTCAGGAATGTGCAGTCGGATTTGAAAAATTGTTTCTGCATTTGATAGCTTAATTTTTAATAAAGGCTATAGGCTACTTGTCATCATCACCATCACCATATACCATCGTTAGGCGGGTAACGCCGCGAGGGCATAGCTAGTACCTATATAAAATCCATTTATCAATTGTAATACAATTATAAAGAAAAGTGATTCTAGAATTTCAGGTCTCTATGATAGCGAGCCTTTGTAGAGACTTTGAGACCAAGGACAAAAGTGTAAAGATACGATATCAAATTGAAATTTTATCTGTTAGCTAAACAAAGATTTGGTTTTTATCTGTTTTAATTTATTTTATACAATCTTCAGATGAAAATAAAAATTATTTGCAAAAAACAAATCATCTGGCGGCTGGTAAAAATTGTTTTCTTTTACTTTGGAAAATATGACAAATAATTTATGAATTTTGTTCTAAAACAGACTTTTATTTTATATAATTTTCCTTTTACTAAATACTAACGCCAATATAAAACAAAAAAGTTCATTCAAGCGCCAAAACGATCATAGTCGTAGCTTTGAGTGAAAACCTGTAATTTGGCAAAAAAATACTCTAAATCCTCGAAAGCGTAGGAAATTGCCATTTCGCGTGTCTACTTCAATTTACAATTATTTTAATAATGCCTTTATTCATATGATCCCAACAGTTAATGTTTTATTATTCAATTATAAACTTGCTTTGTTCAATCGCAATAACAAGGCGTGGCATAAAAAAAAAGTAGAAATGAGACGAAACGAAACAGGGTCACGCACGCACGACTCTATTGTATTCCCAAGACGCGGTTGACATACTCTAAGATCATTACGCAATTAGGATCCTTTGAAGATGTCTAAGAGGGTAGACAGAAGTACAAATGTCCAAATTTGGACACTACCTAGTAGTCACTTAGTACCTACACGTAGAAACTATGGGCCATATTTTTTAGAAGTTAGCATTCCATATACGTCACAGATTGCAAACCTGTCGCCGCTATTAAAAAGGTAACTAGTTTCCACATAGTGTAAAATGACCTAGAAAACCCCTGTTTCTCTGTACGTAATACCTAATTTTAAAATGGTACAAAATAATTTTGCAACTTTTCTGTAACTATTTACTACTTATTTAATTGATCCGCAGGGCTATTTTAATTTACTCGTTAACTCTGATCACTTTCTACAAATTGTTTTTTTACGAAGAAAGCTTTGAAATGGTAGAAAAATATGATATAAGTACATTTTTATTGTTTAAATAAAAAGTACTATGCCATTTTCAATAATTTCAAAGCATTTTTTGTAAAAAAAATATTTGTAGAAAGTAATCCGAGCTAGCGAGTGAATTATAATAGCCCTGCTGGAGGTTGACAATCGCCCTAGGAAAAACTATACAATATTTCCAAAGTATGTACCATATAACAGATTAGAAAACTAATTTTCACAATCATTGTCTGTTTCATTATTCATAAAACAGTGAGTGAAGTGCACTAGTTAGTCTAAAATAGATTGCACTAACAGTTCGTGATTGCAATCAGTTCGTGTGATGTAGTCTAGCTAGGGGATACGTATCTCGACTTAATTGAGACGGATCCACTTTCAAGTCGATTCTACACGCTTAGATTCAATGTTCTACGTTTAAGCAGATTACTTATGTTCTAATTGACTAGTGAAGCGCTCGCAACTTCGTTCATAGGATAAACATCAAGTAAGTAGGTACCTACTTATATTTATAGAGTTTTAGAAATGTTTTTCTTTCTATTACTTTTCCTGCGGCGTATCGGTTTTTACCTGCGGCGTATCGGTTTAGTACGTACGCTCTTCCATATTTGAAATGGAGTGTCCACAGTTTGCTAGTTTGCAGCGTTACGCTGCAAACTGTGGATTTTAATGTCAACAATTCTAGTGTTTCGAATGCTTGGAAAGTGAATTAAGACTACTCTAAGAATAAGTTTCAGAACTACTTCAATCCATCGCTTCATATTTAAATATACAGATATGAGAAAAGCAATCTGAAATCAAAATCGCTAACAATTTGGAATCGCATTCATCAAATCGCACAAAAGACTAGTCTTTGAAAAATGAGTATAACTTGTATTGTATCCGATGACGGCACAGAAAGTAATACACGTCGCACTGTTCCGATTGTATACTCTGTAATACTAGTTTCCGCAAAACGATACTCATTTCATTCAAATTCGACTTCATTTTTGCTCAATCTCTCATTTATTTTCATTGGCATGGAGAATTAAATGTCAGTCAAGTGGAGTCACGTTATTTTCTCAACTGTTTTCTCAACTGTTCAACTCAAGCTTCAAGCTTTACTTACGCAGTAAGTACAAAGATCCGATCAATCAATATGTATGAACTGTCTACTCACGGTGGTGGATTTCTTCAAACTTTCTTTCATCATTTCTAAAAGTTAACAAATTAGTACCTAACCACGTTTCAGATCATTAATTGTCGTCAAAGACTAACCGTCCATTTATACTATGGCCGGACTTACACTAGTGAGATTTTACGTAAGTTTTACTCACGCAAGTGACAATGCAAAGGAAAAGCTACTTTATTTCCTTCGCAATGCCACTTGCGTGAGTAAAACTTACGTAAAATCTCACTAATGTAAGTCCGGCTTATGAGTAGGTAGTCCAAATATTCGAGACTATCGAAATGAGCAAGTGGCGTGATAGGCACCAACACAACTTTCAATTTATAATATTGCAGGAGGTCCAGTTTCGTTGAGTAATGGATATCGCTGCATTCTGTGCACGGTGGGGTCTGAATGGCCTCTTAAGTTGATTAAATTCCAGCTTAATATTCTATCAGACAAGTTGCTACCGAAGTTATTTACGAAACGGAAAGAACCAGCCCCCTATTCAATGAACATTACAAGTCTACAAATTTGTAAAAAAAGCTACAATTTTGTCGAATTTTATGACAAGTGCGGTTTGTAAACCTGTCAGAATTGTACTAAATTTTGTAAATTGTAGGCTTGTAATGTTTATTGAACAGGGGCCTGGTAGTTTTCGCCAAGGACAGGAAGTTGGTAAGTAAATTGGAGCTTCTTTTGTCCACGTACGGATGCGACCTTAGCTATACCATTGATTTTAGGATATCTATTTTTAGTATAAAAGTAACGTCGTTTTTCCCCTTTCTTTGTACTGTTTCATAAATTATTTAATGTTTATTATACTTACTACTAACAATCTCGGTAGGCATATGGTTCTGCCAGAAAATTTGGTAATATAAATTGTAGAATTTGACAACAGTGCACTCTATTAAATTTTATCTTGCTTGCTTTGAAATTTTGAGGTTTGAAATACCTATATGACTATTTCCTATTTTTTAAATTCTTTTATTACATGGTTTCGAAACTATGACCGGGATGGGAAAACAAAGATAATTTTAACATTGTCTATAGCCAATAAAACACTGGTATTGTGAAGAAATTGCATCGAGTTACTAAGCTTTGTCTGTTGCCAATCACTCTGACTGTATTTGTTTTGCCAAAGCGTTTAATTGGAGCAGTGAACTGAATATTCCAATTTTCGACCTGACAATAACGTCAAGTATACACCGTCAGATCACTTACAATTTGGAATGAAAATGAACTACTTTATTTTGCAGTTAAAAGTAGTTCGAAGTAATACACCCGACTTTCTACTGAGAATAATGTAGCTTAGGCCTTTACATCTTTACTAGATGATTTTTATAGCATTAGAATCAATCTAATGCAACAATAGTGCCTGGGACATTGCTGAGATCGATGGCTTGCCCAGCACCTAAACCATCCTCTCAGCTAAATCAACCTTATTTACAGGAAATACATGATTAATACGTGTGGGGCCGATGAAGCCTAGAGTTTCCTCAAGATGTTTTTCTTCACCGTTTATCTCGTGTCAAAGTGAATACTTATGTTCATATTTTTGTCTCGCGTCAAAGTAAATACGTATAAACTCGAAACGAAAATCCATTGATGCACGGCCGGGATACGAACTCACGACCTTCGGATTGAAAGTCGACCAGCTAACGGAATAAATAGAAAATTTATATTGCAAACATCGTGTAGGTAAATAATCTAGCAAACTTGCTTTTGAAAAGTTATTCGTATTTTAATACCAAGTTTCGAAATCGTGCTACATCCTGCTACGTCGTAGCACATCGCTCGTAGCTGTAATCTGTAGCCGGAAGCTATGACGACACGCGTGACGTCACGTCCCTGCCCCCCGCACGTTCGTGCGTCACACCCCCTTCTCCGTGCAAATCATCGAGCAAAATCAACAGCGATTTAATATTTAAGGACCAGTGAGCGAATTCTGTATTTATGAAGTCACCGTGATCGCTATTGTTTAAAAAATACTTTATTCATGTACATTGGATGTAATATTCTTTTGTTGTCTTTGTTAAATTTTTGCTTGGAATTTTAAAATGAAGACCTCTCAAACAGAAATTATTTTGAGTCATTGTTTTTGCTTATTAGTTTTCGGTAAATAGTAAGTGGTTGGTAAATAGTTCGACGACCTCTATGGCGCAGTGGGCGAAGGCCCGCCTGAAACACAAAAGGTTGCGGGTTCGATGCCCACCGCGAGGCAAATGTTTGAACGATTTGAACATACGAGTTCTTGTCTCGGGACTAGGTGTTTTCTATGTATAATAATTTTGTAAAAAGTATATAAGTAGTATTTCAGTTATGTTCCCATAACACAAGCTTTGCTTAGTTTGGGGCTACATGATACTGTGTGCCAGCATTGTTTTTGCAATTTTTTTACTGTTTTATGGCGAGTTTATAGTCTCGTCATAGAATTTGTCCGCACTCAGTAACCGTTAGTTTAAAAAAAAAATGGGTTTTCCAAATAAAATAACTTTCACATTTATCATTGATAGCTTTTTGATAGTTATGTGCACACTAAAACTAAAATACTAAGAATTTAAAGTGCTCATAAACTTAGGTCGTTTTAAGAATGTTTATTTAAAATTACTTAACTGTTAATCATTAATAGTTGCCATGCATTCTGTACCACAGCACTGTTCTCAGGGCTCCAGATTTTTTTAACCTAAGTAAGTATGTATTGTCCCATTGCTTGGCAAGTCTCCCCCATATCACTGGGTTTTTTTAGTACCTCTGTTTTTACTACATGGTGATACACCCTAGTATTAGCTCACTTCTTTCGCTAAAATTCGGAAACTATGAAAGAAACGACGTGATAGCTTATTGACTCCATATTTTATTTTATTGCCTTCGGTGGGCGGGACGCAGCCTCGCACTTTGGCATAGACAATAAATGTAAGGATGCCACACACAACCAGCCACTAAGGTGTATCACCGTATCCCCGTATTCAACCATCACTGGCCTTTTATGTTTCCCATCAATCTCTCTCATAAGCGTGATTTTCGATCGAGCGAGCGAAGCGAGCGAAGATCTTAGTGGTAAGTTGGGCGATTTTGCTTTGTATGTTTGTATGTTTGTATGTTTGTATGTTTGTATGTTTGTATGTTTGTATGTTTGTATGTTTGTATGTTTGTATGTTTGTATGTTTCACGAATTGTTGTTCGCGCATAACTGTCGAACCGTTCATCCAATCTGCATGAAACTTGGTAGGTCAATAGGTTGTGGTAAGGAAATTTCCGGTGGAGCATATGAGCTTAATCGATGAAGGGGTTGTGAAGATATTAGGTTCCCAAGGGGGTAATTTTTTTTTAAAGTTACACAAATATATTGAGTGGGGTGTCATACGAAAGGACTTATTTTGTACATTCCAAAATGGTTTTTATTTTTAATCTAGGATGTATAGTTTTTGAAATACGACCAAAGAACAAAAACTACGAAACCAGAGCTGCAAGAGCTCCCGTTTCATAGAGTTTCGATGACTTCGTAGCTCATTGACTGGTCGGTCTTAAAAAGAGAGTGGCATCGTTGCGGTTTGGTTTGCAATGATTTTAGATGCTACTTGATTTATTTTCGTGATAAAAAAAATTTGTTAAAGAATGAAAATAATTAAGGTAAAAAAAGTTAAGTAAACAAATATATTGAGTGGGGTGTCAAATGAAAGGTCTTTATTTGTACATTCCAAAATAGTTATTATTTTTATTCTAGGACGTATACTTTAGAAATACTACGAGAATTCATAAATATGAAATAAATGAAAAATTAGACACGACATTATGTATTGCATCATGCTAGTATTTTTTACCATGAAAAGCTAGCGCAATATGCATACTCGGCAGTAGTAGCACTTGAAATTATAGGGGTACCTAGTCAGAAGAAAGTCCAAATGTAAGCCATCTACGGTGCGCGAGATCTCAGTTCGGGGCGAACTACTAGTTATTTAGAATTAAAAAAGTAGTGATTGCTTATTTCTCACCACGCTGTACCTCTAGCTTGGTTCAAAGTTTAAACCTTTGTAATGAAATGATTTAAGATGGTATCTAGTCAGAGCGCTTAAACATCACATTTGGCATCTTCCCAATTTTTGCACAAGTATTCCCTACATGATTCCTAACAGTTTTTAGAATAATTTATCAACTTCTTGAACCATACCTACTGATGCTGTTTTCAGAATTAAATACATTACAAACATTAAAAAAAATGCTCCGTCTCCAAACTTATTTTCAAACATAAACATTTTATTTATAGCTCCGTTGCAACATTGGCATAAATAAAAATATAATTTAAGTTAGATGTAACTACATTTAATTTTGATTCTGAAACCAGTTTGCATAATGATCTTGCAAAGGAGTTCTTCGTTTACAGTAAAACGATATATGCACAATTAATTGCATACCAGTAAATTGTTCAACTTTGTAATCACTAGAAAACAATAGAAGCTGCCGTGTAGGCTAGATGCAGTCCGTATTTTACGATCAAGCCGCCCCTGACGGTTAGCTTGCTATGTGGCACGTTGGTTAGTAAACTAGATTGTCCTGTTTGAGCGTCAGTCAACGTTATTCACATCACGCATTGGGAAGATCAGAAGTTTTAGGAACCAGTGTTTTGTTTTTACTGCAAAAACAAGATAAAATAATATATCAACGTTGAGCCACAGAACATATAATAATACGTTGAATCTAAATGCATTAGGCAGATTTCGAAGAGAGAATTGATCTGTTGACAGAAAATACTATAATTTTTTTAGGACGAACTAAAGAATAAAATAAAAACTTTTAAACACAACATAATGTGTTCTGAAAATATGTGAGATTAAACTTTAACGACACAATTTTTGGCTCACAAAATTCTCTGATAAGCCGTATTCTATTTGAAAACCAAAAAACGGAATACAAACAGTTTAGTTTAAAAGCACTTTGGAATTTGGCAAGAGATGTTACTTCCTATGCCGGTTTAGGATAGGGGTCAGTCTGAGCTCGCATAATGTGAGCGCTGCAGCATCTGAGTAAATATCTTTGGCCGTAAACCCTTCGCTGTTTACAGAGTGAGCTAAGACAAAACTGAAAATATAAAACCAGCAAAGTGCGAGCCGTAAACCCCTGCAGACTGTTAACAGAGGGAGCTAAACCAAAACTGAAAAATCAACTGTCCGTCCCGTCATCGAAAATCAAAAAAGGCAGAATTATTTAGGTACAGTGAAAGCTAAGAATGAGTTTAATAACCTTGAAAGAAATCAAATCAATAATCTGTAGGCTTATAGCCTTATAAAAATAAAATCACAAAAAGGTAGGTACTTTATGTTATTTGATTCCCATTGGACTGGTATTTTTGAAATTCATTTAAAATATTGGATGCATATTTTATTTTTACTACCTAAAAAAATCCAGTTTTCATTTAGTAGCTATTTTCTATAAAAAAAAAACAAAACAGTCTACATTAACCCCGTGTATCCGATGAGCTCGCAACCTGTCACGTATTAAAAGCGAGCGTTCTTGTAAAATGTGATCATTTACCTGAGGTTTTAATATTAAAGAAGTAAAAAGGACGTTGCCTGTCCCCTGATGGTCTAATTACATTATTGCGAGAGTTTTCGGTCAATAAGGGTAATATTAATTTGTATTTAAGTATTTATTTATATGAGGAGGCTTATGTCTAGCAGCTTATACTGCTATGTTCGGAAAATAATGACAATGATATACATCAACTTTCTTGTTGCCTAATCTTCTATTTTACATGTGCACTAAGATTCGGTAAGGATAGAGATTACCTTGCTACAGATTCCGCAAAAAAATTGGAATAATTGTCTGTTTTTGCTAAAACACGGGAAAAGAAATTACCTACGGAAGATTTAAAAAATCTACTTCACGACTACAGCGACATCTTATTTAACCATAAATTTCGTATTTATATTCCGTACAAAAAAACCATTAAAATCAGTCAGCCGTTTAGGAGAATAATTAAGAACGCAGACACTGGGATGTGGATAAATAAAGACATGTATTTGAAAACTCTACAAATTGTATTTATAAGAAATCTTTGCCAAGTCTACTGTGCGGGGCGTCTCGCAGCGTCCAAAACAATAGTGCATCGAACAATACCCCTTCGTCTTGTTTGCGGGTACTTCCACATCCATTAGAAGCGAGAGCATTCTTTCGCTGTATTTTGTGGTTGGATCTGTGCAATTTAAAATTCTTAAGTAGTACCTAATCACAACGAACATTAGGCCAAGGTTTGAAAAAATGATATCATTTATTTTAGTCATAATCGTCATTTACATGTTTAATTTTATTCAATAGCATAACAAGATTTATTACTCATTTTTAAAGAATCTAAAAAAGAAAACAAAGCTAAACAGATTAAACAGTGTTGATAAAAGCCTGTATAGGCGATGCTAACAATCAAACGAGATTACTTCCAATGACAATAAAACCGCGCGTTGGAATATTAAATAAAATGCAAAGCCGAAAATGAAACTGAAATGTGTGACAAAGGACTTTTGTCGCAATGTTCAGCTTTTATGACGACAGCACCGCAGAGAGGTATTAACAAGATGTGTGGAAATGTGGACTCTAGGGGCCAGAGCGACGGGACACGAAACTCGGCAAAACGGGGCGGACGGGACTGATAGTGATAGCCCTCAAATAATTTTGAGAGGACTTCGTTAAAAGAGGTTAGTTCAGAATGACCGACACTTTTGTGGTATCCAAGACGATTCCAACTTTATTATAGTTGTAAAAGCTCTAGATGTTTTATGAGACCTCTACTCATAATATGTACCTAATGCTTGAACTTATAGAAAAACAATTTATTTATTGATCTTCAAAGGTGACCGCCATTATTTTGGATTTTAAATAGCTAGTTAGTTATATTTACTACTTCGACCAATTACTTAATAAAAAAAAAATAAAAAAAATATATAACCGACTTCATTAAATACTTTCACTAAATATCGAAAAATAAGACTACAAACAGATTTATTTAATTTGTTATTTTATATTTGTTATAATGTTGAAATCGGTGTGCATAAAATATAGTCATTGTTTTACTTAATACCGACTTCAACATTATAACATATAAAATAACAAATTTAATAAATCTGTTTGTCGTATTATTTTTCGATTTTTAGTGAAAGTATTTTATGAAGTCAGTTGTATATTTTTTTTTTAAATTTTTTTTTTTCCATTTTTAGTGTTGTGTTTTTTCTGTTTTTTTATTTAGCAAGACGTCACTTTACTCATTGTGTTTCGCTCATCAAGCCCTTGCATTTGACACCCATATCAATAAAAAATTCCATGGAACAGGCATCGAGATAATAACTAGAGAAGAAAGTACAAACCATAGACGTGTCACAAATGAGTCGGAACATGGGCGGGAGATTAGACACCGCAAAGAAGCGACACAGCTTTTTTACCTACTAATTATTACTCTGCCTTATCTAAATAAATTGACTAGGTCGTGGGTTTGATTCCCACCCAGGACAAACATTTGTAGGATGAATTATATTATTTTATAGTATTATAGGTACCTATGTATGCATTTCCAAATAATAAGTATTCTACCATTTTTTAGCCCTGAATAGCAGATAAACTATTAAAATATCAAAAAATTCACGGAAAAAAAATTATAGGTAGGTAGGTACTACTTACAGGAAACTTAGTTTTGAATAAATTAGGTTTGGGTTTGGTTAGTATCTTTAAGGTGATGATGATGAAAAATATCCTTTTTAAACTAAGTAAAATAAAAATCTACCATTACAATTTGATAATAAACTTTAGTAGGTACTGATAGACAAACAGACAGACAAACGGCATAGGCTGAGTAGGTATTTTATGATCTAAACAATAATCAGTTAAGTATATTATACCTAATTGAGTTAAAATAACTAGGTGCATATATTATTATATTATGAGTTCACCAACATTTATTACCTACCGTGTCCAATCTGTACAGTTCCATTTTCATATTCTATGATTTTCTAGAAATGGCGGCAAATTATGACAAAAATTAGTTTTGCTTGGTTTTAGTTGATGTTTTGTTTACTTACCGATGATAAGTTACGCCACTATCCTTTTTTTGTGTAGTTGATGCGTTTTTGTAAGATTCTAAAATGCAAGACGGCATTTTTGAAAGTCATTTTTATACCTTTCGTCAACATTCAACACCATAAAGCAGTGGTCGTCACACTTTTCTGGCCAAGGGCCGCATAGGACAATTTGAGGTATCACTGCGGGCCGCACATTCTTGAATATTTATTTGACGATTTTTCGAAATTCCTATACTTATGGGGTAAAATCCTAGTAGGTACCTACTTAACTACCTACTAACGAACTTGAAACTTAGCATAATTTTGCGGTGCTCAAAGACTCGCAGCTTGTTGGTTCCTATTCTATGGTCTGACATAACTCACTTTGCTCGCAATATACCTACCCATGATGCAAGCGAATAGAGCTCCAAACCAAGCGAGCGAAGCGAGCCGAATTTTTGCAAGTCAAATGCAATATGTGACACTTTATTTTTTTTTTGCGGTGATCAAAGAAAAAACTCCCTGCTTATCGGTTCTTATTCTGTGGTTAGACTACTCACATTACTCGCAACTTAAACCTTACTCATGAAGTTAAATGCGAGCGTAGCGAGCCGAATTTTTTAAGACAAATGCAACATGTGACACTTGATTTTATTTGCGGTGATCAAAGAAAAAACTCGCTGCTTAAATGTTCTTATGCTTTAGTAACTTTTCTCGCAAAATACCTCAGTCGTGAAGTTTTAGGCGAGCGAAGCGAGCCGAATTTTTTAAGAAAAATGCAACATGTGACACTTGATTTTGTTTGCGCTGATTAAAGAAAAAACTCGCTGCTTATAGGTTCTTATACTTTACTAAATTTTCTCGCAAAATACCTCACTAATGAAATTGTAGGCGAGCGAAGCGAGCCGAATTTTTTAAGACAAATGCAATATTGTGACATTTGATTTTGTTTGCGATGATCAAAGAACAAACTCGCTGCTTATCGGTTCTTATTTTGTGGTTAGAATTTACTCTCTTTATTCGCAATATCTACCTTACTCATGAAGTTAAATGCGAGCGAAGCGAGCCGAATTTTTTAACACAAATGCAACATGTGACACTTGATTTTGTTTGCGATGTTCAAAGAAAAAACTCGCTCCTTGTCGTTTCCTATTTTGTGGTCAGACATAAATCACTTTGCTCTCATTATACCTAGTCAACTCATGAAACTAAAATGCGAGCAAAGCGAGCTCCAAAGCATGCTTCCTTATCTAGAGTTATTAAGTCAATTACAATTATTATTGTGGCAACGTAGGTAGCATCATTCATCATCATTTCCTTGCCCTTTTCCCACTAGGTTGGGTCGGCACAACATGTTCTCCACGTTTGTGGTAGAATCATTATCTACTGTAATTGTTTGCTTGGTCGCAAGCCAATATCGTCCGCGGGCCGCACCAATATCGCTCGCGGGCCGCATGCGGCCCGCGGGCCGCACTTTGACGACCACTGCCATAAAGCCAGCGACCGATTGCGATGAACGTGAGCTAGTGAATGAATGAGTTGACGCTGATCGGCTTCAATTGTGGCGTCAAGTGTGAGTTCGCCGGTGTCCGTTCTAGTTTACATATTTCTTCAAAGGAAACAGGTCCTGACTCCATCATCAGATCAGCTCACTGTTTCCATATTATTACATTGTAGTCGAAATTTCACAAATATGCTGAGTTCCGAGTTTCAACTCAATCAGACTATTTATTGAGGAGTTCTGTTGAGCAGCTCTTGACTCCATCTTTAGTTCAGCTCGCTGACACTATAAGTATTAAAAATATTTTGATGATTATTATGATCAAAATCTCCAATGTAGACCACTGCAAAATAAGTTTTTTTAAGAAAATGTCTATAAAATAATTAGTACCTAGTTTGTCAGTAATTTTTTTAAAAAACAAAAGGGCATCATGATTTTCTTAGGCACAGGACATACAGAAAGACGTAAGACGAGGACGCGTCGCAGACATATTATGTCTCTTCCGCGTCTCTTTCATAGAAAATGTATAGAAGCGTCGCGCCGCAAAACATACCTACAGAAGAGACGGGGCGCCGTCACATTTTGTATGAAAGGGACGCGGAAGAGACAATTATGTCTGCGCCCCGTCTCTTCTATCTGGTCTGCGCCCGCGTCCTCGTCTTACGTCTTTTCTGTATGTCCTGCGCCTTAGATGTACCTACTTACTCATGTAGTTACTCTTATCAGCACGATCTAACACAGCTAGTTGCCAATTCAATCTATATGCTTATTGTACCAACAAATGGTCCATGCAAACAACGGTTCAGTTCGTTAGTATTCGAATGAACACATACTTTATAGTTTTCATATCTACATAACTTAATATAGGAATGGTATGAGTACCAAGTACCTACACTCCTACAGTCTATTATGAGTGGATTCGAGAGCAGACAAATATTTTTCAAACAAACGTGCAGCTCTGGCGTTTTATTTTTTAAAGAGTTCGAACGTTTTGTTACTACTTTTGTTTGTTTGACATTCGATTACCACCGTCCGGAATTGAGTTACAAGAAAATACATTGGTGATGGTGTTTTACGCAGCCTGAAGACCTCCGTCAAGGCTTGAGATCCCGCGGTCACCCATCTAAATTGTAATCGCTCAGACCGACGCTTAACTCCAATGATTTACCTATCAAGAAACTCCTTATTTTCACAAAATTGCGTACTCTCAACATGACGTTCTGTAGGTAAAACAAAGTAGGACAACATTCACGAAAGTAAATTAATTAAAACAAGGTAAATATTTACAAAACAAGTAGATTCCCACCACCCACATTGAGTTACAAGAAAATATAATCCAGGTAGGAAAATTAAAATGTAGGTCATTATAATATGTTTAACACTGGGAAAAGTTTGTAATTAGGAGCCGAAATGGTTGCTATGCAATCAAAGGCATAATCCCATCACAGTTATAATATATTTATAATTGAAATCTCAAATTAGACATCATTTTGATGATGACTTTTTTAATAATTTAATAATTATTATAAAATGAATTCATGCGATTAATACATTCCGCAGTTCATAGAAAACTGTGTTTCGGATTAATTGACAAACCAAATATAATTTGTTGCTATGTAATATACGAGTATGTGTATATGTGATGCTAACTCTATTCATACATATAAAAAATAATATAAATCTCAAATAAATCCGATTCATATAAAGAAAGCATTCATATAATTTTGAGTAGATGAAACTTTAAAGGAATGGCCTGAGCGGCACACAGGTTTCCACAAACTTCATCTTGCGTGTAAGCTGCTTCCGAACAGACAGTCCTATCAAACATCTGTAATGCTATGGACCGAATGCATCTAAGTATGTGCCACGGTCTTTGTTACCGATGCTTTGTCCCACACATCTATCTCTAGTAAATACCAGTTCAATTTCAAGTAAACTCTAACTTACTTATTTAAAGTTCAAGATGGATTGTGCCTGCGGAGACTACCGGTGGGAATAGGATTTTTATAAAAAAACGAATATGGACTCTAAGGCCCCAACTTTAGTTGCAATGTGGCGTGCTGTGCGCGTTGCAGAGGTCTTCGGGTTGAACCATTTCTTCCGAGCGCAGTCGATTGTTATGCGGATCCTGTGCCTCGTTTGTACAATTTCCCGGTACCCAATTCTGCATCTTATAACACAGACACGTTGTTATGATTACTCGGTCTTGGTTCTCTAAAATATTTTATCCCGAAAATATTCTTAGGGTGTTCTCGTAGCTACTTTTTTGTTGTGACCATGTACCTTGGCCCCCCTGATTCTGCATCGCTACAATCACGATTCTGTGTAGTAACGACCGCGATTCTGTCACGCTTCATTTGCAGTTCTAAAGCTTCTCCTTGAAACTTCGCGTGCTAATGCAATTGTATCGTCACTAAAAACAGTCACACTTTTGTAGCAAAGCGTTTGAGCAACACGCAACTATCTTGCTACAAAATCTCATCTGGAGTGGTGTCAGCTCATTGATCATCTTTCCACTGAGTTAGGTGTAAGTACGTATACTTACTAGTAAAAGCCTGCCATGTTTCTAACATCACTCTTATTGGTCAGAGAGAAAATGACGTGATCGGCACCTACCTTTACTGGTAAGTTGGTGTTTCTAACATCCTTTTTGTACTACGAACATTTCAGTAAATATATTTAAATTAATGAAAATTACGTTCTATTTCCGGTAGTTGATTGAAGTTTGGCGCGTTGCGTTGTATAGGTGGACCTAAGTTAAGAGTTGCATCGATGTATTATTATTATCTAAACAATGAGATTTTTCATTACTTTTTAATGTTGTGATTCCACAGTAAAAAAAAGTGTTTAAACTTCATTAAAAAAAAAATGAGTTTAAAGATAAAAAACATCATGGCTGTGCACAGTACCAATGTAGGCACATGTTTTGTTTTGCAACAAGCAATTTATTCAAAAATAAAAAAACCCGGCTGAACTGAAAAGTTCGAAACAGCATTATCTTATCAATCACAAAACAAAATTAAATTACAATTTTATTATTATGTAGGTATCTAGGGTTCGATGCCGTGCGCATTTTCCTAAACGTTGTTGTCACAGTTGACACACAGATGGCTCTGTGAGTTTGAAATTAAATGCGTAAGTTATTTCTTAAATATGAGATATCTCCTAAATGGCTGAACCTATTTCGATGCAGTTTGTTCTAAACGTTGCGTGTGACTAAATAGAAAGTTTTAGTATGCGTTTTGGTTAGCAATTCTGTTTAGGGCGAAAAATAGATTTTCAAAAATTTTGAGACTCGATTTAGTCTTCGAAGATGTCATGTTAGATTTAAAAAAAAATTATATTTGATATCAGTCCACCAACCTCTTGATTTTGACATGGATTTTGATATGATAGCGTGATTTTCATTTTGAAAATTCACACATTGTTGCATTTTTTAGCCGCACTATTTGATTTATCGAAATAAAAAGTATCCTAGAGCACAATCGAGATGGAGACGATTCTAACGATACCTCATTCATCAAAATCCATCCAGCCGTTTAGGAGAAACGTGGTAATAAAGAATATTACTTACATACGAACGAACGAACCCACATACATAGAAACGCGCGATCTACATAACCCGGGTGACTTGACAGTCAGCCGGGTAAAAAGGGGTAGCGATCACTTTTAATAAATTTGGAATTCATGGTTTATTTATTGGCAGATCAGGGAATGCATTCCAAATTCTTTCAAATTTAAATCAGGGTGCGGCACTCTGATTCAGAATTCCAAATCAGCATCCGATTCGATGATTTCAGTTGGAAAATTTGTGTTTTTTCAGCGAAGAAACCGGCGCGAATCGGCGCTAGTAAAACTTTTTTCAGTTGCGTCTTACTTTGAAATTTTCTCAATTTCGCTTATACATCAACCTTGTTACATTCACACTAAAATTACTACCTAGGTACTATCAGTACTATAGACAAAACAAAGGTCAAACAGGCCTGTGAGCTTATTGGTCGAACCCTAAAAATCATTGCTGATGTTACTTCCGAATTCTGTCATACTATACGGATTACAACTACTATTATTTTATTCGGCTACAAAATTATGGCGTGATTGATCGTTTAATTAATATTTATTGTTGGGCGGAAATTTCAGTAATTCTAGTCATGTAAAATAAATTATATTTATAAGCAAAAATAAGATTTAGCTTCATAAATAGTGGTATTTTGTCGTTTACTCAGCTTTAAATTAAAGTGTTAACTAACACTGTTACAACACATAGGTATCATCTGGGTCAATCTTCGGAATCAGCGTGTTTGGTTGATCGCTATGGTGCTTTTTAAATATCGATATTATTGCTTTTCTGTATTTTTATTTCGAGAAGGAGGTGTCTAAATAAGCATATTTTCATATTGGCCCCTAAAGGGGTGAAAAGAAATAACTTAGGCCTTTACATCTTTACTAGATGATTTATAAAGTGTCAGGAGGCAATCTTTGTCTACACTCATCGGGACACTAGTGCCTGGGACATTGTTGAGATGGGGTAGGCTTGCCCAGCACCTACACCATCCTCTCAGCTTAACTGGCCTTATCCACAGGAAAGAATTGTTCAGTACGTGTGGGGCTGGCTAAGCCGCGGGTTTCCTCACGATGTTTTCCTTCACCGTTTAGAGCTCGTGTTATTGCGCATATAAATTTTTCGAAACGAAAAATCCATTGATGCACGGCCAGGATTCAAACTCACGACCTTCGTATCGAAAGTCAAGGTTCTATACCCCTCGGCCAACACGGCTCTAAAAAGCAATAATATCGATATTTAAGGGGCGCCATAGCGATCAACCAGGTTCGCTGATTCTGAAGATTGACCTATCTGTGATTTAGCGTCAATTCACACGTACCACTACCACACCACGTCGCAGCGACAAAATGTGGTCCAGCTGTGGTTACGTGTGAATAGTGTCGCAGCGACTTTTTGCAGTTGCGTTGTGGTACCGATAAAATGTCGATGTGGCAGGCGCCAGCTAGGCGCGCGCTGTTGATGACGTCATGTCGTCGCGATGTGGTTGCGATGTGGTTGCGATGTGGTCGTATTACACAGGTGGTCGATAACAACGACAAAATGTGGTACGTGTGAATTGGAAATTCATTTTCAATACAAATATACGCCCGACCACGTCGCGTCGTTGTGGTGTGGTTGTCGGTGTCGTGTGGTTGTGGTACATGTGAATTGACACTTAAATTCAAAGTGTTTCAAAATAAAATATTTAAAATCATCTTTGATCGTGGGTGTAAATCTAGAAGTAATTTTTCGGTGTCATCGATCCATTCGCAGTTCAAATTGTAGGAACAGAGCCAAAGTATCCATGTCACATTTGGAGAGTATGACATGTTTACGAAAATCTACACCGGTTCTAATAAATAGTGGATTTAGATTTAGAGACAGCTGAAAATGCTAAGGCTTGTTTCACTCTTCAGCGTGTCGCCGGTCGCGTCCGCGAGTTGACCATTCACAGCACAGATAAATTAATTTTGACCATTCACAGCACAGATAAATGTGCTGGGAATGGTCAACTCGCGGACGCGACCGGCGACACGCTGAAGAGTGAAACAAGCCTTAAAGTGACCAAGTAAGTTCAGAACCATGGACATTGTCCATGACAATAACATAGTTGTATCCGAAATATGAAACACGCGGTTGGCATCCGATTCTACAAATATTTTAATGATAGAAACTATTAGTATATTGTGTGTATAGTGTGTTTTATTTATCCCAGGTAATCTCTTTATCTATGGGTAAAAGTGGTGAAGTAGTAGTAGAACATAGAAATATCCGTACCTATCTTATAAATGTAAAAGTGTGTTTATTTGTTTGTCTATTTGTCCTGCTTTCACGTCAAAACAGAGCGACGGACTGACGTGATTTTTTGCGTGGAGATAGCTGGAGGGCTGGAGAGTAATATAGGCTACTTTTTATCCGGGTACCACGCGAGCGGAGCCGCGGGCAGCAGCTAGTTAAAAAATAAAACAAATGTTCCATCCGTTTAGTTTGCTTTAGGTTATCTACCTGCATGCATAGTCAAAATGGCAGCATCCAATTTTAACTTGAATTATGAATATTAAAATTTACTCGGAGAGAAGCCGATGCACATTAATTTACCTAAACTTCATGCATATTCAAATTACGAAATGTCCATAAATTAAAATGTTTATGTGCTCGTTTATTTTGAAATCGGACTGAGTAAGAACGTAGCTATGTTTATTTCTTGCTCTGTATTTTACAGTCAAATGCCATCCATAATAAGTACGGGATTCTGCAAAAAGTTTTGTCTTAGTGTGCATTTAATATACAAGAAGAACTACTCAAAGATGACTTGTGTATAATTAAATTACTGAACACTGAAACAGCGCGCTTAAACATGCAAGCGAAATCGGACACAAGCTATTTAAATTTTATTTTAAAATTTAATAGATTTCGGAGCTGATTGCACGTGCCTAATAGGCAGCGTTATAAACTAATCCATAGATTTATAAACAAATAGCGTGGATCAGCGAGGCCGCAGGTGGGCCACGGTCCATTGATGCCTGTAGTCAGCCTTTGTATTTCTCTCCGCCGGCCGGCCATTAGTGAGCTGTCAACTACACCGACTGTCCGGGAACTTCAAGTGTGGATTGTACATGTGGGAAATTCGCAAAGCACGCTAAAGATTTCGTTTGAGATTTTTGTAGTTTCAGAAATATTCGATATGAGCAAAATAAGTAAGTAAATCACTAGATATATTTGTTGGTTACGAAGTGCCAATATTAAACCAGTCTCAATAATGAAGCCTTGTATTTTGGGAGGAATTTGTTGTTCATGGCTCTAGCCAGAGCCATCTAGAGAGCAAGCTTTTATGAGAAACTAATTTCTGCACGCGGATCCGCTCGCGTGGTACATTCAGAGCCAATGCAGTCCTATTTGCTTCCCCGTATTCCCCCGTAGTAGGGTAAAAAAAAAAATCTTATCGAAGACTTCCTCCATCCATAGTCACAAATTTACCTCCGAAAAAATAAATCATAAATTCTCTATAAGTAAATGATAAATTCCTGAAACTCAACGACTTTAGGTTCAGGTTGAATTATATTGTACAAACTTTACGAGAAAGAAACCTCTTGCAGGTTCATAAAACACCTGCCTGTGTAAGTTATGTTTACGTGTACACAACCAAAACATTCGCCATTTCATAAATTACAGGAAACCGGAAGGCTAATTAGCACGTAATAGCTAATTACACCGGTAAGTGTATGTTTAGATTATATTAAAATAATTAACCTTAGGGAAGGCCACGGTAGTGTCGCTCGTTGGCCCGGCTCCAACGTAATAATAGGTAAGCACACCTACTCGATCTCATTCGATATAGATGACTGGATTACGGTATAAAATGACCGGAGCTAAACAAAATGATAAGCTGGACGTTGTACAAAGTAGTCTTATTATTTAAAACTGGAAGAACTGTGTCGTATAAGCTAGTGGCTAAATATGGTGACGGAGGTTTTTCGCCGAAAGCCTCCGTCATGGCACAAAGCTGGGACCGACGAATTTAACGTGCCTTCCGAAGCACGAAAGTGCTCAGCTTTTCAATGCCACTACAGTGAAATATATCGCATGTATATTTTGCCAACTTGATAGATTTTTTATTTCTGTAGATATTTAATTCCGATCGTGATTATCAAATCAATATGCACCTTATGTTCTAAAATTGTTTCTTAAAAGCTGAAACTTTAAATACACCCATAGGCTTTTAACAAAGATTTATGCTCAGATTTATCATACCTAGTGAAATCGTTTGAAAATCAGCTAGACAAAACAAATATAAATAAATCTGACGAACGTCTAATGGGTTTTAATGTAGCAATAAACATATGAAAATGCGGATACATTATTTCTAAAAAATAAGAGCGAAAAGTTGAGATTATTTGAGGATGTTGTTGCCAATTGCCCTCATAGTAAACAAAGTTGTGACCTACTTTTATATTCGAGAACGTTACGCCCAAAGCATTGTTTTTGTTCATTTTCAGGGGTTAGGCTCCCGTTCACCAGGTGAACACATGCGTTTTACTTAAACCGTTGCGTAGTCTATGGGAACTATACCTAAATGGAAATATGTGACTCTGCTAAACAATCGTTTTATAGTTTGTACTATATATTTTGTGTTTAAGAGTGGTTAAAAGCGCATACGTTCTTAATAGATAGTTAGTTAAGCGACGTTCTGAGCGGTTACAATTTGGATGGGTGAGCGCTAGTGGCATTGACAAGTGAGCGCTTCCGTGCTTCAGAGGGCACGTAAAACTGATCATGTCACTTATTGTAACCGTATAATTAAAAACAAAATAGTCAAGAAATTCGACAGGTTTTAAGTGTCATAGCATGTATGCTTTCGGACACGGTCTTATTTACGTATTATTGACTTGACCGTTATTCGAACCTTATTAATTGAGATAGGCACTGCGTTTCCCGACTTCCGTTTCCTTTAATTTAATGAATTCACCCTTGACTTCCGGCTGCTTCCTGTGCTTACGTCACTTCCACCAGGCAGGGTGGCGCGCGATCTGAGCGGCGACATCTTTATTCCTCATTGGCGTCTTGTTTCCCGCCGAGTGCGGACGTGTCTTGCTAAGTGCAACCACGTCTTGAAGAAGTTATTTTATTCCTTTGAATAATTTAAAATTGCAGAGAGATTGCATATCTCTTGTGTTTAAAAGTGAGTTTGTTCCAAACCGTAAGTAAATTTATTCTTTTCTTTTAGAGGCTAAAATATTCTGCTGTAAAATGCAGAAAAGTATTCGTAAATCATTTATAATATTTTAAATTTAAATATGTCTACAGTGTCTGAACACGTGGATTAAGTATGTATGTAACTTTAGTTATGATTTGATTTTATTATAAAGATTTGTTGGCATGATTCGGTCGGAATTGTTCCGAGACTATGCGATTGTGTGAACACTTCATAAAAAAATTGTGGGTAATTTTGTTATACTTACTTCGTTGAATTGTTTTTCGCTTGAACCAGTCGGTATTGAACCGAGACTATCTGGATCTGCGAATACCTTTCAATGTGTAGGATGTCAAGTACCTACCCACAATATAATACAAATCTCAAATCATAATAATTATTTGCCTAAACTTAACCATATTTTTCTGGCACGGGCCAGTCGGTACTGTACCGAGATTATCTGACCGTGGCAGTTTAATTTATGGTAAGGGCCAAGTGCCTGGATATTTGAAACGATTGAATGGCTTTTCGTTTTTCCTTTTAAATTATGATTTTTAGATATTTAACGGTTTACCGTTCGATTTTTTTTTTAATTGGATTACTTATTTAAAAATAATTTTATTTTCGTAAGTCCTTAGTGATAAGCTCTTAGCTTTTCAGTATTCTAAAGTGGTAATTCCTGCACAAATATGTGGGTTATAATTTATAGTGCAGTGACAGAGTGTCTCCCACGTGCTTTCTATAACGTCGCAGTCAGCGTGTAAAAAAAGAGGGGGGGCAGATATAAACACCGCTAACGTATATTTATGTATATTTCGTTATCTGTCCTATAAAGTTTGAAATTTTTAATTCGTTGATAACAATTAAATGTTTCGTCATTAGTCTTAACCTATTATGATGAGAGTAAATTGTGTACATAAAATTTCGTTGAACATGAGACGAAATGGATAAATATCTAGTTCAACTGGTCGTTACATTATAATGTATCTTGGCATTCGAAGTTCCTAGCTCTGAAAAAATCGACCAAGTTCTTTTTCCAGTCGTGTTTGCTATTTCATAGTTATGCTTAATAATAATTTTTATTATGGGTGTGGTCCTGTGCTAAAATTCAAAGGCAGGTAAGGTTGTCACCTTTGTGATAAAATTAATTTTGAATGAGCTAGAGCATGGTAAAGTGCTGCAATTTTATGCGAGATAAAACACCCATAGATTCACTTGTTAAGGCGACACTCGCTACACAGGTACCTTTTGCTCGAGCTGGTTTTTCATTGGAAAAAAGTCTAAAACGTGCGGCCTCAAACATGTGGCCGCTAACCTCATCCTCGCAGGTTGAGACTATTAAAATGAGCGTCTCCTCGCAGGAGCACGTCAATTCAAAGGAACCCTCGCAGGGTTTTCGATACGGTTGTGCCCTCGCGTCTCCTCACAGGAGCACGTAAGTTAAAAGAAACCCTCGCAGGGTTTTTGATACGGCTGTGCCGTCGCGTCTCCTCGCAGGAGCACGTAAATTAAAAGAAACCCCCGCAGGGGTTTTCGATACGACTGTGCCCTCACGTTTCCTCGCAGGAGCACGTAAGTTAAAAGAAACCCTCGCAGGGATTTTGATACGGCTGTGCCATCGCGTCTCCTCGCAGGAGCACGTAAATGAAAAGAAACTCTCGCAGGGATTTCGATACGGCTGTGCCCTCACGTTTCCTCGCAGGAGCACGTAGATTAAAAGAAACCCTCGCAGGGTTTTCGATACGGCTGTGTGGTCGCGTCTCCTCACAGGAGCACGCAAATTAAAAGGAACCCTCGCAGGGTTTTTCGACATAGCTTCTTGTGTTGTAATGTTAATCTGATCTGTCGCTCGACACACAAAATCAACCCAAGCAGGGGCCGTGATTGAGGCATGTGACCTGACCGCTCATCGTCCGACAATAAGAGTTAAGAGGAAATAAATACCGTAAGTAATGACATGACTTTTAGAACAGGCTTGCCTTGCGCACAAGACCTTATAAGGGTATCGCATACCCTGCAGGAATCTTACTCTTATTTATTCTATAAAACTAGGATGTTAAAAAGTAAAGACAACCCGAGTTTCCATTATGCTTCGTAATGAACGTTGTTAGACAATGGTGTTATCGAATGGTACTCTCAGCTACCAAGTTTCCAGTCGTATAAATTGCTGGTTAAGATAAGAGAAACTTAAAGAAAAATTTAAAATGGGTCGTCCTTTTTAAATTTTTGTGGAATGTGGTTGCGTAATTATGACCGTAAACAATGAATATTGCTCTGATCCTTTCTTTAACTCAGACTATGACCTTGCAGTGTAGCTAGTCTATTCTCAGGTACAGTCACCTGCCACTAAGAGATACTCATGCCATATTCTATACAATAGTATTGGGTTAACTTATACGAAATAATAACATGGTGACATACGGTCAAGGTACGGATAGTGTAGTGTTTTGTGGTGTAAATGCAGCCGATCCGAAATCTGAAGATCAGTGAGGGTAGTCGTGGATACTAAGTACCACCGCTTCACAATGGACCTTGAATACATACCTATACCTACTATATAGTCTGTCCGCGACCATGGCTATTGTAACATAACCGAAACGTCGGGATATATACATAAGTACACAACAAATATCTAACCATCCACTAATATCATTATCGTTATTAAACGTCGAAGGTTACTTTTATTGGTTCCAACAACGACGTTTTGAAATTTGTTGAGTGGATCTTTATACCTTAAAATGTATCTTGGTGCATGCGACTGTACCTGAATGTACCTAAACGTTGCTCTCAGTCGCTTACTACCTACTATTTTTCGCCGGATCAGAAGTATTTCAAATTTCAGTAAAGAAAAATAAAATAAAAGTAGAACTGATATTGATAAATGTCGTCCATTTGATCTGAGTACTTACAGCGTCCAAGGCTTTTTGCTACTAATGATCAACTTGATTATCAAAGCGTTATGGCTGGTTTACATTTGCTTTGGATTTGTAGATTTTAAAGCTTGCTAAAAAATCTTCCAAAAGACAAATTTTGTACCTAATAATTTAATTGCTTTTTAAATTTACATTCCAATCTGCCCAGCTTGCCAGATTTTTCAGTCTTAAATGTATCAAATGGAATCAACATTGCAGTAGGTTGTTATTTTATCACAGTTATTCACATAATTTAAACGAACTAACTGGACTAAAAGTTCGCGAAAGTTTAAAATGTGATACAGTTATTCACATTATTTATTAGGTACACAGAATTCCAAGGGCACTCATATTTCTCATACCTATTCAGTGAGTAAATTTCGTGTCAAGGACTCCGTCCACTTCACCGCCGCCATTTTCTTTTGATTTTAAAGTGCAAGCGCAATCCCAAATCTGACAGCCGCTCAGATTGGGATTTATAGCAAACGAATTCATCCAAGCAGGTTCACACATGCTAGGTGGGTGCTTTTTTAGGAACATATCTCAAGCCGTGCTAAAAAAGTACGATGAAATAGCAAATGTAAACCAGTTAGGAGATTTTAAATTCTAGTGTAACTTATAGAATTCCTTACTTAATACCTACTCACGAAGGGGTAGGTTACTGATCATTACATTATGTAACTTGATAATTGCTATGACTTGATTAGACCTGGAAATGATAATAATAAAAGACGGCTGGTGCCAAAGTGGGTTTTGATCTGAATTTATTATAAATTTAAAGTAGGTATCTACTTGTTATGCACAATGCCTTTTGTGCTGAGTGTGCGTGCAGGTTGGCCTTTACACATGTTTCACGCATCCTGCGAGCGAGCATTCATCAAAAGGAATTCCAAAAACCTTTACGACAACCAAAATGATTTTTTCAGTTTATCCTATAAGTATACCTATTCCAAGTTTATTGTCAGCCACCAGAGCCACAGTTAGCTGGTTCTCTGCCGAGTTTTCGATTCATTCCAGAAAGGCACTTGTTGAACAAATGCACAAAGAATTTTTGCTAGATGGAGTATCAATACTGTTTGCCTGTATATAGGTAGATAAGAATAGGTAGTAATAATGTTTATGGTGCAGTGTAAACAATCACTGAGCATTTATTCGCGACGCGTTTGGTCGAATGTGGCCCCTCTCACGTGTGGATTGGGTACCTACCCTCCATCCTTTTCCTAATACCGAAAGTACATTTAAGCATCGTGTTTATGGGTGAGCCGACCTCAGCCGACTACTAGCAGCTGCCTTCATCCGTCAATTTCTCTAATTCGTCCGATGTCCGATGTCCGATGTCTTGCAATGTTTAAGCCATGTTAGGCGTGACGACGAAGCTGCCATGTTGTCTCCGTCAGGGTGCGCAAACGTGTAAACAAGTGCACAAATGAATTAAAATACTGAAATGGCAGCCAGGTTAATCTGCCGTAAGAATGACGTTCTTCTTAGCTCCTTATATGGCTCAATTGATCCTAAAATATTGATCCACTTTATCTGGAAGATAACAAAGTGGTTAGATTATTTTGAATTTTCCTTTGGTTCACGATTTATCTTGACAATACAAATTATTCTCTTGCATGAATCTGCAAATGCAAAATATTACTGAATGAATTAGTTCCATATTTTGGTGTACCTATCAAATTCTTCAATCCAAATATTTAGACCAATTCAAACCAAGCAAGTATGGGTATAGAAAGAAGTCTAGCTTCATAAAGTATTATTCATTCATTCATCGTGTCAAATGAACTCAAACAAAATATTCGGTTTTAAATCTGTTTGCTCCAACAGGAAGCCTATTGCTCTGTGATAGCTATGAATAAAGGCATTGAGTAAAAATAATTTAGGAATTATTCTTTTAGTTTTCAAGTGCAAATATATATTGGTACTATTTTGTGACCTTGATCCTTGTGCATTCTGGTCGAAAGCTAAACGGATGCTGAGCATTACATTAAATTGAAAATTTCTGGCGACCCTCAGGCCTGCTTATGGGTCGAAGATAGATTGTAAAATCGTGCTGGAGACTGTTTTTCAAACGTAGAAAATTGGGTCCAATATTTTTGTTTGCTAGGCTACATCTTTTGTTCTGCTACTACATAATATCTCCTAAAAGGTCATAGTTTACTCATTTTCTGCAGAATAGGTGAAATAAAAGTTAAGCACCTTTATAAAAGCGATAGAAACGAAAGTATATCGCTACACATCTTTGAAGTATTGGAGTTATTGGTTTTTATACATATTATATCTATGCATAAAATCACGCCTCGTCCCCATACGGGTGGTGAACAAAGACTACATGTTTTTCTTGGAAATTTCCAAATAACTTTAAAAGGGAAGTTAATACCTACCTTTTGTAAAGCAATAAGCAATCAGTTCTAGCTGCAAGCTATAATAATAATATTTTTTTTATTTATTTTTTAACTATGTAAATCGATTTGATTTACTTCTACCTAGGTACTTATGTTGAATGTAGAAAGTTCAATACTTTTTATTACCAATAGGTAATTTCTTTTTGATATTCTTGCTGTAAAATCCTTTGCTTCTGGCTCAGCTTGTATTATGAAGTTTCTGATAAGTATATAAATTACGAACTAAAGTTCAGGTTCTCGTACTTTTGACTTAAAAATTCAATACTACTTTCATGTTATTAGTATGTCTATCACATTGGCATCACTTCTTCCACCACCAGGCGATAACAAACACGTCTCAATTAATAAGGTTCGAATAACGGTCAAGTCAATAATAGACGCGTTTTACCTACCAATAAAACGCATATTATTTACTTACCTTATTCGAACCTTACACTTTAATCCCTGCCTGGTGATTTTCGACTCAATGAGGAATAAAGATGTCGCCGCTCAGATCGCGCGCCACCCTGCCTGGTGGAAGTGACGTAAGCACAGGAAGCAGCCGGAAGTCAAGGGTGAATTCATTAAATTAAAGGAAACGGAAGTCGGGAAACGCAGTGCCTATCTCAATTAATAAGGTTCGAATAAGGTAAGTAAATAATATGCGTTTTATTGGTAGGTAAAACGCGTCTACTATTCAGACATTATTGATAGACTTTAAAACACCCTTTTATCTGAACAGAAGTTTTGTTGGTCAGAAATTGCTGAATTTTTCCCAATTTATTGCGAATTCTGACTATAATTCGCAATTCTGATTAAGTATAAAATGAATGAAGTTTCGTAATTTTTCAGTGTTCAACAGAAAAATATAAACCTAAATCGCATCAGTAGGTATCATTCAAATAAGATTAATTTTGTGAATTCTTCACAATCGAAACTACTTTCACTTACCTTTAACTCATCCTTGAAGAAATTTAGCTGCACTGGTCTTGAAAATGTCTTCCGACTCTTAATAATTTTAGTTCAGTTCACAAAAAACTACACTGCGAATTGTTTCAAAGTCAAAAGCTTCTTTAAATATTTTAGGCACTTCAATATTCTGTAGGTACTCGTGTGTCTTAGTGAATTTGCGTGAAGAACATTAACCTGAAACAAAAAATACAAGTATTAATTTACAGCATTTATTAATTGCAGCAGTTCTGATTGAATTTCACTCAATACTACATTACCTACCTACTTTAAAATATATAATGCGCATCGGCTAATTTCGTGTTTTCCAAATATGACCGACATCGACAGCATCTATGCAGTATAAATGGCAAAACAGAATGTGATAGAAGTGCACGTCGCGTCGTTAGCTGCGCAGCTCGCAAGGCTTGAAATTAATTTGCTTTTTTTAAAAATGACATTGATATTTATTTGTTTGCGATAAAGTTGAAATTGTGAGTGTTTTTTATAACGAAACTACTTTTTGTCAATCTTTTGTAATGTTATACATACGATTGTTTCTGATAGCTTTCGAAACGCATTTATCTGGAAGTACTGTAGGTACTAAGATATTTATGACGAAGGGTCACTGTAAAGAAGTTTATCCACAAGCCGTGTTCGTTGCCCTGATTATACACGGGTTTTGCACAAAAGAAAAAGAAGGATTACCTACCTTTACCTACCTTGTTTTTAAAGCGACGTAATGGGATTCTAGTGGTCCCCTAAATATTATAATAATAATGATAATAATAATATTTCATAAAAACATTGTGATATACACTTATATAATAAATGCCTATAGTGACTTTGAATGAAAAGTACCAACCTCATTCTTCATTCTCTGGGCTAGGATAATTTATCTATCTATTAGGTTGGGGAAAAAGTCTTTTCGCATTTTAGTATGTATGAACTTGTAATAAAATATCTTTGGCTATACTATTTGTATCTGGCTGGTTTTGGTATCATTGAAAGTTTGAATTTTAAAGATTATAATTTCTAATTAAAATTAGGAAAATGTGTGATTTTCATTTGTTTTTCGTACCGTCAAGATGAGTGAATCTAATGAAGAAATTCGATACATTTTAAAATTTTACTACAAAAAAGGTAAAAATACAACGCAAGCCGCGAAAAAAATTTGCGATGTTTATGGACCTAGTGCAGTGTCTGTGAGCGTAGCACAAATTTGGTTTAAGCGTTTTCAATCCGGAAATTTTGATGTCAAAGATGCACGTCGCTCTGGTCGCCCTATTACGGATAAAATGGATGCCATTTTTGAAAAAGTGGAGCAAGATCGGCATATCAGTGATTACGACGTAGCTGAAGAACTGGGAATTGACCACAAAACAGTTTTGGCGCATTTGAAAACAACTGGGTACACAAAAAAGCTCGATATTTGGGTACCTCACGAGCTCACTAAAAGAAACCTAATGAACTGTGTACTCATTTGTGATTCTTTACTACGACGTAATGAAACCGAACCATTTTTGAAGAAGCTGATAACTGGTGATGAAAAGTGGATCACGTACAACAAGAACGTGCGAAAATGGTCGTGGTCAAAGGCCGGTAGGCTTCACAGACTGTGGCGAAACTCGGGTTAACTCGCAACAAGGTGATGCTGTGTGTGTGGTGGGATTGGAAGGGCATTATTCATTATGAGCTGTTACCACCAGGCAGGAACATCGATTCTGAACTGTACTGCGAACAACTGATGAGATTAAAGCAAGAAATTGAGAGAAAAAGGCCGGAATTAATCAGCAGAAGGGGTGTGGTTTTTCATCATGATAACGCTAGACCTCACACATCTTTAGCCACTCAGCAAAAATTAAGAGAGTTTGGCTGGGAGGTGTTAATGCATCCGCCGTATAGTCCTGACCTTGCACCTTCAGATTTCCACCTGTTTCGGTCTCTTCAGAATTCTTTAGGCAGTGTCAGGTTAACATCACGAGAGGACTGCCAAAACCACTTGTCGCGGTATTTTGATCAGAAGTCCCAAAATTTCTATAGCAATGGGATCATGTCCCTACCTACAAGATGGCAAAAAGTTATCGAACAAAATGGTACCAACATACTTTAGTTAAATGTAAATAAACCATATTAAAAAATGTTTTGAATTTTCTTAAAAAATGCGAAGAAACTTTTTCCCCAACCTATTATATTAGCAACTAGCTGTGCCCGCGACTTCGTTCGCGTATGCTAATTCTACTAATTTGCGAAATGTGAAAGTTTGTGAGGATGGATGTATCGATGGATGTTTGTTACTCTTTCACACCAAAACTACTAAACGGATTTTATTGAAACTTGGAATAATTACTTACATAGATTATGACCTGGAATAACACATAGGCTAGGTTCTTTTTATTCAAATTTTTTAAAACTCATTAGGTAGGTATTGCACTGGTAAATCTTTTTGCATGAAAATGTTGAGAAAACGAATTTTCCCAGATAAAAGACCTAGCTAGATCGGCTTTTCGCCTCCGTAAGCCCCCGTACCTACCGCAAATTTCATCAAAATCGCATAGCTTGTACTATGGGAACCAGATAACTGATAGAATAGGTACTTACCTACTTCTATATTTTTTTGTAAATACTTTAGGTAGGTAGGGACTTAATACTTGAATATCTGGGCGACCGAACTATGCTCGGGTGCAAATAGATAAAAATTAAAAAAGAAAAAGAAATAAAACTTACAAAAAGTAAACTTTTACTGGCTGAGATTCGAACTCGAAGCCATCGGTTGAGTTGAGAGGCGGACACCTATTTCACTTGGCCACTTTAGTTTCAACAGAAATTGTAAAATTACGAACCACATTGCACTGGTAGGTAAACCTTTTTGCGTAAAAATGTCGAGAAAACGAATTTTCCCAGATATGAGACCTAGCCTAGGTAGATCGATTTTTCGTCCCCTTTAACCCCCGTACCGCAAATTTCATGGTCCCAACGTATGGTGCCGGCGTATACGTTGGGACCAACGTTGGTCCCAACGTTGGGGCCAAGATTTCGTGAACCATCCACACGTTGGCGATTACACCAGTCTTGTTCCGTGACGGAACTTCCGTCAGAGCCAACGCAACGTGAGGACGTCTGATGTCTGCGCGTCCGATACAGAAATTGAAATTTTTGTATCGGATGTATATGAAATAGATTTTTGAAGACTTCTATGTTCAAATTACGATTTAAATACTTGGCTATAATTTACTTTGGCGCTGCGCTGAATTGGGGAATTTGTTTTCTAAAATATTGAATTCATTTAAAGCTCTGATTTTTATATTTTCGAAAATTTAAGGAAGATTAATATTCAATTGAGGTTTTAATTATATAACATTTACAGATTTAAGTCTATTGCGCTGAAACAACATACGGTTTTGAAACGCAAAAATTTGTATATTCCTGCTTGTTTTCTAATAGCAAATCGCAAGAAGCTATTTCTGTTTCGTAAAAATAGCTTAGGCGTGCTATCTAGTTACCTATTTTTCCTATTTACAACTATCTACTTGGGGTTTGGGTGTTTTAATTTCTAATCTATCGTGATAAATACTTTTTAAATAAATACATAGGTATTTAACATAATAAATACACGGATAGAAAATTTGAATAAGTACTTGGAAATAATTTACTTTGGCGCTGCGCTGATTTGGGGAATTTGTTTTCTAAAATATTGAATTCATTTAAAGCTCTGATTTTTATATTTTCGACAATTTAAGGAAGATTAATATTCAATTGAGGTTTTAATTATATAACATTTACAGATTTGAGTCTATTGCGCTGAAACAACATACGGTTTTGAAACGCTAAAATTTGTATATTCCTGCGTGTTTTCTAATAGCAAATCGCAAGAAGCTATCTCTGTTTCGTAAAAATAGCTTGGGCGTGCTATCTAGTTACCTATTTTTCCTATTTACAACTATCTACTTGGGGTTTGGGTGTTTTAATTTCTAATCTATCGTGATAAATACTTTTTAAATAAATACATAGGTATTTAACATAATAAATACACGGATAGAAAATTTGAATACTTGGAAATAATTTACTTTGGCGCTGCGCTGATTTGGGGAATTTGTTTTCTAAAATATTGAATTCATTTAAAGCTCTGATTTTTATATTTTCGACAATTTAAGGAAGATTAATATTCAATTGAGGTTTTAATTATATAACATTTACAGATTTGAGTCTATTGCGCTGAAACAACAAACGGTTTTGAAACGCTAAAATTTGTATATTCCTGCGTGTTTTCTAATAGCAAATCGCAAGAAGCTATCTCTGTTCCGTAGAAATAGCTTATGCGTGCTTTCTACTTACCCACTTTACCTATTTACAACTACTACTTCATGGTCATCACCTACCTAAAACCAATTTAAGTAATTATCATTAAGTAATTTTGAAATTCGTAGGTAATAAAAAAATGTTTAAAAATTTCCATGAGTGCAAAAAGAGGAGGTCAGACGGTCACCCATCCCAACATTTTGTTCCCCATACAAACTTTCAACCCTTATTTTTTTATCTCAACCATGATAACATATGAAAAAAAGTAGCCTACGTCCTTTCCTGGGATATAATCTATATCCATGCCAAATTTTATCATAATATTTTCTTTAGAAAACAAAGTGTTTAGAAATTTAGATTGAATTCTTTAAATGTACATATCTTTTTTATTTGTGAACGGATTTTGATAAAAAAACTTCTATTTTTTAATCCCAACTTACCATAATACAACAGTCAAAACTACATCCAATTCAGTAGAGCCGTTTTTGAGATTAGCAGCAATAAACACACAGAGAAACTAAAGTCACAGTAGAATTCTTTAAATAGATATATCTTTTTTATTTGTGAACGGATTTTGATAAAACAACCCCTATCTTTTAATCCCGGCTTACCATAATACAACAATGAAAACTGCAACAAAATCAGTTCAGTAGTTTCAGAGATCTTAGTGCTCAAACACACAGAGAAACGAAAATTTCAAAGTCACAGATTAGCAACAGTTACTATGAAGTGTTTGCGTTCAAGGTCAACGTAGATCGCGCTTATGACATTTTTGGACGTGAAAAGGTTATATGGATCAAAAACTGACATCACTTAATTGAATACTTATAAGTTTGTTCTTAGACTTCATTCTTATTATATGTATAGATATCTTAGAAAAGGCAAGTCCTTTCATGCCTTTGAAATAGTTCTTTTCATTCCATCTATTCGAAAAGGACGACTTTGTTCGCCTTTAAGTGCGCCCAAAGTAGATGATTCCTCTTCAAGGAACTTTTAGCGGGCAGTAATGAGTTTTTAATCCTCTTTATAAATTTAGCGGGCAGTAATGAGTTTTTAATCCCCTTTAAGTGCGCCGGAATTATCTTTGCCGCGCACTTTAGAGGTACAACTACTTTCCACATTCATTCATCTCGAATCTACCAAGATGAATGAGGGAGGACTCTTAGCACTATAGCATACTATAGCATAGCATAGCATAGCATAGCATAGCATAGCATAGCATAGCATAGCATAGCATAGCATACTATAGCATAGCATAGCATAGCATAGCATAGCATAGCATAGCATAGCATAGCATAGCATAGCATAGCATAGCATAGCATAGCATAGCATAGCATAGCATAGCATACCATAGCATACCATAGCATAGCATAGCATAGCATACCATAGCATAGCATACCATAGCATAGCATAGCATAGCATAGCATAGCATAGCATAGCATAGCATAGCATAGCATAGCATAGCATAGCATAGCATAGCATAGCATAGCATAGCATAGCATACTATAGCATAGCATAGCATAGCATAGCATAGCATAGCATAGCATAGCATAGCATAGCATAGCATAGCATAGCATAGCATAGCATACCATAGCATACCATAGCATAGCATAGCATAGCATACCATAGCATAGCATACCATAGCATAGCATAGCATAGCATAGCATAGCATAGCATAGCATAGCATAGCATAGCATAGCATAGCATAGCATAGCATAGCATAGCATAGCATAGCATACATAGCATAGCATAGCATAGCATAGCATACAAAAATTGTAATTTCAACTTCATAAAATCCTGTGCGTTTTCGATCTCAGGAACTACCAGTCGGATTTGAAAAATTATTTCTGTATTTGATAGCTAAACTCTTGAGGAAGGTTATAGGCTACTTTTCATCATCATCATCACTATAAACCATCACTACTCGGCGCTGCTAGTATCAGATAAAAAGTCTAAATAAAAAAATTTAATCCCCGATTACTCTTCTCAAGTGGAAATTCGTCGATTTAACACATTCTTTTCTCTTCCCTTTTATTTTCTCATAGATTGTAATGAAAAGTAGAGTGTATCATTCGGGCGCAAAATATATTTTTGGCTCGGGCGACGTACTTTAAATCCCTCGCTACGTTCAGGATTCTACTAAAGAATCCCTCGCTACGCTCGGGATTCTACTCTAGAATCCTTCACTTCGCTCTGGATTCAAAAAAGCGCCCTCGCCGTCAAAATATTATTTTGCCCCCTTATAATACAATCTACTATTTACATACATTATCATCTATCTTCTATGTATAATATATAAAATTGCTGTGCGTTTGTCTTGCTAAAACTCAAAAAGGGCTCGACCGATATAAAAAAAAAGAATTATTTTGTTCGGGGTGGTTTGAAAGAAAAAAAAAATAGGGACAACCAAATAGTTGAATAAGTAATAGTACAATTGATATTGGTAATTTTGTATAGGAATCGCCTAATTGCCTCTTATTGTCTTTTGTCTAATAGATGACAGAATGACAGCTACTTTCATTCCTTCCATGCGGTTGTGTGAAATATCTCGAATTCTGAGGCGGGTCGTCTAGTCGTAAATAATTGTGTTTTTACCCTCGATCAATAGTGCGGATGATCGAAGGTATTTAATGAATATTTCATAGGATCATGTGACCAAAATGGTCCAATAGACGCATTTACGGCAACCACTGTATCTTATTACAGGGTCCCAAAATAATAATACCTACACTAACCCAGAAAGGGGCAAGTATAAATTAAGTTCTCTCGCGTTAGTATTATCCCTTGGGATACAGTAGGGTTACCAGATGGAAAAATCAAAAGACCGGAGAAAAGGCCTGATTTCCATGGCAAAGTCCTGAGATTTTATACAGTTTGAGAATTTTATCTCAAAAACAATTTGTTCAATTGTTACCAAAAGAAAATTATTTTTAGTTTGTTTTACTTGTATAAATAAGTATTGATTTTAACTGTTCAATTGTTACCAAAAGAAGATTATTTTTAGTTTGTTTAACATTTAAATAAAGAGATCTTTAAAATGTAACCTGTATTTTATTGAAAATCCTGAGATATCACTAGATTTGCAAAATCCGGCCACAATCCTGAGAAAAATCGAAAAATCCTGAAATCTCAGGACAAATCCTGAGATATGGTAACCCTACATACATGTGCATATAAAATCCCGTATAGTTAGAGTTACGGCCAACACCCGAGTCAAGATGTCGTGTCTCACTTGGGTTGGTCCTTTGAGCCGGAATGCAGTTTACCTGCCGGCGGTTTGTCATACGAACAGTTTAATTTGTGGCTAGACATGATATTGCTCGATGTATTGAGATGACGATGACAAGGTTTCATCATCAAATGTGCTGTTACGTGCGTGGGGTCTTGTTTCGAGGGGCAAGATTTCTATTGGGCCCAGTATCGAGCTTGGAGCTGGTTTAAAACTATGGTTAAAACCTAACAAGTTGTCACTTTATATATTACGAGATATTAATAAACATGTATCAGTACCTATACAAAACAAACAATATTCTTTCCAGGTTTTTTGTGGGTTTGAAAATAAATGCTTTTTCGATCGCTGGATGCTGGAAAATTGAAAAGTGTCTTTCCTGTTTGGAAAGACAGCTGTGAATCTGATTTAATTTTATGTTTCCATTAAGTTAATTTATACATTTAAAATTAATGCTGAATCTGTTAATAAATTTAAGTAAATTTCTGCAATTTAAGCTGTAGAGTAATCGATTTTCGAATATAAATTTTCTAAAGACAAAAAGGTAATAAAAGTCTCATCCAATTATTTACAGGAAGGAGCTAAACCAATTAATTGCGCTTTCTTTTATCTCTCAGTTCATGGATTTCCTACCCTTCGCTCGAACTCGAATGTTCCTCGCCATATCTTTATTAAAGATCGGACAAATTCTCCGCAGAAAAAGAATTTCAACAGTCAATTCTATTAAATTTTTGTTCGAATGCCGAATTGTTTTCCACGATTGGATAGACGAAAATATCGTTAAGTTTTTTTTTTATTTTTATGTAGAAACAACAGCGTTTTTTTATGCTCTAAAAGACTCTGGAAAAACAAACGTTTTAGAATTAAATGAATTGTTTCAACGAAATGTTCAACCGTTGATTAGCTGCAAATTCCTAGCGTTGGTAGAATTCGGTCATGACTAGCAGCTTTTGGAATATCTTCTCGATGTGCAATCTCAGCATTACAATAGAAAAATGGTTTTGGCTTGGCTTGGTTTTACGTAAAAATATTCATCTTGAGGTTTTGTAAGTTCCCATCAATAATCCGTGCAAAGCCGGCTGGACTGGGTTGATTTATCTATTTAAATATTAGCTCGCCAGTCGCTTCTATCAGGAAGTGGGTTCGAATTCTGCATTTCACGGGCTGTGACTGGACTCTTTTGTTATCTTCGACATAATAATGGTATTGGAAACTGGTAGATAAAAATCGTTGACCTACATTGCTATGCATTAGGCATTTGTGAATTTTGGAAAAAACATCTACTTTCCTCCTGAAATTCTGAAATGTTAAAAAATATACACTTATTATAATATACCTACACACATAAAGCCCTAATATCAGTTGTCATCTATTTTGTATTATGTTAGATTAGAATGGCCGTTTAAGTTATCTACTTGCTTTTTTTTCACATTGATTAAACATTCAGCAAAAAGCTCACATAGTTTCAAAACTGTAGCTACTTATAACTAAGGTAGTAGTTAAAAATGTTATAAACTTAGTGGTATATGATTTCAGAATTGAGTAATTCTATGAATCTTAAAAGTGAAAATTAGTAAAACTAGTTTTCTATTTACAATCCGCTCGCAGAATTGTACAAACAAGTAAAGTTAGTGCTATTGAAAGTTTAATGCGCGTTCGTCGACCTAACATTACGGCGAATCCGATTTTGGCACAGCACACCGGTCATTCTTCTGGAGATAATTGATCGGGGTTATGACGACAAGTGGTCCGGGAGTGGCCTTAACTAGCACTGAACGAGGATTGAACCGTGTGTTGCCAAGTTAGAAAAAATTCGTCACTTTCACTATTGTGTGGAAGAAAGGGAGAAATATGGCAAAAAAATTATGAATGACTATGGTATGGAACCGTTTTATCAAGTAAGGTTTACCTCAATTCGGTTTAAAGAATTTTATTCTCATAAGAACATAAACAGTTCACTTGAAATGAGATTAACTATTATTAAGTAGGTAAGTATAATTTAGGCTAGAGGCGAAGCATGCAAAAACTTTTAACATAACAAGTAACTTATAATAATATGAAGCTACCTTTGCAAACATAAAATAGATTTACTCTGAATATTACAGGAAGAATTAATTACTTATATAAATAAAGTAAAATAGTTTAAGATTTAGGCGGATTTTAAAGGGTTAGGCTTCGCAATTCCGCCTAGCTCTGAGCAATTAGGCAGAAGAGGGAAATTGCATCTCTTGGGATGCTCACAAATTGCCCCAACGTCAGCACTCTCCGAATGAAATGACAATTTGCCGTTGGTTAGTTTTCTCTAGATCCGCTTGAATCGACATTATAGGCTTTCAGACACTGATTTGATTAGACTTTTGACCAGCTCATACAACTGTTTTCCTACAACTATAGGAACAAAAACCTATTCAAGAGTGTGCTTGAGAAAATACATAAAAAGGTTTTCTAACATTTCATTCTAAAGTAATATCGATGGCAGCAAAGTAGAAACGGACATCTGCATTTTTGCGAAAATGCTTTTTTTACAAAAATGAGCTTATTTTAACCTTATCTACAAGTCTGCATTAAAATAATTTCGAATTTCAAAATAATGAAGAAAATCTGGCACGTATAAAAAGACATCTACACACGAATTTTAAAAAACGTCGCAGTAGAAACGGACATTTACATATGACCGCCTTTACTTCGGAGCTTCGACAGGTGGCCCAAAAATGTGTACGACGTAAGCACGGACATCTGCCACTTATCCGTTTATCCGTCGTACTTTTTGCATTTATCCCAGTCTAATTAATTTACTATTCTGTGTTTTATAAGGAAATTCATTAATTTTTCTGTAGATACACTATTTTACACATTGGTTTTATCAAATTCTTTGTTTTATTTTCAAATTAAGATGCAGAAAATGAATTAATTCAGCTAATTGATCTACAATCAGACACTTACGGCAATTAAGATACCTATATGTTTAGAGGGTCTTTTCATAAAAGCAGGTTAATACCATTTATTAAAACTACTTTAAAAAATATTTAGAATGTTCTTCAACTACATCTTCAGGTTTACAACAAATAAATTAAATTCGTGTAGCACCTTGCCATCTTTACACCATCGTCTGTGGCGTTTATTGGGTCCTCCTTTAATATTTTCACATATTTCCTCTACATCAAACCACTAGGTACTTAATAGTCTTTCTTAAACTTTCGCGATCATTATTCAAATTGAAAATTTTATGGACACGGGATTTTATCGCGTAATTTACCTTATTTACGCGATGAAATCCCGTGTCCATAAAATTTTCAATATGACTAGGTACATAAGTTATTATTATTTACAGCTTCCTGATCTTAGGAAATGACACACTTGAACATCGTTTGATTGGTGATAAAGAGCGTTATCACTTACGACCTCTACTAAAATACATTATAAGCCAAATGCTAGTCTAGCCAATTTAACTGTTTGCCCTCAATCACGCGCAATAACACCTATACCTCATGGGTTTATTTCATTTGAAACAGAATCGCATTTGCTGGAACTTATTGCTGAGGATGATCATTTACGTTCTTTCAATCCACAAATCACTTTACCATACATTTTAATCACTGATTCTAGTGCAACATCATCAGCAGTGGTGCTTCTAGTGAAAGCTTTTCTCCTTCGGAGAAAACGATGTAGATTTACAGTTGACGTTAGGAAGTAAAGCAGAAAATGCAGAAAAGAGAATTCGATCTATCGATCTCCGATCGAAAAATCTTCTTGTATCCAAGAAGATTTTTTTTCTTAATATTGATAGAAAAATAAAAAGATGTGCAGCTCCCATGCGAAAACTGTAAAAATTAGTGACGAAGTAATACGAAGTAGGTAAGTAGGTATTTGATTTATTTTTAAGGTTTGGGTAATGATGATAAACAATGGGAATTACTAATAAATTCCCATGTACCTATTGGCCAATAAGGCCTATAATTAATTGACTAACTAACTTTCTAAGACTGATTTTTTAAGAAAGAGAGACGTTAGAATTTGACGGGTATTTGATTTTTTTGTTTTAGTTGATAGTTACTGGTATCTAGTGTAATACCTACTTTATAATAAATTTCATGATGTTTTCTTAAAAAAAGGTTTAAATACCTATACTAATTTGTGAGTTTTGGGAACTAAATGAGTTTAACTGATAGACGTAGATGAAGTTTAGTGAAATGTTAAATGCAAAGTAAATCAAGACATCTACATAATTTGGTCAAAAAAAGGAGAATACTGTTTGCATGGTGCTTAGATTTTCTTTAAATATCATTAGAAATATTACCGGATGCTCATTATCTTAGTTTATTAGATATTTTAGGTGGAATGAACGCTTTTTTTATCACAACGTATAAACGGATATCAGGCAAATGTCTTCTTCTACGTCGAAGTTTTTTCAGAGTATAAAAGTACATCTACATTATTTCAGTAAAACAGTAATATATCAAAAAAATCTGTTATACAATCAATAAAGAAGGTTATTTTAATGCACCTCAGAAAATTTCATGTTAATCGGTTCATAACTCTCAAAAAGGCAACATGTTTTTACTAAATGTGCTCTCCTGTAAAGTAGCGTTTTTGTAGATGTCCGCATCTACTTTGCTGCCATCGATATAGTAATATAGTCAACGTTAAAATCAACACCATAATTAACAGAGTACCTACATTAGCTAGAGATTGTGAGCACTACATTTTCTTGTATGGTAAGTAGCTATAATATAATTATGCATCCTGCAAAAATCGTGTCAATCTATTCTTTAGGACACTCGGAATGGTAAAACAGCTCATTAGACGTTTCGCGCTGTTGGACATTTCGTATGTGACTACCCTGTAGGCATTTGTTCGTTGACCTTATACAGAGCTCATCTTTATAAGTAGGTAAGTAATTATGTAGTCGATTGGCTTCTGTAATTTCATTAGAATTTAAGGGGATAATAATTTTTGTCTACGTACGAATTTATCTGAAGTTAACATCCTACAAACAAAATAAATAGTAAGATAAGTTTGCTTCAACTCAATGAATCTTGCAGTCAATAATGCAGGCTCGTTGGAAACAATGTTAGCGTGGTGTGAACATTGTAGCGATGCCAGCACTAAATCCACTTTAGAACTTGCAACTTGGCTCCTAGTTCGCGTATTGCAATTAATTTATTAAATTAAAACCTATTATTTGAAGCCTGTGATCCCATATGAAGGGATCATGATGACTGTCCAAAATTATTTTAAGTCAAAGTAAGCATTTCATTTGAACACCTTTGTAATGTCGTTTCACAAACTCAACAATATCTATTAGTCCCAAGATAAAATTGTTTTTAATACTTAAAGCGGAAACACGGCTAATACGCTCAGCGCAGCGTCATAGGTATTTACGGTAATGAAGAGTTTTCTTTCACCACTAATCTTAAAACAAAAGAATAAGGTCATTTAATGCAGTAGACCCTTCATATCGATACTTCGGGGCTCAAATGTCGTAAATCACAAATTCAAGGTTTTCAGGAGGAGCAAAAAACAAAAAAAAAAACGGTTTTCGTCATAACACAAAACAAAAGAATACCTTATATGTGTGAAAGTATAGTAACCCTTTATAAGTGAAAGTATAGAAACTTCCTAATAAGTATATAGGTACTCTGACTAATAGGTGTACTGTGTGACTCTAGTTGTCAGAAGTTTATCATAAAAGTGAAAAAATGCCTTTGCTTGGTGTAAAAAGCGTTAAAGCATGCTCAAAATTCCACCACGTTATACTTACCTAGTAAATATCAGTTTTAACTTCTAAGTCAGAATGTTTTATATAAAACTATTTAACAAATCGATTTTCTCAAACTTATTTTTCTTCTCAACATTGCTTTAACGAGCAATGTTTTGAAGTTTTTGAAATATCTACCAATTTACAAGTTTGATGTTGGTTGTCTCGAAAGTTTTAAAAATAATTTGGGAATTTATTTGGACTTAGATCTCCTTTTTTTAGCAGAAAAGTAAGTTTTTAATAAACATTAAAATAAGCTCTTTTACTGCATCATACCTGAAATCTTCTTTAAGGGGAAAGATGATCTTATGAAAGATGTTTAAAGTTGAACACTGGTTAAACAACGTCCTGTCTCTGTTTGTCACTATCCACAAATAAAGACAGGACGTTGTTTAACCAGTGTTCAACTTTAAACATCTTTCATAAGTAAGGCCCCTTATACCTAAATATACACTTATAGGTAAAACAAGAGAATCTATAGAGAACGGCTGGACCGATTTTTATTGTCTTTGATTTGTTGGATTTGTCTCCGTCAAGAATAGCAAAATAACTATTAAAACATCGGATTCATTTACAAAAAAATTTGAAGAATTCATTTTCTCATACCTTTTGTAAGTATTTTTGTAAATACCTCTTACTTAAACGGTTTTTTTTTATGATATCTCGAATTTTGAAGACGAAGTTCGCAGGGTCAGCTGGTTACTTAGAAAATAGCATCAAATACTTAAAGCACAATAAATAAAGCATAGTTTATTTTCAGTCACTATTTTTAGTAAAGGTACTAGTATAGTATTATATTATCTGTGGTAAAGGTTATTTTGATCAATTGAATTGCAAAGATGCGTCTGAATGTTATCAACGCTTACCTACCTATCTATGTATTAAATAAATAGAAGCCTGTTTATTTTCATTTCATTTCTCACTGTTATTCCATAACATGTACCTACAATATTTTGATTAAACTGTATAGCATAACAAATACAAATTGAAATCACCCAGATCATTATTCTGATGGTATGAGCTACGTGGAACTTAATTTTGATTTAAGTACTCAATTGAAATTTTAAACAACAGGCTACATTTATAAAATCACGGATGTTTTTAAGAGAGGCAAGCTGATTTCACGTTTTGGTTTGAAATGGGTCAAAACCACGTTCAAAGATTACGTTACATAGATGGACATAGATAGACACAGGTGAAGCCAATATAAGCGAGTTAATTAAAAAGGTTCGAGTACTTTATAATCATGAAAATGTAGGTAAACAGCGATTGTACCTGCCCGATACCGGGGGCTCACTGCGGATAGAAAAAGTTTAAAACGCTTAAACTTCTAATTAAAAGATAAACATCAACGAAAAGTGCTTCTTTCTTTATTTTATCTCCGCTACCTACAACTATCCAAACTGGGCAAGCGCTTTCGTACAATTTAGACCTTAATAAAGATCGCAAATTAATTATTAATTTAACTATTAAAAATAACAGTTAATTATTTACATAAATTATGTACCTACAGTAAAAATAATTAACTGTTCATCTAAGAGCAGTGTTAGACAAGTGTACCTACCCCACACCGATTCAAAGGTCGTGGTTTCAAATACAGGCCGAAGGATTTTAGAAAAAATAATGTATTGGTGCTTAGTGGTGAAGGAAAACATCATCAAGAAACCCACATCTTAGTCAGCTTTCTGCTTATGGCCACGTTTTTCAGAGGATTGTCAAGGTCCTAGATTATCCTCTCAGAAAAACCTAGACTCCAGGTGCTACCAGCTCCATCTCAACAATGTAGGTAATAGACAATCCTGGCTCTAATATTAAAAAATAAGAAATAGACATTTCTTCCAACGGATCTTGGCATTCGTGAAGTTAGCCGTTTCGACGAGCAGTGCAACTTTTTCATGTAAAATTTTCTACTGCGCAGCGAAAAGCCTAACTTCACGAATGCTTAGCTAGATCCATTGTGACTCGAACGCGGTTTTAAATGTGCTAATCGCTAATCGTGATCAGTTTAGTTCTCGGAAGTTTCGTTGGCGAAATTGACACACCCACAGCTAATGTGTAGTAAAAATGGCCTGAGATACATACCCCTTTGTTATTGCTTCAGCTGTCGGTAAAAATAGAATGTATTTTTTATTAGCTGGCGCTAATGTCAAAACTTTTATGCTTCACCATTGACATAAAAATTAAACGACGCAGATTTTCAAATAACGTTGCTCTGAAAACAGTCGTTAATTTTATAACTAGTAATAACACTTCCTAACAATATTAGTGGTAATTACCTACTAAAGCCGATTTTGCAAATGACATTATCACAGCTGCGTTCAAAGAAGCGTAACTTCTTATAAACTGGCTTATGTGACAAGTGTCACACTTCAACGTTAGTTATGCATTTTTATAGTTTTTGAATGTTTAGGACCAAAGTAGGGCTAAAATGGTTTAAGTAAGTACCTACGCAATTATTTTGTCAGATTCGCATTATTAATTGGCATAGTGGTCCACTGGCGCAATACCTTTTCTTTTTATGAAAAACCTGTTACAAATTCGCGGATGATTTAATAAAACTGCTTTTTATTATCGATGAGTACCTACCTACCTGCACAGACTTACCTAGCTTCTGACAAAAAAGAGTTAATGGGTTAAATATGTAGGTACTTATACTTAAAATGAGTACCTAATAAATTATTTTGAATATTATGTTATTGTTATTCACTAAAAAGTTAAGTAGGTACTAAAAATAAGGGCTTTAGGACTCTATACCTGGGTACCTAGGCATTGAGCGCAACAGACACGTAGCGTGGCAGACAAAAACAATATTCTTCGATACAGATTGTATGAACGTATTGATATCTAACGTAAAGTCGCCGAACAGACACGGGCCGCGCAGACACGGACAGACAGACACAGTATTCGCGCAAATAATGTTATCTGCGCGGTGCATGTCTGTGCGGCTACGTTACGTTAGCTGCCGGTCAATATAAATAGGGAATCGTGACGGGACCGTGCAATGCTTCTTCTGTCTTTTGTTTGAGAGCGGACGACGATGTCTATCGTTGTCTGTCGATGTCTGGCACGCTACGATCTGTTACGCTCAATGTCTGTAGATATAAACAGTCGTTTAGTGTTAACAAATTGAGTGCCAAAGACGCAAATGTTGGACTTGTGCAAACCATGTTGCACCCATCGCAGAGCTTAGCAGTGAACCCGTTAAAGCACTAGCAGACAGGTCAGGTGGGAGTACTTACAGTAGCTACAACGGTTCAACATTAAGTTTTCTCCGTCGCCATACTGAAACACGATTCCGTATACCTACGAGCTGTGAACTACTGAATGATGCCATTATGCAGGTTGCCCATTACCTAGTTATATTAGCTGAAGGTAGCCTATTGTATGACTTTGAATGGAAGCACACCGTTCATCTACCAGTTAGCATGGCAGCTTTTACGTGTGCCATCGCCATAACCATAAGGCATTAAAATGTACGACACAATGTTTCAGAACCTGTTACGTAATTCAGAAATAAGTATAATTTCAGTTTGTTTGATTCATTTCATCCACTCCACCAGACAAAGACAAGTAGGTATTCTACAAAGCTTGATGGCTTTATGTATACCTACGTATTACGTGTGTGAGTACCTACATCGGGAATCTGTTGCTCTGATATTGAAAACGTGCGGCGCTCGCTTCAAATGTTTTTTAATTCGATGTGGAGGCGTTATCACATTCTCTAAATAATATTTCTAAAATATTTTGTTCTGAAAGATGTGTGTCGCGGTTGGAATTTGGCATGGGTCCAGTGCTTTTGCTCTTTTCTCCACCATGACAACTCCTCTTAAATAAATTAAAGACGCAATCTTCGCTTCTATAAAAATATGAATAAAAGACATTGTGCTATAACAAATATTCCTTAATACTTTTACAGTAAGAGCATTGGATAACATTATGGAAAATAATCCAATAATTAAGATGTATTATTTGTATAGATATTCTAGACAACTACAAGAAGCAAATGACCCTTACCGTTCATATTATAATGAGGTCTCAGCTCGTCTTTTCGGGAAAAGCAATATTTGATTCAGAAATATGCGTGGTAGAGTCCAGACCGGGACCGGGGCCCGCGCAGAAACGACGCGAAAAACAGTCAAGAGATGAATGAAAACCGCACGCGATCGTTCACCAACATGTGCAGCGGGCACTGTGTAAGTAGTGTGCGCGACTGTACGCGAGTTCCCGAGCGCAACACTGCAGCGGTGCACCGATCGAGCGCAGGGCGACGCGAGCCGCCCGCCTGTCTCCGAGCGACTGCCGCCCGGGCCGCGCCGCGCCCGCCCCGCGCACGCCACGCGCCTGCACCGGCACACGCACACGCCGCGCCGACACCGCACGCCGACCGCCGCACGCCGCACGCCCGCTGCTCGTTCCACGCACCACACTGCCACTGCCGAGCCCCGATCGCGCTCGCTGCGGGCTCACGCACCGCGCGAATATCGATGTGTTCGCTGTCAGGAGATCTGTCGGGCCTCCGCGGGGAGGGGCACGCACCGCGGCGCGGGGGGCTGGTCCTGCGCGCTGCGTCACGCATCTGTCTCGCCGGCTTCTTTCTCCTCCGCAGCCTTCCATCTGCAGAGACGGCCCGCGCACACCGAGCTGGAGCCCCGCCGATTCCGGACTCCTCCGCCGCTACGTTATCGCACCCTCTCAAAACATTTCGCAATACTCTTGAAAGCTAAATGAAGCGCTTTACAGTAATTTGCTCCTTTTACAAGGCACATTAATCAGCAGTTATTAAATTCCGAGCGAAAATGAAAATGCTACGATTAACGAATGGTGTCGACTACGTTTGAGAGCAGTAAAGTTGATAATATTACAAGCTTTCGGTGGAATTTGTAATCGCACATAATTCCGTTTTATGAGGCAAAATATTAACCAATTTGCCATACTATGTTCATAGAATCTTGTCTCAAGATAAACATCGTTGGTACGCGAAAAAATTATTGCTTCTCATTTATTTTACGAGAATTTCCTAGGCTATTTATTTGAATCCATCTAGTAGAGTAAGTAGTTGGCATTAATCACAGTTCTACCAATTAATTCATTACTCGTGAATTCGTTTAAATTCTAACTTTATAAGGATGAATTGCCTTTTAATTCATTTTATATTAGAGACTAAATCTACTGACGCGTCAGTAGAATTCGTCTCTATTATAAAATTCTATATTTCGTACCGTCAGTCATGCATGACGGTACGAAATATAGCGAGAAGATCCAGTTATTCTTAGGGCAACGATGGGCATGCAGCATTATCAAAATGAGCCTCTGACTATCCCTCTTAGACATCTTCAAATGATCTTGAATGTCTGAAGATCTGAGTGGATATAAGTCTACCTTCCACAAAAATGAGCCAATTTGCATTTTTTTTTCAAGAATTCTGTAAAAATCTTAACAGAAAAGTAAAGAGATGTTTTGAAATTAATTTTGGACTATAGGTACCTACAGATAGCAACAAAATAACCTATCAATTTTGTAAAGCTGACGATAAGTCCTTATCTACTTACTTTTTTGGTTTTCAAATTCGAAGTCATAGAATAGATAATAATACTTAAACTACAAATCTTGGAAAAAAATATGATCAAAATCTTGTACCTATCAAAGTTTTTTCAGTTTACGTGTAATGTTGAACTTTTGTCGCTGCTACCTATCTACAGAATGCGTTACAGCTAAAAATTGCTTAGGAAATTGTGAGTTTATTGAATTTTCATATGCCATGTGCAAATAAATAATTGTTTTTAGGCGATTGCACTTGGTATTGAGTCACTAGAGAGATACCTACATAAATACATTAATACTCGGTACAAAATCGGTGAAAAAATAAATCGGTGCTCAATCAAAAAAAACATCCAAGATTTTCAGGCCGAAATCATAAGAGTCCGTGGCTGAGTTAGTTAAAAAGCACTCTTGCTTTAGGAGAATTGGTTTGATCAATGCGGGTTTGAGTCCCGTTGGTATCCAAAATTTTGGTAAGAAGTTTTTTCGATGAAATCGATTTATAAATTATGTAGATTACAGATTACAGAAAATTCATTAGGTACAGAATTAAAAGTATAATGTGATAATCTAATAAGATTTTAATACGTAAGGCATGCTGATGGATTAGGTAACTGCAGAACTGCAGATGCTGGCTGATGCATTGATTGTTTTAAAACCTAAGTAAAATATCACCTTTTTACATTTCCGGCTAAATTTAGGCATGTTTCAAAGGACACTGAGAATTAGTCTAATTTTTTTTTTTCAAATTCGAGAGAGACATTAGAGACAGTTGAATGTGCGTTGTCCTTAAATATTTTCCACATTTCTGTCTGAAGTCCCTGTTAAGCAAAACTTAATATTGTTTATATCAAAGACTGATGTAGGTACTTTTAATCCCACATGGATTAAAAATAGTAGGTACCTAAGTATTCGCTGTGACACACTGTATTGTTCGGGCGACGTTCTACTTTGATATTCAACTGATCAAAAACAAGGTCTAAAATGACCTGCTTACTAAATTTAAGGTGTGAACATGAACGAGTCAGAACGTCTTCTGTGTCTGCAACAGTAGTAAAATCATCTGTACCGTACGCTTACCAGCTGAGACTAAATTGAGCTGTGGCACCGAAAAACCTAGATTACATAACTCTACACGTAAAAGTTGCTTCGATGAACCTACCGAATAGAAATTACATTTTGGTAGAAATTATAATAAAGCCAGGCTTTACGGCTTGCTAAGAGGGATAAAAAGTAAACTTCAAGTTTAATCAAACCTTATTTAAACTTTTCAAAAGATTTAAAATGCCATCCAGCTTTTTAATTGCTGTGTTTTTCTCTGAATGACCTTTTTTCATCTAAGTTTTAAGTATTTTTCTTCGTATTTTATTATTGTATTTTTTTCTAAGTTTTAAGTTTTAAGCATTAGTCGTTCTCAAAGCCGGTCTCTCAAATGTTTGTTTCGGAATAAAAATATTTTTCTTCAAGTGAAGAAGCACACACCAAAATAAAGTGGTTAGATGTTTTACGGTAAAAAAATATTCACAAAATCACCTGGAAAAAAAACCTGCTTTTACAAAGCTAGATGTAAAGTCTGCTTCGGGATAAGAAAGATTAGTGACTATCTATTTTAGGCTACAATAAAGTTCTGGGATTTTGAGGAAGGCGATAATGGTAATGACAGGTGGAGGCTGAAATTTATTCCACATCAAATATAATCCGAGGGATATACCTTGGGCTGTCCGTGGAGTGGTCGCAGTTGCTTGTTCATTACACTCATAAAATGGCATAAAATTTAATAAAGGTGAACCCACAACGAAAATAAGTGCAAAGTGATTTTACGCTTGAGATATTTAATGGACAGCAGTGTTGAAACTGATTTAAGTAAGTAGGTACTTAATTTTGTATTTTATGATGAAAAATGATAAAAAACAGTTGCTGCAGTATTGGAAATTGAGACACAACATATAGGTAAAATTGTTAAGTCTATTGCCCTTCAAAAAAAATATATAAGCTAAGTATATTTCTCTATCAGAATCAATTCCTTCACCAACTTCCACGTTAATGGCTTACTTAGCAACGAGCACCAAAATAAACAGCATAGTAATATTAAGTGCAGTTGTAGATCGTCTACTACTAGAATGTATGGCACTGATATTAATATCAGGAAGCAATACAACTGCCAACTGGCATAGAAATTCACGCCGAGTTAGGTCATGCACACTGGTGTCTTATAATTTGTCATCGCGTTTCTGGTCTAGTTGCTTCATAAGTGCTTCTAGCGCCAAGTTTGTTCGAGAAAAAACATTATCTAAGTACTACAACATAGATTAACAGTGGGGATAGTTTGTTTTTCAATGTACCTAGTAATGCCTTTTTTGTGTGCCAAGAATTTTTTGTATTATAGTGGGTCTGCTTTGAGACCACCCGTGATAAAAGCCAGAATGCTATAATTAGGTATACGAGAACAAATAAGTCGCTCAACTACTTTTGGTGTCATCTGTATAATATTTCGCGAACTAGGAAAGGTAATTATGATACCTCATGTAGCCAAGCCAACGGTCGTTATCTCTACTTATTTGTCGGCCACAGTGCCCATAAGTCCATAGTTATTACGAGTGGGTTCAAACAGAAAGCCTGTGGTAATAAAGGGACATAATCCTATTTTGTAGAGATATTATAAAACCCGGACCCGAATAGAATGTAAAGGCGTCACGGTAGGTAAATACCCTCGAGTTATAAAGGGTCTCAGTCTGATTCAAAATCGTGGGCAGAAACATTCTGTTTATAGGCAGTGATTTCAACTGAATAAATTTTGCTCGTTGTGATTAGAAGCTTACAAATTACGTTACTGACCAAATAAACTTGGGAGAAACAAATCGGTTAATGAAATCACCTGACGTAGACATAGGTACCTATTAAATGAAGGGTTGCTTGAAAAGAGAGACTCTTTAAACAGGTTTTAAATGAAACTTCCATACAGAGTCAGAATATTCATTGTACAAAACTGACAAAGTTCGGATTTTAGTAAGATAACACAAGGATAACACAGAACATCAAGCAAGTTACTTACAGATGTACAGTACATCTCACTCCAGTTGCAAACTAACAACAGAAACTACGAGAAGTCGCGGCAAAAGTTCTCAACATACAACTTTCGCCGTAGCTATGAGCTCGGAATGAAAATATTAGGAACAGTAATGAGGACACATAACTTTATGGTTTATCACCCGTTTCCACCAACTTTCTGCATACCCGTTCTAATTGGTATGACTTTTTTTACTCTTTGGCTTGGTAGGTTCAATCATTGGAAGCGGAGGACCTTTATATTGTAGCGTCAATTGTACGATTCTTTCCGCTTCCCTGACGCCGCTTAGTCTAGCGCCCGATACTGTAGCAAAATGACCTGGCACAGTTGCCTCTCCAGCAAATAAAAGTATAGGAGGAATGGGCTCACTGGGGCCGGGCAAAGGACACGCCAAAGCTCTTTGCGCTTGCCCATCTGTGCAGTTATAGTCATAAGAGTAAGCACCACAGAAAAATGGATCTGACGTCCAGTGAGAACGTAATATCGTCATAGGATATGGAATGTATTCGTTCCCTGTGGACATTCTTAGTACATCAGTGATTCCTTCAGCAACATCCTTATCACAAAGCCCTTCCATCATCATAGCTTCCTGACCGACTACCCATGCACACATAACGTGCTTGCTATTCGGAACTATTTCAATAGCAGTGATTCCACGGGTCCAGTCGCATCTTCCACACAGTTGGTTTGGGCAATACCTAAAATTTAAGTTTCCTTTGTGCCAGAACCAGAAAGGACGGCAATACTCCATGTAGATTTTGTTGCAGTATCCAAACCCGAGGCAGCGCATTGCGTCTATTTTGGAAGCTGGTAGAGCTGGGCAAAATAGTCTTGCTGAATTCAAGCACAGCACTCCAAGTGATACAGTAATGATGACGTAATCTGCAGGAAACTCTTCGCCATCAGTTGTGCATACAGTTGCTCTATACCCAGCCTTTTGAGAAGTGCCCCAGTATACGCAGTTTACTGGTTTGCAGTATCGTATGGCTCCTTCTGGTATTTGTCGAAGTAGAGGAGCTAAAATTCCAACTAATCCAAGAGGCACCCTAACTTCTCCGCCGGGCATATTCATGAAGCATCCGAAATGATCAGCACAAAGCATAGCTATGTCATCTCCGCTCCTAGCACTGAGCATGTGGCACAGTCCGAACATTATTCTAGCCGCGTCGTGCTGCTGTTCTACCGGATACTCGTGTAGCTCCTGCTGTATTCTAAGACTCATGAAATTGATAAGCGAGCCTTGTTGTTTACTCCCTCCGAGGCAATAAATTCTTGCGGCTTCCTCTTCGATTTGGCGAAATTTATGATAGGCCGTTACGGTCGGAGGGAATGGCATTTTGCCGGTTACTATTCTATTAAACAAGCCCCTTGTGTGCTCGGAGCCGGGCACGCCCGGGCGAGGAGGGTCTTCGGTAGCGGACATGAGGTATACGGGGTGCGTGAAGCAATTGTCTGGCTTCCAGTGGGAGCCTAGCTCTGCTACGATGTCTCCCAGCCAACAGGAGTGGATGCGTCCTCCTGGCCTGAAAGTTATAGACTTGTTCGGAATCAGTTCACCGGACCTTGAAAGAAGTAACTAGGAAGTGAAGCATACCTTTCGTAGGCTTCGAGTACGACGACGTTGTTGATGCCCCGCTGGGACAGCCTCGCGGCGGCCGAGAGCCCCGCCATGCCTGCGCCGATAATGACCACGCGTGGTTCAGGATAACATTTATCCGCATCGCAAGTCTCCACTGCGCATATCCCTCTATCTTCCAAATCAGGACCGCAATCGAATATCGCAGGCGAATTATCCGCCATCCTAGAAGAATAATACGAATATAATAAAGATATTTATATGCGGCCATCTATTATGGATTAAGTCACAGGATAAAGTAGGCACTTTGGCACGACTTACCATCTCCGCGCCCGAGGACACGTTCTTACTAGGTTTGAGAGTAGCTTACTACTGAAAATTTTCATTTGTGATATTACTACCTACTTACGTATTTATACGAAACTGAATAACATAATCTTAAGTAAATAACATTGTTAATTTTACGCGAAAAATATTAAAAAGAATCTGACATTGTGACACTGGCAAAACATTTGACAGACTTTCCTAGGAATCTACAGAAGGAATCTACTACAACGGAGTACCTATGTGTTCATCAAAAATGAAAAGTCTTATCAAAATTATGCTGGTTCGAAACCCGTTGGAATCGAAAAATGTTATAAGACTTTTCATTTTCGATGAGTTTTCTTTCAAGTGCTTTATAGCCACTAAATAAAATTCAAAACGTAAAATGACCAGTAAACAAGAGAATACCTATGTCGCACATCGGTAGGTACTATCGACTAAACGAGCATCTTTCCAGTTTGGAAAAATTTTCGTTTGCACGCAGTTAGCTAGCTGACCCCGCCTTTTTCTTTTGTCTCTTATTTTGACCAGGGATTTGACGAGGATCGGCTTAGAACAACCGAACACATGTTGACACTCAATACAAAAAAGTCAATGTTTAGGAATGAACAGTTTTGCATTGCAAGTTTTTATTTTTTGAATGATCATTGAGGGGTTGAAAGGTAGGTATAGAAATTCCATGGTTGAAAGTTTGTATGGAGAACCGAGATAAAAGCATTCAATGCGTGCGGACAAAGTCGCGGGAAACAGCTAGAATTAAATTTATAGTAATATTATAAAGAGGCAGTGTTTGTAAGTGCAGTGGTAGGTATTTCAAGAACAAACAAAAACTACCACTTGATTTGTTTGTATACCTAAAGTATATTATTTGGCTCAAGTTTCGTGAACTCTTACAATAGGCAATATGCGTCTGATTCAAAATCGGGTTAAACGTATTTTTCTATGAACATTATGGCCTTAGAATTACATATGTGTGTGTAATTATTTTTTTATATTATTTCACTTTCGCTTAGAAATTAATAATTAAAAAGTGCAAAAATATAGTGGGAATTTCATAAGACTTGAAACGCAACGCTATTTGTCACGTGTGCTGTGACGTCACACTCCTTCAAACTCGACAGAAAGTTTTTTTTTCTACCTACAAGCGCGTGTAATTGCTGTAGTTACTACTTATTTTATTGTTGGTTTATTTAAAGGAACGGTCGACTTGCTTGGGCCTACAACTTATTCTCAAAACAACCGAGCACATGTTTGTTTCTTGAATAAAACAAAGGGCTCTTTTTTTCTGGACACTCAATACAAAAAAAATCAACTGTGAAGCCACTTCATTCAGCTTTTTTGTACGAGCCCCGAATACTTTGCTGCTATTGGTGTTCAAAAATTGTAAAGACTAGTGACTGCTAGTCGGTTCATAGAAAAATCACCCTTAAGGTGTAAAGATGCTCGTTTAGTCGATAGTACCTATCTTCCGTCCCAGCTCTTCAACTTCGT